>CM028339.1:11997464-13318333 GCA_016647705.1 Eucommia ulmoides | reverse complement strand
AAAGTACCATGTGGGAGGACATGCTCTTGAAGCCATTCAAACCTTTCACACCTTGTAACCTTTGATATTAATACAATTGTTGTTGTTATTGTAATTGTATTCTTCTCTACATTGCCGGCATGTGTTGTTGTAGGGAAACTCGTTGTTATTGAAACCGCTTCCGCTATTTAAGATCCTCTGATCTTCAGGCTTGCTACTAGGCGATCCCCTAATTAGCGCTGCACGGTCCACTTTCTAGTCTCGAAAGGCTCAGCCCGTGACACTAGTTATAGGCAAAAGTAATTTAGTGAGTACAAATCCAAGTTCACACTCCTCTCTTCAAACTATTGTGAAATCCTCCTCATTCACCATTCTTGTCATCCTCTTCTACACCAAAAGTCTTTGTTCGCCCCCTGATAAACGCCCGAGAGATGATATTTGCCTGAGACTGAGTTATGAAAAACCCAACTCAAAATCTGCTACTCAAAAATCCCTTATACGTGTTAGTGGAACAAACGAAGGATTTTACGATTCTAATAGAAGGCTACTGGGAGCTCGCGAAAATGTTCAGTTTAGAAATGCCTTACGTGATCTCTGTTGGTAACTTCTTTTAAAACCTAGGCTTCACCTCTGTTGCGAAGGTTGACCGTAAGACCCCGACTTTTGACCTATATAAAATTCAAACCGCGTTTTAAATATTTCAAAAATACTGGGGTAGATTTTGATATTTATTTTGTAAATTAAAATTTTAGGAGGGAGTATGGGAATTTTGTATAAATATTAAAACATAATTTGGGTTTAATTGCTACCTCACCATAACATAAGGGGAGGTTTGTGTATTATTACAAAAAAATATCTTCAATTAAATATATATATATATATATATATATATATATATATATATATATATATATATATATTGAGAGAATGGGAGTTGGTGAAGGGATAAGGGGGTGACAAGGGGTTGTCTGGCCGGTGAGCTCTCACGTGTGTATATATATATATATATATATATATATATATATATATATATATATATATACACACATACATGATAAAGATGGGAAGAAGGGTCCAGAACCGAAGAGAGAGAAAGGAAGGGAGAGAAAAGAGAGAGAGAAGGGTCACCGGCGGTGGGTTTGCGCGTTCTATCAGCATGTGTGGGCTTGCGATGTGTATGCCTCGTCGCCGGTAAGTGGGTGTGTGTGTGTTCCTTATTACTGTTTTCGTTCTGTTTCTGCTCCCGTTCCATGTCTGTTTCCGTTTTATTTTTGTTCCAGATGTGGGTGGTGGTCTATTGTTGACTAGTTGTTTGGTTGATGGGTGTTGGTTGTGTGCGAGCAATTGGTGGTGGTGACCGCCGGAGATAGTAAGGAGAGAGAGAGTGGTCGGCTGGAAAATTGACAAAACAGAGCAGAAGGGAGGAGGAGCGCCCGCTTAGGCGGTGGAAAGTTCGCCTAGGCGGTGGTAGATCAGTGTGCAAAATGAGAGAAAGTTCGCCTAGGCGGTAGGTCGCCAGTGTGTAACTCAGAACTGTAAAGGAGCTCGATCGCCTAAGCGGTGGATTTGCGCTCAAGCGGTGAAACTACAATATGCAGTTGAGAGTAAGGGGGAAGTAGTCACTCGTTCGCCTAGGCGGTAGGACGTCGCTTAGGCGGTGGGGAGCAGAATAAAAATACATGGAATTTTAAGGAAATTCACGATCGGTTCGAAACAGGTAACCTTTTCTAATTTATTTTTATAAATTCTAAATTTAGTTTCTAACCTTAGAATATCAAAAATGAGAATAATAAACAATAAGATCGTTTATATGAATTAGGGGTAAATCGTAAATTTAACGACGCTGAACTAGTCGAATAACATGTTCATATATCAAAACGTGGGGAATAGGAAATTTATGAACGTAGGGCTTGGATTATACGATTAAGTTATTTTCTCTATAATATTAATTTAGACCTTGTTACAAATAGGTTCAAAATTGTCGAAAATTCAGTAGCAGATATTTGGTGGAGCTTTTGAGAGCAGAATATCAGGTGAGTGTACTGTCTTCTTGCCAAATTATTCTCTCTCTCTCTCTCTCTCTCTCTCTCTCTCTATATATATATATATATATATATATTGTAGAAAATGATTGTGTTTAAATTAGATGATTTCAAAATAATATGAATCAAGCAGGTTCTTAGAGTGAGTTGGTAAAACGACATTTTTGGGAAATTATGTTATTTTCTAAAAAGAAAGATTTAAAATAGTTTCCGTTGGATTTTGGGTGAGTTGGCGGAAATGGATTTTCGTTAAAATATGATGGTTTTAAAATAAAGTTGAAAAATGAGTTTTGTTGAAATTGGTGGTTTAAAAAGAGGATAGAAAATATTTGGCTTTCATAAAAATAGAGAGGGGGAAAATGGTTCTGTTAAAATTAGACGGTTTTCAATCAAAAGTGAAAAATATGATTTTCGGAGTTAAAAGTTGGTTTTGTTAAAAAGAGGTGGACGTTGGTGATTTTGACGATATTGATGAGGTAGTGATTTATATTGTGGTCTGTCCAGAGGATAGTCCTGCAGATGGATATTTATGTGTGATTTGATGATGATATTATTGAATTGACTATGCCATAGTTTATGATGTCCTGTTCGGAGGGTGGTCCGGCAGGTGGTGATTCATATTATGATCTGTCTGGAGGGTTGTCCGGCATATGAATATTTATTATGGTGATTGATATTATGTGATGATTTATATTATTGGCCTCCGGAGATGTCCGGTAGGCGGTGATCTACGCAGTTAGGTCTACTAGCAAGGTATATCCTACAGATGGTTACGGTACCGTTGCAACTTCTGATCGTGAGGTTAAAACAATCACTATGACTTAGCCGGTGAGTATGGGATTGAGATGTGTGGTTGAGTTGTGGTGTTTTATATATATATTGGGTGATTTATTTTTTATCATGGTGATTGGTCTTATTTATGGAGATTTTACCAACTCTGTGTGGTATTTATATATTTACGCTTGATCTATTTAAATGTTGTATTATTTAAAATGTATTGTCGTTATGTAAAAAAATGGTTTTTACTAAGAAAGTAGTACACTCTAGGTGAATCTTTTAGGTGACGGTCTCCTACTGGCATTAAGTGGAGTCATCTGGGAATAATTTGAGTTGTGCTGTCTGAGGGGAACATTGTGGTAGAGAAAGATTATGCATATGTTGTATAATGAATTGTACAGTAATTTAATAATTTTGTAATGTATAAAAAGAAGATTTAAATGCAATAGGTGATGTCATGTTGTTGTCACGCCGGCCCTGGGATGACGGGTGTCCGAGACGGGTCGTGACATTGACCCCCGTGGTAAGGTTGGAGGAGTCTGTATGATTTAGAACCCTGATAAAGTTTATATCATAAATCTGGCTAATAGAGACCATGTTATCCATGCTACGTTACAAAAAGCCTCTTTCGATAAATGGATGCTTTTGGTTCTATATGGAAGCTCTAACCCTAGAGAAAGAGATGACCTGTAGAAGACCTGAAAATGTCATCTCTCAATAATAACCATCATTGGGTTACTATTGTGAATGGATGAATGGAAGAAGTGAAGTAGAAGGAATATTTAGATTAAAGAAAATGTTTTCAATATCAAAGCTTAATCAGTTGAGGAGGATTACACCACTATATATAGGGAAAGGTTGTTACACAATAACAACCCAATCAACAAGAAACAAGAATAACAAACTAATTCTAGAAAGGAAAAAACAAGAAATATAAAATAAATGAAAATGTAGGTTCTAGAAGCTCAATTACTCAATATTCCCCCCTCAAACGAAAGGCAATGAAGCACTGACAGTTTGTGACGGAGACTGAGAAACTGGGAGGCACACTGTAGCGCATAACAAGCGGTGATTGTTCTTCCCAACAAATGTTTGTTCGCAAGCACGAGCCCCTAATCTTGTAGAAGTCCCTCAACTGCTACACTGTGGGTAATTGTTAGCATGAGGTTGTCAAATTTTATCTCCGAGAGTGCCTTGAAGGCTAATTGGAGATGAATTATGATTAGAAAATATGGACCTTGCCTAACACACATTTTTATTGTCGATGTCTTAATTCTTTTTTCAAAGTGGGAGAAAAATGGTGTGATAATATTCTAAAAATTCTAAATACTTTTTATAGTTGCTAGGGACAAAAGATTAATTTAAATAAATTCAAACTGTTTGTATCCCCTAACATTAAGAAAATTCAAGCTAAGAACATTAGGAAGAGATTGGGAATCTAGCTCATTGAGAACTTAGGTATGTACTTATGAGCCCATATTATTTATGGGAGTAATAGTAAAAGCTATTATACTCATACTATCAATAAAGTGGAAAAAAAAAAAACCTATCCTCTTGGAAATCAAAATTCCTTTACTTGGTTGAAAGATCTTTGCTTATAAAAACTGTGACTTCTGCTATACCCAGCCATTCCATGTAAATCTCAATTAATGTTGCCAAGGAAAATCTACGATGCTCATGATAAAATAAAGATAAATTTTTTGGGGGGAGAAATGAAAAATCAAAGAAAATTTCATCTCCTTAACTGGAATATGGTTTGCAAGTTAAAAGAAAAGGGGGGCCTGAGGATTAGAAAATATAGGATCCTCGGATGGAACGCCTTGACTAATAGTAAAAGCTTGTGAACTAAAATTATTAGACCAAATATAACCATGAACACAGTCCTAGTTCTTTGAAACATAACCTGAAATTTTCCTATCTATGGAAAGGTATTTACAAAGTAAAAGATGCCTTAGTTAAAGGTATAAAATGGAAAGTTGAGAAGGTGCAAAAAATAACTTGTGAATTGATTGGTAGTATGGGGAGGGCTATCTGGGTGACATCCTTGTTCTGAAAAACTAGGACTTGAAAGACTCTGACATAATTGATGGTAATGGTAAGTAGTTTCTTATTCTTATATTTACATTATTTCAGATGACCAGAAGCAAATTACCCTTTAAATGATCCAGTGTTGTTTTTCCAAAAGGATTTGACCATCTTGAGCATGGAACGATCAGGATGTTTTTCCTAAGGTTCGTTTATGATGCTACTAGAGAAGAGAATAACATGGGGAACATTTCTCAATGGATCAGAATTGATCTAGAAATTAAATGTTTCTCAAAACATCAAATTCCTCCTTTGGTTGTTGTTCTATGGGATAATCATGACGAATAAATTTCAATGGTTTGATGATGTATTGATAATATACCAAAGGTTTAATGAAGCAAGAGAATTCATAAATCATGTACTGAGGACCTGCAAGAAGACAACTAAAATTTGGGCATTCTTCTTACCACTAGAGCAATTCCAACAGTCCCTAGATACATACACTCTAAGCTGGATCAAAAAACACCTAAAAGGGAAGTGCTCTACTCTCTCTTCATTTTACTTATTTATTGCTATTCTTTGGGAAATTTAGAAGCACATAAACAAAGAAATTATCGAGAGAGATGTCCAAGATTCTATGAATGTGGCTTACAAAATATTCCGCTTTCTAATTGGGCTATCCCATGTGCATGATTCTTTAATCTCAATATGGATGGGTGTACAAAAAGAAACCCAGGACCATGAGGTTTTGAAGGCTTACTAAGAGATCACCTTGGAGTTAGGTAGTTTGGGTTTTGCGGGTTCCTCCCCAATTGCAACAGCCTAGAAAAAAAAATCAGAAGAATCCATAATAAAATTACAGTTGCGACTAACAAGGCTATCCTTGGGTGGTTGTTGAAACCGATGAAGTGGAAGTTGTCAAGTTGATTACGGAAGATTGCCCAAGATCTTACAGTTTCAAGCTCTAGATTGATGATGCAAGATGATGATGAAGGCGAACAACTACTTGATCCAACTGATGCCAATAGATAATACTAAATTCACTAACAACATGGCTAACAGAGGACGAAAGCTAAGGATGAGTTCACCTTAATGTTTAATCCCCAGGAAGGTATAACACACATTTTATTTTCGAAAATGAAACCAAAGGCCTTTTATAGGTGTTTGTAGTTTCGATTTTCCTCTTATGTACCCAAAAAAAAATTATGGGTATTTACCAGTTACCGTCTTTGTCATTTGTCCAACTACAGACTTCCTCTGTCATTTGAAAAATATTAGTCACCTCATTTGACCATTTTAAAAAAAAAAAAAAATACATGAATTCCCTTATCTTATTTTTAAAAAATATATATATATTTTTTATTTTTTAATAATTCACTAACACCTTATTTTTAAAGAAATATTTTTTACCCCTAATTTTATAAACATTTACATTTACCTCCTACCACCTTTGGCCCCCACCCCATCAGATTTTTTTTTTTTTTCAAAATAGGGATGTTAGTGTAAAAAGATAGAGGAGATAAATATATATAAAAAAAAAAAATTATCAACTTTTAACTTATAAAGGAATTATCGATTTTTTTTTTCCGAATGAAAGGAGACGGTTTTAGGAAAAATAATGAAGGAGGCAAGTGGTAACTATCCGCATTATCAAATTGGCCGTTTGGGCTCAACATTTTTTGGCCCAAATATGAATAACATGGTACATGTAAAAAGGGCTCAAATAATGGCCAAGATTTACTCCCTTTCTTTGATTTCATAACCAAATGCACGGCCCAATAGGGCCCCAACCACCATTTTTTCAAGTTCTTTTTTAAAAGATTTGCCACCTTGCACCCCAAAAGTTAAATCATTGCATTGTCTCACTTTGGTCCTTCTAATTTCAATTTGGACACAAAACCCCAAAGTTTTCTAATCATATCACTTTAGTCCATTAAAATGGACAAAAACAGTCATGTGTTTGTTTAGCATGTGACAATTAATGAAGGGTAATATTTTCTTTTTGGCCTTGCTATCATTTTTCATGTCTTCTTCAAGTGATTATTCATGTCTTCTTCAAGTGATTATGAGGGTGATGTTGGGATGAATTTTGAACAAAGAAAATGCAAATGTGTTAGGATTGTTGACTTGACAGTTGTTTAAAGTGAAAGGCCTTCAAAGATAAAGTGGTACTGCGAATACGGCAACAAGGGATGTAACTCATTTTGGTTGATATGAAGATGACACTCTACATAAAGAAAAAGACAAAGTTAAGGAGACTATTGACAGTGATTATTATCTTCTCAAAACTGAGTTGGAGAAATTAGAAGTTAAAATTCAAATCATTGAAAGCAAATTGTCATCTTCAAAAAACTATGTTTTGTGTATTCATTATTCCAATTTTAGCTATATTTATGACAATGAAATGAGTGAATATAATATTTGAAGTAACGAAGATGGATTATTATTAGTCCCGTTGTCTATTACATGACCTATTTTCCATGACACCATTCCATCTTACATTATCATACAATTTCCGTCTTCCTGAATTGGGAGAGCAAGAATAAATCCCTCTTTCTTTTCTTTTCTTTTTTTTTCCCTGGAAGGAGGGGGCAGAGCAGTCAAAGAATGAACCAAATCAAATGATTGTTCTAGAATGACTATCCTCACAATTGCCACCATGGCAATTAGGATCTCAAGATGCAACAACACCTATGATGCAAGGAATAATAAACTTACATCACGATATCTTTTTCTTCCTTATTCCAATTTTAGTTTTCGTGTCACAGATCTTGGTTCGCGCTTTATGGGATTTCCACTATCCAAAAGATCCAATCCCGCAAAGGATTGTTCATGGAACTATTATCGAGATTCCTCGTACCATCTTTCCTAGTATCATCCCAATGTTCATTGCTATACCATCATTTCTTTGTGCTAATGGTTATGAGATTTTATCTCCTAAATTCGTTTTTTCTATGAAAGCAAGAGATGTAAATTATAAAAAAAAAAAATACAATGTGCAAAACATACCATAACAAAAAACCAACAAAACATATGATAAACATACCATAATTAAAATAAATAAATAAATAAATTTGAGGAACATAACATAACATAACTAAAACGCAACAATTTATAACTGGTTATAACAATAATACACCAAAATTCAAACATCATATCTAGTCATCATAATCGCAAAACGTCCAATAACTAAAACCCGACAATTCACAATTGGTCATAACCAATGATACACCAAAATTCAAACATCATAACTAGTCATCATACTTCAAAAAACCTGCACAGCTACTAGAATAAACTAATGGAGTTTTTAATAATACTCTGATCGAGTTTTTATAAGAATAAATTTCACAAAAACAGCATAACTGCTGCACAAAAATCACACATAAATTGCCCAAAAACTACACAAACTAGAATTACACTATGAATACAAGAATTACACAGAATAAATAGCATAATCTACTTAGTTTTAATCATCTTTTAATCATCCCAAACTCCACAAAAATTGCAAAAACTTACCAGAACTAGTTTGTGGCCTTTCTTTTGTTCTTCTTCCTTTTCTCCTTGGCTTCCACCAACAACAATTCTCATAGAGGCAAATTTTGATTTTTTTTCTCCCCCAATTTGGTTCTCAAGCATGCAACACATTCAGTTCTATTGGATATCCATGCTATCAGATTTTCCCTTATAAATGGGTTTAGTAAATTGTGCAGGCTTAGAAGTAGATCTAGTGGCTGAGATGATGAAGGTGGGTGGAAAAAAGAACACATTATTGGATGAGATACGCTGGCTGAGAAGTCCCATTCAAGCACACCAACAAATGAACAATTAATATTTGGAAAATGTTAAAAAAAAAAAAAACTTAAATGTTGTTATTTCACACATTACCTTTTTTCAGTCAATTTGGACTTTTTGGATGTTTGCCATATTTGAAGCTTCTTTGATGTTTGCCCTTCTGCAAACACCTTTTGCATTGTACATAATCCTCCTGGTTGATTGTCTGTGGTGTAACTCTAGACTCATTAGGACCGCTCATTCTCAGCTTCTTAGGTCTTCCACTTTTATTTCTCTAGTTAGGGGACAATAATGATATTCTAGTTTTAACTCAACCATGCATTCCCAGAAGAGATTTAATCATGTGCTTGTAGGTGGAGAAGTACAAATCCTTCCTGTAATATTTATTCACATGCTCTTCAAGCCCACCTATTCTATATTATCTATTTTTAAGCCTTTTTTTTTCTAAAATAAAATGAAAATATTATTGAGGAAAATATTTAATTATCCATAAAAAGGCTCCATCTATTTTTTTTCCTATTTTTTTTTTATTTTTTATCCTCTAAGTTAATATTAACTAATTATTTAACCTTTTAATTAATTAGGGATTTCTCATGCCTAAAAGGCACTATATTGATTTTCTAATTTATAAGTATAAAAAGATATATTGACCAATTAAATACAAATGTAAAACTTAAGGGTACAAAATATAGTTTAATTTAAAAATCTTAAATATTTGGGTGTGAAATTTTTTGGTAAAAAATTTTGCTCCAAAAACTTCTATAATCCAATATTATTCATCCATTCCCCTCTAATCAATCACAACCCTTAATTTATCATATTGATATCACCTAATTTAAAACAACCATCCTAATTTATCATATTGATATCACCTCAATGTTAAATTCATATTAATTAGACTAATTCTAATAATATTAATTAGAATAAAAAAGTAAGCCAAAAAAGGATTAAAAAATAATGCTCTAAAATAGGGAGAAAAAAAAAAGTAAAAGATTAGATGGAGTACTTCATGATAGGACCACCAATAATATTTTAATTTTTGTTCAATGGATAAAATAACACATATGTTTTATATTTATTTTTTGTATATTTATTGACATGCTTCGGAATATAATTATTATTTTTCTTCTAACAATTTATAAAGAAAATTATGTATAGTGATTACTTTTTCTCTTTAAAAGTCATAAGAGAGTGTATTGCATATTTATATAATAAAATATAAAAGAGTATAGATTCAAACTTTGTAATTCTCAAAAGCTATTTATTAAAGTTGGTCTTTTTGTTTTATTGGCTACTGTGACTACCATGGTTAGAGCTGTCAGATCAGAAGAGAACGGGTTTCATGCAGTGGAATTTCTGGAAAAACTGGGGCTGCGTAGGCACCCCAAAAAGACTAAAAATCCTTTGGTGCAATGATATGAATTGATCCCTGGAAGGTAGTTTTTTATTTTTTTATATATATATATTTTTTTCAGTTGGTAGAAATCCAATAGTTTTGTTTTAACGGGTGAATTTAGAGCATAGTGGTTTAAGGGCCCAGGCCTTTGGGAGTCCTCGAGATGGTGTTTAACCCAAGGATCACCTATTTTTTAAAGGTTCAAATCCAATCTTGTTTTGGAATTGTTTGTACTCTGATTCGAGGAGGATTTGCCAGCTACATGTTAATATCTTGGCATGTAATAAGGGAGATACTTCTCTTTATTATTAATAAATTTTTGAATATTATATATTAAACTAATTTTTTTAATAATTTTTTTATTTTTATTTTTAATCCGTAACTTCAAGTATGAGTTATACACTAATTTATATATGTTTGTGTGTGTGTATACTATAAATGAGATGAAAATTATATGTAATATATAATAGGTCTAAAGTGGCAGTTTCGTGATTTGATTTTACTGTTACAATGAAAAAACTAAAATTAAAATCGCTCCGGTTTTAAATTCCAAAAATCAAAACCCTAAAAAAAACATTTGAGCATGGTGAAACCCGAACCATGCATTCTATTTATTTACCCACTGATTCGCGTACCAATTTTTTTTTTTTTTTATAAGCAAAGTTATATTCAATATGGAATATTCTGGGCTACATAGTAGCGATACAATCAAAGATATCCAAAGGATTGTCACTAAATACCACAGCTGCCCAATTAAACCAACACGAGACTCATAGAATAGTCCCTTAGAATTAGCTAGATAAGTATTAAACCATATTCAGTTAGTTACAATTAGTTATTTCTGTTAATTAGTTAGATTTTCAGTTATTCATTCTTGTAACTAATTTAGTTAGTTAAGATGCTATTCTGATTATCTATAAATAGCACTCTAACCTCTCTTGTAAAGATAATTTTGAGTTCTCAATGAGAAGAGATTTTTTTACCTTCTTTACTTCAATATGGTATCAGATGAAATCCTTCCAATTTTTTTTCCATTTCTTGATTGACGATTGCTGTTCAATGTTGATCTGATCTGTTCATCATTTCCTCAGCTGTCTTCTCGATTGAGGATAGATATTCGTGAGGACTGTTCTTGGGGAATACACGGTTGATTTCCAGATCTGCTTCCTCCTATTCCGTTTTCGCTTGCTTCTCTTCATCAATCGTACAATCAAATCTGTGATTGAGCTCAGATCTGTACTGTTCCTCCAGGTACATCATCGATCTGATTCTTGTTTGTTATTTTTCGTTGCCTTTTCTCGGTTTGTCTTCTCGATTTGTTTGCCGACCGATTGCAATTTCTGTGTCGCTGCTCCTCAATCGTTCTTGACGATTGACGATTTGTTTTCTTTCGTCTTCGATTACCGCCTATCGATTGTCGCCTATCGACGATTTTTCGCGATCGATTATCCACACAGCTGGATTTTTCTTCGACGTTTCAGCTCTTGATTTCCTTCGGACTTCGTTGTTGACGATTGATCAGCTCGCCAACCTGAGTCAATCAGAAACGACAGATCGTTTATTGGCATTTGCGATCATCTCTATTCACAATCGATCTCAAAATCGGTTGATCTATCATGACTTCCACGGACTCTTCTGGAGCAGAGAACTTTTCATCAACCACCACAGATGAATACTCGAGTCCTTATTTCCTTCATCATTCTGATAGCACTGGACTTATATTGGTGTCGCAAGCTCTGACTGGAGATAATTATGCCTCCTGGAGTAGAGCCATGCTAATTGCTTTGTCTGTGAAGAACAAGCTGGGCTTCATTAATGGATCCATCCCCAAACCTGAAGGTACTGCTCTTAATCTCCTTACTTCTTGGACGCGGAATAACAATGTTGTCATCTCTTGGATACTTAATTCTGTTTCCAAAGAGATATCTGCCAGTGTGCTTTATGCTGAATCTGCTCATGAGATTTGGATTGATCTGCAAGAACGATTTCAACAAAAGAATGGCCCTCGGATTTTTCAATTAAGGCGTGAATTAATGAACTTAGCTCAAGATCAACTTTCTATCAACGTCTATTTTACTAAACTGAAGGCTATCTGGGATCAGTTAAGTAATTTCAGACCTCAATGCACTTGTGGTCATTGTACTTGTGGTGGGGTAAAAGCTTTAAATTCTCACTACCAGATGGAGTACATCATGTCCTTTCTCATGGGGTTACATGATTCATTTTCTCCAGTCCGTAGCCAAATACTACTCATGGATCCCATTCCATCAATCAATAAGGTATTTGGTTTTGTATCTCAAGAGGAACAGCAGCGACAACTTGAAGTTCACAGTACTACTCGATCTGCTGCAACCAGCAGTATGGCTTTTGCTATTCAAACTGATCGTAACAATAAACGATATACTCGTGGGCCTCAGCAATTTGGTGGTTCTACTGGTGGTTTTTCTGGTGGTTACAGAGGTCAAAGAAAGGATAAACCATTTTGCACACATTGCCATTTTCATGGTCACACTATTGAGCGCTGTTATAAGCTTCATGGCTATCCTCCTGGTTTTAAGGCACGACAAACAGAAAAATTTTCACCAACTCCTACAGTGGCTATTAATCATGTTTCTAGTCAACCTTCATATAATTCAGAGGCTACGATCGATCCGCAAGCAAATGTTGGGAATTTCTTACAAAATCTCAACAGTGATCAATGTCAACATTTACTTTCTTTACTTTCAGGTAAGTTGATAGCCAATGCGATGCCCACTAATGAGGAAGTTCCTTCTACTGCTTACACTACAGGTATCTGTTTCTCAGTCTCTTTAAATCCTATCTTTTCTTCCAATCAATATTGGATAGTCGATTCTGGAGCCACTCGACACATATGTTCCAATGCTGCCAACTTTATCTCTATGAAGTCTATTCCAAATTCATTTGTCACCTTACCAAACCACACTCGTATACCAGTTAGCTATAGTGGAGATGTTCGGCTTAATTCTTTCCTCGTTCTCAAAGACGTGTTATTTGTACCACAGTTCAAGCTGCATTTGATTTCTGTGGGTGCTCTTACCAACGACTATCATCTTACTGTTAGTTTTTTTTCTAATGGCTTCATGATTCAGGATCTTACCAACAAGAAAATGATTGGCAAGGGTGATTTCATTGATGGTCTCTATGTTATGGATACTGGAACTTCACCTACTCCTTCAACAGTGTATGTCAACCACTTATCTGCTCATACATGGCACAATCGACTTGGCCATTTGTCATCTCGGCAGTTAGATGGCTTGCAAGCCCGTTTACATTGTGATACTTCGACGTTTAAAAAGACTCCTTGTTATGTGTGTCCTTTAGCTAAACAAAGAAGATTATCCTTTGTCTCTAATAATCATTTGTCTCCATCCCCATTTGATTTGATACACTGTGATATTTGGGGACCTTACCATATCTCATCCTATGCTGGCTATCGGTACTTTGTTACTTTGGTTGATGATTGTACACGGTTCACATGGATATTTTTACTCAAGCACAAATCTGATGTAAGCAGTGTGATTCCCAGGTTTTTTAATATGGTGGCAACTCAATTCCGTGCTCATATCAAGGTTTTTCGATCTGATAATGCCCGGGAGTTAGCATTTCCTGATTTTTTTAATGACAAAGGAGTTATTCATCAATTTTCTTGTGTGGACACCCCACAACAAAATTCAGTTGTCGAAAGAAAACATCAGCATCTACTCAATGTTGCTCGGGCTTTATTCTTCCAGTCTCGTGTGCCCATCCAATTTTGGACTGAGTGCATTCTTACGGCCACATACATCATCAATCGTACACCTTCACCCCTGTTACATCAAAAGACTCCTTATGAAGTTCTTCATAACCATGTCGTTGATTACTCTTCTTTTAGAGTTTTTGGATGCCTTGCATTTGCCTCTACTCTTAAGGCTCATCGTACCAAGTTCCAACCACGATCTCGGCTCTGCATTTTTTTGGGATATCCTCCGGGTATAAAAGGCTACAAACTCTATGATATTCAATCTAAACAGGTTTTCATCTCAAGAGATGTAGTTTTTCATGAGAACATCTTTCCATTCCATTCCGTTGTAGCTCCTGATACCCTCGTTGATCCTTTTCCTGACCTTGTCTTACCTGTTCCTTCTCCTGACATTCCTATTACATATCACGATCCACCTTCATCTATTTTTCCTAATTCTTCACCTGTCCCAGAACAGGAAATCTCTGCTATTCCAGACTTAGCTTCTTCTGATGTTCTTCCTGCTCGAAAGTCTTCACGTGTTTCTAAACCTCCTTCCTATCTTCATGATTATCATTGCCGTTTATTGATGCATCATAAGTTTCCATCCTCCAATACACCCTATCCTCTATCCAAGTTTTTGTCTTATGATTCCTTATCTCCATCGCACAGGACATTTGTCCTGACAGTTTCTTCTCATTCTGAGCCCCAATATTATCATCAAGCTGTCAAGTTACCACAATGGAGAGCAGCTATGCAAGCTGAATTAGATGCCATGGAATCCAACAAAACTTGGTCCATTGTTCCTTTGCCTCAAGGCACACACTCTATTGGTTGTAAATGGATTTACAAGATTAAGTATCATTCCGATGGTACTCTGGAGAGACATAAAGCACGTTTAGTTGCTAAGGGGTATACTCAACAAGAAGGTGTTGATTTCACGGAAACTTTCTCACCTGTAGCAAAGTTAGTCACTGTCAAAGTCTTACTGGCCCTTGCTACAAGTCAACATTGGCATCTACATCAATTAGATGTTAATAATGCATTTCTTAATGGCGATTTGTTTGAAGATGTATACATGGATCTTCCTCTTGGTTATAGTCGAAAGGGGGAGGATTTTCCAACAGGCAATCGACTTGTTTGCAAGCTTCATAAGTCTATATATGGACTTAAACAAGCTGCACGACAGTGGAATTCCAAGTTTGCTCATGTTCTTATCCAATTTGGTTTTGTTCAATCCAAAGCCGATTACTCATTGTTCACCAAAGGATCAGGTTCATCCTTTGTTGCATTACTAGTATATGTTGATGATATCATCATTGCTAGTCCTAATGGTCAAGTTATAGATTCTTTGAAGAAATTTCTTCACAGCCAGTTCAAACTTAAAGACCTAGGACAACTAAAATACTTCCTTGGTCTTGAAATTGCAAGATCTGTTCATGGCATGGTACTTTCTCAACGCCACTATACGCTTCAGTTACTGGAAGATACTGGCTACTTAGCCTGTAAACCTACTCAGGTTCCTTTAGATCCCAAAGCCCAATTGAATGGCAGTGATGGTGAATTACTCACTGATATTTCTCAGTATCGCAGACTCATTGGTAAATTGCTTTACCTTACCATTACCCGACCTGATATTACCTTTGTTGTGCATAAACTTAGTCAATTTTTGGCTCATCCTCGAATTCCTCATATGCAAGCTGTTCATCATTTGCTCAGATATCTCAAATCCAATCCTGGTCAAGGATTATTCTTCTCTGCCCATTCTTCTCTTCAACTCAAGGCTTTTTCAGATGCTGACTGGGGATCATGTTTGGATACAAGAAAATCTGTTACTGGCTTTTGTGTGTTTCTTGGTAATTCTTTAATATCTTGGAAGGCTAAAAAGCAAACAACTATATCCCGATCTTCAGCTGAAGCGGAATATCGTGCCCTAGCATCTACTACCAGTGAATTAGTGTGGCTTCGGCAATTATTACATGATTTTCAGATTGATATCTCAGCTCCAGCTCTTTTGTTTTGTGATAATCAAGCTGCCATACATATCGCTTCAAATCCCATTTTTCATGAAAGGACCAAACACATTGAGCTTGATTGTCATTTTGTTCGGGATAAAGTTACTGACAGAGTTATTCGACTTATGCCTATTCGAACTCAACATCAACTTGCAGATATTTTTACAAAGGCTTTGCCCTCGGCATTGATGGTACCACTTCTATCCAAGATGGCTATTAAGGATATTCACAGTCTATCTTGAGGGGGAGTATTAAACCATATTCAGTTAGTTACAATTAGTTATTTCTGTTAATTAGTTAGATTTTTAGTTATTCATTCTTGTAACTAATTTAGTTAGTTAAGATGCTATTCTGATTATCTATAAATAGCACTCTAACCTCTCTTGTAAAGATAATTTTGAGTTCTCAATGAGAAGAGATTTTTTTACCTTCTTTACTTCAATAATAAGAGAAAACAAAAAACCAACACAGCAAAGTTGATTCGTGTACTATTGCCATCCTTAGGAAGCTGAATGCTCAACCATGGAAGAGTTTTATTTTTTTATTTTGACTAGAGTGTGGTGAGAGAACAAGGCGGAGAAAAGAGAAACTAAGTTATTTTACATCTACCACCTCCAAAAGTTGTGGTTGCCTCCCTATAAATAGTTTGATTTTAATAGTAAAACTAAAAAGACAACATTACCCCTATTTGACGTTCACATTACAAGGACGTGCATGTTTTCGTCCATTCTCTAAATGCTGTAATTGATTTGGACTAAATTGATACAATTAGAAAATTTTGGGGAACAGTCAAACTTTAGGGGTGCAAATGTCAAAATCTCATTTTCAATTTGACAGAGAGTATATAATTTGACAGAGAATATATATATATATTGTGAAGAAAAGTTCTCCAAATGGATTCTGTGGCATGTAGGAAACAAGATTAGGCAATTAGGAATGGGGCTTAATTCTTGAATTCATCATCAATGTCAAACAATAGATTAAAAATAGGGGCGCTGACTGATCAATCCCAAAATGCAGCTGAAACTACCGTTTAAACTCTCTCACATTTTCTTGCACCGACTGATCCTTTTATCATTCCTGTGTCGAAAATACCCATGTCTTACACTGAACAAAATCTTGGCCTCCCTATTTTGCGGATCTAATTTTGGTAAACGATTCCAATATGCATGCGTACACTCTGTTCGATTTTTATCTCAAATTACATATGAAAAAACAGAAAAAAAAAAAATTGCAAAACAATTATTTGCGTTTGATTCTCTTCCAAATGAGATGTTAATCGTATTTTTTTGGAGATATTGAACTTGATGTAACTAATGTTACAAGTAACATTCAAAGAGATAAGGGTGAAATTCATAACATCCGTGTTACATTCAATGTTACATGTAACATCTATTCACACATTGTATAAAATATCCAGGGTGTGGTTAAGATAATGTTATATGTAACATTCATGTAACATTATTTACTATGTGCGTCCATGTGACTATAATTACATCCAAGGTGTGGGTAAAAAAATATAATGTTACATGTAACATCCTTTTGAAAAGAAAATTGAGTTTGTGTATCCATGTGAAATGTTACATATAACATAAACATCCAGGGTGTGGCAAGATAAAATGTTACATGTAACATCATTTTATGACAATGATTACCTCCAGGGTGTGGGTCAAACTAATGTTACATGTAATATCCTTTTGAAAAACATGAGAATGTATGTGTAAGTGGACATGTTACATGTAACATTTCAATCGTTTAGTCTCTGAATTGTCAGTTTTTTTCAGTTTGTATCTCTGAGACGCAATCAAAAGTTACAAAAATTCTCAAACCAGCAAAATAATAGTGCGTACATCTAAAAATATTTGTGTTACATTTTACACACACTGCAAAAAAAACCTACCGAGTATACCTAGCTACGTAATGATGTTTAGACAAAGAAAAATGCAGATTAAAAAGGAAATTGTTCAAATCCATACATATCAAACTTTGATTTTTCAATTGTTTTATGTTTGTTTGGGAGAAGGGGGACCAGTGAGGTGTGATGTACTAAGGCGGTGGTCAAATGGTATGGTTATTGTGTGTGTGTGTGTTCTACCGCAAGAAAAAGGAAAAGAAAAAAATAGAAGCAGAAACAAAAACAGTAGCTTCCACTCAGGTATTTCTTAATTTTTTTTTCCAGTTGTATACATACATATATACATGTGTGTGTGTGTGTGTGTGTGTGTGTGTGTGTGTATATATATATATATATATAACATTTAATTCATGAGACTAATTGTACGGATATATACGTATATTTATGTCAAAAATGTATATATAGTGGGTTCGGGAAATATAGCAGGTATAGATACATCTAATTTGCAAAGAATGTAGTTTAAAATAAAAATTATAAATTTTACTAAAACGATAATTTTTAGTGTATCGTTGACTAATAAAATTTTTAACAGTCGAGTAACATTTTTTGTCGATTACATTACCAACGGAAATTTTGTAGTCGTTACTATAACAATTTCTGTACAGTTAATATTAACTTGGGAAATTAGACGCTAAATAATTTCGTATAATTAAAAATTTGGAGAATGGAAAAGTTTGCATTTTAGGGTCACACATTGCATATTAGGTTTATTTTAGATAAATTATTAAATTAGGCCCTATCGTTGTTTGGTTCACAAGTACCGTCGTCCGCGTA
This sequence comes from Eucommia ulmoides, assembly GCA_016647705.1. Classification (NCBI taxonomy): domain Eukaryota; kingdom Viridiplantae; phylum Streptophyta; class Magnoliopsida; order Garryales; family Eucommiaceae; genus Eucommia; species Eucommia ulmoides. The sequence goes on along the minus strand of CM028339.1, from coordinate 13,299,879 downwards.
GCATTCTCGCAATAGTGTTTTTGGTAGCGCAAAAATTGAGGTGAGTATATTGTCTTCTATGTAAATTGACAAATTATATTTTTGTAAAAATTATGAAAATGAAATATTTATTAAAATGGACGGTTTTATAACTTATGTAGATCAAGTAAACTTTTAAAGGTGGAAAATAGTTTTTATTATTCGACTATACCATAGTTGTCTTCTCGTCAAGAGGGTATATCCTGCGAGATGTGGATATTTGTTGTTACTTGTCAGGTAAGTCATATAGGGTGGATATGTTATTACCTGTCAGATAAGTTCTACATGGTGGATTTGTTGTTACCTATCAGGCAAGTCCTACAGGGTGGATTTATTGTTACCTGTCAGGCAAGTCCTGCACAGTGAATATATGTTGACCTGTCAAGAGTGCAAATTATGCAGGTGGCTGCCCCTACCGTCGGGGATATTAAATGGTCCTAGCACTGATAGCCACCTTAGATGACACAGTTATACAAGTTACGGAACCGTCATAATTCCCGATCATGAGGTGAAACGATCCTATGATTAGTAGGAAAATATGAGTGCGGTATTTTATTATATGTCGAAATGTTTGATTTTGTGGATTTAAATACATTATCTTATTGCAATGATAGTTGTGGAATTTTATTTTGGCTCAGTGTGCGGTTATATTTATATTATGTTTAAAATATGGTATTTTATAAATACACTTGATCCATAAACTGTTTTATATTATGAAGACAATACACCAATAAAATATTTGGTTTCAGGCGTCGCAGTTAGGAGTAGGTCCATTATTGACACTAGGTAGAGTTAAGAGGTGGTGTCGTTTTGAAAGGATTGGCTGGACTAGTGTGAACTGCAAAAGGTTCAATTTTCTTTTTGTGGTTTTGTTATGAATATTCGGGACAGATGTATTCTCGAATTTTGAAATAAATAAATGTATTTTTAGGAAAAAAAAAAATATTATAGCAGTGCACACACACACACACACACACACACACACACACACACACACACACACACACACACACACACACACACATATATATATATATATATATATATATATTTGTTTATCGGTCAGGTAACATTAGGTCGACGTCACGCCCAACCTCGGGCAATGGGGGCCCGAGGAGGGGTGTGACATATATGATCACAATTATTAAATCATGAAATACATCATTCTTGTACATATATATTTTATGTAAAATTAAGAAAGTTAAGTTTTTTTAAATGAACAAATAATACTACATCTAGTAGTATCCAAGAGTAAGTGTCTTAGGAGTAACTTGAACCTAGAAGAATTAAGAAAAATATATAAAAGTAACCTCCAAGAATTTGTAGTTTTATGGAAATAAACAAAATTTGTCGATTTGTTCAATGTCTGTAAAATATAACAAGTATAATGTAATGACATGTGTGATTTGACATTGCAATGTTGTCAAATAAATTTATTTATGATTTGACAATGTGAAGTCAAGAATTTGACTAGTATTTTATAAAAACTACTAATTCAAGTTAAATCATTATATTCTTTTGGTTGACATGTTATTACACATCGAAAAAGCAAATATGAATTTGGAGGTCCACATTAAAGCATATGAAAAATCAAGAGTTTTTACAATTATTAAAAGAAATACTTTTTAATGTGGGCAAAATTTGTGCCAATAATTTATCTATGTCGTGATAGATAATGAATTATTGATAGGGTACAAAGTTGTCTATAATAGTAAGTCCCAATATATATGTCGGATACACAATATCATTAGACATTTACTCTTAAAATGAGGTTGTCAAAATTTACTCTCTCTCTCTCTTTCTCGTGTCTACATTATATATACATGTTTATCCAATCAATTTCATTCGTGTAAGAGACTATTAGACAAAAATGATTTTTACTCTATCAATACGTTTTTCTTAGTGAGAAGACGAGCATGAATATCGATTTCTCAAAAATCGTTAAGATGAGATTGGAAAATTGTCTTTCAATGTAGTCCTATTAAGTTGATTGAAGTACGAAAAATGAGTAATCTTACACTAGTTAATGAAAAAAATACTTACACCACATTTATAATTCATTTTCGATTGCGGACCCGGTTCGGGTCATAGGTCTTGGGTTTGAATTTGGACTTGGGTTGATCCAGGTAGAGAGAATTCTTTCTAAAATTATCTTTAAATTGATTCTAACAATTTTACTAACCAAGCAAGACTTATCTTTTCATATTTGTAACTCATTTTTAATAAGGAGTTATATATAATAATTCTTAGTGGCTTTAAAGTATTCTTAGTGGTTTTAAAATGAGACTTTTGGTTTGTTGGAGTTAATCATTTGTTTGCTCTATAAACAGTGAAGTTTGCATTATCACTTAGGCATGAAACTTAGGATACTTTGCACTACACATACACTTGAAGTCTATGTTAGTTTGTTCTTGAGAGAGAGAGAGAGAGAGTTCAACACTTGTTTTGTTCATCGGATCCTTTGATTTCAAGTACTAGTATCGGAGGATTGTGATCGTTGTATCCTAGGAAGTAAACGTCTGAGTAACCGTAAGCACACAAGCGGAGACAAAATTTGCTTTAAGAAAATATTGTTAAACGATAGCCTCGATCAATATAAATTTCGAAGATTATCATCGGTAAAGGATTATAAATATATTTTTATTTATTAATTGATTTCATGTATTTTAATTTATTATTGAAGAATATAATTTTGTAATGTTTTTTAATGTTCTAAAATATTCGATGTCATATAATTTATGTTTTGAAATATTTCGTTGTCGTATGTATGGGTTCTAGAAAATTTGTTATGAATTGTTCTACATTATGTAATATTTATAATAAGTTACATTCAACATCTAATTTCACTAAGAGTTGAATTTTTTATTATTTATGAATACTATTTCATTGTATATATATTTGTGACATATTAGAAATCTTTACTGAAAATAATATTAATTAAAATTAATATTATCACCATTATTTCCAACAATATGTATCACAAAATTAATAAATTACGGAATTGTTAGTTTCTAATCTCAAATCAAATCCATATATATCAATATTGTAAGTTGCAATACAAAATTACAAAAGTAGAGAATGGAGCTTTATGATATGATCTTTTTAAAAAACTAAATATATCTAGCATGTGATAACTTTCTTAATTTATTGAAATAGAAAAGAGTGTGTAGTGAAAAACAGTTCATTTGGTAATTAAAGGTTTTCAATAAAAGAGAATATGCAATTGCACTGATGAAGTCTAGATGATCATAGTGCTACGAGGAAAGGCATCACAACAACAAATTATTTTTTCGAGAATCTATTAATGGAAGAGATAAAGACGTTAAGCTATGAATTTGCACAGATAGGAGGTATAAAAGAGACACCCTTAAAAAAAAGGACTCAAGATATTTTTATTGTATACATCATATCTCGCAATTAATGTGTATTTTCTCATCACTCATTCGCAGCATAACATAATCTTCACCTTTTTTATTTTTGTATTGAGGTAATTTAATATCATCGATATGTTCATTATTTGCAATGTCGTAATCATTTTCTCAAGATTTAGCCATTTGATTCTTCAAGAAGACCCCCCACAAAATTTTCATTCCACTTGTTTTGGAAGATAATTCAACATCAACTTTATAAGTTTTATCTATTTCTTGGAACATAAAACCTCTCTTCTCATCAGTTAGCGTCATAAATGTCCAAAAAAAATTGTAAATGTTTAGGCACTCGATATTGCTTTTTTAAGTATTTTTAAAATTTAATATGATCTTAGGTTGCATTTGGTTAGTGTTTTGATTTAGTTATTTATTTATGATCCCAAAAACTCAAAACAAAAATACGATAAAAAAATAAAGAAACAAAAAATATGGTTATGTTATTAGGTAATTTAAATTTTATTTTTTTGGGTACAATAGTATTTTGATAATTGCGTGTTTTGACAATTTCAAGTATTTCTCCAACACAGTAGTGCACTAATTAGTAAATTTGTAATTTAGTACAAGTGTAGCATGATTGTTATGTATTTTTGTTGTTCCAATTTATACTCAAAGTAGTTAACTTCTACCGTGTATCATTTATGTCCTGAGACGTTATTGATTGCTATCGCGATTTATTAATTTGATAAGGTAAAATTAAGACATTAATAAATTTTTGTTTTTCAATTTTCAAATATTTCTCCAAACAAAGTTGTGGTTGTAATTATTGAAAAAAATTTCATATTATATTTTTCTAATAATTTTTCATATCTAAATTTATTTATTTATTTATTGTATTTTTTTTAGGGTGTAGATGAAATAGAAAGAGAATCAATTAGAAGCTCTATGTAGGAATATAAATAGTTCAATGTATAATCATTCTTTTTTCTTATTTGGAATTGATAATATGGGTAAAATGATACTTTTTTTATCATTAGATTTACAATATAATTTATTTATTACTTGCATATAACCCGTGCCATGTCTCCTTATTTTTTAGCAATACAAGTTTGAGTCTCGATTATTAGTCATTATTGATATTTAAATGAAATAAGTGTATAATATTAGTCTTAATTGTTAAAAAATTTACTATGAAAAAAAATATTTCGTTGAGTGTTTGTTATTTAATTTCTCAACAAAATATAAATCAATGATTTAAAATTTCTCTGATGATCCAATAGTAAAAAAAATATGCAATTATAAAATATATATTTACATAGTTTGTTGGGAATTTCATGATGCAAATCAGTAGTTGTTTATTTGTTGAGATAGTTTGTTAACAGATTTATGATTTCACCTCTTGGATCGAATCTAATGATTAAAAATGTCCCCCATAATCTTTTGATCTTGGTCTTTAAATAACTAATCCAACAATTCAAAATGTCTCAAATGTAAAATATGTCATGATTTATAGAATAGACTAGGTATTCGCATGCCTAAAAATACTATATTAATTGTCTAATTTATATATGTGTAAAAAATGACCAATTAATTATAAATGTAAAATTTAAAAGGTTAAAAAATAATTTAATTTAACCATCTTAGAAGTCGGGATATTAATTTTTTATTGAACTCCAAAACTTTTTATATCCTAATTTACTATATAAATTTGTGTAAGATATTTTGGGATAAGTTATTAGTTTATTAGAGATAGTATATAATATAAAACTATAAAAATTTAAAATATGTTTTGATTTCAGCCGTTTAAAATGATGTTCTTGACTGTTGGATCAAAATCGATCTAATGGTCCAAAATGTCTATAGCATCTCAGTCTTTGTATTTAATCCAATGGTTGAAAATATCTGGTGGAATCATTTAAACTTACCTGTAGATATCTAATTTAAGGGTTTAAAATATCTCAAATATAAATATGTTGTAATATATAGAGTAGATTTATCAAGTAATATGGGTGTTAAAAAAAAAAAAAAAAAATTACACTAGCATTTTAGTATTACATTTAGATATAAACATAAGCCACCAACCGAGACAAACGCAGTCTAAAGTTGATCCCACATCCAACACAAACAAGGGTTTCACAATTAAACAAAACACACTTTATTCCTTATATTTAAAGCAAAAGCCTAAAAGCCACCACTCCAGATGAATTATTTACAAACTATGTGAACATCAACTACCCAACTGATGTTGATGTTGGGATTAATTTTGCAGTCTAATTTGATTAATTAAAAGGCGAAAAACAAAAAGAGTCTGATATGGGTATTTTTAGGTACCTCTAAGTCAGCACTTGGGATTCAGCCACGTGTCATTTTTTGCAGTGACAGGGACACATTCCGAAATTCACAACGTCACGCTGGTGCATACGCCAACCATGGCTCCCTCTTGGAATCTCATTTGCATCTAGAGAGGAGTGAAGAGTCCCGTAGGGACGTGCCGCTCCAAGTTCTGTGTTGTACCCTATCGTTTACCTTGACTGACTCTCCCTTCCAGCTCGTTTTTTTATTTAGGACTCCACGGATCTCTACTCTCCTGTAACAGTTCACCGCCGCAGGCCTAACAAAGGCCTGCGAGCTTTGTCAAATGAGCCCAAAAGCCCAAGCCCAGTGATTATCCCCTAAACGCCCCGGATTATCGGCTAAACACAAGATTTCGACTAATTAAGTGTGTTTAAGCCCGACTAATCATCTACAACTCCTATATATATCGTGGGGTTGTGCAAGGCCGAGGTACGTTTGAATACGCTTTACATTACGCGCGAGTTCATTTGTTTACTTGCTACATTACTATACCTTTTCTCTCTGAGCACTGATTACCACGCCGAATGGGCTTCACCAGGATAAATCTCAATTTGAGCCTTCTGTAGGTACACTCCCTGAGGAGTAAGATTTTAAACAAAGCAGGTCAGTCCTCCCAGGACCAAGTACAGCTCCCGTAAGAAATTTTTAACCGACGACTCTACCTCAGCAAGATAACTTACCCGTCATCCCACTAGACCATACTCGATGTGTGTACCAGGTTTACGCATCAACAATATTCTACCCCTCTCAATCGATTTTTTAGATCCGCTGCTGTGTTTATTTATTTATTTATCAATTTCTTTTATATTTCACAATGAATGTATGGTATTATAATCATTTTAATATTTTTCTCAATCATTTTATTTGAAAAATGAATGTATGGTATTATAATCATTTTTTTTCTCAATCATTTTATTTGAAAAAAAATAATTATTTTTTAATTAGATTTAAATAACATTTTTTTTCATTTGTTAGGTTGTCTTGAGTACAAGGGTTAAAAAAAAAAAAAAAAAAACAGAAAAGAAAAAAAGGGCCACACACCAAAAGTGGGGTCCATGATGTGTTTTCGAGGTCAATTAAAAAATAAGGAGGGCACTTTAGCATAGCGATACGATTAAGAATAATTAAATTATTCAAGTTTTTGCTGAGCATATCTCACAACAACGTAGAAGAAACTGGAAGTCCACAAAATCTCACCTCCTAAGATAGCTTTTGAAATTGAAAGAGACATAAGACTATCCCTTCATTAGTATCAGAATTCAATTTACAATAACTCTGATTTAATAGCCAAAAAGAGAGAGACTGGGCGAGAGTTTGCCGATTAAAGGGCCGATATGTGAATGAGAGATTATTGGGTTATCCCACATCGGATGTGAAAGAGGCTGGTGGTTAAGTTATAAGTATAAGTGAAAACCTCACCTCATGATCTAATTTTTGGGGTTGAGAGAGGTCTAAGACTATCTTACAATTTTTATATTATACTTTTTTTTTTTTTTAATTATTATTATTATTATTATTATTATTATTATTATTATTATTATTTTTCATTGATTAATATCTTATTGATAAAGACTCTATTGGTGCGTAAAACTGATACACACCTCGAATATGGTCTAGTCGGATGACATGTGGTTCTTCCTGCTGAGGTCGAGTCGTCGATTGAAAATTCCTCACGGGAGTTGTGTTGAGTTCTGGGAGAACTGACCTGCTGTGTCCAGAGTCCTACTCCTCAAGAAGTGTACTTGCAGAAGGCTTAGACCAGGATTTATCCCGGTGAAGCCCCTCCAGCGTGGTAATCAGTGCTTAGACAGAAAAGGTACAATAATGCAGCAAGTAAATAAATGAACCCGCGCGTAATGTAAAGTGTATTCAAGTCAACCTCAGCCTTGCACATTCTTCGATATATATAGGAGTTGGAGATGATTAGTCGGGTCTAAACACGATTAATTAGTCGAAACCCTATATTTAGCCGATAATCTGGGGCGTTTAGGGGATAATCGTTGGGCTTAGACTTTTGGGCCCATTTGGCGAAGCCCGCGTGCCTTTGTCAGACCTGTGGCAGTGAGTTGTTGGAGTTGAGCGAAGATCTGTGGAGTCCTGGATAAGAAACGAGCCGGAAAGAGGAGCCGATCGAGGTGAACGGTTGAGTCCCTAAAATTGATCGCCTAGGGTACGGCGTAGAGCTTCGAGCGGCACATTCCTGTGGGACTCTTTGCTCCTTAAGAATTGGGTCATGCAAGAGTGAACACATGTACAGTGCTAAAAAGGCTGGAAAAGGGGGAATATTGGGGTGGGTATTCAAGAATGGAATCACTCCAATTGTTGATGCTTTTAATCAAGCAAGTGCTGACATGGTTGATTTTCATAACGCAATTGTTTTTGAAGCCTCCTACTCTCAAAAAAATTATCGCTGAATCCAAGTAATTTTCTACATCTAAAGCCATTGACTTTTTATTCACAACGTTGATTTAAAAAAACGAATATATTATTGGCAAGACGGCAATGGTTGAAAAGAATTTAGATTGGGCATTCTTATGATATTTTGATCAACATTTATACCATCTATGCTTAAAATTTAATACAATGGTTAAAAATTTAACAAAATTAAGCATAATCGTGTCATTTCACTTTAAAAGTAAGGGTGACTTTTGACATTTTCCTCCAACTAATTTCATGGGTCGATTTAAAAAATCTTCCAAAATTTTAAGGATCAACCTGTAAAAAAAAAATTCATTTTCATTCTCTTCCTTCCTCTGATGTTCATCTCCGAGGAACAACACAACCAGTCCCGCCACCACTTTTCTCTAAGTTCCTTTCTCTCTCTAATTTAATGGGATCAAGTCATTCAAATTTTTGACAATCAAAATATAATTTTTTTTTCATTTTCATTTACTTCTTTCCTCTATTCATCTCCAACAAACAACACAACCAACCCGGCCGCCACTTTTTTGTTTGTTCCTTCTTCTCTCTCTTCTCTCATTTGCTCTCTCTATGGTGTATGTCTATATATATATATATATATGAAATGTATATGTATTTATTTATATGTATATTTATTTATATATTACATATATACAAACATACATATAGATCCAAAACATTTATATATATATATGTGTGTGTGTGTGCGCGCGCGCGCGCGCGCACGTTACAGAGAGAAAAATAGAGAGAATATGGTGGATTGGTGGTGACCGTCGAAAGGTGCAGTGGTGACCTGGTTGATCAACGTGGTGGATTGGTGGCAGGGCCGGTCTTTGTCCAAAGCGATTGCTCAGCACCCCCGAAATTTTGGACCCTCCAAATTGACTCCTATGTTTTTTTGTTTTTTAAATATTTTTATTCTTGTATGACATGAATAAAAAAATCCTAATTAATTAACATTAAAGGGGCCTATTTTCAAAATTTTCTTTGGGCCTCTAATTTATCAAGGTCGACCCTAACTAGTGGCGACCATCCAAAGGTGTGACGGTGCTGGCCTTGTTGATTGGTGGTGCAAGAAAGAAGATTAAAAAAAATACACTATTGATCCTTAAATTTTAAAATAGTATTAAAATAATCTTTATTAAAATATTTGAAGAGTATAAATATCATTTAACATTAATTAACAGATTTTCATTGACTTTTATCTTTTGAACGTTAAAATTAGTTAAATGCTTAACCATTTTACTAAGTCTTAAGCAAATGGTTAAGAAAAATATCACTGGAGTGCAAATTAAAATTCAGTCTAACTACAAAGGTGTAAAGTATAATTAGGCCTTTATAATTTTATATTAATACACTATATAAGAATGTCAACCGATTTTTATTTTTATTTTTTTCTTTTCCTTTCTTGAGTTTTATTTTATTTTTCTAAAATCAAGAAGACGCATTGAGTGGGGCATTATCTTCAGTGGATGTGTCTACTGAGGAAAACATGGAGAATCTTGTGAAAGTTGGTGAAGAGCTCCTGAAAAAACCAGTTTGTCGTGTGAACATGGATACCGGTCGACATGAACCGGTTCAAAATGGTGTCACCAATATGGAAGCACTCAACAAGTACACATCAACTTTTCCAAATTTATTGTCAAATTCATCCCTTAAATCTCTTCTTTCAACGCTCACCTTATAATTATTATTATTAATAATATTTTTAAAAAAAAAATTTTGGGCTTTCAGGTTTGCAAAATTACTTTCGAACCAGAGGAAATCACGAACGTCAAAATTCATGGAAAACAAATCAACTCTGCCTGACCGAAATAGCATAAATAAAATTTAAAATAATAAATATTTATATAGCTTATTTCTATTATCAACTATTATTCTCCTAATCAAAATAATTAATATTGATTGATATAATTATTAATAGATGTAATATTGTGAAATGTAACAATGTAGTATTACCATGGGGCCATTCAGCAATTAACCCAATCTTATACTATTTTTACACTTTCACCAAAAAAAATGAACCATTCCTCCTGGAAGAGTGCCAAATTGAATATAAAAAATGTGAAATGTGACAATTAATTAACATTGGGTAAGTATTTCAGGACCGTTTTCCGTTATCAAAATGGTATGCTCAAACTGGGCAGAGAGGCTGCCATCCTCGGTGACAACCGTCCAATTATCGTCCCACATTATAGGATTTATACTACCCAATGTAAGCATTGGTTCTGCATAATACCCACCATTAACACAATATAATCAGAGGGAAAAAAAAAAAAGAGAACGAGATTAAAACTCAAATTTAATTATAACTTAATTGTAAAGTCAAGCCAGATTACCGATAGTGAAAGTCTGGTTCAACACCATATGCCCACGTTCATTATTTCCTAAGAGCCAAAAAAACACAAATATAATATAAATCAGTGGCAATTCGTCGAAAACAAGTTTGGAGGGGATCACAATAAAAGATCTTAGGTTTATATGGGGTCAGAAAGAAGATTACTGTAATGAAGAACAACGGGTTCGCTATGAAAAACTCGCCCCACTCCATGCCCAACAAACTGCGTTACGACACCATATCCATTTTTACCTGCAATCTCACTACCAAAGAAACAATAAAGAAAGTAAACTTCAAGGTTGATTAAGTATTTTATAAAATTTCTAATCATAATTTTTTTCTTTTCGTATCATAAAAAAAACTCGTCTTACTGTATTGTTTTGCCAATCATTTTTAACTCGACTCCAGGTCCACATATTGATATGGCCTTGTCCATGCTTTCTTTAGTTACCTGATGCAAAAAATAAATAAATAAATAAATAAAATAAAATAAAAATCATCGTTTCTCTAGTTTAAACCCTAATCGTATGTTAGGTCTATCTCACATCGGATGTAGAAGGAGCCGGTGGTCAGGTTATAAGTGTGAGGAACGAGCTGACTTTTAGGGGTTGAGAGGGGCCCAAGACCACCCTACATCGTTATATTGCTTAGAAAAACCGTACCTCTACTAATTTTTTAGCTTTGTCATCCACATCTCCACAAAAGAAAGTTGCAGATGTATCCCCATGGTAACCCTGGATGTCGTCACTCAAGTCAGACCAAATGAACACAATTTATATAGCTCGAAAAGGGAAATTTTGAGAACTCAAAAAGTGTTAGAAATGCTTACATTTAGATAAACAGTTACATCGATGTTGATAATATCACCATCCTGCAAATAACAGTAATTGACAATTTGTTGTCGCCGTGTTCATAAAATAAAATAAAATAAAAAATGAGCAAGGGAACACCTCCAGGGCGTTTGAATCAGGAATTCCATGGCAAATGCATTCATTAACCGATGTGCATACACTCTTTGGAAACCCACCGTAACCAAGAGGCGAAGGGTATGCCCCATTTTGAATGATCATATCGTGAACAGCTTGGTCGATTTCATCCGTTGTAATGCCTGGCTGCCACCATCAATGAACAACAATCAAAATGACAGAAAAGTGCCTCATTTCAATCCATTTGCATGCAAGTTTACAATCCTTTTCATTTGTTTAATGTTTTTGTTTATGTTTCCAAAAAGTATGCGTTTGGTTCGAAGGATGGGAAAAAAAAGATGCGAGGATAATATTTTTATCTATTGTGAAAGGAAAATTATTTACCAAGTATTGTTTGGTTAGGAAAGAAAAATGAAATGAGGGAAAATAATTTATTTTAATATAATTTATTATTTTACCCTTATATATCGCAAAAATAAATTAAAAATTCTATTATTAAGGGTATAATTATAATTTTACAGTATTCTTGATAAATTCTCCTTCACTTTCTTTCATTTTTCTCCCAAATCTATATGGAAAAAAATGCTTTGAAAATTGTGCATTTTTCCTCTTTTTTATTCCCTCCCATTTTCCATCCATACTAAACAAACATTTTTTTTTTGTTTTCCATCCTATTTTCTTTTTCATTTTCTTATCCATCCTTTTTTCACCCAATCAAACGCACACCCTTAAAGAATAATCGTGTCACCTTGACCAAAGTTCCAGCATATTGGAGAACTTGCGCTGCAAGCTTTCCGGAAGCTCTCATGAGCTCTATTCCCTTCTCATCATGAATTTGTGGTCCCTCTGAAAGTCCAGGTGGTTTTCTCGAATTAACATAAGAAGGCTTTGGTATGTGAGGTGGAACAGGCCGCCGAGCAGAGACTTTTCCAGGGGTTAGAAGTTTACGTTTGCTGTTTCTCAATTCATCCACATTTCTGTCATTTTAAGAACAAATTTAAGCGGGCAGACCAAAATTTTTACCAAGAAACATTAAACAAATGCAACCTCAACACATTGACATAAAAAATCAAATAATGTTCAGCTAGACTATAAATTGCCCTTTTAGCATCATGAATTAAAAACTCTGTTTGGTAATCTCTGCCTCTATCATTAAACCAACTCCTCTGTCAAAAGCTTGTAAGAAGGTCACATATACTTGTGTTGGTTGACTTTAGTGTGATTGTGCGTAGATTTTACTGTTAGATTCATATATCGTATCCATCAGTTGAGGGTGTCCAAACCACTATATAAATCTAAGGAACTACTCTACTTGGCACCATATGGTTTTGAATGGGAACCTTGTAAAATGGTATCAAAATCAAGGTTATGGGAATTTGTCTCTCCTCGCTCGTAGTCAAAACTTCTATGCAAGCCGGGAATTGCACATATCTCATCATTCCCTCGTAATCAAATCATCCGTACAAGTCAGGAGTTGCACTTGAGGGCAGGTTAGAATTTGAGAGATGCCTGAACTATAAATCAAAAGAGCTTACTCCACCTGGCATAACATTACACCAACACTTCTGTCTAAAACCTGTACGAAGGTCACATGTACTTGTGTTGGTTGTGTGTGATTGTGCATAGATTTTACAATTTTCAAAACATACCTTCTGTTGAATACAAAATTTGCTAAGCCAGAAAATGCTCTTGGTAATTGCAATGACACCTGCTTGCTTCCTGTGTCACAATGGGAAACCGATCAACCACAACCATGGTTTATAGATGTATTTTAGTGAGATATCCAAGTTAATTTCAAATTAATCACAAACCCAAATTGGATCCTACACGTTTTATTAAGGTTAGGCCTCAAGAAAACCAATGAAACCCTCTTAATGGAACAGGGTTTTATCGGAAGATTTGAGATGAGAAATCAAAATGAGAGTGAACAAACAATTAATAAGGGACCTGGATCACATCTGAGGGAACGAAGAAGACGGCGGTGGGTCGAATGAAACAGGCGAGAGTCTCCGACAAAAGAAGAGATCAGACGAGGTTGAAGCGTTGTGCCGCCAGCCATGCTTCTTTCTTCCGCGCAAGCACAACCCTGGTTTCTCCCCCACTGTTTTCCTCTTTATCCGTTGTCTAATGCTTCTCCGTAAGAAATTCTTTGGTCTGAATTAGGTCCCGTTGCGAAAGGAATGTATAATGGCGTGGCCTGAAAGCTTGGCCCAATTTGAAGTCATAAAGGAGGCCCGCTGAATATGGGCTCAACAAAGCGTAGCCCAAAGGCGAATTTACAATTTACAAATGCAAATCTAATATCGAACAGTAAAACCTAAAAGAGGAAGCTTTGACTTCGGAATGAACCACATCAAAGGAAGAGGTTTTTCTTTGTTCTCCTTCGTCGACCACCATCCATCCATGCTCCATCCACATCTTCCCTCATCAATGAGCCGCTCCATCATCATTCCCTTAATTAATTATTCGTTTGAAGCCCTACAATCACCAACACCGTTTGAAGCCCTACTGTCGTTACAAATCTGCTATGAAGGAAAAAGCTTACGGTTCCAAGCCCTACAATCACCAACACCATTTGAAGCTCTATTGTCATTACAAATCTGCTGTGAAGGTAAAAGCTTGCGGTTCCAACGCTCTATTTCAATCTGCTGTTACAACCATTGCTGTGATGGTAAACGCTTGCGAATCCCTCATCAATTTCCGTTCCAACGATCTATTTCAATCTCCACTAATGGGTCTTCAATTATTCATCAATGATTTCTTCTCTTCCATGAAAGGTAACGGTTTCTACCTTCAATCCATAGATTATATAAATCAAGCTTTCTTAACTTCTTCTTCATCACTCAAATCTTCAATCCTCTTCTTTACGCTTCTCTAACTGCTAAAATATATTCATTATTGACAAAAATTTTAACTCCTAAAGACTTCATCTTCTTCTCAATCTTTACTATCTTAAGGTATGAAACATATAGATTTTTCATTCAGCTGTTCCCACTCAGTGCACACTATGTATTTGATACTTTTCCTCAACCAAATTTTTGTAGAAATTGATTTCTTTCTCTGTTTCTTCGTTGCCAATACATGATTTTCTCTGTTTCAACAGTTTGGCATTCTAATTCCTAACAGATACAGGATGCAACCCAATTTGCAAATTCAATTATTTATATATGTAAATTTGTCAGCGGTTTTGAATAATTTCATTTCAAATTTAATTATTGTGTTATATTTAATTTTTATTGGCTTTCAATTATTCCCCCTAGTGGTTATGAATTCCATGTGTGATCTTATATTTTCACACTTGCATTTTTAAGTTATATGACATTGATCACTCAATCATAGGATGGTACCCAAAGGAAAGTGTAGAGTTCACTTTTCTTGATTTTTTGGACTGAATTTGTTGAAAATAGAGAACTGAGAGTTTTTCTGTTAAATGAGGTCTTGCCAATATAAATAGAGGTATTGATGAAGATTTTGTTGGTTGATGGGGATACGATTGGTAGTTAATTTATCAAAAAGCAAGGTTGAAATTTTTTGAATTTTTGTCATTGATGAATGATTTTGTTTGTTGTTATTTTGGCAAAGAATAATATATAGACACCAGATGGTAGCTATTACATTTCCTAGCCGTATAATTGTGTATGCTCTTATCATAAAGGACAATGTCTTGATTCAGGTTTGCGGATGCCTGGACATGGTCAGTCTTCTTTTGAAAGCATAATAGATTGGGATGGTATAGGAGCAAGAGGAATAATTGATTGTAATCTGTCAGGATTGTCTTTGCATTTAATGTATCCCCTTCCTAGGGTTAGTGAGTTAGCACAAAGATTGGATAATTCCTAAGCATTGTTTAGTTTTTCATCATATGTGTTTGAACCATGAGAATTTCAACTCTATGTATGTGCCAACATCTCAATAATAAGTTTTTATGAGGACTGAGCGTTCATTGGGTAATGCCAACTTCAAACACCATGATCGTATGCATAATTCTGCCTTCACATGCATCATACCACCACCTCACTACTTTGCTTTGGTCTTGCAATGAGATTTTATCAATCTATAAGTGCATCACTTTTCCTTATTATTTTTCTTTGTACCAATATTTAATTATAACTTATGTTACTATTTGTTGTGTGAAATTATTGTGCATAAAATTTTCTATAGAAGCACGTATTCCTGTTGATACTGTAAAATTGATGTAAAATCATCCATTGTGTGCAGCCATCGTTGACTCTGTAACTTCTTCATCTCCGAAAATCTGTTGGGGTACAATTGTGACAGAAAGCGACAGAACACCAGGTTAGTCTTTATTATGTTTAATCATTCCCTTTATCATGAAACTTGAAATTGCACCATCGTCTATATATGTATGTCTATATATATATATATATATACTCACTCTCAAAAGACGTCTTATAAGAGGAGGATTGCTTTTAGTTTTATATATAGCTCAGGATCAGGTAACACAAGCGATGTGGGATTCAACACACCCCCTCACGTGCAGGGTGGACTTTGACAAACCACTGCGAACGGATATCGGGGGGCCCATCATTGATGTGGGATTTAACACGCCCAACATCAAACAAAAGTTTGGCTCTGATACCATGTAGAAATTTTTAATGGGGCCCATTAAAAATTTCTACATGGTATAAGAGCCAAACTTTTGTTTGATGTTGGGCGTGTTAAATCCCACATCAATGATGGGCCCCCCGATATCCGTTCGCAGTGGTTTGTCAAAATCCACCCTGCGCGTGAGGGGGCGTGTTGAATCCAACATTGATGTTGGGCCTCCCGATATCCGTTCGTAGTGGTTTGTCAAAGTCCACCCTGTGCGTAAGGGGGCGTGTTGAATCCCACATCGCTTGTGTTACCTGATCCTGAGCTATATATAAAACTAAATGCAATCCTCCTCTTACAAGGCGTCTTTTGAGAGTGAGTTAGGCCCATTAAAAATGACAAATAGGGTTTAATAAAATGATCTTCATTGTGTCTTCATTAATGATTTTCAGCTAGATATAATGTATTGTTGAAGTTGGCAATGGTAATTGGATGCAGTTTAAGAAATTGCAGTTACAATGTGCTACTATTGTAGTTTGTGTTCATATGCTTTTAAAAGAAGTATTGTTGTTTGTGTTCATAGATACCACTTTTAAGTATTAGCTATTAGATTACATTAGATTAGTATTAGATTAGATTATTCATTAATGTTATTGTTTGCATTAGATTAGAACCGATTTCACTACATAATTTGCATACCTTCTAATAGATGCAGTACACGTGCCTTTTCAGCATTTAACTATTACTTATGCTACTCTTTGTTATGTAAAATTACAGTGTATAAAGTTTTCTATAAAAACACATATTCATGTTGATACTGTAAAATTGATATAAAATCATTCATTGTGTGCAGCCATCATTGACTCTGTAACTTCTCCATCTCCGAAGATCTATTGGACTACAATTGTGACAGAAAGCAACAGAACACCAGATTAGTTTTTATTATATTTAATCATCCCCTTTATCCTAACAATTAAAGGAACTATATGCGTATATTTTATTATGTGTTCCGTCTTGGTATTGTATGAGTATTGATAAGGTAACGTTTTGTTTTTTTCCATTGTGAATGACGAAAAATAACATACAATAATAAATGGTTTATTATCCTTATTTCATGATGTCTATTATATGACATTGATCACTCAATCATAGGATGGTACCCAAAGGAAAGTGTAGAGTTCATCCTAACAATTAAATGAACCATATTTGTATATTTTATTATGTGTCCCATCTTGGTGTTGTATGAGTATTGATAAGGTAAAGATCTGTTGGACTACAATTGTGACAGAAAGCAGCAGAACATCAGATTAGTCTTTATTATGTTTAATCATTCCATTTATCTTAATAATTATATGCATATATTTTATTACGTCTTCCGTCTTAGTGTTGTATGAGTATTGATAAGGTAACGGCTTTTTTCTCATTGTGAATGATGAAAGACAACATACAATAATAAATGCTTTATTTTTCTTTGTCGTCAATTTTCTTTTTTCTTTTCTTAAGTTTGATTCATGTCATATATTTCAATTTAATTGTGTTTGAAAAAAATAAAATAAAAAAAATTGATGTTATAATTCCTTACAAAAGCACAAATACGCATACAAGAACATAAGTATACAAACCAAAATTCAAATTGTCTCTTTATTTTAAAATCTAAAATAAAAATTAAAAGGAGATTCTTACTATATAGTTCTCAATCTTTATTTTATTTATATTTCTTATCGTGTTTATAAAAGGTAAAAAAAATATAGAAAACAAAAATAAAAAAGTCAAAAAAAATAAAACAAAAATAATAAATTTAAAAATGAAAATTAAAATTAAAAATAAATTTCAATATAATTTATTTATTTTTCAATATAAAATAAAAAATAAAAATAGATTCATCCCAAATAAATTATATTTTTATTATAAAATTGTAACGAAATCGAACATAATACATGTTAGGACATAAAAATGAGATTCAAATAAATGAATAAATGAAGGGAAAATTATGCACATATCAATATCTATAATTTTTTTTAATGGAATATTATATAATTTTCGAAAGCATCAAAGAAAATTCAAAATCGATTAATTTAATTAAATCAGGATTAATATAAATCCAATCAAACAAATTCTACCCAACCCTAATAATATAATACTAATAACAATTTCTCTAATACTAATTATCTAGAAAGATGTATTATATATAAAAATCATAAGATAATTTGTTTTAAAAGATAATCAATTTTATTTTAACTAAATATGAATAAAATAATAAATATTTCAAAATTGTAGAGATTAAAATTTATAATAATTGATTTACTTTTTAAATATAAAATAAAAATTACAAAGTGATTTTTAATATGTAGTTTTCAACTTTCAGTTTCTATTTTTTAATTTATTGAAAATTGAGGATTCAAAAAAATAAAAACTATTAATTTAAAAAAATATTATGAACTTTCAAAAGTATCAAAGAATATTAAAAAACGATTAATTTAAAATATTTCTTTTTTTGTTTGTTTTCAAATCTAATGAATAAAAACAGATAAAAAGTAATGATTGTTCAAAGAATAATGGATTTATTTTTTAAATATAAAATAAAAATTAGAAAGTAATTCTAAGTATATATATTTTTTTAATTTCATTTTTTTCTTTTGAAATTGGAGGATTTAAAAAAAACAAATAACTAAGACAAAGATAAAATAAAACACAATACATGAATTAAAAAAAAATGAATACAAAACAAAAAATGACCAAAATATGAAGGGAAAATTATGCGCATATCAATGTCTGTAATTTTTTTTATTGGAATATTATATAACTTTCAAAAGTATAAAATTCAAAATCAATTAATTTATTTATTTTTTGTTAGTTTTTAAATCTAATGAATAAAAATTGATAAAAACTAATAAAAAATAAAATATTCTTAATAACTAGTTTAAGAATAATGGATTTATTTTTAAAACATAAAATAAAAATTAGAAAGTGATTCTTAGTATATAGTTTTTTTTTTTTAACTTTCAGTTTTTTTTTTTTTTTTTTATTTATTGAAAATTGAGGATTTACAAAAAAAATAGATAAAACAAAGATAAAATAAAAAGATTAATTTTAAAAAAAAAAAACCTATTAATTTTTTTAAACAAATAATAATTTTGGAATATAATTTTTTATTTTTTTATGCCATGTAATTGAATTTAATTGTGATTGAAAATGAAGAAAAAATGATGGTATGAAATATATATACAACTCTACAAAAGCACCACAATTTCATAGATTTTTTAGGTTTTTTTAAATGAGGAACTAATATTTGTAAAAATAAATAACCATGTATTTGAACAATAAAATCAAAATAATTGAATGATAGAAATACATAATGGTATGGTATGACAGAAATAATTAAACTCTTTATGCACGTTTTCTAATTTAAGTAACTAAAAGAAACATATAAAAAAAGATATTTTAAAAAGAACAACAAAATAAACAAAAAATAATTTATTATTAAAAAATTTACTAAAAATAAGTAGGATTTAATATTAAACAACATTGAGTACAACATCATTTTCTAACACTTTACAATAATGTTATTTTATGATAATGATACTTAAAAAACAATGACAAAAAAAAATTGCACATAAATTTACTAAAATATGATATTTCTGTAACTATAACACTACTAAAAATTTGAATTTGCCATCACTTTAAAATTAAAAGTGTGTTGAACTAAAATTTCATAGATTTATCAAACATTAAACAATATTCACAATTTCAACCACAAAAACTAAAATTCTTATAAGTAATGGATCTGTTATTGAGAAATGTTTGTAGACAATATGTTTAATAACACCATATCAAAAGAGATGAAAAAAAATAAACTAAATTTAAATATTCCCCCCCCCTCCCCCCCCGGCCCGAAATTTGATGAATGAAAATAGATAAAAATAATATGTTGATAATTATCCAAAGAATAATTCACTTATTTTTTGATATAAAATAAAAATTAAAAATAGATTCATATCAAATAAATTATATTTTTATTTAAAATTATAACGAAATTGAACACAATACATATTTGAACATAAAAATGACATCAAATAAATGACCAAAACATGAAGAGAAAATTATGCGCATACCAATATCTATAAATTTTATTAATTAAATATTATATAACTTTCGAAAGTATAAAATAAAATCCAAAATCGATTAATTTAAAATATTTCTTCTTTGTTTGTTTTCTCAACATTTTATTTTTTATTTTTTAAATGAGAAACTAATATTTGTCAAAATAAATAAACATATATTTCAATAATATAATCAAAATAATTGAGAGATAAAAACATATTGTTATAACATAAATTTAACTATTTATGATTATTGATCATATCAAAATTATTCTATTGTTAAATTTTTCAACAAAGTCATGCAATAAATACAAATATACAACAACAAAATAAACAACAAATCGTTTCTTAATAAAAATATTATTAAGATTCAATATTAAATATTGTCGGCTACAATATCATTTTCTAACACTTTACAATATTACTTACAAAAATGACCAAATAAATTGCACATAAATTTATTAAAATATGATTTTTCTCTAACTATAACACAAATTTTCATTTTAACTTACTAATTAAGTAGAATCAGATGAACCTAATTGAATAAAAAATTCTTACTAATTTCATATCAAGAATTGGATAAGTAATATATTGTAATAACAAATATTGTAACGACTAAAAAAATTGGTATATATTTAATAATATCAAGAACTATGCATAACATACATTAACCAACTATGCAAATTGTAAATAGTTGAATAATAGTTTATAATTTCATCAAACGAAAAGGAAAGTTCCATTAATCTATTTGCGTATCTAATATTTTAACGTTCTGTATGCCCTATTTTTGTTGTATACGATACAGTACCCATTGAGAGAGATGACATGCTTGCTATGTTCTCGCTCTTATCGACGTGTTGCACGCAGTCATGTCTGTTTTCTTTCAAGAAACCTTCCGAACAATGTTCACATACAACACCACCCCAATTTTTTTGCAAAAGCTGCAGACTACAACGTAGTATGCATCTTGCAATGAAACGACAAACACACATTTGCCGTCAGCAGTGGCAACAACATTTGCACTTTCAATTTAGAATGGCGGCATATATTTACCGAATACTAGGACACATCGTCGTTGAAACATTCGGTCATCACAATGGTACAAAATCAAAATATCATTCCCTTTGCCATTTATATAAAAAATTTACTCTCAACTTGATGATAATTTTTTTGTCCTCTCTTGGTTTTTCTCAAAACAAAAATAGCTCAATCCACACATGATCAAACAAATTTTGATGCACATCATTCGTCCAATATTCCGAATGTTACTTCAAAATTGAATGCTATTGATGCCAACAACACGTTCAATTACGCCTCGACTTCGACTGTCGTTCCTACCCAAGAAGCAAGACAACATACATATATCAATCCATCCAACTCAACATGTCCTCCACAAGATGCTGCCTTACGACGTCGTCATAATAGAAAAAGTGAGGTTCAAATATTATTTTACCAAAATTTTTCTTCTAAATACTTTGTTTCTCTAACCGACTGTACAAATCCAGGAAAATTTACCTTACCAGGGGATTTCGGCCCACCCTCACATACATGTGTGTATTGTGGAGCTCAAGTATGGTACGGTGAAAGAACACTAAAGTCAAAACATCCAAAGTTCTCTATTTGTTGCTCAGAAGGACGTGTTGTTCTCCCAAGTCTTAAACATCTACCGCCATTCTTGGAACTTCTTCTTCGATATAATGGTGGCCAAACATCTACACGCTTTCGTTCAGCTATTCGAGCATACAATTGCAGTTTTGCAATCACTTCGATCAACGGCCACGTAAACAACACAATTAGCAATGGAAGATCTATATACATCTTCATATTAAATGGTCAAAATCACCATCGTATCGGGTCCCTTCTACCAGTTGAAGGTGAACCACCTAAATTTGAGCAACTTTACATTTATGACACACAGAATGAAATTGACAATAGAATTCGTTCAGTTGTTGGTGATGATCCGCAACATCTATTGGATGCCAATATTGTGGCAAGGTTAGTTGATATGTTTGATGAGTGCAATGAATTGACGAAAAACTTTTGAACTGCTCGTGATAGGCTCGATGAATCAACTGTACCCGAATTACGATTAAAACTAATTGGAACAAGAAGCTCTGATGGTAGATACAATAAATGCCCCGTAGCGTCAGAGGTTGCAGCTGTCATAGTCGGAGATTTCGATATTAATAGCACTGAACGTGACATTATAGTCGATAGCAAAGCTGGTGGCTTACAGCATATCAGCGAGCTCCATCCGAGTTTTATGTCAATGCAATATCCTTTACTTTTTCCCTACAGGGAAGATGGATACAGAATAGGGATTAAAAAAAGGCTTACAAATCGAACGAAACCTACAGTTCGGGATAATGTGACCATTAGAGAATATTACGCATATAGACTCCAACAACGACCAGAAGAAGGAAAAACATTATTACATGGAGGACACCTCTTTCATCAATATATTGTCTACGCATACACATGCATTGAGGAAACACGCTTAGGATGGCTACGACGAAACCAACCTAAACTACGATCCGATCTTTACTCTGGACTAATGGATGCAATTGGTCGAACAGACAATAATGCTTCTTCCGTTGGAAAACGTGTTATTCTTCCTTCAACATTTGTAGGGGGACCACGTTATATGTCGCAAAACTACCAAGATGCCATGGTAATATGCCGTCACTTTGGATTCCCAGATCTAATTATAACTTTCACATGTAACCCAAAATGGCTTGAAATACAATACATGCTAGATGGTATACGTGGACAAAAAGTAGAAGACCACCCTGATATTGTTGATCGTGTCTTCAAAATAAAATTGGACGAGATGATACACGATTTAAAAAACAACAATTTTTTGATCGTTTATTAGGAAGTAAACATCCTACATTATACCTCATAACTAATACCAATTTATTTTGACTCTATTAATTACAGATTTCATTAAACACACTTAAAATACTAAATTCGATTTTTTTTTTTTGCAGTTGTATACACTATTGAATTCCAAAAGAGTAGTCTACCACGTGCCCATATACTACTATTTTTGCACCAAGATGACAAGTTTCCAACTGCAAATCATATTGATAAAATCCTATAAGCCGAAATTCCTGATAAACACCTAGATCCATCGGCATATGACGTTGTTAAACAATTCATGATTCATGGTCCATGTAGGAGATGACAATCCTTGCGCCCCATGCATGAAGAAAGGCAAATGCACAAAACACTTTCCAAAACCATTTTTTGCTTCAAGATCGATAGACGAGGAATGATACCCTTCCTATAGACGTAGACAGGATGGTAGAACTATTGAGAAAAATGGTTTTCTTTTTGATAACAGACATATTGTTCCATACAACATTGACTTATTGACGAAGTATCAAACACACATTAATGTTGAATGGTGTAATCATTCGCGCACAATCAAGTATCTTTTTAAATATATTACGAAAGGTCCCAACAGAGCTATTTTGATATTCAAAAACAACAATACAGACGTCACAACAGCTCAAACCCAACAAAGCACGACCGTTGTTGATGAAATAAAGCGATATCTAGATTGTCGATACATCTTTGCTATTGAAGCCTGTTGGAGAATATTTGAGTTCCAAATTCAACATCATACTCTCAGCGTTGAGTGTTTACATTTTCATTTACCTCAGCAACAACATGACGTATTTCATGAAAACCAAACTATTGAGCAAATAGTTCGTTGTGAAGGATAACTCTAGAATGACATGGAAACGTCGTCAATCAGGAAACACAGTTGGACGTTTATACTATGCTCATCCTACAAGCGGTGAACGATTCTTTTTGAAAATATTGTTGAACATAGTACGTGGACCGACTTCTTTTGAGAATATTCGAACCGTAAATGGATTATTATATCCAACATACAAAGATGCATGCCATGCTCTTGGTCTTTTGGATGATGATAAGGAATGACATAAAGCATTGGATGAGGCATCTTTATAGGCAAGCGCCTCTCAATTACGTGAACTCTTTGTTACAATGCTCCTTTTTTGTAATGTTTCTGAGCCTCATATATTGTGGGAAGTAAAATGGAATATCATGTCAGACGATATTTTACATATCCAAAGGCGTGCACATCAATTTCCTGGATTCCAACTTTCTGCCGATGTTATTAAAAATCATTTACTTTTTGAGATTGAACAACTACTGATAAAACATGGAAAAAGCCTCAACGACTTCCCTCCAATGCCTCTACCAAACTTATCTACATTGACTCGAGATATCAACAAATTATTGGTCGAAGAACTATCATATGACATTGAATCTTTGGAGCGCGAACATACTGTCCTTGAAGAAGGACTGAATACCGATCAACGATTGATTTATAATCGTGTGATGAATCGTGTAATAAACAAAACGAGTGGATTATTTTTTATCTATGGCAGTGGAGGCATAGGAAAAATATACCTCTACAAAACACTACTGATGGCAGTAAGGAAAAATGGAAATATTGCATTAACCATAGCATCTTCTGGAATCGCCGCTCTACTACTTCCCAGTGGCCGAACCACTCATTCAAGGTTTTGAATACCTATAAAAATCACAGAGACGTCGATGTGTGACATAAAACCTGGAACACATCTTTCTGAATTGATCATAAAGACTGATTTAATAATTTGGGACGAGGCTCTGATGGCTCACAAACATTGTTTTGAAGCCCTCGACCGTACACTAAAAGATTTCATGCCTACATGTGATCCAACTAAGGAGGACCTCCCGTTTGGAGGAAAAGTTATCATCTTGGGAGGAGACTTTCGACAAATCTTACCTGTCGTACGGAAAGAACGCAAAGAAGATATAGTTGCATCTACCTTAAATAGTTCATACCTGTGGAGTGCATGCGAAGTTCACACATTGAAAATCAATATGCGAGTCCAAAATGGAGCATCCACAACTGACACAAAGTTAGAAACAAACTTTTTTGCAAATTGGGTTTTATCTATTGGCAATGGTGATCAAACTACAACAAACAATGACAACTATGTCTACATGCCACAACCTTTTATCATTACAAATAATGGTGACCCAATCGCATCTGTCATTCAAGATATGTATGGTTCTTTAAACACGAAGCATATTGATTCATCGTATTCTCGCGAAAGAGCTATTCTGTGTCCTACAAATGACGATGTTGACAGTGTAAACGAATCAATAGTTGACATGTTTCCCGGAAAAGAAACCACATACCTAAGTGCAGACACAATATGTAAAACATCATGAAATTCAGATCAAGACGTTTTATATCCTGTAGAATTTCTTAAGAACCTTAAATTCCCAGCTCTACCAAATCATGTTCTACGACTTAAGTTTGGCCTTCCCGTTATGCTTTTGAGAAATCTTAACCAATCTCCTGGTCTTTGCAACGGTACACGATTAATTATCACACAATTAGCTTCACATGTTATACAAACAGAAGTTATTAGTGGTGCACAAATTGAATCAAGTGTGTTCATACCAAGAATTATTCTCTCTTTCTTACTGTAAATGGCTATTTATCTTAAATCGCCGTCAATTCCCTATTTTTTGTATGCTTCACAAAATATAATACCATGGACTTTCATGGTTCTTGTAAAAATGACTAAAGGAGTCTTTTATCATTAACAACCTTGAAGAGAGA
Organism: Eucommia ulmoides; assembly: GCA_016647705.1. Lineage (NCBI taxonomy): Eukaryota > Viridiplantae > Streptophyta > Magnoliopsida > Garryales > Eucommiaceae > Eucommia > Eucommia ulmoides. The sequence continues at coordinate 13,274,146 of CM028339.1, read as the reverse complement.
GTGTTGTTGACAGCAATAGCGAAAGAAGGTGTGCGGTCTGGTATTAAATGACGCAAGAGTAAGAAAGCCCATGATTAAGTCAGGCCCGCCCGCAAGAAATGCGCAAACGGCTGAAACAGGCCCAAGCAACAGTCGCTTTCTCGGGGGTGAGGACAAATTTTGGAATCCGATGCCGTCGAAAGGACGGCTAGACCAATGCTGTGGCCCCAATTATGTTCCCAGTCTTTTCAAATCACACGTAATGTTGTGGTGGTCCCTCCGTCTAGAAGCCGCTTCCATTAATTCTACATTCTCGTGCACGTTACCCGTTTTTTGCCGAGCCGGCCGGACAGTCAGAAGGGAAAGAAGATAAATAAAGAGCACAAAAACAACGGGATTTGAATATTTTTGGTACCCTTGGGTCATACTATTTTTATCCTTTCTTTTTTTTTACTTTTTTAATGTAAATGGGGCATGGTAAGAAAACCATAAAAAATAAGAGCATGTACCAATAGATCATTTTTTAGGTTTTAACCAATCAAATTTTCCTTTTTTTTTTTTTTTTTTTTTTCACCACTAACTCTTTTTTAGATTTTCATGACAAAAATACCCTTATTTATAATTCACATAAAAAATCCTTCTCGTTCATAGATTCGCGTCTTGTTCACTGCCCATCTCCACTGACCTGTTTACCGTCGCCTTTCGTCTTCGCTGTCGCCGTCGTCTTCTCCTTCTCCGTTCATCGTCGCCTATATTCTTCGAGTCTTCACTGTAGCCGTCGCCGTCGGTTTCTCTGTTCATATCATAGTTTATTCTCAAGTTTTCACCGTCAATGTCGCTGTCACCTTCTTTGTTCGCCGTCGTCGTTCTTCGTGTCTTCGCCATAGTTGTCGTTGAATGAATTCTATAGTCGTTGCCCTGAAAATGTTCGCGACTACAGGGATGCATCTAGGGTTTGAATTAAAGAAATGTTTATTACATATTCGCCCCATATTTAATTTTTAGTTTCAATTTTGATCTTTTTTTTTTTTTTTTTTTTACATTTTCATCCCTAAATTTCTAGTCAAATCGAAAATTAAATTCTAATCATGCTCAAAAATTGATGAACTCAAACAAACTGTGCGTATTGATGTATAAACACTCAATCCAAACACCATCAAAATAGATCATATTAAAAAACGATCAAAGCACAACCAATACATTGAATGTAACACTTTCTAATATTGTCAAAATTCAAGTTTCAAATCTTAAATTTGCATGTGGAATGTAACACTGTTTAAAATTCTCAAAAAAAAAAAAAAAAAAAAAAAAAAAATCAATTTAGTATTTGCCAATTGACCCACCCATTTGTTTTCAGTGTGTGTTGAATGTAACACTTTCTAGTATTGTCAAATTCAAAATTCAAAGTGATTGTTGAATGTAAGACTTCCTAATATTGCCAAAATTCAAAATTCGAAGTGGTTGTTGAATATAACATTGTCTAACGTGTTTGATTGTAACATTGTCTAATATTCTCGAAATCAAATTTTAGAAATTTAACAATTATATTTTCATTTGTTGGTGCATAAAACTGGTACACACCTCGAGTATGGTCCAGTCGGATGACAGGTGGATCTTCTTACTGAGGTGGAGTCGTCGATTGAAAAGTCCTCGAGCGAGCTGTGCTGGGTCCTGGGAGGACTAACCTGCTGTGTCTAGAGTCCTGCTCCTCAGGGAGTGTACCTGCAGAAAGCTCAAACCGGAGTTTATCCCAATGAAGCCCCTCCGGTGTGGTAATCAATGCTCAGAGAGAAAAAGTACAGAATATAGTAAGGAAACAAATGAACTCGCACGTAATGTAAATCATTAAAGCGTACCTCGGGCTTACATAGCCCTCGATATATATAGGCGTTAGAGATAATTAGTCGGGTTTAAACACAATTAATTAGTCGAAACCCTGTGTTTAGCCGATAATCTGGGGTGTTTAGGAGATAATCGTTGGGCTTGAGCTTTTGGGCCCATTTGGTGAAGCCTGCGGGCTTTTGACAAGCCTGTGGCGATGAGCTGGTGAAGGAGCGTAGAGATCCGTGGAGTCCTAGAGAATAAACAAGGTGAAAATGGGAGTCGGTCGAAGTGAGCGACTGAGTCCCTGAAACTGATCGCTGAGGGCATGGCGTAGAGCTCAGAACGGAACGTCCTTGCGGGGCTCCTCGCTCCTCCCTGGGTGTAAATAAGATTCCAGGGAGGAACCGTAGTCGGTGTATGCTCCAACATGGCGTTGTGGATTCCGGAATACGTCTCTGTCATTGCGAGGGTTGACACGTGGCTGGATCTCAAGTGCTGACTCAGAGGTGCCCAAAAATACCCTCATTAGTAGCCCCCCCCTAGCCCTGTGCGACGAGGGAAGCGAGACGGTTAGGGATATCAATTCCTGGATGAAACGGGCGTCCTGGAGACTTTGGATTGTGAGAAACACCTCTAATCGACACTTTTTCAAGAGTTAGTTTTTTCTTGAGGAGCTTATTCGAAATAGGCCTCTACATGGTCGGGGTCCGGGGTCAGGTAGTACGGCAGTGCGGTCCCGAATTTCTTCGATTTTCAGGACGGCAATTTTTCAAGAGTTGAAATTTTTTAGATGAGTTAATTTGCAATACGCTCCCCTACGGCCGAGGTTCGGGGTCAGGTAGCACGGCAGGGCGACCCCAACGGGCGACCCCAAATTTTTTCGATTTCATAGTGATAATTTTCCAGGAGTTTAACTTTTTTAGAGGAGTTAATTTGAAATACGCTCCCATATCGCCGGGGTCCGGGGTCAGGTAGCACGGTAGGGCGACCCCGAATATTTTAGATTTCACGGCGACAATTTTCTAGGAGTTTAACTTTTTTAAAGGAGCTAATTAGAAATACGTTCCCATATTGCCGAGGTTCGGGGTCAGGTAGCACGGCAGGGCGGCCCCGAATTTTTTTGAATTTCAGGGCGACACACGTTCACCGTGAACAAGCCCTGAGCATGGACCGGCGTTCACCGCGGAAAAATTAAAAGTGAACCACAGGGTAGCGGGCACACGGCGAGTGGCCGGGAGCTCGCCGATCGCCACCGTGCACTGGGCGACGGCCCAACCGGGCTGACCAGTGCCCAAGTGGGCGCTAGGCTGTCCCCAACGCCCATTTTGGGCGCTGGTCAGACACTAGCCCCCAACTGGGCGCTGGGGACAACGCCCAGTTTTGGGCTGGGCGTTGCCAAAGTGGGCGCTAGGGTCACCAGCGCCCAGTTATGGGCGCTAGTGACCCCAACGCCTAACTGGGCGCTGTTCACACCAGTGCCCATTTTGGGCGCTGGTCAGGGGGCAAGCCAAGGGGCTTACCCCCTCCAATTTTAAGTTTTATATATATTTTATTTTTATTTTTATTTTTATTTTTTTTGAATTGGGGGAGGGCAACACCTTTCACCCCCTTAATATATTTTTCTTTTTTGAATGGGGGAGGGCGCTGCCCTCAAAACCCCCCTCCCCCCTAATATTTATTTCTTTTTTGATGTGCGCGGAGGGAGTAGCATAGAGGGTGGAGCAAGAGGGGGAGAGCAAAACACATTTTAAAAACTTAAAACTTTTTTTGTACTTCTTGTAGCCTTGGTTTACCTTGCACGTTGCACCCTTGCACCCCTTAGTCTTTTTTATTACTCCGATGAATGGCATTTTTCGCTACGACTTTCTTGACTAGTGAGGCTTGTGAGGAGGAAGCATTGAGCACGTCAGGGCGTTGCTCGCTTGGACCCATGGCCCATACATTTGGAGAAGGTCACTATCTGTGCCCTGTCAGCCTGAGGTAGCACGGCAGGGCAGGGGGAGCCGGATTAGACGACGCCAGCTCGAGGAGATGTGGTGAAATCTCTGGACGACACTCCTGGACGACATTTTTGGATAAGGTCGTCATTGGACCCTACCGGCTAGGAGTAGCACGGTAGGGCGGTGTCCGTCGCTACTCGGACCATGCCGGCTAGCAGTAGCGCGACAGGGTGGTACCCGTCAAACTTGATGGTTCTGGATGTGGGCCACCGAGGCCGATGCCCCAGATGGTGCCACGCACACGGGCGCCGAGTAGAGGGATGCCAAGGAGGAGAATGCTGACGAGGGGGCTGAGGAGGGCGAGATAGACGCCACTTCCTCTCGCACGAACGCCCCTCACAATGAGGGTAGAGAGGACTAAACTCGGACCATCGCCTTTTCAGGACTTAGGATTTTGTAGACTCTTTTTCACTTATTCCTGTTTTGCTGCGCGCGAGTGTGTAAGCTTTTAAGCGGCATTACCAGGGTACTTCAGAGTCTACTCTTTTCTCTCAACATTTTTCGCCAAGTCATTCTTTGCCTAGCATAGTTTTTAGAGTTGTAAAATTTTGAAAAATTTACAAAAACTTCAAGAACTTCTCGTCTCTATCCAGGACCATAGTCCACTAGCCCCCCAGTTCAGGACACGAGCTGATTGTAAGGAAATCATGTCGTGAACTTAGGAGTAGGGTTTCCTAGGGTAGCTGATCCTCTCGGTCCACAGGAGCGCAACACGGTGGTTGGACCCTTATGGCCGGTCATCGGGGAGTTCTCCATAGTCAGGCTCATTCAAGAACCCATTCAGGTTATCTCCATTTAGTCCATGTAGGAGCACCTTCCCTTTTAGAACGTCGGACTCATAGTCGACTGGTAGGGAGAAGTACTTGGCTGCAGGCCCTCAGACCCAATCAATGTCCCGCCCTGGGTAGATGACCTAAGTCTGTCCCCGGGTACAGACTATTGACTTTCGGAGAGGATCTGGTTGTCACCCTAGACGCTGAGCGTCGGGATGAGACTTGTGGAGAGTTACTCATGACGCCGAGAGTCGGGATGTTGATTTGGAGAATTATCCACGACTCAGGAGGTCGGAGTACTACTGAAGAGAATCATTCGCGACACCGAGAGTTGGGACACAACTCAGGGGGTCGGAATGCAGCCGTGGAGAATCACTCGCGACACCGGAGCCAAGATGTGACTCAGGGGGTCGGAATGTAACCGTGGAAAATTACTCGCAACGCCGAGAGCCGGGATGCAGATCTGGAGAATCATCCACGACTCAAGGGGTCGGAGCGCCGTTGCTGGAGATAGGCTGGAAGGCGCTCGTTTCTATCTCTAGTAGGATGGAGGGCTACTCGTCTCCGCCTTTGAGTTGCATGCTCACAGTTGGCCACTGCTCGAACGCCATGGTGGTGAGAGGGTGGCGGGTAGGCGCTTGGCCCTGCCCACGATGGGCCCTCAGGTCGGATCTTATTGCGTGGCTGGGAAGCTGAGCCCAAGGGTAGCCCTGGTCAGTCCCTGGAACTATGTCTTCGTGGAGAACGGGGTCTTGACGTGGTCGGGGGGGCTCTCCAGTCCGGTAGCCCCAGTATAGCAAGGTGGAGGGCAACCCTCGGGCACAAGCCCATTTGAAGATTCCACACGAGCATCGTGATCTTGGGGTCACTCCTCGGGCCCTGCAGTCTAGAGAGACGATTTTCCCTGGACGGGGGTTAGCAGTAGGCACGTGAGGAGGAGTTGTACATTCGACTTGAACTCTTGCATTTGGCATTCAAGGAGATCAACCTGAGATACCTCCATAGCTCTTGAGGTCTGTCCCGCAGCCCCAGGTGGCAGAGTTAACAGTCTTGTCTGACCATGGGGGGCAGTTATCCTCGTTGGGGGGAGCTGGGGGGTATGCGCTTGGATTGTTCGACATGTCTTCTCGTTCTTCTGTTTTGTGTCTACCTAACTGGACCTTGTGATTACTCAAGCTCAGCTGAGCAGAGAGCAATGATAAGGGGAAGGATTTTTGCTCGGTTTCCACAGACGGCGCCAAACTGTTGGTGCATAAAACTAGTACACACCTCGAGTATGGTCCAGTCGGATGACAGGTGGGTCCTCTTACTGAGGTGGAGTCGTCGATTGAAAAGTCCTTGAGCGAGCTGTGCTAGGTCCTGGGAGGACTAACTTGCTGTGTCCAGAGTCCTACTCCTCAGGGAGTATACCTGCAGAATGCTCAAACTAGGGTTTATCCCGGTAAAGCCCCTCCGGCGTGGTAATCAATGCTCAGAGAGAAAAAGTACAGAATATAGTAAGGAAACAAATGAACTCGCACGTAATGTAAGTCATTAAAGCGTATATTGGGCTTATATAGCCCTCGATATATATAGGCGTTGGAGATGATTAGTCGGGCTTAAACACGATTAATTAGTCGAAACCCTGTGTTTAGCCGATAATCTGGGGTGTTTAGGAGATAATCGTTGGGCTTGAGCTTTTGGGCCCATTTGGCGAAGCCTGCGGGCTTTTGACAAGCCTGTGGCGATGAGCTGGTGAAGGAGCGTAGAGATCCGTGGAGTCCTAGAGAATAAACAAGGTGAAAATGGGAGTCGGTCAAAGTGGGTGTTGGATGTAACACTTCCTAATATTGCCAAAATTCAAAGTGGTTATTGAATGTAACACTGTTCAAAGTGAGTGTTGAATGTAACACTTCCTAAAATTGCCAAAATTCAAAATTCGAAGTGGTTGTTGAATGTAACACTGCCTAACGTGTTGATTGTAACATTATTTAATATTCTCAAAATCAAATTTTAGAAATTCAACAGTTATATTCTCATTGTTTTCGGTGTGTGTTGAATGTAACACTTTCTAAATATTGTCAAATTCAAAATTGAAAGTGGGTGTTGGATGTAACACTTCCTAATATTGTCAAAATTCAAAGTGGTTGTTGAAATGTGACACTGTTTAACCTGTTGATTGTAATATTGTCTAATATTCTAAAAATAAAAATTTAAAATTCACCAATTGAATTCCCATTGTTTTCGGTGTGTGTGTTGAATGTAACATTTTCTAATATTGTCAAAATTCAAAATTCAAAATTCAAAGTGCGTGTTGAATGTAATATTGTCTAATTTTGCCGAAAAATTCCAAAACAACCTACGTGTTGAATGTAAAATTGTCTGAGCTAAAAAATATCAGAAATAATTTATCATCAATCCAAATTGTATAAGACTTATCATCAATTCTTGTGTGTTGAATGTAACATTCAAGCTCAGATCTAGCAAATCATTCAAGAAATCATCGATACTTACAATCGATATACATGTTAAATGTAACACTATCTAAATCTTGCCAAAAAATAAAAAAAATATGCGTGTTGCATTTAACATTGTCTACTATTTTGAGTGTTACATTCATGCATGCCCTTTCCCATTCATGCTCAAATTTGAATGTAAGAGGCAAATGAAATCAACAAAACGAAATCAACAAATAAAAACAATATGCGTATTGACCTGCTGATGCATGCCCCTTCTCATTTACGCTCAAATTTTATAAAATTGAAACTAAATAACAAACATGATCATGTGATACAAATGGGGGATATGGAAAAAATTGAGAATGAACATTGCATGATTTATGGGACTTTACAAAAAAAAAAAAAAAAAAAAAAACACAATTGACTTATTGAAATATGCCTCCAACTCAAGAGCAAGTATCATTTGAAATTCAAATTACCTTCCTAAATCAAACTATTGATTATTTACATGATCAATTATTCTTCTGGGTTGCATTGACAACAATTAGGACAAATCTAAAATAGTTCAATCAAATCCCCCAAAGTGTGTATGGAACTAAGACCAAAGGAAATTCCGACTCACCAGGATCATATTTGTAATTCCAAAGCAACCACTTCGTAAAACCACTGAAATTCATATCAAATTGGGTAAACAGAAAAGACCTTCAAAAAGGATTGAAACAAAGAGTAATGACACAAACATCCATTAGAAAAAGCTCTGATTCAAGAAGTGCTTTATAGTGTTAAGCTAAGGCGGAAAGGTATTGTGCTTTACAGTGTTAACACTTCCTAAAATGCCAAAATTCAAAATTGAAAGCGCGTGTTGAATGTAGCACTATCTAGTGTATTGAATGTAATATTGTCTAGTGTGTTGAATGTAACACCCAATCCAACATAGGGGATAACTTCTCATCATGCTCAAACCAAGACCTCCAATACCACCTATTGGAATAACTAATATATTCCCTACAGTTTTTCCTTCGCCAGAAAATAAAAGGTCCAAAAGTTTATCTTATCCCCATCTATTCCATAAATTTCAGATTCAATTAAAGATGATCCTGTAATTTAATCAACATGGTTTCATATATTCATTCGAGCAACGGGGAGAAGCCGAAAAGTATTAAGGAACACTAATAATGTCCCGTTTGATGCCTATCAAACATCCAAATCTAGATTTCTTAGTGTTTTCAATAAGGTAGTCTAGGGAAGTTGATCCATTTTAGAGGTCAATCAGTTGATGCAAATACAGAGCTTAGATAAGATGATGCAGGAATCAGAAGTAATCCCTAAAACAGATCAGGAATCATTGAACCATCATATTCCTTCTTCAATTGACACACACATATTCCCTAGTGTGTTGAATGTAATACCCAATCCAACAAAAACAAGAATCAAAGAATCGAAAAACAAAAATCAAGAATTGAAAACGAGAAATGAAAACAAGAATCAAGAATCGAAATATGTAAAACAAAAATCAAGGAAATCAATGAAAGACATTAAACTTCAATCTGCAAAAATGGTTCTGCGACCTGCGAAATTTGCGAAAACATGAGATCTAGCAACCGATCAGATCAAATTGATGAGGGAGATGATGATATAGAGTGGCAATGGATACAACGGCGACAGACGACGATTAATTAGGGGACAAACGATCGACGACGGACGGAAATACCGATCGGCAATGGAGGTGACGGTTGAACGGCGAGGCAACAAAGAAAATGGAAGAGTAAGGTGGCGAAAAACGACGATGAATCATGCGGCAATCGAACGGTGACGGACGATGATATCGTTGGACATAGGGTGCGATGTTTGAACGGGAGGCATATAGAATGGGAGAGAGCACGGCAAGAAAGAAGAAAAGATTAGGGTTGAAATGCCCCAGGGGTGAAATGGTAATCTGACATCGGGTGTTTTTTAAAATTGGGACTAATTGGTTCATGAAATGATTAGGATAAGAGTTTTTTGTTCAGTTTTAATTAATTAGTATTAAGTGGTACATGGAAAGTAAAAAACAGTACTTGATGGTAATTGTTACTAAAAAATAAATAAATAAACACTTTTGATAAAAAAAAATTAAATTATTTTTGGAAAAAAAAAAAGAAGAAGATTTTTTACTTGAAATAAAAGTAAAAAAAATCATAAGTGTATTTGATAGGGTAAGCACAACATAAAAAATAAAAAATTAAGCACGGTTTGATAATATATATTTTTTTTAAGTTAATAAATTAGTATTTTTACTTGAAATAAAAGTAAAAAATCAAAAGTGTATTTGATAGAGTAAAGATAAAGTTTTTAGTTGAGACATCTTCGATCATTTCAATAAATATCAATTTCACTTCCTATAGTTTTCATAATACCTGAGACATTTCATATAATATTTTTTAATAAAAATATCCTTACAACATATTTTTCTTATTCTTTTTTGTTTTTTTAGTTTTTTGTTTTTGTTTTTATTTTCTAATTTATATTCTCATGTTTTTATTTTTTTATTTAGTTCCATGTATTTTTTTATTCATTTTTTATTTTTTTGTATATGGTGCTTATAAAAGAAAAAAAGTTAGAAAATAAACTTTAAATTTAAAAACAAAAAGAAAAACATATTTATTTTTTTAATCCATTTTTTTTTTAATTTTTAAATCATATTTTCAGATTTTTTTCATGGTTTTTTTTTTTTTTTTAAATTTTTTTCATTTGTTTTTCTATTTTTTTTTTTTTTAATTTTCTAAAATATCATACCAAAAAATAAGCAAAAAATAAAAAACACAGAATAAAAATAAAAAAATAGAAAAAAAGGAGAGAGAGAATGTGTATAAAATTGAAAATATGAAATAAAGAAAAAAAGATATATGTTGCGAGGGTATTTTTGTCAACTAAATGTGATGAAATATTTTTTAAGTAACAAAACTGAAAAGATAAGTGATATATTAGAAATTATGAAAATGAAGGGAATGTCCTTGATATTTGACAAAATGATAGGGGGTTTGTGAGGTATAAACTCGGTAAATATAATATCTTAGTCTTATCTCTATGAATAATATATTAATTCATAAAAAACATAAGTGTTAAGAGAATTGAGAAATTGAATGTATGGAAACCATGAATGATATATTGATGTATAAAAAAAGTTAACAATACAATGATATACAACAAGAGTATTTACAAGATAAATGAGGAACCCTAGGGTTAGGGGCTTGATCTAATGGGCCAAACCCATATATTACATTTAACATTAATATCCCCCCTCAAACTCAAGTCGATAAATAAGGCGTGAACTTAAGTTTGAAAACCAGAGATTGAAAGCATCCGGGTGGATGAGCCTTACTGAAAATAGCTGTTGTCTGATCGGTTGAACTGACGGATTGTAGACGAACCATATTCTAGAGAATATGATGACAGATGAAGTAATAATCAGTCTCGATGTGTTTTTTACACTCATGAAAGACATCATTGTGAGCGATTTGCATATCACTCATATTGTCATACTGTAAAACAGTGGTAGGAGGACAAAAGATTCCTATGTCAGTGAGGAGCCGTCGAAGCCAAAGTAGTTCTTGTGTTGCATCCGCCATGGCACGATATTCAGCTTCAATGCTAGAACGAGCAACCACAGTTTGTTTCTTATTGTGCCAAGAAATAGAGGAGTTGCCCAAGAAGAAACAATAACCATTAGTTGATTATCGGTCAGTAGGATCTCCAGCCCAATCGGCATCAAAATAAGCTTGTAAAGTAGGAGTAAACTGGGTTGAGAAATAAAGTCTGTGAAATAAGGTACCTTTGACATATCAAAGTATGCGAAGAACAACCGAGTAATGAGTGGTCCAAAGAGTGGACAAGAACTAACTGACTTGATAAACGACATAGGCGATATCTGGGCGAGTGACAGTAAGGTACACCAGACTTTCAACTAGTTGGCAATATAGAGTAACATTTGGAAGAGGTAAACCATTTAGTGGAGTGAGTTTGATATTCGGCTCTAGATGAGTAGTGGTAGTGTTGAAGTCAGTGATGTCAGTCTTGGAAAGAAGATCATGAGGCATATTTAGCTTGAGAAAATATCCATCCGAACCGGGTAAGACTTTGAGGCCAAGAAAATAGGTGATCACGCTAAGATCTTTCATCTCGAAATGTCTACTGAGAAACCATTTGAATTCAGATATACCGCGTAGATCATCCCCAGTAATAATTATGTTATCCACGCACAATAAAAGAAAAATAATACCATTGTGAGTGTGGAGAATAAATAGGGCCGAATCATGAGCACTAGATGTGAACCCAAACTGATGAATGGTAGTACTAAATTTTGCGAACCAAGCATGTAGAGCTTATTTCAAACCATATAAGGTACGATGAAGGCGACAAACTTTATTTCGAGGGGTAACTAGGCTAGGATGGGTATGCATAAAACTTCCTCAAGAAGATTGCCATTGAGAAATGCATTTTTGATATCCATCTGAAAGAGAGTCCATTTTTGAATGGCAGTGACGGTAAGAAGAGTGTGGACAAATGTGAGCCTCGCTACCTGAGCAAATGTCTATTCATAGTCAATTCTATATTTTTGCGCAAATCCCTTGGCAACAAGCCAAGCTTTATATTGCTCAACATAACCATCAAAGAGTGTTTTGATCTTAAACACCTATTTGCACCCAATGAGAGTTTTCCCAGGGAGAAGATCAATAATATCCTAGCTGTGAGTTTTAGCGAGAGCCTGAAGTTCTTCGTCCATTGCTTTGTGCCAAAAATGATTAGTACTAGCCTCCTTATAGGATTGAGGCTCATGCAGATGAAGTATAGTCGAAAAGCAATAAAAATCAGTAAGATAAGGTGGAGGATGAGTTACCCTAGTAGAGCGGCAGGGCTGATTTAGAGCGTGGGTCTCAGAGGCAGTCGGTACAGAATCATCGGTCACAAGAGAAGTCTTAGGCATGGTCGATGGAGTTGGAGGGGTAACATCAACTGGTGGTTTTAGAGTGGGTTTAGCATGTGGTTTTGGAGTGGACTTAGCATAAGGTGCAAGACTTGGCTGAACTGGTAGTGCTAGAGTGAACTTAATAGCACTTGGAACTGTATCCTTAGGAAATAACTCAATAGATGGATCAGTAAAGAATCTGAAATTGGTGATGGTTGACATGTCAAATAGCCGTAAGGAAGAAAACATTTGATATTCCCAAACAATGACATGTCGAGAGACACGAAAAGTTTAAGAAATGGGATCCCATCACCGATACCCTTTATGTTCAATGCCATATCCAAAAAATAACACAGGCGAGCCCTTGGTTCTAGTTTGTTGTGTTTATGTGGTTTGAGAAAAACAAAACAAGGACAACCAAAGACTCTGAGTTCAAAGTAATCGGGAGGTTTACCGAAAAGATACTTAAATGGAGATTGATGCTGGATTGTAGCGGAATGGATACGGTTTATTATCTAGACAGCGGTGAAGGCAATATCACCCTAAACACACTCAGGACAAGATGAAGAAATGAGAAGAGCACGAACTACATCAAGAATATGTCTATGTTCACGTTCGGCTCATCCATTTTGTTGGGATGTTCTAGGACACGAGCGATGGGAGAGCGTGCTATTTTTGCGAAGTAGGTTAAGAAAGACATGATTCTTGTATTTCATTACATTATCTAAGTGATTTATATATATATATTTCCAGAAAATTAGGTTTGAACCATAGAAGAAAACTCAGAATATATTTAGAATAGTTCAGATGGTTATTTCATAAGAAACAACCATGTATATCGAGAGTAGTCGTCCACAAAGATAACAAAATAACAGCAACCACGAATTGAGGCATGAGAAGAAGGCCCCCAAACATCAGAATGAATTAGATCAAAGGGTATAAAGAAAATAGATTGACTCTCTTTGAAAGGTAGAGCTGGTTACTTTGCAAGTTGGCAATGGATACATTTGAAGGACTCATGTTGAACTAGACCTAACTGACTATTAGAGATAAGCAATTTGAGTCGGATAGATGAAGTGCAACCTAATCTAGAATGCCAAATATGGGATGGTATAGCAATGATGGTGGTTGTAGAGATAAGGATAATGATAAGGACGAGGATAATGGTAGTGGTAGTGAGGTTGCACTGGTTGATAAAGGAATATGTGGTTGTGGTGGTGGTGGAGTTTGAGTGGAAAATACAAACTGCTGAGTTCAAATAGACGTCCAACTTTACGACAAGTCCCAAGGGTTTCTCCTATTTGAGGATCCTACACACGATAACTACTATTAAAAAATATGATTTCAAATCCCAATTCACAAAGTTGCCAAATAGACAAGAGATTTAAAGTGAATTTCAGAATCAAATACGTGTCAGGAATACAAATATGGGAAGTAGAAACCTAACCGGTACGCATTTGAGAACCATAAGCAGTACGAATACTAGGGGTATTCATAGCGGAGAGTTTGGTTGAGAAAATGTTGAGATCAAATGTTATAAGATTATAGCAGGTAGAGTCAAAGAAACAAGAAAAGTTATTTGTAATAAGTGAAAGAGCAGGGAAAAAATTTGTACCATTCTTGGAGAAAAATATGATGGAGAAGTAAATCCATATCTGCAATAGACATGGTAACAGTAGTGGGGGTAGGATCTGAACTCTCTTTGACATTGAGAATGATCGAAGAAGTGCAATCTCTAGACATTGTTATTGAATTGAATCAACAATATACAACCAAGTATATTGTACCATATGAATATGGATAAGCTACTACCACAGATGGATTCAGAATACTGAAATTGTCGAAGAATCGATTTATACTCGTGAAGAACTGATTGAAAAGCCCGTGAACCAATTAAATCTCCGTGATGAACTAAATCAACAATATAAAAAAAACTATATTGTATGATCCAAATTTGATTAAACAGAGATCACAAATAGATCTGGAATGTTGAAATTATCCAGGAACCGAAATTAAATTTTCAAGAATCGATCGAAAATCGGGTGAATCGGCGTAGAAACCACACGAATATAAAGGAAAGTATATTATGTGGGTCTCACTTCACAAAACAAAATCCAAAAATAAAATTAGAACGTCCAAAAACCCTAGGAACCGATCCAACTTTGCAGAAAACGTGTCAAAACATGTCTAAACCGGTCTAAAGAGGTTATCTCAAAGAATCGATGATGTGGCAGGAGGGCTGATTGGGAGCTGATGTGGCAGGGTAAACTACTGACGTAGTAGAGTCAATAGTTGATGTGGTAGTGATAGAGCGCTGACGTGGCACACATGTGGCTGAGGGCTGACTATTGAAGTGCCGCCTAAATGATGTTGATGTGGCTAAGAATTTAGGGCTAACGTGGCACTGAATTGCAATGACAACGCATGGAGCAGACGTAAGGAAGGACAACTTGCTTCGTCCAACACATGATAGCGCGTCTAGGACCTTACGTGGATGATTTTTATGTCGTTGAAATCATCTCATTCAGACGGTTCCGATGGTATATTTTGGGATGGATTTGGAGCCTTGGTTAAGGCAGTAGAGCCCAACATCAATGATGATTTTTGGTGGTGTTACTGCTTTGGTTTGGCGGCGCATGAGAGTGCGTGGTGACCTCAATGGTGGTGGTTTTGATGGCGCTGTGCTCGTCTCTTCAAGAAGAAGGTTATGGTGTGATGATAGTTGATACCGGAGTAGTGGTGAGGCCATAGCAGTTACGAATACCACGAGAGAAAATTGGTGGCGGAAGACTTTGAGAAGAATAGGGTCAGGAAACATTGGTTTTTGATACCATGTTAAGATAATTGAGAAGTGGAATGTATGGAAATCATGAACGATATATTGATTTATAAAAAAATGTACAATACAGTGATACAATAAAAGTAATTATAGGAGAAGTGAGAAATCCTAGAGTTAGAGGCTTGACCTAACGGGCCAAGCCCATATATTACATTTAACATTAACAATAAGTAATTAAAAAATGGATGAAAATGTTTTAGTCTATTGATCCCCATCAATCTTTTATACTACGAAAAATGAAGAAATTAATTTTTCTAGATAAAAATACTTAAAATTCTAATTTTTTTTTAAAAGATATTTTTTGAGTAAAAATAAATGCTACTTAAAAAAAACAAAAAAAACAAACTTACCCGAACTTGATTTTAAAGAGAAAAAAAATATCAAATAGTCTATTTAAAAGGCTAAAACTACAAGATGGTCCCACTATTTTTTCTCTGCACCAAATAGTCCTTTAAAAAGGTTTCCACAGGATAGTCCTAAATATTTTGAATTAACAATTTTGCCTTTCCTGTGCTACCACTTCTTTTTCCCTTGATGTTTTCAAGATATTCTCCTCCTCGTATTATTCTTTCCCCTATCTGCATCAGTGCCGCTGTGATCATCATCGCCATGATTGTCTTCGTCGCGTCTATTCACATCCGTCGCCATCATCTCTTGTGCCGCTCGTCTCCGTCGTCGCTTCGATTTTGTCGCCGTAGCCTTCGTCGATCGTGGTGGCTTGTGTTTTCTCTTGTCAATCGTGGTGGCTTTATTTTCTAGGTATGGAGTATAGATTAAATTTTTAAAATCTTACTTCATTGACTGACTCGTTGATTTTTCTTTCGAAATCGTCCATTTTTTCGCTAATAGGTTTGTTTATCCAATTTCGGAACTGATCCTCAAGAATCAATGTACGAGCCGCATGGCTTCGTCAATTTGCAAGACAATGAGGGTTTCGGTGGAAACCGAAACTCATGGCTCTCCAGTGGAGGCAATGTTTCGTCTCTGACGAATCTCCATCGAACCGACTCTGCTCTAATTTACTTTATATTTTCTATGGTTTGTTTTTTTGTAGTAATTGATTTCAATCTTCGACATTCTTAATCACATATGATATATTAGGTTTCTGGCAATTGGGATTGTGTTTTGGACCTGTGTGGACATGACGAATTCATCTACCTCTCTAGAGAAATTTGGTTTCTTCAACGAATTCATCGATGTTTCCATACGAAATTGGGAACTTAGGGTTCATATGTTTGGATTGATTTGGTTGGATTGAATGGTGAATTTGATATATATGTATGTGTGTGTGGAATTTAGGGTTCATTTGATTGAATTGATTTGATTTATATGGTAAAAATCAAATAAATGAATGTAGAGATAATTATCAATTTGAATAAAAAAAATTGAAATATAACACAATGGTCGGTGGCCCTAAACTCGTTGTCTTAAATAAATGTGTGTGTGTGTGAGAGAGAGAGAGAGAGACAGAAAAGACTTGATCTACGCATTTGGTGGAGTGGAGTTTATGTTGGGTATATTGTATGATTGTTTTGTTGATATGGAATGGGTACGGCGATTTGGTAGAATTTGAACGGCAGTGAAAGTGGAATATAATACGATCTCGTGTTATATTCAATATGAGATCGTGTTGAATATAACACGAGATCGTGTTGAATAATCGTGTTGAATATAACACGATCTCGTGTAATATTTAAGATAATCCTGTGTTATATTCAATGTGAGAGATAAAATCGTCACAAAAAAATAAAATAATTATCTTATAATATGTTTTTTAAAAAGATATATTTGATAATTTTATCTTCATACGAAGATTTCTTGGTAACTCTCTCTTTTCAAGATTTTTTACTGAGACTTTAGCCAATTTTTCTAATTTTGTACGGTATTCATATTATAAGGTTGAATTTTGTTCATGTTTGCATTTGTTTGTAGGCCAAACCACCAAAGAGAAGAAACAAGTTTGGGTTTCGGACAAAGGAAAAATTGAAGCAACAGGAAGACAACGGTACTTACTTTGGAATGGACCACCGGCCACCTAACGGTTGCATGTCCATCATAAATGTAACTGCTCTGGTCCCAATCTAATGCGCTACGCAATACGCTACCCTAGACTTCCTTGGGTTCCTCCTTCACTTGGAAAATGTCTTCTTCCTCCCATTCATTACCGTTTTTGTGAAAGTAGGGTCATGGACTATTTGGCTTTATATTTATACATGCTCGCACGTGCTTCAACGCCCACTCAATGCATCAATTCCCGCATTCAACTTTTGCTAACAGAGTAGATGTCCTTCCTTGTACTAAAATAAAATAAAAGGAGATAAACAATTACCTTACATACAAATACTTTTTTTGATAACTTCACTTTGAACTTATTAATTAAATTGTATTTTATGAATCTAAGTTCCAATTGAACAGGATTCATTTTATAAATATTGTTTTATAGAAATTTTACTTTTTTGTTAATAACCCTTTGAAAAACTTTACCCACTTATCCTCCTATCTTTATCTTTCAAATATTCCATAGCCGTCACTCCCATTTTTCTTTCTCATGCTCATGGAGCAAGCCATCACCATCATCACGATGGCACAACCATACAATGAACTCGCGAAGAAATAGCCAACATCAGCAAGCACCACGACTTCCACCAAAAGCTCCAGCAACCACCACCTCCAAAAAACAGTACTACTACCCTGACTCTCTCTCTCTCCCTTACATACACACGCACATATATTGGAAAATTTTATTTCCTAATATAATTTTGGACAATATATTATTAACATAATTATATTTGTTATTTAAAGTTAATGGGTTAAAATTAAGTGATCTAATTAATTTGGGTAAATTCATAAACTACACAAAAGAATGTGGATTAAATAAGTAGATACCGAATATTGTTAGGGATGATTAAGAGATTATAGGAACCCTAATCGCATGATATAAATAGATAATATTAAAGTTATGGTTCCCAATATAGCAAATTGTCTTGACGGCTTTCTTCTCCCCATCTGAAAGTGAATCGCGAATCCCATTGAGGAACTTTGGAGACTTGGTTGAGGAAGACCACGTACCCTCTAGATCCGTGTCCTTCTTGTGATTGATTGTCGCAGAATTCCGCATCAGTAGTCAATTGATCGTAATAGATTCAGGTACGCAAAAAAATGTGTTAATATAGAACATTTGATGATTCGACATGTTGTGTTAGGTGTTATAGATTTAGATCTATAGGGATTAAATCTTAATAAGTAGTATCAAAGCCTACTTCATGTTGAATTATTAGGGTTCTTGAGTTTTTCAAGTTCGTAGAATTTTAGGGTTTATATTTTCTACATTAAACTTTGCTTATTTGAGAAAATAATGGGAGGAAACATTAAAGTTTTTATGTGTTTTGCATGATTTATATGATTTCTTGCTAAATATTACGAATCTAAAGAAAGAAAAACCCCAAATTTTGAATTTTTTGGGGTGTTTTTGCTGCAGAAATGTCAGTTCCAAACTAGATCTGAACAGGTCGGTCAACCGACCTTTCTTGGTCGGTCAACTGATTGGTGCAAAGAGGGTTTGGACAGTTTTGATAGTTGTTCGTATTTTCACCATTAGTTTCTCATACGAACTCCGATTAAGGTGATTCAAAATTCTGTGGAAAGCTCAAAACAAGATCTACAACTTTTTTGTTTTAAAGTTTTCCAAAATAGGATTGAATCATGGTCAAAATTAGGATTAAAATTGGATTTGGTTGAATTACGGTTGAATCGGTCAACCGATTCTCAAGAATCAGTCGACTGATTCAGTAAAAAGACGTTTTTGGCTCTCGATCGATCAGTCAACCGACCCTTCGCAGTAGGTCGACCGACTGATTCAAGAAGCCGTTTTTAGGTTCTGATCAATTGGTCAACCGACCCTTATTTTCGGTCAACCGATCGATATAGGATGCCAAGATTACTCAATTCAGTCGACCAAACTTTTTTGGTCGGTCGACCGATTGATTTTGAATCCGATTTTTTTTTAGATGACTGATCGGTCGACCGAACCTTCATGGTCGATCACCCGACTACTTAAGGACAGGTTCGGTCAATCGAATTTTAAGGACCAGTTGATCAATTGAATGCCCCAACGTCGGAAACTTTAACTCGTTGCATGACATTCAATCAACGGACCATAAGGAAGGTCGACTAACATAATCTTATGTCTTGAAATAAATTAAAACTAAACAATATGTTGTTAAATTAATCTTTGTTCTATAGTTTATTTTATTTTGGGATATTGAGATATAAATGTTTATTATTTATGCAAGCAATAGCCGACAAAGGAAGACTATTATTTTGGTTGAATAATTAATATTGATGTTTGTTGTTTATGCGAACCATAACTAGCCCAAAGGAAGGTTATCGTTTAACTAAATAATAGATATTATTTTGACATTAGTATGGTTATTATCTGTGCAATCAATAATCGGCCCAAATGAAAGTTCTTGTTTGGCCAAATAATAAATTTATCTGCGGGAATAAATGTATGATGATTATCAAGTTTTCATGTAAACAATAAGTTGGTTCAAAGAAAGATTTACTGTTTGACTGGACCTATTATCAACATTTGATTCCTGCGCTGAGAGTACTAATTACAGTTAATTACTTTGTCCAAAGACTATGAATTAATGTTGTTAGATTAATTATTCATGTCTTATGTTATTATTTTATGACATGCTTATATATGTGCTTGTTTATTTTGTTTTCTGTTTAGTTACGACTACTATTACTGCAAATATAAATTCCATTCTAATGCTTAACGACACGAACCTTAAAGATTAGAGAGAGAATATTTCAATTTTTCTCGACTGTGTGGATCTTGACTTTGCACTAAGGAAAGAACAACCTTCACCTCTCACTGAAGAAAGTTTCCCTAAGGCTAAAAGAGAATACGAGAAGTGGGACAGTTCTGATTGCATAAATCTTATGATGATCCAATGCATAGTTCTAAAAATATTCAGAGATGGTATATTCGATGAGGTAACTGCTGAGACGTTCCCTAAGGAAATAGAATAACGTTTTATAAAGAACGAAAAGGTAGAGACAAATATGTTTTTAACTAATCTTGTCTCGATAAAGTATAAAAGAAAAGAGAACGTAGGGGAGTACATTATGAAAATGTTCAATGTTGCTTCGGAACTAAAGGCACTAAAGTTTGAGTTGTCTAAGGACTAATTCGTGCATTTAGTACTCATTTCTCATCCTGCACAATACAATCAATTTATGATGAGTTATAATGCTCGAAAGGATAAATGGACTCTTAAAGAGCTTATATCTTATTATATGCAAGAAGAAGAAAAAAATTAAGCGAGAAAGGACAAAAGATGCTCACTTAGCCACTATCTCAAAGGGTAAGAAATGACAAAGAGATAAAGGTCAAGAAGCTACAATTGAAACATGACAGTTCAAATTGCAAAAGAATCAGGATCAGGAATTTACATGTTTCTTCTACAAGAAAGTTGGACATATGAAAAGAGAGTGTTCCAAACATGTCGTATGGCATGTAAATCCTTCTCACTTTGGTTTGTTCTGAGGTTAATTTAGCTTATGTACCTAGTCACACTTGGTGGGTAGTTTCTTGTGCTACTACTCATGTAACTGTGTCTATGCAGGGTTGCCTGTGGAGCCAAAAGCCAATTGATGCTGAAATATGCATCTATGCGGACAATGGAAAAACTGTTGTTGTTAAGGCAATAGGGACTTTTAGATTATCCTTAAAGACTAGTTACTTTTTGGATTTGAAAGAGACATATGTAATACCGTCATTTAGACGGTATTTGGTTTCTATTTCTACTTTGGACAAATTTCGTTTTTTCTTGTTCATTTAGAAATAATAACCTCAATCTTTTTCGAGATTCAAATATTATTGTAAGTGGTTCTTTAATTGACAATCTATAGTTGTTGGATAATATTGTTTCATATAATGAAACATTGCAGACAACTACTTGTGGTACAAAACGAAAATTAGCTAATAAAAATTCCGCCATATTTTGGCATAAGCGTCTAGGACATATCTCTAAATAGAGAATAGAGAGGCTTGTTTCTGATGGAATTTTTGATCCCCTTGATTTAACAAATTTTAAACTTTGTATTGAATGTGTAGAGGGGAAATAGACAAACATGAGAAAATTGAGTGCCAATAAGAGTTTCGGTGTTTTAGAATTAATACGTACTGCGGACCATTCCCTATGGCATCTTGGAATGGACAACAGTAATTTATTACATGCATAGATGACTACTTTCATTATGGGTACCTATATTTAATTCATGAGAAGCCTCAATCATTAGACGTACTTAAGTTTTTTAAAGTTGAAGTCGAACTTCAACTTGGAAAGAAAATTAAGGCTGTCAAATTAGACCGTGGTGGTGAATATTATGGGGAGATTCGACGGATCAAGAAAACAACGTCCAAGAACCTTTGCTAAATTCCTAAAGAAATATGGAATCGCCCCACAATACACCATGTTGGGCAAACCTAACATGAACCGTGTTGTTGAGAAACGAAATAGAACGCTTAAGGACAGGGTAAAAAGTATGATAGTTCATTATTCTTTATTAGAATCACTCTGGGGAGAAGCACTTATGACTGCAACATATATCTTGAATAGGGTACCAAGTAAAGTGGTGGCTAAAAC
Organism: Eucommia ulmoides; assembly: GCA_016647705.1. NCBI lineage: Eukaryota > Viridiplantae > Streptophyta > Magnoliopsida > Garryales > Eucommiaceae > Eucommia > Eucommia ulmoides. The sequence continues at coordinate 13,252,689 of CM028339.1, read as the reverse complement.
CCCTTATGGACTGTGGTTAGGCGTAAGGCCTAGCATAAGGCATTTACACGTTTGGAGTTGTCCAGCTGAGGCAAGGCCTTACAGGCTAAATAAAAGAAAATTGGACTCAAGAACAGTTAGTTATTGCTTTGTTGGGTACACTGAATGATTAAGAGGATTTAAGTTTTATGATCCCACATCAAGATCATTCTTTGAAATGGGAAATACGAAATTCCTTGAGGGTGTTATGTTTGAGGGGGAAGGAAACATAAAGAATGTTGTCTTTGAAGAAGAATATGCTATTGAGGGTGATCAGGTCTATGTACCTATTGTTGTTCAAGACACAATTTTCTTCAAAGGGGAACCTGTTATTGACGGTGATCAGGTCTCTATACTTATTACTATTCAAGACACAATTCTGGCTCTAGATAACAATGTTCAAGCTCAGGTTATTATTCCTAACATTGTTCCAAAATAAGATAACAATGAGATTTTTCCTCAAACACAACCTATTAAGCAAACTCAAGAACCTTAAGAAGTGCCATTAAGGAGATCCACTAGGGAGAGGAGAAGTGCGATTTCAGATGAATATATCGTCTTTCTCCAAGAACAAGAGGATGACGTTGGTTTAACAGATGATGACCCAATCAACTTTTGTCAAGCCATGCGCAGTTCTAACTCTTAAAATTGGATCGTTGTCATAAAGGATGAATTGAAGTCTATGAAAGACAATGACGTTTGAGATATTGTCCAGTTACCTGAAGATGCAAAGTCCATTGGTTGTAAATGGATATTTAAAACCAAGAGGGATTCGAACAGTAACATCGAGAGATATAAAGTTCGTCTAGTCATCAAAGGCTTTACTTAAAAGGAAGGCATAGACTACAAAGAGACTTTCTCTCTGGTGTCCTCGAAAGACTCTTTTAGAACTATGATAGCACTGGTGGCTCATTTTGATCTTGAGCTACAGCCAGAAAACTTTGTATCAGGAGACCCAAAGTCTATGGTTTATAAACTGAAGAAATCCATCTATAGTCTCAAATAGGATTCCCGTCAATGATATCACAAGTTTCATGAAGTCATCACCTCATACGGTTTTGAGGTGAATGTCGTTGATGACTGTGTATATCACAAGTTCAGTTTGAGTAAATTCTTTTTGTAGTGCTATATGTCGATGACATACGGATGGCTAACAACGATATAGGCTTTCGCATGAAACCAAAAGATTTCTAACTTAGAATTATCTTGGGGATGCCTATTTTATATTAGGAATAAAGATACACCGAGATCGCTCTCGGGCTATCCTTGGATTATCATAAAAGAGCTATATTGATAAGGTGCTTGCTAGATTTGGCATGAAATATTATGCACTAGGAAATACACTTATCGCTAAAAGAGACAAGTTTTGTCTTACTCAATGCCTCAAGAATGAGATTGGAAAACAAAGAGATATAGCAGATTTCTTATATGTCGGCAGTAGAGAGTCTTGTGTATGTTCAAGTATGTACGCATCCGGATTTAGTGTTCATATTTGGAATGTTAGGTAGATACTTAAGTAACCCTGGGATGGATCGTTGGAAACTAGCCAAACAGGTTATAAGGTATTTACACAAAACATAAAATTACATGCTCACTTATCAGAAGACAGATCATTTGGAGATCATTGGGTATTCTGATTCCGATCAAATTTCTAGTTGCTAAAGAGAGAATTCAGAGTAGAATAGTATCTATAGAACATATGGGAACAAACTCCATGATTGTGGATCCGCTCACTAAAGGTTTGCCACCTATGGTATTTCATGAGCATATTGCTCGTATGGTTGTGGTTTTATCCGATGATGTGCTGGTTTAGTGGGAGTTTGTGTTTGTTGAATATTCTTTTATTAGATACATATATTTGAATTCTGCAGAATAAAGTTGTTGGATTAAATTTTATTTACTTTGAATGTATTCTTTCTAATTATGGTTTAACATAAAGATAGAAAGATTAAGGATTGATCTCACTAAATACTAAAGTTGGACCAATTGGAAATAAGAATGTCTGAGATCATATTGCATTTAATTTCCATGTCACTCATCCATATTTGATTTATGTCATTAAGTATATTAGTATGGTGATCATCGTGGTTTTGTCACAAGTGTATTGTGATATAAGTTGCTGTAATTCCATTACTAGTATATGAGATGGACCAGATTGTTTAAGGAGAAGTCTAAGAATAAATAGAATACGGATACGTGCCTAAGGAATTTTGTGATATAATTGTTTCAGGGATAATATGTTGTCCAAGTGGGAGATTGTTAAGAAATTTTATTTCCTAATCTAATTTTAGGCAACATATTATTAACACAATTATATTTTCTATTTAAAGTTAATGGGCTAAAATTAAGTAATCTAATTAATTTGGGTATGCCCATAGACTACTCAAAAAAATGTAGATTAAATGAGTAGATAGCGAAAATTATTGGGGTGATTAGGGGATTATGGGAACCCTAATCACATGATATAAATAGATAATATTAGGATTATGGTTCCCAATATAGCAAATCATCTGGACGGCTCTCTTCTCCCTATCTGGAAGTGAATCGCGAATCCCATTGAGGAACTTTAGAGATTTGGTTGAGAAAGATCACGTACCCGCTCGATCCGTGTCCTTCTTGTGATCGATTATCGTAAAATTTCGCATCGATAGTCAATTGATCGTAATGGATCCAGGTACCCAAACTTATGTGTTAATATAGAACTTTTGATAATTCAACATGTTGTGTTAGGTATTATAGATTTAGATCTATAGGAATTAAATCCCAACAACACACACACACATACACACTTTCACCATTGGGTGAGAGACGACTCAGATTTGGTCGATGACAGTTAGATCACTGAATTTTCAGTCGATGGAACTTTTTTGTAAGATCTATTTTTTTTAATTGTTTTTATTTTTCTTCTTTATGTTTTTTAGTTATTTAAAAGTTTTAGATCTTTTAGGTCTATTTTGAATTATTATTATTATTATTATTTTTATTATGTTTTTAAATGTATAATTTTCATATTTATTGTTGAATGTTTTGATTATTTGATGTGGTGGTGAAAACAAAAAATTGTTGTGGTAGTGGTATAGAGAATATATGTTGTGGCGGTAATAGTGGTTGATGTACCCCGGATTTTGATAGCAGTAGAAGTAGAGATTGGGAAGAGGAGAAAACAAGTTTTATTCCTCACTCTCTAAGTCCTCCAAATTCGTTCATTTTAAAAATAGTTTTTCAAGGGTTTTTCTAGGCGTCGGTTTTGAAAAAATTCTTGGGCCAAGATTTTATGTTGAAAACGAAGTTGTCACCTAGCATAGGGTTAAATGTTGTCCTAGGTCACTGAGAGTTTTAGAAATTCATTTGACTTTGAAATGGCTTGTATTTTGACTTCATAAGGTTTGTGTACTAGATGTAAACACGACATTTTAACCACCCCGTAATTTTTTTATATTTTGTTTTATAGTTAATTTTGTTTTATTTTATTTTATTTCAAAAAATACAAAATACAAAAAAAAAAAAAAAAAAAAAAAAAGGAAAAAAAAGAATGAAAATTTGTAATAAAAGAAAAATGGGGTTTAAAATTAGAAAAATGAAAGAATAGGGAGGTAAGTGGAAAATGATTGAAAAAGAGAAAGAAAGAGAGAGAGAGAGAACCGAGATAGATAGATAGAGAGAGAGAGAGAGAGGGAGAGAGAGAGAAATGGGTGGGCTCGCCCTTAGTCATATGAAAAGAGAGAGAGAAAAAGAGAGGACATGAGGAGAGAGAGAGAATTGATAGTAAGAAAGAAGAGAAGAGAAGAAAAGAGAGAGATGGTAGGAGAGAAAGGGAGATAATTGAGATAGAAAGAGAGTGACATGGAGGAAGAAAGAATAAAGTGGGAAAGGGCCCACTACGTACCTTTTAACATCTGACAAAAAGAGACAGAGAGAGAGATAAGGCAGCGAGCCCTACCTACTGCCTTGGTCAGCCGCACAAGAGAGGGAGAGGAGGATTGCCAAATCTCAACTGGCTGAAAGGTAGTGGAATGGGCACATGTTCCTCATGCGCCCACAACCCTAAAACCTTTTTTTTTTTTTTTTTTCAAATTTCAAATTTCACCCTTTCCCAGTCAAATTTGGACTGGGTTTGGCAACCAAACCTAATTTTTTAGGGTTTCCTCGTGTTTTTCAGTTTCCATAATTTCCTATAAATATGGTCCTCTTCCTCCTAATTTATTCATTTAGAAATTGAGACAAGTCACCCCTAGAAGAGTGATTCTCAAAGCTCTTTTGGGAAGCCGTCTGCGAAAGAGAAAAAATCGAGTATCGGGATTCTTGGCCTAAAACATGTATGTTTTCGTTTATTTTTAATTTTTTAGCTTTTTTTTTTTTTCAATTTAAATTCCTGCAATTTTTATTTTTTTTAGTTGTCCGATGACTCGATGAAAAACGTCCGGATGAGGTTCTCCATTATCAATATGAACCTTTGAGCGTTTGAACGAGGACACCCATATCTTACTGTTTTTTAGTTTATTTTGTTCATTCATTTATTTATTTACAATTCATAAGAAGAAAAAAAAAACTAAAAAAAATAAAATAAGTCGGCCAATGATCTGATGAAGACGCTGGGGTGGGTTTCTCTTGCTTAAACTTAAGCTTGAGTGTTAGGTGAATTATGTTTTAATTCTTTATTATTATTTTTTAGTTTTTTAGTTTTTTCTTCGTTATAAAAAAGCACCCTAAAAAGTAAAAAAATATAAAAACACCAAAGAAAATATAAAAATCTTAATTTGTGAGAATTAATCCTTACGAGTTTTAAGGTGAATTCAATAATTCGATAAATCGTGGGAGAGTTTTCTATGACCTCATTTCCATTCCCCAACTAGAGTGAAATTTAGAAACAATTGGTTTTAGGTAGTCTTTTTCCTTGGTAAATTATTTCGTGGGATTTTGCTTAAGTTTCAAAAAGATAATTCCAACAAAATTGTTTTCGTTAGAATTTTAGAGAATTTCAAATCGAATTTTTAAAAAAAAAAATTGATTGGTCAAACTTAAAATAGACATTATTTACATCCATCTAGCATATTTATTTTTTGTATCATTTAGACGACATATTTAGGATACTTTTACCACTTACATTTTTTTATATTTCATATATATAGTTTTTTTTTTAAATTCATAATTTATGCTACTTCTTCACATTTAGTCACGACACGTACACCACTTACATTTTTTATATATTAAATAATTAAATCTTTACCACGCATAATCACGTTAATTCATGTAGTGTTCCCTGTTTAATTCATGTATTCATATCATTTTGCATTGGCATATTTAAATTAAACTCTTTAGTTTTTTAGGTCACTTTTGCATTAAAAATAATAATAACATTAGTTTTTGCATTTATATTTTCATCCTTATTCACTTATTTTAGTTTGCTTATTTAAATTGAAGAAATCTCTTGAAAATATACATAAAACCCCCTCGAGGACCATCCTTGTTGAATCCTAATATTTGATAAGTGGTTATACCGGTGGAATATTCCCAAAAAATACAAAAACTTGTCTCACCTTATTTTTGAAAATACCGAAAAGATTTCATAAGAAGGAAATGATTTAAAAAATAAAATAAAATGTTCGGACTAAACTAATTAGGCTTAATTGGATATAAGGTACCATCTTCAGATGGGCGTCTTGGGGTGTCTAACACCTTCCCCGAGTGTAACCGACCCCCGAGCTTTTAAATGAATCTTCGGTTTGACTGTGTTTTTTGGATTCAAATTTTACTTAGGCCTTTTTAAATATGTTCTTTAAAATTAGGTGACCTAGCACACCATTTAAATCCAATGCTAGATGATGACTCCTTATTTTTAAAAACTGCCTAAGTATTTTTTTGAGAAAATCGGTGGTTTAAAAATCCCTCTCCCTTTTACGCTAATTATTATTTCATATTTTTTTTCCTTTCGAAAAATCAGGGCACATAACAAGAGATATTCTTAAAGTTCGGGGGTCAGTTATGTTTGGGGAAGGTTTTACGCACCCAAGACACCTATTCGTAAATGGTACCTTAGTCTAAATGAATATTCACTGTTAAAAATTACTCGAGTAATTTTCTTTAATTTATTTAAATAAAAATAATTCAATTTTTAAAGTTTTTTGCTTTTTATGTTTTTTGTAGGGATGGTCATTGGCCGGGCTGGGCTAGGTTTGGGCCGGCTTAGACTAATGTATTAGAAAAAAATGTTGGGCCCAAGCCCGACCCGTCCCGGTGATCAGGCCTTAATTATGTGCCCAAGCCCGGCCCTATAAGAAAAATCTAAGCCCAAAGCCCGACCCTATTTTTTTTTTTAAAATTTCAAAAATAAATACAAAAAATTCAACACCAAACCAACAAGAAATATTAAAATTATAATTTCTAAAGGCAAACCAATATTCCAAACAAATCAAACCAACAAGAAATATTAAAATTATAATTTCTAAAGGCAAACCAATATTCCAAACAAACCAAACCAATAAAAAATATTAAAATTACAATTTCTAAAGGAAACCAATATTCCAAATATTGGGGTTGTACTGTAATGTATGTGTGTCTATATATATATATATATATATATATATATATATATTATTTTATTTTAAATAACCTTCAGGTCGGGCCGAGCCGGGCCTAATTTTTTTGGGCTTTGCCCAAGCCCGACCCTAATACCTAGGCCTAGGCTCGGCCCATGGGCTCCAACCCTAAGCCCAAGCCCTAAAAAAATAGGGCCGGGCCGTTCGGGTTGGGTGGGCCCTCAAGCCCATGACCATCCCTAGTTTTTGACATGATATAAGCAGTAAATGTTATCTATTATGCAACTACAGTAAATACCATACTATACTATACTATTCGAGGCAGCGATAACCTAATAGCAGTTTATAAGAGACAGAAATATAAATATGCAAGCTATATCAAATGCTAATATTTTTGTATTTTTAAAGAGACCGAACCTTATATAGGTTACCTACATATCCTTGTTTTCACAAGGAATCAAGTTGATATGTAGTTCCAACATGCAAACTAAGACTAAATTATTTGGATATATGGCTGAACCAATACGTTGGTTGCTTATGTATCTCGGGTCTTTATAGAATCAGAATCAGGTCTTTACATAGTTCCTTCATGTTAGGTGAAAACTATATGGTTTGTTTTATTAAAGGTGACCGAACCCTTATGTGGGTTGCCAATGTGTTTTGGGGGTAACCAAAGATCAGGTCATCATGTAGTTCCTTCATGTTAAGTGGAAAGTTGGGTTGATTTTTTAGTTGATTTTAGTTTCTTATTAGTTGGTTTTAGTTGTCCACAACATGATATGGACATGGCCTATTTGATTTTGTCAAGAACACCTTAACCAAACTCTTTCATTTTGGTTCATTAGTGTTAATACGCGAGTTGTTAGTTGAAATAGAAAGAAATACCATATATTTATATCAGTCCTACTCATAACTAATAAAAACAGGAAGGTTTCTAAAGAAGAATCACACATATCCCCGAAGGAATAAAGGCTCTCCTTTTATCCCGGATTTTTAGCCACAAGGGTCTGTCGGTGTAGTATATAGATGTATATCTATATAAGTGCCAGTCCACAAGCCTACCAAGCTGTGATTTTGACGTTTAGCAGAAAGTAAATCGATTATTAATAGTTATATGGTTGGATTAACAATTAGTAAATAGTCCATTTGAAGTGTTCTTGAGAGAATCGTAGAGACTATGCATAACACATGGTGTGGTAGATGTTTTGTTTCAATCCTGGCATGTTCGTAACATGTTCTCAGACGATTTGGGTTCTCACATGTTCTTAACATGTTCTCGAACATTCTTGATGTTCTTGAGACAGTTTTGTATGATTTGACTATAGTTTAGTAATTATAACAAGAATTAAGTGTTATTTGGTTGATCATAGGTTTTCTGTGTTATATACATGAATTTAAATGGTATGAACTATATGATTATGATATGTACAAGCATAATACATGAAATTTAAGACAAGATCAAGGGATACTCAAGGCACATGCCTAGTTTAGGGGAGTGGTCTTTCCCTAAACGAACCTTCTTATCCTTCTTTACTCTTCTTGGTTTGAAGTTGATCGGTGACCGTCAACCTTTTTCTTGCTCCAAGAACCTCAAGAACACCCTCTGGGATCAAATTTTAGTAGAATAACATCGTGTTATTCAAGAGAATTGCTCGAAAAGCCTAGCACCTGAGACTATTGCTCAAACTTAAAGAGGGAAGTTAGGTCTTCAAGACTTGAAAAAATGAGAAACCCAACACCCTTATTTATAGGCTTGGATCCTGCGCATGGCTAAGTAAACAGGCTATCCTGGCCTCTTCCTTGGGCTGTGTTTGGCCTAGAGGACTTGGTCTTTTGTTTTGGTTTTGTTCAGCTTTAAACGAATTTTAGGTGGAAAAGAAAATTCTCAAAGATTTAGTAATCATTACCAAATATTTTTCGAGATTTGGTAATGATTGTCAATCATTAACAATCATTACACTTCATCAACTCCTATTTGTTGCACGTGGGTGCATTAATGGAAACATGTGACACCCTCAATTCGGTTTAGGGGCTAAGTACCGATTAGTTTCACTATTTCGATTTAGTTGTCATCAATACTTCCAAGGTGCAATGGATGTAGTCTGGATGAGTCGCTTGGAAATTAATGCACTATGATGATTCATGACTTAGTGATCACTTATTTGATTGGTTTTGGATTGAATTGGGTTAGTTTACCTTATAACTGACGGTTGGATTTCAAGGTTTCTAGTTAACCCTAAGATATTTTAATAAAATATCTAGATTCAATGAATCCACCAATCCCATGTTATCCCTAAGAAATTAATTCTTGATGGTATATGCATTTAATGCTCATTAAATGCATGGGTTAGGTGGCAAACCGACTTGGTTTGGTTTCGGTAATGGGTAGTCACATTTTAGGGATTTCGGTTAAACCTAAGATATTTTGCTCAAAATATATACATCCCTTGAATGTAGCCTATCCATGTCATCCCAATCATTTAATACTTGATGGTATGGACATTTAATACACATTAAATGTCTAACTTAGGTGGCGAACCGAATCGATTTAGTTTCGATAATGGTTGGTTACCTCCTAAGTGTCTTGGCTTATCCCTTAGGTAGAGAATATCTAGGGGTTTCTAGGTAATTTAAAGTCTTATTTTTGGGCCTTTTAATGATGGTTAGGCCCTTGATTCATTGGGCCTAGGGTGGTTTTGTCAAGACAACTTAGATTGGTGTAAATCCAAACCAAACCCAAGTCATTAATCACCTTGGTGATTTAGGGCTTGTCATGACCTTTACAAACCTTTATTAAGGTATATTGTATTGTTTCTATATGGGATTTGATGTAATATGCATAATTGAAACAAATGTTTTTGGTGTGAAACCGACAAAATTCAGTGATAGTAAATGTTTTAGGGTTAGAGTAGGTAACCGAGGTAATTGTTTGAAATATCCTATAATTAAAGGGTAGAAACTAATTTTTATTTATACTAAAGATGATTTAATGAAAATCAACCTTTTAATAAAGTCATTTTAGACCCCCTTAAATTATAGGATTTTCAAGGTTGACCTGAAATTTTTACTTAGCTGAATTTAGTCAAATTTAATAGTTTTCATGTTTTCTCATGTTTTTTGGTATTTTTCTATATTATACAGTGTGATCTCAGATAGAAACTCATTCCCTTTAAACATAAGTTTAAAGTTTATTTCAACTTATATTTGATTTGACGCTGATTGACTGGGACAAAATGCGGTGTCTACAGTGGTGATAATGAATATTTGTTGAGACAGTGACAATGATGATGATTATTTATTATGTTGGTAGTGGTGACAGTGAATATAGAATGTGGTGGTGGGATGAATAATATTTAATGTAGTGGTGGCAGTAATGGTAGTAAATATTTGATGCGATGGTGGTAGAGATAATAGTGAATATTAGTTATGGTGGTAGCGACAATTATAGTAAATGTTTGTTGTGGTGATGGCTTTGGTGATAAAAAAATATTTGTTGTAGTGGTGGAGACGGTAATAGCGAATATTTGATATGGCATCAATAATGATAGAAATATTTGTTGGTTGTGATGAATATTTTATGTGGTAGCTCATATTTATTATTAAAAAATTAATTAAGGGTTATTTTTATCATGAAAAATAATATATTTCTTGAATAAAAAAGAAAGTCGGGGATAAACTTGAAAAATAGTGGGCTTTTTAGGGTTATTTTTGTCGTGTTTTTTTCTGTGACAAAAATTTGGCAATAGATAAAGATGAAGGATCCAGCAGAGCTTTCACTGATGTGAATGTTTATGGGGCTAAAGACCAAGCATCCAACCTATTTGTCGATACCTGTAGAAAGATTAATCCAAGTGTATTCCGGCGATGTCCGTCAAATGTAATAATCCAAATTGAGTAATATTAGCAGCTAGGAATAAAATAAATGCGATACCTAAGCATTTAATAGGAAAAAACAGAGCCAGGGGGCTGATCTTTGAATAGGAAAAAGAGTGGATCTGCAGGGTCCCAAATGAATTGGCTTTCTAGAAAAAAACATTGTTCGGTGGAATATATATCTCGTGGCTATATAGGACTCTGAATTAGGGTGGACCCTAAGGCAGGTTAAGCAGGATACCTGATCAACTTTTTGGAATTTTGCAATTTGCTTGCAGTAAATGCGCTAAAACATTGAGTAAATGACTCGAAAAAGAAAAACTCACTAAACTAAAAATGTTCTTTATGTCGAAATCCATAAAAACAATGTCTCGCACAAAAATCATTTTGAAGCAATTTTAATGGCAGAAATTGAGTTTAAATTTCTGGAAATTGGAAATATTTCAAAGTGTTGCCATTCAAATATGGAAAAAAAACGTTATGAAAATTATTTCAAATGCAAAAATATATGAAAGTTGTATATTAGACATATATCTTCCATGTTATTTTATGCTCGAATGCTAAATTTCAATTTTAAACAATCCAAGTATGTAATATAAGAACTGAAGTAGTTGTGGCATGTTCATACAAACAAACATTCTATGACTTTGATATCTTGTTTTGGCGCTGAATGCTTTAAGCCTATTTCAACACTCTTGGATGTCAAAACAATGAAATGTCACCTTTAAAGGTCATGAAATATGCAATGCACATAAAATATTATTTGATGGTTTCTGAGTCTAGTTAGTTGAAAATTGATTGTAGAGAATTTGTTTTGCACGGTATTGTTTAAATTAATTCGGAATGTTTATCCTAGGGCAATATTATCCATATTTTTTCCAACTCAAAACTTCACTCTTGGGAAGTCAAAATGGCAAGGGGAGAACACTTCATAATTAGTACTTTCCAAGAATTTTAATCAAGACAATGAAAAACGATCTCATCCAAATCACTTAGACACTCTATAAAATTTAAGTGAAAATTTTGGAATAATAACCTCTTAACATGGTGATTTTTATTTTATAAAATGGATATAATAATAGCTTAGTATGGTGATTTTTACATTATGACACAGATATAATAATAGTATAACTTGGATAATTATGATATTTAAAATATATAATAGTGATATTCAAAGAATGATCCCATCATTTAGCACACTAAATGGCATGAAAACGAGATATTAAATGAACCCCATCCTTGTGGAGCATCAAGAGAATTGGAATGTTGTTAAGGCATTAGCCTCCAATCTTTTGTGTTGAGTCTTTTTCTTTGACAAATTTAAAGGAATAATGACCTTTTTGGTTGCTGACAAATGCTACCGATGCTCAATTAGCCTATCGTATTTGGAAATAGACACACTAGGTTCTTCACATTGCATTTTTGTTCCAAATTGACCCCTAAGCAAGACGTCGTTAATCAAATTGGATGGAAATAGCCACGTGTAAAGCACATGATTGTTTGGGCAAGGGTACATGTGTCAATTCCTTCATATTACATCACTTCCCAACATTCAATCATTATATCCATTCTCGATTAAAAGATCAAAGACCAAAGCAATTAAAGAGTAGCGAAAGATTAATAGGGTTTTCAATTGTGTGGAGCGTTCATCCTTTTTCCCAAAACAACATAGGGCTTTCGATCAAAGACCAACAAAAACAAAAAGGGTTTTCGATCATCAATACCTGTTATACATCCATTCTTAAGTGAAGTGAAGATGAGAACAAAGTGAAGACGAAGAATGAAGAAAGTTTTGGAGTTAGGGTTTTTGGACGAATTTGGGGGCTAATTAAAGTTAGGGTTTTCTATGGCCCTAAGAACGAACGATTTGAAGCAATTTGGAACTCCATTGTACAATAAGTAAATTCCAAATGTAAGAAATTTTTTAAACAATATTTTCACTTTTTAGAGTATGGTTTCTTTATATTTTCGAAGGAAAAAGTGTTTGGAAAACATTAAACAAAGTTTTTTGAATATAATTTTATTTTATTGATTAGTGTGTGATATATTTTACTAATGCCGATGTATATTTTTTTCACCTGCTACACACCGTGTGCCTTGATATTTTATTCATCTGTATGTGTATGCCTTCTTATTTTATGCACCTACTGATGTTGTTTATGATCTATATTTTATTCATCAAGTGATTCGTTTATGCTGATGTCTATGACTTGATATTTTATTCATCTGCAAGTTTCATCACCTACTGATATTTTGAACATCATTGGCTGATATTTTGAACAGCAACCGTTGATATTTATTCATCTGTATGTTTCACTTTGTTTTTTTTTTGCATTGTTTGATGTTGTGTCATGAATAAATTTGATGATGTTGAACTCGTTTTTTCCTTTGGAATTTTGTTTATGTTGTCAGGGATTGGTTCTGAACTATTTATAGTGAAGGTATATCATGGGGGGGTTATTTTATAGACAAGTCTATTGTTGAACGTGTTGGGGGCTTCGTAACCTATTTCGATTATATCTCTAGGGATAAAATGTCACTACAAGGATTGAAACAATATGTTGCATTATTAGGACACATCAATAATATTACTTATTTGATTTATTTATATGGTTTCTTTTGGGGGGGAGGGGGGGGAAGGGATTGACTACGGTTAAAATCAATGCAGAAGTCTTAGAAGCAATTAATACTTATCCAGAAAACGTAGAGGTTGACTTGTTTTCGGAAGGTAGTGTTAAGGGTAAAGTTGTGGAGATGACTATGATTTCAGAGTCCAAAGATGAATCTAAAGATGTTGAACATGATTTTACTGATAGTGAGTATGAAATTGATGTGGGCGCTGAGTTGTTTGAAATTTGGGTTGATAAAGGTGTTGAATTGGGTGACTTATAAAATGCTAAGGGCACCAATTATGCATTGGGTGGATTCTTCTAATTTGTGGTCAAGGTATGGACTGCTGAAAGTGAAGCCGCCTTACTTCACAAATTAATCATATAAGAAGACTAAAGAAACTGAGAAGAAGATAGCCCGATGAACCTCAATAAAGTCAAACAAGGTTGAAGAGGAAACATGTAGTTAAATGTCGAGCATATGGACAGTTGGGGCACAATAAGAGAAGATGCTGGAGGACCTGAACCAGTTTGATGTTTGAGACAGGTGTGCTGATTTTTTTTTGTTCTATAATTGCTACTATTTTTTCTTTTTTCTTTTTTGGTTTTGTTCTGCTGATGAATTATGGTTTGATTGATATATTTTGAGTTGCAGGAAATTGTGGATGGATGTTTAGTATTTCTATACTATTTTTTTTTTTATGAAATTTTTGTTTTTTTATTCTGTTTTACCTATGAATTATGGTTTGACAGATGTATTTTGAGTTGCAAGAAATTGTGGAATTACTACTATTTTTTTTGTTATGTTATATTATGTTCTGTTAATTTGTTTGTTGTTATGTGGAATTGTTGTTCTGTTTTAGGTTTTATTCTATTTTTTTTTTTTTTGGGGGTTCTGTTATGTTCCATTTTGAGATAATTTGGAAAGAAGCCGAGGAGGAGGAGACAGAGACAATAAATGCAATGAATGAATAACAACGACAAGGGAATATAATTCATATTGTTGGGCCAGTAATCTACCCAAGAGAGAGGTAAATTGGGTAGTTATAAAAATAAAAACAAATTGTTATCTTTCAACATTTAAATTTTCAAATAATTAATTTAATCCTAAATTAATTATTATCTTTATATAGCAGCGGATAAGTATAATTAATTCTAGGTGTACACCCAAATAGTAATAAATAAATAAATCAATAAAGTAGAACACCATGATATATCCTGATTCACCACGTTATTCTTAGCTAATCTAGTCCTCCGAACCCACAGAGATTCGCACCCACTAAATAACTAGATTCCTTTAATAAGTAGGAACCAAACCTTCACACAACGATTCTTTTACAGACTTGGAATCAACCTTTACAATTTCATTTTTCCAGACTCAAGACTAACCTAATCTTTTCACAAGTTAAGGATCAAACTTAATCGGGATACATTACGAGTAAAAGTTGACTTAAGTTGTTTTTACCTAGATTCTTCAGAATCTTCAATATCGTAATGTTCGTCTCTTTGCATCCTTAGCAATTTCTTTATGATAACATCAATAATTGAACTTTTACACTGAAACACTCAATAAACTCATTAATTTCACAAAAAATATCAAACTTACTTGTCCATCAAAATCTTAGAATCAATAATCTTCCCATTTTTTATGATGACAATTAGTTTTGATGTTTTCTTCAAAACAATAATGTAATCACGCTCTCCCTAAATTCGAAAACAGGTTCTTTAGCGCACCATCATGAAAAATAATTCAAAAACTCATACGATATTCAACAAAGCACAAGATATGATCAATTATAAATATTCAATAAAGCATAACATAATCATAGCAACATTGCTCTCCCCCAACATTAGTGCAATGCTTAGGCGAATAAATCCTAAACATTAACTAACTCGTTTCTAAGTGCAAATATGGTTTCCCCTTTATATCTTCCCCTTTAATCAATCAATTCAATTCAATAAACATATTCAATAAACATCAAATATAGTCTCCCCCTTTGTCATCTCAAAAAGTGGGGAAGAGGAACCAAAAATATCATTCTATGCATGCAGTCTCCCCCTATATAAGTGTAAACAAGCTCATTCATGCTTAGGAGAATAAACCTTAGGCAATCAAAATATTTCAACAATGTAACATGATATCAATTAATATCTTCCTTATAGATATAATCTAGAAACATGTGATCATTAATGCACTGGGATAAGAAGAATATCTCAATGATAACTTTGACCAATCAACATAAATCTAATGTATGCATGAACATTAATAAGAGTATATTTATCTAATAAAATTTCAACTCTCTTTTTAGAACAATAATCATTAATAAAAATAGTAGACATTAGATAAAAACTAGACACCTAATGATTATAAGAGTATCCATGTACAACAGTATCATGCTATATATTCGGAAATAATGCATATTAACAAATAACTCAATGATAAACAAGTTATGGATTGATACAAGACGTTTCACATATTTTAAACATGACCTTTTAGAGGATCTCATATAGCATAGCATTGCATAAAAATATCACATAAAAATATGTGAACTTTTCTAATTAACATGCAATAATTCTAAGATAACAAAAGAATATGTAAACCAACACAAGTCTTAGAAATTTTTACTAGCTTATTTAAACTTAATTTCTTACCCGTGGCATAGTCTCCAGAAATCATATGACTTACGTCTTTAGGTGTCAAAGACGTAAATTTTTCTTTATTTCCTGTCACGTGTTGAGAACAACCACTTCCTAGGAAACATTTGTCATTGTAAATAGATATTTATTTGATAAGCTGCAAGAAACACCTCAAAGAGTTCCTTAGTGGTACCCAATCTAAGTGGGTCTGATCTTGTTAGTCGGAAAAAATTTAGTTCCTTTAGGAACTCAAATTTGTCTGCAATTAGATACTTTAGAAAAACATTTATGAATAGTATGCCACACAACATTACATTTAAAACATCTAACAATATATTTGGTTTCAGAAAAGAATTTATGAAAGCATTTTTATTTAAGATTTTTCTGAAACCCAATACCGGCTTTATCAAAGATACCCCATGAACTTCCCAAAAGCATTTTCAAATTATTTTCACCACCGGTGAATTTGAGAACTATTGAATGTTGAATTGGATTTCAATTCAACGTTTTCAGATTCATAATCCATCACTTACTTGTTTAATGTGTTAATTATACTTTGAAGGACACTAATTTTTTAACACTGATTTTTATAATCATGCGTTAGTTCTTGATAAATATAAAAATAAATCATCCAAATCTAAAGGGTAAGAACTAGAATATTTAGGTACTTCAACTCCAGTGGCCATCAAAGCAAGTATAGACGAATCATCACTGCTCGATTTTTCAGAGCTACTCAACTCCGAGTCATCGCAGGTGACTTTTGTTGACTTCTTCGTACTCTTCTTCACCATCTTCTTTTCTTTTATTTTCTTCTCTTTTTACTTGTATTTCTTTGGTTCGGGGCATTCGGTTTGGAAATGACCGATCCTGTGATAGTTGTAACATTCCACGTTACTCATGTTGAAATTCATCTTACCACGAAATGTACGCCGAGTCATCCTTCTGAAATTCTTCTTGGGAAGTGCCATATCTTTTTATTGCTCACTGTCAAGACTCACATCGTCACTGTCATCATCTTCCTTAGTTTTCTGAACCTTCAATGCCAAGGACTTCTTTTTGATATTCCTAGTGTCATCCTCATATCCTCGAATTGTCATCTCATGCGTCATTAGGTTGCCGATGAGGTCATCAATTTCAGATTTTGCAAGATCCTTAGCTTCCTCAATCGCGGTCACCTTCGGCTCCCATACTTTAGTTAAAGATCTCAAGATCTTTCGAAGTTTATCCCCTGTGGAGTTTGGTTTTCTGAGTTGACTCAAATGGTTGTAGATATTATTGAACTATGTGTACATTTCTTGAATCGATTCTGCTTCTCTCATTCTGAATAATTCAAATTGACGGATTAAGGCATTGATTGGAAAACTTCTGTTTATCTGAAGTGGACAACTTATATTTCTTCTTGGCAACTCCGTTTTCCATAGGGACAAACAGACTATCTTCAGTTGCTAGCCATACGTTATAATTTGTGGCATGAAGGAATGCAATCATCCTATTCTTCCATAATGCATAATGTTCACCTGCAAATAAAGGTGGTCGGTGCATAGACTGCCCCTCACCTAGTGTGCTTATTGCGTACGCCATGTGATCTTTGTTAGCTAGTGTATCAAGCTAAACCAGGTTTGATACCAATTGTTGGCCCAATGATCTACCCAAGCGATGGGTGAATTAAGTAGTTATAAAAATTAAAGTAAATTGTTATTTTTTAACATTTAAATTTTCCAATAATTAATTTAATTCTAGATTAATTATTATCTTTATATAGCAGCGGATAAGTGTAATTAATTCTAATTGCACACCCAAACAACAATAAATAAATAATGCAATAAAACAGAACACCGCGATATATTCTAGTTCACTAAGCTACTCTTGACTAATCCAGTTCTCTGAGCACCCACGGAGATTCGCACCCACTAAACCACTAGATTCTTTTCACAACTTGAAACCAAATCTTTACACAACGATTCTTTTACACGCTCAGAATCAACCTTTACAATTTTCTTTTCCCAAGCTCAAGAATAACCCTATCTTTTTTCCTGACTCAAGACTAACCTAATCCTTTCACAGGCTAAGGATCAGAGTGAATTCTTTTCACTGGTAAGGATTGAACCGTTACAATCACTCCAATTTAATTCTAATCAAGAAGAATCACGCCTAGCTCTTTTAAAGGGAAAAGAGTAACCTATAACTTCTTTTTACCTTAGAAAAAGATTAAACCTTAATCTCTTTACTAGAAGAGATTAAAACTCAGTTACTCTTGACTAGATACTCCTAATAGTATCTAATCCATACAAAACTCATCAATTATAAAAATCGATAAGTTTTTTCCCACTCATAGCTTCTACCGCCTCAAATCAATTTAAAATTAATTAATGTCCCGATAATTACTAGTGATAGAATTAAATAAGGAATTTAAAATTTGATTATAAAATAAGCGGGTAGCACAAAAATAAGTACGTAATCAGATTATCACAAAAATCATTTTAAATTAATTTTATGTACTTTAAAGTTCGAAAACGATTTCACATAGATCTTATATCAAAGCAAATAGTAATAATATATAATCCCAATAAATAATAAAAGTTTGGACTGATCTCACTAGGAAAGCACCAAAAGATTGAAAACGAATCGCAAAACAGCTTAGAGTATCATTTTATAACACATCTTTGAAAAATTAGCCATTGAAGGGCTAGTTATAAGTCTACTTAATAAGACCAATGAGAATAAGAGAAAACATGTCAAGAACATTAGTTTTGAGCTATTACAAGAGTAATATTTCTGCTGAGATTTCTACAAGAGATTCTATTCAAGTTCTTGATCTCAAGCACTCGCTGTTTTGCGTCATCGATTTAAGTTCTAATTGCGATATTTTTTCTGTCTTCGGTGTTTTTCGGTGAAATCATTCCAAGTTTTGTTATTTGTTTTCTAAGATATATTTACATTAATTGCTTGGTTTAGGATTGTTCATAAAATCGTTTTGAACTTAGAAGCTTAAAAATATTTTACATGATTTTTTTGATTGATTATCTGATTACGTGCTTAATTTGTGCTACCCATTTTATTAATGAATCAGATTTTATTACCTCACATTGTATCTATCATGTATTAATTATTCGGGCTAATAGTTGAGTATATTTGTATTGAAATAGTAAAGACTCCTTGTGTGAAGAAACTTACTTGTTTTTTTTTTTTTTTGTGAGTTTGAGCAGATTAGACATGTTTGGGATGGTGCCAAGTCAGGGTAACTAGGTTTTGATCTTTTTTCTGTGAAAAATATTAGGGTTTGATCCTTGTCCTATTAAAAAAATAGGTTATTCATTTCACTTGAAAAAAATAAATTTTGATTCAGCCTGTAATTGAATTAAAGAGTGAATTGTAAAAGTTCGTCCTAACCCTGTGAAAAGGATAAGTGAGAAAGTGTTAGGTTGATTCTTAACCTGTGGAAAGAATCAGGATATTGTAAAGGTTGATTCTGAGCCTATGAAAATAATAGAGAATTGTAAGGGTTTGATTCCTACCTGGTAAGGGAATCAAGGGGTTTAGTGGATGGAGAATCTCCATGGCGCTCGGGGGACTAGACATAAGTAAGAATAACTTACCAAACCCGGATAAATTCTCGTATGCTGGATTGTTTATTTTCTTATACTGTGTTTGGATATGCACTTTGTAATAAACATATTTTCACTGCGTAACATGATAATAATTGATTTAGGAAAATTGATTATTTGTGTTTAAAGATCTTAATTATTTAATTTTAGTAACTACCCAATGCACCCCCTCTTGGATAACTCTTTGGGCCAATAATTGCTACCAGAGTTGGTTTTAGCTCAATAAGCTTAACATCCTAACTAAACTAATCATGTGACATACACCATGGATAATATTTTTTTGTGTATCCTCTCTTGATGGTGATAAATTCAAATGTGATAATGTTATTTATGATTCTTGTGGCAATAGTGGTACTAATGAAGATGATGATAATAAAAATGTCTATATGATACTTTTGCACGTAGATATCTTTATAGACATTAAATGCTTATCTGTATGCATGATAGTATAAACCTAACATACGATTTATCCTGGTCTGAAATGATTATTATTCTATAAGTGATCTAGAATTTTATTAGATGATATCTTCAATATGCAATTATTCATGTCTAAATCTTTCATTAGATTTAAGTCAGTGGTTTCATAAATGATCTATATTATCATTGAGATATGCTTCATGGTCTCGTCTGTAAATGATTATATGATTTTTATTCAATGCAAATAGGTGTTGGCAAAGAATATCGTAAAATATTGAGTTATTTGAAAATATATCTGGACAATATTATCTTCGATTCTACTAATGAAGATTTTTGCCCAGATTTTTTCAAGATTATGCAGGTTGTGTTTGAATTACTAATGAAGATTATGCAGATATTTATTAAATAAGCCAAGTGCACGAAGGAATTACTGAAAAAATATGGCTTGGATGGCGTTAAAGAGTACAAATGTAGAACCTCGAAAATTTATATATTTGAAAATATTATTTTGTATAAATTTAATATTTTTGGATTGTTTCAGATATTATGAAATATTATGGTATAAATAAATATTTGATAATTTTCAAGATTTAAATATTAATCTTAAATTGACTTTTAAAAGTTTTAAAACTATTCTGTTATTTAAAATATAATTTTAAAAGTTTTGGGATATAATTAATATAATTTTTTTATTTCAAGAAGGATAATTAGTGTAAATAAATAAATAATAATAATCATAATAATAATAATAATGTAGTTGAAATTGATGTCTTCCGAGGGAAGACAACAATTTTTAACCGCATATGTTTATATATATATATATATATCTATATATATATATATATATATCTTAAGAAGTTACAGAATTAGAGATGTGGGTATATATATTACAGAATTAGATTTTGCGAGTTTTTGAGCAAGAAAAATATTTAAGTTCGAATTTTGGCTCGAATTTTAGTTAGAATTTCTAATTCTTTTCATATATGTATGTAATCTCTCTATTGTGAGATTTATGTTATTATTGTTATTGAATTATAATTATTATTTTTCATTAGATAATTATGATTATATAAAAATTAGGAAAAAGTATAATTTAAACCCTCTAACTATTGACACATTTCTAAGTGACCCCTCAAAATCTCGGCGTTTCATTTCAAATCCTCTACGTATCGAAACGGCTTAATTGGTCCTTCCGTTATAAATTCTGTTAAAACTAATAAAATCTCAGGGGCAAAATGGTCTTTTCACGTTTTTTAAAAATTTTTTTAATCATTTTTAATATAATATATTTGTTTTTTTTTTTTTATTTCTTTTTCTTCCTCTCTCTCTCTTTCCTTCTCTCTCCCCGCCACCTCTCTCTCTCTCCTTCCCCCTCCCCACCACTTCCTTCTCCATCTCCCATGCCACCTCCCTCTCTCTTCCTCCTCGTCACCACTGTAACAGGGGGTGTTTTCACACCCTGTTACGGGGGTGAGTTCCAGCCCCTGCAATAGGGGACGAGTTCCACCCCCAAAATAGGAGGTGAAACCACCCCCTATTGCAGGAGGTAAGAGGGAGAGGGAGAGGGAAGAAAGGAGAGCGAGGTAGCTGGGAGAAGAAAGGAGGGAGAGGGAAGTGACGGGGAGAGAGGGGTAGCAGAGAGAGGGAAGGAGAGAGAGGGAGGTGGCGGGGGAGAGGGAAGGAGGTAGAGGGAGGTAGTAGAGAGAGGGAAGGAGGGAGAGAGAGGTGGTGGGGAGAGAGAAGGAGGGAGATGCAGGTGGCAGGGAGAAAGAGAAAAAGAAATAAAAAAAAAATATATTATATTAAAAATGATTAAAAAAATTAAAAAACGTGAAAAGATCATTTTACCCCCGAGATTTTGTTAGTTTTAACATAATTTCTAACAGAATGACTAATTAAAGCCGTTTTGATACGTGGAGGGTTTGAAATGAAACGCCGAAACTTAGAGGGGCCACTTAGAAATGTGTCAATAATTAGAGGGTCTAAATTGCACTTTTTCCTAAAAATTATGTGTGATACATACTTATGTATTCATTTATTATATTGATTGAATACACATATTAGAGGGATTGAAATTCTACTGAGTTTCGGCTCACAACCCCACAATTTTATTACAGGGGCGGTGAGAATGAAATTGCGTAAAACATTATATAGAAATTTTTATTTTTAATAATTGTATTTATTATTTACTATTGTAAAATTAACTCGATGAATTGAGTATAATTATCACCGTAGTTAATAAAAATTTTCAGATTTTTTTTGCAAATGAAATATTGGTTATTCGATTTTAATATTAATTCACCAATGGGAGAAACCGCGTGGTGGCCCTAAGAAATTGGATCGTTTCAAAGTGGTATCAGAGTATAGATTATGAACACCCTAGGCTTGGGTTACGGTACTCATTACTCATAATAAGTTAAGTAATACTTAAAATTAATAATTTTCATATAATTCATTAATTCATTAAAAAAAAAATATGAAAAAAAAATATTCAAAGAAGTTGGGAACAAAATAGAAACGGGTTATTAAATGGCATACAACAACACTTGGTAAATGTCTCAAAAACAAAAAATTTAAATTGCAAATGAAAGAAACAGAAGTTGAGTCTCAAACTCACGCGAAGTCCATCTGAGTTGCCCATCCAAGATACAATCCACTAGTTGCTACTGATTTTTCATTACAAATTAAAAAAAAAATAAAAAAAAAAAATCATATCATCATAGTCTCCTTCGATTTCTTTAATCATATTATCATATACAAGGGACAATTACACTTTTGATTCATAAAAGTATGGGGTGGGTGTTCACATGATTCTTATATTTTCCAAAGGAATGCATTGATGATATTGTGTTTCCAGAGTTTCAAATTTACTGTCATCTTTATTAATATTGCTATTTGCACTGTTTCATTAACACTTAAATGAATCGTTTTAGTTGACTTTTATATGATATCAAATGCGAATTTTGTTGTATCAATTAGATGAATTCAACCTAGTTTATGGGTTTTTTTTAAAATGAAACATGAGACTATAACATGCACAAAAATAATTAATTGAAAAATATTTGTGAATGAAGGACAACCAGACAGGCCCTAAATAAATTATTCTAAGAGCACTTCAATAATTTTTTATTTTTTTTGTGAAGTATTTTAACTAAAAGTTAAACTAAAAAAAATGTATTTTATAATTGATTTGGAAGAGGTAGGCTTAAAAAGACTTGATGAGTGTCGTATAGTTGTGGACCATAGGATAAGTTATTGAAAGGATCGATTTAAAAAGTGTTTACTGTCTTCTATGTACATTATTAAATTATATTATTGTATTAAATTGGAAAGAAAAGTGTAAATGAAAATTGACAGTTTTATGTTGTTAAATGAAACAAGAAAATTTTTTAAGGTGGAGATTTTTTTTTATATCCTGCTATGCCATAGTTGTCTCGTCAAGAGGGCATGTCCTGCGAGATGATATTGGTCCTTATAAGAGGGCATGTGCTGTAGGACGTTGTGTTGTGACCTAACAGGAGGACAAGTTATGCAAATAGTTGATATATATTGTTGTTGTTGACGGTAATTATGGGTATGATATGATGATTTTTACCACGTGTTGTTGACTATCAATATGGTGGAGTTGAATATGGTATTGATTATTAATATGGTGGAATTGAATATAGTATTGACAATATAATATGGTGGAGTTGAATATGAAATTGATTATGAATATGTTGTTGATTTGACAGGAGAAGTTAAATATGGAATTGATTATCAATATGTTGTGTTGAGACTTGTCAAGAGGGTAAGTCCTACTGGTAGTTTGTATGATAACTCCCGATCATAAGGTAAAACGATCTTATGGTTAGTAAGAAAATATGATATTTTATTATATAAAAGTGAGTTAATTTGTCGATTTAAATTCGGTTGTTCTATGATATTTGTGGAATTTTGATATTTCCCAATGTGGTAATATTTATTGAAAATGAGTTTTGACAAAAATTACTTGACCCATAAATTATTTGTGTATTATGAAAACAATACACCGATAAAATATTCAGATAGATATTGGTCCATTACAAACGATTGGCAGGGTCAAAGTGTGAGGTAATTGTTAATACTTTTGGGAGATTTTATATAATAGTTTTATACACATTTTATATTAACTTTTACTTTGAGCTTAAATTATATTTTAAATTCAAGGGGATTTTATGTAATATTTTTATACATGTTACATGTGTTTTGAACATTTGAAACGTATTTATATGTTTGAGACGTATTTATGTGGTTTGAAACGTATTTATATGTTGGAAATGTATTTTTATGTTTTAAGATGTATTTATATAGTTAAGACATATTTATGTGTTTGGGACGTATTTATGTGCCTTCATACGTAATTCAAAAAATTCGTTGTTTGAAGTTTGAATTGTGTTGATAATTACGAAAAAATTTACAAGATTATGAAATTAAATTGGAATTTTTATGTGGATATTGGAGATAATTATTTTTATGCTCACAGGATAGTCCACCAGGAATATGGGCTACAAATTGTTAATTTAAATGTTGGATAGAATTTATCAATGTTGGTAATGAGATATGGCAGTGGACTTAAAATATCATGCCAAGTGAGAAAAATTATTGAGATCGTGGACCTGTTAGAATTGAGATAGACCCAATCAAAATGAGACTACCGTGATATTTAAAAAAAATATATATATTTATTGGTTATAAATATAAATATATATTTATTGCTATTTTTATAAAAGTAGCACAGTGAAAGTATTTAGAAACATAAGATTCTTTGACAATTGGTTATCTGTGCTAGGGTTATCGACCAAAGTGCATCTTGTTGAGTTGTATTGAATAAAGTATGGGCCATCGCAAATGCGAAAGTGGCGATACGTAGTATACAATTTGGTGAGATGTAGATTGGTGATGACTTTCGGTTATAGAACCCTACATAGGGAACAATTGTTCTAAAATAAAGTGTGACTAACATGACTGTGTGGTATGATTCTGAATTATTATTATTTTGAACAAAATTTTGAGACAAAATTTATTTAAGAGGGGTAGATTGTATTACCTCGAAAATTTATATTTTTGAAAATATTATTTTATTTAAGTTTAATATTTTTGGGTTGTTTTATAAATTATGAAAATTTATAATATAAATAAATATTTGATAATTTTAGGTAGTTAAATATTAATTTTAAATTGACTTTTAAAAGTTTTGGGATTAATATGTTATTTAAAATATAATTTTAAAAGTTTTAGAATATAATTAATATTTTATTTGTTTTAAGAGAGATAATTAATGTAAATAAATAAATAAATAATAATGTAGTTGAAATTGATATCTAACCACACACACACACATATATATATATATATCTTAAGAAGTTACAGAATTGGAGATATGCGTATATATGTTATAGGATTAGATTTTCAGAGTTTTTGAGAGAGAAAAATATTTCGGTTCGAATTTCAACTCAGATTTCAGGTAGAATTTTTAACTCTTTTATTATATTTATTTAATTTCTCTATTGTGAGATTTATGTTATTATTGTTGTTGAATTATAATTTTTAATTTTCATGAAATAACTATAATTATATAAAATTTATGTGTGATACATGCTTATGTGTTCATTTGTTATATTGATTAGATACACGTATCAGAGCGATTGAAATTATTCAGAGTATCGGTTCACAACCCCACAGTTTTATTGCAAAAAAAGTGAGAATGAAATTGCATCAAGAATTATATAGGAATTTCTATTTGTAATAATTGCATTTATTATTTACTGTTGTAAATTTAATTCGATGAATTGAGTATAATTATCGCCGTAGTTAGTAAAATTTCTCAGATTTTTTTTTTTGCAAATAAAATATTGGTCATTCAATTTTAGTATTAATTCTCCAAAGGGAGAAATCACGTGGCGGTCTTGGAAAACCAAGTCGTTACAACAAAACTTTTATGGTAACAACTATAAAAATAGAAAAAGATGATACGGGCAAAAATGTCAATGAGAAAATGTATCGAGGTATGATTGGTAGCTTATTATATCTTACTACTAGTAGACCTGACATAATGTTTAATGTATGCTTTTGTGCTAAATTTCAGTCTTGTCCAAAAGAATCGCATCTAACAGTTGTCTAGCGAATCTTTCGATATTTGAAAGAGACAAGTAATCTAGGATTATGGTATCCTAGGGGCAGTAACTTTAAGTTAATTAGTCACTCCGACGCTGATTCTGAGCGTAAAAGCACAAGCAGTTCATGTTACTTTTTAGGACATGCCTTAGTTTCTTAGTTAAGCAAGAAACAAAACTCAATCGTCTTATCTACAATTGAGATAGAGTATATGGCAGCTGGTAATTGCTGCACACCAATTTTATATATTAAGAAACAATTATATGATTTTTGGATATGTATGGAGGAGGTCCTTATTAATTGTGATAGTAAAAATGTTATATGTTTAAGTAAGAATCTGACACAACACACACAAACTAAGGACATAGAGATTCGACATTATTTTATTCGTGATTACATTCAGAGAAATAATGTAACTATTGAATACGTTGATACCTCCGATCAACTTATTGATATTTTTACCAAACCTGTAGCTGAAGATCAACACGTGAAAATTATTAGGGGTTTAGGAATAGTTAGGCATAACAATGTATGTCTAGAGTGATGTTTTTAGTTCTCCCTACCCACTTTTTGAGATGACAAATGAGGAGAAGTTGATGTTTAAGGAAAAGTTGATGATTACGGATTTCTTCGCCTAAGCATTATATTAATTAATGGGAGAAATTAAAATCTTAATTATGTTTTCATTACTATGCTTAAATGAGTTTAAATACCCATCCTTGGATTTAGGGGGAGCATTGTTACATTATTTGGAATTTATATTGAATATCTTGATTATGTTTTCATTATTGTGTTTAAATGAGTTTAAATACCCATTCTTGGATTTAGGAGGAGCATGATTACATTATATTTTGAAAAATATATCAAAGTTAATTGTCATCATAAAAAAATAAGGAGATTCTTGAATCCAAGGATTTGATTAGCAATTAAGTATTGATATTATTTGTGGAACTAATGGTTTTATTGAATGTTTCAGATTTATAGTTCTATATGTTTGATTAAGAAGAAGATTTGTTGAAGAAAATAAAAAGGGTGCAAGATGGACATGATGAAAACATGAAGCTTTTTTTAAGACACTAAAGAGAATCAGGTGAAAACAACTTTTTACTTATATTGTAAGACCCTGATTCTTGATTTAAGTCATATTTCAAAACATTTCAAAAATAACGGGGTGGATGGTATAATTTATTATTTGATTTAAAAATTTAAAGGGGTCAATTCATAATTTAAAATATATATATATATAGATCAAAATTTAAATTGGGGTTTAATTCTTAATGTAAAGGAAATCTGAGGGAAGATAATGTAATTAGAGAAAAGAATTATATATATATATATATATATATATATATATATATATATATATATATATATATATATATATATATATATATATATATATACACATACTATATCCTGCGATTAAACGAGAAAAAAAAAAAAAAAAAAAAAAAAAAAAGGGAAGAAGAAGGATCGAGAGCCGATCGACGTGGCGAGCTGGGATTAAATGGATCCACCCAATTCATGCATATATATATATATATGCATCCGAATTAAGATCTAGACAGAGAAAAAAACCTCAAAAAGTGAGGAAAACAAAAAACACCAAATTCTAAAGAGAGAGAGAGAGAAAGAAAGGTTGGCCGGCGGTGATGGGTTTGGAGCCACGACGTTGTTCCGACGGGGGTGTGTGCGTTTTCTGATCGTTGGACGGTGATCGTCAACGTTGGGAGGGGTTCGTTGGTTTCATTCAGTCGGAGGTGCGGTTTTGTCCAACAGTGTGTGTGTGTGTGTGTTTCGGACATTGTGTGTGTGTGTGTGTGTTCTGCTCCTGTGCTTGCGTGCATGTGTATTTCGTTTGTGTATAAGTATTTAGTTGTAGGTGTTGTTGCGTGTCGCCGCCGGTAAAAAGGATGTGACGAGCGTGGGTGTTGTGCCGTCATTGGTCGGCTAAGGCAAAACAGAAGTAGAAACAGAGGAAGGAGAGAGAGGTTGGTCGCCGGCAGTGAAGGTCGGCAGTGTGTTCCGTTCAGGCGTCGTGGGTGTTCTGTCTTCGTGGGTGGTGTGAGCGTGTGATCGGTGAGTGTGGTCGACGGCGGGATCTCGTTGGTGGCGGCGAGACAGCAAAAACAGAAAAAAAAAACAAAAATAAATAAAAAAAAAAAGGGGGAAAAAAAAAAAAAAAAAAGAGTAAAAGGAAAATTTGCACAAACCACCCAATAGAAATAAAAACTCCATCTCGCGGCCATTGAAAAATCTGGGAAAGGTAGAATTTCGAACTTCTTTAAAATATGCATTAAATTGTTTAAATTGAAATGGCGATAGAAAATAGTGAGACCGTTCACATGAATAAATTTGATATAATAAATTGTAACGGAGTAACATTAGTTGAATAGTAATATTTCATAATAAAATACGGGAAATAAAAGATCACGGGAATTAGGGCCTGCATTTCATGGTTAGGTATTTTTTTACATAAAATATTAATTTAGGCCATGTCACTATTATGTTCGCAGGCATCAGAGTACCGGTAGAGAATAAGTAGTTAAAGTCTTCGAAAACAGATAATCAGGTGAGTGTACTGTCTTCTTACCAAACCATTTTTTTTATGTATATATATGATGAAATATGTATTTACTCAAACTGTAGGAATTTATAAATGATATGGATCAAGCAGGATTTGGGTGAGTTGGTAAACTGGATTTCCGGAAGATTTCGGTGGTTTTCGAAATGAAGTTGGAAATGAATTTTTGTTGGATTTGGTTAAATCAGAAGGTGTTTTTAAAAGAGAATAGAAAGTATGTGTTTTTCTAAAAATGCCTGGTTTTCTAAAAAAATAAAGGGTGGAAAAGTGGTTTTGATAAAATAAGACGTTTTCTTTAAAAGAAAGTGGGAAACATGATTTTTAGATTTAAAAGTTAGTTTGAGGAAAAGAGATAGACGTGGTGATTTGACGAGGTTGAGTCGACAATATTTATTGAGTTGTGATTCGATGATGCTGTGTTTGATTTAACGATGCCATAGTGTTTATCTATTTCGATAGAGTGAGGTTATCCGCTTCGGCGGAGTGATGTGATCCGCTTCGGCGGAGTGATGTTATCCGCTTCGACGGAGTGATGTTTATCTGTTTCGGCAGAATGATGTTAGACATTTATACTGCACAGTGATTATCCGCTTCGGCGGAGTGATGGGTGTTTGTAGGAAGACATATCCTACGGATGATACAGTACCGTTGCAAACTCCCGATCGTGAGGTTAAAACAATCACTAGGGTTGGCCAGTGTGTGTGTGTGTTGGAGGTGTGTGCTTGAGATGTGTGCTTGAGATATGGTGTTTTACGTATATTGGTTGATTTGATATTATTTATTATGGTGATTGGTATGATTTTATACTAGATGGAACTTATCTATATCGCTTTATTTTCATTACTTATATACTTATGCTTGAACCATATTTAATTGTGGAAATATTTAGAACGTATTAATATTTTTAAAATATTTTACTAAGAAGGCAGTACACTCGCAGGTACAACAGTTAGGAGTCGGTCCCCTACTGGCACTAGGTAGAGTCCAGCGATGGTGTAGTATGAGATTATTTTGGGAGAAACGACATCTGAGGCGAACCTGGGCGAGCTTCATTGTTGTTATACTGTTCTTGTTATTATAATTCAGGGACGGGTGTGTCCCTAGTCAGAGATGTTGTATATGGTCAGAATTTGTGGTGGTATATTTTTGTATGCGCCTTGCCATTTACTAGTGGGTTTGAGGGTAAGTTGGGGTCGTGTCGACGTCACGCCGACCCCACAGTGAAGAGTGTCCGGGGTGGGGTGTGACATATATACTCCTAATGCAATCCGAATTATGATCACGCACGACACTAAAAATGACTTAATTATATGCATGTCTTGATAAGAAGTGATATGTTTAAGATCTTAAAATGAGATATTTTTATGTGCTCCTTATATGAAAAGGTTTTGATAAATGACCTAAGTAAAAAAATGTATTTTAAAGTATAAAATATTAAATTTCTAGGTCAATTTGGTCATCCAGCAAAAAGGGTCAGTCGACTTATTAAAACAATGAGTTTTGAAAGTAGAAATAGAGTTCTACTGATCCAATCGGTCAACCAAAAAAAATAATCGGTCAACCATTTGAAACAATTGTTGAAATGGGTAAGAAAGTAAGCACATTTCAGTTAACCGATAGAGAAGAGTCAGTCAACCGAAAGAGTCAGTGGATGAAATGGATGAAATTGGGAAGCCCACTGATTAGATCGATCAACCGACTGGGTGTAAGGCCAATAGCTATTCAGTCTGGCACAGGGCAGTCAACCAAAGGGCAGTGGCCGGTTAACCGATTGTCTCAGTCAAATTTTGACTAATTTGGTCTCTTGGTCAAAAACTCTTTGTTTTTTTTTTTTTTTTTATGATTCCAAGATAGAGATTTAGGTGATTTGAGTGGTATCCAAATATGTACGACTTATTATCTAATCCCTATTGATTCGATCCTATATTTTGAGATTATTTTAATTTAAATAATTTTGACTTCTTATTTTTAAATTGGAAAACTTTTTTTGGACCTAAATGAGTGTTTTAAAGAATATTTTTAAGTGAAACATACCTATATTGATAAGATATGTTATATGGGGTCTTAGACTGTCATTTTATGACATATCTTTAAAAAACTAGCTGTTGGAGGGTTAATTTTAGGCCTATTTAATAAGACCTACGGGAATGAAAGAAAACATATCAAGAACATCGGTTTTGAGCTATTATAAGAGTGATATTTCTACTAAGATTTTTACGAGAGATTCTATTCAAGTTCTTGATATAAAGCGCATGCTATTTGGTGTCATCGGTTTGAGTTCTAATTGTGATCTCTTTACTGTCTTCAGTGTGTCCCGGTGAGATCTTTCCAAGTTTTATTATTTGCTTTATAATATATATTTATATTAATTGCTTGGTTTATGATTGTTTAGAAAATCGTTTTGAATTTAAAAATCTGAAAATCTTTTAAACGATTTTTTTGATTGATTATCTGATTAGGTGCTTAATCTACCAACTTTATTAATTAATCAGATTTTATTTACCTCACATTGTATCTATCACAGTAATTATTCGGGCTATTAATTGAGTATATCTATATTGAGATGGTAGAAACTTCTTGTGGGAAGAAACTTACATTTTTTTTGTATCTGCGAGTTTGAGCGGATTAGACACGTTTGGAATAGTGCCTAGGCAGGATAACTAGGTTTCTATCTTTTTTCTGTGAAAAAAATTAGGATTTGATCTTTGCCATGTTAAAAAGGTTAGGTCATTCTTTTCCTTGAAAAAAATTAAGTTTTGATTCAACATGTAATTGAATCAAATAGTGAATTTTAAAGGTTCTTCCTAACCTTGTAAAAAGGATAAATGAGAGAGTGTAAGGTTGATTCTTAGCTTGTGGAAAGAATCAGAGTATTGTAAAAATTGATTCTGAGTCTGTGAAAAGAATCGAGAATTGTAAGGGTTTGGTTCCCATCTAGTAAAGGAATTAAGGGATTTAGTGGATTACGAATCTCCATGGAACTCAAAGAACTGGTTGTAGGCAAGAATAGCTTGCCAGGATAAATTCTCGTGTTCTGCATTGTTTCTTTTCTTTTATTGTGTTTGGGTGTGCACTTAGTATTAAACACATTTTCGCTACGTAACAAGATAATGATTGATTTAGAGGAATTGATTAATTGTGTTTAAATGACTTAATTATTTAATATCAGTAACTATTCAATTCACCCCCTCTTCTTGGGTAACTCTTTGGGTCTACGCTTGCCACTTGTTCATACAGTTCATATTCTAACTGATGCTGATGAAAATTTGATTTTATCGAATTGATGTGCCAAAGTGTTTTCAATTTATGATTGGATCCTTGAATTATTGTTTTGCACCAAGAATTTGAATTTTTGAATCCATTTATAAAATTAAAGTTTTAAACTGGAATTTTAGCATTTGTTTTGAATTCCACAATTTTGAAATCGATTTTCAAAAAGTTAAATTTAGGAGTCACATTTGATCGATTGCAATTTTGCATTCCAAAATTCACATAATTACTTAATCAATTTCATTTTGGAAGCTAATTAGAGATTTTAATTGTCCAATTTTGGAGTGCTACTCCAAATTGCATATTTGAGTGTCCAATTGAAATTTGGTATTTAATGGTACAAATAACTATTCAATTGTTGAATTGATGGCTTTGATTTGAGAAATTGAAATTTGGTATTTAATTGTAAAAAATAACCATTCAATTGTTGAATTGATGGCTTTGATTTGGGAATTTGATTATTTAATTTTGAAAATATTTAATTTTAAAACCAAAATGATTTGGTCAAAAGTTGTGCAATTACATGAAATTGGACATTCCAAAATATCAAATTGGCCCTAAAACTTTATTTGAAACAAATAGAATTAAATTGAAACCTTATGAGTTTCCAATTTGGTCCTTAGGGTCTTCAATTTTGAATTTATCTCATTTGGTTACTTTAATGAACTAAATTGTTTTCTTTAAAATCCAATTGAACCCTCAATTGTTGGAATTGAGTTCTTACAATACCAATTTTGACCTTTGAGTGATCCAATTCGGTGTTGAGTAATTGGACTCCTAGAATTTACTTGGGTTATCCAGAGATCAATTAATGTTTTATTTTACCTTCCCGGGAAAACTAATTGATTTTGTGAGGTCAATTAGGTTTCATTCAAGTAAAATTTTGACTTTAACTATTTTTTAATAGTACCCTTGTTGGGTTCTAGGCTCAATTAAACCTCTTCGACTGTTGAATTGGTTATCAATTTTTACTAACTTCTAAAATAACACATACGTGCACCATTCAATTGAAAAAAAATATTTTCGAACTTTTATTGTGAAACATTATGATTTTGACCTTTAGGGCCACTGATAAATTTTTTGTTTTGAAATTTTTTTGTTTGTTTATTTTTTTAAGCAGGACATTATTTTAGTCATCTGGTTGTAATGTAGGATACAAAATACAATATATATATATTTTCTAGCAAAGTCTCTAGGGTGTAAGAGTAAGTATTTGAGGCGAGCAATCTTAACTAGCAAGAATGGAAAGCGATAGATGATCCTTTAATGAGGGTGGTTATATATGAGCAAAAGATTTAGGATTAGGGTGGATCCCGAGGTAGGTAAAACTAGAGAATTAATCATAATCTAGTTTGATTAGAGATTAATCCGTTCTAATTATCCATTAACCCTAGAAAAAAGCGGCGACTTATTGAGCCTAGGCTAGGGCTCGGCTCGACTCAGCTGGCCCAACTCACGTGGCCTTCAAAGTCTAGCCCATGTGGCCCAATTGCAAAGATCAATAAGGACCCAATGGACACAACCCAAATGGTCCAATAGTGATCTGTGCACCATCAAACGCATTGTCCGATCTACCAGAGATTCGAGAAGGCAATCGATGACATGGAGAACGGAGTCGTGGATCCGTGTAGGTCATCCTGGACACGGCATTAGCCCAACATCACAATCCGTAGAAGATCAGCCAGTGTCTAGGAACACCTCCATTAGTTTTCATTTCGAAAATTTCAATTCAAGGGAAAATTATTCGATTATCCCATCAAGGGGCCGAAATCCCTAATTAATCCCACAATTTATTTTTGTAACTTTTTCGTTTCAAACCAAATTTTGTCCGTCATTTGAATTTTTTTCAATTTTGGTGATTAATTTGTCTCTTCTAGATTAGAGATACTATATCATCAACACAATCACATATTTATTTCGATTTATTCTAAACATTTTTTCAAACATAATTCGAATTAATTCAAAGGATTAGGCTTATAAGCAAATTGCCGAAAATAAAGAAAATTAGAAAAAGAAGGCCCAACTTGATCGACTTGAAATAAATGGTAACAAGATCCATTAACCATGATTTTCCTAACCATTGTTAACGTCGAGGGTATATATTAACCTCAAAATTAATGTGGTGAACCTCAAACTACATACACTAAATCCAACACGTGGAAAATCCAAACGTGTGGTGCCTGACCAAGTCCACACAAAAGGGTACATGAAAAATACATGGTTCGACGTTTCAAAGACTTCAACTGTAAGAAAATACGTGGCAGTCGAAGATAGGCTTGCTATATTTTGTACGAATTACGCGCTTCATGTTTGTTGATTGCATGGCATTGCAGGCAGTTACTGACTAATGGAAAGAGCTACCGACCGAAATCAAGAGCTTTAAATTCAAGCAAAGCACTCTGATCAAGACAAATCAAACGCTCAACACAAAACCAAACCACATAATCTCTTATTTTTCCTTTCTTACCCATCTTAAGAAGAGTAGATTTAACTTAGAGACCAAAATGGCCGACATAATACCTTTGAATTTAAAAAGATCCTTTGAGAATCACTCGGAGTCACTTTTAAGCTTTTAATTTCATGTCATTTACTTTCATTGAATCTCTATATCTCTTAAACCCTTTTACTTCACATTTCAACGTTCTTTTAATATAACTTTTTATCCCTCAAACTCTTTACTTTTCATGCAAATGTCTATCCTTAACTCTTTAAATACTTTCACGATACTTGCTTTCTTAAAAGTAATTCAACTTACTATGTGGTCGCATCCCACAAAAGCCCGTGCTCTCATCCACATTTAACTATTTCCATTTAGCTGTTTCAAAAGATTCAGTAATTTTCTTTAAAAAATTATCTTGGTTGAAGTAGAGTGTTCTCACACTGCCTAATCTTAGATCATCTACGCATCAAGAGAGGAAAGACCATCTCAAGACTCAATCATCACATGGTATTTGATGGTTACGCAAAAGAACCCATTTAACAAGCTAGTTCTGCCGCAACCTTTTCCATTTTAAAAAAAGAAAAGTATTATGTGCTTTAGAGAGAAAGGAAGTCATAAAAGATTAAAGCTTTTCTAAAAGAGGAGGGGGTGGGGGTGGGGGGGTTGTCCAAAAATGTCTTTTGAAAAGGTGATTTATAGAACTGATCGGAAAGAGAAAAGCAAAGCACATCATTTTCCGAAATTGAAAATCATTCGGCGCACTATCAGTGAAAACATGTTTTGGAGATTCCCCAATTTCATGATCCTTATCTTTTCAATCATTTTTCTAGTTTCTTGCCTTTTTATTCTTTTTTTTTTTTTTCCAATTTATTTTCTCTTTCAGTCATGTAATAATCACAGCCTTTTCTTTTGTTTTTCCGCAAAAGAGCATGAGAAGTCTTTGTTAGCCTTTAGCCCTCATGAATGTCCCAATTAATTCCAAGAGGTATTAGTCCGTTTGATAAGAAGATATTCTATTTCTTTGTCAATTACGTTTCGAGTCTCTGAGGAACACTTCAAAAATTAAATTTTGAATTTAATCATGAATGGATCAGACCGATGTGAAAAAATACTGTCTTAACATCGCCCAATAAAATAATTAGTCGAGGTGCGTGTAAACTAGACGAGATACAACTTACCCTAAAAATAAAAACAATTAAACCACTCTCTTTTTAAAAAACAAAAAAAATAAAAAAAAAGTAAAATAAAAAAAAAAAATCACACTTTTCTTTCTTAGGGAATGCTTCTTGTATAAGACATTATTTCATGTAAAATTTTAATTATTAAAAATATTTATTTATTATATGTATATTTAAATTATTAATTAAATTTATTTGGTATTGATCTATAGTTGATTAGTTTGATTGAAAAAGATAACAGTACAAACTACTAAAAAATAATATTACAAAGTTGAAATACCAAGGTGCAAAATATAATTTAACTTAACCGCATGAGAGTAAATAATACTTTGGGCAAGAATATTTCAAAAAAAAAAAAAATTCAAAAAGAATCTCATTCATTCATTTATATCAAACCCAATCTCAACCATTAATCCAAAGATATTTTAAAATATTATTTTGATCAACTAAATAGCTTAATTATGTAATAAAATTGTAAACTCATCCAAAAATATATGTTAGAATACTAAATTAAAGTGGTTGATCTTTACAATTTAGCCCCTAATTATTTTCGTATAATTCCCAATAGAAGAAGTTAATCTATTAGACTATATTTATTCATCACAATTGTAATTAATCTTTTAATCCCAATTGAAAAAAAATATTATAAATTAGTCCTAATTTTTCTTCTCAAACATAAATTTATGTACATATTTTATTAAATCTATCAACTGAATCAAACATTGTTAACTTGAATTGTCTCATTGAAAAATTATCACCAAACACTAATTCAATTTGAGGTTAATTTCTTTAAAATTAGGCCCCAATTGTGTGTAACAAAATTGAAAATTATCAATAAATATGTAATGTGATTCTAATTAAATAAATTACTTACTTTTAATGTATATCCTATACTTTCACACAACTATATTTGTTTCAAATAATCTAATTATTCTTCTAAATAATTAAATTAATCTTTTATTTAGACAAATATATTGTAATCCAATTTTATCTACCACTGCCGTCATATTATTAGATTGGTGCCACTAATATTTTTTATCTTATAACTACTTTGAGATCATCTTTTAAATTCCGTAAGTAAAATTATAACTTTATTTTTATAGCTTGTAATTTTTCTATTCAAACTTGAACGTAGAACTTGTAATTTTACCATAAAATCTTATAATTTTACTGATGATTGGTTAACGGCTAGCAAAAAAACTGAGATTATAATTTTAACTTTTTAAAAGGTAAAGGATTAGACATCAACGACTACTTAGCTCTTGAAATGAATTGACATTATTATTTTTTTTTTTTAATCCTATTAAAATGGTTGTAGGTAGTACCAAAACCACAAAGAAAAACCGACAATACATTATGGGTGCAAAATCATTCTTGTATTCTGTGTCCATCTTTGCGTTAGTGTAATTTATTGTCAATTCTCCTTTCAAATCATGGCACTCCGCAGGAACCTTATCTTTATTCTTTTCGGCCATCCTTTTCCTTGCAACTTTGGATGCAAAAGTTAATGGCAATTATACATTTTATTTCAAATTTGAACAAAACCCCACTCATTATATGTTATCTATTGGGTTTGGGGCTTTCAATTAAAGAAAGTCACAACTTTATTTTTTGTTACGAAATTAGAATATTTGAAATTAACATTAAAATTAGAACAAATAATCTAATAGACTTAGCAACAGAATCAATCTATCGTGTTATCTCATCCAAATTTAACTAAATTAATTAAATCTTTAAGTAATATTAATTACACCAATTAATCCTATTTTTTAAAATTTGCTCATATTCATTGATGATAACTCTCCCTTACAAATCCATAATTATATATTTGAAACATCTCTTTCTATATCAAGGTGAATTTGGAAAAAAAAATTCACCATATTCCTTCCCTGAACATATTAACGTCGGCATTCAATTCATTCTCAATTAATTGTTTCAAATTCAAACATGAAATTACAAGGATTTGTTATATTAATATTGTTTCATTCACATCAAACTTCTTGTGCTAGAAAAGCAGTCCGATACATGTTGAATTCAACATTCAAATACTATTATGTTACATTTAATATTATCAATTACATATGCATAATCAACGATGGTGTTTACGACAACACGGTCTTTATATTCAATCTTTTTTTGTACAAAAAATAACTTAAAACAATATCAATTCCTATATATTTTTGTTGTGGAATTTAAGGTTTTTTGAATATGACAAGATTGAATTCAATGTTGAATTCAACATGATGTTTTCAATTTTGAATTCTAAAAGAACAACACATTAATAAATAACATTTAATAAACATGGTTCTTTAAAACTATATCTATCCGTATTGACATAATAAATATAATAGTAAAGACTAAATCATATTTAATCATTATACATCTTCCAAGGTTTTAGCCTCAATTTCTGTAGTTTCTAAGACGTGATCTGAGAAGGCTCTTTAAAGAAGGGTTAGATCTGATTCTGATTCAGGAACCAAGAATAATTCTCTTTGAGAAGGCTCTTTAAAGAAGGGCTAGATCTGATTCTGATTCGGGAACCAAGAACAATTCTCTTAGAAGTAACACAAGTGTTTTACCTTTAATAGTATCCACACGAGAAACTCCATAAGGTCAATGTTCTTGAGATCTCCAAAAATCTAATTCCAATATCAAGAATTTGAGATTGATCTGTTTTGATTATAGTAGGTAGTAAGAATCAAAACGGTTAATATATGAGCTTAGCCTATTAGGTTAAAATCCTAACCCAAACGTTTTCCTAGTCTCCTATTTATATCTCCATTGTAAATCTCTATCATTGTACTTTTCCTAAATATTAATATATATTTCATATTCTCCCAACTATCCGTCTCTCAATTATCTTAATACGGTATCAATAGACAATGTTTTCTAGCCCTGTTTTTGCTAAGACTTTTGAAACCCTAACCCTCACAAGCCTTCCGCCGCTCTGTTTTTCCTATTTTTCTCGTGATATCTATTGACTGCTACAGATTTCACCACTGTTCCAATTTCAACTCTCATCACATCACTACCTTCGTCGCGAAGAAAAGAACATAGAGACATAAAAACCACCACCACTAGAGCGGTCACATGCTTCCACATGCCTCCCAAATCCAGAAGTACCACAAAGTATCTCAAATTTTGGACTATACAACAACAATTGGTGCTCAAAATTCATCATTGGTCATACCATCAGAACCATTTCAAAGAGGCAATTTCAACGCCACCAACCTCAACCCATTTTGTCAACCCACGCGCCCTCAAGCGCTAAAAAAACCCAATTGCTCAGATTCATGCGCCACCAAGGCATTCCGTGCCACATTGCTACCAGGTCAGCGACACGTCAGCTTTAGTTCAATGCCAATTCCAGTGACACGTCAACGCCATATCACTGCCATGTCAATGCCACCTCACTGCAATATTAGTTCCACGTTAGCGTTACCTTACTGCCATATCAGCACCATATCAACATTGACTCTGCCACGTATACGTTAACTGCCACTTCACCGGTTCATAGGGAAAAGCTTTTACTGATCAGTTCAGGTATTTTTAGACCAATTTTCTACAAAGTTGGACCAATTCCTAGAGTTTTCGAACATTCTAATTCTATTTTTAGCCTTTATTTTGTGATTCAAGATTCACAGAATATACTTCTCATTATATTCATGTAGTTTCTACGTTGGTTCACCTATTTTTGGACCGATTCATGAAGATCTAATACTGATTCCTAACTAATTTTGGTGTTCTAGATCCCCCTATGGCCTCCATTTAATAAAATTAAGATCATACAATATAGTTTCCTTTATATTGTTAATTCGGTTCATTAAGGAGATTTGATCAGTTCAAGGGTTCATCAATCGATTGTTCACGATTATAGAACAGTTCCTATACAATTTCAGCATTCTAAATCTATCTGTGGCCTCAGTTTCTCCAAATTTGTATCATATAATATACTTTGTTTTATATTGTCGATCCAATTCAACAACGATGTCAGAAGGCTACTCTGATTCCAACATCTTTTTATCCAAACCATCCGCTATGAATGTCCCAACATTCATACTGCTGATGGTTCTCAAATACGTATTACTCAAATTGATCAAATTTTTACTTCACATCTTTCTATTCTTGACATGTATTTAATTCTGAAACCCACCTTAAATATTTTATCTGTTAGGCAACTCTGTGAATTGGGATTTGAAGTCATATTTACTAATAGTAGTTGTTGTGTTCAGGATTCTCAGATAGGAGAAACCCTTAGGATTGGTCACAAAGTTGGACGTCTATTTGAACTCGGCAGTTTGCACTTTTTACCTCAAACCCCACCACAGCCATCCCGTGTCTTTCCATCAACCAATGCAACTTCACCACCACCACGACCTTCTTCATCCTCCTCATTATCATTATCCTTATCTCCACCTCCTCCATTGCCACTATCACCATCCTATATTTAGCATTCTCAGTTAGGTCACACTTAGTCTAATCGACTCAAATCGCTTATCTCTAACGGTCAATTAGGTTTAGTTCAACATGAGTCCTTCAATTGTATCCATTGCCAGCTTAGAAAACAACCGACCCTACCTTTCAATGAGAGTCAGTCTACTCCTCTTGCACCCTTTGATCTAGTTCATTATGATATTTAGGGGTCCTCTCCTCATGCCACAATTGATGGTTCTTATTATTTTGTTATCTTTGTGGACGATTACTCTCGATATAAATGATTATTTCTTGTGAAAAATCGAGTCAAACTATCTATATAATAAAACAAGACGTACATAAGCCCTCTTGGTAAATCTCAGCCATTCTTTATACCCCCTATAAAGAACGGTCCAGATTGATCCACTAAATTAACCTAAATATATTTATATCCATATAATATTAAATGAATGTTTTATAAATTTTGGCTGTTATATTTTTAATAAAAGGCTTCTTCTTTTTTTTTCTTTTTTTTTTTTTTTTTTTTTTTTTTTTTGCCTTTTGTAAGTTTGTTTCTTTTTTTTTTTTTTTTTTTTTTTCTCTTATTAATTATAATATAGTTTCCTTTATTTCCCTATTATTTCCTTGCAGACCTCCATTCATCGCCTCTCATTCCATGAAAATTGCAAGAGTGAAAATCACAAGGGTGTAATCTATAAATGGAAAGCACCGACCCTCTCTATCTATGGAAATAGCCGAGCTTACTCTTCCCAATTCATCTCTTCCTCTATCGTCGTGAACCCTAACTTCGCTGACCTCTTTCTCTCTTTTTATCTATATGGAAATTGCGATTTCCTCTCTATCTATGGAAATCGTGATTTCCACCGCCTCTATTATCTCTACAAAAAGCCCCTACCGCCGATTTTCCCTAACTCACCTTGCTTATTCTTCTCTCGATCTTTCTCCCCATCGATGCTCTGCCTCCATTGCCCAAGTACGTTTTTTTTTCTTTCTAAATTCTTAGTTTGATTCTTCCATATATAGTTTAAATATTGACTTACATTTGCGATTTACGTTAATTTCGCTTTGATTTCTAGGGATCTTTGACTACCGATTTCGATTTCTTCAATTCTGTTCTTGATTTTTGTTCCCGTGATTTGTTACTATTCGAAAAGATTGAGTAATATTGAATGTCTCTATTTTGATAGTGTTTTGCTTATGTTTTGATTATGTTCGCAGATTCCGAACAGGTAATTGAACAGCCTTTTTTCTTTGTGTTTCGCTTCATGTCTTATTCTTATTCTTCTCCGTTTTTTTCTTTCTTGCTATATTTTTGCATCCCTGATTTGAATTTATATAAATAGAACAATGTGGTTTTCTAAACCACAACGATATACCTTAATTCAATAACGACAATGTGGTTTATACCTTAATTTCTAAGGCATCTAGAAACCACATTGTCATTTATACCATAGTTTCTAGAAAAAAACAATTCAAATTAAGGTATAAACACAAATTCAGATGTTGAAAACCACATCTTAATTTAGAAAAAAACAATATCTTAATTTGAAAACCAAACCACTGGACGCTAAAAACCACATCTTAATTTAGAAATTAAGTATTCAAAAATGAGAATACTGAATACTTTGGAATATGAATTTGAACATAAACAAAATAGCCAATTGATTCATGTTTCATTTTCAAAATAGGCAAAAGCAATACATTGCGAGAATAAGTTCGATTTTTTGAAATGGAAAAATTTCCAATTCTCCAAATATGTTCCCAAAATACTGTTTTGGTAGTATCTTGACATTAGGGTTTCAAGTTTCTAAAGAATTAGCAGTATATATATTAGGCAAGGGATAATGTCTGCTTCTGCGTAATATTCAATTACCTGTACATTGTGAGAATTAAATTGGTAGTGTACTGAAGGAATTTTTGTTTCTCTTCCCAGTTTTCTGTTTCTGAATTTCTGTTTCTATTCACAGTTTTCTAGGAATCTTGAAAAACAAACAAACTGAAATAACAGTTTTTGTGTAGAAATAATTCAATATAGGTGAACTGAATCGCTATACTATTAGAATCAAAAGTATAGTATATTGTCTTAAAAATTAGTTAGAACATTACCTATTCTAAATCAGTTCAATTACCGATCTGTTCTAACTTTTGATTTTTTATCATTGCTGGTTCTAAATAAGTTGATCAAAAGTATTTTGATTTTTAAGGCAGTATACTACATTGTTATCAAAATCGGTGTAAGGAAATTGAATCAAAATTGATGGTGTTTTGTGTTCTTAGATTGGAAAAACAAACTCTCCTTGACTCAAACTAAAGAAACTCGCAGATTTCGAACAGGTAATTGAATAACTTTTTTTCTTTTTGTTTCGCTTAATATGTCTTATTCTTATTCTCCTTCGTTTTCTTCTCTTTTTTAAAAAAAATAAAAAAATTGAAGTCTTTCCTTATATTTTTCGAACTGGATCAGCAAAAATCCATCTAAGAGGCATCTGTCATTTCCCAATCAACTAATGTAAGACCCTGTTGAAAAAAAAAAAGGGGGGTGATGAAATGAGAAGTTTGGGGGGGGGGGGGGGGAGGGGAGAAAGAGTATTTGGTTTAGATATTTTTTTTAAACATACAAATTATATACAATTATATATATATATATATATGTGTGTGTGTGTGTGTGTGTGTGTGTGTGTGTTTGTGCCGTGAGCCATGCCGGGAGAAAGAGAGGGGAAGAGGGGAACGTGGCATGATCCTACTCCATTAATTCATTGATATATATATGTATAATTGTGGTTAGGAAGGGCAACGATCATTCGGGAAGAAACAAGAAAAGGAGAGAGAGAGAGAGAGGGAGAGAGAAAGAAAGAAGTGAAGAGGAAAATGAAGCCATCGGAAGGGTTGCCAGAAATCACTGGTGCAGATTCAGGGTGTTTTCCCAAGGATGATAGTCATTTGGGTTGTAGGAGTGTGCGAGTGTGACATGTTCTAGGGTCATATGGAAGCAAGTATGTGTGGGTGAAGAACTGTGCCCTGTTTTTGCTGTTTAGAGTTACAATCGTTGGTTTGGGGTATTATTTTAGTGGGTGTTTTAGCTAGAGTGAAGGGAATGAGGTTGGTTTTATCAGCGTAAACTTGGGACGGTTGATTGTGAAGGTGGAGTGAAGGATTTAAGGGCCGGAGTTGGTGACGAGAAGGAGGAAGAAGACTGGTCTGTTCTGTTCTGTTCTGTCAGGGACGAAGCCAGGACCGCTTAGGTGGTGGAATATCGCTTAGGCGAAAAAACAACAGAGAGCCAAAAATTTCGTGATCGCTTAGGCAATGGAAGATCGCTTAGGCGGTAAAACAACAGAGAGCAAGAATCGCCTGTTAGCCTAGGCGGTGTATTTCTGCTTAGGCGGTGGGGAGCAGAAGCATATTCTGGGGGGCTTGCGAGTACAAATTTTCAGGTGAGTGTATTGCCCTTCTTGCCAAACTATTTTCCATATAAATATGATGAGATATGTGTTCATATAACTGTACGAATTTTATAAATTATATGGATCAAGCCAGTTATAGGTGAGTTGGTAAAATGGTTTTCCATTGAAATGTTTAGGTCTAAAAAGAAAGACTTTATAAATAATCTATTGAATTTGGTGGTTTTAATAAAAAGGTGGGAAAAACATGATTTTTAAATTAAAAGTGGATTTTCTTAAAAAGAGGTGGACAAGGGTGATTTTGACGGTTTTGATAAAATGGTGATTTTGTCGATATTATTGAAGTGGTGATTATTATTATGGTCTGTCCGAAGGGTGGTCCGGCAGAGGGATAATTATTTGTGATTTGGTGATAATATTATTGAATTGACTATGCCATAGTTTATATTATGATCTGTCCGGAGGGTGGTCCGGCAGATGGATAGTTACTATAAGGTGATTGACGTCATGTGGTGATTTATATTATTGGCCTCCGGAGACGTCCGGTTGGCGGTGATCTGCGCAGTTAGGTCCGCTAGGAAGGCATATCCTACGGATGGTTACGGTACCGTTGCAACTCCCGATCGTGAGGTTAAAACGATCACTATAGCTTAACCAGTGGGTGTGGGATTGAGATATGTGTTTAAATTGGGGTGTTTTATATATACTGGGTGACTTATTATTGATTGGGTGTTTGGAAATTGAATTATACTGCTTTACTTCCATTGCTTATTTGATACTAGAGATTTTACCAACTCTGTGTGGTGTTTATATTTATTCACGCTTGATCAATTTAAATGTTGGATTTTATGAAATGTATTGTTACTATGTTAAAAATGGTTTTTTACTAAGAAGGCAGTACACTCGCAGGTACTGTAGAGAAACGTTTGTCTCCTACTGGCAGTAGGTTGATTCCTGAAGGGCCGTAGCGGAGAATATCTTGTTAGTGATTCTTTTTGCTTTTGGTTGTATATGTTGGTTAGTATAAATATGAACTAGCGCTGTTGTTGTAAGAGCAAGAGAGTCTCAAGAGAATGGGATATATGTATTTTGTTGACTATAGTAAATAATATTCTCTTTTTGTGTAAGGTATTTTAATTCGAGTTAGTCATTGCTGGAAAAGTAGTATAGTTGTCACACCGGCCCACGAATATTGTGAAATCGGGGTGGGTTGTGACAACTAAGCACACCACCTCCCACTTTTTCAGGTTTGTTTTAATAGGGTTTGTTTTGTTTTGATAGTGTTTTGTGTTCTTAGGTTTGAAAAATTGGGTGATTAGTACAATTAGTTTCAGTTAGTGAGTAACTTACTGTTAGTTAGTAATTTAAATTATTTTGGCTCACTGTTAGTGAGTAATTTACCAATTCTTCAATTCAGTTCTCAATTTTCTGTTCCCATTTTGCATTGAATTTTTTTTCGAAAGTCGTGGGAATTAATTTTCTGTTCCTATTTTTCATTGAAATTTTGGCATTCATTCCTAGAATATCTTTGACGCCATCATTTTCTCAATTTTCTTTTCAAATGACAAGACGACAATTTTCAGTTCGTTTGGCATATTCCATAACAATAAATAAATCACTAAGACAATCTGTGAAATTTATTAGAGTTGATTTGACTACATCAGTTTTTAGACATGGCTAATTATATGTTGCTTTGTCAAGATGCACGTCATTTGATCGATTAAGTGTATTTCTCCCTAACGATAAATCTTTTTCTACAATAAAAATTGTTTACCCATAAGT
This sequence comes from Eucommia ulmoides, assembly GCA_016647705.1. Lineage (NCBI taxonomy): Eukaryota > Viridiplantae > Streptophyta > Magnoliopsida > Garryales > Eucommiaceae > Eucommia > Eucommia ulmoides. Next base: position 13,207,770 of record CM028339.1, on the reverse strand, counting down.
TTTGTTGTGAAGATCTCAACTGAAATGTAGGTACGGTAATTCAATTGGTAATTTATTTTGTTGATTGATTATAAAAATTTATCAATAGTTTGTCATTATCTTCGTTAATTATTGCAGGAATTGGGTGAAAAAGTTCAACACTAATGACAATAGTATTATGAGATAACTGAATAATTGATATTGTTTCATTATTTTTGTTTTTCGTTTTAATTTAATTCAAGTTATTATCTTGAGTTGTATTTAAAAAGGACAATCGTTGTATTTGTTTCTTAATTATCTTTGTAAATCTTTATAACAAATATGTTGGTAATTTGTTTTGTGATATGTTCATTTCAAAATAACTTTTTTTTTTAGTTCGTGCCTTCAGACATGGGTTATTCAGTAGTTCCAAATATATTATGAGTTTCATTCTATGGTCTAAACTCAATTTTCTTGAAATATCAAAGTTTTTCGCTTAGATAATGCAATGAAATACAAGGATCATGCTTTCCTCAACCTACTTTACAAAAATGGCATGCTCTCCCACAGCTCATGTCCTAGTTCATGCCAACAAAATGGACAAGTCGAACACAAACATGAACACATTCTTGACATAGTTCATGCTCTCCTTATTTCTTTCTCTTGTCTAGCGTGTTTTTGGGGTGAGGCTACCCTAAGCGCAATATACACAATAAATTGTGTTCCCCCTGCAACAATTCGATGTTAGTCTCCATTTGAGCATCGTTTTGGTAAACCTCTCGATTATTCTGAACTCAAAGTCTTTGATCAGTGTTGGAATCCTATCTCTAAAACTTGTCATATCTCTCGTCACGTCATTTTTTGGGAATATAAAATATTTTGATCTGTATCATCCTTTAATATATCAACCCTTACTAACTCCTGATTCTTTGCTAATTTATCTCTTGAGTAATTTCCTAAGTGTTAGCCCAAAGACCTGCCCAAGAGGGGGGTTGAATTGGGTAGTTACAAAATTTAAACAATTAATTCACTTAAACACTTAATATCAAATAATTAATTTTTTAAATTAATTATTATCTTAGTCACGCAGCTGATATACGTTTGATATTAAGTGCACACCCAAATACAATATAAGAAAATAAATAATGCAGCACACAACGATATAACTTGGTTCGACTAAACTAGTCTTGCCTACATTTAGTCCTCCGAGCTTCACAAAGATTTGCAATCCACTAAACCATTCTATCCTTTTACTAGGAAGGAACCAAATCCTTACAACAATTCTTTTACAGACACATAATCAACCTTTACAAATTACCTTTTTCACGGGTCAAGAATGAACCCTATCTTTTTACTAGAGTAACGAAAAACATAACTCTCTTTTACTTATCATTTTCACAGGGAATGATGAATTTTTACAAATTACTCAAAAATAATTCAATTACCGGAAGAATCAAAACTTAATTCTTTTCAAGAGGAAAGAATAACCTAACCTTTTTACTAGGATAAAGATCAAACTCTAATATTTTTTCACAGGGAAAAAATTGAAACCTAGCTACCCTGACTAAATACCGCTTCAAACATGTCTAATCCGCTCAAACTTACAAATCCAAAAAGAAAAATATAAGTTTATTCTCACAAGAAACTTCTATCACCTCAATACAGATATACTTGATTAATGTCACGAGTAATTACTACATGATAGATACAGTGTGAGGCAATTCAAAACTGATTAATAAATAATGTGGGTAACACAATTAACACATAATTAGATAATCAAACAAAAATAGTTTAAAAAGGATTTTAAGGCTTTTAAGTTTTAAACGGTTTTCTACTCAATTCTAAACTAAGCAATCAATAAAAATATAACTTCAAAGTAAACACTAAGGCTTGGATAGATCTCATCGGGAAACACGGAAGATAATGACAGAACAACAATAGAACTCAAGTCGATGACGCCAAACCACAAGCGTTTTAGATAAAGAACTTAGAATAAATCTCTCACAAAAATCTTAGCGTAAATATCACTCGTAGAATAGCTCATATTTATTGTTCTTGATGTATTCAACTCAATCCCGAATATCTATATTAATAGACAAATATCAAGCCCTCCAACGGTTAATTCCGTAAAGATATGCCACTTAATTACACTCTTAGACCCCATATATGATAACTTTTCATTTCAGGAGTATTTCACTTAAAATAACTTTCGATTCTCTCAATTTAGTCCATAAAACTATTCTCAATTTAAAACTATAGAGATATGAAGTATTAAATCATTCAAACTAGGAGAATCTTAAAATAAATGGATCAAATCAATAAGGATAACATAATAGGTTGATAATATCTCAATTAGGTTCAAATCTTCCAAATCTACTCTTGGAATCATAAGAATAAAAAGTTTTTTACCAAGAGACTAAATCTCTCAAAATCTTAATTGGCTCAGTCGGTTAACCGAGTCCTACAGATCAGTTAACCAACCGGTTAAACTACGGATTCGACCGTTGGCTTAAGGCTAGTCGGTTGACCGATTGGATCAAAATGATCCATTTTCTCTTCAATTCACCTACTGACTTAAACGGTTGACTGACCCTCTTCATTTAGTTAACCAATTGGATCAGTATGCTCACTTCCTTCACCAATTCAGCTATTGTTTCAAACTGTTGACCGATCAATTCCATTCGATTGACCGATGAATCAATAGCACCTCATTTTAACTCCAAAACTTACTATTTGATTCGGTTGACTGATTGTTTTTCCTAATTGACCGAATTGACCCAAAAATATAATTTTTTTATACTTTAAACATATTTTCCAATTATGTCAATTATCAAGTTCATTTCACATTAGAAACACATACAATATCTCATTTTAGGATCCTAAATTTATCACTTTTTACCATGACACACATATAAATAACTCATTTAAAGTGTTGTATGTGATTCTAATTCAGGCTGTATTAAGAGTATATAAGTAGAGAGTTGTTTTCACCTATTTTTCTTCAAGATTTTCAAAACTCTTCACATCTTCATTACAATCTTCTTACACCCTTTATGTCTTCTTCACGACATCTTCTTCTTAATCATATGCAAAGAACTATAAATCTAAAACACTCGATAAAACTATTAGATCCACCAAAAACATCAATACTTAATTGTTCATCGAAACCTTGGATTCAACAATCTTTCTCTTTTTTATGATGACAATTAATTTTGATGTTTTCTTCAATAAAAAATGTAACCACGTTCCCCCTAAATCCAAGGACAGGTATTTAAACTCTTTTAAGCATAAACATGAAAACATAAGTAAATAATGATAAAGATATTCAACATAAGCCCAATTAAGCAATAATAATATTCAATATTAACGTCTCCCTTTAATCAATTAAATGCTTAGGCGAATAAATTCCTAAACATCAATGCTTAGGTGAATAAATTCCTAAATATCAATTAGCTCATTAAACATCAACTTCTCTCCCTTTATCATCTCAAAAAGTGGGGATGTAGACCCAAAAATATCACTCTAGGCATACATCGTTATGCCTAGTCATACCTAAACCTCGAATATTTTTTATGAATTGATCTTCTGCTAGAGGTTTGGTAAAAATATCGGCAAGCTGATCGGAGGTATCGACATACTCAATTGATATATCTTTTTTTTTTAATGTGATCACGAATAAAATAATGTATAATCTCTATGTGCTTAGTTCATGAGTGTTATGCTGAATTTTTACTTAAGCATATAGTACTTTCATTATCAAAATAAATAGAGTCTTTCTCTACACATATTCCAAAATCATATAATTGTTGCTTAATATATAGAATTTGAGCGCAACAATTACCAATTGCCATATACTCAGTCTCAGTAGTAGATAAGACGACTGAGTTCGGTTTCTTATTAGACCAAGAAACCAAAGCATGTCCTAAAAAGTGATATGATTCGCTTGTACTTTTACGCTCAACTTTACATCCGGCAAAATCAGCATCGGAGTAACTAATTAACTTAAAGTCACTACCTCTACGATACCATAATTCTAGGTCACTTGTCCTTTTAAATATCAAAAGATTCGCTTGACCGCAATTAGATGCGATTCTTTAGGAAAAAAATTGAAATCTAGTACACAAGCATACACTAAATATTATGTTAAGTCTACTGGTAGTAAGATATAACAAACTACCAATCATACCTCGATACATTTTCTTTTTTACGTTTTTGCCCATAATGTCCTTTTCTGTTTTCGTAGCTGTTGTCATGGGAGTTTTGTACTCTTTAGCGCCATCCAAGACATACTTTTCAGTAATTTTTTTGTATACTTGGCTTGATTAATGAAAATCCATTCTTTGGTTTGCTTGATTTGGAACCCAAGAAAGAAGGTTAAATCTCTCATCATACTCATTTCATGCTCAACCTGCATAATCTTGGCAAACTCTTGACAAAAATCCTTATTAGTAGATCCGAATATAATATAATCAACATATATATGTACTAATAGGATATCAAAATCATTATGCTTGATAAATAACGTTACATCACTAAGACCCCATCAAAAATCATTTTCGATTAAATATCGGCTAAATATCTCATACCAAGCTTGCAAAGCTTGTTTGAGCCCATACAAAACATCCTGAAGTTTAAACACATGATCAGGAAATTTATCACTCTCAAATCTCGGTGGTTGTTCGACATAAACTTCTTCTGATAGAAAGTCATTCAAGAATGCACTATTTACATCCATTTGATATAATTTAAAATTACATGAACATGTAAAGGCGAGTAACATTCTAATAGCTTCTAATTTAATCACAAGAGCATACGTTTCATCATAATCAATTCCCTCTTCTTGATTATAGTCTTGTGCTACTAATCTTATTTTATTTCTAATTACCATATCTGTTTCATCATTTTTATTATGAAAAACTCATTTTGTGCCAATTAAAGGATGGAAATTAGGTCTAAGAACTAGAGACCACACCTTATTACGTTCAAATTGAACTAATTTTTTCTGCATCGCAGAGATCTAAGATTTATCAGTTAATGCCTTATTCACATTCTTAGGCTCAATTTGAAATAGAAAATCAAGATTAATTATATCCCTAAGAGTGGATCTTGTACTTACACCTTTCTCGAAATTACCAATAATTTATTTTATCGAATATCCCGGCATTGTCTTTATAGCACATGGTAGAGTCGTCTTCTTACCTTTTGGCTCCTCATTTTGTGGTTAATTTGTCGTATCACTGATCGCACCGCATTTGTGCGATTTTATACCTCTAAACTTAAGTTTGTTAATCATTTAAATAGTGTAAATTATTACAAATAAAGTTATTTTAGTTATTGATTATCCCATAATTATGCATGAGCCTCAATCCTATAAGAAATCTAGTACTAATCTGCTTTGGCAAAATATAATGAATGAAGAACTTCAAGCCCTAGCTAAAACTCACATTTGGGATCTTGTTGACCTCTTCCCTAGAGAAACTCTTATTGGATGCAAGTGGGTATTTAAATTCAAAACGCTTTCTCATGGTTCCATTTAACGCTATAAACCCGACTTGTTAAGAAATTTGTCCAAGAATATGGCATTGACTATGAAGAGACATTTGCTCCAGTAGCGAGACTCATATTTGTCCGTACTCTTCTTGTCATCGCGGCCATTAAAAATGGACTCTTTTTCAGATGGATATCAAGAATGTATTTCTTAATGAAGATATTCATGAACAAGTTTATATGCATACCCTCCTGACCTAGTTGCTCCTCGACATAAAGTTGTCGTCTCTGTCATGCCTTATTTAGTCTAAAACAAGCTCCATGTGCCTTGTTCACAAAATTCAACATTACCATTAATTAGTTTGGGTTTACATACAGTGCTCATGATTTGACCATGTTTATTCCCCATACTGACAATAGTATTATCCTTCTTTTACTCTACGTGGATGACATGATTATTATTGGAGATGATTTACATGGTATATCTGAACTCAAAAAGTTTCTCAATAGACAATTCGAGATGAAAAATCTTGGTATGTGGTAGCGCGTAGATACGTCACTACTTTCACCACAAATGTACGGGTCAAGTTTTAGTAAAGTGGGAAGAGTAAGGGTTGTCGTATCCATAGAGATTGGTTGAGATTATCATTGAGTATCGTAATTATCATAACCTAATTTTATTTAGACGACATAAATTGAGTTTTTAATAAAATACACTAAACTAAAATAAAATACTAATTATACTATATTGAAACGTTTAGGGGAATAGATTATCTAGGGATTAATTTCGTTTACAAAAATGTGTTTTGTTTCATTTAGTTATCAATAACGGTATTCGACCTATCCGACAATCTCTGTATCATAAACTCATTCATTCCCTTTCCTGAGTGACAAGTGAATGAATATGTGACTTCACGTTAACACCGAAATCCCCCTCTAGAATTTTTTAAAACACATAGTCATATGAGTCTTGCCCCAACGTCATGGATTGCACACTTTCTAACACCCTCCTGGGTCGTTAAATCGTTGCATTGTGTTTAACCCTAGTCCGAATTCGGGGTTAACTCTCTTGAGTGTCAAATCCCGATTTCTCAATATATCTAAACAAACATATAAACATCACAAACCGGTAAACACAATCAAACAACATTTTCATAAACTATATTAATCCCATAGATAATCCAAGTTTAGCTCATGGTTATAACCATTTATACAATAAGAATCGAGCTAAACATGCTTAAACAATAAACCAAAGTTAAGAAATGAAGAGAGAAATGAAAGAAACTAGCCGTTATCTGAAGATTTGATGCTAAAATCGCTTCGAGATCACTTCTCCTTCTTCGCTTTGTGTTCTTCTCTTTTAGATATGGATGAGCTCTCCCCAAAACTCTCTTTAATCTATCTAATCCTTTAATGAGGTCTCTCTTCCAAAAATGAGAGGAGGAAGGAAGAAATAAGAAAAAAATATCTAAAATCTGTGCAGAGTGACCGCCGCGGCTGTGGGCATGTCGGCAGTGTCACCGTTGCAGCGGTGGAAGCAGAGAATTTATGTTGTTTCACCGTTGCGGCGGTGGATCTCACCGCTGCGGCGATGGATTTGTAGAGAGTTTAGGTCCTTCTCTGTATTTTGACCGTCGCGGCAATGGGCTGCAGGTTTTGAAATTTAGCCTCTTTGCTCTTTTTCCACCGCTCTTGATCCGATTTGATCGTTTATGATCCATTTTCATTCTTTTTCACTCTGAACACCTTATTTATAATAAAAAGAATAAAAATGGATTAAAACGTATTAAAATACTATAAAAATACTAAAAAAACTAACAAGTTCAATTTGGAAATACATAAGTAAATTACACCTATCAGCGAGCTCACATATTTTCTTGATCTCGAAGTATCATCCAATTCATATGGATATTTTCTTTCTCAGGCCAAATATGCCTCTAATTTTCTATCCAAATCTAGCATCACTAACTCCACCACTGCCACTACTCCTCTAGAGCAAAATATTAGACTCACTCTGCTAGATGGTTCACCTCTTCCATATGTCACTTTATATCGCGAACTGGTTGGAAGTTTGTTATACGTTATTGTCACTTACCCAGGCATCGCCTATATCGTCCATCAAGTCCGTCAGGTCTTGTCTACTCCTCGGACCACTCATTAATCAGTTGTTCTTCGTGTTCTTTGGTATGTCAAAGGTACCTTATTTCATAGGCTTCATTTTTCAGCCTAGTCTGCTCCTATTTTATAGGCTTATCCAAATGCCGAATGGGTTTGAAATCCTACAAAGAGACGTTCAAACATTGGTTATTATTTCTTCTTGGGAAACTCTCTCATTTCCTAGTACATTAAGAAATAAATTGTTGTTTCTTGCTCCAGCACTGAAGTTGAATACCGTGTCATCGCTGGGGCAACACAAGAACTACTTTAGCTTCGTTAGCTCATCGCTGATATAAGAGTCTCTTCTCCTATTGCCAATGTTCTACACTATAACGATAGGATTGTTAGATCGTACATAATAAAGTCATCCACAAGCATACAAAACTCTTCACTACTGATTTTTACTTTATCTGTCTCCACATTCTTCATAATATTATTCGTCTACAATTCGTCAGTTCAGCAGATCAGACAACAGATATTTTCACCATGGCTCATCTATCCAGATACTTTCATACTCTGGTTTTCAAACTCAAGTTCACGTCTCATTTACCGCCTTGAGTTTGGGGGGGAATGTTAATATATGGACTTAGCCTATTAGGTTAAAACTCTAACCCAAGGGTTTCTCGAGTCTCCTATTTATATATCCATTTTAAATCTCCATCATTGTACTTTACGAGATATTAATATATTGTTTATGTTCTCCCAACTTTCCGTCTCTCAATTATCTTAACAAAAATAATTTAACAACGAAAGAGAGAAAGAAGTGGCCGAAATTAGTGTTGGTAGAAACTCACATAGGGGGCGGTCACTGTGTAGCTTCCCATTATATAGATATCTTCCAGAGTTAAAAACCTTGGACCCTTTTTTCTATAATTGTACTTTGATCCCCGAACTTTTGAACAGTTTAGTATTACTACCCATTCCTTTTTAAATAGCCTTTTAAACTTTTGTTTTTTATTGTGTGTGATCTATTATGTTCATATCAAAAGCTAGACAGTGAAAAATTAATTAATCATTTCAAATTAGAACAATTTTAATTTTACTCTTTCAAGAGAAGCAATTTCTCGAAGGCATCTCCTCTTATTGTGGCTCATGTCTACCTATATATGACAGCTATATCTAGTTTATATGAATTTCACCAAAAGACCCTCTCAATTATAGTTTTCCATACTATATTATCTCTCTCTATTTTGTTCTCCCAAAAGAACCAATAGGGTGTAGATAAAATTAGAAACCCCATTGTCTGCTCATACATATATTGATTAATAATATAACTCTTTGTAACACCAATTCGAATTTCATCTAATCGTCACACAACTTTGGCCAAAGGTTTGGGTGAATTATATTAAATCGAATCACATAGAGCACATTTCTGTTTGCTGAGAGCGATAGATCTTATCTTGCATACTTGTATATTCACATACATATTCCATTATACCCAATGAACACTGTTGGCGAGTGAGCTACCCAAGAGGGGGGTGAATTAGGTAGTATTAGAAAATTAATCCAAATAATAACACTTCAAAAATCAAACAATTAATTTTATCCTAAAATTAAAAATTATTTTTATACTAGCGAATAAATGTAATAAGCTCTAGGTGTACACCCAAATAATACAAAATAAAATAAAATAAATAAACAATGCAGTATACACTAATATATCGTGGTTCACCCAACTACTCTTAGCTAATCCAGTCCTGCAAGCTCCACGGAGATTCGCACCCACTAAACTCAAGATTCCTTTAAAGATAGAAACCAAACTCTTACAAAGTTTTCGCAGACTCAAAATCAACCTTTACAAATTCTTTTTTTCAAGCTCAGGAATAACCTCTACTTTTTACAGACTCAAGAATAACCTAATTCTTTTTATACCATAGGCTAAATAATCAAAATCTCACAAACACTCTAAATATCCTTTTACCCAGTAAGGATTGAACCATTACAAAATTGCTCACAAATCAATTTAATCAAGGAAGAATTAACACTTAATCTTTTTATACTCTAGGGAAAAATCAAAACCTCAATCTCTTTACCGGAAGAGATTGAAATTAGCTACCCCTGATTAGACACTCCCAATAGTATTTAATCCGCACACAATTCACCAATTACAAAAATTAATAAGTTCTTCCAACTTGGAGTTTCTACCACCTCAGATTAATTAATACTCAATTAATATCCCGATACTAGTGATAAAAATAAAGTGAGGAAACAAAATCTGATTATAATAAAGAATACGGGTAGCATAATTAAACACGTAATCAGATTAACACACAAATCGTTTTAAAAGATTTTTATGCTTTTAAAGATTTTTATAACTCTTAGACAAACTTAGAAACTGAATAGTTCTTGATATTGGCTAGTTTTCAAATGTTATGTCAATAAATGACACATATGGACCTCATATATCACATAGATTTATAAAAGCTATATTTAATCAACAATATAACTTCTAAAACTCTCAATTTAGTCCCCAAAATAATTTAATCTTAATCAATGAAAGTATAAAAAAATTATATTAAAATATATGGACTAAATCGTAAGATCAAAATAAAATCGCTTAAATTTCTCCCATATTTTAGGTCCAAAATATTCTCCACCAAAATAGCTATATTTAAACTCAAAATTCGCAAGCTTAAATATAGGAATTTCAAAGATATCTTATAACAACTACTTTTCAAATATTATGTCATTAAATAACACCCCAAGATCTCATACATCATATATAATCAAAATAGATCTTTTTCATTTAAAAGTATTCTTGGAAAATCTCATTTTGGTCCTTAAACATTTTTAAATCGAAATTCATCAAAATAGAAAGTATTAAAACACTTTAATTAAAAGACCATTTAATTAAATAGACCAAATTAATAGGGATAATAAAATATATAGACCATATCTCAATTAAGTACAGATTCCTAGAATATCTCAATCAGGTAATCCAAAAACGACTTGGTAACAGCTAGTTTTTAATCAAAATCCTTGAAATCCTCTAAATCTGAAATAGACTCATCAGTCGACCGACCAACACCCATCAGTCGACCGCTCGATTCAAGATACTAGCCAAGCTAAAATTCCTTCGCCCATCGGTAGACCACCCATCCATCATCTGTCAACTGGATGATTTAGAGAGTTCATCTTTTAAGCATAGGTCGACCTACCTGTCGACTGGGAGATTCAGAAGCTGCTTCTTCTATACTCCGGTCGACTTACTTGTCGACTTCTAAAGGTTGGGAACATCTCCTAAATTTGTTTTTAATTAATTTCTTCAACGTTTTTGCCCCTTTAACTGATTTTTTTTTCTCAATTAGCTCTACTAAATTCTTAAATTTAATTTTAATTAATTATTAATATTTATTTTTCAATTATACATAGGAGTATATAATTTCACTAATTAGGATCCTATCAAAACACACATAAATTTAAAAACTTTTTGTGTCGTGTGTGATCCTAATCGAGATACATTAAGAATAAAAATTAACATGAGTTGTTTTCCCTTAGATTCTTCAAAATTTTCGGTCTCTTAATATCCATCATCTTTGGCAGTCTCTTTTGTATGCATTCATTACTTATCATCATATCTTCATCATTGGAACTAATAAATTGAAACACTTAATCAAACTGTTAGTTCCACAAAAAATATTAACATTTAATTGTCCATCAAAATCTTAGGATCAACAAACATCTTTGAAGTTTTGTGGTTAGAATACAACGCTCAATATTATCAAAGTATAACAACTAATACATGTAATATATTGTACTCAAAGTCAAAATATCACAAGTACAATCACAACTCAGATATCTAATTTTGACATTAAGTAAAATTACCATGTAGGATATCAAATATTCATGTTAGTCCCTTACTACAATAGTAAGTTCTCTTGTGATTGCTCTAGTATCTCATACTAATGGTTTTAGACTCACCATTCTCACAAGAGAAAACACACCAACAAGCTAACCTAGATTGTTAAAGACATATTTTAACAATCCAACACCGACTAACAACAATTTCGTATACAAGTTACATAATACCTTTGATCTTTACCTCTTAATTACATTAAAGAGTTAAAACATTTTAACTTTATATACAGAGTCTACAGTGACATTGATACAATTATGGTATAATATCATTATTAGTAATTAAGATTGTTATAGATAAAAGGCACTGATTATATAAATACAAGACTAATTATAGGTTTTTATATCCAACAATCTTCCACTGGTACTAACCAATTGGTACAGTATCTAATACCATCTTATGATGCCGATCTAATTGATGTTGTTGGTGCTTACCAGTGTGCAAAAATTAGCTAAGTATAGGCAGTCTGGGACATGTGTCTACCATGTGGGGGCAGTTATTAACGTTAGCCATAGAATTGGTTAAGTAGTTGTCATGTACTCATGTCCAGATACTTGTCCAATAGTTCTAGACTATGTTCTTAGCAATTAGAAGTGTCAATTGTCTTCTTTGTCTATTTATTTCAAATTTATTCGTGGGTTCACTAGTGAGTGAGATTATTCCTGCAACCTTTAATCAGAATATTGTGTGCTTCCTTATTTTGACTCAGTAATAAAACGAGGTTAACTTTTAGCCGTAATTATATGTGCTTTCATACTATTTCTGGTGCGTGTGCATTCATTGATTTGTCTTGACATCGACATTGTCTAGGAACAGTAGCGTGACTGATTGATTAGTGCACAATCAAGACATTACACGTGTGAAAATTTCAGGTTGACATTAATCTTGTGACAACATATATGATAAACGTCATTGAAGTAAATTTATCCCATGATCTCGGTAAACAAGAGTTATGTCGAGCACCATTCTCCTACCAAACGGACTTTTGCACGGGCTTTTTTTTCCCCCCAAAGCTCCCCCATTTTCCTTGGCATTAAATATTTACTAATAATTAAGAAAGAGTTTACTTAGGCACTCGATCTTGTTGTACTTTGGATTGAAAGGCAAAATTTATTTAGGCACTATTTCTTTTTATACTTAGAATTGAAATGTAAAATTTACTTTCTTCCAAAATGCAAAGAGACGAGTAGAAAAAAATAAAATAAAAATAATTTTGTTAAGTACCATGGAATAAATTGCAATTAACCGTTATAAATAACATGGGAGAGATGTATTATGTATAGATTAAATGCATCTACATTCCAAGACTTGTAATACAGTGGATATCTAATTTATTTTCCTTATGTAAGGTTAAGAGTTCAAACTCCCCTCCCAACATATGTACCAAAAAAAAAATATATGAACAATCAATCGATGTTATTCCGGTTGGCAAGGGAATGTGTTTCATTCTTTGTCTACCAAGTTCGACTCTCCTGAGGAGTACTATAAGATTTAAATCTTGAATTTAATCTTAAATACATCAAACCGATGTAGAATAGTATATTTTTAAAATCGTATAGAAAAATAATTAATCAAGATGCAGGTAAACTAACCGGCTAAAAAAATTGCACCTTGGCCTTGCTAGAGTACTTTCAGCCCATATCTGAATCTGATTAACGGCGTGAGGATTCCCGTTACGGAGCTGAAGGTGCAATTTAGTGTTGAACGGAGTTAGGACCACACTCTGCCAACCAAACTTCGCCCTTCAACGGAATCTCTGCCATCAACGCGTCATCATCATCATCACTGTCTTCAATTCTTTCTATCACACACTCTCTCTCTCTAGAACGAACAAATCAAAACAGAAAAAAGAAGATATTCTCAGTGCTTACATCGCATAATTCCCGTACCTCAACAAGAGAATTCTCAGGTTTTCTGTTACAGAATTCCACATGGAGTAGGTTGCTAAGGCGGCGATTGTGAGACTTCGCCCGAAAAAATTGGTACGTTTGGAGAGAGAAAGCGTCGAGCAGTTGATATCGTTTTCCATGGGAAAGTATATTAAGAAGTGTAAAGCAACTGGCGAGATTGCAGTGATGGAGGTGGCGCAGGTCGGTGTGAGAATGACGAGATCCCGGACGGCTATGGAAGTGGGGGCGACCAGTTCGGGAACGGCAAAGCGGAGGAAGATTTGTGATAGAGAATTGGAGTTGTCTGCGCCGTCAGTCCAGCTACGAAGTCGCCGCCGATTAGAGCTTACGCATGAGAATCCCGTTTCTCGATCTACATCTTGTGATTCGAGACAAAAGATGGCTAACAGTGACGGATGCGCAAGTCCAAGCTCTGATGACTTCCTAACATCATGTTGCTCGAGTAATGGATCTAACAAATTTGCGAAGGAAAGCTTAAAAGTCGTAGATCTAAAGGTAGGCGTCTATGAATTCAATTCGTGGTGTCATACCTATCTGCAGATGCACTTACGCCTACAAATTCTCTCTCCAATCCGTGGGATAAATTTCGATAATAGCGCCTTTTAATTGCGTGCATTATTTAACGTGATTTCTTTTTGAATTTTGAATTTATTTTCCATTGCAGGTGGAGAGTGATGAAGTTGAAGCATCAACTTACGATTTGCACCGTAGAGAACGAAAAAGGTTCAAATAGTGGCATTCAATTTTGCTCATTTATATGTGATTCTTTCCTCGCGTCTCTTCGATTCGAAATTCAAAACAAATGATCCTAAACGGCCTCTCATTTAATATCTTCCGTTCATACGCGGAAATGTTCTCTCACTCCCATATATTTTACGTTTTCCGTATCTTCACCTCAAAATCTGATACGCAGGAGAGAAACAACACCGTCGAGCAATTTACGAAGGGATTCGATCAACCTGGAGTCGAACGAGATGCCATCGGAGGCGAATATACGCCGTTCAACGGCGGAGAAGATGCCGTCAGAAGCCGAGCTCGAAGAATTCTTCGCTGCTGCGGAGAAACAGCTCGAGAAAAGTTTTACGGAGAAGTAATGCTTATACTCTTATTTCCCTCAACAAACTCATGTGAATTTGCGTTTGAACGGGTGCATAAAAGTGGAAGTTATCGTTTGCAGGTATAACTTCGACATAGTGAATGACAAACCGTTGGAAGGTCGTTACGAATGGGTTCGACTGAAGCCGTGAAGAAGAAAGTGCGATAACGAAACATGAACCTCATGCTGAGATTCACCATTGAATTTTCAGTAATACCACTTCTAATTCAAGTTCATCTAACTTATATTTCCCAGTTATTTTTATGTTCTTAGTTTATGTACAGTTTTCAGAGTCTGAATCTGAATCTGAACGAACAACCAGAGATATCGGAACCACCGAAGAGAAGTTTATCTGTTAGTTTATATTTGGAGTCCTGAATTCTGCTTCGTCTCTCCATGGCGGTACTGTATGAAAGACTTCAGTTATATTGCTTTAAATTTGTGCATTGCTATTAAATGCAGACTCATTTTATCTTCATTCTCTTCTTCTTCATGCGTTATTCTTTCTGTGTTTTGAATTAATTATAGTTTTTACTCGTTTGATGTTGTGATATTTCACTGAATATAATTATAAAGAAGCCATGGATGATGATGATGGTGGTAGATGGGTGAAGGAGGGGGATGATGGTAAGGCAAGGCCTAAAGGGGGTTGGGAGCTTGCCGTGTAAGCTAAGGACACGTGTTGGAAAGGTAGTCTGAGCCCACGTGGATAAGGGTAGGGTTCTGTGCTGGTTATGGCCCTTCCATATCCAGCTACATCCATTTCAGACTTCAGAGTACGACTTATGGTGGGGGAATTAATTAATTAATTCTCCATTTTCATGCATGTTTTTGAAGGGGGTGTGTGTGTGAGAGAGAGAGAAAGGGGGCGGGAGTTATGCGCGCGCGCACAGACACACACTAAGAAGAATGATTACGGATCGCAACAGAAAGAGAGGCAGAAAGGGGGAGAGCACATGCTTTTCAGATTCGGGGCATCTGATATTTTGATTCTGTTTCGTAATCGCGAGCCTTATCTTTTTAAGTTATTTATTTTATCAGTTTTGTTGTCAAGCAAGAGAATATGCAACTTCACTAATAGGGCTGTTTAAAAAAGATCAAAAAACTAATAAAATAATTAAGATTAGTTTAATTTGATCAAAACATTTGTCAAGGGGAGATTCAAATTCATTAATTTAAAATAAAGTAAGTTATTTGATTCTGCCTCCCTCAAACATAGCCGTCACACCTTCCCTCTCTCTCCCTCTTTATGTCTTGCCGGCACAACAAACTTGCCCCCACTGCTACAACGGCCCATCGCCCAATTGGCGTCACTATAACGACAATATCATCCCTTGCCATCCACCATAGGAACAACTACCACTACCACCGGCTCCTCGTCATGTTGCCACTACCGCGTCAAATTAGAAAGCACCACCATCAGTTCCCCTTCATTTTGCCAACACTGCATAGAAGATCACCACCATCACTGGCTCCTCCTCATACCACCGAAAGACTTTCCTCCCTCTCTCTATAGAAAATTCCAAATCTGTATTTTTTTTTTTTTTTGCCAATTCCCATTGAAAGAAAGAGGAGAGCATATCTAAAATTCCTAGAAATTTGTTATTACTATTTTGTTTGATCTCTCTCTCTCTTAGATTTGAAAAATTTTACTTTTTTGGAGGGCAAATTCTAGTAGTTATGCTGCTGTTGCTGCTGGTGAATGTTTGATGTGATGGTCAGTAATTGTGCTGGTGATGAACGTCTATAGAGGCATGGACAAATTGAGAACAATTTTGTTAAAAAAATATTATCTATTTATTAAATAAAATTTTGGTAAAAAAATAGAAGTGGACCTATACTGAATCACTTTTAAATATTATTTGATTTACAATATTTATCAGATTATTCAATAAAAATAATCAAATAATTTTTTTAAAAAAAATAAGGGAATTATTTCTTTAATATGCAAACAATTATAAAATTTCAAGTTCCTGGGATCTCACGCAATTTTCATTTAATTAATTGCTTACAAAGAAAGATAAAGGAAGTATTGCCGCAATTGTGACGTAAACTTGTTTGGGAGTGTGGAAATTAAATGTGGAAGTTTTGAGAAAATGAAATAACATTTCCGAATTTCTCAAGCAACCAACTCAAGTGAATGGAAAAATGAGAAGCCCCAGCATTCCTCTTGGATCTGGTTCTCATTTAACAAGACCTACACGATACCCCCAATTTCCACGTCTTCTGGGACCCACTTTCCTTGTTCAGTCTTGACTCTAGTGCCCGTAAAGAGTGGACTTTATTGGAAAGAATAAAAAATTGTGAAAACAATGTCCTTGTCTATTTGAGCCATTGAGATCTTGGGCTCCAATGAAAACTTAAGGCCCAATCCCCTTTTTCTTTGTTGGGTTAATGGGACTCATGATATGGAGTCGACCGTCAAGTCGAAAATTCGCGTGGATGGTGAGTGTACAGACACAAGGAAGGGGCATCAAGATATATCCGCCACAGCGAGCGCTCGCAATTTACATGGAGGATAGTGTCACATACCATCGTTGTACGTAACGAGAATGCATGTTGGTTGGAGGATTGTGATACCAATATGTAGCTCTAAGTCAGGCTGGTGTCTAGGGATAGACATCCCTTCAGAGTTGATGCATACCTACCTAATTTAGTTTGGAGAGTATGTTGTCGGTCAAGGACCTAACAAAAGAAAAAATACATGATTTTGGATAAAGTGAAGGAGCTCACGACATTGATCCTGGAGATGCCCCACATCTCGGACAAGAATTCATTTTTCTACTTTCTTGATGGCCTATAGTCACTGTGAACAAAGTCAAAACTAAGGCGATTAGGAGTGCAAGAGTTAACATCTGCAATCATCGAGGTTCAGTCATTTTTTACACAACCCCATTCACCTGTCCCAAATAATAGCAAAAGTGACGGTGATAGTACCAAGGGATCAAGCAGTGCCAACGAAAGTGATTGAACTGAGGCGAGCTTAAAGGAAAGCCAACAGCATGGCCGCAAGGGTAATTGACCAATGCCTTTGAGGAAAGAGCAAGCAACCAAACGGAATGCTTGAGTAAGTTATTCGAAGCCATGGGCAAGTTGCTTTATTTGGTATAAACAACACTAGGTACGAGACTATCCAAAATTGAAGATCCTTAGTGCCTTAAACGACGGAGTTTGATGCACAACCACAGGGTCAACAGGAGCCACAAGAAGAAGTGCACGTAGGGATGATGCAACTTCTAGGCTCCATGTAACTTGAGCAGGACGAATTGCAGAAGTCGACATCAAAGGGTGACACCATCCCAATTAAGAAATCATTGGGGCAGCAAGGGCGCCAAAAGGAGGGCTTGTTGCCAAAGGAAATGTCACAAGGCAATATGATGCAACACAAACCTTGAGCAAATCAAAATTCTCGAAGGACGAGAACGTCCAAGAGGCATACTCGAGATGGGGAGACTTCAAATAGCAATGCAACAGGTCGGTGTATGGAGCTACACCAAGCCAACAAAAGTAAGTATTGATCCTAAGATTTTGATGAACAATTAAGGGTTGATGTTTTTTGTAGAACTAATGGTTTGATTAAGTATTTCAGTTTATTAGTTCCAATGATGAAGATATGATGACAAGTAATGAATGCATGTAAAAGAGACTGACAAAGACGATGGACATTAAAAGACCGAAGATTTTGAAGAATTTAAGGGAAAACAACTCAGGTTAATTTTTACTATTAATATATTCCGATTAGGATCACACACATCACAAAAAAAAAATTAAATTTATGTGTGTTTTGATAGGATCCTAATTAGTGAAATTATCTACTCCTATGTGTAATTGAAAAATAAATATTGATAATTAATTAAAATTGAATTTAAGAATTTAGTAGAGTTAATTGATAAAAGAAATCAGTTAAAGGGACAAAAACATTGAAGAAAATGAATTAAAAACGAATTTAGAAGATGTTGCCAACATTGACAAGTCGATCGGAGCATAGAAAAAGAAATCTCTGAATCTCCCAGTCGACAGGTAGATCGACCTATACTTAAAAGATGAACTCTCTGAATTGTCAGGGTGACAAATTATGGATGGGCGGTCGATCGATGGGCGAAGAAATTTTGGCTTGGCTAGTATCCTGAATCGAGCGGTCGACTTATGGGTGTTGGTCGGTCGACTGATGAGTCTATTTTAGGTTTAGAGAATTTCGAGGATTTTGATTCAAAACTAGCCGTTACCAAGTCGTTTTTAGATTATCTGGTTGAGATATTCTAGGAATATGTACTTAATTGAGATATAGTCTATATATTTTATTATCCCTATTAATTTGGTCTATTTAATTAAATGTTCTTTTAATTAAAGTGCTTTAATACTTTCTATTTTGATGAATTTTGATTTAAAAATGTTTAATGACCAAAATGAGATTTTTCAAGAATATTTTTAAAAGAAAAATATCTATTTTGATTATATATGATATATGGGGTCTTGTGGTGTCATTTAATAACATAATATTTAAAAAGTAGTTGTTATAAGACATCATTGAAATTCCTATATTTAAATCTGCGAATTTTGAGTTTAAATATTGTTATTTTGGTAGAGAATATTTTGGGCCTAAAATATGGGAGAGATTTAAGGAATTTTATTTTGATCTTATGATTTAATCCATATATTTAAATATAATTTTTTCTATACTCTCATTGATTAAGATCAAATTATTTTGGAGACTAAATTGAGAGCTTTAAAAGTTATATTGTTGGTTAAATATAATTGTTATAAATCTATATGATATATGAGGTCCATATGTGTCATTTTTTTACATAGGAATTGAAAACTAGCCATTGGAGGTTTAGTTTGTGGGCTATTAAAGGAGATCTGCGATTTCACATAAGATAGACAATATCAAGAACTATTCAGTTTCTAAGCTTTTTTAAGAGTTATCATTCTGATATTATACTGAAAAATATTGTGAGATTATTCTAGAGTTAAAATTCTTGAGTTAAAGCATTAATTTATTTGGCATCACCAATCTGAACTGTCTAGCGATCTGTTTTGCAATCCAGTGGTATTTTCCTAATGAGATCATTTCAAGCTTATTCTTTAATGAGTATTTGATTATTATTACTCGCTTGGTGAATTGATCTTTTTGAGAAATCGTTTTTTAACTTTAAAAATATAAAAATCTTTTAAAACGATTTGTGTGTTAATCTGATTACGTGCTTAATTGTACTACTCGTATTTTTTATTATAATCAGATTTTGTTTCCCCACTTAATTCTATCATTAGTAATTATCGGGACATTAATTGAGTTTAAATTGATTTGAGGTGATAGAAGTTCCGAGTGGGAAGAATTTATCAATTTCTTGTAATTGGTGAGTTGTGTACGGATTAGATACTATTGGAAGTATCTAATCAGGGGTAACTGGATTTCAATCTCTTCTTGTAAAGAGATTGGGGAAGTAATTCTTCCTGAATTGAATTGTTTTGTGAGAATTTTGTAACAGTTTAATACTTATCGGGTAAAAGGATATTCGGAGTGTTTGAGAGGTTTTAATTCTTTAACCTTTGTTTAAAAAGAATTATGTTATTTTTTAGCCTATAAAAAGTAGAAGTTATTCCTAAACCTGTGAAAAGAAATTTGTAAAGGTTGATTATGAGCCTGTGAAAAGAATCTTTGTGAGGGTTTGGTTCCTACCTTTAAAGGGTTCTTGAGTTTAGTGGGTGCGAATCTCCGTGAGGCTTAGATGACTGGATTAGTCAAGAGTAGCTTGGTGAACCAGGATATATCGGTATATACTACATCGTTTATTTCTATTATTTTATCTTATGTTGTTTGGGTGTGCACGTAGAACTTATTACACTTATCCGCTGCTATAAAGATAATAATTAATTTAAGAATAAAATTAATTGTTTGAATTTTTGAAGTGTTATTATTATTTTGATAGTTTTGTAATACTACCCAATTCACCACCCCTCTTAGGTAGCTCACTAGGCCAACAGTAAGCATTGTCCTTGGAGAAGAAAAAATTGACAAGGAAAGCTGAAGGAACTGAGGATTGTCGAGAACCTAGGGACTAGTAGCAGAACGAAGGACATTTTTTGGTGTTGTTCAGAAAGAGTCGTGCCGAAGGCATCGCAAAATTAAGTATAGGAGAATATCATGGCCTAAGTCTTAGAACCCTGACAAGTCCAACTTTAATTTAACCCAAGTGCAAGGAGAGATCCAACACAAGGGGGCTATTCAGTTTCCGAAAGGTCCTAGAGACTAGAGTACTCTAGGGGAGTATAGAGTATGAAGCCTTGTAGTATCTAGATTTGTATAAAGTATTCTTGAGAATTCTTATGTAGAAATATCTAAGATATTTTAGATGAAGGTTTTAGGCCTAAATAAGGAGAGAAACTTATTTGCTCCAAACCATCCCTTAGAGCTTAGTACTTAGTAATCTTTGTAAATTTCTCTCAGAGATATAAATAAATTATTTCTCCTAAATTCTTGTCTTTGTCCAAATTTCTTCCCTCTATTCAAGTCGTCCATTGGCGACAACATTGGTTAGACTTACTTAGCGCTTCTAACCGAGTGGAACAACGCTAAGGCCGCACGATTTCATTGGGAAAAACTTTATCCTGTAAAAAATTGCACACAAGTACTGTTTGGGAAAAAAAATGTGAAAGGGGAATAAACAAGAATTTGGAATATCTTTTTGATGTGAACAATTGGATTTTATTTTTATAGTAATAAAACTATTTTTAATCTTATTTTGCCAATATTGTAAACTTCATCTTTATTTACTTTTATTTTTTAGTTAAACTAATGTAAAATTATTTTATATTGCTATTATTTGAGAAAAATCCTGTATTATTGAAAGGACACCATTTTAATAGTTCGCTTTTGGCACCTAAATACCTAGGGGTCGACCTTGTCCAGCACCACTGCCACCATAACAAAAATCACTACCATAGCTGCAACTATTGCTGCTTAGCAAACATTCACCACCACCATCATCACATCAACCATTGTCTACCACCACCGCTCCCACAACAAACATTTATCACCATAGCAACACCATCATTAACATTTACCACCACCACAATCACCGTCAATCGCCACAACCACCATAATAAAAATTTCCAGATAAATGATGATGTGGAATTTACCCCCCAAAAAAATGGAATATCCCGATCTAAAACGCAAGGGAAGAGAGAGATGCCACACGAAATCAAAATGACATCAAATTTACAAATTTGTAGTAAATTTCTGGAAAATTTTTTTATATAGATCTACGATAAATTTCTAAAAAAATCAAATTTGTTTGTCTTAAAACAAATGTGGAATTTTTCAGATTTGAGAGACAGAGAGACAGAGAGAAAATTTCTAAAAAAAATCAAATTTGTTTGTCTTAACACAAATGTGGAATTTTTTAGATTTGAGAGAGAGAAAGAGACTTTCCAATAGTGGTCGTGGTCTAGGTATGGTGGTGGCGACATGAGGAGGAGACTACGGTGGTGGTGGTCGTCTTCTCGGTGTACAACAGGGATGGTCTTAGCCAATTTAATGGTAGCATCATCACAGTGGTGGCCAATTTGCAGATGTTGCACGGTAGAAATGGTGACCGTGTCAGTGGTGTCGTTGCGGTGACAACGAATTTGGCGGTGACAACTTTGGTTGTGCCTAGAGAGAGAGACACACACACACAGAGATGCAACAACTAAGGTTTAAGGGAGAGAGTGATTTTTAGTTTTTCAAATAAGGGTATTTTTGGAATAAACATAGAATTTTCCCTAAAAAAATAGGGTAATTAATTTTTTTGTCCTCTATAGAGACCCAATAGAGAAAAAAGACCCTCTGACATTAACAATTAAGTTTTCAGACCCCACAAACGTTTTAAAAAAAATTCCTTCATTATGACCTCCCCTATTAACATTTATTTACAAGTCTGTCATTCTGTCATCATGCAACAAGACAAATTTGGACAATAAAAGGTGTTAACATTAACGTAAATTTGTTTAAGTAAATACTATTTACCTATATAATAATATTACATTGGGATTTGACGTTAATGTTGCCGCATCTAATTTTTTTTATTTTTTTATTTTGCAAGTTAAAATGAGTTAACGGTAAAATGAGTTAACGTTAACGTAAAATCTGTCTGTTTTGTGCATTACATTAACGTTAACTCATTTTACCACCAAATGTGTTGTATATTTATTCTCTTGAATATTTAACATATTTTGTGTGTGTTTACGTTAATACATCTTGTTCATTTGTGTGTGTGTTAACATTAATGGATTTTTATTTTATTTTTTTTGTCTCATATTACCGTCTCTTTCATTATTTGTTTTGTGTCCATTAACGTTAACGCATTTTGGGTGAATTTGCGTTAACGTTAATGCACATTTTGTTGCCTCTCTCTATATTAAACATTAATGCATTTAATGTGTCCAAAAAATGCGTGAAATAAAAATCACTCACAATAAAGGCAAATTTAGTTGCGTTAACGTTAACGCAATTATAACCCAACACATTAACTTAATTGCATTAATGCTAATGCGATTACAACCCAGCACATTTAGCTTAACGTTTACACAATTATAACCTATCACACTTAACTTAATTGCGTTAACATTAATGCAATTACAATCCCAATACATTTAGTTGCATTAACGCTCAACACAATTACAATCCAACCATCAAGGCATATTTTTTTTTTTTTTTTTGTGCATTACATTAATGTTAACTCATTTTACCACCAAACGTGTTCTATGTTTTTTCTCTTGAATATTTAGCATTTTTTGTGTGTATTTACGTTAATGCATCTTGTTCATTTATGTGTGTGTTAACGTTAATGCATATTTTGTGTGTGTTTTTCACATTACCGTCTCTTTCATGATTTGTTTTGTGTGCATTAACGTTAACACATTTGGGTGAGTTTGCATTAACGTTAATGCACTTTTTTTTTGCCTCTCTGTATTAAAGATTAATACATTTAATGTTGTCCAAAAAATGTGTGAAATAAAAATCACTCACAATACAAACAAACTCAGTTGCATTAACATTAACGCACTTACAACCCAACACATTAACTTAATTGCATTAACGTTAACGCGATTATAACCTAGCACATTTGACTTAATTACGTTAACGTTAACACAATTACACCCCAACACACTTAACTTAATTGCGTTAACGTTAGCGCAATTACAAACTCAATACATTTAACTTACGTTAACATTAAAAAAATACACCACCAACATGAACACCGCCGAATCAAACATCAAACCCAGAAAAAAAAAAGAATAAGGGAGGTCCAAATCTGGCTAGTGGCCGGCGGTAGTTGCCGGATTTGGCCAGTGGTGGCCGATGGTTGTCCAAAACGAAAATGAACACCACCACCGCCAACAACACCATTGAATCAAACATCAACATGGCCAAAGAACACCACCAAAACGAACAACGTCCATCACCATCAGAGAAATATATGTATAGAGAGAGAAAAATATACACACACACACACAGATGGATGAGAACAAATCCAAAACACCCATTTCACAAATTACTGACCACTAACTTCAACACGAAATCAATTAGGGAAAACCGAGAACAAATCAAACAAATCGATCACTACTTTCGACACATTCGACAACCACCAAACGACACCGCTGATCGAGCATCAAACGCTGCCAAAGAACGCAACCAAAATGAACACCACCACCAATCAAGCATCAAAACCGAAAAAAAATGAAAAAACAAAAAAAAACAGATCTTGATTTCTAGATCTGGAAAAAAAAACGCTACTCAAAATCCTTACCAGTTCTCTCTCTCCTCTATCTCTGATTCGGCGCACAACAGTGCAACATCTTTGTGTCGGAGCGCAGATCTGGCTTGGATCTATGCCCCGGCGGACAAATCTATGCTCCTCACATAGATCGATTCCGGTAGAAAGAAAGAAGAAAGAAGATCGTCGACTAATTGACAGTGCCACACAAATCAATAACGACGTTGCCTTTCTGGCGGTGTTCGGGTGAAGTTTCTACCTCCACTACTACCACCACCACGGTCGCCTTTCTTTGCTCGCTCGTCGTTTACAGCTAGCTGAAGAATCAAAGAAGGAAGATAGTTTTTTAAAATAGATTAGGGTTTTGCTCGTTTAAGAAATGAAATCGATATTCAAAATCTGAACAATGACACAAGTGTGTGTTTGTGTGTCTGCGAATGATAGCAGAATTTTTAGGGGAAGAGAGAGAGAGAAGATGATTACAAGCTTGTCGGGGATGATATGTTTGCCGACGGGGAGGCCCATGCTGAAGCGGAGGCGAAGAGATGAGGTGACGGATCGAGAGACGACGCCGTTTCCACCCATAATTCGCAATGCTGCATGGCTCAATCTTCCAACCATTTTCCAGCAATCGAGATTTTGCTCAAGGAATCAGAGGAACTTGTAGTACACATTTGAAAACCCAAAAGAAAGAGATGAAGATGGTCTGCTAGGTTTTTAGAAAGAGAGAGAGAGCATTTAGAGAGTGAATGTGGGTAAAATTTAGAGAGAGGGTGAGAGGTTAGATTAGACATAAGAGTTAACGTAAATGTAAATGTGATGTTAGGTTTAGAGTGAGAGAGAGATCTCCTTAACGTAAATGAGATAGTGGTATATATATCTTTTCATATCCTATTTTGTCTCATCTAAAGGCTAAAAACTTAATTGATTATATTCTTTGGTCTGAATCCTAACCAAACTTATGAAGAAAAAAAAAATTCTTCATGGTCTCTCTATGGTGGACTATATAATAAAAAACACTCTAAAAAATATTGTAATATGTGGTATTCATAAATTTTTTTAGGCCACGATGTCTGTTTATATTAACTAATTAAAAGCGAGATTAGTTCTGATTATTCCTTATATTTAAGGGTGAATTTCATAATTGGACCCTAAACTTCGGTGTGTGTTAATTTGGTCCCTAATCCAATAACTTCTTCAAACTAAGCATCTTTGGGTTTTGAAGTTATATTTATCTTTCATACATTATCCCCCCTTCCAACTTCTTTCCTTCACAATCACTGATTCCTTAATTTTGATACTCTCGTCTTTTCTAGTTTGTTTCAAATATATATACCAAAAAAAAAAAAAAAAACCCTATCATGAACATGATAAATTAAAATAAAAATTCACACAGTTTCAACCGAAGCAACTGATCTCAAAGACGTAGATCTTGTCGATTCCTCCTTTGCTATTGAATAAATTATCAAAGCCTTCACAATCTGTCGAAATCTCCTCCTGTACGTCGGCAACTTTGTAATGCCTTTCATCATTCCCATCATCCTGTCAAATATTGAACCAAAAAGAAGAAAACAAACAAAAAAAAACGTTCTCTCAAAATTGTTCCCAAATTTTCATTTTTGTTCCAATTTTTCCAAGAGGGAAAAAAAAACAGCCGCCTTACCTTCTACTAAGCCCTTCAATTTGAGCAGCCCGAAGGGCGTCTTGAGGCACTAAACTCCCGTTATCCCAACCCTCCATGCGTTGAGTATTGCTCCCAAAAAGAACAACTTTTTCCAAGAACCTCGTTTCACCCTCCCCCAATTGGATAACCTTAATCTGTTCTTTTAGGACCATTACAGGCTGAAAGAACCAATCGAGCAACCTGTCGTGGGGTCTGTTAAGGTGGGTGATTTCTAGACCATCGAGGAGCAACAAACCGTCTGAGCCAGATTTAATGGAGTAAAGGAGTGCCTGAAAGAAGGAATAACAAGGCAGTCCAACACCGACAATGGCTGCTTCGTTGCTGTTCTTTGCCTTCAGCCATTCGTAGAGGTCGGTTGGTGTTATTACATTTGCATCTAATAAATCTTTGCCTCTTAGTTCACAGCCCCTCATCATGTTTCCCCATATCTGTTCCCAATTTTTCGGTAAAAAAAGGGTTGAAATGAGAAAAAAAAAAGTGATTATAATCTATGCTATTTTCTTAAAGGTCGTGTTTGGAAGCGCATATTTGGAGGCTTGGAATTGGAATTAGAAATATACGCAAGCTAAAAGTTAGAAATTTACAGCCAAACCCTACCTAAAAGTTGTTGTTCTTTCATTCTGAGCATCTAAGGTGTCCTTTTCTTATGTCCCATTTGTTTAGTGTTTAGTGTTTCTGTCCCCGCGAAAGCTAAGAACATAAATAGAAATAAAAGGGCAACCCGGTGTTACAAAACTCCCGTTATGCGCGAAAACTAAGAGTTGTTTTGTTCTGCTATACGAATTTTCCAAAGAAAGACAAAAATATGGGACCAAGAAAAATCTCCTGTAGGCTGTAACTAGATGTTTATAACAGATTTTTGGGAACAGGACAGAACGGGAGTCGTTTGCTAGTATTTCCGTTTTCACTTTTTGCATCCTGTTTACAGAACTTGGAACAAAAACGGAAAACAAGAAACCAAAAAGAAATGTTTCGGTTCCAAGTTTTATGACCGAAACAGAGAAACAGAAAAAGAAACACTAGCCAAACACCACCTAAACAACATTTCTAATATTATCTCTTTAAAGTCAACGATTCATAAATATAAGATTTGATTCCATATCAAAACATGATTTTCATGAAGCCCCAATCACTTCATATCATCACATAGCCACGCAATTAACTAGTTCAATCACAATATTTAAAGCTGCTAATAAATAAATAAACAAATTCTTCTGTTTTATAAATCAAGCCCAAAAAGAAGGATATTTATGTAAAAGAGGTACCTGCACCATTTTCACTTCTTGAAGAGCCTCCCTCACTGATCTAGAAGTTGTCAGGCTCGGCACAAGCATTGCAGGCGGTTCAGAGAAAACCGGGTTGATTTTCCCTTCATCCGATCGATTCCCTCCAACTGAAAAATCCGTCGAATGAAAACCCTTTTTCTTTCGGTATCGAGGCCTGAATATTTACAAATATAAATTTCTAATTTCAAAAATAAAAAATAAAAAATAAAATAAAATAAAAATGAAAAGTCGTTACTACTTTGGAAGAATAGAGCCCTCTCGAAGATATAGCCAATCGTTTGTGTACTCATCAAACTCCGCCACCATTGCAATCACAAAAGCAACTCCTCTCCGAAAAGACCTCTCCTGCATTTGCATCATGGATTTAACGGTTAAAATTTAAATCTTAAATAAAATAAAATAAAATTTAAGCAATCACTGAGTTCCCCAAAAGGGTTTGTTTCCAACCTGATATACAATAACAGATGCATACAATCCGATGAAGAAACTCGAGAAAACAGCCATTACTATACTCCCAACAACAATAAGAGGCCACATAAGTATCGTCAAGCCAGCAATTGGGATGCATGCGGTTTCAAGAAACGGGCCTTCCCGGCTTATTAGATCATGGATTAGCCTTTGCCATCCCTTGAACAACATGTATGGGCTCTTAACAATGGCAATCGCCGTGTACAGAGGAATTTCCACTATTAGCCCCATCAGCCCAACAATTATACACCCGGGCACGTGAATGAACCTACAAACAAACCCCTCCTAGTGAATTTGATGTCACAGAAATAGTTGAATTTCACTATGTTTTACAGTTGAATTCAAGAATTGCAACGTTTACCTAAGAGGTTGAAGCTCATTGGAAGAGGGCGATTCCCTGAGCTCCTTTAGGTAGAGTGGATATGAATGGTAGCAGATATCAGCAAAATCTCGAACCACAGTGCAACATCCTCGCATTGTCCCCCAAGTTCCATCCTTTTTATAGAGTGAAAATTGGAAGAAAAAAAAAATTAAAATTAAAAAGAAAAAAGCAAAAAGGTGGTGAATTATAAACGGGATTAAACAGATATAAAATTATTACCACAATGCAATGGAGGAACTTCTTGGATTCATTGTCTTGTCTGAAGGCCTCAAAAGCTGAAACCCATGGGGTGAAGAAGCCATAACCCACTCCCACAAGAACACTACCAGCTATGCTTAGACCCAACCACATTCCAAATAAGGAGGGCAAACCAAACAGGAAGGCTACCTTCAGTGGTAAATCAAACCTTTCAGTCCTGTAAACAATATCAATTTAAATTCATACGTAAAACTAAAAATCAATACAAAAAAATCAAATTACCAAAAAAAAAAAGAACAAATTACCAAAAAAAAAAGATCAGAAAAAGGCATTTACTTGACAAGGGTGTAGACTGTCCATAATACATGGAAAGGAAATAGACCCAAAATCACCCCAACATTCCCAATTATTAGTATCAGACAAGCAATCGGACCCACCAAGATACCTGGAATTTTCAATTGAAAAACATCAATATAAATAAATCCCATAACCCAAAAAAGGAAAAAAGAAAAAAACCCCAAAATCAGAAAATAAATTTAAGACGAGGGGAACGATACGAACTTTTGAGAGCACCCAGCAAGAGGGCAGAGCAGAACGCGAAAACAACGTAGGTGATCTTCAACCATTCCATCAAGTTGTTGGGCATGTTTCAAACGGCTCGAGGAAATTAAGAACAATGAAAAAAGAGTCGTTGGGCGGAGGTTTAATCCGTGGCTGTCCTCAAAAATGTTTGAGCAGAAATATGACCCGAGAGAAGCGGTCTGCAAGAAGATGACAGAGAGAGAGAACAAAAGGAATCGAAATCCAACAGAGGATTAAAGAAGAAGACAAGCTGCGATAAAGAAATGACCCTTTTATTCCAGAGGGATGTTTGTCCATTTTTGTGCCAGCGAAAAACCGTAAATATCCAAAGGAGTGGAAGATGTTTTTTAATTAAGATTAATCAGAATCTCAAAATGGAGAAAATGCTTTGATTGTTCATGTTAGTTGCTCATCATTTCTCTCCTTGTTCCGACTTTCTCGTACATGGTTTTGCCACGTGGCAGACTGTCAGTTGAGGAGGTGATCCAATGGATGACGCAAACTCGGAGTCGGTACGCTATGTCGTACTGGATCAGTTTTCAGTTATTATCAGGTGCATAAGCGTGGGTCTCAAGGAGGGGTAACCGCGCCGCTGGCCATGTGATTTTAGCCGACTCCTTGGTCAAAGTCAACATCATAAAATATTTGCAGATCTTTTATTTTTATTTTATTTTTTTATGCTGTGTTTTTCTTGGTCAACGTGAGGCCCTTATAAATGGGGAATTTCCCTGTGAAAGAGCTCACCCGAAATGGCAGCAATATGATTTTCTGAATTTGTTATGACAATCATAACCTCAATTTGTGCCGGGGGATAATTCCTCACGGCCACATGTGCGAGGAGTTGCCATGTGGTGATTTTGTATTGTGAATCAATTTGATTTTATCGACCACTTTGAATTGTCACCCTTTTATTTTGTCGAGGATCAATTGAGTCGAAAACTTAAAATAGACCTCTTCACTGTTACCATACTGCCTTAGACTAACTACTGACCTATGTTATTTGGAAAGGTCTCTAATGTCATCAGGGAGCCGTCCTCCAAGTATGGGTTGGGTTGTGTTACTTCATCCTCTCCGAGAGCCTATGGGTTGTGCCAATTGGGTCGTGTGATGCCAATTAGACTAATTAGACCAGGCATCTCCCTATTTGCTACAATCTGGATTAGGGGGCTGATTCGAGTTTAGGCCCTTAATATTTCAAGATTATTTCTATTTTCACGTCTATAAATGGACGAACCATAAATGCACTAGTTACTAAGTTTTTGTTTAGCACACTTTAACTCTTAGTTTTTTTTCCGAGCTATTACTATCACGTTGAAAAGATTTGAATATGCCCTAACAAGTTTTTGTGCAAGTTACATGTTTGCCCTCTGAACGGATTAAATACAACGGATGGAGTCTTTCTTTTGTAGGTCCTTCATTCATTAATGAACATTTTTTTATCATATAGGTGATAGGTTTATATGATTAATTAATTACTAAAACAAAGTTCAAGTTGAGAAGATTTATGTAGTATGTAGAGAGAGAAGGCGGCTTGTAATTTCTATAATGGCCACATCACCATCACTTGCTATCAAAAAAAAAAAAAAGAAATTTCTATCAATAGATCGATCTCAGCATGTTTGAGAAAATGAATGAAAAGTAGGGGTTTGGAATTGTAACTTGTTGTACAAGTCAGTCAACTTGTAATCGCAATTTAGTTTTCTTTGTTTTTTTTATTTATTTTCGTCGTTATCATGAGTTCAGATTGATTAAAAAACATTTTGCAACCTGCCATGATTGAAAATTGCAATCAAAATCCCAATTAAACTTTGAAGTTTGAACTCGTCCCAAGAACAATAATATTAATAGGTCATAGCATGCGTGAAATTTTTAATTGTTTGCCAAGATGATAATAGAACCCAAAACAACATCAAAATTTGTGATCTAACGTGCCTCTGTGGTAAGAAGTCTAATATTCAAAATCTCATTCTCCATCCGTTTCTAATCTAGTGTGCTTTTTTAGTAAGAGATCTAATGTTCAAAATCTCCTCCTCTAACCGTTTCTGATCTAGTGTGCCTCCTTAGTAAGAGATCTAGTGTGCAAAATCTCTTCCTCTAACCATTTGTAAAGTAAAAAAAAAAAAAAAAAAAGAGTATTTATATAATTATTTCTGTTTTATATGACTAATAGCATTGTTACATTGAAATTGTCATTGTTACAATTACATACAAAGGAGCAAAAAAAACATGTTTGTAATCTTGCTCAAAATATAGATTCGTATTGTCATATATACATACGTTGGTCATCTAAGGTGTTTTAAAATAGTTAAATGACAATAAGAACGGTGACTATTTGGTTGAAATTAAGGTAACCATTAGCCTGAAATTAAGAAATTAAATCAGAAAAATAATGCATATGTATATAAATGATAACTATCGTGTCAACTAATCATTCGAAGGGCAAAATAAATGGGTCGCCTAAATTTAGAGTGGGACTGATTATTAAATTTTCACTACAAAAGATGTTTGAAAAGATTATTATTTAAAATATAAATTAAAAAAATCAATTAACATCAGTGGGATAAAATATGAAGGTTTTTTTTTTTTTTTTTTTTTAAAAAAATATTTAATATTGTTGAGATTAAATATTTAATGTTGTTGAAATAGGAGTGATTTTCGTAGTAAAGATTTCAAATTTGAAAGGAATTGTAAATTTAAAGATTTCGAAATTGGATAATATTATGTTGCCTAGAAATGGTAATGAATGTATGGTTTTGTCTCTACTAGCCTCCGTTCTCAGTCTTCCAAGGTTCCTGCACAAATTCTTAACACTGGAGGATGGATCCTGACAAAAAATCTCTGACATGAGAGTAAATATTTAATGAGAGAAAAATGTGCAAAACCGAATGAAAGGGTGCATGATCAACAAAATTGAGCGTGTGATAGAGTTGCATATAGGGTATTGCATAGGAATTGCCTAGAGTTGCTTAAAATAGCATACTTAGGCTCATGAATTACTCGGATATTTATACAGTTCTTCGTTCGGAATAGGGAGAGAGGAGGGCCTAGTCACCAAATCCGTTACGATGTGATGATTGTTCTGTTCTTTGTACATCCTCCACGTTAAACGAATATTCTTTGCTAATTTGGTGGTGACTCACCTTCTGCCACTAAATGCCACCGTACTCGATTTTGTCAGTCGGCCCGATTCTCGTGCGGATCCCGGGTTCCTAACGTCCTCGGGCTTCTTCAAATACATCGCTTCACCCCCGAGGGGTTGAACTCACTAATGGTGACGGGCCTAAACCCAAGAAATTTTAGGCGTAACTCAAACTCCTTTTTGCAGTTTCCTGAGTTCTCTCACGGAGTGACCCAAGATCAAATCCACCCCATCAATTTGAATTTTCATTAAAAAAAAATGAAAAAAAAGGAGAGTGTTGGGAAGCACAAATGAAACAATGATGACGAGCATTTATCTTTAATCTAAATCCGTTAAGCAAACGGCCGTTTCTGTCCGACACAACCACGCATCGCTTTCTCGTTCTTCCTAACCCCAAAAAAACCCCTCTGCCTTTTCTTCTCCCAAGTCACCACCTCCTCCTTCTGTCTGAATCTCAGCAAAAATATGCTGATAAAAGAAACTGGCCCAATTGAAGCTCTTGATCCCGATCGAAGCAATCAAGATGTTGTTGATGATCAAGCGGTGATCAAGAAGGAGCCCGTGGAATCGACTGAGGAAATCCCCAAATCGACTGATGACGAGAATTCGAAACCAATCCAGTTGTCGAACACCCTCTGTGACCCGTCTCCCGCGACAGCCTCCCCTTCCACCATGGTAATTCTTGCTTTACCCTCCACTTCCACCATGGTAATTCTTCTTTCTATCTGTGGTATGGCGTTCTCGAGTTTGCTTGGTCGATTGCGCTAAGATCAGGATAACTGTGAGCAGGGCAAGAGGAAGAGGAAGCCCAAACTGGTGGAAGACGAGATCTACGAAATAACGATGACAAAGATGAAGAAGAAGAGGATTTCTTATGTTTCCAAATCAAACCATGTGAGCGTAATTTGATTATAATTGTTTCAGCTTTCACATCTGAGTTCAAGTTTGCCATTTTTAACTAGATCATTCACTGGACTTGATAACCGTTAAACCCTAGCTATGAGCTAAACATGCTACTGAAACTCAAAACGTTTGCCACAGCTATCTAGGTAGATTACATTATTTGGGTTTTCCCAATTCGTTCAAGGGCGTTTACATGGAGTATGCCCACCACCTGTTTGTTCATTGATCCCACTGAACATCTATTCAAATTGTACCTCTTTTCTTTCATTGTGCTGAAACAAGTAGCTCTGAACATGTTTTTCAACAGGCAACTCTTGACATTACTGGCCGGCGTGTAAGGTTAGTAAGTAGCTAAAATTTCTTGATTTGTCTATTTATTTACATAAACATTTGTTGCTTATTTTTGTCACATCCTCGACTCTGATTTTACATGAAACTTTAGGAAAGAAAAGGCTTCAATTGACGGGTTCAATAGTCCCGGT
This sequence comes from Eucommia ulmoides, assembly GCA_016647705.1. NCBI lineage: Eukaryota > Viridiplantae > Streptophyta > Magnoliopsida > Garryales > Eucommiaceae > Eucommia > Eucommia ulmoides. The sequence continues at coordinate 13,174,424 of CM028339.1, read as the reverse complement.
CAAGTCAAATCTCCTACCATGATTCGAGCCGAGGAGATTCAGACAAGCCTAGGAACCGAATTCCCAAGCTTTGTGAAGCCCTTGGTCCGATCTCATGTTTCCAGCTGTTTTTGGATGGTAAAAAAACCTTTTTTTCCCCTTTTCTGGACAAGCCATAGAATTTTTTTTTGATTTACTCTCTTTAAGACAGGGCCTTCCTCTTCCGTTCAGCAAGATGCATTTACCATGTATCGACAGTACGTTTGTTCTTGAAGATGAAAGTGGGGAACAATATAAGCTTAAATACATCGGAGATAAGCCTGGGCTTAGCGCCGGGTGGAGAAAATTTGCCATGGGACACAATTTGCTTGAAGGAGATGTTTTGATCTTTCGTTTAGTCGAATCCAACAAGTTTAAGGTAACAAAGATTTTAAGGAAAATCAATGCTTAAACATGGTTTTGATCTTGTTTTGATATGTTTTTTGTATACCTTTTTTAAGGTATACATTGTCCGTGCAAACGAGATGACTGAGGTTGTCGATAGTGCGCTTACCCTTTTGAATTTGGATGCCCCTACAAAACAAAACGGTTCAGACTCTCCGAATATTGATGTCGATCTTCAAAATAACGAAATTCCAGAGGTGGCGGAACAATCTAGAAGCGAGAGCGAAGAGATCCATTCTGAGGTTCTGGAAGATTCTAGATCCTCGGATCAATCACTTCAGACCAAGGATATGAAAGGCTTCAATAAATTCCACATCATAGTGAACGGTTCGTGCATAAACTCGGAACTACCCAAACACATAAGGATGAAGTACTACGATCTCTGCTGCTCTAAGAACACATATCTTCACAAGAATCTCATGAATGGCTTCTACACCAAATTGGTTTCGGGCATTATTTTTGAGACTGTCCGAATTGCCGACGCGATACGAGGTTGTAAGATAACGACTTCCCGTGATGAATTTGCCGTGTGGGATAAGTCGTTGAAGTCATTCGAAATCCTGGGTATGAATGTCGGGTTTTTACGGGCCCGTTTACGCCAGCTATTGGGGCTGGCGTTTGAGGCCAATGGGGCTTCGGAGACGAAGAGATACTTAGAGGCTAAAGCAGAGCAGCGGCGGACCGAAGAGAAGATACGAGAACTCGAGATAAAGATGGTGGAACTGAAAGAGGTGTCGAAGAAGGTTGCAGCCGATATTGAGATGCTGAAGCCGATGGCGGAGGGTTATGAACTTAAGTTCCAGGAAGAGGCTGATGCCCCATGGTAATAATATTTGGCTTTCGAAAATAACATCAAAATTTTGGGAATAACTAGGGTGTGGAAATGGTGTTTTTAAGTATCTATTTTTTGTTGTGTGAGGCTGTACAGAAAACTTAAGAGATTCAATGGCAATATTTGTGATTTCATTGGGTTTTTCCTGGGAGAGGATGACTAGATAAAAGAGAGGAATATTCAAAAAGACATTACAATTATATTTAGAGAAATTTAATATACACACCTATGGAAATGGAAATGATAATATGAACTCCCAACTAGTATAATAAAGTTTTTAGTTCTTAAAAATATAACCAAACATGAATATTCACATTTTTTATTTATTGTTTTTAAACATTTTGATATCTTTCATTCACTGTTTTTAAACATTTTGATATCTTTTCACTTTTTCTGTTGATATGAATGTTCATTGTTTTTATATGAATAGAATTTCGTTTTTTGTTATATTCACACGTTTTCACCAAAACAACAAAAAGAACATCAAATCAAAGACATTGAAAACTCTCCAATATCAAACATTGACAAAAAAAAAATATGGTATGAACAATCACAAAAAAATATATTTGAAAACAACCAAAGAACAAGAAATCAAAAATATTGAAAATAATCTCTAAGATCAACAAAACAAATTCAGTATAAACATTCCCCAAAATCAAACCAAATCAAAAAATTAAAGAACTAAGATCAATAAAAAAAATAAAAAAACAACCGGTGTGAACATTTTTCTAAACCACGTAAAAATTTGCCAAAAAAACAAATAAGAAACACAAAATCAACAAAAGCACAACCGAAATGAACATTCACCGATCATAATGACACATTCACCCCGAAAACTTAAAATCGGTATGAACATTGATCAAATCACAACATTCACCAAAAATCCAATCGATATGCATATGTCGCTCAGAAAATTACCAAAAAGAACATTCACAGATAAAAATAAAATAAAAAAATCTCCAAAAATAAAATAAAAATAAAATAAAATAAAATAAATAATAATAATAATAATAATAATAATAATAATCAAAACAATCTGAAAAACAGAGCGAATATTCACAAAAAAAAAATAAAATAAAATAAAAAATCGAAATCACGTGTTTATTCATGAACAAATCAACAACTAGAACATTCGTGAACGAATTTACATATCTATGTGTAAGAGAGAGAGATATTGTTGGCCCAGTAAGCTACCCAAGAGGAAGGTGAATTGGGTAGTTATAAAAAATTTAAACAAATTTCTTATATTCTCAACACTTGATTAATCAAATAATCGATTTACCCTAAATCAATTATTATCTTTATAATACAGCGGATAAGTGTATTTAATCTAAGTGCACATTCAAATAACAAAATACAAATAAAGTAAACAAAGCAACACACAAGGATAAATCCTGATTCACCAAGTTACTCTTGGTTAAGCTAGTCCTCCGAGCCTCACGGAGATTCGCACCCACTAAACCACTTAATCCCTTTAACAAGTAAGAACCAAACCCTTATAATGATTCTTTTCACAGGCTCAGAATCAACATTTACCCCTTTTCACAGGTTAAGGAAGAACCTTATCTTTTTGCAGGCTAAAAACTAACATAATTCTTTTACCAGACTAAAAATCAAACCTCACAAAACACTCTTAGTATCATTTTCATCGGTAAGGATGAAACCATTACAATTCACTCAAAAGTAATTTTAATCAGGAAGAATCAAGTCTAATTCTTTTCAAGGAAAAAGAATAACTTAACATTTTTATCTACTAGGTAAAGATCAAATCTCAATCTTTTTTTTAGAAAAAATTGAAACCCAAGCTACCCCTGACTAGATACTCCCAATAGTATCTAATCGACACAAATTCACCAATTACAAAAATCAATGAATTTCTTCCTATTCAGAACTTCTACCACCTCAAGTTAATTAAACTCATATATGTCCCGAAATTACTAGTGATAAAATTTATGTGAGGAATTCAATATCTGATTATATAAAGTGTGGGTAGCAGAAAATTTAAGTGCGTAATTAGATAATCACAAAAAAATCATTTTAAAAGAATTTTTATACTCTTTAAAGTTCAAAAACGATTTTAACAAGATCTTATCAACCAAGTAATAATAAGAATATGATTTCACAATAAAGAGTAAATAGCTTGGAAATATCTCATTAGGATACTATCGAAAGATTGAAAATTGAATCGCTAGACAGCTCAGATCAGTGATGCCAAAATAATTAGCGCTTTAACTCAAAAACTTTTCGTATAATTGATCTTACAATTGATCTTTCAATATAATCTCAGAATAACAACTCCTAGAAAGCTCAGGAATTGAAAGTTCTTGATTGATGTGATGTTATGATATGTAAAAATCGTAAGTCTATATAAGTTGATTTGAAACAGGCCCTCTGACAATTAGTTTCCTCAAGATATAACTTTTAAATGCACCTAAAAACCCCTTATATTATTGCCATTCATTCCTAGTCTAATTCACTCATATATGACTTCTAAAACATTCAATTTAATCCCTAAGTTATTTCTCAATCTCAAATTTTATAGATAGGAATTATTAAATAAACTAAATTGAGAAACACTTCAATTATGTGTACCATATTAATAGGTGTAATTTATCTATCTATTTTCAAACCGAACTTGTTAGTTTTCGAGTGTTATTATAGTATTTTATTACATTTTAATTTATTTTTATTCTTTTTGTATTAAAACAGGTGTGTGGGGTGAAAAATGATGAAAATGGATCTTAAATTATCAAATCGGATAAAAAACGGTGGAAGAATAGTGGAAAAATAAGCATAGAGGCAAAATTCATGACAACAGCCTACCGATGCGGCGTCCAAACCACCGCCGTGGCGATCAATATGCAGAGAAGGCCAAATTGTTGCTGAAAGCCCACCGCCGAGGCGGTGAAACAACATAGAGGTCTCTGCTTCCACCATTAAGTCAACCGCCTAGGCCGTAACTTAACCGACATACCTACCGCCGCTGCGGTAACTCTACACATAGTTTAGATATTTATTTAGATATTTTTTAGCCCTATATCTTCCTCATCTCCTCTATTTCGAAAAAAAAAAAAAAAAATAGAGCTCCTAGGGTTAGAATAGGGTAGAGAGGTTTTTGGGGAATGCTCCACTAAATCCGAAGGAAAAGATCACCAGGCGAAGAAGGAAAAGCAATCTTGGAGCGGTTTTAAAGCCAAATCTTTGGACTACGGCTAGTTTCTCTCATTTCTTTCTTTATTTCTTAACTTCGGATTATGGTTTGAGCATGTTTAGATCATTATTCATTCTATATACGGTTATAGCCGTTAGCTAAATGGGTATTGTTTAGGAATTATTATAATTTATGAATATGTGATTTTGAAATCGGTGTTTCGTTAATAGTTGTTCTTCGTTATTTGATTGTGTTTGCCATTTCTCTTTATTTATTATGCTTGTTATGATAAAATGAGAAATCGGGATTTGACACTCTGGAGAGGTAACTCCGGATTCGAATTAAGGTTTAAACACAACATGACGATCTAATAACCCGAGAGGGAGTTAAAGAGTGTGCAATCAATGACGTTGGGACAAGACTCGCGTGACTATGTGTTCTAAAAAATGCTATAGAGGGACTTCGGTTTTAACGTGAAATCACATTTTCATTCACTTGTCACTCGGGAGAGGGAGTGAATGAATTTACGATACAGAGATTATCAGATAAGTCGAACACCATTAACGTAAGTCAAACGAGATCAAATATGTATTTGTAAACGAAGTTAATCCCTAGATAATCCATTCCCTTAAACGTCTCAAAATAGTAATATAGTTTAATTAGATAAATTAGTATTTTAGTACTAGTATATTATTAATTATAAACTTCATTTTTTATCGCCTAGATAAAATTAAGTTATGATAATTGCGGTACTCGACAATATTCTCAACCAATTCCTATGGAAACGATAACCCTTACTCTTCCTACTCTACTGAAACTTTACCCGTACATTTGCTATAAAAATGGTGACGTAATATTTCACTAACAATTTTTTGGCACCGTTGCTGGGGATTGTGTTTTAGATTATTATTGATATTGTAAGTAAATGACCTAATTTTAATTTAGGCATATATATTGTTTATAATTTTTCTTTTTCTTTTTGTTTTGTTTTACGAGGTGATTGAAAATGGATAATCGAGAAGTCATTATTTGTTTCTTTCAACAAGATTCCGAGCAATTTTATTGCTCTTGGGATCGTTACAACTAGCTGATATTTCGGTTCCCAAATCATGGTTTCCCGAGGGAGTGTCAACTCCTGAATTTCCTCGATGTGTTACAACACGCAACTAAAATATGGGTGGAAAGAGGAAATGTTAGCACCTCTTTCTATGACCTAACCGCGGACGAAGCCCTTTGGTCATTGAAGGAAATGGCGGCCCTTGATTATCAAAGTTGGAATCATTCACCAAATCACCAAAACTTGGGGGATTGTTCGAACGCTACGGCGCCATGGATTGACACTCCAACTCAAGATGTGGAGTCTTCTCCCGCCTTGGACGACGTGTTCGCCACAGTTATGGAAAATACTTAGACATTTTTTAAGGAGACGAATGACCGGATCAACGAGCACAAAGATCGTCTTGATTATATTGAGACGGTTTGCGCCAACATCGATGTGACCATAACATATTTGCAGACGCAAATCGGTCATCTTCTCTACTATGTTGAGTCCGAAACGGTGGCACTGAAAGACGAGCACGTCACATCCGAATGTGAAAGCCACCGTAAGGAACCGGAAACAAGCAAAAGGCACTTGGGTGAGATCGAAGACAATCGAGATAATTGGGAGAGAACCCAAGTGTGGACTGACGATGGAGATTCACATATTGATCGATGCTAGTTTTCACCGTTTGAATTCCAGTTAGTGATGCCCCACTCAATCCAAGACGATCACATCTACGAGGATCCGATATGGTTCACTTATCTTACCCCGTTTCCAGCTCAGTATATTCATGCCAACCAAGCACAAAATCCGGAGCTGAGTCGAGTTGAAAGATCAAGCCAATCAATGCCAAATCTCGCCAGTCTTGAGGGCGTACAAAATCAAGACCCGTATTTAGTGTTATATGACACTTACTATGGGCAAAAATTGCTCTTTGACAAGTTGTTCTCCGTGTTGAACTAAGGACAATAAACCATGCACTTCTTGGGAGGCAACCCATGTTCAAAAATAAATTAAATCCGTCACTACCAACTTGATTCAAAGGCGAGATTCTCTCGCCTTCTAGGTACGTGTTTTAAACCCCTTTCGTCAGCATGTTTTCTTTCAAATGTTGAGATTGATGATCGGGATATTCTGGACACTACCTGTTTTAAGTTTGGCGGTGATGTGTCTGATGTTAGTATGTTTTACTATTTTACCATATTGCATGTTTGTTTAGTGTAGAATATTTTTGTGTTGTTGCATGTTGAGTTTTGCATTTATTTGGACCGTTACCCAATGATGATATTATCCCCTGGTTGTTTTTCGAGGTTAAGGGTAATACCCATACATGTGTGTGTTCTGTGTGATTGACAATGCGTTTTGGTGAAAGTTATTGTGGATCCTAATTTGTACGAGCACATAGACTCAATGTATTTCTATTCAATTGATTTGAGGCCGATTATTGATTAACCAAACTCATGACGATTTAAGGATTCTAGAACCTAATTGAATCTCTAAGGTGAAATCCTAGGCGAGGTATTTCAGGAGATATGATTTAGGCATTCATTTTGTCGCTTGAGCCTTTTAAACTTACCATGTTATACCTTTATCCCTCGTTACCCTGTCGAAGCATAAATACCATTTCAATTCTGAACACATAAACAAATACCCTGGCCAATTGATCTTTTTCCAAACCTATATCGCTGAATTAAAAACACAATTTGAGTGAATCAAGTTAGCATTTGTATATGTTACTTGAAGTGAGCGGTTGGGTTCAGGGAGAACTTCTGATTGGTTCCGTATTCAAGTACTCACTTGTCACTTTTCTTTCCTTTTAACCACACCCGTGAAATTCTAGAAATCGAATAAGTTTGGGGGTGTGGTAAGTTAAAAAGAAAAAAAAAAAACATATGTAAATATCATTAAAATTCGTTTCTTTTGACAAGTGAGTACATTGGTTCTAAAATGTTAATTTGGGATTGCTTCCAATTTATCTATGGGGGTTCGAGAGTGAGTGTGCCAAGCGTTGAGCCTTGGGTAATATTAAGTTAACAACTTTAACCCATTTTCTATTCTGAAATACCCTTGGCCAAATATTTCAAAACCAAACGAAGTCCTTCTAATCTTTATGAACTTCCAAGCCTACATTAGTGCAGAGTGAAAGCCAATCAGGCATTTGAACATCCTAGTCCTTTACGGTCTAAGTCGTGAGTTTCGTTGGTAAATAATCCAATCTGGTCTTGGATAGCAATATTATTGAGTCTCACACACACTTGTTTAAAGGATCTAGAATGGCGTTTACCATTATTCAATGTCGAAATTTTAGAACACCACATGGTGTATTTTATTGCCTGAACTCGATATGATTGGGGGTTGTTGAGGGGAAAATGACTTGGTCGGTAGAAGAATTCAAAACTCGCATATCATTATGTTTAGATTGTTTGTGTTTAGGTTGTTCATGTTATTTAATTTAGTTGTGTTTTTCATTTTAGTATGAATGTTTTGCTTGAGAACTAGCAAAATTTCAAGTTTTGGGGTATTTGATAGGTGTAATTTACTTATTTATTTTCCAACCAAACTTATTAGTTTTCGAGTGTTATAATAGTATTTTAATATGTTTTTATTATATTTATATTAAAACAGGTGTGTAGGGGTGAAAAATGATGAAAATGAATCTTAAATTATCAAATCAGATCAAGAACGGTGGAAAAATAAGCATAGAGGCAAAATTCATGACAACAGCCCACCGCCGCAGCGTCCAATATGAAGAGAAGGCCAAACTATTGCTAAAATCCTACCACCGAGGTGGTGAAACAACAGAGAGGTCTCTGCTTCCACCGCTGACTCTACCGCCTAAGTCATGACTTAACCGATATACCCACCGCCACGGCGGTGACTCTGAACACAATTTAGATATTTATTTAGATATTTTTGAGCCCTATATCTCCCTCCTCTCCTCTACTTCAAAAAAAAAAAAAAAAAAAAAAAAGAGCTCCTAGGGTTAGAATAGGGTAGAGAGGCTTTTGGGGAATGCCCCACCAAATCTGAAGGAGAAGATCACAAGGAGAAGAAAGAGAAGCGATCTCGGAAAGGTTTTAGTGCCAAATCTTCGGACTACGACTAGTTTCTATCGTTTCTTTCTTTATTTCTTAACTTTGGATTATGGTTTGAGCATGTTTAGCTCGTTATTCATTCTATATACGGTTATGACCGTTAGCTAAATAGATATTGTCTAGGGATTACAATAATTTATGAATATGTGATTTTGAAATCAGTATTTCGTTAATAGTTGTTTTTCGTTATTTGATTGTGTTTGTCGTTTCTTCTTATTTATTATGCTTATTATGATAGAATGAGAAATTGCGGTTTAATACTGGGGAGAGGTAACCTCAGATTCGGATTGGGATTTAAACACAACGCGACAATCTAATAACCCGGGAGGGAGTTAGAGAGTGTACAATCAATGACATTGGGACAAGACTCAAGTGTTCTAAAAAATACTAGAGGGGGACTTCGTCTTTAACGCGAAGTCACATATTCATTTACTTGTCACCTGGGAGAGGGAGTGAATGAGTTTACGATACATAGATTGTCAGATAAGTCGAACACCATTAACGTAAATCAAACAAGATCAAATGCGTATTTGTAAATGAAGTTAATCCATAAATAATTCATTCCCTTAAACGTCTCCAAATAGTAATATAGTTTAATTTGATAAATTAATATTTTAATTTTAGTATATTATTAATTATAAATTTCATTTTTTATCACCTAGATAAAATTAGGTTATGATAATTACGGCACTCGACAATATTCTCAACCAATCCCTATGGAAATGATAACCCTTACACTTTCCACTCTACTAAAACTTGACCCGTACACTTACGGTGAAAGTTGCGATATAATATTCTGCCACTACATATCATAGGGATATCTAAATAGGAGTATTATTTCTTCAATATATCTAAATCCCCAAAATATCTCAATCAGGTAAGCTAAAAATAGCTAGTTTTGAGCAGCTCTCCAAAATTCCTTGAGATCCTAACTGAACAGTCGGTTGACCGACCTCTATACCATCGGTCGACCGATGAATACAAGATGCTAGTTAAACCTCTTTCAAACACTGGCCAGTTAACCGATCCCCCATGGGTCGGTTGACCGATCGATTCATGATACTTTTCTAGGCCAAAATTTGGCCCTGGTCGGTTGACTGATCACCTATCTTTGGTCGATTGATCGATACAGAGAGTTTTATTTCGGTCCATCGGTTGAGCAATCTATCTTGGTTAGTTGATCGATCGATTTAGAGACTCATCTTTTTTTCAGCCCATACCCATCGATTGACCGATCCTTTGATGGTCGGTTGACTGATCAATGCTGGAACACCCTACTCTCAAATTATTTCAACTCCAAACTTCAACGTTTTAAACCCTTTAACCGATTTCTTTTCTTGGTTAACTTAATTGACATTAATATTCAATTTTAAACAATAATCTTACTTAGGTCAATTTTCATTTTATAATTTCACATTCGAGCAAATAATTGAACACTAATTAGAACCTTAATTTCATCAAATTAAACCCACATAAATATTACTCATTAATTTGTGTCGTGTGTGATCCTAATCCGGATACATTAAGAGTAAAAAAGATTTAAGTTGTTTTCACCTAGTTCCTTCAGAATCTTCAATACTATACTCTTTAATGTTCGTCTCTGCATCCTTCATAATTACTTTATGATTTTATCTTGAATAGAACTCTTAAACCGAAACACTCAATAAATATGTTAATTCCACAAAAAAATCAATCATTAATTGTTCATCAAAACCTCATGATCAACAGGGGATTAAGAACGAATGTTTCAGTCAGAATGAATTGGAACATTCAGATCTCTATGTGTGTGCGTGAGAGAGCGAGAGAGGGAGAGAGAGAGAGCGACTGAGGTGGGAGCACGACAGGCACATGATGAAGATGAGCATAGCACTGACGACCTTTATCGTTCCAAATCTAGGACGAATGGCAAAAAATGGCTCTACCGCCGAGTCGGTGTAGATCTGGGAACATTCATAAAAAAAAAAAAAAAACAAAAAAAACAAAAAACAAACAAACAATAAGACACAATCAGTATGAACATTCCACATCCCACAAGGACACATTCACCCCGAAAATGAAAGTCAGTATGAATCAGGTCAGACCAATGCTCGTTTCGGGCGTCTGTGACAATCGTCGTTCCAGGATGTTCCTTGAGAGCGATGGCGACCATTAAAGCGATGGGTCGGTTGTTGTTGATAGGGTTTCCAGAGCTGTCGACAACGCCACTCCGATTGAAGTCGGTGTCGAAGACGATGCTGAGGTCTGCGAAGTTCACTGTTATTAATGGTTCAAACAAGTTCAATTATTGAGCTAGACTATCCAAGAAGCTAGAGGTCTAAACTTCTTTCTTCGTTTGGTCACTGTTGTTGATGATATGCAGAGCAAAAAAATGCATAGAGTTGAGAGGTTGAACTGAAAATATGGTGGCTATGAAATATGAATGATTAGGGTTAGTTTTTTTATTTTTATATAAAAGGGTAAATATGTCACTTCACTATAGGCAAATGATTAAATATTAACAATATTTTGATAGAGAACTAAATAATAACCTTTTTACTTGAAAGGTTTATCGAGGAGGGAGAGTGTAAAGTTTGGTCTAAACATTAAAAAACCCTTATATTTATAGAATTTTAATTTGTTTTTATAATATATAAAGATAAAATAGTAAATTAAAGGAAAAATTACCAAGAGAACCTAAATTAGACACCAAATTACTGGTTAATTTCACTGATTTGATAATAAACCAAGAACTCTTAGAAAACATTTTACATGCACGATGCAATCCCCAAATTTAATTTTGCATATTTTTCATTGATAGATTTATCCTTACTAGATCTACAAGAATTTGGAGTTTCCATATTCAATAAAATCATTTTATTTGATTTTCTTGCAAGATAATAAGGATTGAGAGTTTCTGTATTCAACAAATCATTTTATTCAAACCAAAATAACTATTATTGTACACATTTTTTTTTCATTATCTAATTATATATTCAGATTCATCTAAATAAGATTTTTAAAATGATATCAAATTCACTATTTTTTCCTTTAGTTTCAGTTTTCACATTCATGTTATATTCCACATGGTACTTTCAGATTTTTTGAGTTTTCTACTACATTGGATATTATATTTGTTAATCCTAAAATTTTGATGGACAATTAAACGTTGATGTTTTTTGTGGAACTAAATTTTATTGAGTGTTTCAATATATTAGTTCCAGTGATAAAAAAAGATCATGAAGATATTGTAGCAATGCTAAAGATGATGATTGTCACGACCCATCCCGAAATCCCAACATCCTAGGCTGGCGTGATGACATCATGACATCATAGAAAACAACCAACCAACCATCTATTACACGACAATATGCACATATATATAAATAAACCATCATCTATATGAAGCTATACATATTTCTGTTATGGGAACACACCCATTCCCCAAATACACTAACAGCAAAATATAATACCATGAACCCCTCACAGGTTCGCCTCAGAAAACTCATCTCAACCCTCCACACGACTCCATCGTAGGACTCTACTTAGCGCCAGTAGGGGACCGACTCCTAATTGCTTCACCTGCGAGTGTATTGCCTTCTTAGTAAAAATATCTTTAATAATAAAAACTCATTCTACAACATCTAAATCGATCAAGCGTAAGTTTATAAATACCACATAACTCGTAAAATCCCCTGTATAAAAGCAGGGAAAATAAAGCGACATAATTAAGTTCCATTCATATCCAACAAATATAAAAATCATACCAATCACCATGATAATAAATATTAAATCAGCCAATATACGTAAAACACCACATCTCAAGCACACATCTCAAACACACTTTTTAAGCACATAACTCAAACACACACTGGCCAGCCCTAGTGATCGTTTTAACCTCACTATCGGGAGTTGCAGCGGTACCGTACTACCCGTAGGATTTGTCTTCCTAACGGACACCCATCACTCCGCCGAATCGAATAATCACTGTGCAGTATAAACGTCTAACATCACTCTGCCGAAGCAGATAAACATCACTCCGCCGAAGCGGATAAATACTATGGAATCGTCAAATCAATAACATCATCAAATCAATACCATCACTCTGCCGAAACAGATAATTATTACTTTACCGAAACAGATAAGTACTATAGTATTGTGAAGTCAATAACATCGTCAAATTACGAATCAATAACATCGTCTAATCAACAACATCGTCAAATTAATAACATCATCATCAAATCACAACGTAATGATATCGTCTAATCAACATCGTCAGATCACACATCCACCTCTCTTTTCCAAAAATCGACTTTTTATCCGAAAATCATATTTCTTACTTTTTTTTAAAAGGAAACGTCTTATTTTACCAAAATCACTTTTCTACTCTTTTTTTTTTAAAAAACCATACATATTTAGAAAAACAGATATTTTTCACTCTCTTTTAAAACCACCAAATTTAAGCGAAAAACCATTTTTAACTTCCTTTCGAAACCAACACAATTCATTGAAAATTCATTTTCTCAACTCACCCAAAAACCTGCTTGATCTATATTATTTTGAAATCATTTAATTTAACTACAACCATTTTCCATCATATATATATATATATATATATATATATATATATATATATATATAAATAATTTGGCAAGAAGACAATACACTCACCTTACTATCCGCTCCGCAAAACTTTCACTGATTACTCCTTACCGAGACTCTGGTGCCAGCGAACCTAATAGTGATAGGGCCTAAATTAATATTTTATGCAAAAATAACCTAATCAGGCAATGCAGGCCCTTACTTTCACAATTTTCCCCGTCCCCACATTTTATTATGTAAAATTATTATTCGGTTAATTTTATTCCATTAAAAATTACTGCATAAAATTTAGTAATACGAACAGTCCCAAATTTATTATTGCGGTCACAAAATTTTGATGCTAGAATAATTTAACAAAACTAAAATAAACTTAATGAAAAACGTTACTCGTTCCGAATCGTTCACGGGTCACGAGATGGATTTTCAATTTTGTTAGGGTTATGTGTGTAATTTCTTCTTTTCTTCTCCTCTTCTTCTTTCTTTTTCCTTTTTCTGTTCTGTATTGTTTGTTGGATTCCCTACCGCCGACCATCGAAGGGCTCCCGCCGCTCGTCGCCCCACCAACTCTCTCTCCCTTTCCGACACCCTACCGTCGGCGATCAATAAACACACCCACAGCAGTGGACACAACACACACACAGCTCGCCGGATCAACGGAGCAACACATCGCTAAAACACACACACACACATGTTGCTCTCTCTCTCTCTCTAATTCTACACTCCACTCCAGCGATCACCACCCTTAACGACCATACACACATACACACAACTGAAACGCATACACAGCTACACACTTGCATTGCCGATTGTCCACACACACATACTCACTGTCCTCTCTCTCTTTAACTTTTCGGCGACCACCACACACCACCATGCACACTGATTACACATATACACACCTAGAACACATAAACACACACAAACCCATATGTTTTGATCAAACTCACACACACACACGCTGTTGGTAAAAACAGAGCATCCACACATACCGTCAAACCCACCTTCTCTCTTTCGAACTTTTCGGCCAACTCCGGCGACCACCATGAACACACAACACGCACACACACTGCAGGGACAACACATACACAAAGATTAAACTGAAGAACAACCACACACTCACGCATCCGAACCACTGCAGCCCACGAAATCGACCACGTCCACCGGCCGACGACACCCTCTCTCTCTCTGAAGTTTGACGAAGACACCCTCACGAAGAACACAAACACATACCTACACTGCGTTTCTATTTTTCTGCTTTGAATTTTCGCCGCTGGCGGACCGCTTCCTCTCTTTCTCTTCTCTCCTCTGTTTTCGTCGTTCTCCGTTTCTGATTTGTTTATCCCTCTGATTCTCTCTCTCTCTCTAGATTGTTCTGAATTTGATTTTCTAGATTTTTCTCATCTCTACATGCATGAACAAATATATATATGCATATAATTAGTGGTTTGTGAAATGACCTCCCCCTACCATGTCTCCCCGTTCCTCTCTCTCTCTGGTCGCTGGCCATCTCACTGCACACACACACACACACGATATATGCATATATATTTATATGTTTTATAATAATCTTTAGTTTAATTACTCTTTTCTCCTTAACTTTCTTAAAGCATTCTTCTTAGCCAGATTTTTCCATTTAACCTTATCTTAAATTTTAATTTGATCCCTAACAATTAATTTTTTTATAAATTGAATGACAAAATTTGAATCCCAAATTTTGAATAATGTTTCTAAATTTCCTATTTGACTCCTAATCTTTTAATTTGAATTTTAGTTGACCCTATTACTTTTAACTTGGTCTTTAATTAACTCAAATGTTTCTCCGAAATTTCTAAATGCTCTAAAATGAGCTTAAAGTGACATACGTGCTACGATTTGGGTCTTACAATGACAAAGATGATGGAAGATTAAAAATTTGAAGAAATTGAAGAACCTAGGGAAAACAACTCAGATTAAATTCTAACTCTTAATTTATCTCAGTTAAGATCACACACGATACAAAATATTTTTCAAAATTATGTGTTTTTTTTTATAGAATCCCAATTAGTTAAATTATTTGCTCCTATGTGTAATTGAAAAATAAATAAAGATAATTAACTAAAATTGATTTAAGTATTTAGTGGAGCTAATCGAGAAAATAAATCGGTTAAAGGGGCGAAAACGTCAATGAAATTGAATTTAAAACGAATTCAGAAAAGAATTCCAGCATCTATCAGTCGACAGGTAAATCGATCGGTGATTAATGAATGAAGTTGTTGAATCTCTCGATTGATAGGTAGGTCGACCTGAGCTTAAAACAAGAAATCACTGAATCTCTAGGTTGACAGGTGAGTCGACTTGTGGTAAAAATAAAAAATAAACGTTCTGAATCTCTAAGTTGACAAATAGGTCGATTTATGAAACTCTCTGAATCGTCCAGTCGACAGGTGGTGGATGGTCAGTCGACTGATGAGTCTATTTCAATTTTAGAGGATTTCGAGGATTATGTTCAAACAGTAGTTATTACTAACTGTTTATGGTTGAGATATGAGAGAAATTTTAGGGATATGATAGTATTAAAGATATATCATTGATATTTTGTCATCCTTATAGATATGGTTCATATATTTTGGTTATTTCTCAAATTTGTTTATATAATTCTTTCTATTCTATCTATTTGAGTTTGAGAAATATTTGAGGAACTAATTTGTATGTTTTGAAAGCTATAATTAAGTCAAATATACCTAAAATAAAATATAATGATATATGGGATCTATAGATGTTTTTTAGATACTTATCATTTAAAAACTAACCATTAGAGGGTTTGTTTTAATTCCCTATATATAAATTTTCCGATTTAACATAATAAATATACAATATCAAGAATTATTAAGTTCATAAGCTTTTCTAAGAGTCATCATTCTGATATTATTTTAAGAGATCAAATTGTGAGATTAATTGTTAAGGAGTTCTTGAGTAAAAACGTTAATTGTATAATCGTCACCGATTTGAGCTGTTTAGCGTTTCAATCTATAATTCTTCGGTATTATTCGCATAAAAATATTTTAAAATAATTTTTGGTAAAAATCTGATTACATTCTTATTTGTGTGTCATTCATATCTATCATAATCAGATTTTTATATTTTCTTGGTGAAAGTGTTTCAAGTATATTCTTAATTGAGTTTATTGTTATCATTACTTGCTTGGTGAATTGATTGTATGAGAAATCGTTTTTGAACTTTAAAAGCATAAAAAATAAAAAAAAATAAAAAATAAAAACGATTTGTGTGTTAATATGATTATGTGCTTAATTGTGCTATCTGTATTCTTTATTATAATAAGATTTTGTTTACTCACTTTATTTCTATCACTAATATCGGGACATTAATTGAGTATTAATTAATCTGAGGTGGTAGAAACTCCGAGTGGAAAGAACTTATCAATTTTTGTAATTGGTGAGTTGTGTGCGAATTAGATACTACTGGAAGTGTCTAATCAATGGTAGCTGGTTTCAATCTCTTCTAGTAAAGAGATTGAAGCTTTGATCTTTTCCTAGAGTATAAAAATATTAGGTGTTAATTCTTTCCTAATTGAATTTGTGAGTGAATTGTAGAGGTTTCATCCATTTTTACCTGGGAAAAGGATAATTAGAGTGTTTGTAATGTTTAATTCTTGATCCTAAGGTATAAAAAGAATTAGGTCACGATTCTTCCTGTAATAGAATTAGGTTAATCTTTAACTTGTAAAAAGATTGGTTATTCTTGAGCCTGGGAAAAAGAATAGGTTATTTCTGAGCTTGGGAAAAGGAATTGTAAAGGTTGATTCTGAGCCTGTGAAAAGAATCATTATGTAAAGGTTTGGTTCCTACCTGTAAAGGAATCTTGAGTTTAGTGGGTGCAAATCTCCGTGGGACTCCGAGGACTGGTTTAGCCAAGAGTAGCTTGGTAAACTAAGATATATCGTAGTGTACTGCTTTATTTACTTTACTTTTATATTTTTGTTTGGTGTGCACCTAGTTGATAATATATTTTCGCTGCTATAAAGAGTTCATAATCAATTTAGGATTAAATTAATTATTTAAATTTTTTAAGTATTATTATTCTGTTGATTTTTATCACTACCCAATTCACCTCCTCTTGGGTAGCTCATTGGGCCAACAATTGGCATCAGAGCTGGTTCAGCTCAATTAGCTTAAAGCACTAGCTTATAAAGATCACATGGCGCACACAATAGGCACACTAGGTGAGGGGCTTTCTATGCACCGTCCACCATTGTTTACATGTAGTAATTATACTGTTTGGAAGAATAGAATGATTGTTTTTTTGTAAGCCACTAATTACGAGGCATGGTTGATTATTGAAGACGGTCCATACACTCCTATGGAAAATGAAGTAGCCAAGAGAAAAGAGCAACTGAGTTCATTTGATAAAAAAAAATCATTTATTAACTCACAAGCTACTAACATTTTTCTTTATTCTTTAGATGCAAATTTGTACAGAAAAATTTCAAGTTGTATTTCTGCGAAAGAAATATGGGATACATGGAAAGACATATATGAGAGAACTGATCAAGTGATTGCAATCAAGGAGGCCAAGGATCTCACCAAACTCACTATCGATGAACTCAACATTGATTTGATAACCCATGAGATGGTTGTGAAACAGTTTGAGGCTGGATTAGAAAGTAACCTAAAGAGAAAAGAGAGACCTACAAAAGAAACATGGGATGATACAGATTCCAGTAGTTCTGAAGCATCAAGCAATGATAAGAGAACTCCGATATTTGCCCTTATTGCCAAAATAATTGAGTCAAAGTTGAGATACAATTATTGCAACAGGGTTGGATATTTTAAAGTATCATGTCCGTTCAAGAACCCTAAGTTTATAGCTAAGAATGGATCCAAAGTGAAATGGATACCGAAAAGAGCTATACAGTTGGCTTGTGCAGAGTTACATAGTATTGGGACTGGACCGAAAGGAACAACCAGAGAGATTATATCAAAATCAAAATGGGAAGTCATCAAGAATTCACAAGCGATATGTATAAAGAGAAAAGGTATACCAAAGTTGAGATGTAAAATTTTAAAGAAGCAACAATCGACATGTGCAAACAAAAAGGATGTACCAAAATAAAAATGTGAAACTACAAAGAAGTCACAAGTGACATATGTGAACGTAAAAGATGAACCAAATTCGAGATGTGAAGTTACAAATAATCTAGAAGTAGCAAGCTAAAGCAGGAAAGATGTACCAAAACCATCAGCTAAGAGAAATTGTGTACTCAAATCAATACAAATGAGGTAAAAAGAAAAGTCGTCACTAAGGATATAAGAGGTACTCATAACCCTTCATGATTTAAATTTATTAAAAAATGAGGTGTCCGACTTGCCAAATAGGTAAGTTGGTAATGGTTTCTAAGATCTAGTTTAAATGATGTGTTACTTATTGTCTTAGAAATATTGCATGGTAATTCTGAGAATCAAATTTAGTTAAGGGGTATTAACCTGTCTTTATATGCTTATATCAAGTAATGATCATGTGTTTGATTTTGAAACATGTTACATAATTTAGAAAATGAATCAAGTGTTTGTGCTCTCACTAAGTGGTGTTAACGATTTGTTCCATGTTAGCAAAACCATTTGTTTAATGTGCTCTTATTCATGAATATATATTTTTTACAAATGTGTTTGATTGAGCTGATATGTTATGCTTCTTAAAATGATATCTTAATTTATTATAATGCATAATATCATGATATATTAAACGTTTTCAAATGATTATTATTTTGGAAGGGTTTTAAAATTTTATTATGCATGTACTAGATTTATGATTGATAAATTATTCTTGAGATGTGTTTCCTATTATAGTGCGTTAAAGATCATATGTTTTGTTTCTATTAAGGGAATATATTATTTGGTATCATTAGTAAAGCATACGGACTTAACTCAAATTATATGATTGCATACTATATTATTGAAATATTTTGATTGCCTCAGGATTATTCTCTTGTGTATGAATTTATTTATCTACAATTATTTAGGGGAAGAAGTTTTTATAAGTAGGGAAATAATGTGTTATGCTTAAATTAAAAAAGATGATATTGAAGATTTTGATACTTTTGATTAGTTTGTTTTACTCACTAAATCTCTAGCGGAAAATTAAAGTTCATGACATTTGCCTAGAATAGTGATGTTTTTGGTTCCCTTTTCCAATTGTTTTTTAGATGATAAATGGGGAGAATTAGTTAATATTTTAATGAATGTCTGATGTTTTAATAAATGTCTCAAGGGGAAGCTTGAATTATCTTGTTAAGTATCTTAAGCAGGAGTTTATTATATATTGAAATTTGTTCACTGTTGTAAATCTTATAATTATCTTCATTACTTTACTTTAATGAGTTAAAGAACCCATCCTCGAATTTAGAGGGAGTGTGGTTATATTATTATTTTGAAGAAAATATCAAAGTTAATTATCATCATAAAAAATGGGGAGATTGTCGATCCTAAGATTTTAATGGACAATTAAACGTTGATGTTTTTGTTAGAACTAACAATTTTATTGAGTGTTTCAGTTTATTAGTTCTAGTGATGAAAAAGATCGTGAAGATATTGTGGCAATGCTAAAGATGATGACAAAGATAATGGAAGATTAAGAGTTTGAAGAAATTAAAGAACCTAAACAACTCAGGTTAAATTCTAATTCTTAATGTATCCCAGTTAGGATCACACACAACACAAAATATTTTTCAAAATTATGTGTGTGTTTTTATAAGATTCTAATTAGTTAAATTATTTTCTCTTATGTGTAATTGAAAAATAAATAAAGATAATTGACTAAAATTGAACTTAAGTATTTAGTGGAGCTAACAAAGAAAAGAAATCGGTTAAAGGGGCGAAAACGTCGATGAAATTGAATTTAAACGAATTCATGAAAGGATTTCAACATCTCTCAGTCGACAGGTAAGTCAATCGGTGATTAATGAATGAAGTTACTAAATCTCTCGGTCGATAGGTAGGTCAATCTGAGCTTAAAACAAGAAGTTACTGAATCTCTAGGTCGATAGGTGAGTCGACTTGTGATAAAAAAAAAAATGAACTCTTTGAATCTCTAAGTCGACAGATAAATCGACTTATAAAACTCTCTGAATCGTCCAGTCGACAGGTGATGGATGGGTAGTCGACCAATGGGCAAAGAAATTTTGGCTTGGCTACATCCTAAATCGAGCGGTTGACTTATGGGCGTTGCTCAGTCGACTAATGAATCTGTTTCAAGTTTAGAGGATTTTGAGGGATATGATAGTATTGAAGATATATCATTGATATTTTGTCATCCCTATAGATATGGTTAATATATTTTGGTTATTTCTCAAATTGATTCATATAATTATTTCTATCCTATCGATTTGAGTTTGAGAAATATTTGAGGGACTAATTTGAATATTTTGAAAGTTATAATTAAGTCAAATATACCTAAAATGAAAGATAATGATATATGAGGTCTATAGGTGCTTTTTAGATACTTTTCATTTAAAAATTAACCGTTAAAGGTCTTGTTTCAATTCCCTATATATAAACCTGCGGATTTCACATAATAAATATACAATATCAAAAACTATTCAGTTCATAAACTTTTCTAAAAATAATCATTCTGATATTATTTTATGAGATCAAATTGTGAGATTAATTGTTGAGGAGTTCTTGAGTAAAAGCGTTGATTGTATAAGTGTCACCGATTTGAGTTGTTTAGCGTTTCAATCTATAATTCTTAGGCGTTATTCGGATGAGATCTTTCCAAGCTATTAGTCTTTATTGCATATTTATTTTTCTATATTTGCTTGATTGATAAGATCTTTGATAAAATCATTTTCTAAACTTTAAATAGCATAAAAATATTTTTAAACGATTTTTGGTGAAAATCTGATTACATACTTATTTGTGTGCATTCATATCTATCCTAATTAGATTTTTATGTTTTCTTGGTGAAAATGTTTCAAGTATATTCTTAATTGAGTTTATTGCTATCATTATTTGCTTGGTGAATTGATTGTATGAGAAATCATTTTTTGAACTTTAAAAGCATAAAAAAAATCTTTTAAAACGATTTGTGTGGTAATCTGATTACGTGCTTAATTGTGCTACCCACATTCTTTATTATAATTAAATTTTGTTTACTCACTTTATTTCTATCACTAGTATTGGGATATTAATTGAGTATTAATTAATATGAGGTGGTAGAAGTTTCGAGTGAAAAGAACTTATTAATTTTTATAGTTGTTGAGTTGTGTGCGGATTAGATACTACTGGGAGTATCTAATTAATGGTAACTGATTTCAATATCTTCCGGTAAAAAAATTGAGGTTTTGATCTTTTCCTAGAGTATAAAAAGATTGTGTTAATTCTTCCTTGATTGAATTTGTGAGTTAATTGTAAAGGTTCCATCCTTACCTGGAAAAAAGATACTTGGAGTGTTTGTGATATTTAATTCTTGATCCTAAGGTATAAAAAATTAGGTCGTGATTCTTTCTGTAATAGAATTAGGGTAATTTTTAGTCTGTAAAAAGATAGGTTATTCTTAAGCCTAGGAAAAAAAAGAGGTTATTCCTGAGCCTGTGAAAAGAATCATTGTGTAAAGGTTTAGTTCCTACCTATAAAGGAATCTTGAGTTTAATGGGTAGGAATCTCCATAGAGCTCGGAGGACTAGATTAGCCAAGAGTACCTTGGTGAACCAAGATATATCGTGGTGTGCTGCTTTATTTACTTTACTTATATATTATTATTTGGTGTGCACCTAATTGATAATATATTTCCACTGCTATAAAGAGATAATAATTAATTTAAGATTAAATTAATTATTTGAATTTTTAAAGTATTATTATTCTGTTAATTTTTATCACTACCCAATTCACTCCCCTCTTGGGTAGCTCATTGAGCCAACAATATTCAACAATAACGGGGCACACAAAATAATATCATAATTAATGTTATATATAACATCCACATGTATCCCAATTTAGAATTCCCAAAAAAGAGATTAATATCAAATACTGAATATTACATTCAATATTGGTGTCACAAGAACTGTAAGATGTTACATGTAACATTTACATGAAATATGATTAAACAATCTTTTAATATGTTACATTCAATACACTAATATTTTAAAAAGATACGATCATAAGTACATCTTACATGTAACATGATCTAAATAATAAATGTTAAATGTAGCATTCATACTAATTACAATAAACAACTTCAATGAATGTGATTATGATATTATCATTTCAAAGAAAATTATTCGCACATAATTGATGTATAAAAATTTTGTTGTTTTACGTTTGGATTGAAATTAAAACAAACATTTTTATTCCACCTTTTATGATCGCATGTTATCTATTAGTTCCGCATTAGGGAGAGTTGATTATATGATGTTATGAAGTGGCGCATTAAATATGGATATTTTAGTCACAAAAATGTCATAAGGACTGTTTGGTTCACAGAAAAAATTACGGGTTTAATTGGTAGTTTTGATACATTTTTGGGATTATTTGGTAAGCCCCTCTTAAATAAATTATTTTATTCTTTGTCTTATAACAAAAAATGAATTTTAATTTTCTTATTTTTTTTTTTAATTTTCTTCCACTAGACAATATAGAAATTATCTTTCTTTTTAGGAATAATTGGTTAATAGTCCCAATTAAATAGTCAAATTCATTATTTATTCTATCTTTATTTTAAATTAAATATATATCCCTTAATTATATTTTGCCTTGTGGTTTAATTTCATGATTAATGTTCCCTTATATTTCTAATAAAATGGTTCTAATTAAGATTTGTATTATACGTAATTATTTTTAAATGTATTCAGTTATATATAATTATTTTTAAATGTTTTTTTTAGTGACTGTTTAAATTTATTTTTAGTTATAAATTTTTTTAATTACTTTTCTAGTGTATTTTTTTGTTAGTTATTTTACATATAATTTTTGCATGTAACTAAAAAAAATTACATCAACTTTTTTTTTTTTTTAAGTAAAGATAAAAATAATTTATTTTTTTTCCCACCTCACATTATCATGTAAAAAATCCAAGTAAAAAATAAATAAATATTTTTTGTGCATAGGTGGATAGGGGAGGGAATTTTAAGAGGAGTTGTTTACATATATAATACAAATTTAAAAGAAAATTACTGAAATAGTGGTATTTTTAACTTATTTATATTTTTAGTGTTACCCGGGGTTCGGAACCCCGGGTTTGTGGGGCCGGCGGTATACCTGGGTTCCGAACCCCGGGTATACAATTTTAATTTTTTTTTTTTTTTTTTTTTTTTTTTTTTTGGTATACGGGGTTTATACCCAGGGTTTGGTACCCCGGGTTCTATGTAGAACCCGGGGAACCGAACCCCGGGTATAAACTAATTAAAAAAAATAATCGTTTTTGCCCAAAAAAAATTTAAAATTTTCGGCAATTTTAAATTGATTAACGGTGGTCTATCGATATTTTAAATAAATCTAATTTTTTTTGCATAAATTAGGTTCAAAACACTACATAATACTTTTTAGAACACTAAAAACGGACAAATGGATGAATTTTAAAAAATTGCCAAAGTTGACCAGATGAGTTGTTTCGATAACGGCGAAATTTTTTTCGGCAATTTAGAATTAACAAAAGATTACATGTCCGTAACAGAAATTAACCAAATTTTTTGTATATAAATTATATTCATAACACTACATAACAAAACTTAGAGCACTAAAAACGGACAAGTGGATGAATTTTAAATAATCGCTAAAGTTGATCAGACGAGTTGTTTCGTTGACAATGCAATTTTTTTGAAAATTTTGAATTAACAAAAAATGGTTGTCTATCCGTAACAGAAATAATCCTGATTTTTTTGTATACAAACTACGTTCATAACGCTAAATAATAAAATCGAGAACACGAAAAAACGGATTACTGAAATTTTTTTAAATAATGGTTATTAACATAACATTTTATTACTCTTCAACATTTCGAAAAACACTATATTGCTCTTCAATGTTTGGATGGACATAACTTTGCGCTCGGTGATCCGTTGGGGGCAATTTTTTTTTTAAAAGTTAGGTCTGATTTGAGTCAACACTCTGGCTTTTAAAGATTTCAATTTTATTAACAGAATAAGACACACATTTGCAACGAAGATTACAAATTTATTTACGCAACACTTCGAATCCAAAATTGATGGTGCAAATGGGCTTTATTTGAAAAAATACTGGACCAAACCGCCTATGGCGTTTGCGGCGCTTAGATCTCAAAAAAAATACCCGAAATCAAAAAACAAATCGCCCCAAACGAACCACCGAGCACAAAATTATGTCCATCCAAACTTTTTCTATTATTTTACGTAAGTTTTATTTTCTCTCGATAAAATATTATCCATTTTTCGTGTTCTCGATTTTATTATTTAGCGTTATGAACGTAATTTGTATACAAAAAAATCAGGATTATTTCGGTTATGGATAGACGACCATTTTTTGTTAATTCAAAATTTTCAAAAAAATTGCATCGTCAATGAAACAACTCGTCTGATCAACTTTGGCGATTATTTAAAATTCATCCACTTGTCTGTTTTTAGTGTTCTAAGTTTTGTTATGTAGTGTTATGAACATAGTTTATATACAAAAAATTTGGTTCATTTCTGTTACGGACATGTAATCTTTTGTTAATTCTAAATTGCCGAAAAAAATTCCACCGTTATCGAAACAACTCATCTGGTCAACTTTGGCGATTTTTTAAAATTCATCCATTTGTCCGTTTTTAGTATTCTAAAAAGTATTATGTAGCGTTTTGAACCTAATTTATACACAAAAAAATTAGATTTATTTAAAATATCAATAGACCACCGTTAATCAATTTAAAGTTGCCGAAAATTTTAAAAATTTCTTGGACAAAAACGATTATTTATTTATTTATTTTTAATTGGTTTATACCCGGGGTTCGGTTCCCCGGGTTCTACATAGAACCCGGGGTACCAAACCCCGGGTATAAACCCCGTATACCAAAAAAAAAAAAAAAAAAAAACTTTTTTGTCGTATACCCAGGGTTCGGAACCCCGGGTATACCGCCACCCCCACAAACCCAGGGTTCTAAACCCCGGATAACACTAAAAATGTAAATAAATTAAAAACACCACTATTTCAATAATTTTCTTTTAAATTTGTATTATATATATGTAAACAACTCATTTTAAGAGCAGCCAGAAGGTCACCCAAAGTAAACTACCGGAAAACGCCATAGTTGACCAAGAAGTCCATGCTTGGTCCGTAATTGAATTGCGTGAGGAAGGTTCTTCTTTTTTGGCTTTGTCTTCGAAATATCAATTAAAGTTGTGAATCTCTGTGCTTCTCGACAGGATGCACAGCTATTGCCAAGCTGTCATCTTTGACCATTGACTGCCCATTAACTCAAACCCATGCAACCAATTTCTTAACTTATTTCTACATTCTACCACTCAAAATCTCTGTTGGTATTAACTATTTTCGGATCTTTGTAATTGAGGATAAATTATTTTTTATCATCTTTAAATATTAAATTTAAATTAAAAATTATTTTATTTTTTTCAATAAAATGAATTTTTTCTTTCTATTAAAACTAAAAAAGAGTAACGTGTAGATTTTGAATGTCTCAGCAGATTAATCTAGTAGATTAGGATTGTTAAACAGGGATTTGAGTTCTCATTAGATGGCTAATTAAATAGAATTACAGGAGAAGAAAACCTTAATGAGGATAGAACTCTCATTCTGCTCAAACATTTGTTACTCTTCTGCAAATCTCCTCTTTCTTTTTTTCTTTTTTTACAGAAAAAAAACACCAATTTCTACCACATCAAAATACAAACACACTAAAAAAAATTAGAAAACAAATAGGAAGATTAATCTTCAACTTCAAATGTTAAAAACCCAAGTCCTAATAACATCCCCTAACTTAACCCAACTCTCAATCTCTAATTAACATCTCTAAAACATCACTCACCCTGCAATATCACTGCCAACTTCACCCTCCTTCATTCCACATTTCCTGCATTAAATAAATAAAACCCATATTAGAACTAATAAAAAAAAAAAACACAGGTCCGATACAAGAGAGTGCTCTTTAAGATTGTCTGAAGAGAGGATCAGTCGAGATGCGCAGCTCACGTGTTAATGGAAAAAAAAAAAAAAAAAAAGCGAATGAGAAAAAAATTTGTTAAGCATGGCATGGCATTGCATTGGTAGCTTACCTTGCTAACACTACTACCCTCATCATGGCTCAAACCTGACCGCTTCTCTGAAGGGCCATCACCACTCTTATCCGACTTCTTGGACCCAATATGACTCTTCCTCAGGCCCAGAAGCCCTTTCCAGCTACCGGAGCCCTTCGGAGGCCTCAGTGAAAACCCACCATCGTCGTCGTCGTCCTCTCCGGCGAGAAGCTCGTCTCTGAGAGTCGTCTTCTGCAACTGCTCCCTCATAGGCAACAGTCTCCCTTTGAAGAACAACTCGTCGGCGCTCATCATGGAGTGCTTGGTAACGGAGGAGAACTCAAAGTCCGACGAAATGGGGCCGGAATCTCTGGAGGAAGGCCTGGTCGGCATGATGAACTGCTGGTGGGAGTGAGTTGACTCCGCAAAATCGTTGGAGAAGGAGATCCGGGGACTCATCGGAGGCCCGAGGCCTTTGTGATCAGAGTTTTGATTGTACATTTCTAAGGATGCCATGGGACAGCATCCGAAACAAACATAACGGCAAATTTAGGGGAAAGCTTCTCTCCTTCCTTCAATTAAATTACACAAAGGGCCCCCCCCCCCCCCACTGCCACCCCCCTCGTCTTGTACTGTTTCAACTCACTAGCGGATGCAGATGGATGTTGTATTTATATATCGGAGGGAGGGAGGGGGAGGATGTATGATGTATGTGTATTAACTACTACATGCATGTCCATGTCATGATGTGAGGTTTTTTGTCATGACATGGTAAATTGGCATGGAGCGGTGGACCGAATCTGAGGATCCGGATCCTGGGTCGTGATTTTCTTTGGACTTGTGGCTCGAATCCAATTTGACACTTGCAGTTCTACTCTGGTTCAAGTACATGCCCTCCAAAATCTTTAATGCTGTGATTTCCTTGGACTTTTATGCACTCAAATTTCTCAATATTCAATGATTGATTGTAAATGGGGTTGAAAAATCAATTCTGTTTTTCAACTAGAACTAGTTAATTTGTATTGGGCGCTTTAGTTTTATCCCATTATATATTTATATATAATTACAAAAATAATAAAAATTATAAGATAAAAAAGTAGTTGTAGAATTTTAATTTGGGTCAAATTGAATTTCAACTCGGGATTAAAATACTTAATAGACTTTATTGTTAATGTCGAAAATTGGATCAACGGTTAAAGGAAAGTTCTGATGATGAAGAGTTGGCAATGGACCCGCTCTAACCATCTAAATATCCAACCTTATGACTTACATAAAGGCTTAAAATCGAGATGTGATTTTTCGATAAAGTCACTTCCATTGTGACAGTAAGTATCTTAATAGAATTTGGCAGAGTAACAGCACCTAAGTAAAACTTAAGAATTTTGTGCCTTATATTAAGGCCTCACATTCTCGCAATGGCATCTGCTTGTGCAGCACATCGACGCGCTCATTGTGCGGGGACAAGTTTGCCTACTGGTTTCGCCTTACTTTGAGCTTATCAAGAGAGCGACTCCAACTCCCGACCAATTTGTGCAGGAGAGACTAAATTTCTCTTCTTTTGTCAGGTCTTTGACTAGCAACATAGACTCCAAACTTAACCAGGTCGGTATGCCTTGAATCCAAATGGACGCCTTGTTGTGTTGGTGCCTGCCTGGCGGGGAGACACATATAAGCACTATAACCTTCCAACCAGCATGCTTATTCCTTTTGACCATTTTATCAATGGTTGGGCTACTTATATATGAGTCAAACCTTGCCATGTGGATCACTTGGGTAGAGACAACGAAGTCGTTCGAATGGGCCTCCATAAGGCCTAAGGGTCTGGCAGGTTCCCCAAGTCATTAGCTCAGCTAAAGAAAGTGTAAGATCACATATTAGAAGTATTCGAAAAGTTTGTCTGATATATAAAATATTATGTGAGCCACTACTATTAGATGCTTAAGCATTTTGGACTACATAGACTCGGTCCAATAGATATTAGGCTAGTGGGCCGCCTAGGGTGTGACAATGGTATCAAAGCAAATTTTGGTTCGAAAATAACATTGTGGTGGTGTTGATAAATGGGTTTAGAGGCTCCGGAAGGTAGAGGCCCCAGGATAAATATCATGTGTCTGCCTATGTATTACTATCTACATCACCAACCAAAGGTACAAACTAGACCAACACAATGAGGTCGTCACGTCTTTGAGTTGAGGATATTATGAGATCCCATATCAAAAGTATTAGAAAATATTTATTTATATATAAGTATCATGCGAACTACTACTACAACCTTCGCTTCAGGGTCAACCAGCCAAGTTCATCCTAATGCCCTAGTTGATCACTCCATTGTTCGGTTAAAACTTGGTAGGGTTGAATAGGCAATGCCTATGCCTATTCGGGATAAGCCATACAGACAATCCTATGTGAATTTATTTCTAGTAATAATCTCACAATATAGCAACCCATACATATAGTACCTTAAGTCGAAAGATAATAAATATGGTCATATCTCAGACCTCCTATTTTAATATCGAGCAAAGCTCCCATATAGAATATCAATGATGATCATGGTCGGTCCCTTACTATACTAATAAGTCCCCTCATAGTTGTTTTTAATATCTTATACTAATGGTTTGAGACTCACTATTCTCATAAGAAAAAAATACCAAACAAGTTAGCCTAGATTGTTGAAGACTAGTTTCAACAATCTAGGATACAAGTCACCAAATGCCTTTAGTCTCTAATGAATCCAAAATCTGGTTCGTTAGATATAGAATTTTGGGATTAGGAATAAGGTAGAACTCGTAGCTCAGGTTCCTACAAAACAATGCAGCGCGGCTAGGTATGCCAATATGAGAATCAATAGATTGTTGAGAGGTAAATTTTACAAAGAATTGGCTAGGAAGAAGTGTGTGTCCCTGGATAGACCCTCTCTTTTGGTATTTGTAGATGATAGGAGACTTGCTTTGCAAGTGTTCCTTGAATCTCGGCCCATTATCATTAATGTGGCAAGAATGGCGGGATATATGGAGTAATGAGCCGTCATTGAGGGATTGATAACGACTATTTCCTTAATAAGTGGGAGGCATTACAACTATGCCCGAGCGAGAATGGCGGTGACAACGTGTCTCAGGTTTCTAACCCTAGTTGGGGAAGAGTGTTGAGGCTTCAAAGCCTACCTTCCCTAATCAGGTTAATGTCGGGAGCTGAGGCGCTTAGGGAGTGATGCTATTCGGGACAATGACTCATCTTGGGGTAGGTATCTTAGCCAGTATAGAATGTTCTGTAGTTTCTCGTGCATAGCACATGTTTTGTAGACACGTGACAACGATTTGGGTCTTATTTGGATTTCTCCTCATCAGTTTTCGTTTTTTAATCACATTAAATAGTTAAAACATTTTAAACTTTATATACATGGTATGGAAGAATATTGATATGATTTAAGAATAATGTAAAAATACAATTAATTATTTATTTAATTAAGATTATTATTACCTATAAACTACCTAGGATTGTCCATAGGGCTATTCCTAACAACAAAAGAAGGATCTAAAGACTTGGTGAAAAAAAAGTTGCAATAAACTACTTGACGACGGACTTGACACTCATGGTTTGCCCATGACAATTTTCGCAATGGGTAGTTGAGACTGTTGCACAAAAGAAGTTCATGATTATGATCATTGACTACAACACCAAATGGATTGAAGCTGAGTCAATTACCAAGATAACCATTACCAAAATAAAAGATTTTTCTTGGAGACGGGTCATTTGTCAATTTGAAATCATGAACGTAATCATCAGTGATCATGGAAGCCAATCCAATTCGATTGCACATTGTTCAACAATCATGTGCTTCAAAAAGGTAACTAATGAAAATTTAGAGACCCTAAATGAAATTTAAGCCAGAAGTTACGGCCGCACGATGAAGATGACCTCATGGATGCCTGTTCTGAATACAGTTGTTTGTGTGGTGTGGTGTGGTGGGGGTCATGCAGGCATTAAAGGGAGGACAGAGATTAAATGATGAATTAATGAGAGACAGAGAAAGAGAGAGAAGTCAGCCAAAGTCACAGAACAGGACTCAAAATAATAAAGGGGTATTGGGCTTAAGTACATGTTAGCTTTCACTATTTCATTCCAAGCTTCAAAATTTTCATTTAACTCGAGAGAGATGGCATTAACCATTAGGGCAGGCACATATATATAAAGGGTAAAAAAAAGCAGTGAATGAGCTGGCTGGCTGGCGATACCGACGGATCGACTGAGCCATGTGCTCTGGACTACTCCTCCTAGGCTCACACACACACACACACACACACACACAGTAAGCTTAATATATTAATTAATGTTAGTTTAGAGTTATGCGGTTGCAAACAGAAGGATCATTGACGAATTAACGATAGACTTGCTTTACTAAAGCCAGCCTCCATACATTATACTTTATTTTCAGTTTGAACAGTTGCCTTTTGAGATGCATGTGTAGCACGTCGGAAGAGGGTCACGTGACCATGTGAACTTATAACTCCTCCTTCCTTTCTAAGACAAGGGTCATCATTGTATAGTTGTACTTCTTCGTCCTAGATAAATGTCTTTTTCTTTTTATTTATTTGCATGCCAAACAGAAAGGGTGAAACTTTATTTGAAAACCAAAGGGAATTATTATTATTATTATTATTTTTATGCTGGTCTGTGTGTTTTTATAGGTTAAATAAAAAGAATAATTAGTGGATATTCCCAATTAAATCAAAAATTATGATTCATAATTTATCTTATTTTAATCTTAAATTGAGTATAGATCTCTTAATTATATTTTACCTTGTATTTTATGTTTAGGTTTAATGTTTTCTTATATCTCCAATAAAATATTTTTAATTAAAATATGCATCGGCTGCAGATGCTACCCTCTTTGGCCACCCACCGTTGAACCTCATACCTCCCGCCGTCATAATTCTTTTGGTTACATGTATTATATAACTATTTTTAATGTAGTTTTAGTTATATTTGACTATTTTTTAAATATATCTTTTAGTTATACTTTGAAGTGCGTTTTGAGTTATATTTTTGTATGTTTTTTAGTTATATTTTTAGTGTATTTTTTAGTTATATTCATATAATTTTTTGACAATCAGCACTCGAAAAATTAGTTTAATGTAACTAAAAAATATATTAAAAAGATATTACTAACAAAATTAGTTAAATATAACCAAAAAGAAATTTCAGCGAGCAGCGACCGAATTTTGGTGACTAGTGACTGGCGATGGCTAAAATCCAACGATAGGATTCTAGTGTTCGACGGCTGGTATATAAATTCCAGTTGGCTACACAATCCTAATTGAAACTTAATATTTCTATGAACTCTAATAGATGAGACAAAAATTAAAATATTTGTTTGATTTGAGACTTATTATTAATTTAATGTTATTATTAAGATGTGCCACTAATTATCTCTAAATAAAATTTAAAAACTCATCTATTTAGTTTTTATTATAATTCAAAAAGTTTGACTTTTAAAATCAAATTTTAAAAACATCAGTTAGAATCCAATTATTTTTTTGGTTTTTTTTTTTTCGGTTTCACAGGTATCCCCGTACCACGATCGACGGAGACTAATCCCTCGAGATACTGTCAGACGTCAAAAGCAGAGATTTTTTCCAACAGAGCATTTTATATACAGAAACCCTTCAATGATCGAACCCAGGATGGTTGCTTAAAGAGTCTAACTTTCTTACGCATGGACCATCTCATGTTGGTAATTATTTTTTTTGGTTGGGGGTTGTGAAATGAATCTTTTATATTGATTGAAATTTAATTTTGTGTATATTATCTATTGAATATATATAATTAAAAATACCAATAAAATGTAGCTCAAATAGTAAGGTACACTTTAGCTAAAATAGTTAAAGAGTCTTTGCAAGGTTAGTGGTTCGAGCCTGTGTAAAAGTACTTATTAGGAGGAATAACCACGCACCCCCAACGAGTCAATTTTTCACCTTGTGTGGATAGGAGAATACTCGTGGGTATAAAAAATAAAATAAAATAAATAAATAAATATATATATATATATATATATATATATATATATATACACACACACACACATATATATAAAATTGAAAATAACAAAGTACATTGAATCCAATCTTATTATCAAAGCTTAATTAATAATTATTGTCTCCCTTCCGGCTGGAACTATTTTTTTAATTTTTAAATAAAATGAGTATGAACTCTGTACTGTAGTGTTCAAAAGTGGAGTATAAAGATGTTGAGAGCAAAGCTGTATACGCGTGTAGCACATCTTCCAATGCAGATAAGATGGAAGAAGATACACGCATTGGTTAAATGACATGTGATTTGACCTAATTACATTTTTTAGCCAATGTGATTTGCCCTAATTACATTTTACACTTCCGTAATATTTTTGTATGCACTTGCTGTGGATAAATTCCACCGATCTCTGCTCAGAGATCAACACGTGGAAGAGCGACTCCTTCTTGAGGTCCACCTCACTAGTTGGGTGGCCCCATGACGACCAACTGTATGGCATTGCTCCATTCACCAACCTATGACCTGTGTAACTTCCTATGGGGTGCTCATTGCAATCTCCGACCAACAGCCAAGGAACCTCTCTCGATGAATTTCTACCTATCTAGCTCTGACCTCAAGGTGGTGGCCTCGTATGGCCGATCATGACATGGCCAAGCTCAATGTGACATACACTGCCCAGAGAACAACGCTGAAGGGTTTTCTACCTAGCTTCTGAACTGGTTTACAACCAACGACCTCCTATACTGACGATAGAGGCTCAATTGTCTCTATGGACTGGACTATCTCTCCTGATCATCCGGGCCAGCCCATTGACTTCTCTTAGTAAGCCGAAGGCCTAATGCACCTCATGCGCCTCTCCATTGGCCATGCACCGGGTTATCATAATTAACTATCTTCAGAGTCCTAATCTCACAACGCTAATTGTGCTCCATGCTTATAAATACACTCACATTCAATGCTCCAGATGATGCTCGACTACCCATTTGAAACATATAATTGTCTTTTCCCTCAAGATCTTACTTTCATGTCAGATTGATTTTGTTGGGCACACCTTAGCGGGTCTTTGTGTAGGTACTAGCTCAGACCTAGAGATTTGACTACTGAAAATTGACTGTTGACTGCGGACTGCACTATGAACTCTGACCTCAAGACCTCTAGTTCAACGTAAAAACTCTACGTGGACTCTAATTAGACCAATTGGGAGTTTTAACCAAATTTAGACACCAACAAGTTCAATGTAAAAACTCTACGTGGACTCTAATTAAACCAATTGGGGGTGTTAACAAATTTAGACACCAACAACACTTAATGTCAGGTCGGATCAGATAATATCCGATTGACCTTTTGTGTTTTTTCCCTTTCCTTTATTCTTTGGGACGGGCAAGTATAATTTACACTTTTTGTTAAGTTAACAGTCAAAACTCAAAGGATAAAAAATAATATTCATTTACTATCAAGTTACATTTTATACACCTGGGGGCGGGCATGGGAGATATCTAATATCCATTTTTCTTTTGTTTTTTTCTCTTTTTTTTACTATCTCGGAACGAGTATAAGGACAAATTTATCATTTTACAAAATAATAAGGAAGTATAAAATAAAATTTGTTCAAAATAAAGGTCGACAAAGTGTCATTAACCCCCCCATATATATATATATATATATATTGTATTTATTTATTTAGTATTAGCAATCTATGCGTGAATTAAAGCTCATATTGGGCCGGGTACGGCGGCGTCCGACCGACTATAATGTAGAAACTAAGGGAGAATATCGGGCGGGCGGGTCGGGTTTGGTTTTTTTTTTTGGGCTGACCAATCCGACCCCTGAAACCTCGATTTTTTTTGGGTTTCAAGTCTTCGGGTTTCGGGCGGCTATCCAGGGGGGGGGGGGTGGTTACGGGTTTGGGCTTATGGGCTTTTTTTTTTTTAAATATCCAACATGCTGGTTGTGCAGTGTTTTTGGGCATTTTTTTTTTCGGGCTATTCAGTTTATTATAGAAAATATCAATTTATTGGCCAACAACTTACATAATTGTTAATTTCAACAAATTTATAATTAAAACACAATAATAACTTCAAAAATTACAAATAAAAATAAAATAAAAAAACAAGATAACAAATTAGGCCAACAACAACAAGAAACTGAGAATACCGAAAGAACAATACTAATTACCAAACCAAAACAAAAATAACAAATTCTAAACTTCAACAACCACCGACTCATCAAGAACACTACCAGGCCAACAATAACAAGAAACTAAGAACACCGAAACAACAATACCAATTACCAAACCAAAGCAAAAATAACAAATTCTAAATTTCAACAATCACCGGCTCATCAATGTTGCCATCATCCGTAATCCCTACAACATAAATTGAGAGGATTATTAATAATTAGATTAAACAAAAATAAATGAAAAATAAATAGATTAAAATAATTTAAAAATACCCGAAGTAAGATTCTCAAATACTTCAATATCATCCATTGTTTCCCTAAGGTTAGTTTCATTTGTCGAAGAACAAGGCCAATCTTGAGCACAAATAAGAGCCTCTATCGTTTTGGGTGACAGAGAACTCTAGAAATGATCTAGTATGCAACCCCCTGTGCTAAATGCCGATTCCGAAGCAACGGTAGACACGGGAATTGCAAGAAAATGCCATGTAAGAATAGAAAGAACACGATATCTAGGGGCATTCAATTTCCACCAAGCTAATACATCAAACCCTTCTACATTTTCTTCCACCCTCTCCACAAGATACCAGTCTACCTCATTTTGATTTTCTAGTGTGCCTACCCCCTCCAAGTGTTGCTTATATCCCAAAAACCTCATTGTCTTTCGATCCATTGGACCACTACTAGATACCTCTTGCTCCAATGGTTGACTTGACTTTGGATTGTTAGAAGTACCCCCATTATGAAGCATGAAATATGAATCATATAAACGGAAAAGAACGAACTTCACCTTGTTAGTCATCTCATTAGCTTTCACATAGTCAAATAATGATCCAAAACAATATTCAACATAAGTCAACTTGAAATGAGGATCAAGAACCAACCCGACAAATAACAACGGATTCATCTTCTCAAATTTTCGCCAATACTTATCAAATTTAGTTTTCATGTTTTGCGCCATTAAGCTCAAGTAATGTGCACCCCTATTACATTCTTTCTCAATTGTGTCTTGGATATGAACATAATCCGAAAAAAAAAATAAAAAAAAATCATTGCAAGTTACATGTCTAAAGTCTGATAAACGAACGATAGTATCATAAGAAACTTTAAGAAATTTGGTGAATAACTGAACCTTATCCCAATCCTCCCTTTCGGGAGACCATAAAGGTGTTCTCTTCAATCTCCTACTAATCTCTTCATCTCTCTCATTATCATTTTCTTCTGTGATACTAGGCAGAAAATTGGTATCTTCTTCTTGAAATCGGCTAAATGCTTTTTGGAATTTTTCTGCTCTCTCTAACATTATGTATAGTTCCACCTTGTAGGCACATCCAAACATACTTGCGCTTTACACTCGATCTTTTCTATGTTCGAGCATAGCTTAAAATTTTGCATTCGTTGCGGAGAAGACCTCACATAACAAACAACATTTCTTACCTTTACAATGGATTCATGCATTTCCTTCAAACCATCACGGACAATAGATTCAAAATATGAGCACAACATCTCACGTGCAAGAACTCATGCTAAAAAATTGTACCAACTCTATCCTTAGTTTTTCTTTTCAAGTATTGAATTACACCATTATTTGAATTAGCATTATCAACGATGACTGTGAGAATATTGTCTATCCCCCAATTCAGCAAACACATCTCAATCATTTTACTGAGTACCTCATCTTTGTGACTTTCCACTATGCAAAAGTTAAGAATTCTCTTATGCATATTCCATTCACTATCAATGAAATGTGTTGTGAGACACATGTAATTTAAAATTTGGATCGAAATCCATGTGTCTGTGGTGAGACAAACTCTTTGACCTCGAAGAACATTTTTCAACTTCTTTTTCTCTCTTGAATAAACCTCAAAACAATCTTTAGCGATTGTAATATGAGACGAAATTTTGGTTCATTTAGAACAAACAACACGCATAAAGTTACGAAACCCCTCACCCTCAACATGACGAAAATGCAACTTGTCTATAATTAACATCTCAGCCAAAGTTCTACGACAGTCCTCAACACTAAATTTCACTAGCATCAAATTCTCAATAGAATTTTTCACTATCGATTCATCTTTTGGTTTAAAACCTAGTGTGGTTTGAGATGGGTCTCGTATAGTAGCTTGATATTCTTTACATTTGTACTCCAAATGAGACTTCACTGATCCCGTTCCATGCCTTTTGGTATGACCGTAATATGTGACCGAATAATGCTTACAAGCTGTTTTTTTTATTTTTTTGGGTTAATCTCAAGTGGGTTTACAATAGTGAAATGGTCCGAAACATAAGACCGTTTTCTGCCGTTGGGATTGCTGGGTGTAAGTGGTGGCTTTTCAGTAGTAGTATCTTTCGCATGCTCTTTATCGTGCTCAACCATTTAACAATCTAACAAAAACATAAGTATACAAAAATTAACTCTAGAATTGTTTCCTTCTTTATTTTTTATTTTCTGGTATGTTTATTATTTCGTTCTCTGATAAATATGCTAAAATAAAAAAATAAAAATACTCATATACAACCGTTCAACCAACAATGCATAAACACATCAGTAATGATTTATACTCAAGAAAATGAAACTTACCTAAAAAATGGAGCTCGCACTGAGATGAAGCCTTGGCTGCAAGTAGACTTTCGAGTCAGAAAGTCACCAAAAAGCTAGCAGAGAAAATACAGGGAAGGAGGAGATGAAAGAGAAAACATGGAGAACAAAATTAGACCTAGACGAAGAATAAAAACTGTAAACTGTCAACACTAAACTAACACTTCTAAAGAATCAAACAAATAAAAAATTAAAAACCATAACTAGAAATTTACAGAACCGGAGCAAATACTTAGACAAAAGTAATCTTCTCTATTGAGAGATCGAGAGAACAGAGAAAATAGAGATCGAGAGGGGTGGCGGCGATTGAGGGAGTGCTTGATCAGATTAGGGTTAGGGGTCGTCTGTATATATATAGGGGGGATATTTTGGTAATTTAAGGTATAGTTGGTTGGGTTCGGGTCTATTGGGCGGGGATAAGAAAGCACCCGATCCGAATACCCTATATTTTTGGGGCGGGCGGGTCGGGTTTGAAGCAAAAAAAATATATAACAATTCCGACCGAAACCGAGCGAGTTGGGGTGGGGTGGGGTGGGGTGAGCGGTCGGGTCGGTGCTTATTTACACTCCTAGTAGAAACCGATGAATCTTAATTTTAAATCCTAGTAAATAGTAACAGTAAGGAGTAAGTTTCAAAACGCAACATAAGAGGTCCTAAAAAGATTTGAAATTTATTTATGGAGATTTTTGCACTTTGCACCCCTGAAGTTTTAGAGAAATCTTACCTTAGTCTTGTCCTTTCAATTTAAACATAGTAAACATATTTGTCATTATTTTTGACAAAAATCATCCATGTGTTAAGCACGAAAATCATTGACGTAGGTACTTTTTTTTAAAAAATGACAAAATTAATGATTTAAATTCAATTGACACAATTTGGATACTACATGCTTTAAACTATTTAAATTCAAAGGACATGGACTAAAGTAAAATTTCTCTAAAACTTTAGGGAACAAAGAGATAAAACTCTTATTTATGCAATGCGAGAGAAATCTAAGGTGATTGGAAATGTAAATTATTTGGCCTATTATCTTTTCAAATTTTGATTTTGACCTCATCTTATTTGGACTATTACACATATTTAAATAATATTTTTTTATTATAATATTTGATTTTATATAAAATTTTAATATTTTTCACTTCATAATATTGTTATTGAAAATCTCATTAAAATGATGGAAAAAATAAAATTTTAATATTTATTTTAAAAAATATTATATATATATATATATATATATATATATATATATATAGAACACCTTGAAAAAGAAATAGCACAATTAATTTGGGGGTATATGTTCCCAACTTTTCCTTGCATATCTATTTAAAAAATTCCCGCGTTTGGGCGTCTTAGGCCCGTTTGGTAATCATTTTCATCCCAGAAATTTTCATCTCACTCTCAGATTTTTGGGATTTTTATTTGGAAATAACGTTTGGTAATTTTTGTTTCCGTTCTCATTCCATTCCTATTTGAGAATTATGCCCATTTTTTTCTTAAGAAATGAGAAACAAAAAAAAAATTGTTTCTCATTATTCTCATCACATTTCCAAAAATTAAAGAGGGTTACCGCCACTGTTCATCCGTCGTCCACTGTAGCCGGCATCGCCGGCCGGCCACCGTCCGGCAACTCCCAGCTCTGCCGGCCGGCCATCGTCAACCACACGCTAGTCGCTGTCTGGCCACCGCCGTCCGGCCAAAACAAAAAAAAATATTCTCAAAACAATTTTTTTTTTTTTTTAGGATAAAATTGTTACCAAACGCGATTTTGTTCCCAAAAAAAAAAAAAAAAAAAAAAAAATTATCGTTACCAAACGCGATTTTACTCCCAAAAAGAAAACAAAATTCTCATCCCATCCCATCCATTCCCATCCCACTACATGGGATGAGAACAAAAACGGTTACCAAACGCCACTGAGATGCTGGAGTGGGCCTATCTACTCTACTTCGTTGGGAAGCTTGTGGTGGGCGGTCCCTCCGTAACCCAAAACATCCAAATTAGTCCTTATTTTGGATAAGCATCTCATGGGCCAATCTGCACTGGAGTGGGCCTATCTACTCTACTTCGTTGGGAAGCTTGTGGTGGGCGGTCCCTCCGTAACCCAAAACATCCAAATTAGTCCTTATTTTGGATAAGCATCTCATGGGCCAATCTGCACCTAATGCAAGCAGCTCCAATCCTTTCACTGTCTAATTTAATCTATATTATAAAACACGAGATATATTTACATTTTTTCTTTTGTCTACATACTACAATACTCGTGACCAAAGACATAGACTAAAAAAAGACAACTAAATTTGAAATGAACACATCATTACCAAATAACCAATATATTAATTATAAAAACTTATAAAGATAACTGAAAAACAAATATAATGATATTAATTTTTTGCATAAAATGAAAAACAAATATAATGAAACAATATTAATTATTTAGTTCTCGCATAATATTTTCCTTATCAATGTTGAACTTTTTCACCTAATCACTACAACAATGAATGAAGATAATCAAATGGTAATGATAATTTTTTTTTATAATCAAACAACAAAAAGAATTACTAATTGAATTACGGTACTATAGTTCGATTGAGAAATTAACAACAAAAGTTTTGGGTAAATACTCAAAGAGCGTTTGAATTAAATGAGAATAACAAAAGTAAAGTTACAAAATAAGTTGAAAATATGAGACAAAAATTAAATAATAGAGCTCATAAAGGTCAGTACTACTCCGCCTTCGCCTAGTTGCTACTATTGTTCAATGATTCCTATGTCCATTTCTGCAATTAAGTAATTGGGGCCCAAATAAAATAATTAAAAAAAAAATCCAATAATTTCTAAGCCAATTTTCGCAATTAAGTAATTTGGGCCAAAAAATCTTTTTTTTTATTTTGAATAGTGGGGTTGTTGAAAATAGGAATCATTTTGAAAAGAAAAAAAGATTCCTAAGCCCATTTCCTCATATGTCCACAGTGGGCTCTGTTAGCTGTCCAACAGTGCACAACTGTGGCGCGACAATATTTTTACCGCCACACTCCACCATTTCCGTCCAACGTTGTCCAACGAATAACAACCTATATAAATCACTCACCTAGTTAGGGTTTAGATATATGGATAAATTACTCAAAAACGAAATTCAAGGATCTGTAATTTTAGATGTAGATATACAAATAAATTACCAAAATCGCAAAATTAATTTAGATTTGAATGCTTCAGATGACAAAAGACGACAAATATTTGAGATGCAATAAGGCTATCTTCTCAAAGAGGTTTAACTACATAAGGAGAGTAAATAGTGTTTCAGTGTAACATTGTCATTATTTGGATGAGCATGCAAACTTCGGATGACGGGGCTGTAAGAACACTTTGGCTTGTTCCATATGATTATAGGGGGAAAAAGAATATGCCAATAGTAGTATGCATGTACTTACAACTAAATAAGTATATAAATTCATACTACATATTCTATTTTCTAACTAAAACTGTGAAAAGGAATTTAAAGCAACTGTTAACTAAATGAAACAAAATACACAACACTAATAAGGTGACTACAAAAAAATAAAATAAAAAAAGTATTGAAATGTGTTGTTCAATTGAATTTCAGAACAATAGCTTTAATTGGTAATAGAAAAATAACAGTAATTCTCACATTGATAAATTAGTAATTGAACACCGAACACTGATACTGTTAGAACACCAAACACCGTTAGAAATCAGTATTTCAAAATTGTTGTTTCTGTTCCCATAAAACTTGAAACAAAACTCTGAACAACAAAAACACTAACAAAGAGAGCTTTACTAACAAATGAAGCAGAATTGAAACAGTTTTTTTGTTCCCAAATTTTTGTTTCTATTCCCAAAAGAACACTAACAAATGGGGCCTTACAAACTAAAATAGAAATCATAGGGAACAAAAACAGTCAGAACATATACATACGGCATACCTGAAAAACAAAAACAGTGAACACCAACCTCATATTATAGGGCAAAGCAAAAACCCAAATTAATTAGAGATTTTCAATATAAACACTTGCAGTTACATGAACTCAACTTAGATCTAACCAGAACGTAAATACAGTAATTTAAGATAGAAAAAGAAAATTGAGAATATGGAGAGTGTAATACCCTGAGAAATTTATATTTTGGAAATATTGATTTTAATATTTTTGGGTTATTTTGTATATTATAGAAATTTATGGAATAAA
This sequence comes from Eucommia ulmoides, assembly GCA_016647705.1. Classification (NCBI taxonomy): domain Eukaryota; kingdom Viridiplantae; phylum Streptophyta; class Magnoliopsida; order Garryales; family Eucommiaceae; genus Eucommia; species Eucommia ulmoides. Next base: position 13,133,110 of record CM028339.1, on the reverse strand, counting down.
TTATATTTGATAATTTTTAGGAGTTAAATGTTAATTTTAAGTTGACTTTTAACAGTTTGGGATTATTGTGTTATTTAAACTATAATTTAAGAGTTTTATGGTATAATTAATATTTTTTATTTTGAGGGGACAAAGTTGAGCGAGAATATCATTACGGTCTGGATTTCGGTTAGAATTTCGACTTCGAATTTCAAGTAGAATTTTTAACTCTTCTAATATATGTATTTAATTTCTCTATTATGATATTTATGTTATTATTGTCGTCGGAATATAGTTGTTAATTTCTATGAAATAATTGTGATTATGTGAAAATTATGTCTATCTGTTTTATTTGTTGTGTTAATTAGATACACGTTTATGTGTTTAATTGTGAATTGATTAAATGCACATATTAGAGGGGGTTGAAATTCTACAGAGAGTTGACTCACAACCCCACAATTTTGATTGCAAGACTGGTGAGAATGAAATTACGCTTGGAATGTTATATTAAATTTCTATTTAACTTGTAATAATTTCAATTATATATATATATATATATATATATATATATATATATTTGTGAGACTTGGTCCAATCAATTCCATGAAGGAACGTGAGATTGACAAGTTGTTGATTATGTTGTTACCATAGGATACCTATAAGAATGAATTTCCAAGTTGTTGATTAGTTGAATTAAACATGAAATATATATATTTGTGAGACTTGGTCCAATCAATTTCATGAAGGAACGTCAGATTGACAAGTTGTTGATTATGTTGTTACCATAGGATACCTATAAGAATGAATTCCCAGGTTGTTGATTAGTTGAATTAAACGTGAATTCAAACATGAATTCTGAGTTTCTAATATTGTCAATATTAGAAAGTGGTATTTTATTAACATGTTATAGTAAACATATATATATATATATATATATATATATATATATATATATATATATATATATATATATATATATATATATATATATATATATATATATATATATATACTAGAAAAAATAAGATTTTTTTTTCCAGAAATTATATTGAAATTTTTATTAGTAATAATTATATTTATTATTCACTGTTGTAAAATCGACTCGATAAATCGATAATTATAATTATCGCCGTAGTTTGTGAAGATTTCTTGGATTTTTATTTAATAAAATTTTAGCCATTCAATTTTAGTGTTAATTCTTCGAAGCAAGAAACCGCTTGGTAGCCCTAGAAAACCAGGTCGTTATAGAGTGGTATCAGAGTACTCATGTGTTGTTACTATTATTTCACTTTGGTCTCTACAGTTTCAATTTGAACATATTAACATCTTAGTTGGCGCTTGATTAATGCAACTTACCTATAGTAAGTAAAGTGAGACTGAATTAGTGTTGTATTAATCATGAACTATATGATATGTTGTTGAATTGAAAATATCCCCAAAAATGTGTTTACTATATTTTATATAAATTATCAAATTATATTTTTCATATTAAATTGTGAAAAAAAAAAAATGGTGTTGGTGAAAACAGACAATTTTATGATATTAAATGGATAAAGAAAATTTTTAAAAGTGATTTATTTTATTTTATTTTATTTATTTATTTATTTTTTATGCTGTTATGTTATAGTCGTTTCATTAGGAAGACATGTCCTGCGAGATTTGGTTGGTCCTTATAGGAGGGTATCTCCTGTTAGACGTTGTTATTGTGACCTGACTGGAAGATAAGTCTTGCAGGTGGTTGAATATGTTGTTGATTTGTTGAGACCTGACAGGAGGGCAAGTCCTGCAGGTAGTTGATTATGTTGTTGATATGATAGTTTATACCATTATGCTGCTTCTACCATCGGAGATATTGAATGACCCTGACACTGATAGCAACCTTAGATTGCACAGTTGTACAGGTTACGATATTGTCACAACTCTCGATCGTGAGGTGAAACGATCATTTGACTAGTAGGAAAGTACGTTTCAGGTAATTTATTATATAATGGTGATTTGATTGGTTGATTTATATCCAGTTGACTTGAATTAAAATATTTTATTATAATGATATTCGTGGGATTTTGCTACTGCCCATTATGTAGTTATATTCTATTTTGAAAAGTGGTGTTTGATAAATATATTTGATCCATATATTCTTTTTATATTATGAAGACAGTGTGTATATTGTCTTCTATGTAAATTGTCAAATTATATTTTTATATAGAAATGTGAAAAGAAAAGGTTTATTTAAAAGGGATTGTTTTATAACGTGATGCAGATAAAGTAAATTTCTAAATGCGGAAAGTGATTTTATTATCCAACTATGCCATAGTCGTTTCGTTAGGAGGACATGTTCTGCGAGATGTGGTTGGTCTTTACAAGAGGGCATGTCTTGTAGGACATTATGTTGTGACCTGATAGGAGGGCAAGTCCTATAGGGTGGTTGATATCTGTTGTTGTTGTTGACGATGATGATTATCATCATGATATGGTAGTTTATACTACGTGTTGGTTCCTACCATTAGAGATATTAAATGGCCCTGACACTAATTGTAACCTCAGATTGCACAGATGGACAGGTTACGTTACTGTTATAATTCCCGATCATGAGAAAAATGATCCTATGACTGGCAAAGAAGTATGATATTTTATTATATAAAAGAGAGTTTATCTGTCGATTTCAATTAGTTTGTTCTGTTATGATGATATTTTTGTTTGGATTTGGATACTACTAATTGTGGTTATATTTTATTAGAAAGTGAATTTTGATAAAAATACTTGATCCATAAAATACTTTTTTATTACAAAGACAGTACACTGATAAAATATTCAAATAGATATTAGTCCATAACTAGTATTAGGTGGAGTTAGGTATGGGGCCATTGTGAGACTATTGAGAGTCAATTGTTATTTGAAAATGTTAATTTGAATTTTTTTAGCTTAATTGGTATTTTAGAAATTCGATTAGAGGCCTTATATAATATTTTTTATATATACATTTTACTTGAGTATTGAACTCATTATGTTACGTGATTTTGAAGATGTAATTATATGTTTGAGACGTATTTATGTGGTTAAGACGTATTTATGTATTTCGATACGTATTCATGAGGTTGACACGTATTTCTGTGTTTCGAGGCGTATTTATGTGGTTGACACGCATTTATGTGTTTTGAAACGTATATATGGGGTTTACACGTATGTATGCGTTTCGAGATATATTTTTATATTTGAAATGTATTTATATATTTCGAGATGTATTTATGTGGTTGACACATGTTTAGGTGTTTCGAGACATATTTATGTGATTGAAACGTACTTATATATTTTGAGACGTACTTATGTATTTGAGAGATATTTATGTATTTTCAGACATATTTTAGAAAAATCCGTTATTTGGTATTTGGATTGTAATGATTTTTATGAAAAGTTTACGAGATTGTTGGGATTTTAATGTGGATATTGAAGATGATTATTTTTAATTATACGTGGCAGTTCACAAGGAATTTGGGCTATCTTTGGTTAAGATGTTAGTTATTGTGATATGTTGGCTTCAAATGTTGGATGAAATTGATTAACGGTGGTTATGGGATATGGCAGTGGACTTGAAAAGTCATGCCAAGTGGAAAAAATTATTGAGGTCTTAAATATGTTGGAATTGAGATAGATCCAATTCAAGTGAGACTATTGTGATATTTTAAAAATATATTTATTGATTGTATATAGACATTATTGCAATTTTTATCAGAATAGCACAGCGTGAGCGTGGTGGTGACTTTCGGTTAATATTGTTTAACCGAAGGTGACTAGTATAGTGCAATTCTGAATTATTATTGCTTGAACAAAATTTCGAGGACGAAATTTATTTAAGGGGGGTATATTGTAATACCCCGAGAAATTTATATTTTGAAAATATTATTTTTAATATTTTTGGGTTGTTTTGTATATTATAGAAATTCATGGTGTAAATTACATTTGATAATTTTTTGGAGTTAAATGTTAATTTTAAATTGACTTTTAACAGTTTAGGACTATTGTGTTATTTAAACTATAATTTAAGAGTTTTGGTACATAATTAATATTTTTTTATTTTAAGGGGACAAAATGTAAATAATAAAAAAATATTATATGTAAAAATGTGTTGTCTTCGTATAAATGAAGACAACACATTAATTTGAGACATATATATGCCTTTAATTAACACATGTATTGATAATAATAATAATAATAATAATAATAATAATAATAATGAGAATCAGCATGATCACATCAACTTAGATAGAAGAAAAAAGAGTTCCAGTAAAAATATAATTTTGAAAGTTTTTTTTGAGCGAGAATATTATTACGGTCCGGATTTCAATTTCGGATTTCAAGCAGAATTTCTAACTCTTCTAATATATGTATTTAATTTCACTATTGTGAGATTTATGTTGTTATTGTCATCGGAATATAGTTGTTAATTTTCATGAAATAATTGTGATTATGTGAAAATTATGTGACAATCATGCCTATGCGTTTTATTTGTTGTATTAATTAAATACACGTTAATGTGTTTAGTTATGAATTGATTAAATGAACGTATTAAAGGGGTTGAAATTCTACTGAGCGTTGGCTCACAACCCCACAGTTTTGGATGATAAGATTAGGATTCGACAGTGATGGATGATGAATGGGCGGCTATAATTAAAAATTTAACTCTAAAGCCTAGATAATATTAAGCTAAACCCTAGGTAATATTAAGCTTATTTTACGAGTTAACCTGGACAGTTCTTTATGGGGGGCATAAAGAGTGATTGAGATTCGCCTAGAGCACTTATGTACGTCCTATTTTATTATATAGATTTTAAGGAATAAATTGAGGATTATTTACGAAAATACACATTAAATTCAATATTAATGATAATAGTCAATATATATTCAAGAGAAAATTATACTTTTAAACCCTAAAATTTGGGGTGAGTCTTTAATATAGTTTCTGAAGTTTATGAAGTTGCACGCCAGCCCGTCAGGTTTTATTTGTATCTAATACGGTCCAATTATAAATTTTGTTAATGAAATCAAATGAAATGCCATTAGTATAGGGGTAATTTTGTCAAGAATATGCTTATGTTTCGTTTGACTTGTCCATTTTGTTGGGAGGTTTCATAATATAAGCAGTGGGAGGGTGTGCCATTTTTGTGAAACAGGTTGAGGAAGACACAATCCTTGCATTTCATTACATTATTTGAGTGAAAAACTTTAATATTTTGAGAAAATTGAGTTTTAACCATAGAAAATATTAAGAAAATATTTGTAATAGTTCATATCTATTTTTGATAAGAAATAACCATGTATATCGAGAGTAGCCTTCCACAAATATGACAAAAGAACAAGAATGCCCCATTTTTGCATGAGAAGAAGACCCCCAAATATCAGAATGCACTAAATCAAATGGTGCAATAGAAATAGATTGACTGTCATTAAAAGGTAAAGTTGATTGTTTGTCAAGTTGACAATGAATACAATTAAAGGACTCATGATGAATTAAATCTAATTGACCACTAGAAATAAGAGATTTGATATGACTGGATGAAATATGACCAAACCAAGAGTGTCGCAATTCCAAGGGAGAGAGTGATGAATTGGAGGTGGCAGATTGGCTACGCGATGTTGGTGAAGAAATGACTTGGAGGTGAGTCAGCTTAAAGAGGCGCCCGACTTTGTGATCGATCCCAAGGAGCTTTCTACTGTGAGGGTCTTTTACATGATAACTAATAGAAGATATATTTAAATCAAATCTAAGATCACATAATTGTCCAGCGGATATAAGATTAAAAGTAAGTTTATGGACAAAATATGTATCCATTGGCAGTATGAATAATAGGTGCATGATCATCATTGATTATAAAGAAAAAGATAGAGACATCAAATGTCACGTGATTGCAATAGGCAAAATCAAAGTACCATTGAGATGTACCTAGTGTAACTAACATGGCTGTATGTGTACCAATATTAGATAGAATCTATTTGAGCATTACTTGGAAGTAGGGATGGTCATGGGCTTGGGGGCCCGCCCATCCCAACTTGAAATTTTTAGGGCTTGGGCCTAAACTTTGAGCCCATGATTAGGGCTTGAGCTGCAAAGTTTAGGCTCGAGTAAAATTAGGGCCGGGCTTGGACAAGCCTAATATTTTCTAGGGTCGGCCCGGCCCGAGGATTAAATTAAATATATATATATATTAGGGTTGGTTATGAACTACCCTATGCGTCGCTTCTGTTCTGACCTCCTGCCTCTTGCCACACACACATACACACATATAGGCATTATAATTCTCAACCCTAATTCATGCGCCGCTCGCCTTCTTCCTGCGATTGCCGTCGCCGATAATACTCTCTCAACCCTAAATCATTCACACCTTGCACCTCTCCTGCCTCTTGCCTTCTACTCACAAGTCGCAACCTCCCTCTCTCCCTTTCGTTTCATCTGCAACCTCCCTTCTTCCCTCTTTGCTTGTCTTTCGTTGCTGTTTCTGTTATTCCTTTCGTTCGTCGTGAATCGCTTCTATTCGCTGTCGATCGCTTTGTGGAGTTGTGGTTGATCATCGATTTTGAGTCTCGCCTGTCGATCGATCACCGCTGCGACAGATTTAAGGTATATTCCACAGAATACTACTACGTTTGTAGTTTGATCTTTGATTCTTTGCATATATTATTTTGTAGTTTGATCGCTTTGTGGAGTTGGGGTTGATCTTTGATTCTTTGCATATATTATTTTGATTTGTATTTATCAAAATTCTTGTAGTGCTTGTTGTTGAACATATGTAGAACAAAGAAAGCAAATTTGTTTGTTTAATTGGCTTGTGTTCATTCAATGTCGCTGCTGTTGAAATTTTTTGTTTGTGTTAGTATTTGTTTATTCTCATGGCTATTGAAAATTTCTGTTTGTGTTAGCAACTTAGCATTTGCTTATTGTGGTATTTATTTGTTTAATTTTAGCACATATGACATTTTGTTTTACCATATTTTTATTTTATTTTTAAATTAAAAAAAAAATTATAGGGCCGGGTCGGCCCGAGGGCTGGGCTAGGACCCTAATTATTTTGATAGGGCCGGGCTTGGAAAAAAAAGTAAGGCCCGATCTTAGGGTCGGGCCAGTCTAGGGCCTTGCATATTTTTGTAATTTCCTACCTAAAACCTAGCTCGGCCCGGCCCATGACCAACCCTACCTGGAAGTTACTCAAATAGATTGAAGATTTTGGTGAATTCGGGGCATCGTCAGTTGTTGCAGCTGCAATGTTCTTTGGCTTGGAGTGTGGTCGATTGCAAGAACCCCGAGAGCGTGATTGATTCCCGTTTGATTAGTTCCCAGATAATTTAGTTGGAAGTTTATGTTAGTTTGTAAGGTAGTGACCTGGTTCTCTACTTACCTTACAAAGGCGAGATGAACATTTGAGCAGTTTGTGTCCTTATTGTTGATCCCTAGGTTTTGATGAACAATTAAGTGTTTATATTTTTTGTAGAACTAATGTGTTTATTGAGTATTTTAGAAAAGAGTTCCATATTGTTAAAGACATCATAAAGAAAATGTTAGGGGTGCAAAGATGCAATGAAGAAATGAAGAGTGTTGAAGACATTGAGGAAATTAGGTGAAAACAACTCAATACTCTTGTACTCTTAATGCAATCCGAATTAGGATCACACACGACAATATTAAATGAGTTATCTTTTATGTGTTGAAATGATAGAATTTAGGATCCTAATTATTAATTTATTATATTCTTCTTATGTGAAATTGAAAATAGAAATTGACCTAAGGATTAAAGTATAAATAGATGAAGTTTAAGGTCAATTCAGTCAACCAAGAAAAACAATCGATTAACTGAATCAAGCAATGGGTTTTGGAGTAGAATTGATGAAGGAAATGATCAACTGATCAGAAGAGATCGATCAACCATTTGAAACAGTAAGATTTTCGGAGCAAAATGAGAAGTCTCTGCAACAATCTATCAACCAACCAAAGGCGATCAGTCAATCGATGGGCTTAAGGTTCTGGCAAGTAAAGTCTCTGAACCAATCGGTCAACCTCAGTCAACCGACTGTGCCGAAGTTTGGCAAGAAAAACTCTCTGCGCCAATCGATTAACCGACCGAAGGAGGATCAATCAACCGACTGGAATTTTATTTTATCCTGGTTTCTACGCTGTATCAAATGGTCAACCGACGGCTAGGGATCAGTTAACTGACTATTTCGGTTGAGATTTTGAGGAACTTAGTATTGTGGTTAAAAAGTAGGCACTTTTTTATGATTCCAATGGAGGATTTCGGGGAATCTGATCTTATTGAAGATATGGTACATATATTTTAATATCCCTATTAATTTGGTTCACATAATTAATGATTCTCTCAATTTAAGTTGTTAAATACTTCCTATCTTTATGATTGATTATTGAAAAATATTTTATGGACTTATTTGAGAGTTTTAAAATATATTTTAAGTGAATTACCCAAAAAATGAATGATTATGTTATATGGAATTTAAGAGTGCCTTTCAGAGGCATATATTTTAAAAAGTAGTCGTTGAAGGGCTAGATATCACTCTATATATATAGACCTACAAAATTTAGATGAGATATATCAAGAACATCAGTTTTGAGCTATTCTAAGAGTGATATTTATGCTGAGATTTTTGTGAGAGATTATATATAAGTTCTTAATCTAAAGCGTTGTTGATATGGCGTCACCGACTTATGCTCTATTGCGATTTTGTTTCAATCTTCAATATTTTTCTGGTGAGATCTTTTTGAGCTATTGTTCTCTATTTTGATTTCATATTATTATTATTTGCTTGGTTGTAACAATTTTTTTTTGTTTCACATTTCTATACAAAAAGTGGGCACAATTCTCATTTTGAAATGCAATGGAAACGGAAACAAAAGTTTACCAAACGCTATGCCCCAAAAATAAATCCCAAAATACTGGGAATGAAATGAAATTTTTTGGGATGAGAGTGGTTACCATACGCTACCTTGTTGTTTTTTCTAGTGAGGAACTTTCTGGGTTTCTTTGTGTAGTCGGGAATAAGCGGTTCAGAATGGCCGGTGGAATTATGGTAGTTTTTGATACATCCCCGGGTTTTTCCTGCCATATGAATAAGCGGTTCAGAATGGCCGGTGGAATTATGGTAGTTTTTGATACATCCCCGGGTTTTTCCTGCCATATTTAAGACTGCCCATGCATTGGGGTACTTTGTCTCTCTAAAACTCTCTGTTTTCTCTCCCTAGAAATCTCTATTTTTCTCTCTCTAGATTAATGCTAATGGATGGAGGGGGTAATAATAATGTGCAGAGTTCTTGATACTCTTCTGAAGCAGAGCCGAAATTGAATTTAAATTCTCAATCTTAGTATTCTTCAACATATTACTTCTTGCTATTCTTGGCTCAATTTGATTACTTGGCGAATTGGATTTGTGATGGAAATATCTCCCATACTCAAATTTGAATCAATTTGATTCATCTCAATCTCTCTCCCAAACCAAAATCTATATATGTATATATAATTATACAGAGAGAGGATAAGAGAAGAGAGAGAGAAATAGATAGAGGGGACTAAGAAATAGAGAGAGAACGATGTGTTGGTGGTGGAGGACGCTGGCGCCAGAGGAAGGATTTGGAGGAGCAGGAAGTGATGCCGACACTGGTTGATCTGATTGAAGGAGGAAGACGACCGAAAAATAAATAAATAAATAAAAATACACAATTGACCATTAATTTTAAAACAAACCCTGTTAAAATCTTTAACTGGCATAAATATCATTTAACATTAATTAAAGTATTTTTGTTGACTTTTAATCTTTAACCTTTAAAGTCAATGAAATATTTATCTAGAAATATTTATCTATTTTATTTAAGTTTTAAACATATGGAGATAAGTGTTGACGAAAATATTATTAAGATGCAAAGTATTTTTCTCGAATTAATTTATATTTTCACTAATAATCTATGAAATGATACTCCAAACACAAGACATATATCAAATGCAGAAAGTAATACTCCAAAATACAAATGGAGTGTTATTGCGGCTTAAAATATCACCAATTATCAGTTTCATTGATTTTCAAGTGGAGATACTGTTGTGCGTAGTTCACCAGCATCTCAATCTCCTTAGAATTGTCTATGTAACCTGTTCTATCGGAATCCACCGACTTCATCGCCTGCCGGGCCTTCCACCACCGGAACCAAACCCCGAGGCTGCGCAGAGCATCTTCCAGTTCGCCGCGGCTGATTCTGCCTTCGTGATCCGTGTCGAACCGCTGAATCCATGCTTTAAATTCGTCCACCGTCATCTCCCTGCTGGGATGAATCTGTATGCGACACATAATTGCCATCTCTCTCTCTCTCTCTCTCTCTCTCTCTCTCTCTCTGTGTGTGTGTGTGTGTGTGTGTGTCTAAGCTAGAGCTCTAAGCCGAGGGGAAGTTAAGATGTGGGTCGGAAGGGTGTTCTGGATGACCCATTTAAGGTCGTCGTGGGACAACAAGCTTAGTGGCGGCAGAATCTATTGGGGATTAAAAGCATGCAACTTTTACTTATTTATTTATTTATTTATTTTTTAAGAAGAAGAATGCAACTTTCGCCTTTGGCATCTTTTGGCCTAACCAGGATTTCTATAAACATTTGTTCGTTCAATAATTTGACTAAATAATTTGACCAATTTAGTATATGTTGGTGTAGGGAAATGGATTGACTAGTAGTATGGTCCGGTTACTCCTTGCGTGGAGAGTTGCCACCGATTTGGCGATGATCTTCGTTCTCGCTGGAGCCTTCGGTCCGAGCTGGTCAGGCGTTGTCCTGCCTAGTATCCGGGCTGGATGATACCGTCCAGTGATTCTCTGTCTTGGCCTGTTGTCCAAGCTGAGCTCCGATCTGCCACCTGCACACAGGACGGGTCAGGATGTTCCCGGCGTAAGAGTAAGAGTTTGGGGGAAAGAAAACAGGTCGTACAGAGTAAAACTATTACCTCGACCTGTTGAGTGTGTTTTTCACGTATCGTAATGTGTTGATAAAGCCTTCTATTTATAGGCGAGAAAACGATTAGCATTCCGGAAGATTAGGACCTTACGCTCGGTTTAGCGTTAATTAGTCAGACGCGTGAGGAACATGGCAGATTAGAGCTATGGACCTGGACCTTGGGCCCCTTTGTTCGCTGATGGAGAAGCCCATGGGCCAAGCATGTTAAGGGAGTGACAGGCCGGCTCGGGCACCGAGGCGTAGGTCGGGGTGACCGCACTGGTCTGCCCCGGGTGGCGATAATGGAGGAGATTCTTGTTTTCCGATAGACCAAGTGCTTCGTGCTGACCGACCTGAGAAGGCACCCTAGTTGCTTATTCACCGAGCTTATCAAGCCGTTGTTGATGAAATGACATTGGTGATGTGGCGATTTTGATCCAAGTGACGGACACGTGGTGGTGGTCGGATTTTACCCACATAAATTGCCCCCCAAGCCTCAGCGGGGAGATGGAACATGAGATGCTGAGGGTTCTTGTCACGGTTTGCTGGGAGATGAGAATCCAGGCCGAGATGAAACAGATCGATTGAGCAGGCCAACCTAGATTATCGTAGGGCTTTCACAAGAAGCTTGACTAACATGTTGACCGGATACGTGACACATGGCTGATGGCGCGTGAATCGACGCTCTGCGCACCGTCCGATCAACGCAACGGTTCGACTTCTCGACCCTTCTATATATAGGCACTTCATTCATTCGCATTTCTTCGCACCAGAGTATTAGCGATAGCTCTGCCCGACCTCAGAGCACGGTACTCTCTTTTCTGTTATCTTGTTTCCTTCATGTCTTCAATGTTTGAGTCCTACTTCCCAGAGTTGTCAAGAGTGAAGAATTCCAGTTCAAAGCTCTCACTGGTAGAGTTTAGGGTGTCCATGTCCCTGTTGGATTCATTAGGGGCGATTGTGTCGGCGACGAAATAAAATTTCAAGAAGGCTAAAAGATAAGAGCTATTGTGAACTACAAAGGACGAAGTGATAGGATGATGATGATGATGCAGGTGGGCAGAGACAATGGTCTCTATTATTTATAGATATTTTTATTGTACGTTCAAACCTTATTTAAGAGTTACTTTAGTAAAAAAATCTTTAAAACAATTATATTGTAATTTAGTCTTTTTGAGAAACTGTTAATGTCTAGTTTTTTGACCATTGAAAAAATTAGTGAATGGACATTTATACCATCAATATGAATATAGAAAACTCTAAAACCCTAATATCTCAATCTCTCTCTTCATTTTTCAATCAACCGATTGTTTTTCTCTCTTCAGCAGCCGTGTCTCTTTCTCTCCACAAGATCTGACAAAATAGCACTGTCACGTCGTGGCTGCTTCGTTAAATGGTAATAAGGTTTCAATTCATGGGACTAACCTGGTTTTGCCGATAGAGAGCAACCTAAAACATAGCAGTGCCAAATATCTGGCCTGTTTAGCGATAGCGGCAGCGCCAAACAACGTGAACTCGATGTTGAATGTGATAGCAAATCTGCAGCAGTAGAATCTGAGGATAATGTTTGATACAGTGAACTCTCGGTTAGATCTGCCACCCTCTTAGATTCGTCGTGGATAATGTTCGTCGCCCTCTTAGATCCGTTGTGGATAATGTTCGTCGCCCTCTTAGATCTGTCGTGGATAATGTTCGTCACCACCGTGGATAGATCTGTCACTCTCTCTCTCTCTCAGATTTGGAAAAATTCAAATATGAAAATTCCAGATTTGAATTTTCACCAATTTGCCTACCATTACCGTTGCTTCGTCGCTTGTTATTCGCTATTGCCCATGAGTAGTTTTTTGTGTGTGTGAATATTCATATCGGTGTGTGTTTTGGTGAATATTCACGTGGTTTGGTGAAATATTCACACTGGTTGTTTGTTGTTAATCTTATTTTTTTTTCATTGTTTTTTCATTGTTCTTGGTTGTGCCTCTGGAATTTTTTAGATTTAAAAAATTCTAGATCGAGGAACGCATACCAGATTGTGGTTTAATGAATATTCATACCAGTTTTTTTAGCTGATCTTAGGGTTTTTTCAAGATTTTTGATTTGTATTGATATGTTTTGAAAATCCAAATCTAGTATGCCATTCACCGCAGCTTCATAAGGGATTCTTTGTGAATGTTCATACTAAATTGTGGTTTGGTGAATGTTCACATGATTTATTTTCGTTGTTCTTAGGATTTTTTCAAGGTGTTTGATTTGTTTAGAAATATTGAATTATATTTATACAAAAATGTACAGTAATAACGATTTTTTTATTAAATGAGTAAAATGTTGAGTGAACATTGAGTAAAAATATTGTTATGAAATATTGTTTTGAAATATTGAGTGAAATATTATTCTGGAACATTGAGTATAATATTAAGTGAACATTCACAATAACACAATCACACCCGTTAACATGTATTAAATGTTAAAAATTGTACAAAATATGGCAAACATTTTTTATTGAGTGAATGTTGACTCAATATATAAAGATTGAGTGAATGTTCACGTGTTGTTATATCTCACGTAATGACATTTTATGTAAACTAGGGAGAAAAAGATGGAAAAAAAAAATAAGGATTATTTTCTAAAAAATCTTTGGGGATTGAAAACTTAATTAAAATAGTTGGAGATTTATTTTATAGTTTTTATATCTTCAGTAGAATAAATAATAAATTTTAAAAAAAAAATATATTTTATTAATTTAAATGGATATTAATTTTAATTTTTTATATGAGAATGGGAGGTAAGATGATAGTTTTTAAAGTAGTGGGAGATAAAGTGATAGGTAATCAAAAGTAAGAGGTTGAATATAATATTATCAACCAGAAACACAATTAAAGTTATGTTTATTACCGATTTTCATTAATTCCAATGAGCTCTCTTGCTCTGTTCGCTTCAAGGACCCAATTTGTTCTCATAAGAACAATCACCATTAGCAGAGTGCAAACTACTTGGGATGATAATAGGCCCAACCACAACCCCAATAGGCCCATTTCCATCACAAAAGCGAACACAACGGCCATGGGCAACCCGACAACATAGAAAGACCCCAAATTAATTTTGGCCGCAAGACTTGGCCTCGCGCTGCCCCTTAAAACACCGCAACCGGCCGTCTGCGGTGAATTTCCAAGCTCGCACAGCCCCACCACCGGCATGGCCGCCGCGGTCAGTGATAGTATCGCTTCCTCCGCCGTGAAAATCCTTCCCCACGCGTTCGTCATTGTTTTCACCAACAGCATTGCGGCGCAGCCGGTGAATGCGGCGCAAGACAAACCGATTAGGGAGGAAGCGTAAGCCCTACCGGGTTGGTTGGCACCCAACTCATTCCCCACGCGAGTCGACACGGCAAGGCTCAGAGCTGACGGGAAAATGTACACAAGCGACGTCGCCTGCAACAGAATCCCCATGGCGGCGACCGCCCCCGCAGCGTCCGGGAGTAACCCAGAGAAGACAATCATCAGCTCGTACCACCACCACTCCAAACAAACTGATAAACAACTTGGTAACGCGAGACTAAGAATCGATTTCCACCCTCTGAAGCATTCAATCGACCAGCCCTCCCATGACTTGATACAAAAGCCGGAAAAGCTCAGGTAAATCAGAAGGGTCGCCAGTAAATTCAATTCCGTTATGGCCGCAGCCACGGCGACGCCACGAATGCCGAGTCCTAGCCAGTACACAAAGAAAATGTTTAGGGGCGCGTGGAGGGCAAGCGCGATAGCCGCGCTTAACATGAGAGGCAGAGTAACGTTTTGGGTTCTCAAGAAGATTTTGAGAGGGTTGGCGAGGGATTGGAAGAGGAAACTCGGAAGAGAGAAGGCGAGGTGGGTGGCGGCGATGGAAGAGATGGCGGATTCCTGGCGGCAGAAGAGGAGGATGGGTTCGACGTTTAGCCACAATAGTGAGATGGGTATGCAGGCGTAAAGAAGAATAAAGACGGTGCGTTGCATGGTTTGGGCCATGAGAGTCCATTGCTTGGCACCGCAGGCCTGAGAAGAGATGGGCTCCATGCCCATGGCAAGGCCGGAGATAATGGAGTAGCCCGTGATGTTGGCGATGCCGATGGAGAGAGAGCCGCCGGCTAAGGCCTCTTTCCCTAATTTACCCATGAAGAACATTGATATAACGGATTTGCCGAAGATGAGTAGTCCGGTGATGATCATGGGGAAGGCTATGGTGTACAGCCGTTTGATTTCTTCAACCACCTAGAGATAGAGAGAGAACTTTAGCATTGAAAGTGCCAAAAGAGAAAATGAAATGGATAAATATATACCTCAGAGATTGTTGGTCGGCATGATTGACGGTGTGAATCTTCTTGAAGGTAAGTTAAGCCATCACGAACAGTGGTTCGGTTCAGTTTGGGAACGGTGGGGTAGATGAGTAGGGGAGTTGAGGTTGCTAAACCCATATCTTCTTCTTCCATCTTCTTCCTGTCTTGTCAGTCTTAATTGAATTTCTTTGTCGGAGTATGGTTTGGTAATGAAAAGGAGATGATTCTAGGCAAAGGAAACATTCCTTTCTTCTTCTTCTTCTTCTTCTTCTTCTTCTTCTTAATGCTGCATTCAGAACTTCGCAACAGACATAATTTCGAAGGCCATCTCTATCTTTCTATCTTGCTATACATGTGTTGGAAAGCTAGAGTTGTGGTGGTGATGAATGGACGAGTGTAAGCAGGATAAGGTGGAAGGTGGCCATGAGAGAGAGAGAGAAGGGTTAAAGCCTTGGCTTGTTAATTACCAGAGATCTTCAGCTAATTGGTTTGTAGTGAATCCCATGCAAATGCCAAAATTTATAGAGCTGTCATCACTTCTCCATCAGATTCTTTTTGGTAGGCCAAAGTATTAGTAATGTTTTATCATCCTATCCCAACCCATCAATTAATAATTGGATCTTAAACATATTTTTTTATTAAGTGCTAATTGTTACCTCTGTTACACCATGGCACCCTTACTTGAGAAACTTTCTAAGTATGGAGGACAAATCTTGTATATAAAGAACTATAGGGAAGAGGAGGGTCATCTTGGAAGTTCCAAACTTTCTAAAATATATAAAGATATTGTAGACACTTCTGGAACACTCTAGATCAATCCATAATCTCCTCCAACCTACTAGATAATTTCTATTCTAAAATCTTCTTGATTAAATATTTAGTAGGAATACTCTAATTGATTAATGGTAATTATTAGATCAAAACGATCTACATCATCCATTGTAAGATCCTTAGTCTATATAAAGAGGAAGAGACTCATTTGCTCCTCACCAAGTTCAGAAAGCAATACAAGTCTCTCATTCTACCAAACTCTCTTGTTCTCTCTCTCTCTCTCTCTTATATAAACTTTCTAACTTTTTTGTTGCCTTCCTTGTTTCCTTGGTTCCTATACTTTGCTTGGTTGATATTCTTGTTAAGGTTTACTTCCCACTTCCAAAGGGTTGGAATCTAGGCTAAGTGCCACATGTACGGTTACTTTGGAGAAAATAAGTCCATGACATAATGAATTTTTTAAATAATTTACTTAATTTAATTTTAGATGTAGCATTTATATTGCACTTGAAAAAAATTACTATTAAAGAAATAGAAACATAATTTTGAATATTTTTTTAAAACCAAAAATATTTACTCATTAGAGACTTAATTCCATTCATTTTTTTAATTATTTATGATATTTTTATTGAGAGTTTGCAGATAATATTAAAATAGAAAAAATTACCAAGTAAGCCTAAATTAAGTATCATATTATTAATTGATACCAATTAGTTTAAAATGGACCAAACACTCCCATTTTACATATTTTATGAATTGTTTAGTCTCAATTTTAAAAAATGCAAAAATTAGTATGACTAATTTGCCCATCCATGATTCGCGGGATTGAGATCTTCCATATTTAAAAGTTTTACATAAAATCATTTTATTAAAATTAAAATAACTTTTGTTATACACATTTTTTTTTACGATCTAATTATATATATTCAGATTTATCTCAAGAAAATCTTCAAAATTGTAACATATTCAATATTTTTTTTTGAATAATTTTAGATTTGTGTTACATTTAACATGATATTTTTAGAATTTTTAGTTTTCACATTTCTAATACATTCAGCATGATACTTCTAGAATTTTTAATTTTCATATTCTTGTCACGATTAACACAATCTTATACATTACCAAATACAGTTGAATGTTACTTTCAACATACAAATTACCTTTATCAGTAAATCATGTTACATTCAACACATATATAATTTGCACTATTATCAACATTAATTGATATTATTTCTATTACATTGGATGTTATATTCATTATAATAATGTTATATATAACATTAATGTCATAGTTAATGTTACATATAACATTCATATTCAACTTAATTAAAAACTCAAAAAAAATAAAAAAATAATATATCATTTTGAAGATCATAATTTAAAGATCATTGACGTGTCAAATAATCATTGAACAACAATCACAATTAAGAAAATTTTTAGATTTTATGTTCAATTTAATCGGTAGTTTATTATCATATTTTGTTTCACTATTTTAAGGATGCAACAAATATGTGGAAGGTAAGAACTAATTTAAGAGGGGCAAATCAGTTCGAGAAATTAAAGAATGAGTGATTAGTACATAAAAAACTAATTGAAATCAATTGGTAGTTTCCATATCAAAATAGGAGTGGATGATCAATGTACCATTGAAATATTATCGTTATATTATCAAAAGTAAAAATATTTCTGGTTACGTTAACAAAAAATACTTAAAAAAACTTTACCAAACCATTACCAAAATGATATGACTTTTTTTTTTTTCTTTCGAGTGTTTATCAACTGGAGTTACTCCTTTCATATATTGACTATTTTGGGTAGTCTCACAAATTCGATATAGGATTCTATCACCCACCCTCAAGTGCAATTTCGTCTTGCACGTGATGTGATCAAACAAACAGAAAAGAGAAGACAAACATTTAAACTATCGTGGACAAACAAACGAGACTTCCCAAACTTACGTTTAATACAATGTTCGGAGATTTCAACTTAAAAACATATTATATTAAGTAAATATTGATGTTGCCAAAAATTATCTGTCACGTGTCAAGCATTGCACGTGGCAGAAAATCTTTCGTCTTCCTTCGTAACCTGCAAAACCGTGAGTTCTAACGGGGGACACCAGTGTAGTGTCAGCCAAAGAACCTCCGACTTGAGAATTAGTTAATCTGGATCAATTTAGAATAAGTTGTACACTTAATTCAGAGTATCTCTTCCCAATTACCTTCTACCATTTTTATAGGATGACAAGCCTATTTCGTTAGAGAGATCATTCAATTACTCGTATCCCCCTACCATTACGCACGATAGCTACTATCCCCATATTCATGGGAGAATATCTGTAATGGTTCCCATTACTCACGGGCTGTTACAGTCAATTCAGACTCATCTTAACGTGTACAGGTAAGATTGATATTCTGAACTGACTGGTTTCCTCTTTGGCGTTCGAAACCTTGAGCTTACACATACCCAAATATGGGCCTTATCAAGTGGTTGCTCACGTACTCATCAAGATCACCAAATCAGTGTTTGAACATAGGCTTATGTTGCCTCAGCCCACTCAATAGGTAGATTTATCTGACTCCAATTCGGAGCCCATATAGTGAATCCGACCTGTTTAGGATTTCATACCTAGGTCAGTCAGGGGCGAGAGTTTTATACACATCATTTTCCCTCTTGACTTTCGTGACGATTCAGACGAGGAGAAACGAAAGATCACTTCTTCTTCGAATAAGTTCTTCCTTTCATCCTTTCGATTCTTGACATTTATCTTCGCACTTTGGTCTCTTTATTATAAAATGTCATCAAATCAATCAATTAATTCAATCGAAGTGGGCTCATCCTCAAACCCTACAATAGAACAGATTGCGACTGCCCAGGCTCCTTCGCATTCTAACCCCAACATAGATTTAGGGGCAAAGAAATTCCCATTAGAATGGCTCCCAGCGTTTAAGGAACAATATAATATTCCTGAGTTAGTGTCGATTAAGATTCCCTATGAGGATGAACGTCCTCAAGATTCTAGAGAAATGAAGTTTGTTTTTATCTCTGGATGTTTGAGTATGGACTCATTCTTCATTTTTTCTCATTCCTCCGCTATAGTTTCCTCCAAATGGAAATTACTCCTTCCCAATTAACTCCGAACAGTTTTCACCAAATTATAGGAGCCATAATTCTTGCTAGACGGAATGCCGTTACCCTCTCCGTTGATACGATTAGAAGCATAAGCCGGCTTAAATATCTAGCCAAGATTGATAGATATTACCTTTCGATTCCCAAAAAAATTTCGTTTCTTATAGACCTTCTAGCTAAGGTCAGAGACTGGCAACCATGGTTCCTTTTTTTTTTTTTGGAGATTGGGAATTCTCTCTTGAGGAAATGGGACAGTCCTCAATTGTGCCAAAGCACTTTAGCTCCCCAAGTAATGATATATCCAACCGTCTATTTCTTATCTGAAATTTTGTTGAAGTAATTTTTGATCATATTCCTTAATTTATCAAATGCAGGTAATAATGTTTGTCGGAATCTTGGCCTCACTCCAAAAATTAAAGAAGATTTGGATAAGCTTCTAATTCCCAAAGAACGCCTCTACAGAGAACTAGCATATTGGCAGTTTGTCAGACTTACAATGGATCCATCTCGTCTTCAGGAATTAGCTGAACTTCATATCGACACTCGAAAAAGAAAAAGGCCAGTAAAGAGACTTGCCCAGAAGACTAATCAATCATCATCCCAGTCTTCTTGCAATATTGCTAGCAGCCTGACCATCCATCAAACCCTTTCTCATGATGATCCTGAAGTAGAAGTATCAGATGATGACTGCAAACCTCTCATCATTCGCAGAAGAGGTGTTATTCCTGTTACAGTTCCATCATTGGTTCCAACCAATGAGTAAGCTCAAAGTGAACCAACTTCCGCTTCCAAGTCAGCTTCTCTTTCTAGATTAACTGATGTCCCTATTGCAGAATCTCCTGTTGCCGATCTTCCTGTTGCTGATCCTCCTGTAGTTAGTCATCAATCCTCCCCAGTCCCTACTTCCAGCCAAAGAACTTCCAGTGGCCGATGAATGACCAAACAACACATATGCCAACTTATTGATGAAGTTGGTCCTTCTGTTTCAGGTCGTCATGCTATTTTCAACAACGCCATTAAATTCATGTATGATCAATCCTGGGACAAAGGTAAGAAAATGACTTAGGGCAAGAATAAACCTGAAATCTTTTGAACGGTGATCTGCGCCCTTCTCCAGGTACTTGCATCATTTTAATCTACCTTTTAATTTTAAATAAACTGCTTGTTCAATCTTATTTGATAACAATCTGACTATATCAGTGTATGCATATGTCCTCCGCTTTGGTCAATTGTGCTGAGGACGAGAACAAGTTGGATGCCTAACTGATGCATCAAATGACTGAGCTCAGCAAAGTTAAGGCAAAAGTACAAAATTTGAAAAACGAGAAGTTAAAGCTCGCCACAGATCTTACATTGTCCAGATCTTCTCAAGAACAGTTTAGGGTTGAGTTGTAATCTGCTAACAAACAAAGGGAAGCTCTTCAGAAGAGTAATGCACTTTTCTATTATGAGAATAGTGAGCTTAGAACAACGATCACTTTAATCAGAGAAGAATGCTAGCAAAGAGATTGATAACCTCTGGTCTTCCTTTAAGAAAGAATCGAAAAAACTTCAAAAGGTTGGCTTTATCTTTTGCCAAAAGTTGGTATCGGAGGTGTTTCCTGAGGCCGATCTTTCCTTCTTGGAACTTGATGAAGAAATAGAAAAAGAGGAGACCGAAAAGACTAAAGGTACAGTAACCGAAGAAAATCAAAGTTTACCCAGTTCGGCAGCTGAGGTTCCAGCGGAGGCTCAGCACAAAGTATTGAGGCTGACACCAACAATTGATGAGCTTCTGTCAACTCAACTAATTGCCACTGATCTACGTACTCCTTTTAGTTTCACATCTTTTCATATTTACTCTCTGTTGGCCTAACTTTATTAATGACCATACCTTTAACCATCATGATCTGTAACTGAACAGTCACCGCCGTTACGGTTTTCAAGATTTTTTGTGATGATTATAGTACGTTTTTATTAGCACATGTCATTTCCTCATTTAATGTGTGCATTTTTTACGCTTCAACTATCTTCCCCATTCTCCCTGTTCAACTATTTAAAGGCACCATTGGTTTCTCTTGTTTCAAGAAAACCTTTCTTGCGCCAATATCAACAGTTCAAGATATAAGAGAAAAAACTCCCTTGACAGTCATGGGCTCCAACTCATCGATTAATAGCCATTCTACCTATTCAAGAATCCAAGATGAGAGATATGGTAGGGGGAATTTGCGCACGCCTACTTACGCTCGCAAGTATACGAGGTCTAAAGTTTTAATATAGTGGATCTTTGAAGATCGGATATCGTTCCCATAGAGAAAAGTGTGAATAATTGAATTGAATACCGCAATTGTCATAGTCTCATGTTATCCTAACGACGGAATACGTGAATTGAAATTAAACTAAGCTAAACTACAATTAGTGGGTTAATTCTAACTAGGTTGATTAATTAGGGATTGATTTTGTTCACTTAATACACGTTTGATTAACAATAACAGAGTTTAGGTATCCAACAATCTCGGTTCGTAAACTTCTCCGCCACCTCTTCCGAGTGTAAGACGAGGGAATACGCGACTTCGCGTCGACGAAGAGGTCCCCCTTCAATATCTTAACAACTCTAGGCCACGTGAGTCTTGACCCAACATCATTGATTGCACACTAACTAACGCCCTCCCGAGTCGTTAGGTCGTAACGATGTGTTTATCCTAATCCGAATTTAGGGTTACCTCTCCCGAGTGTCAAACTCTAGATTCTCAAATCCAAACCTAATACCATTACAAGCATATTAAGATTGTCTTCAAATGATAAACACAATCGGACTTAAAAGCAACAACCGTTAAAGAAACGTATATTAAACCAAATGAGTATTTACACAACTACACCTTTCCCTAACTAATCTCTAAATTATGCTTACATGTTCTTAGCCAATACAACATTAAATCAAAAGGAGATCATCATCATCAACAATAAACATTAAATACAAAGATGGAAACAAGGGAAGAAAAGCCAAATCTCAAAGTGGAGTAGTCCACTTTCTCCAAAGAACAGTCCTCCCGAGCTTCCTCTTCTCGCTTGATGAACTTCCTTTTCTAGCTCTTCAAGGATTGGCCAAGAACACTATTTACAACTAATCTAATCTACTTCCTAAACTAATCTAATCTAACTAGACGTGGAAGAGAGCTCTCAAGAACAGCCAAGCCCTCTCCCACGTTTTAGGAGTGTCTAAGGTCTAAGGTTCTAAGGGTTTAAGGGTCTAAGGGTCTAAGGGTCTTTTTTTAGGTTTGGTGGAGAAAGGGGTTAAAAGGAGGGATTTGGAAAATATCTTCAAAATATCTAAAAATAGATATTTATGTGCAGAGTGTCACCGCCTAAGCGGTGGTTCACCGCTTAGGCAGTGGACTTAAGTCGGTTAAGTTCTGTCGGTAACTTCGCCTAAACGGTAGTTTTTCCGCTTAGGCGGTGGCTGCTGGCATATCATTCTGTCCTTTTCTCGCCTAGGCGGTGGTTCAGCCCTTCAGCACTCCAACATTCTGCCTCTTTTCCGCCTAAGCGGTGGAACTTCTGCCTAGGCGGTGGTCTTCATTCACCAAAACCCTATTTTGCACATTTTGTTTACCGTTTCTCCACCATTTTCACTTGTTTCTCGCCCTTTGACGTTTTTTCACCTGTTTTACACTAAAACACAATTAAATATAACTAAAATGCTTGAAAACTAACAAATCCGATTTAGAAATAGATAGGTTTTTCACACCTATCAATACCCCCAAACTTAGAATTTTGCCAGTTCTCGAGCAAAACACTAACACTAAACTAAACTAACTAACGAACTAACTAACTAAAAATGAAAAATTAAACTAACACGAAAGAAGTATATGCATGTAAATATAAAGTTCAATCTAAATGACCAATTTGTTCCTCCCTCAACTTCCCTAAATCGGATCAAGTTCGGGAAGTAACCCACACCAAGTGGTGTTCTAGAATTTCAACGATCAATATCAATAAAAACCATTCTAGATCCATTTGAAGTGTGTGTGTGAGAACTCAAATGTATAACTAGTCAAATACCGGATTCGATTATTCAATTGTTAAGCTCATAATTTAAACCGTTGAAGGATTTAGAAAAATCATACGCTTGATTTGAGTCTACTATCCACTAATGTAGGCTCGGATATTCACAGAAATCAATAGGGCTTGGTTTGGCTTTGGAGAACGACCACGGGTATCACTGGAATAAAAATAGCAATTTGGTTTAATCGTTCGATACCCGAGATAAAATCTCTTGTCGCTATCCTCTCTCATGACCCCACATTCTTAGAATACAACTCTGAATAAGAAACGAAAATCATGGTATTCACTTGTCGAAAGAGAAGAAAATGAAAACTATATTCACGTTTTTTTTTTTTAACATATTCCTAATTTAATTCGAATGATTACAGTTTTAGGATAGTGCAAAAAGAAGTTAGAGAAACACACCCCCAAACTTATTTTAAGAGTGTGCAAAAAGAAATACTAAAGTGACAAGTGAATACACTAATACCGAATCAATAAAAATTTATCAAAAACCCGACCGCTCACTTGATTTCATTCAATTTTTAAAATTAGGCTTAGCGACATTGGGTTAGGAAAAATTTAATTGAAAGGAGTATTTGAACGTTTTCAGAAATTGATTACACTATCGGCTTCGACAGGGGAAATAAGGAATTAACATTTTCAGGTTAGCTACAATGGTTCAAACGAAAAATTGACGGCCTAAATCACGTCTCCGGAATTACCTTACCCAGGATTCCGCCTCAAGTTTTTCCCAAATCAAGTTCTAGTTTTCTCATTTTCTATCATGAGCTTAATATCGAATAATCAATATCTAATCGTTCAGATAATTATACTTTGAGTTCAAATGTCGTGCAATTTTCGGATCGGGATAATTTTTACCCAATCGACATGTTAAGCTCACAAAACACACAAGGAAGGTATTACCCCCGACCTCAATATGCAATATAGGGGATAGTTCTCATCATCGAGTCTTGGCCCAAATGAACTCATATCTAACATTCAAACACAACTTTATACATACACAATACTAAACTAATTCTAATACTAACATATATAAATTAATCTAACACTAAACATGCAACAACAAAATATCAAAATGAATGAACATACACTAAACTATCATCCAATCTATACTATCCAAGCTTGAACATGGCAGTGTTCCAATATCAGCGCAATAAACATATAGCATGCTTGCACACAAAATGGGTTGAGCACATACCTAGGGAATAAGACTTATTCCCTACTGTTCACCTGAAGACGAATCATCACCATCATCACTTTGGGAAGGAGAGTGTGGTCTCTGGAGTAGATGTGGCGGCACAGATGGCATCGGAGGGTAATTGTCCATCTCAAGGCCAAGGCCCTCCCAAATCTTCCGTTGGACTTGATCTTGTTGCCTCGAAAATTGGTCTAGGAAAGAAGCAATCTCGAATTGGTTCTAGAGGACGGTTTGAAGCTTGTTGTTTATCATTTTTTGGGAGTTTTCATCTCGGGCTCCAGAAGGTCCACCCGTCTCGTCTGCTTGCTCTTCCCCTTCCTCAGGTTCAGGTTCAGGTTCAGGTGCCTCTTGCGCCCTAGTATTCCACAACCGGTTTATCGCTGACATAGTAAGTGGAGCGATAGGGTCACACTGGTTTTCCCCGGATACAGTCACATCAGCTAATTTGAAAATATGGGTCAATAGTGACGGAAACGGGAGCCCACCCTTTACCGTCTTCGTAGTATGAATGATCGAAGAATAGATAAAAAATCCAACGTTGATTGGTTGTCCGGTCTGAATTTTATAGATAAAAAAGGCCCTGTCCTTTGAGACGTCTGACAAATATGATGTTGGCAGGAGGCTTCCACAGATAAAGTGGTGCCAGATTTTTGAAATTGGCTTGAGGTAACTCACTGAAAAGGTAGCGACGTTCGGCCCCTGGTGTTTCCACTTTACCGTGCCAGATGTGATCTTTTAGATGACCCTATGCATAGTAGCATCTTGGCTTTCAAGTGACTCCGGTGCTGACAGCCCAAAGAGATGGTTAATGAAGTCGGGGCTGAAGATAATAGGTCGGTTCCGAACCCTTGCTAGATTGTCAATGGCCTCTGTAGCATTAGCATAGAACTCTTTGACCAAAGCGATCTCTCCTGGGGGTGGCGATTTGCAGAATTGCTCCCAGTGGCAGCTTCGGATTTCATTCTGAAATTCCACCGGGAGATCTTCAATCAGATCGAAACCCCGTTGACGTATGCAGGCACGATATTTTTCACGTTCTTTAAATTGTTCCGCCGCTTGTTTTGACACAAAGCGGGTGGCATCGTAGTCAACGTCGGTCGGCACCCTAGGGTTTGAACTCGACCCTTCTCCTCTAGCCCTCTTCTTTGCTGCTCTTTTCGGTATTTCCTACAATCACAAAAACAAAAACGCAATACAACCTCATCATATATGAGTAATTGAAAAACATAAACCTCCCTATTCACATTGTCAAGAACACATTCATCCCAAAACGAACACCCTTTTGAATGTTTCAAACAAATTTCACAAATGTGACATCCTATATTAGTCCACACACTCAACCAATCCAATTAAACATGTGTATCATCAAGAATCAAACCAAAAACCCATTGAACTTCGAAATCGCGAAACTAGGGTTAAAGGTTTTTGGGCAAAATTTCAAAATCCATTGATTTCATTGATATAATCATGCAAACCAACCAATAATTTCAACAACTAGACTAAATGTAATGTAAAAGAAACTTACTTGTTGAGAATTAATGGTCCAATCAAAAGAAAATGAAGAAATCGCACCTTTCATGCAAAACCCTAATTTTTCGGAAATAGAGGTGGAAATACGATTCTTGGAAGTTGAATCGTGATGGAAATGACTACTTTTGGTAATGGACAGATGATTTTTGAGGATTGGAATGATTTGGGAGTGAAGTTTTAGAGAGAAGGTGGAGGATTTGGGGAGGGAACCTTGCGTTTTTAATTTTTGAGCGACGGGCTGTTTTTAACAGCAGAAGGTTCACCGCTTAGGCGGTGGATTCACTGCTTGAGCGATGGAACTCTTTTCTTTAAAACCAAACCTTCTGACGAAATTCTGCCTAGGCGGTGGTTTCTCCGCCTAAGCGGTGGAATGTATTTTGAAAATTTGGTGCATCTTGTATTTTTACCGCCTAAGCGGTGGGCCTTTTTTGGCTGAAAAACACCTTCTCTATATTTTTACCCCCTAAACGGTGGTTTACCGCTTGGGCAGTGGGCTTGAAGCTCTCACTTTTGTGCTTTTCTCAAATTTTCAAAATATGGCTCCACCCCGTACGTTTTCACTTCGCTTGTTCAACGTGTTTAAACTTAAAATACTTCCCCAAACTTCCATACTCCTAAATTCACTTCCGAACACGTTTCGAAGTCATGCCGGCTTCCAAAAATAATGAATAATCAAATAAATAGTAACAAAAATCTAGTAGTTTGATACCCTGAGTTTCACTTCAAAAAAAAATATAGCGCTTGAGTTACCGTCCCCAGCTGGACTATCGTGTCACTAAGTATTTTTCACCAAAATTCCCCATCGACAAGGAATTTGGGTTCAAATGCTTAGTCGAATCAAGATCATGGCTTTGAAGTCGGCTTCTCCTCTCCGTCCTTATTAATTGCAATAAGCTGAATCTCGGGATTGAGAATTAAGAATTTCAATCTTCTTCATCGTTTCTCTCTCTGTTTGATCTCATTAACAGAATGAAACAAAATTAAAAATTAAAAACTAAACAAAAATAAATGTCAGGATTAACACTCGACTACTTAGTTGCAATATCAACTTAGAATTCACACTAATCCCATGTCAACAACGCCAAAAACTTGGTGCGTTGACAGAACTAGGATACGATACATTTTCTTTTCCTATTTAAAATTTAAGTTCTGAGCCGATACCGCGTTTTTTTTTGCAATATTCAAATAAAATTCAAACTAATCCCCGGCAACGGCGCAAAAAACTTGGTTGGGGCGAATTTGCGTACGCCTACTTACGCTCGCAAGTATACGAGGTCTAAAGTTTTAATATAGTAGATCGTTGAAGATCGGATATCGTTCCTACAGAGAAAAGTGTGAATAATTGAATTGAATACCGCAATTGACATAGTCTAATGTTATCCTGAAAACGGAAGACATGAATTAAAATTAAACCAAGCTAAACTACAATTAGTGGGTTAATTATAACTAGGTTGATTAATTAGGGATTGATTTCGTTCACTTAATACACGTTTGATTAACAATTACAGAGTTTAGGTATCTGACAATCTCGGTTCGTAAACTCATCCGCCACATCTTCTGAGTGTAAGACGAGGGAATACGCGATTTCGCGTCGACGAAGAGGTCCCCCTCAATGTCTTAACGACTCTAGGCCACATGAGTCTTGACCCAACGTCATCGATTGCACACTAACTAACGCCCTCCCAGGTCGTTAGGTCGTAATGATGTGTTTATCCTAGTCCGAATCCAGGGTTACCTCTGCCGAGTGTCAAACTCTAGATTCTCAAATCCAAACCTAAAACCATTACAAGCATATTAAGATTGTCTTCAAATGATAAACACAATCGGACTTAAAAGCAACAACCGTTAAAGAAACGTATATTAAACCAAATGAGTATTTACACAACTACACATTTCCCTAACTAATCTCTAAATTACGCTTACATGTTCTTAGCCAATACAACATTAAATCAAAAGGAGATCATCATCATCAACAATAAACATTAAATACAAAGATGGAAACAAGGGAAGAAAAGCCAAATCTCAAAGTAGAGTAGTTCACTTTCGCCAAAGAACAGTCCTCCCGAGCTTCCTCTTCTCGCTTGATGAACTTCCTCTTCTAGCTCTTCAAGGATTGGCCAAGAACACTATTTACAACTAATCTAATCTACTTCCTAAACTAATCTAATCTAACTAGACGTGGAAGAGAGCTCTCAAGAACAATCAAGCCCTCTCCCACGTTTTAGGAGTGTCTAAGGTCTAAGGTTCTAAGGGTTTAAGGGTCTAAGGGTCTTTTTTTAGGTTTGGTGGAGAAAGGGGTTAAAAGGAGGGATTTGGAAAATATCTTCAAAATATCTAAAAATAGATATTTATGTGCAGAGTGTCACCGCCTAAGCGGTGGTTCACCGCTTAGGCGGTGGACTTAAGTCGGTAACTTCGCCTAAGCAGTGGTTTTTCCGCTTAGGCAATGGCTGTTGGCATATCATTCTGTCATTTTCTCGCCTAGGCGGTGGTTCAGCCTTTCAGCACTCCAACATTCTGCCTAAGCGGTGGAACTTCTGCCTAGGTGGTGGTCTTCATTCATCGAAACCCTATTTTGCACATTTTGTTCACTGTTTCTCCATCGTTTTCACTTATTTCTTGCCCTTTGACGTTCTTTCACATGTTTTACACTAAAACACACTAAAACACAATTAAATATAACTAAAATGCTTGAAAATTAACAAATCCGGTTTAGAAATAGATAGGTTTTTCACACCTATCAAGATACAACGAGATAAAGTTAGGAGAACACTTCCGTTCTTTAATGCAAACATCCATGAACGCCACTGATGAGTATCCACGCCTTCGCACTATGGAAGAAGCCTCTGCCATGTTCGCTGCCTTGGAATCGGCCCATTTCTTAGCTGTCTCTCACTATCTCGAAGCGAAAGATGATCTGAGAGATGTTGAGTTGGGTAAAAAGGATTTGGCCGCTGACTTTAACTATCAAAAGCTTTTTGCTAACGCTACGAAAGCGAAGAGGGATGCACTCTTGGAGAAAAGGGCTAAGATTCATGAATTGATCCAGAAACTCAACCAATATGAGGATCATAAATCTTACATTTCCAACTTAGACTCAGACGACCTGTGTTCTCCAGTTTCTCCAGAGTCAGATTGACTCTTCCCAACTCAGCCCTGGATGAAGAAGAACCCTTGTACAATTCTTTACTTATCATTTGAATGGGTTTTTTCTTATAGCTTGATATTCTTACCCTGTCTGCCCTCCTTCGTAACAAAATTAGGGAAAATAATCTTAGTTATGAATCGTTGAACAAACATATGGCAGTAGAAGAATAAACTCTGGAATAATTAACCTTACAGAAAGTTGAAGGACTAGAATGTTGTAGTTACCTTTTGAATGTTGAACTCAGTTACTTGTTGGGGCGAAATACCTATTTGAATTCTGAGTTGAAGTGTTTGGCTCAACTCTGAGTTTGAAAACTCAGTTATTTGCTAGGCTGGGATATCTAGTTGAATGCTGAGCTTAACTGCTCCGCAAAAATATGAGTTTAAGAACCCAGTTAATTGTTGGGCTAAGGTGCCTAGGTGAATGCTGAGCTTAAGAGCTCAGTTAACTCTGAGTTTGAGAATTCAGTTGCTTACTGGGCTGAGGTTCCCAGTTGATTGCTAAGCTTAAGAGCTCAATTAACTCTGAATTTGAGAACTCAGTTGTTTGCTAGGCTAAGGTGCCCAGTTGATTACTGAGCTTAAGAGCTCAGTTAACTCTGAGTTTGAGAACTCAGTTGTTTGTTGGGCCGAGGTGCCCAGTCGATTATTGAGCTTAAGAGCTCAATTAACTCTGAGTTTGAGAATTAAGTTGTTTGCTGGGCTAAGGTGCCCAGTTGATTGTTGAGCTTAAGAGCTCAATCAACTCTAAGTCTGAGAAATCAGTTGTTTGTTGGGCTGAGGTGCCCAGTTGATTATTGAGCTTAAGAACTCAGTTAACTCTGAGTTTGAGAACTCAGTTGTTTGCTGGGCTAAGGTGCCCAGTTGATTGTTGAGCTTAAGAGCTCAGTTAACTCTGAGTTTGAGAACTCAGTTGTTTTGCTGGGCTGAGGTGCCCAGTTAATTGCTGAGCTTAAGAGCTCAATTAACTCTAAGTTTGAGAACCCAGTTAAGAACACAACTCACAATTTCATGGAATCAAATGCTTATGTTCTTTATTAAAAATGTATTCACGAAGCAAAACAATTTCAAAATCTCGAAAAGAATAAAGATGAAAGATAAAGAACTCATACAAAATACTTTCACAAATGGGAGACATTCCATGGTCTGGGAACAGCTACTCCTTCGAGTTCTTCGAGCCAATAAGTTCTTGGTCTATTAACTTTAGTGATGCGATAAGGGCCCTCCTAGTTTGGAGCAAGCTTTCCTAAGCGAGCTTCTGATCGGTGAGGTATTACCTGTCGAAGTACCAGGTCCTCAACAGTGAAGTTTCTTGGGTGAATTGCATGGTTGAATATGCAAGCCATCTTGGTCTTATAAGCTATCATACGCATTAATGCCTTATCATGTTTTTCTTCTAATTAATCCAGTTCCTCTCGCATGCGGACTTAATTTTCTGCCAAATTAGCTACGACAACTCTTCTGGTTGGCACCCCAATCTCAACTGGAACGATGGATTCAGTTCCATAGGTTAAAGAGAAAGGTGTTTCTCCAGTTGTAGATGCCGGGGTACTGCGATAAGCCCATAAAACTCCAGGAAGTTCTTCCACCCATTTGCTTTTAGCATCATCCAGGCGTTTTTTGAGTGCCTCTTTAATGGAATGGTTGGTCACCTCTACTTATCCGTTTGCTTGGGAATATGCTGGAGTGGATGTCCGATGTTGTATTTGGTGTGCGTTGCACATCCAACCAACTTTACCTCCAGTAAAAGGCGTTCCATTGCCAGAGATAAGAACAACAGGTATGCTAAAACAACAAATGACTTGTTTTCACAGAAAATTCTTTACTTCATTTTCCCCGACGATTACAAAAGCTTCTGTTTCAACCCATTTGGTGAAATAACCGATCACCACCAGCAAATATTTTTTGTTTCTAGGAGCTGGTATAAAAGGACCCAAAACATCCATTCTCCACTGAGCAAATGGCCAAGGACTAGTGATTGGAGTTTGTTGATGAGCTGGGACCTTGATATCATTAGAAAATCGTTGGCACTTGTCACACTTTTGTACATATTTTGCCGCATCAGCATGCATGGTTGGCCAATAATATCCCACTCTCAACGCTTTATGAACCAGGGATCTTCCCCCTGGTGGTTTCCACCCACGTCTTCATGTATTTCTTGTAGAATATAGCTCGCTTCTTTTGGTCCTAAACACAGCAACAAAAGTTGGGAAAAAGACCGTCTATACAGTTTATCGTCGGATAACACATACCTTAACGACTTATAAATAATTTTCCTAGCAGCATCTCTGTCGTCTGGTAAGACTCCTTCAAATATTGAACTATAAAAGTTCTCCAATCAGTTTATTCATCCAGCTGACCTATACATGCACACTGAGGGGTTGGAGTGATTGATGGCTGGTCCAGAAACTCAATCAGTTTAGACTTCTGATTTGGTCCCAAAGTTGAAGCAAGTACAGATAAAGCAGTAACCTTGGCGTTTTTAGTTCTAGGGATGGCTTTAAATTTACAGCTCTGAAACTAGAAAACGAGCTTTTTTACTTTCTCTACATAGAGTCGTAACTTGTCTCCATTTATAAGGAACAAGCCATTGATCTGATTGATCACCACTTGAGAATTTGACTTCACTTCCAGATGTTGAGCACCTAACTCCTTGGCAAGAGTTAGCCCGAGAACTACTGTTTCATATTCTGCTTTATTGTTGGAAGCTTGGAAACATAATTGCATGGATATTTCAAGCTGATCTCCCTCAGGTGTTTGTATGACTATTCCCACTCCACATCCTTTCATGTTCGAGGTTCCATCTACCCATAATTTCTACTGGGCAGCAGAGCAGAATGTCGCTTCTTTATTCAATGGAGGAGTAAATTCCATAATGAAGTCAGCTAAAGCTTGCCCATTGATTGTTGTTTAGGATTTGTACTGGATAAAAATTCACCCAGCTCAACAGTCCACTTCATTAGATGTCTAAATACTTCTGGTCTATGCATTACTGCCCTGAGTGGGTATGAGGTCAGCACGGTTATTACATGTGCTTGAAAATAGAGCTGGAGCTGCAACAATTACCAAAGTTAACACTAGTTTTTCCAACTCCATATAACGGGTTTCAGCTGAAACCAACGATTTGCTGATGTAGTAGACCGGCCTCTGCCATCTGGGTCTTTTCTTGTGCCTAGAACGATCTTACATATAATCCTACAACTGTCCCATGTCCGCAAGTCGTCTGATCTTCTTCTGAAGCTCCCAGCAGTCATCGGTATTATAACTATAGTCCTTATGAAAATCGCAATATTTAAAGCGATTATTCTGACTTGACTCAGTGGTCTGTCTAGAGGGCCATTGAATTATATCAGACGTATGAATCTCTTGCAAGATCCGTGAGATCGGAATGCGCAATCCAAGAAGGCCTCCTAGCGAACTTCTGGCCTGGAATTTGAATTCCTTATTGAGTCTTTACGCCTATCAGACGTGCCAGATTTTGCCTTCAATGTCTTTCACGTTTTGCCTATGATGATCCTGAAATAATTCCTTGTTTTTTCTAACCAGTTTCACATCTTCTAACTTCATGTAAGGCTTGGATTTCTCCATCAACTCCACCATACTCCGAGGGCATTTTTTGGTTAAGGAATCTTAAAATCGGCCAGGTCGCAACCCTGACGTGAAAACATTGATAACAAAGTTTGTATCACAACCTTCAATGCAGGCCAGTTCTTCATTAAATTGGCTCATATACTGGCGCAAAGTTTCTTATTTTTCCTGACACAGAGTAACTAAGAAATCTGGTCCTTTCATTAACCTTTAATAGGTTATGAAGTGGTTGATAAACATCTTTCCAAACTCATTAAACGACATTATAGAGTACGTAGGAAAAGTATGCAGCTATTCAAGAAACGATCCCTTCAAAGTGGTCGCAAAAGCTTTACAGAGGGTGGAATAACTAGAATTATATAAATTCATGACATTTTGAACTGGCGGATATGGTCAACTGGATCTGTTCTCCCATTGTACTTTTCAAATTTCATCGAATCGAACTTTTTAGAAAATGGGATAGTTAGTAATTCCAGAGAAAATGGCATCTCAATACCCTTCAATAATGTATCCAACTCATCTAGGGGTTGAACTCTCTCCACTTAACTCCTGATCTGTCGATGTGAATCAATAGTCTCAGTTTGAATATTGGTCCTTTGTTCTGGTTGGTGGCTGGCCTCTCCATGGGCGGGTCGTTCCTCATAAGATTGAGGATCAGCATGTCGTGGAGACTCTACCTCCTCCTTAGTTTCATGACTCGTATTGAACCGCGACCTGTTGTCAGCAATTATGCCAGCCATGTACTTGATAGTTTCTACCATCTTGGCCATTTTCTCGTTAAGATCGTTTATCTTTGCATCCGTATTTACTGGAACGGATGGCAGATCAGACGGAATCTCTTCACGCTGCTCTAAACGAACATCTTCGTGCTGCTCCTCTGGTACATCTAGGTCTGACAGCGGTGATAAGTGATTACTCTAATTTGTCACCGGTGCCTTAGCTCACAAGTGACTCATATCTGTAACGTAAGATTTTACGTTCAATTCCCACAGACGGCGCCAAATGATGTTGCCAAAAATTCTATGTCACGTGTCAAGCGCTGCACATGGCAGAAAACCTTTCGTCTTCTTTTGTAACCTGCAAAACCGTGAGTTCTAACGGGGGATACCAATGTGGTGTCAGTCAAAGAACCTCCAGCGTGAGAATAAATTAATCTGGATCAATTTAGAATAAGTTGTACACTTAATTCAGAGTATCTCTTCCTAGTTACCTTCTACCATTTTTATAGGATGACAAGTCTGTTTCGTTAGAGAGATCATTCAATTATTCGTATCCCCCTACCATTACGCACGATAGCTACTATCCCCATATTCATGGGAGAATCTTTGTAACGGTCCCCATTACTCACGGGCCGCTACAGTCAATTCAAACTCATCTTAACGTGTACAGGTAAGACCGATATTCTGAACTGACTGGTTTCCTCTTTGCCTTTCGAAACCTTGAGCTTACACATACCCAAATATGAGCCTTATCAAGTGGCTGCTCATGTACTCATCAAGATCACCAAATCAGTGTTTGAACATGGGCTTATGTTGCCCCAGCCCACTCAATAAGCGGATTTACCTGATTCCAATTCGGAGCCCATATAATGGATCCGACCCGTTTAGGATTTCATACCTAGGTCAGTCAGGGGTGGGAGTTTTATACACATCAAATATCAAGTAGAGTAACTCTTTCATATAAACTATTTTGAGAAGTCTCATAGATTAGATATGTTTTATAAGATTTTAATACTAAAAATGAAGTAGAATATAATAATTGCAACTCTATAATTCCATATGTAAATTTCAAAAGAACGATCCATTATTAATAACGTATAATTTTGAATTTCATATAAAATTAAAATTAATCCATTACTAATAGCATGTAAATTTCATATAAAATTATTTGTGACAATGAACATGTGTATTGAAACCCATTAGGCTGGGTATAAACAACGTGTCAAAGAGAAAATTCGAATAGAAGGTTCGTTGCCCCAAGTGCAAGTCGACCTTAGACTCGTCTAGTAATGTATGATGATAATCTTGGTATTTTATCACAGAGGTACAACAAGAAAAGGCCTCTGATATTTTTATCTACTTTTCAATAGTTTGCCTGCCGTCCAGCCAACCGCAAAAACAACCACACGAATGAAATTCTAAGGGTAATATAGAGGTTTTTTTTTTTTTTTTTAAAGGTGAAGTTGGGATAAATTCGACTAATTACTTTTTCAAAAAATATTAAAAATGCACTCTCCTATATCATCATAGTGTATTCAGAATTAAATTCAAGATTTAATTCTTAGACTACTCACTAGAAGAGTCAAAATTGTAGTTGACAATGAAATAAAACACTTCCCCTTACCAACCTCACTAACATCTTTTTAGTTATATACAATTATTCTAAGTTATCATTAAAAATAAAAAAAAATAAAAAAAGGTTTTTGAAATTAAGAATATACTAATAATTTAAAAAAAAAAAAAAAAACGAATTTTTTAGGGATAAAAATTGTTTGAAACATGTGTTCTGAAAAATTAAAGCAATATAAAATTATTTAATGCGCAATAAAGGTTTTTACACTCTGCACCTGAAATTTTTGAAAAAAATTCACTTTAACCCTATACTTTCAATTTGAACTCATTAAACCCATAAATATCTAAATAGTGTCATGTCAGTCCAAATCAGTACCTCTATCATTTTTTTATAAATCAATCATGTGTATGGAATTTGGACGAGGGTGAATTCCGCCATAAAAAATTGCAGAATACTTGACTTGACCCGATTTTGAATACTTCAATGTTTGATGTAAAACAATAAGGGTTAAAGCGAAAATATCTCTTAAACTTCAAGGGTACAAAGAACCAAATTTTTTTTTTTTTTTTTTTTTTTAACAAATGATTGGGGATGAGGTTTTGAAACCTCCTGTTAAGAAGACACATTAGATGATCGTTAAGCTATAAATCTTGGATTACAAAAAGGTATACTTAATATACATAGATGTCACGTGCCAATAACAACATTTTGAAAATAATAATAATAAAGTATAATTGAAGACCCAAAGAGTGGAATGGTTGCCAACTGGCGAGCAGTAATGAAAATTTTGCTTCATTTTGGCGACCAACAACTCCGTCAGGGAAGGGGACCAGCCCTTCCGACAATGGCAACAACAAAATGTGTAATAATTGGAAGCAAAACTTCATCTTATGGACAATATGGTTTAACCCATTTTTACAACATAATAATATCGAATTTGCTTCAACGAAACAATTTCTTAATCTCTTCAAAACCAACCAAATAAAGGTTTGAGTTTTCAGGTAAAAAAAAAAAAAAAAAAAAACCCGTAATTAGTTTATTTGATAAACAATAAACACTTAAAATTTAATACATTAAATATTTTGTTTAAATAAATGCAGTCAATAAAAAATAAAATAATTGATTAACCTATTTAGTGGCCTAGCCAAAAATCTATTACAAAGAGACTGAAAAAATTAAAATTTTCATTATAATTTTTTATTTTTAGAAATAGTAAAACTTATAGAAAACAGTCTGGACAAAAAAAAAAAACAACAACAACGAGTAATCCCATTTGGGTGTGGAACCCACCAATTGAACCCAATTAAACACTTGGGAATTAATTGGTAGTTTCATACCTAAATTGGGATCACCCGATAATTTCTAAAAAAAAAAGAAGACAATTTTAATTTTTTATTAAAAAAATTAAAGTATACTAGCAAAGGAACAAATTTACCGTCCAAGAATAATTAGCTAATCTAATATTTTTGAAAATTTTAAAATAAAAAAATCTCATCTACGTAGCAAAACTAGACCTGGGGCATGTGCCCCTCATGATAAGGGATAGATCGCCCTGGACGTATTAAATATAACCTTAAAATAGGGCAAAGAAATAAGTGATGTCATGACTTGTCATTCAAAATTATACAAATTTCACTTATACAATTATCATTCAACTATAACAATTATAATAATAATAATAATAATAATAATTCTAGAGAGAGCAAGTAATACCAAAAAAAGAAAAATTAGAAAATTTTATTTTAGAAATTAGATTGTAAGATAACTTTTAAAAATCAAAAGTTGAAAAAATACGTAGAAATGCAATAGGCCTAACTCACTCTTAAAAGACGTCTTAAAAGAGAAAGATTGCTATAGATTTATAGCTCAACATCATGTAACGCAAGCGATGTGGGATTCAACATATCCCTTCACATACAAAGTGGAGTTTGACAAACCACTGCGAATGGATATTGGAAAAGGCCTGATATCGATGTGGAATTTAACAAAATACAAACTTATTCACGATCGAAAATATTTAAAAGAATAATTAATTGTTATCAACAGAAGTTGCCTGAAAAAAGCAAGCCTTCCCCATACCCGTGGGGATGGAGAGCACAATGTTTGCCGGAGAAGATGAGAAGCCATTAATTTATGGAGCAGACATGGGTCTACTTCTGATTGTTAATCTGAAGACCAACATAAAATCATAGCCATTCCAGGAAAGTATGCAGAACACGTACGTACCCTGATCCCAACCCACTCGGACTTTCTCCAAAATGTATTGATACAGACATCACTAACCCATGTGAACCAGGGTCCATCTCCCCAATATTATTTATTTTTCTTCATCAATTTCCCAGACCACCATTGTCAATTTTTTAATTCCAACAGAAGATAAACACCTGCTAGGCACAGGAAATTCATGTTGGTGTCAATATTTTTAGAGCACAGACTGGCTACAAATCGAAATCCATGTCCATATACGGTAACAGAACATGCTTGATTAAATCTAGTGCATGAACATGAAACTTCATAATTACATAAAACGGACCCACAAGAGGTATTATAGTTAGCAAGGGGAGATGCTCACTTTCCTTGTCAACCATGGTTCGACTCTACTGGAGAACACTTCAAAAATTAAATCTTGAATTCAATCCTGAATGCACCAGGTCAATGTTGAAGAGTGTACTCTGCTCAGGAAGGTGATTAATCGAGATGAGCGTAAATTGGTCCAAAAGTATTTTACCGTATAATCAAAATATATTATATAAAATTATATCTCATCGCATGGAAAGGTCACAAGAAGTCAAGTTCTATGATACATCTTGACCCTTAAAGGGAACAAAGAATCTTCACATGATCTCGAAGATCTCCTCATGCTCACATTTCTGTTACTCCATTTGAAAAATCGACAGGATCTTGATAACAATGGATATCGCTCGTGTAACACTACAGGTCTTCACCCAAACTTTCTAGCCAAAAGTGACAACAAGATCCTTAAACCTAATATAAGATCATATTCTCCTTATCACATCCACGGGCTATCACCTACATGATCAGGTACATAATTGAAAAAAAAAAGAGAGAGAGAAAATCATTTCCTTGTCTAAGAAAAATTCAAGCAGGCCAATTTCCTTATCTATGAAACAGAACTGGTTCAGCTATGGTCCTCTTTGGTTTATTCTTGTTTTTGTTATTTTACTATTTGTTTTGGCATTTAGTCAATCAAATTCAGTTAAAGCAAGGCCCAGCGTGGGATTGTAAAAATAATATTGCGCAGTCAAGTATGAGGAAGTCAAAATTGGAGTGTTAACCAACTAAATCTGTTGAATCCATCACCGCTTGTGTTACTTCATCTTCAGCTATATATAAGCTGAGGGGCAATCCTCTTCTCTCAAAACGTCTTTTGAGAGTAAGTGAAACTCATTGGATTTCTACATGATATCAGAGTCACCTCTTGTTTAATGTTGCCCCCCAAATTGATATCCGTTCGCAATGGTTTGGTAAAGTCCGCCCTGCATATGAAAGGGCGCATTGAATCCCACCCCGATATCTGTTGCAATGGTTTGACAAAGTCCACCTTACGCATGAGGAGGCGTGTTTAATCCTACATCGCTTGTGTTACCACATCCTAAGCTATATGTAAGCCTCGTTGCAATTTCCTCTCTCAAAGCATCTTTTGAGAGTGATTTAGGCCCTTTGGGTTTCTACTTTCTACATGATAGCCGAGCTACATATCATCTGTTTATAAAATATTGTACACATGTTTGATACAAATAGTTTATTACAAATACAATACAATATGTATCAATAACATTAATACTCAGGTATTAATATAATCACAATTAAATATGAGTCAAAATAAAATCACCATGACATACAAAATACTTCACAATAGAGAGGAAAAAAAATCTAAAAGGTACTTTTTCTTATACTCTAAGAAAGGAAACAAACACTTTTTTTAATAGTTGAATTCAACTGTTACTTCTATGTTCTTAAAAAAAAAAAAAAAAAAAAAAAAAAAAAAAAAAAAAAAAAAACTCTAAAAAAACATCTTCCAAAAAAAACAATCAAAAAAATATAAAAAAAACTGAAAATATCTCATTACCTTACCCAAATCATGTGTTTAGACACAATGATGAATTGAAATTCAATCACTTGAAAAGGAAAAAAAAATATATGCACCAACATTCAGCTAAAAAAGCAGTTCAAAAGAAAAAATACAAATTGACCCCATTCTTTTAAAAAATTGTAAATTGACACCCAATTTTAATCAACTACTGACCAACCTTAAAATTTTGTAGCTCTTCAAGTATTACATTATGTCACAATTCATAAGTATAACACACAATGACATAATACAATTCTTTAAGGTAATAATTCATTTTTATGAATTGGTAAGAAATAAAAAATAAAAATAAAATCTCCATGACATACAAAATACTTTATATTAAAGAAAAAAAGAAAAAATCTAAAAGGTACTTAAAACATTGTTGGGAACAGTGTCATGACATGGACCTCTAAAAAAGGAAAAAGAAAAAAAGAAATTTAAAAAAAATCAATTAAATAAGAGCAATGAGGAGGCATTTTTTTTTGTGAGCAAACATAATTCACTTCAACAATTCGAGAAATTCATGACACTTGATCGTAGAAACTTTGCAATCCTCCGAAAAATGCAATAATGAATTGATAATATAAGGCCCCGTTTGGTTAGTGTTCCCAACCAAACCCAACCCAAAAATTTTGGGTTTGATTTTTGGGAACGCGTTTGGCAAACATAAAACTCAACCCAACCCAACCTAACCCAAAAAATAAGAATTGATTCTCAAAATCCTAAAAAAACCAGAAACAAAAAAAAGTTGTTTCTTTTTGTGCCCAAAAAACTCAACTCAAAAAGTTCTCAACTTCCAACTTCATCTGCCGGTCGACTACCACTACCAGCCGCCGTCCGTCGCCGCCGGCCGGCGATCGACCGCTGCCGCTGGCCACCTCCGGCGACCTTCCGCTGCCGTCGGCCACCTCCGGCGACCCTCCGCGCCGCCGGCGTCCACCTTCGGCGACCGTCGCCGGCCACCTTCGCCGTCGCCGGCGACCGTCCAGCCATCTCGCTGC
Source organism: Eucommia ulmoides (assembly GCA_016647705.1). Classification (NCBI taxonomy): domain Eukaryota; kingdom Viridiplantae; phylum Streptophyta; class Magnoliopsida; order Garryales; family Eucommiaceae; genus Eucommia; species Eucommia ulmoides. The sequence continues at coordinate 13,093,065 of CM028339.1, read as the reverse complement.
AGCCGCCGGTCGTCCAGCCGCCACCAAACAAAAAAAAAAATTTAGTTTTAAGATAAAATCTTTACCAAACACATTCTGTTCTCAGCACAAAACAAAAATTGTCGTTACCAAACGTAATTCTATTCCCAAAATTCTCAACTCAACCCAATTCAACTCAACCCAACCCATTCCAGTTGGGTTTAGAAAAGTGGAAACACTAACCAAATGCCACCTAAACGTCTTCAGATCTGACTCCCGTCGGCCACCTCCATCCAGATCCAACCATCGTCGTTTGCTGTCCAGATTCGACCACGTGCCATCGTACGCTGGCCATTGCAATCCAGATTTGACCAAGTTGAACTCAGATCTGGCCAAATCAAACTCAGATTTGGCCAATCTAAACTCAGATCTGGCCAAATTGATGGCGACGGCTACTGCGGCAGATCGGAGAGGCATACATCTATTCAATGACCACCGGTGATGGCGATTGAGCGGCGATTGCAAAGGGTGTCTTACCTTCGGCGGATCTGGACAGGTGACGTGATGGCTGCCGAGGGTCCGATAGATCTTCGCAGTTCTCACCGAAGCCGTTGTCCTCGCGAGATCTGAAAGGGAGAGAGATTGTGAGAGAAGGGAAATAGTGAGATAGGCCATCCATCACCAACGCCATCACTATCATCTTCACCTTATACATCGGCCCGCCGCTACAATGCCATCACCGTTCTCTTCTCCCTTCGAGTTGCGGTGGTGGAGAACAGCGAGAAATGCGGAGCAGTAGATCGAGATGGGGTGGGGATGGCGACGGCTCGGAGATAGAGTGAGATTGGGTGAGATAGAGAGGGTTACAAAGAAAGAAAGAAAGAAAGAACTACTTAAATCGGGTTTGAAGTGAATATAAGACGCAGACATGAAGGACTAGGTTATAGAGTGAGTGATAGAATTAGGGTGAAAAATGAAAAAATGTTTAATTAAGGAATGATTAGTTAAATTTTAATTTGTATTTTAATTAGAATTGCTTTAATTAAACCGATTTCCTGAATTTGTGCCTCAATTCGTGTCTGTTTCCTTAATCGTTAGCATTACACCTTAATCAAATTTATTTGTCTTAGTCAACATTTGTTTGTCCTAATCATAAGTTTGTCCTAGTCAGCAAAAACCGTCCTGTTTTATATTCAAATCTTTTTTATTGTTGTTTTAATATTAAAATACCTAATAAAATGGTTTTGGCAAATTTATAAACTCTTTATACTTATTATCAATCGGATATCTCATTTTTCTCGACTATTATGTCAAAAATGAGAATTATACAATAATAAATACATATATCGACTATTTTGGGATCATTCTTTCTTCACCAAACCGTTCTTACTAAAATATTTATACTCCTAAATTCAAAATTTAATTCCGATTGGTGTCGATTCAATAACATTTGATATAACAATTCAAGAAATATTAAAAAAAAGTTTGTTCATAGTGAACGCCATTAATTTAAACACTTTTATTCTTTGATGCAAGTGGTATACAAAAATTGAAATATCGTAATATCAACATTTAAACAATTTATATTCCGTGATTTGTACTTAAATATAAGGAAATTATCCTTCCAATTTTTATAAAATATATTGGGACAGACACGTGTCACGTGTGATGATAATAAATAAACAAAACAAAAAACTTATGACCATCAACATGATTTTCGAATTCCAATTTACTTTTCCTTATTATGAGACTGTAAAATACAAAAAAATAACTATGAGCATTCATCAGAGCTTCATGAATGATGAAAGTCACAAGAAACTCAAGAAATTATTAGTACACGCTTTGCTCTCCAGATTATAAGCTTATATATGCTACTTTAGGTCCCGCAAGGATTGGCATTTATTTTCATGAAATGTAATTTCTCACGGAAATATATTCTTGATTTATCTATATTGCTCTGAGTTGCGGTTTTTGTTTACGTATTCGTGTTGATTTATTTCTAGGATGCCATGACAGATTGTAGAGGGCCAGAGGCCTAAAAATTGTGTCACATTGCGGTTCGGTTGTTCAAAATTCATCATTTTGTTAAAATTATTTGGTTATGTTGATTTTCCTCATGATCATCAATCCCCGCTTATGCCTTTGTAGGGGGGCTTTTGTTGTTTTATTGAAACTTGAGCTATGGGTTGCATTTACCAGAAAGTGGTATAAATTAGACAAAGAATTGTCCTTCTTTGTATAAAAATGTTCAAGAAAAAACAACAGTTATCTGAGTTCAATCCAGATGAATGCATGGAAGTGAGTAGCAATCCTAATGGATGTGAGAATGGAACCATATGCATATTTCAGATCAAAGGGCAGATTAATTCATCCTATGTTGACAAAAGCGAGCTTGGGTTTCAAGAGACAAATTATTGCAGAACTAGGCGATTCTCTTTTAGTATCAAAGTTACCCAATGAAACCAAAGATTTTTCAATGAATTCAACGATCCTTTTAAAATATATGGCCTAATTTGCCCCTATTAAAGTGCTATTACTTTCCATTCTCAATAAATCAACATTTTCGTTTATACCCATACCTTAATTTGCGGAACAGTTATCATATGTGTGCGCACTTCTAAATTATCAGATATTTGTTCCTATATATTCACTCTTTTCGTCGTCAAATTAACCAAGAATGATCCCATTTCACTGTTTTTAAAATGAAATGTCAATTATTTTTTTTGGAGCATTGGATAGAAATCCATGTTATATTCAACATAGTATGTGCTACAAGAAGAAAAAATATATTGTTACATTTGTGTATTGGTGTTATATATAACATAAACTACTTGTAAAATTAGGGCATATGTCTTCCCTGAAGCATAATCATAACTCTCGTCTTTATTTGAATATTGAATATAACATTCTGTTATTTGTGAAAACTCTTTTTTTTTTTTTGACATCGTCTAATAAGGAAAACTATTAAATTCCGTAGATATTTCGGGAATATTTTGGTCATGAATTTTTAGGCTCTTTAAAAATTTGGATTAAACAGTTCAAAAAACCAAGTCAACAAGATTAGTTGGTTTAATCACAAACAATGGATATTAATCAATAATTTAGTTCTTAATATAGTCTCCCCGATAATTTTCACTTTAATAAATTAATCCATACTTCAATTGGAACGTCGAACGTCAGTGATCAAGCCCTATGAACAGTGAGGCCCAAATAAACCAATTTGAACTCCGTCAAACTTTTCTTCTCTCGTATAAAACACTGTTTACATTTAGCTGCTTTAATTTACATAAACATACACACACTTTTGATTTTTTATTTTTTATTTTTTGGGTAGATACACACACTTTTGATACAATGCAAGTATGAGAACGTAAAAAGAGAAAAACGATTTTTACCACAAGATTCATTCAAACAACGAATTTGGAGAAAATCGAACTACAGGAATATTGTAATGCTGAAACTTGGAGCGAAATTCAGACATAATATACAGATAACTGGACCGCCTAGCATTGAAATTTTCAGAACGAACGGTAAAAGTGGGGATAATGACTGCACTGCATGAATATTTTGAAGTCTTCTTTTTCTATAATCTCCATGGAAACAAAACGGGGGGACATTTGATCAATTACATAAAGAAGGGAAGAAACAAAATCTTACCTGAAATTGGAAGCAAATCGTGAAGTAGACGAAGAAGCTTCGACTCCATCATGTTCTCCTTAGGCCCCCAAATCGAGGTGTGCGTATGGTCTTCGCGCCTCAGCCATCCACGGTTTTTAGTTCTTTATTGCAAATTTGAAAAAAGATCGTATTTGCCAATGGGCTAGTAGTACCCGATAGGAATGGAAAAAAACAATCGAACAGACGGTTGATCGAGAGAAACCGAATCTAATGGTCTAGTTTTAAAACCGACTAAATGGTTTTGTTGTGGTTTTGATTTTGAAATTAGTGACCGAAGCGCTTTTGGTTTTGATTTTGGCTCTGCGAAACCGAACTACAAAAATCGATATTTTAATTTGTATTATTGGGACGACTATTTATCGTAGTATTTTAATTATGGTTAGAAATGTTTATTGTACAATTAATAGTTTTATGGTTTGTTTTTGTTTTGTTTTTTTTAAATTTATATTTTATATTTTAGTTATGTTTTGGTTTATATATATAAAAAAACAACGATCCACGATTTCGCTGTTTTGGTTTTATATAAATTTGAATGGTCTGCTTTTAAAACCGTTTAAAAAAAGGATAATTTTGATTGCGGTTTTAATTTGGTATATGTCTAACGGTTTTTGTTTTGGTTATATGTGAAATTGGATTGAAACCGAATCATTGGCATTGCTAGTATTCACACTTTCAAACCTTACATATATTTTTTTTTTAATTATTTATTTAAAAGCATTCATATTCTATAGTAACTAGTTTTAAACTCGAGTCAAGAAAATTAAAATATTAATAAAGATTTTTAAGTTGAAATCATTAATATTATAATTTTGATTTTTGATCTACATATAAGTATAACAGAAAATATAGAGCATTTTTTTAAAGATCAATTTTTTTTAGGGATTTACTTGAAATTTATGTAATTGAATGATGAGTATATGAAATTTTAAAGATTGTAATTGATTTTTCCTAAAAATAAAAGAGTGAAAATGTATATTTTCAAAAAATTAGGTGTGATTAGTTCATAAAAGATATAGGACTAAAATATTAATTGTGGAAAAAAAAGTTATTAGTCATTGATTTAATAAGAATAAAGAGATTGAAGAGATGCCTTGTTTTAAACTGTGGTTCATTATTAGTTTTGACTTTTACTTTTAATATATAATATGTGATTTTAAAATTAAGAAAAAAAAATAAAAAAAAAATCTGATAATTCTTTCTTATAAAACTAAAAACTAAAAGTGTTTTGCACCTATTTGAAACTAGGTAATTCAGCATGGTATTAAAATTTATACATTAAATAAAGTTCTTTATAATTTAGCAGTTATTTAAATTGCTTTCATTAAAAAAAGGAAAAAAATAAAATAAAAAAATCTATCCCCATCTTAATTTCTTTTAAACGAAAACTCTAATTCAAAAAATGGGTATATACCATTGACATTCCCTGTCATTTTGCACTATATATGCCAGATATCTCCCTTATCTTTTTGTAAATACTAGAGACTTTCTTTATCTTTTTCTTTAAACACCACTTACCTCCCTTATTGATTAAAAAAATAATAAAATTTTTATTATAATACCAATTTTACCTTTTACTATTTAAAAAATAATTAAATAATAAAAAACTAAAATACATAAATAACCATTTAATTTATATATATTCATCGTCACCTCTTACCACCGCACCTACCGCCACTACCCACCCAATACCACCTCCCACCTTCGTTGCCCACCACCTGCTACCACCACCACCCACCACCCGTCGCCACCCTCCACTACCTCCTACTGTCACTTCCTATCGCCGCCACCACCTACCACCCTCCTGTCACCTCCCACCGCCGCCACCCACCACCTCCCACCGCCACTACCCACCCCCATTTTAAAAATATATTTTTTTTAACCATTTCATTAAAAATAAATAAATAAATAAATAAAATTAACCATTTCATTAACTATTTTTTCCCTCTCTTTGGTGGTGGTGGCAGCGGTGGGTAGTGGTGGTGACGATGGGTGGTGGTAGGAGAGTTGGGCGGTAGGTAGTGGGAGGTGGCGGTGGGAGTTAGGCGGTGGCGATGGGAGGTGTTGGGTGGCGACGGTGGGAGATGGCAGTAGCGGTGGGTGGTGGCGGCGGTAGGAGGTGGCGGTGAGAGTTGAATGGTGGTGAGCGGTAAATATAATTATTTAAAAAGTTAAGAGTAAAAAATATAATTTTAAACGTATAGAGGTGTTAATGATTTTTTTTTTTTTTTTAAATAACCTAAGGGCAATTTTGTCCAAATGGAATTAAGAGATATTTGAGTAAAAAAACAGAGAAAGTCTCTGGTATTTGCAAAATGACAGGAGAAGTATCTGGTATAGTAAAAAATGATAGGGGATGTCAATGACATATACCTTCAAAAAATACATAATATTTCATGATACTAAAATACCCCTCAATTTTTTTTCCACAATAAATACTAACTACTAGAGGTGTGCAGCGGGTTGGGTCAACCCACCTAAACCGCAATATCTGTACCGAAACACAAACCGCTCATAGTAGCACACGCATTATTGGGTTGTCCACGGTTCAAACTAGTCTAACCTACATAATATTGATTTGGTCTGCGGTTTTGACTCTATAGGTATAAAAATAAAGTTGACATAAGAATCTTATGGTGAAAAAAGTTGAATCTCACTATTTAAATTTTAACCATTTTCTTCCAAAGCTTCAAATGGGTGAACCAAATTCAAGCCCTTTATAAGACCCTAATTTCCGCATGTGCATATTCATTAGTCACATTTTAGACCATTTAGAAAAAAAGGGGATAGAATGTGTCATTTTTATTTTAAATTAAAATTTTAGGGGTGAATCTATAATTTTAAGAAATAATAAATTTTGAAATGGACCTCAATAATAACCTAAAGAAATTTAAGGGGGGGGGGGTAATGTAATTTAAGAAAACTAAAACAAATACCAACAAATGGGTAGTAACGTGATCATTTCCCTCCTATTGTGTATGTACACAAACATCCATCCATACACACATGAAGGCAGGGGAGTAAGAGCGATCATGACGTGGCAATCTAAGGGATCAAGGAGATCCACTATAATCATGCATATATATACATACACACATGCAAACAGAGAGGAGGAAACCAAGAAAAAATAAGAAAATCTGGAAACAGAGAAGAGATAGGGGATCGGCGTGGCGGGTTTTGTCGTCGCCAGTTGGTGGGTTCGTTGTCGTTCATCCGGTAATAGCATGTGGGGGGTGTACTTGATCAGACGTGGGTGTGTGTGTATGATCGTGGACTGCAAGTGTGTGTCGTCGTCGGCAGTGGTCATCGGTCCGATGAAGTGTCATCGGCAGTGTGGGCGTGCTTGTGGGTTGTCCAGTCGTCCGGTGGCGTGGGGGGTGTCGTCAGCGTATGTGGGTGTGTATTTTGTTGACAGTGTGACTGTGTGTTTGTAGGTTGTCTCTCCGGTTGTTTCTCTGACGGACATGGTGTGTGTGTGTGTGTATGTGTGTTCTATCCAGTTCATTCCGGCGGTGTGTGGAAGTGATTGGTGTGTGTGGGTGTGGGTGGTCGCTGTTGGGTGGGTGTGTGAGTAGTGTTGAATCGACGGCGGAGGGGGAGTGAGAGTGGCGTTGGCGGGCTGAACACAAAACAAAAACAGGAGTAGAGGAATAAAGTTGTCGTTGTGGCGGTGAGGGTTCAGCAGAAACAGAACAGGGACAAAGGATGTTCGTTGCGACGGTGGTGTATCACCGAGGAGGTGGAACTTCAGCAAAACAGACAAAAAAAAAAAGGGAAGGGGAAAAACATAAAATAAATTCGAAAATCTAATTTTTCGACCTGTGAGCGATTAGGAAACAGGTAAAAATTTAATCGGGAATTATTATTGATTAAATTAAATTGTTAAGTACTAAAATTTTTGCAATCGTAATAGTAATTTTCTTAACCGTAATAATATTATTATGATTGTTAATCTTGAATAATTAGTGCGGTAAATATTAACGTAGCGAAATGGACCAAATAATAATTTTCCATAATAAAAATTTGAGAAATGAGAAATATGAGATTTAGGGTCTGCATTGCACGTTAGGTTATTTTGAAATATAATATTAATTTAGGACTATCGTTGTTAGGTTCACAGGCGCCAGCGTCCTAGTAGGTTTTGAACGGTGACCATTTTTGCAGTGCGGTGAGTATATTGTCTTCTATGTAAATCTATAGAATTTATTTTCGTAAAAATTGTGGAAAATGTGTTTATTTAAAAACTGACGAATTTGCAACTTATATGGATCAAGTGGGTTTTGGTTTAAGATGTGGAAAATGGTTTTTGGATTGAGTGATTGTTTTTTTAGAGGTGATTTTTGTCTAACTATGCCATAGTTTATCTTCTCGTTAGGTGGGTATGACCTACGAGATGTGGATTTTCTTCTCATTAGGCAGGTATGACCCACGAGATGTGGATTTTCTTTTCGTTAGACGGGTGTGACCTACGAGATGTGAATTTTCTTCTCGTCAGGAGGATATGTCCTGCGAGATATAGATTACCTGTTAGGCAAAACCTGCCGGTGGTACGATACCGTTGCAACTCCTGATCGTGAGGTAAAAACGATCCTATGACTAGTAGAAATATTGTGTGGGTTGTTTTATTATACGATGAAGTGCTTGGATTGATTTGGTTTAGTTATATTATTTAAAAAAAAAATTGGCGTCAAAATATTATTTTGTTGCACTGGTTGGCTTAGAATATTTGGATTAGGTGTTTTTAAATATATGAGTTTACTTCAGTTGTGGTAGAAAAACTGAATTTTCGTACAATATGTGATTGTATAATATTATATTTTGTAATGTGGTATTTAAATTCTTATACTTGATCCATATAAAACGTTTTTATTATGAAGACAGTATACCGATAAAAAATTTTAGTTTCAGGTACTGCAAATAGGAGAGGGTCCACTACTGACACTAGATAGAATCCGGAGGTAGTGTCATCTTGGGAGTGGGCCAGTCAGAGACGAACATATATATATATATATACACATATATATATATATATATATATACACACACACACATATATATATATATATACACACATATATATATATATATATATATACATATATATCTATATAATAAATCAGCTCATTTACATCCAGGGCCGTTGGATGTCTCCAGATATTCGTAACCGTTGGATGTCTCTGGATATATACAACATCTATATACAACATATCTATATAATACAACACTTACCATCAACTTTACTTTTTAACACTTACCATCATAAATAGTGTCCTTGCTTCCATCATCAACAGTGTCTTTGCTTGCATCGAGACTTACTATCTATTTGCTTCTCCACCGAATTCGTCGCCCCACTCCACGGATTCGTCTTCTTCTCCGCTGAATTCATACCCTCCCCTCCATAATCTTCGCAGAGCTCCTTCGCCATCACCATCGCCATCGTCGCCCCGATTTGTTGCAGTAGCGTTGCCGTCGACTTGGCCGGATCTAGATGGCGATGGCTATCTTCGCAGAGCTCCTTCGCCATCACCATCGCCATCGTCGCCGGTAATAGCATGTGGGGGGTGTACTTGATCAGACGTGGGTGTGTGTGTATGATCGTGGACTGCAAGTGTGTGTCGTCGTCGGCAGTGGTCATCGGTCCGGTGAAGTGTCATCGGCAGTGTGGGCGTGCTTGTGGGTTGTCCAGTCGTCCGGTGGCGTGGGGGGTGTCGTCAGCGTATGTGGGTGTGTATTTTGTTGACAGTGTGACTGTGTGTTTGTAGGTTGTCTCTCCGGTTGTTTCTCTGACGGACATGGTGTGTGTGTGTGTGTATGTGTGTTCTATCCAGTTCATTCCGGCGGTGTGTGGAAGTGATTGGTGTGTGTGGGTGTGGGTGGTCGCTGTTGGGTGGGTGTGTGAGTAGTGTTGAATCGACGGCGGAGGGGGAGTGAGAGTGGCGTTGGCGGGCTGAACACAAAACAAAAACAGGAGTAGAGGAATAAAGTTGTCGTTGTGGCGGTGAGGGTTCAGCAGAAACAGAACAGGGACAAAGGATGTTCGTTGCGACGGTGGTGTATCACCGAGGAGGTGGAACTTCAGCAAAACAGACAAAAAAAAAAAGGGAAGGGGAAAAACATAAAATAAATTCGAAAATCTAATTTTTCGACCTGTGAACGATTAGGAAACAGGTAAAAATTTAATCGGGAATTATTATTGATTAAATTAAATTGTTAAGTACTAAAATTTTTGCAATCGTAATAGTAATTTTCGTAACCGTAATAATATTATTATGATTGTTAATCTTGAATAATTGGTGCGGTAAATATTAACGTAGCGAAATGGACCAAATAATAATTTTCCATAATAAAAATTTGGGAAATGAGAAATATGAGATTTAGGGTCTGCATTGCACGTTAGGTTATTTTGAAATATAATATTAATTTAGGACTATCGTTGTTAGGTTCACAGGCGCCAGCGTCCTAGTAGGTTTTGAACGGTGACCATTTTTGCAGTGCGGTGAGTATATTGTCTTCTATGTAAATCTATAGAATTTATTTTCGTAAAAATTGTGGAAAATGTGTTTATTTAAAAACTGACGAATTTGCAACTTATATGGATCAAGTGGGTTTTGGTTTAAGATGTGGAAAATGGTTTTTGGATTGAGTGATTGTTTTTTTAGAGGTGATTTTTGTCTAACTATGCCATAGTTTATCTTCTCGTTAGGTGGGTATGACCTACGAGATGTGGATTTTCTTCTCATTAGGCAGGTATGACCCACGAGATGTGGATTTTCTTTTCGTTAGACGGGTGTGACCTACGAGATGTGAATTTTCTTCTCGTCAGGAGGATATGTCCTGCGAGATATAGATTACCTGTTAGGCAAAACCTGCCGGTGGTACGATACCGTTGCAACTCCTGATCGTGAGGTAAAAACGATCCTATGACTAGTAGAAATATTGTGTGGGTTGTTTTATTATACGATGAAGTGCTTGGATTGATTTGGTTTAGTTATATTATTTAAAAAAAAAATTGGCGTCAAAATATTATTTTGTTGCACTGGTTGGCTTAGAATATTTGGATTAGGTGTTTTTAAATATATGAGTTTACTTCAGTTGTGGTAGAAAAACTGAATTTTCGTACAATATGTGATTGTATAATATTATATTTTGTAATGTGGTATTTAAATTCTTATACTTGATCCATATAAAACGTTTTTATTATGAAGACAGTATACCGATAAAAAATTTTAGTTTCAGGTACTGCAAATAGGAGAGGGTCCACTACTGACACTAGATAGAATCCGGAGGTAGTGTCATCTTGGGAGTGGGCCAGTCAGAGACGAACATATATATATATACACACACACACATATATATATATATATATATACACACATATATATATATATACATATATATCTATATAATAAATCAGCTCATTTACATCCAGGGCCGTTGGATGTCTCCAGATATTCGTAACCGTTGGATGTCTCTGGATATATACAACATCTATATACAACATATCTATATAATACAACACTTACCATCAACTTTACTTTTTAACACTTACCATCACAAATAGTGTCCTTGCTTCCATCATCAACAGTGTCTTTGCTTGCATCGAGACTTACTATCTATTTGCTTCTCCACCGAATTCGTCGCCCCACTCTACGGATTCGTCTTCTTCTCCGCTGAATTCATACCCTCCCCTCCATAATCTTCGCAGAGCTCCTTCGCCATCACCATCGCCATCGTCGCCCCGATTTGTTGCAGTAGCGTTGCCGTCGACTTGGCCGGATCTAGATGGCGATGGCTATCTTCGCAGAGCTCCTTCGCCATCACCATCGCCATCGTCGCCTTGATCTGTCGCAGTAGCGTTGCCGTCGACTTGGCCGGATCTAGATGGCGATGGCCGTCGGTGGTCTGATCCGGTTGCTCTCTCTCTACCGTTGTGTCCTCTCCAAATTAGGGTTGCTCTCTCATCGCCAGAATAACAGCCTCCGTACCGCCAACCATCGCCATCACCACGCCATCCCTGCTCCATCGTCTCTTGATTGAATAATCACCATCGAAGCACTGCCCCTTCATCGAACCAAACTCAGTCCCTTCGGCCTTCACGGTAAGTATTTGTCCCAGAATTTTTATTTTTTTGATTTTCTGATTTACGATTTCTAATTTTTATTCCTTTCAATTTTAATTTGGGGTTCATTGACTCAGGGACTTGATCGATCCCATCGTCTTTCCATCGCCATCATCACCGAAGCACAGCTTCTTCGCAATAATCAGCATCGAAGCACAATCCCTTCGTTGAACCAAACTCAGGTTAGTCTCTATTCTGTTTCCATTCCCTAATTTGTTCACTCTAAAATTCATGCTCAATTTTGCTGGAAAAATTCGCAATTCTCCAGGTATTTTCCGAAAATACTGTTTCTGAGTTTTCTGTTTCTGTTTTTGGTGCAAAATTGTATGGTGTTTTCCTAATCATGTGAAATTTCTCCAGGTATTAGTTACTAATTGGTTTACATTTGAACAATGAACACAATTACCTTTACTGTTATTCATCCTTCCCCTTGAATACCTTTACTGTTTTGTATCCCATTAAATACATTTACTGTTGTTTACCAAAAAATAGTTTAAAGAGGTGAGTAGATGTAATGATATTGTTTTGTTGAAATTCCAATGAAAAATATATGAATGAACATTCAAGAGACAGAAAATATATATATATATATATATATATATATATATATATATATATATATATATATATATATATATATATATATATATATATATATATATATATATATATATATATATAAAGAAAAAAGAAAAGAAAAGAAGAGTTCAATCATTGAAATTCCAAATATAATATATATTAAGCATTATTATTGCGACATTTTTACGGATGCCCTAAATGTACGCTCTCTTTTTAATCTAAATCAACATTTCTTGATTTTTATTCTGAAAAATATGATTTAATTTTAGTGTTCCCACTGTTTGTTTGATTAATATGCGCAGATTTATACAGTTGGAATTGGGTTTGCTACAAATGAGGCATGTCTCTTGCTGACTGCTGGAACTACGGGTAAGAGGTTCATGTTCCCACGTTGCCAAGGTATGTTGTTGCATTGATTTTGCTTCTTTTATTTATTTCTGTGTAAAGAAAGTGTTTTTCAAGACTAACCGGAATTGTGTTCCAGCTATGATTCAAGATACCACAAGTGCAGACACAGGAGAAATGTGTGCTACGTCTCTCTCTTTCTCTCTGAGATTCTCCCTCTCTCTATCTCTTTATCTGTAATATTTCAGGTAGTGAAATTTTTATTGGTGAAACTAATGAAATTTGCAGATATTCTGTTTTTTATTCGAATTTAGGTACTTCTTGACGACCACCACTATCTTTAGAAACCATGGTTGGGAACCACGAACTGCCGCCATCACTGTCTGGAATTGGGTATACGTAAGGTATTTCTAGACTGATTGAACCCTAGATGTGGAATTAGGTTTGTGGAATCTAGAACTTCTCTTCCGCATTGGTTCGTATGAAAATTCTATGGTTTATTATTCGGTCGTGATATTAGACATGGTTTATGGATATATTTTATGCACTAGCACTAGCAATGCAAGGATTAGTTCGATTTTTTTAAATGGAAAAATTCCCAATTCTCCAGGTATTTGCCCAAAATACTGTTTCTGAGTTTTCTGTTTTTGTTTCTGTTCACGATTTTCAGAATAAAGAATCAATACGTTGTGAGAATTAGTTTGGTTTTTTGAACTAGAAAATTTCTCAATTCTCCAGGTATGTTCCCGAAATACTGTTCTGAATTTCTGTTTCTGTTTTTGTTTTTGAGTTTTCTGTTTCTGTTTCTGAATTTGTACAATAATTATTTCATATCACAATTTGTAGCAAAAATACTAATCGACACAATTCCTACAAAACAGCTATTGATTTCAGACGAAATACTACTCTCCAGGTATTTTTCCTGTTTGCTGGAAAATGAATTAACCCTATTAAAAATCTGTTTTTGTTTCTGAGTTTTCTGTTTCTGTTTCTAAATTTGTACAATACTATTAAAGAATAGTGACTTATCTAAAATATTTAAGGTAAGTTTGAGTAGCCATGGAGGGTGGGTTTCAATGTCGTTATTTTTTTTTTATTGTGCATTGTGTATTGGTGAATGATTTTATTGTTAAGTTTATATTGTAGAGTTTTGTTGTTTTAATCATTGTTGTGTTCATTTGAAAATGTAAGATTTGGAAACGTTGTAAAATAAAGGGATCTTCGTTAAATTTTTTAAAATTTTATCCCACAATCTCAATTATGTGTTAGTGTCAATTGATAATTATTATGTTATTTGTTGTCTTATTATTTTATTTATTTGAAAGCACGAGTCTTTAATTACCTCCATTATTGAGTTTTTGTTTTTTCTGGAGCTGCTGAATTTCTCGAATTTAGGGCTTATTTCATTTCTAAATTTCTGGTTTGATTTTTAGTGTTAGCGGGAGATAGAGAAGAAGCTTCAATGGCGAAAGCTAACTCTGTGAAATCTGCGGTGGCGGTAGTTGGAGCCTTAGCTTTCGGTTGGCTTGCCATAGAGATCGCATTCAAGCCGTTGCTCGATCCGACGCGAGATCCGGATGACGCTGATGAAGGCGGTGACGTCGGCGATGATCACCAATGAAGTCCAGGTTTCAAAAATTTATATAATTATTGATGAAATGCGGTGAAGAGGGGTTTGATTTTGACGGGATAATTGCAGATTTGAAGTGAGATTAGAAAATAATATTTAGGAATTTATGATCCTTTATTTTAAAAAAAAAAAAAAAAAAAAAAAAGATCTTTTGTGTTAGCTGGCAAATGATGAATGTTGACTCTAACTACAACAAATTGAGATGGGTTAGGGTAATTTGTTCAAATTGAGATGGGTTGATTTTGATGATTTTTACAACAGTGTTTTTGGGGAAGCCTACTGTACTGTTTGCAACTGGACTGATATCGAGTCAAATGCTTCTGAAATTTGGAAGCCTACTGTAATTTTTGTAGTTTGGCATCTTTACATTTTTGTAGTTTTACTTCTTTACATTCATGCCTTCTGTTTTCAATTTTTATTCCAATTTTTCAGTATTTTTGTTCTCAGATATCTACTGTGTTCCCAATTCTATGTTTGCGCTCTATTTGTTCGTGTTTTTTAATGTTGTATTGTTTCCTGATTAACATACCCTTTTTTTGGTATGTTTAACTAATTAGTGTTTTTGGTCTATGAATTTGATTGCATTTGCTTGTAATATTCTCATTTGATTCATCAATCGATTCATGCACAGTTGAGAATGTCCAGTTAAAATTAATCTCTATAGTTGTTTTATTATTTTTTGTATTTAATAAATAATATTATTTTTTATATCATATTAACTATATATTTAAGCTCTTTCGCCCTCTTGCTCTTCTCCATATACTCCAAACGTGTTTCTGCATCTGCAATCTGATTTTTGACCTATATGGATAATGTTACTTTTTCCGGAGCAGTTGTATTCACTAACTCATTATTTTATTTCACTCCATGACAGATTACAGTGGTTAGTCCTTCTATGGATAGAGTTTTATACTTGCTGCAAAATTTTGCTATGGATGCACAAGGTGGAATCCTTCAGATATAGAGAATCCTTCCCTGCGCCATTGGTGGGCAAAGCTTCAACTAATAGACTTTGTTCAGTCTTTTGTCAATACATAATTTGGGGTAAACCTTCTTCAAGTTTTGTTTGTTAATCATTAGAGTGATCATGCTGTCAATTTGCAATCTTATGAAGCAAAAGCTTGGTATAATATATGATAATATTTTTTTTGAGTGTGATATAATTCTTCTTTTCATTTTTTTTTTTTTTTGGCTTTGGGGATTTATTTTTTCACAGTTAATCTAATTGAAACCCATGAGGAAGGCTGGGTTGATAGTTTGTCTTAAAAGTTGTAAATTTCCATTCGCGGAGGGTATTCTGTTTGCCTGGAACTAATAGTGGTCTTAATTCATCATCTTATGCAGTTTGCAATTTAATTTTTTATTCAATTGTTTTTTGTTGAATTTTGACTACGGTTTGGAGGCTGGGGGTTATACAAGGTCAATTTGGTTGAGAACTCAATTTGTTCTGAAAATTTTGGAAACGGTTTTAAAAAAATAATATTTGAAGTTGTGAAAAGTTATTTGTTTTTGGTTTTGATTTTTTTATTTTTTATTCTTTGAATATTGCTTCAACTAAGTACAGTTTCTAGGAGTGATTGCAAGAATTCAAATTTGACGAGTATAGAGAGGTGAAGAAATGTTATCGGAATTCATGGAGTTTATTGTTTTGGTGGACCATTATTGATAGAAAGGATTAGAATGATAGATTTTCCTACCTTCTTGAATGTAACTACAATTGACAGATTCGTGAAGTAACATGTATCAGAACAAGAGAAAACATTGAATTGAAGATATCCTGCATGTTCAATAGAAGTGAAGAAACACATGTTCATGTTATTATCGTGTTCTAATAAAATAAGTGTAGAATATTGTACAAATAACGAAAATTATATCAATTACGCACGTGAAATGTAACATTGACTTATTAAGATTTAGATAATCAATATGCATATTTTCGTTTTGAATTTTTTTCGGTTTAACTATATGTTTAACTCATGTTTAATTATAGTATTATTTTAATAGCCGAATAATAGTGTTAGTGGGTAACGATTGTGTTATAATTATAATACACATTGTCTGTTGGTCATGGTATTTAAATGTTAATTATTGTCATTTTAATGTGATAGATGTAGAATGTTGTAGAAACCAAGAAGATTATATCATTTTTTTTAGGTTCAATTTTTTTATACCCGTGCCTTCAGGCACGGGTTATACGCTAGTATATACATATATATACATATATATATATATATACATATATATATATACATATATATATATATATATATGGGTGTGTTTGGTTGGTTGGACAAGGAGAGTTATGCCGACGTCACGCCCGACCTCAGGTGACGGGCGCCCGGGGTGGGGTGTAACATTTGTGGTATCAGAGCCTAGGTTATAGGTTCTGTAGACGTGTCAGTTTGTCGATCCAGTGGTGGACCTTGAGTTAGGGTGTCGGTAGGTGGTTTCGGCACGTGAGTGGTAGTTATGTTATTAAATTAAATACTGTTGTTTTCAGGTTGGCCCAGTAGTTTATTAAATTCTATTTCAGATAGTGATGATGGAGTGTAAAAATGAGAGCTCTAAGAGTGTGGGACCCCAGAGGCAGGAATATAGGATGCTTGGAAGTTTAGATACCGTCGAGAGGATTTTGCAGGCTGCTGCCTAATTAACAGAGCAACAGGCGAAAATAATAGAATGTCAAAAGGCCCAAATTGATACTGCTACATCCCAGGCAGTACTCCTGAAAAGGTTTAAGGAGTTGGATCCTCCGATTTTCCCAGGAACGGCGAGTTCAGCTGATGCTGAGAATTAGTTGAGAGGTGTGGGGCATGTATTCGAGGCCATGGGAATTGCTGGCGATAGCCGGGTACCTCTTGCCACTTTCAAGTTAAAGAGGAAGCCGAACATTGGTGGGAGGATAAGAAGATGTTACTTTCGGAACCAAGCAAAAAGATCACTTGGGATCGTTTTGTTGCGATGGTCAATGAGAAATATTTCCCTGTGTCTTATCGGTTCCAGATGGAGAAAGAGTTCATAGTTTTGAAGCTGCGAAAGATGCTCGTCCAACAGTATGAAGTTAGATTCAATGATTTGTCCCGTTTTGTTCCTGATTTGGTAAAAGCGGAAGAGGCGAAATGCAAGCGATTCCAAAAATGGCTCAATTTAGAAATTCGTTCCAGGCTAACGAGCAGACAAATTAAGAGTTACGCTGAGTTGGTGAATACAACAAAGTTAGTGGAAAGGAATATCCAGGAAGCCGCTGAGAGCTGTGAATAGTACAAAAGGGGTAGATTCGAGTCACCTAGTAGATATCCAGGTGGCACTTCTCAAGGAAGGTATCTCGACCGCCAGTTGCTCAAGCCCCATCGTTTGACCAATTCGTTAGAAGTCGTGGTTCACGACAGTTGGTAGCACGCAAAATACGCCGCCACTTACTCTCGCAAGTATACGAGGTCTAAAATTTTAGTATAGTGTGATCGTTAAGATCGGGTTATCGTATCCATAGGGATTGTTGTCGTTACTATCGAATACCACGTTTGTCGTGACCTAATTTTATCTAGGCGAAAAATAAATGTAATTAATTAATTAAACTAATACTAATATATCATAAATTAACTACACTATTATGTTAATATGTTTTAGGGTGAAAAATTGTATAGGGATTAACGTGTTTACAAATACGTGTTCGATTCCGATTTACTCCCGTTTACGTTGTTCAACCTATTTGACAATCTCGGTACGTAAACTCCGCCGCCACCTCTTCCGAGTGTAAGACGGGAGAATACATGACTTCGAGTCAACGAAGAAATCCCCCTCAATGTCTTAACGACCCTAGGTTACGTGAGTCTCGCCTAGCGTCATTGATTGCACACAATCCAACTCCCTCCCGGATTATTGGATCGTCGCGTTATATTTACCCTATCGACAATCTCCGTTCTAAAACTCCCTCGCCACCTCTTCCGAGTGTAAGACGAGGGATATAATGCGACTTCGAGTCAACGAAAAGGTCCCCCTCAACGTCTTAACGACTCTAGGTAGCGTGTGTCTTGCCTTACGTCATCGATTGTCCACGATTCAAACCCCAATCGGGTTATAGAATCGTGACGTTTGTTTACCCTATTTCGAATCCGGGGTTTGTCAAAATCCTGTATTCTCCATTTATCAATCCAAGCATAATAAACAAACAATACGATAAATACAATTAAACTACGAAGAACAATCACAAACGAAACACCGATATCACCCAAATGACGTATTTATAAATATAGTGTTAATCCCTACTACAATCCATATTGAACTCGGGGCCATAGCCGCATGTACAAGAAAATAACGAGCTAAACATGCTCACATACTCCTAAGATAAAGAAATAAGGAAAAACAATCGAAGAACTTAGCCTCGTCTGAAGATAAACCGCTAAGAACGCTCAACAATCGATTCGCCTTCTTCTCCACGTCGGGATGTGAGCTCCACACCTAAAAAATCCCTAACCCTAGGCTTAAGTATAGGCTAAAGGGCTCAAAAAAGCAAGAGAGTGAAGAGAGAGCCGGCCAAAGGGGGAGGAGAGGGGATATTTATAGCAAAAATATCCTAAAAATATCTAAAAATATCTAAAGGCTGTGCAGGGCAAATCCGCCTAGGCAGTGGAAATTGCGCCTAGGCGGAGTTAGGTCGGTTAAGTCTGATCGCCTGGGCGGTGAACTAGGCGGTGGACTGGAGAACATTCTGTTGGATTTTTGCCTAGGCGAGAGTCCGTCAGTAACATTTTGCTCTTCTCTGCATCTTCACCGCTTAGGCGGTGGTCTGGACGCCTAAGCGGTGGGCTTATTTCATCTTTTAGCCTCCGAGCTTGTTTATCCACCATAACTTCGAACCGCTTTGGTTCGATCTCATCGTTTTAGCTCCAGTTTCCTATCTTTTTGACCCACACACCTGAGCTATACAAAAAGTATGAAAACTAATTAAAACATAAAAAAAAAATAACTATAAACATATTCGAAAACTAACCAATCCAAATTGGAAATAGATAGGTTTTTCACACCTATCAACAGTCATACTCCAGGCGACAGCAAAGTGTATCTGGACCGAGTGTCGGCCAGCGAGGGCAGGAAAGGAATCAGGCGTCAAGTCGAGCCAGGATATTTATATGCTATCAGTGTGGGGGCACCAGATCATTTCTCCAAGGACTATCCCATGGGGGGACCAATATGCTTTCGTTGCCATGAGTCGGGTCATATATCTACGAATTGTCCGAAATTTGTTGTCACATCTACACCTTCTGCAAGCAGTGTGGGTAGTGTTGACCCTAGCATTGTCTAGGAGGGTGGTAGAGAATCTGTTGGTAGACCTCTGACACGGGGTCGTGTTTGTACTACTACTCGACAAGATACCCAGGCTACTCCAAATGTGGTTACAAGTATCATATCTTTATATGATAGAGATGCACGTGTACTTATTGATCCCGGTTCTACTCATTCATTTGTTTTGGCAACCTTCATGATGCATATAGGCAAATTTTCTACTTCTCTGCTATATAGTATCATTATCTTTACTCCGGTAAGTGACTCTGTGTTGATAGATAGTGCGTATAAAGACAGTCCGCTTCGGATTTGTGATAGAGAGTTATTAGTAGATCTACTACCCCTGAGTATTCATGATTTTGATGTGATACTGGGCATAGATTCACTATCTGGTTATTATGCCATGGTGGATTGTTTTAAAAAGGAAGTTATCTTCCGGGTCTCAGGCGAGCCAGAGCTAATATTTTCGGGGGACAAAATTATTACCCCTGTTAGTTTGATTTCCGTCCTGGAGTCCAGAAGCTACTAAAGAAGGGATGTCAAGAATACCTCGTGCATGTGATTGACACCAGACAGAATGAAGTTCAGGTGATGGATATTCCAGTGGTCGGGGATTTTCCCGATGTGTTTCCAAAAGAATTGCCAGGGTTGCCAGTGGATAGGGAGATGGAATTAACTATCAAGTTACTTCCTGGAATTGCTCCGATATCAATCCCATCCTATCGTATGGAGCCTACCGAGCTGAAGGAATTGAAGATTCAGTTGCAAGATCCGTTAGACCGTGGGTTTATCAAACCTAGTGTTTATCCATGGGGAGCCCCAGTGTCATTTGTGAAGAAAAAGGACGGAACGTTCCAGCAGTTGAATAGCGAAACAGTTCGTAATAAATACCCGTTGCCTATAATTGATGATTTGTTCAACCAACTGCAAAAGGCTAGGGTGTTTTCCAAAATAAATCTTCGATCAGGATATCATTAGTTGAAATTAGAGACAGTGACGTGGCGAAGACGGCGTTTTGTACGAGGTATGGGCATTATGAATTCTTAGTTATGCCATTTGGGTTGACGAATGCACCTGCTGCCTTTATGGATTTGATGAACCGGATCTTCCAACCTTATCTAGATCAATTTATTATCGTGCTAATTGATTATATATTGATCTATTCCCAAAGTAAAGAAGAGCATGCAGAGCATGTCCGGATTGTGTTGCAGACGTTGCGAGAGAAGTAATTGTATGCCAAATTCAGTAAATGTGAGTTCTGGTTGGATCGAGTGGTATTCTTGGGGTATGTGATCTCGGGGGATAGTATTCAAGTGGATCCAAAGAAAGTCAAAACCGTGGTACAATGGGAGAAGTCGAAAAGTGTAACCGAAGTTCGAAGCTTTTTGGGATTGGTGGATTATTATTGTCGGTTTGTGCAGGAATTCTCTGTTATAACTGTCCCATTGACTCGATTGACCCGCAAAGAATCCAAATTCGAGTGGACTGATAAATGTGACCAGAGTTGTCAAGAGTTGAAGAATAGATTGATATATGCGCCAATACTCTCCCTTCCGACTTAAGATGGTGGCTTTGTGATCTACAGTGACGCGTCACATCAAGGACTAGGGTGTGTGCTGATGCAACATAGTCATGTGATTGCATACGCCTCTCGACAATTAAAGATTCATGAGCGTAATTACCCGACGCATGATTTTGAATTGGCAGTGATTGTGTTTGCCTTGAAAATTTGGAGACATTACTTGTATGACGAAACTTGTGAAATATACACCGACCACCAGAGTTTAAAATACTTGTTTACTTAGAAAGAACTAAATCTGAGGTAGAGACGCTGGATAGAATTGATCAAGGACTATGATTGTATTATCCACTATCACCCTGGAAAGGCCAATGTTGTAGCGGATGCGTTAAGTTGGAAATCGGCAGGTTCGGTCGTACACATTCAAGTTATTCATACTGACCTGTATGCCGAGTTGAGATCGTTGCGAGTTTAGTTGGCGGTTGTTCAGATGGAAACATTGCTTGCGACTTTGACTTTGAGGCCGACATTGATCGACCGTATTATAGAAGCACAAAAGTCAGATGCCCAATTAGGAAAGATCAGAGGTGAAGTAAAGAGTAGTCACAGAGTTGATTATCGTGTCAGGGATAATGATAAGGCCTTGATAGTGGGGAATAGACTGTGTGTACCTGATGATACCAATCTGAAGAAGAATATCTTAGAGGAAGCGCACAACTCAGCATACGCAATGCACCCAGGCAGTACTAAAATGTATCGGGATCTGCGAGAACACTACTGGTGGAATGGAATGAAACGGAAAATTATTGAATTTGTTGCCAGGTGTCTCGTTTGTCAGCAAGTCAAGATCGAGCACCAATGTCTAGGTGGGTTATTGCAGCCTCTACCTATACCAGAGTGGAAATAGGAGCATATCACGATAGATTTCGTTTCGGGATTACCCCATACTCAAAAGGGGCATAATTCCATCTAGGTGATCATGGATAGGCTTACTAAATTTGCTTATTTTCTAGCCGTAAAGACGACGTACTCTCTAGATAAGTATGCCCAGCTGTATATTGATGAGATTGTTCGGTTACATAGTGCACCGGTTTCCAAAGTGTCGGATAGAGATCTGAGATTTACTTCGAAGTTCTGGCCGAGTCTCCAAACTGCTTTAGGTACCAAATTGAAATTTAGTACCACCTTTCATCCTCAGACTGACGGCCAATCAGAGCGTACGATCTAGACGTTGGAAGATATGTTGAGAGGTTGTGTTCTGGAATTTCTTGGTAGCTGGGATGATCACTTGACATTGATGGAATTTGCCTACAATAACAGCTACCATTCGGCAATCGAAATGACCCCGTATGAAGTGTTGTATGATAGGAGATGCAAAACCCCAGTCTGTTAGACTGAAGTGGAAGAAAAAAAATTGTTGATGTCGGATATCGCCCAAATGACAACAGACAAAGTAAAGGTGATTCAGGAAAGATTGAAAATTGCTCAAAGTCAACAAAAGAGTTATGCTGACAGACATAGGTAGGAGTTGGTATTCGAAGTGGGCGATCATGTGTTTTTGCGTATATCCCTATGGAAGGGCATAATGAGGTTCGGGAAGAAATTAAAGCTAAATCCGAGATATCGGGCTATACGTGGTCCTAGAATGGGTTGGTGCGACAACTTATCGACTTGCCTTACCGCCAGAATTTTTCAGATTACACGACGTTTTCCACGTGATGACTTCTCAACCAATCGATTAGAAGAGAATTTGATGTACGTTGAGGAGTCATTCTGGATTTTGAGTCGTAAAGATTAGGTGTCGCAGACGAAAACGATTATGTTAGTAAAAGTACTCTGGCGTAGTCATTTCGTAGAGGAGGCGATGTGGGAGCGAGAGAACGAGATGAGAGATAAATATTCGCACTTGTTCGATTAAGGTAACTAAAATTTCGGGACGAAATTTCTTTTAGGAGTAAAGGGTTGTAAGACCCTAATTTCCGCATGTGCATATTCATTAGTCGTATTTTAGAGCATTTAGAAAAAAAAAGGGGTAGAATGTGTCGTTTTTAATTTAAATTAAAATTTTAGGAGTGAATCTATAATTTTATGAAATATTAAATTTTGAAATGGGCCTCAATAATAACCTAAATAAATTTAGGGGGGGGTAATGTAATTGAAGAAAACTAAATCAAATATCAACAAATGGGTAGTGACATGATCATTTCCCTCCTATTGTGTATATACATATACATCCATCCATACACACACGAAGGCAGGGGAGTAAGAGCGATCATGGCATGGAAATCTAAGGGATCAAGAAGATCCACTATAATCATGCATATACATACATTCATACATACATACATGCAAACAGAGGGGAGGAAACCAAGAAAAAAGAAGAAAGATACTAAAACAGAAAAGAGAGAGAGGATCGGCAGTGGCGGGTTTTGTCGTCGTCGGTTGGTGGGTTCGTTGTCGTTTATCCGGTGATAGCGTGTAGGGGGTGTACTTGATCAGACGTGTGTGTGTGTGTGTGTGATTGTGGACTGCATGTGTGTGTCGTCATCGGCAGTGGTCATCAGTCTGGTGAAGTGTCATCGTTAGTGTGGGCGTGTATATAGATTGTCGAGTCATTCGATGGCGTGAGGGGTGTCGCCGGCATATGTGGGTGTGTGTTCTGTTTACAGTATGACTGTGTGTATGTAGGTCGTCTCTTCGGTTGTTCCTCCGACGGACACGGTGTGTGTGTGTGTGTGTGTGTGTGTGTGTGTTCTGTCTAGTTTATTCCAGTGGTGTGTGGAAATGATCGGTGTGTATGGGTGTGGGTGGTCGCTGCTGGGTGGGTGTGTGAACAGTGTTGGGTCAACGACGGAGAGGGAGTGAGAGTGGTGTTGGTGGGCTGAATGCAAAACAGAAGCAGGAGCAGAGGAAGAAGGTTGTCGCCGCGATGGTGAGATCCGCCGCCGCGGCGGTAAAGGTTCAGTAGAAGCAGAACAGGGACGAAGGGTGTTCGCTGCGGCGGTGGAACTTCAGCAAAACAGAAAAATAGAAAAAAGAAGAGAAAAATGAGAGAAGGGGAAAAACATAAAATAAATTCGAAAATCCAATTTTTTGGCCTGCTAGCGATTCGGAAACAGGTAAAATTTTAATCGGGAATTATTATCAATTAAATTAAATTGTTAAGTACTAAAATTTTTGTAATCGTAATAGTAATTTTCGTAACCGTAATAATATTGTTATGATCGTTAATCTTGAATAATTGATGCGGTAAATATTAATGTAGCAAAATGGACCAAATAATAATTTTCCATAATAAAAATTTGGGAAATGGGAAATATGGGATTTAGGGCCTGCATTGCACGTTAAGTTATTTTGAAATAAAATATTAATTTAGGCCTATCGTTGTTAGGTTCACAGGCGCCAGCGTCCCAGTAGATTTTAGACGGTGACCATTTTTGCAGTGTGGAGAACGAGATGAGTGTACTGTCTTCTATGTAAATCTACAAAATTTATTTTCATATAAATTGTGAAAAATATGTTTATTTAAAAACGGACGAATTTGCAACTTATATGGATCAAGTGGGTTTTGGTTTAAGAGGTGGGAAACGGTTTTTGGATTGAGTGAGTTTTTTTTAGAGGTGATTTTTATTCAACTATGCCATAGTTTATCTTCTCGTTAGGCAGGTATGACCTACGAGATGTAGATTTTCTTCTCGTTAGGCAGGTCATACCTGCGAGATGTAGATTTTGTTCTCGTTAGGCAGGTATGACCTACGAGATGTGAATTTTTTTCTCGTTAGGCGGGTGTGACCTACGAGATATGGATTTTTTTCTCGTCAGGAGGATATGTCATGCGAGATGTGGATTACCTGCTAACCAAAGTCCTGTAGGGTGATTTGACCTGTCAAAAGTGCAAAAGCTGCGGGTGGTATGGTACCGTGGCAACTCCCGATTGTGAGGTAAAAACGATTCTATGGTTAGTAGGAAAGTAGTGTAGGGTGTTTTGTTATACGATGAACTGCCTGGATTGATTTGGTTTAGTTATATTATTTTTTAAAAAAAATTGGCGTCAATATATTATTTTGTTGCACTGGTTGGCTTAGAATATTTGGATTGAGTATTTTTAAATATATGAATTTACTTCAGTGGTGGCATGAAAACTGGATTTTCGTACGGTATGTGATTGTATAATATTATATTTTATAATGTGGTATTTAAATTCTTATACTTGATCCATACAAAACGTTTTTATTATGAAGATAGTACTTCGATAAAAAAAAATTGGTTTCAGGTGCCGCAAATAGGAGATGGTCCATTACTGGCACTAGGTAGAGTCCGGAGGTAGTGTTATCTTGGGAGTGGGCCAGTCAGAGGCGAACCGTGGAAGGTTCAACATATTTTTTGTGATTTTTTTGTTGTATATATAATTGGGATGGGTGTGTCCCATATTTTTTGGATACGATATTTAGGTATTGTTTTGGTAAAAATATTGATCGTGGTGCGCGTGTGTTTGAGTATGTATGTATATATATATATGTATATATACATATATATGTATATATATATATATATATGGGTTTGTTTGGTTGGTTGGACAGGGAGAGTCATGCCGACGTCACACTCGGCCTTGGGTGACAGGCGCCCGGGGTAGGGTGTGACACCCATAAACTCAAAACTAGTTATAATTTTCCATAGCATATGTTAAAAAAATTGCTTATGTTTGTTTGATGAGATATATGAGCTTAAATTAAGCTATTTATGATTGTACTATTTTGAGTTTTACTAAGTTTGCAGGTTTAAACTTTATTATTTACGTTTGCAATTTTTTATTATTTATTTATTTTATGGTTTATAAATTGCATTATTGTTTTTTTCTTGTTTTTATGGTACTACAATTTTTGGGTATTTTTTTTTTTCAAGTTATAGTAATATAATAATTTTTCATTTTAGTAATATTTATTATATTTTAAAGTCCAACACGAAATACTTGGCAGCCCATTGTTTTCATTAGTTCAACCAGAAAATAGACCCAACGTGTACAGTATTGAGAAACCTATGGTTTAATCTAGTTAGCCCGCATACTCCAACCCACCCCAACCCGCACATTATTGGGAGGTCCACATTTCAAATTTGCCCGACCCTCATACAATTGGTTTGGTTTGCGGCTTTGGCCCAAACCACCCCAATCCTCCTGTTGTTTACCCCTACTAACCACGACAAGATATTATTATTGGCTTGTTTTTCAACGTAAGAACAATGCTCCTATGCGTGAACAGTAATCTGCACATGAATAGTACACGATTCCATAGTCAATGAACAATAGAATATGCATGAATAGTAAATTTTGAGTGAACAGTGAACTGTGTATGTGTGAATAGTAAATCTTGTATGCATGAATAGTAAACATATTTTTTAATTTTTCATAATACATATGTTTCCCTTCGGTGAGATTATAAATAGAGAGAAATTCAATATAAGTTTCCATCCCAAACTCAAGGGGAAAAACATAGTTTTCTCTTGAAGGATCATCCCTTGTAGTCATCTTCTAGTTCCTCCTATTTTGTATCAAAAGATTTGTATTCTCCTATTTCAAGATCGGGTTGTCTTTGTTCTCTCCTTGTTTATGGAAAGAAGTTGTAAAGTCCTTTTCAATGGTGAAATCTTTCTCTTCTTGCCTGTGGATGTTTTTCCTAAAATTGATTAAGGATTTTACCACGCAAATATTTTGTGCCAATTCTTATTCTCATCAATCATAATTCTTAGCTATGTGATATTATTTCGACCCATTAGTCTCTTACAGTGGTATCAGAGTTATGGGTTGCGGGTTACTATTCATGGATGCTATTCACACGTGTGTTGTATAATTCAACGGTACTATTCATGTATACGTCACTTTTCACTTATACGGTACTAATGTGTCGCTATTCTTGTATACTGTACTATTCATATATATAGTATTTTTCCCGATAAAAAAGGTAGGAGTTGGTTCAATTGAGAAACAAATTATCATCAACAACGTGGCAACAATATTTAGGATTGAGAAGTTCAATTGGAGTAATTTATCCCTATGGAAATTGAAGATAAAGAAAATTTAAAGAAATGATAATTACCTAACTGCAATTAGAGACAACCCGACAGAGATGACTGATGGCAAGTGAAGAGAAATTTATGGCAACGCTATCGTCAATTTGAATCTAACATTGACAGATTCAGTGTTATCAAGCACTGCAAAGAAGAAGTCAGCAAAAGAAATTTGAGATGTACTAACGAGATGGTACTAGTTTAAATCACTTCACAATAAGATCTTCTTAAATAGGAGAATCTACACTCTTATAAGTGAATCTGTTTCAATGACAGATTACAACAACATTCTCAATACACTATTTTCCCAATTTATGGAATTAGATCATGAAATAGCAGAAACTGAACGTGCGGAGTTTCTACTCCAAACTCTACCTGATTCCTATGATCAACTCATCATAAATTACACCATAGTATTTTTTATTTTTTTTTCTAACTATCTAGGTATTTGATGATATTGCAACCGCTATTTTGGAAAAGGAAAGTAGGTGCAAAAACAAGGAAGACTGATTAAAAAGTTTTCAACAAGCAGAGGCGTTATCATTAGCGAGAGAGAGATTAATAGAGCATCGCTCGAGTGGAAATCACAATCATGGTAGATCATCAAGGAACAAGAAAAAATTCAAATGCTACAATTGTGGCAAGAAATGACATGTTATAAAAGATTGTTGGCATAGAAAGAAGAGTGCGGAGAAAACTCTTGAGGCCACAAATTCTTAGAGTTGTGTTGTAAGTACCTCAGATGACGGAAAGATTCTATAGAACGAAGCAGCAATTGTTTCTAAAGGCAACAAACAACTCATCGATGCTTGGATGATGGATTCAAGAGCAACCTGACATAAGACGTCTTGACGAGACTGGTTTTATACCTATGAACCTATATCTACAAGATCTTTGTTCATGGGTAATGATCATGCCTTAGAGATCGCTGGTAGTGGTTCCATCAAACTGAAATGGACAATGGTATATGTACGCGCGAGGATTCACAACCATCGTCCTCGCGGTAATTGACTACTCGCAAGTATACGAGGTCTAGTTTTAATATAATGGATCTTGTAAGATCGGATATCGTTCCACTGGGAATGGCGAGTAATTCGGTTGAGTATTGTGATTTAAATAGTTTCATATTATCTTGACTAATTAATTTTTTTTTTTGTTTTCTATTTAATATACTAAGATAAATGATAACTATGAGGTTAGTTCTAATTACACTAATTATTTAGGTATTGATTTCTTTCACAAGTTGCATAATCGACGTCATTAAGTTAGCTATAATGGTTTTTTATCTATTCCGACAATCTCTGTATCGATAACTCCTCCGCTACCTCTTCCGAGTGTAAGACGTGGGATTACACGACCACGTGTCAACGAAGAAGTCCCCTTCAACGCCTTTACGACCCTAGGTCGCGTGAGTCTTTAGCCAACGTCATGGATTGCATACGTTCTAACGCCTTCCCAGGTCGTTAGAACATCACGTTGTATTTACCTTAGTCCGAATCCAGGGTTACCTTTCCCGAGTATCAAACCCTGTATTCTCGGTTTATCAATAAAAGCATAATATCAAGAATAATGGTAAACACAATCGGATTTAGACAAACAACACATTAAAGTAACATTAATTTATTCAACTTAACAATTACATGATTTCAATTACACCTAAGTAACATTTAACTAATACTATAAGATATTAGCCATATACCATTCAAAATAAGAGGGATTCAACATTCTTTGATATGAAAAAATGATTACAAAGATAAAAACAAGAGAGAAACGATCAAATTTGGAAGTGAAACGGTTCATTATCGCTAATGATCGATCCGCAAGTGATTTTTCTTTGTCCGAATGATGAACCTCATTTTTTATCTTCAAAATATAGCTTAAGAGCTCTTTACTAGGGTTAGGGTTTTTCAACAACTGGTTTCAAACGTGGGAAAGGGGTATATATAGGCCTAGGGGTTCAAAAATATCTAAACATATATTTTGGGTTGTTCTGCGAATTCTGCCTAAGCGGTAGAATCTTCGCCTAGGTGGAGTTTAAATCGTTTAGAATTCCGCCTACGCGATGGTTTCTTCGCCTAGACGGAGGACTAACTTCTTGGGCCCCTTTCTTTCTGACGGAATTCCACCTAGGCGGTAGCTACTTTACTTAGGGGGATTTACAGCAGTATATCTCTTCCAGCAGTTCAGCACTTCCAGCGTTCTGATGGATTTCTGCCTAGGCGGTGGAAACTTCGCCTAGGCGGATCTCAATACTTCAGCCCTTGCAACCTTCTGACGGATTTTCGCCTAGGCGGTGAAAACTTCACCTAAGCGGATTTCAGCTCTTCAGCATTTGCAACTTTTTGATGAATTTCCGCCTAGGCGGAATTGCACTGTTCTTTGAAACCTCATTTTTTTATCTTTTTTGCTACCCTTTTCTCCACAATTTCGCTCGGTTTGCCGATTGTTTACGTCCCTTCTCCTGACTAATAAAAATAGCTAAAAAGGTATTCAAACTCTAATAAAATACTCAAAAACTGGCAAATTCGGTTTAGAATTAGATAGGTATTTTACACCTATCAGTATAATCTGTACTATTCAAGTGGTACAATAAATGAAGGGCTTGAAGAAAAATCTTCCCTTAGGCAATTGGAAGATCTTTGTTGCAAAATCTGTGTAGAAAATGGGATTATGAAGATCATCAAAGGTGCACTTATGGTAATGAAAGCAAAAAAGATCACGACAAATTTATACATGCTTTTGAAAAGTATATTGCATAAGCTAGATGCATCAGTTGCATTAGTAAACCGAGAAGAATCAACGATGTTGTGGCATAAAAAACTAGGCCACTTATCGGAACATAGTTTGAAGATTCTCGCAGAACGTAATATTCTTATTAAGCTAAAATCAATATATTTACCTTTTTGCGAGTATTATGTTACAAGTAGCATTAATTAAAGTTTGATAGATCTACATCAAGAAGCAAACACATTTTAGACTCAATTAAAAAACTACTCAAATGTGTATGGATCACCAATCTCATCTCAAAGATAAGCCAATTATTTTGTATCATTTATTGATGGTCACTTCAAGAGGGTATAGGTGTATCCAATCAATAAGAAGTTAGATATGTTTTCAACATTAAAGCCTTCAAAGCGTGGGTGAAACTTGAATCTGAAAGGAAAATCAAATATTTGAGGATGGACAACGGAGGAGAATATATTGGTGGTAGTTTTCTTCTATTTACAAGCAAGAAGGTATCCAGAGGCAGTTTACTGTTGCGAGTACACCTCAGCAAAATGATGTGGTAGAACGAATGAACAAAACTCTACCTGAGAGAACAAGAGTTGTATTGAGAACAACATGCCTAGCCAAATCATTTGGGGCATAAGTAGTGAAAAAAAAAAGTGTTCTTATTGAAAATCATCCAAAGGCCTAGCCAAAAGAGAAGTGTTCTTATTGAAAATCACCCAAAAACTAAAAGATAAAGCTTAACTCATGAACTCAAATTTACACATTTTTATAGTTTTTTTAAATGGATAAAGAAAATTTCAAATGAAAAGTTCATTCCAATGCTTTTATTTTTTTGATGAAAATGAACTTGGAAAATGCATCATCCTTTAGACTATGAGCTCATTAACACATTGGATATTCACCAAAATTCAAGTAATTCTCATCATCTTTTATTTTATTTTTGTTGGTGTATAAACTGGTATACATCTCAAGTATGGTCCAGTTGGGTGACAGGTGGTCCTTTTGCTAAGATGGAGTCGACGGTTGAAAATTCTTCAAGTAAGTTGTACTGGATCCTGGGAGGACTGAACTTTAAACTGTTGCCTCTTCAATTCTTAGGATTGTTTAGGCTCATTTTCACTTATTCTTGTTTTTTTGCGCATGAGTGTTTAAGCTTCTGAGCAGCGTAGCTAGGATACTTCAGAGTTTACTCATTCCTCCCAACGTTTTTGCCAAGTTGCTTTTTGCTTAGTCTTGTTTTCAGAGTCATAAAATTTTGAAAAAACTTTTCACTTCTGCCTAAGACCATGGATCACTAGCCCCCAATCCAGGACACGAGTTGATTGTAATAAAATCATGTCATGGACTAAGGATGAGGGTTTCTTAGGGTTCCTAGTCCTCTTAGTCCGCAAGGGTGCAACGCGACGGTTGGTCCCCCGTGGCCGGTCATTGGGGAGTTCTTCTTAGTTAGGCTCATTCAAGAACCCTTTCAGGTTATCTCCATTTAGTCCATGCAGGAGCATCTTCCTCTTTAGAAATGCCAGAATTATAGTCGACTAGTAGGGAGATATACTTAGCTACAAGCCTACAGACCCAATCAATGCTCCGCCCTTGGTGGATGACCTTGGTCTTTCCCCGGGTACGAACTATTGACCTCTGGAGATGGTCTGGTTGTCACCCTCGACGATGAGTACTGGGATGAGGCTTGTGGAGAGTCATTTGCAATGTCAAGAGTCATAATGTTGATCTAGAGAATCATCCGTGACTTAAAGGGTCGGAATGCAGCTGAGGAGAATCACTCGCGATGCAGGGAGCCGGGATGTTGATCTGGAGAATCATCCACGACTCAGAGGGTTGGAATGCCACTGAGGAGAATCACTCGCGACGCCGGGAACTGGGATGTTGATATGGAAAATCATCCATAGCTCAGGGGGTCAAAATACCTACTCAGGGGAATCATCCGTGACACCAGGAGCCGGGATGTTGATTTGGAGAATTATTTACAACTCAAGGGGTTAGAATGCTATTTACACAAGGCACATGGAACAAAACACATTCTTTATTTTGATAAGTAAAACTGCAACACTTTGTACAAACTAGAAGTTGTTCACAAAAGTGGATCCTCCCTACAAAAGTTGCGCTTCAGATGGTTAGCGTTCTGTGGGTGCTTGAGCGGCACACTTTCTTTTGTTTTAAGATGTATGTACCTGGACATGTGACCCTGGTAACTCTGTACATTTCCGGAGCTGAATCCACCATGGATGATGTTGATTTCACTATCCACGCGCTGATGATCATCCTCGGCCTCAGCCCCCTAGGGCGGTGGACGGTTGTGATTTTCCTTTTTTCTTTGGGCCCAACGCTCTCTCTGTGGTTCATCCTCATCAGGCTGCTCTTGATTTTCTCTCCAGGCATAGTTCCCAAGATAGCCTCTTTGGATGAGAACTTCAATCTCCTTCCGAAGCTGGAAGTAGTTTTCTATAGAGTGGTCGTGGTCTTGGTGGAACTCACAGTACTTGGTCATTGACCTCCCGACCGACTTTCCTCTCAAGGGCAGTGGAGGATGGAAAAAGTCTTTCCCTGAGTTTTCTGTGAAAGCTGGGGCCACTGAATCCATGAGTAGAGTGAACCCTTGTTGGCGATGCCTTCGGGGAGAAAGTGGTATCCTGTCCCCGAGCAAGGGTCCTAATCTCCTCTCAGCTTGTAATTTTCTCGGGCCTTAGGTTTGATTTAGACATCTATCCCTTGGCTGCCTCGGCTTGTTCACTCTCTCCCTCTTCTTCTTGGTTGCAGTACAGAGGTCAGCACCATGGAACCTAATTCGTCGGTCTAGAGTTTGATTGAGAATGGGAGTAGGGTTGGAGTAGAGGTCATAGGACAATCTCTAATACTGTAGCTCATCCACAAAGGCATTAAGTGCTGCACTTTCAGGGTAGTTGTTGCACGTATTTGTATCTCGGTTAAAACGCTCAACATAGGCTCCCAAATATTCAATGGGCTCCTACCGAAAAGTGAGGATATGAGCCATAGTCTTTTGGCCTCCGTCGGGAATGGCTAAAACGAGCTAGGAAGAATTGCTCGAGCTCCTTGAAGGTAGAGATAGATATTGGCCTCAAACCTTAGAACCACAACCTTGCTGGACCTGTGAGGGTGATGGAAAAGGCTCTGCACCGCAAAGGTACAGAGGTCACTTGCATGTCCATATGAGACTTGAACATGGACAGGTGGTTAACGAGATCTAACGTCTCGTCGTATGGACTCATCTAGGGGTAAGTAAAGTACCTCAGCGCTACTTCTTCCAGAACTTCCTCTACAGAAGGAGACCTCACCTCCACAATAACACCCGATCCTGCCCAGCCTCCTTGCACCTCTTGGAGGTAGCCTTCCATGTCAGCCAGGCGACGCTCCAGAGCCTTCCCCGTTTGGAGCTCCCCCCGTATATAATTGCCTGCAGCTCGAGCTGCAGTGTAATGGGCATAAGGCGAGTAGGAGACAACTTCATGTTCATACTGGCCTCTGAGATCGGACCTGGCTGGACAACGAGAAGCCCAACCATTAGGGGACACTGACAAGTCCCTTGTCACTAATTCGCGCGGTGGGCAGACCTCGGGAACATGCGCGTTCGAAGTGTTCATGAGAACATCACGGTCTTGAGGTGGCTCATCGGGCTCTGTGGTCTAGAGAGCCAGTCTACCCTGAACAGCGGGAACTATACATATGGGGGAACTATACATAAGACTGGAACTCACCCATTTGGCATTTAAGGATATCAACCAAAGATATTTCCAAGGCTCCCGAGGCCTGTCCCGCAACCCCAGGTGACAGAGTTAATGGTCCTGTCTGATCTTGGGAGGGATAGTTATCCTCGTTAGTGAGAGCTGGGGAGATGTGCCCTTAGAGTTTTTGACATGTCTTTTTCTTTTTTCTATTCTGGGTCTGTTTAGCCGACCAGACCTCATGATCATCTAGGCTCAATTGAGTAGAGAGTAGTGATTAGGGGAAGGCTTTTTGCACAGTTCCTACAGACGACACCAAACTGTTGGTGTATAAAATTGGTACAAATCTCGAGTATGATCTAGTCAGGTGACAGTTGGTCCTTTTGCTGAGGTATATAAGTGCGTTAAGTAAGCCAGTGAACTCAATGCATATGCGTAATAAAGTGTACATCGGGCTTGCATAGTCATTTGTATATATATATAAGCGTCGGAGATGATTAGTCGGGCCTAGATACGGTTAATTAGTCGAAACCCTGTGTTTAGCCGATAACCCAGGGTGTTTAGGAGATAATCACTAGGTTTGGGCTTTTGGGCTTATTTGGCAAAGCCTACGGACCTCTGTCAAGCCTGTGGTGGTTAGCTGGTGAAAGAGAGTAGAGATTAGTGGATTCCTAGAGGAGGAACGAGCTGGAATAGGGAGTCAGTCGAGGTGAACGACCGAACCACTGTAATTGGCTATCTAGGTCACGACGCAGAGCTCTAGGCAACATGTCGCTATGAGGCACCTCGCTCCTCCCTAGGTACAAAGGAGATTCCAGGGAAGAGCCGTGGTCGGTGTATATTCTAGCATGGAGCTGTGGATTTCAAATTGAGTCCATATTACTACGAGGACGGACACGTGGCTGGATCTCAATTACTGACTTAGTGGTGCTCGAAAATACCCTCATCAATTTTAATTTATTTTGAAATCAGAACAATTAATTTTTATAGAGCCAATATAGGTGTATGCAGAAAACTGATCGAACCAAAAACCAAACTGAACTGACAAGGAAACGAAACCAATCCCATTTTTTAAAAATCGCTCAGTTCAATTCACTACTAGGAAAAAATCGAGCATCTCGGTACGGTTGATGGTTTTAGTGGAACAAATTGTCGATTCGAACCGAACCGAACCTTCTCAAAACAATGTCGTTTTGAGTAGGTTTATATATATATATACACATATATATAGATAATTCTACATTCTACTGCCCATACACACGCGATGTCTCTTTCTCTTCTCGACAAAGAGAACCCATCATCCCCTCTCCTTTCTACAACCCTATCCCCTCGCAGCATTGCGATCGTAATCATCAAACCCATCTACAAATGCCTTCATCGTTGAACGAATCAACGAATGCCTTCATCATCGGACCCATCAAGTTCGTCGTTCAAGCTCTAGTTCGTTGTTGCAATTCCTTTTCGCCATCAGGCCATCGCAGATCTTTGATTCGGCATCTCAGATCTGCCTTCACCCTCTCAAATCCTCTATCACCCTCACAAATTCGACTTTGTCCTCTCAAATCTGCCACCGTCGTCGCAAATTCGGTATGTTCTCGTTCTTCTTCTCTTTTTTTGTTGTAATGGTTCTGTTCTGATTTGGTATTGTTTTTAATGGTTCTGTAACTGAAAACCGACATGGAATATGTTTAGTAAAATTTCACATAATTATATAAACTCAAATTAAATAAATAAATAATAAGGACAATCGATGGGTGGTCTTCTATTTCACTCTTAATTGGTGAAAAGTTCTAGAGACGGAAAAAACTTTAGTTTTAGTCCCGCCACTACAACAAAAACTACATATTAGGACACTATTTTTAGAGACAATTTGTAAATAATGTCTTTTTAAATACTTATGGAGACACTTAGTAATAATGTCCTTATAATATTTATTTAATAAGACACTTTTTATTTTAATGTGTCCCAAAATTATATATATTAAGACAAAATTATTTATTGTGACAAATTTTTATGGGACACTTTTTAATTATTTCAATCTTAATGTGTCCCAAAATAATAAATGTTAGGACACATTTAGTGTCCTTAAAAGTGAATTTTGTTGTAGTGCGCCTATTTTAAAAAGATGGAAATCATGCACACGCGCCTGTACACATGCGGTTACATGTAACAATTTTATGTGTAAAATTTTGTTACATGTTACAAATATTACTATATTTTGTAACATGTAACATTTTTTTTTAGCATATAATAACTTTGTGTGTAAAATTTTGTTAAATGTAACAAAAATCACACAAAATACATGTAATTAGTTACATGTAACTATAAATGTACACAAATACATATAACTAATATTAAACTAATTTCTGTATCCAACATTTGTTAAATATCACAAATATTATACAAATATATATAATTGTAACATATAACTAATATTATATAAGTACATGTAATAAAAAATACACAGATGTATGTAAAAAAAAAAAAAAAACAATTATGAAATTGTAACTAAAATTCGTTACATGTAATTAATATTTACTATAAAACTGAATTTACTCATTAAGGAGTTTATACAATTCCTACAATGTCCCTACAATCCCTACAATGTAGAACCAAAATACAAGTGAAATCAAATTTAAGGGATTAAATCAAAACCTAATAACAAGAAATGACTAATCGCAAATTAAACCTTAAAAATAAGACTAATCACCGATTTTCCCTAAATATTATCACATGTAATTTCAATCTCTTTAAATAACAAAAAACATCAATAATTAAATAAATAAAATAAAACGTAAGATAGAGAAAAAATATATATCTGAAGTATCAAGGCGTGTAAACACTGTTATAAGAAGAGATACACCCCCTCTATGCATATGGTTGAATAACGAGTCATTCCCAAGATACAACGATCTAATAAATTAAGATGCAAGCATTACATCTCTATAATTTCCCTCTATTTTTATGTCTCAATAAAAACATATTATTTCATATAATATCATCATATATTATTATCACACTATTTTTTCTAAATTCCTCTACATCACTTTATATTTTCTTTCATCCTTACACACATTTAATAATGTATAAATTGTATCACTCTTATTATAATATCAAATACTCATAATATTATAAATAATAAAATCACTAATTACACACATAAATATTATAATAATTACATCATAACATATATATTGATAATAGAATTCATAAAGTTATTTTAATGAATTTTATAATTTATCACAATAATAATATCTAATAAACATGTAATTAATATACATAAATATAATCATTATAAATATATATCAATAATAATTTTATTAATTAAATTAATATAAATAAATATATATATATATATATATATATA
This sequence comes from Eucommia ulmoides, assembly GCA_016647705.1. Taxonomy (NCBI): domain Eukaryota; kingdom Viridiplantae; phylum Streptophyta; class Magnoliopsida; order Garryales; family Eucommiaceae; genus Eucommia; species Eucommia ulmoides. The sequence goes on along the minus strand of CM028339.1, from coordinate 13,056,099 downwards.
TAATATAATATAATATTTAATTTTAAATTATTTTTCTAACAATCGATCCGACCCAGACGATTTCTTTTTTCTTTTTTAGCTCATTGAACTGATCGATTTTCATTATCTTGGTTTACAAACCGTCCTGTTATGCTCACACATTTTTCCCCTAAAATCGAACTGAACCGATCACACTCCTAGTCGAGGGCGACTCGGAAAAACATCACAACTATAGGCCCGAAATTTTTAAATGGTGTCCCTTAATATTTAATAAATTTTTATATGCTCGTAATTTTAAATGAAATCAAAATGTCATTTAAAAAAAAAAAAAAAAGTGATTGCATCAAAGATTGAGGTGTTTCTACATTTAATATGATGTAATTAAAATTTAAAAAAAATGTAAGGGCAAATAAAGCACATGTAAAAATTGTAGTTAAGAAGAAAAATTCAAAACTATTTCACAAAAATTGGACACTATTTTTCTAAAAGAAAAGCATTGAATTATAAATATAAAGATTCTAATATTTTATCATATAAATTACAAATATTATACTCAACATATTTGAGTGAAAACCAATAAACAAAATGCTTGAAAAAATAAAATAAAATAACAAGTCTACCAAAAAAACAAAACCTTTCAACTCTATCATAAATAGAATTTAAAATATCAAAATTAAAACTTTGAGCATTCCACACGTAGATACGGCATTTGGGCTATTTCTAAAAAAATATATTGTATTTATTTATTATTTTTCATGGTAAAAAAAAAAATTCTTATGTCATTAACAATTTAGTTGTTTTGGAAATATGAAAGTCATTTGTTATTTAATTCTTGGTCATTTTTTAAACAATGGTGGATAGCTTTTTTTTTTTTTCTTTAAAAAAAAACAAAAGAAAGAAGATGGAACAGGCGTGGCACTACCGCATTAGCTATTGCTAAAAAAAAAAAAAAAAAAAAAAAAAAGAAAAAAGAATGATCATGTTCTGCTCCCAAATTTGAAATGAAAATAAAAAATGAAAAAGCGGGAGAGGACTGAATGAATCTCTATAGAAGCAATAATAGAAGAAACCATCATCAAAAAGGCATCCCAGGATGTAAAAATAGGAGCCCCCATTGGACCGGATGAGAAAAATAGACCCCTCAGTACAAATTCAAGAAATAAGGATAAACAAGATCGAAAAGCTCATGGAAATCACTAGGTAGCATTTGGTTTCAAAGAACTTGGAATTAGAATGAAAACACGTAAAAAACTGAAAAATCATAGGAGTAGAAACGACATTTTGACTGTCCTCAATAATTTTTATTTAATTTTATAATTTACTTTATTTTTATTTTTAAAAAAATTAAAATGAAAAATAAAAAAAAAATAAAAATGAGATGAAAAAGAAAATAAAAAAAAATACTGAAAAGAAATAGAAAAAAAGAAGATAAAAGAGAAAGCAGAGAGAAAGAGAGAGAGAAGAAAGGGAGAGAGAGAGAGAGAAAAAGAGTGTCACCCCACCCTGGACACCCATCACCATGGGACCGGTGTGACGTCGACACGACATCACTAAACCGAATAACCAACCAAAATACAACAATATACAAACTTTAATCTACACGTCAAATACATAACTTCATACGATAGGGATACACTTGTCCCAAAAATAAAAACAACCAAACAAAACTCATGAACCTCCCTTAGGTTCATTCTCTGATAGCTCATCTCAAAATACACCCATATGACTCCACCGCATAACCTGCATATCTCTATCTAGCGCCAGTAGGGGACCAACCAACTTACTATCCACTTCACTTGCGAGTGTATTGCCTTCTTAGTAAAAATATTTTATAATAATAATTCATTTTACAACATCTACATGGATCAAGCGTAAGTATATAAATATCACATAGCTAGTAAAAATCTCCATAATATAAGCAGTGAAAATAATTCAATAAATATAAGTTTCATTCAAACTCATCTAGTATAAAATAATATCAATCACCATAATAAATAATAAATCACTCAATAGAAGTAAAATACCACATCTCACACCTCTCTCTGGCTAGCCATAGTGATTGTTTTAACCTCACGATCGAGAGTTGCAACGCTACTGTACCATCCGTAGGATATGTCTTCTTACGAACACCCATCACTCCGCCAAAGTGGATAATCACTGCGCAGTATAATCACCACTCTACCAAAGCAAATAAATCACCACTCTGCCGAAACGGATAACATCACTCTGCCGAAACGGATAAATACCACTCCACCGAAGCGGATAAATATTATGGCATCGTCAAATCAATAATATCATCATCAAATCACAACGTAATGATATCGTCTAATCAATATTGTCAAATCACCAACGTCCACCTCTTTTTCCACAAAATCGATTTTATATCCAAAAATCATTTTTTTTTTAAACTTTTGTTTGAAAACCGTCTAATTTCAACAAAACCATTTTTTCACTCTCTTTTAAAACCATCAAATCCAACGAAAAACTATTTTCTCCTTCCTTTCGAAAACCATCGTAATCTCACGAAAATCCATTTTACCAATTTACCCAAAATCTGCTTGATCCACAAAATTTTAAAAGCATTTAATGTAGATACAACTATTTTTTATCATATATAGATATAAAAATAGTTTGGCAAGAAGACAGTACACTCACCTGGATGTCCGTTTCAGCAAACTCTTACCAACTATCCTCTATTAGTACTCTGATGCCTGCAAACCTAAAGGGACATGACCTAAATTAATATTTTATGTAAACATAACTTAATCATGAATTGTAAACCCTAAATTTCGTAATTTTCTATTCCCTGCACTTTATTATGAAATTTACTATATCGATCTATTTCCTATCGTCATTTTCAATTTAGACACTTAAATATATATATTAAAGAAGTTTGAAATTCTACCTTTTCCAATTTTTTCCGTCGGCCGCAAGATTAGGTCATTAATTTTAGAGGGGTGGTTTGTGCAAATTTTCCTTTTTTCCTTTTTTTTTTTTTTTCTTTTTTCTCCCGCCTGTTTGTTGTTCTGCCTCTATGTTTTCTGTTTTTCGTTTTGAATCCAGTCCGCTGACATTCTCTCTCTCACTAACTCTCACTCTCACTCCGGCGATCCACACACACACATCGCTGAACGACAACACCACCGGCCGAACAATACACACACACACAGCTACACACAACGACACATACACACATATTCCGGATGAGCAGAACACACACACACACGCTCCATGTTAGAACAACACACACCCGAAACACCTATCTGACCAAACACCCTCACACACACACTCCGCCAACGTCGACGACACCCCCCACACCGTCTGCATACCACTGGTGAACAGATACCTACCAGGGACCTACCAACTGCTCTCTCTCTCTACTCTCCACTCCGTCGATGACGACGACCACACCAACACCCCCATCTGAACGAACGGAACACACCCACAACCTGATCTCATACCCACACGCAACCCACATGCACATACATACACACATACACACAGTCGGTATAAAAACAGAGCACCCACACACAACGACGGAATGGAACAGAACACACACACCTCAGGCTAAATGATGGTTAGAACGACGGATAAACCACACACAAGCACAAATCCGACCGAACGGAGGGCCACCACCCATGCCGGACTGCACCCCATCGCCGGCGAACCTCTCTCTCTCTCTCTTCTCTATTTCTGTTTGGAATCCATCAGCATACACACACCCTTAGCTGATCACCCACACACAACGAAACACCCTCACACACGCTGTCGATCGCCTGTTGATCGACGGCGATAACACACACAACACCCACGTCGGAGCAACTACGACAATCCGAACCCACCATCCCGAACTTTCTCCTCTCTCTCTCGATTTTCTGATTTATTCTTTTGAGGTGCTCCCATAATGAATTACATGCATGTGTATATACATATATATATGCATGATAATAGTAGTTGGGTTTTGATCTCTTCACGCTACGTCGCCCACTTCCCAATTCCCCTGTCTCCGGCGGATTTTTACAGTACACGCGCACACGCGCACATATGGTTTCTTATATTTATATATATATAATCTGTTTGTCTAATTGCTCTTTTCTCCACTTATTTTCTTAAAATTTTCATTTTAATCAATTCAGCTTTTGCAAGTTTCAAAAATTATAATTTCACCCTTAATATGTTAATTTTTTTTTTTTTTAATTTTTAATTGTCAATTTGAATCTCAAGTTTAAATTTAATGTTTCTAAATTTCTAATTTTTGCCCCTAAACTTTTGATTTGAATTTTTAATTAACAAAAATTTACCCTGAATTTTTCCAACGCTCTAAAATGTAATTAAAATGATGTAAGTGCTAAATCAGGGTCTTACAAAGAATTTGGAAGATTTCAACAGTGAGCATGAACACAAAATTTAGACCCGCCGCGTTTTTTTTTCTGTTCGTTTAATTAAAGTTTAGCGTAATACCAATTAATCTTACTTCTAAATAATAAATGTGATAAAAAAAACTACTAACTTATTATCATGTTTATTAAATAATGAGATAAAAAAAATACTTATTATCACATAATAAATTTTAAACGAAATTATATCTCACTTATATTTTTACAATTATAGTTTATTAAAAAAAAAACTCAATAAATTTTTGTCATGACTCGCCCCGGATACCCGTCATCCCAGGGCCGGCGTGACGACAACATGACATCACCTATTACATATATTACTTCTTATACATCAAAAAGTGCATACATTACTATACAATTCAATAATCAAGACATACATAATCTTTGTCTTTCACATGGTTCACCTCTGACAGCTCAACTCAAATTATTCCCAGATGACTCCACCTAATACCAATAGGGGACCGTCTCCTAAAAGATTCACCTGCAAGTGTACTGCCTTCTTAATAAAAATCATTTTTTTTAACATAACAATAATACATTCTAAATAATACAACATTTAAATGGATCAAGCGTAAATATATATCCACCATATAGTTGGTAAAATCTCCAGTATCAAATAAGTAGTGAAAGTAAAGCAGTATAATTAAGTTTCCAAACACCATAATCAATAATAAATCACCCAATATATTTATAAAACACCACAACTCAAACACACATCTCAATCCCATACCCACCGGCTAAGCCATAATGATTGTTTTAACCTCACGATCGGGAGTTGCAACGGTACTGTAACCATCCGTAGGATATGCCTTCCTAACGGACTTAACTGCGTAGATCACCGCCAACTAGACGTCTTCGGAGGCCAATAATATAAATCACCACATAACGTCAATCACCATATAGTAAATATCTATCTGCCGGACCACCCTCCGGACAGATCATAATATAAATTATGGCATAGTCAATTCAATAATATTATTACCAAATCACAAATAATTATCCCTCTGCCGGACCACCCTCCGGACAGACCATAATAATAATCACCACTTCAATAATATCGACAAAATCACCATTTTATCAATACCGTCAAAATCACCCTCGTCCACCTCTTTTTAACAAAACCCATTTTTAATTTAAAAATCATGTTTTTCCCACCTTTTATTAAAACCATCAAATCCAACAGATTTATTTATAAAGTCTTTCTTTTTAAAACCCAAACAATTCAATGGAAATCTATTTTACCAACTCACCCACAACTGGCTTGATCCATATCATTTATAAAATCATACAATCTAAGTAAAACCATTTCACACACGCATTTATATATATAAAAATAGTTTGGCAAGAAGACAGTACACTCACTTCGATTCCCGCGCTGCAAAACTATCACCGACCACATTCTATCTGAACGCCGGGGCCTACGAACCTAATAGTGACAGAGCCTAAATTAATATCTTATGTAAAATACCCTAATCATGCAATGTAGACCCTAATTTCCGAGTTTTCCTAGATTTCATTGTGGAAAAATATTATTTTGTTCGTTTCGTTACGTTGATATTCACCGCACGAATTTATTTAGATTGGCGATAAATAAAATATTACTACGATTATGAAATTTTTAATACTAACAATTTAGTTTAACAAAAATAGTACTCGATTAAAATTTTACCTGATTCCGAATCTCCTGCCAGCCGCGAATTGGGTTTTTGGATTCTACTAGGGTGGTTTGCGTATTTTTTCCTTTTTCTTCCTTTTTTTTTTTTTTTTTCCTTTTCTTCTTCTTCCTTCTCTGTTTGCATTTACTGTTTCTGATCCCACCGCACCGCGTCAACACCGACCGACACTCACTTCTCTCGTCGATCTTCACCACCAACGGTCCGAACACACACACGGCACACAACACACACACACATGGCAAACACAACGATACCACCGCCGGACGATCAACACCTCCGCATCACCGGACCATCGCCGACCCTCTCTCTCTCTCTCTTCGTTTTCTGCTTCCGCTACCTTTCAACCAACCAACGACGACACCATCTCACTCACACCATGACGACAACGATCACCGATCACACACACACAAAACCAAAACCGAACCCACCTTCTCTCTCTCTCTAACTCTCCGTTCCGGTGACGACCGCACCCACACCCACACTCACACAAACCAACCATCGTCGGACCCATTTAAACGACGGCACGCGCGCGCGCACACACACACACACACTGACGAGACCCACAAACCCACCGCCGACGCTGCTTTCTCTCTCCTTCTCTCTATTTTTTTTTTCTGTTTCTATTTTGTTTTCTCTGTTTCTACTTCTCCCTTCTCTTCCGTGTGTATAATTGTATATATATATACATATATATACATACATATATATATATATATATATATATATATATATATATATATATATCTTTGTTTTAATTACACTAAACCCCCTTCTTTTTAGTTAGGAAATTAGTTAAACCCATTCTCAATTTTAATGTGTATAAAAATTATAATTTGACCCCTAAATTTTTAAATCATATAATAGTTGACAAAATCTACTCCCCTTATATCCGAAATATTTTAAAATATGACTAAAATTATACGTATATAAAAAATCGAGGTCTTACAATTTTACTTACTTGGCTTGATAATTTATTTATTTATTATTATTATTATTTTTTTTTTTTTGTGGTGGAGCGAAGGGAAAACAGGAGCCAACAATAGAAAAAAAGTGGAAAGGAGATTCTTAAGGAAAGTTTTTATTATTTAGTCCTCATTCAAGAGGTCGTGTAAAAAAAATCTTTTGCACAATTTTTTTTAGGGATCAGACTTCCAAGTATAATCAATTAAGTTTTTTGTCTTTTGGTAGACAAAAAAAGTAATAAAAAGACACACATACTCCTAAAACAAATATCTTTCTCTCTCATTTCACGTTAACCATTAACATGCTCTCTCTTTCTCTCTCTCTCTCTATTCCTGACCACTCATCGTTCACCCACTCTCTCTATCGTCTCTTTCTAATACTTTTTGGTCCAAATTTTTACTCTCTACTCTCTCTCTCTCTCATTAGATGTAGTTGGTTGAAGGAACCATGTCTGATCCGACGCTAGATCTATGTTCAAAGTGCTATAAAGATTATTGTTTGAAAGAGCAGCAGATGTCGACGGCGAAACTCGCCGTTGAGAAGAGTCTCATGTAGTCGAAGTCATGTTCGTCGTCTGATTCGGCTATTCGTTTGGTTCCCGACGTTGTTCGGGCGAAAAGGCCTCTTTCGGTCTCCGTCGCGGCAAAGACAACAGTTAAGCCGCTGATGACTCAGTTCTAGGTTAAGCCGCCGGGGACTTATTTTTTCCTCTCATGGTTTCTCTATCTATCTCTTTCTTGTTCACATTCTGGTTTCTCTTCTTCTTGTTCACAATTTGAATCTTCTCTTTCTCTTTATTTAAATTTGGGTTTTCAGATCTAAGATCAGATATGAAGTTTCCAGATCTATTTTTTCAAAACTGGAAACCCAGATCTAGGTTTTCGCAATTTCAACTATTCATCGAAAGCAAATTTGAAAGCACAACCACTGATCTTGCTCTCACTCTCTCTCGGATCTGTTTTGCTTTATTTTTTTTATTTTTTTCAAGTAAAGTTGAGTGATGTTTTATACCCAGATCATTTTTCAGATCTGGATGTTTTGGGAATCTGTTTTTGAGTGAATATAGTATTTTTTAGGGGGATAAAATGTTTCTAGATGTTTTTGGGATTATTTTCAGATCTGGATGTTTATGGGATCTATTTTTTTATGGTGGGGATATGAATGGTGGTGGATGGGGGGTGTTAATTTTACATTAACGTTATTATTTTTGCGTGATTTTTTCACACATGTTTTTCGGGACAACATTAAAATGCGTTAATGTTAAAACAGAGAGAGATAAAAAATGTGCATTAACGTTAACGTAAACCCAATTCAAATACACATTCAGCTGTTTACTTTACTTGTAGCCTCTCTCTCTCTCTCTCTCTCTCTTGAATTTTGGACATGGGTTTTGCTTTATTTTTAATTTTTGTTTTCAAGTAAAGTTAAGTGATGTTTTATACCCAGATAATTTTCAGATCTAGATGTTTTTGGGATCTGTTTTTTAAGTGAACAAAGTATTTTTTATGGTGGGGATAAAATGTTTATGGATTTTTTTGGGGATCATTTATAGATCTGGATGTTTCTGAGATCTATTTTTTTTATAGTAGGGATATGAATGGTGGTGGAGGTAGAGGTGGAGGAGATGTTATTTTTACGTTAACGTTAGTGTTTCTGCGTGATTTATTTTTATATATATTTTTTTGGACAACATTAAATGCGTTAATATTAACACAGAGAGACGCAAAAAAATGTGCATTAACGTTAACGCAAACCCAACTCAAACACACATTTAATTCAAAAGGACAAAATACCACATATGGCATTTAACGTTAACGTGCACGAGACAAAAGTATGCAGTAAGACGTCAACATTAAAAACTCATAGTCCGATTGTGAAAAATACGTTAATGTTAATGCACACAAACAAATGAAGAAAAATACGGCAACATAAATTTCACAAAAAAAAAATAAAAATAAATAAATGCGTTAATGTTAACGTGGAATTCAAATCGTAGTTTTGTAATATAGATAATGTTTAACCAAAAAATAAAAATAAATAAAATAATAGGCAGGGTGTATCGTTGAAAATGAGTTAACCTTAACACACACAAAATAAATGAGGGACGATGAATTAACGTGAACATACAAAAAGAATATGAAATGTAACAACGTTAACGTGAAATTTAATTCTAGTTTTGTAATATAGGTAAAATGTATTGCTGAGTACTTAAGTTAATATTAATGTCATGTGTGCATATTTTATTTTGTTACATAGGTCAAAATGACAAAATCGTAAATAAATTTAATAGAGGGAGTCAAAATGCAGGACTTTTTACTAAGAATTCTATTAGGTCTGAAAACTAAATAGAAAGTGTTAGAGGGTCCGAAAAATGAATAGAGTATCTATAGAGGACGAAAAAAATAATTCCCTTGTTAAGGGGCAGGGGACTGGCCGGTTGACAGGGTTATAGGGGCAGGGCTGGCAGGGCAAGGGTTACAGTCGTAGGGGGTCGGCTAATTTTGGTTGGGGGTGCTTTGTGGGTGGGTTGGTGGATGTTCGATTAAGGAGGCAAAAACTGTTTATTTTTTTTTATTTTTTTTATGAAAATGTAAAAGAATAATTGGTGTGTGACTAACTGCATTAACTAATAAAGAAGGGTCAATTTTTTTTTGTAAACGGGGTAGCGTGTATGAGTTTTCAAGTCAAAAGAAATCTAAGATAACTTGGTACGAAGAATTTATTTATTTATTTTTCATATGATTCACATGAAAAGTGATCGAGGTTTTTAAGTCAAATCAAGAAATTCTCTACATCAATCTTATTAAAACTAGCGTATAACCGTGCTTTTAGGCACGGGTATAAAAAAATAAAAAAATATTAAAAATATCAACAAAAATTAACATTTAAATAACATTAGCAACTAACAATGTATAAATACAATATTCTGTTATTGAAATAATGCCACAATTAAGCATAAATTAAACTGAGACAAATCGAAGCGAACAATGCTTGTCGTCTGTCCAAATCTCATTATTTTGATGCTACATTTTGCATATACAATTAAATAATTAATAATTCAAAAATCAAAACGTTATTCCATAGGAAAAGATTAAAAAAAGAAAGAAAAAACAAATAAAATATGAAAACTTTGCAATTGAAAATGAAAAATAAACTTGAATTACTTTCTTTACGACTCTAGTTTTGTTTTCATTAACAAAATTTAAACATGTAAAAACAAAAAATATAAAAACTTACTCGGCATATGGATAAAAAAAAAAAAAAAATACCGCATAGAAAATAAACAATAAGAAAACAAAAGAACTATAAAACAAAAAGCTAATTAAATCTATGGCCATCAATCCAAAAAAAAAAGAATAAGAAAATAGAAAATACGAGTTAAACAGATAATAATCACCATTTAATATCAAAACAAAAATGGTTGACATATACTATGAAAAAAATATATTTTAAACCCTCTAGGTATTGACACATCTCTAAATGGTCCTTTTCTGTTTGAGTGTTTCATTTTAAATTCTCTACGTATAAGCATATTTTTATTTGGTCATTCTGTCAGAAATTGTATCCAAACTAACAGAATTTTGAGGGCAAAATCGACATTTTACATTTATGCATTTTTTAATCTTTTTTCTTTTTCTTTTCATTTTTCTTTTTTCATTTTTTTTTATTGTTTGACTTCTCTCTATCTCTCTCCCGCTCAACAGCATCTCTTATTCCTTTTCTCTCTCTCTCTATTTCTACTTCCATCTTCCTCCCACTCTCTATCTCTCTCCCCGCCGGCCAAAACCCCTGTAACAGGGGTAAACCACCCCCTATTATGAGGGGTGGCAAGAGGGGGTATTTTACCCTTGTTATTGGGGCGGGGCGGGGCGGGGCGGGGGGGGGGGGGTGAAACACCCCTATTGCGGGGGGTGTCACCCCCTGTTATGGGGGGTGAAACCATCCCCTGTTTCAGGATTTTTTTTTCTTCAAATACCTAGAAGAAGAGAATAAGTGTAAAGAGATGAGAGTATAGGGAGAAAGCCAAACGGAGAGAAAGCTTAGAGAAAATATAGAGAAGAGAGAGAGCTCAAAATGGGGGTTGAATTGTTCTCTCTCTTCATTTTGCTTTTTCTATTTACTCTCTCTCTCTCTTCTTCTGGGTATTGGGAAAAACATACGGATTTCATGAACTACAATTACCCAGATGGCCAATATCACGAAACACATACCCATAAATGGCAGAATTCTGTTCTCCGACCTCAAGAGCCATTTCTCTCTCCTTCGGGCGAGAAATACAATGGCTTTTGTCTATGGATTCATGTTTGTTTTCGTCGTCTGTATTATCTTCTTTGCCTTTAGTCCTTCACCTAATTCATCGTCTCCGTGGTTCATGAACGTCTTCTCCGGCGCCGGTAGTAGTAGTTCTGGCTCCTTGTCGGCGCCGATTTTCTCCGACGCGTCTTACAAATCTCATTTCTCTTCGATTTTTTCTTATTTTTTTCCCAAATTCCACTAAAAATTCCACCGTTGTTTCTTCTTCTTCTTCTTCTTCTGGTATTACATCGTCAAACACAATGTTTGATCCACTCAAATCGAAAACAGAACCTCTGATTGTCAATAACCAGACCCAGACCCAGACCCAAAACCCATTTCATAGAGCCGACATTCAGGCTTCAAACTCTCCAGAAAGGTGAATAGGATACGTGGGTTGCAAGGAATATGACTTGGGCACTAATACATTAATAGAAGACGTGTTGCATGGCAATCATGGGAGAAAGAGGGGATCACGTTTGCATAGCACGTTGCTGATCTATCATGGGATGTTGGAAAGAATGGTCTGCATGGTGAATCGTCGCACAGATGGACTCGATCACAAAAAAATGAGAAAGAGAGAGAGGGTTTGGAGGATGAGATGAAAATCAAATGCGTGTGTGTGAAAGAGAATAGGAAAGAGAGAGAGACTTGAGAGAGAGAAAGAGAGAAACTAGAGTAAAAACACCCCCGTAACAGGGGTAGCTCCACCTCCTGTTCTGGTCAGCGGGGAGAGAGAGGGAGGGAGAGAGAGGAGGAGGGAAGAAGGAATAGAAAGAGAGAAAAGGAATGAAGGAGGGAAAAGAAAGGAGGAATAGAGAGAGAGCTGAGCGGGAGAGAGAGAAATGAAGATAAAAAAAAAAAAGAAAAAAAAACCATTAAAAAATTAAAAATATGTAAAAAGACAAATTTGTCCCTTTATTCTGTTATTTTTTATAGATTTTTTGACGAAATGACCGAATAAAAACGTGTTTATATCTAGAGGGTTTAAAATAAAATACTCAAACGGAAAATGACCATTTAAAAAGGGATAAAGACCTTTTTGGTCCCTGAAAAATGCCTTGGTAGTCCAATTGCCCATTAAGAAATGCAATTCGACAATTTGGCCTTTGACATTTCAAAAATAGTGTCTAATTGGCCCTTCAAGCGAATTTTGTGAAGTCAATCTAACAGTCAACGTTAGTTTAAGGGTATTTTGGTCTTTTCATTCATTAGGATTAGGGGATAAAGACATTTTTGGTCCCTGATAAATAACTTGGGTATCCAATTGACCCCTAAGAAATACAATTCAACAATTTGGCCCTTGACATTTCAAAATAATGTCTAATTGGCCCTTCAAGCGAATTCTAAAAGGAACACCACTACCGAAACGAACAATACTACCGACGAACACCGAAATCGAAAACAAAGAATATCGCCGAACCTTGGGGTTTCGATTTCGATTTCGATTTCGAAATCGAAATCGAAATCAAAATCGAAGAATACCGCCGAACATCGCCACCAAAATGACGAACACCATCGAAATCGAAATAGGAAATCGATTTCGAAACTAGGTTTCGATTTCGATTTCGAAATCAAAACTGAAGAACATGGCACGAAGAACACCGCCGAACACCACCACCAAAACGACGAACACCGCCAAAATCGAACCTTAGGATTTCGATTTCTATTTCGAAATCAAAATAGGAAATCGATTTCGATTTCGAAATCTAAATCAAAAAACACCACTGAACATCTCCACCAAAACGACGACCACCATCGAAATCGAAATAGGAAATCGATTTCGAAACTAGGTTTCGATTTCGATTTTGAAATCGAAATCGAAGAACATGGCACGAAGAACACCGCCGAACACCACCACCAAAACAACTAACACCGTCGAAATCGAACCTTAAGGTTTCGATTTCTATTTCAAAATCGAAACTGGAAATCGATTTCGATTTCGAAATCAAAATCGAAGAACACCGCCGACCATCACCACCAAAACAACGAACACCATCGAAATCGAACTTAGGAGTTTCGATTTCAAAATCGAAACCCTGTTCTAAATCGAAATCGATTTGGGATTCGATTTTGAAATCGAAACCCAAATTGAACCACGGTTTCGAAATCGAAATCGAAGAACACCGCCGAACATCGCCACGGTTTCGAAATCGAAATCGAAATAGGGTTTCGATTTAGATTTCGATTTCGATTTCCTAAATTGAAACCCTGTTCGAAATCGAAATCGATTTGGTTTCGAATTCCAAACCCAAATCGAACCACGGTTTCGATTTGTTTGATTTGGGTTTCGATTTGGGTTTCGATTTTGAAATCGAAACCCAATTCAATTTCGATTTCGAAATTGAAATGGAAATAGAGAACAAGACAAAGACGACTCACATGATGGAGCGACGACGAAGACGACGCATGTGATAGCGAAGAAGACGAAGACGACTTCGACCTCCACGATCTTGGTTACGCCTGGATGAATTTCCATGGCGTGAGCCCTGACATCTTGTCCGCTGTCGACGAAGTCGTCTTCGACCTCCGCGACGACTCGGAAGCCACTTGAGCTCTCGTCGATCGATACATCGGCATCTTCATTTGGCTGCTGTTTGGTCCGGCGGTGCGTTCGGTGGTGGTAATTGGTTCGGCGATGCTCGGTGGTGCAGAGAAATGGAGGGGATTGAGGAGCCAAAAAAAGTCAAAAAAAAAAAAAAAAAATAGAGAAAAAAAAGAAGAAGAAGAAAATGGTTTGGGAAAAAAACATTTTGATCTCTTAGTTTAACAACATATGCAAATAGACGCCACTAAATTAATAAGAATGAAATGACGCATGTACCTTTGGCCAAACGTCATGTGCTTGTCATGTGATTTTTTCTATCCAATTCCTCCAAATTTTACTAACGGAACCCGACCCAAACTCCACCGAAGGGCCAATTTGGAACAATTTTGAAATGTTGAGATCAAATATGTCGAGTTTTAAATCTTAGGGGCCAATTGAACACTCTAGCCATCTTTCAGGGACCAAAAATGTCTTTTTCCCTTTTATTATTTTTGTTCCTTCACTTTGTTGTCTTTGAAACATAGTGTTTGAGAAGGTTGTATAAACAAATAAAATTATATAAAAAAAATATTTAAAATTTTAAAGTATTATTTTTGATTTTATTCAAAAACATGAATTGAGAAATTGAAAATATTGATAAATTGAGAGAATTTTATAATATTTGTTTTGCATTTTTAGAATCACCGTAGTGGAAGTGTCTTGTTAATTCGAAAAATGTGTTAATAATTGATGTTGCCGATCATGTAAATGAAATTTATTCCTAAAAAAATAGAATAGTGAATTTATGATTTTGTCCCTGCTAGCTTCCGTTCCTTGTCTCTAAAGGCTCTTGACAAATTCTTAATATCGGGAGTGGATCCCGGCGAAAAACTTCTAATGTGAGAATAACTACTTGGTGAGAGGAAAATGTGCAAAACCGAATACATGGGTGCGTGATCAATGAAATCGGGTGTATTGGTTAGGAATTTCCTAGAATTGCATAAAACAGCATACCAGAGCTCACGACCTCATGACTTACTCGAGTATTTATATAGTTCTTCGTTCTGAATGGAGAGAGAGTAGTGCTTAGTCACAAAATCTACTAGGCACCAAATCTATTATGACACGATAATTGTTCTGTTATTTGCACTTCCTCCACGCCAAGTGGATATTCTTTGTCGATTTGGTGGTGACTCACCCTTTGTCACTAAGCGTTGCACTTTTATTTTGCCCGCAAACCCGATTCTTGGACGGGTCCTAGACTTCTTCAAATACGTCGCTCCTCCCCCGTGGTCTTGTTTCACTGACGGTAATGAGCCTGGGCCCAAGAGATTTTAGGCGCAACCCAGACTCATTTTGCAAGTTTCTTGGGCTTTCTCGTTGTGTGACCCATGACCAAATCCAACCATGAATAATTAAATTGTTGATTATTAATTTTGACATTTTTTGTTTCGAATGGTGGATTTATATTTTCTAATAATATTTTTATGGTTGAGCTTGTTAATTTTTTTTGTTTTATTATTTAAATATTAAGTTAATATTTTAAAATTAATTTTTTTTTCCGTGTGATCTTCGTATAGACAACTTTATAAGCTAGTCACGCTATAAATGCCTTCAATGGAAATTTCAATAATTTATAAATATTGTACTTTATTGAAATTCAAGTTGAATTTTGACCCAATTGTTCCCAGGAGCTGCATTTGAATTACCAAACTTACAACTAAATAAGACTGAAATAAAATAAGAGAAAAAAATTGAATGAAAAAAATGAATATAATGAATTTATCAATGAAATCACTAGTATTTAGTTGTTTAGTTGTTATTGTATGTTTAAAATAATATAATGAAATAATACTCTTTTACATTTGATATTAAATTCATTCACAAAATATACCTCATGGTAATTCATAAAATATACATCATAGTAATTTATTCTAAAAAATAAGTACAAAACATGAGTAATATCACACATGAAAAATATTCAAAATCTACCATCAACTAAAATCGTTTTTTTTTTTTCCTTAAATTTTAATTTTCGTTTTAGGAGGATAAATAATATTTTTTTTCAAATATTTATTTTTATTTAGAAATAGAAACATATTTTTTGTTCTCAAATTGAGAATTGTAGTTCAAAATGAGATGAGATATTTTAAATGTAATTCGAAAAAAAAAAAAACTATTATTAAGTATGGAATTCAATTCCACCCCATGAAATATGTAATCCAATTCCATCCATTCTCATTCCAATGGAATTAAAAATTGAATAACCAAACAAAAGAATTGGAATTGAGGATAAAATTGTAATTTCATTTCACCTCATTCTGTCTAACCAAACGCACCATTAAAGTTGCTTGTTTGGTAACGTCGACGTAACAAACCTTACATTGCAAAAAACCCAAATACTAACGAGTATGCTTCTAACTACTATTTGAAGTTGGATTTAATTGTAGAGAAAATCCATCTCCAAAACCTTGTCATCTTCCACTATACTCCAATAGTCTTCTTCTTCTTCTTCTCTTTTACTGCTCTCCCCTGCATTTTTCGATTCCGGTTTTGCCTCTTCTTTCTCTCCTTTAGCTCCGACGTCCTCATCATTCTCTTCCCGCCGCGCTGATTCAACGTAATCCGACAATGGGAAGTTGGTCTTAGCCTTCTCTCCCCTGAACTCCACCGCCGCCTTGTCGTACGCCTTCGCCGCTTCCTCCGCCGTCTCGAACGTCCCAAGCCACACCCTCACCGCCCTCCGCGGGTCCCTTATCTCCGCCGCCCATTTCCCCCACGGCCTCTGTCTGATTCCCCTGTAATTCTTCTTCGGCCTCCGCCGCGTCGTCGTCGTCTCGTTCGCAGCACGCGGCTTGTGACTCCCGCTCGTGGAAGCCCGTGTCGGCAATGGTGACTTGGCTTTCTCGGAGGCTGCTAAGAGGCGGAAGGCTTCGTTGCCGCGGCGATCGCCGGCGATGACGTCCTTGAGGGCGGCGACCATGATGGCATCCTCTTGGTCTTTTGTTAGAACAAGTAGTGGCCTTGCTGACGAGGCAGGAGGGTAATGATTAATATGATCCATCTCTCTCTCTCTCTCCCTCTCTATCTATCTCTGTATTTCTCTCTCTCTGCATCAGGAGGTCCGGTCATGGGCCTTACGAGTGTATATATAGTATTTGGTTGGGGGGGTGGCGGCGATGGTGTGCGCCAATGGTTCAAGACGTTCATATAATGTTAATAATGTGACACGTGTAATTTAAGAGGGTGGGTTCTAGTTGATGAGGAGGATGGAGGCAGGGAGAACGTGGTTGCTTGCGTCATCGAGAAATACACGCGGCTTGTGGATATTTTCTGGGACAGGAAGACAAGGGATTGACTCGAGTCCAAACACAAATATTACAGCTCAGCTTGGTGGCAAACCTTCCCCACAGAACAGAAGCCATGTTCTGGAAAGTACGATTATACGTACAGGCACACAGGATATCCCATTTATCCTCCGTGTGAAAAATAATTTTGACAGAGAGGTGACAACTAGCGCCGACATTTTTATTTTTTTTTAAGAATATCTTAATAATTAAATCTTAAAATTAATTTAAAATTTACCAAAACAACGTGAGACAGTGCATTCCTAAAATAATCTGAGAAGATGATTAATTGAGGTATGCATAACTTGATCTTGACAAATTTCTCAAAAAAAAAAAAAAACTACTTTAACGTGAAATTTCTTTTTTTTTTTTTTTTTTCTTTAAATAAATTAGTGTATTGTCATCCGTTTTTACTCCATCAATTTATCTTTTTTTCCTAGCTCTACTCTAATTTGTAATTATTCTATTTTAATTTTAAATTGAATATAAAATTTTATTATATTTTATTTTATATTTCAACCTCATGGTAAGTACTCTCGTATATCCCAATAAAATACTTCCAATTAAAGTTGCATTGCCGACCACTGGTGCCACCCTTTGTGACTGCTCACCGCTATTTGCTATCGGACCTCAAACTTTCGGTCACCAAAGTTCAATTATCTGCAGTTAGAATTTTTTTAGTTATACATAACTATTTTTTATTGTATTTTTTAGTTACATTTTTATTATATTTTTTAATTTTTTTTTTTTTTTTTGTGTATTTTTAGTTACCTTTTTCAAATGCATTTTTTACTCACATTGTTAGTATATTTTTTAAGTTACATCATGCTACCTTGATGTATTTTTTTAATTATATTTGTACCTGTCTAGTTATATGTGTAGAATATTTTTTAAAATTACATACATTTAGAACTAGACAAATTACTCAGCAGGCGACTGAAAATTACACGAATGTCACTAACAAATATTCACGAATTGTAGTTAAAAAAATTAATGAAAAATATACTAAAAAAATTTATGAAAAAAATGTCGAATGCAACTAAAAATTATTCAGCAATTGGTAGTCAGAGATTCGTTGACTGGCAGTGGCTAGAGTTTGGTGGCTAACGACAGTGGGGTAATGATTGACACCACAATCCTAATTGGAATATTAAGATCTTCATGAACTCTAATAGATATGATCGAAATAAAAAACTTATTTGGTTTTGGATTTTTTATTAATTTAGTGTGAGTTTTATAGCATCCTACCAACTATTTTTTTTTTTTAACTAAACAAATTACTTTAATTGATGAGAGTATTTTCAGGTACTACTGAGTTAGCACCTAAGATCCAGCCACGTGTCCGTCTTCATAGTGACGTGGACGCATTCCAGAATTCGAGCGCCATCCCGAAACATACGCCAACCACGGCTCCTCCCTGAAATCTCATTTGTACCCAGGGCGGAGCAAGGTGGCCCACATGGACGTGCCGCTCTGAGCTTTACGTCATATCCTCGACTATCAATTTCAGGGACTCAGCTATTCACCTCGATCGGCTCCCCCTTTCAGCTCATTTCTACTTCAGGACTCCACAAATCTCCATTCTCTTCCATCAGCTTACCACCACAGACCTGACAGAGGCCTGAGGGTTTCCCTAAATGGGCCAAAAAGTCCAAACTCAATGATTATCTCCTAAACATCCCAGATTATCAGCTAAATACATGATTTCACCTAATTAAACGTGTTTAGACTCGACTAACTATCTCCAACGCTTATATATATCAAGGGCTAGGCAAGTCCAATGCACGCTTTATTACACCCATGCATTGAGTTCACTTGTGTACTTAATGCATTCCTACACCTTTTCTTCCTTAGTTCTTATTCTCGTACCGGAGGGATTTCACTGGAACAAATCTCGGTCTGAACCTTCTGCAGATACTACTCTTTAAAGAACAAGACTCTGGACATAACAGATTAGTCCTCCAAGGACCCAATACAGTTCACGTGAAAAATTTTCAACCGTCGATTTCACCTCAGTAAGATAACCTATCTGTCATCCAACTGTACCATACTTGAGGTGTGTACCTATTTTTTACACCAACAATTATTTTAACATGGGTAAAAACTAATTGGTGTTCTAATAATGAATACCAAACTCTGTTACCATTTAATATTAAAATATATTTTTATTGAAATAAATTAGCAAATACGATTTAATGTACTTAATAAAGTCACTAGACAAAAAGCGATTGTATTTCTCTCTATTGTTTTTTCAAATTATGGGGGCTTTAGCAAATTGGTCAACAGTTCTACCATAAATCTTGCAATTGATTTTTCGAGATAGATGTGCTAAAAATTTAATAAATAGTTTTGTGATGCCATATGACAAAATTGTCGGAGGCGCTCCTAAAGTGATATATTAGATAACATATCCAATACTTTATTTATTTTTAAACACAATAAGAATTATTAATTGTGTATGAATATATTTTAATTCTAATGTCCCAAAGCAACTTATGCGCACTTGAGAAAGGAAAAGAAAAAATTGGCAAAATTGTAGAAACTTCAAAAACAAAATCCGACGAATTCACTAAATTTGTGAAAAAAAATTCTCAACTAAGAAACTGTTGCAGCCAAAATTAATAAAGAACGAGTTTACCGAATTTGTTTGGGGTGAGTCGTAGATTAGGTCACTCTCTTTAAGACGTTTTGCGGGTCTGCCCAAAAATTGTGCAAGCAGTATATTAGTCCCGTCGTCTCCAGGATAAAATCTCCTCTGTCTAGGACGTTCTTTGCACTGTAGAAGTCCTGAAAATCAAACTCCTTCACTGTTCGTAAAACGAACAAACTGCTCGGAAATCGAAAAGAAGAACGAAAATGTATCGGAACAGAATACGAAGAAACTGTTTCGGAACAATAGTAGAACAAGCTGTTTCGGAACACACTGTTATTGAAGAAGAATATAATTTTTGGGAAGAAGGATAGAAACTGATTTTTTCGTGTATCAAAGACTGATGAAATGCGTCTGTATAAATAGAAGAAAAGAAACGTATCAGAACGTTGCCAACTGTTCGCAAATAAGGGAGAGATTAAACTGTTCTGGCATAAAAAATAATTATTTAAATAAATTTTGTATAAAAAATTATATAAGTGCCACCTCACATGCATGGCTCGGCTGGACGGACGGACAATTTACCGAATTTGTTTGGGGTGAGTCGTGGACTAGGTCACTTTCTTTAAGACGTTTCGTGACTTTGCCCAAAAATCGTGCAAGCAGTATATTAGTCCCGTCGTCTCCAGGATAAAATCTCATCTGTCTAAGACGTTCTTTGTACTGTAGAAGTCCCGAAAATCAAACACCCTCACTGTTCGTAAAACGAACAAACTGCTCGAAAATTGAAAAGAAGAACAAAAATGTATCGGAACAGAATACGAAGAAACTGTTTCGAAACAACAGTAGAATAAGCTGTTTCGGAACACACTGTTATTGAAGAAGAATATAATTTTTGGGAAGAAGGATAGAAACTGATTTTTTAGTGTATCAAAGACTGATGAAATGCGTCTGTATAAATAGAAGAAAAGAAACGTATCAGAACGTTGCCAACTGTTCGCAAATAAGGGAGAGATTAAACTGTTCTGGCATAAAAAATAATTATTTAAATAAATTTTGTATAAAAAATTATATAAGTGCCACCTCACATGCATGGATCGGCTGGACGGACGGACAGTTTACCGAATTTGTTTGGGGTGAGTCGTGGACTAGGTCACTCTCTTTAAGACGTTTCGCGGCTCTGCCCAAAAATCGTGCAAGCAGTATATTAGTCCTATCGTCCCCAGGATAAAATCTCCTCTGTGTAGAACGTTCTTTGCACTGTAGAAATCCCAAAAATCAAACACTCTCACTGTTCGTAAAACGAACAAACTGCTCGAAAATCGAAAAGAAGAACGAAAATGTATCGGAACAGAATACGAAGAAACTGTTTCGGAACAATAGTAGAACAAGCTGTTTCGGAACACACTGTTATTGAAGAAGAATATAATTTTTGGGGAGAAGGATAGAAACTGATTTTTTCGTGTATCAAAGACTGATGAAATGCGTCTGTATAAATAGAAAAAAAGAAATGTATCAGAACGTTGCCAATTGTTTGCAAATAAGGGAGAGATTAAACTGTTCTGGCATAAAAAAATAATTATTTAAATAAATTTTGTATAAAAAATTATATAAGTGCCACCTCACATGCACGGCTTGGTTGGACGGGTGGTAAACCAGTAGGGATATAGTTCATTTCCCTTCCACAAAATGTGGGTACCTCTTGAGGCACACTCCAAACATCCCACATGTCCCTTGTTATATTTCTCATCACATCTTCTCCCAACCAATGTGGGATAAAGAAAAGAGAAAGAAATCTTTTGATTTGCGCCCAATATTTATACAATCCAATATTTATGTAGTCCCATCAAAATTCTTGTGAAATTTTTGAACTTTTGATATTATTCTGGTGATATTATTAGAGTTTTGACTTCATTGTCCGAGCTTTGGCAACGTCGTAACAATATGTTTGGAGTGTTAGTGACATTCCAGTGACATTTTCGAAGCTTCGGTCACGTTGCTTGAATTCTAGTGATGTCATATTTCCAGCAACATTTTGTTTGTGGTTGCCGTACTTCTTGCAACATTAGAATGTGACTAGACTACAACAATAATTCGTTTTTCAACATATATCCATTATCCCATTTTGAATCCCATCCAACAAAATGCCTTTTATTTTATTTTATTTGAATCGCCTAATCTCATCAATCGTGGGAACAATAAATATTTAGAAATGAGGATGAAAATTAAGGGTCTAAAAACAAAATAGGGTAATTTAATTTAACTATTATTTTCTTAATTGAATTCTACGTGCCAATCATACCATTAGGTTCCAATGATTTTATAACGATTAGATCCCAGCGCCATTGCACATTATTAACCTAACGCTATATTTGGTACGCTGGAATAGAATGAAATGAGTGTGATATTAGAATGAATGTGGTATAGGAATGGAATGACCATTGCCATTCCCATATTTGGTGACAAACGATATTAAATATGGTATTGGAATAGTCATTATCATTCCTTCGTTTGGTTACAAAATGCATTAAATATGGTATTAGAATGACTGATAAAAATATAAACATAAGAGCAAAATCTGGGAACAAAAACAGAAATCTGGGAACAAAAGCAGAAATTTGGGAACAAAACAAAAACAGAAATATGTGAACAAAACAAAAATCTGGGAACAAAATAAAAACAGAAATATGGGAACAAAAACAAAACTTTGGGAACAAAACAAAAACAGAAATATGGGAATAAAAACAAAAACAGAAATCTGGGAACAAAAATAGAAATCGGGAAGAAAAACAGAAATATGAGAAGAAAAACAGAAATCTGGGAACAAAAATAGAAATCTGGGAACAAAAACAGAAATCTGGGATAAAAAACAAAAACAAAAATCTGGGATCAAAAACAAAAACCAAAATCTGGGAACATATTTCTATTTTTGTTCCCAAATTTCTGTTTTTGTTCCCATACTTCTTTTTTTGTTCCTAGATTTTTGTTTTGTTCTCATATTTCTGTTTTTCTTCCCGATTTCTGTTTTTGTTCCTAGATTTCTGTGTTTATTTTTGCTCCCATATTTCTGTTTTTCTTTTGTTCCCAGATTTCTGTTTTTGTTCCCATATTTTTGTTTTGTTCCCAGATTTCTGTTTTTGTTTTTGTTCCCATATTTCGATTTATGTTTTTGTTCCTAGATTTCTGTTTTTGTTTTTGCTCTCATATTTATGTTTTTCTTCCCATATTTTGATTTTTGTTTTTGTTCCCATATTTCGATTTCTGTTTTTGTTCTCATATTTCTATTTTTGTTCCCGATTTCTGTTTTTGTTCTCATATTTTTGTTTTTCTTCCCGATTTCTGTTTTTGTTCTCATATTTCTGTTTTTGTTTTTGTTCCCATATTTCTGTTTTTGTTTTGTTCCCAGATTTCTGTTTTTGTACCCATATTTATGTTTTTCTTTTGTTCCCAAATTTCTAATTTTCTTTTGTTCCCATATTTCTGTTTTTGTTTTGTTCCCAGATTTCTGTTTTTGTTTTCGTTCCCATATTTTGATTTCTGTTTTTGTTTCCGATTTCTATTTTTGTTCTCAGATTTCTGTTTTTGTTTTTGTTCCCATATTTATGTTTTTGTTCCCATATTTCTATTTTTGTTTTGTTCCCAGATTTTTGTTTTATTCCTATATTTCTGTTTTTGCTTTTGTTCCTAGATTTCGTTCCTATATTTTTGTTTCCGTTCCATGTTTTCTGGGAACAGAAATATAAAAGCAATACCACCATATTTTTATTTTTGTTCCCAAAATTTTATTTTCTATTGTGAAAAATACGAAAACACAAGTATAGATAATTCTTATTACTTAATACTTCATTTCATTTTAAATTAGGTAATCCCGGGATTACCTAATCCCTCATTTCATTTGGGATTGACTAATCCCAAGAATTGTGGGATTAGTCATTCCTTGGAAATGAGAATGAAAATCAATCACACCTACCAAATATAGAAATGGAATGACCATTCCAATGGTCATTCCAATCCCATCTTGAATCTCGCGTACTAAACGTCACCTAAGACTTTAAATTTTTAATTACATAAAACTTATCTCATAATTTACATAAACTTATTGGTGTGAAATATATTTTGTTTTAGTACAAACTGTTGGGAGAGGAATTTTGAATATTGAATCTTCTACTAGAGAGACACATTATATAACTGTTAGATTATAAATTTTGAGTATTTAGACGAAATATAATATCTTTTAAAGATATTATTTGAATTAAAAAAATAAAATCCTAAAATTTTATTTCACAAATTTTTTCTAGCAAATTTGGAAACCAGACAAAGCAAGAGATGACATTGACGTTCGATCCAAAGGGGGAAAAAAAGGAGAATTTGAAGTTTAAAAAAAAAGACACGGTCTCAAAGAAAAGTAAGCGACTTCGACCACAAATTAGGGCCCATCCCATGAACTTAACTGTTAAGATAGGTAGTTGCGAGTCCTAAATACGTTGTTGGAGGTCATCATCAGTCGCGTCTACCCAACTAACTGCCAACGGTGAACTAAAGATGGACAAATTTAGAAACGTACGTGAGCTTATCGCTTTCGTAGCCAGCTAATTGCATACTATAATTTACCAATAAATAATATGCAGCGGATTGTGCAGATTACATCAGCGTGTTTTAAGACAGTAAAAGCGTATTTTATGTTCTACCTCTAAATAACCTCGAAAAAATAGACCCCAACCGTTACTTTCAGAGTTCTTTACCAAAATAAATATGTTTTTAAAAAAATATTACTAAAAATGAGCCGATTTGAATTTATTTACCAAACCCGAGTGAGTTGAGGATATGATCCCCAGGTACAAAAAAAGAGGTTTCGTATACCCGGGGTTACAACCCCGGGTATACTAGGCTTCTGGGTTTAACCCTCTAAAAAAAAAAAAAATTGATTAATTATAAAATGGTCCCAAATAATTTTTTTAGTATTGTAAAAGGCATTATGGAGTGTTTTGAATGTAATTTATTTATAAAAAATTAGATTTATTTAAAATATCGATAGACCACCGGTAATTAACTCAAAGTTAGGGTTGGGAACCCCGGGTTCCAATACCCGGGAATCACATTCTTGACTCACTCGAGTTTTGTAAATAAGTTCAAATCGGCTCATTTTCAGTATTTGTTTTTCAAAACATATTTATTTGGTAAAGAACTCGTCGTTTTCATACTAAAATCAAACAAAAATGTATCACCTTTGTCGTCTTCCATCTGTCAATACTTTTTCTAATTTCATTTTTTACTTTGAATTCATTATTTGTAATAATAAATTCTACCTTCTTTTGTTTTTTCAAACCTATGGTATTCAACAATTTTAATAAGATTCCAAGAGCCTAATCTCATAGATTTTTTTATTTATTTAATTTCAAAATTATATAATTAAATTAAACAATCAAAATATGATTTTATGATTAAATTTTAATTTTCTCTACTAATTAGTGAAAAATGTAAGAGTTTTTATTTATTTATTTAATTTAAATATATATTAAAAAAAAAAAGTTAATTATACAAACACCCAAAGGGATATTTGTATAATTAATCCTAATCCAAGGGAGCATCAGCTCCCTATGAGCCTTATGTAAGAGAAATTCCCGCCTACGATATTTAGAAGCCAGTAGGGTGACGATGGGTCGAGTCGGGTAGTAAAATCCAACTCACAGGAAATGACCTGGAATTCGTGCATGGGCCTACTGTGTCGGTGGCCCAAATTGTGTAGGATTGGTTCACTAAGGGAGCCCAACGTATGGCTAAATAGAATAGTTCACATGAAGCCCAACCATGTTTGGGTTGACCTAAATAGAAGAATGCCTCCTAATGGGGCCTGATCACAAGCAAGTAAGACTAACAGTGGAAGGTTGTTGAGTAATTTTCCGAGAACCCCCACGTTCCAATGCATGTAAGAGACGTAACTGTTTTACGTTCCATAGTGGGATCATGGATGGTTTCCATGAGGTTAAAGAAGGGATCGTGGAGGGAGTGGTGGCATGAACATGCTAGGCAGGATGAATGGTCTATATATGAAGACGGGTACCAAGTAGTCAAGGTATTGCTTTTTTTTTTTTTCAAACTAAAAGATTTTTCACCATAAGTAGACTAATTTATTCTTACGCCCTAGAGGTTCTTTGGTCGATACCACACTGGTGTCCCTTGGAGCTAACTAATTTTGTTGGTTCAGGTTTTACATGTGTTAGAGATTTTTGGTAGTATCATTTGACGCCTTTTGTGGGAAAAAGTTCATCATTGAGATGAGACAGTTATGACCAAGAGCTACAGGTCAGAGTCAGGGGAGTAAAATCCCACTGCATACGAACACATAACCACCCATGAAAGCTTCAGAAGAGGTTCACACCATTCTTCCCCCTGAGACGGTAGATTCTCACCAGCAACATAGGGTCTTGGAGGAGAGAGACTTGTCGGTTGATGAGCTGGAGACGTTGCTGAAGAGAACCATGATAGCATTCACCTCAGACATCCTAGAAGCATCTTTGTTAGATAAGTTCGACCCAACTAAGTTTGAAAGGTATGATGGGAAGACGGACACAATTGACCACAATTGCCAGTTCAGGCATGTGATGGCACTCTATGGAGTGGGTAATTCTGCGCTTTGTAGAGCCTTTGCGACCACCCTAAAATTATCAACCTTGGAGTTGTTACACATGCTACCACCCAACTTAATCTAATCTTTTACTAACTTCAGGAAGCAGTTCATTGGCCAATTTATCATGTGCCAAAGGTTGATGAAAGGGGCTGATTACCTATTAGCTTTATGAAAGGAGAAGGGAGAATCCTTACGCTAGTATATAAATTGCTTTAACGAGAAGTTAACATGCATTGAGGGTTGTGACTCCAACCTCATCATAAATGCGTTTACCTTGGGATTGAGTGTCAATTCCAAGATTTTCTTATAAAGCACAACCCAGAGAGCATTACTAAGCTAATATAGAGGGCAAAGCCTTTTATGAAACTAGAAGATGTTAGGTATGCGAGGAAGATAAAGTATCAAATAAAGATAACTCTAGATCCAATGAAAAATACAATTAGAAAACTAAGGGCAGTACCGCGGACAGGTAGATAGAACGTCCTAGAAGCTCAGCGTCAAGAGTAGAAGCATGACGGGAGCCAAACCTTCCAAACTTATGGATGTTGATCTCTAGAATCCTTCATGAGATCAAGTTATCTGAGGTCATTCAGTAGCCACCTAAAATCCAAATGAAATCTAACTTAAAGAAAAGGGCCAAGTATTGCAAATTCCATAAAACTCATGGACATGACACTCACGACTGTTGAGAGCTCCAAAAGGAAATCAAATGGTTGATTGATATGGGACGGTTACGCCACTATTTGCAGGAGCAAACAAGGGAAAAGAAAAGGTCAATGAGTGAAACCCGTCATGAGAACGGTAACAAAGAATCGAAAAACGATGGCCCAAACAATAATCGTGGGGTCATTTACATGATAAACGCGGTTAGTCTTGTCACCGGAGAGATAAACCGTAAATGGAAGAGGAAGGTCTGTGAGGTAGTGGTGGAACGATTCTACGGGGAGGTAATATCTTTGGATGAGAAATTCAGGCCATTAATAATGTTTAAGGATGAGGACTGTAAAGGCATAGCCCACCCTCATGTTGACGCCTTATTAATAACAACACTTTGGATCTCCAGCCTTGAGGTGAGAATAATCTTGATTGACATGGGTAGTTCTGTCAATATCATCTTTATTATCATGCTCAAATAGATGGGCGTCCCCAGCTCAGATATTGGGTCAACCTAAACGGTGATGGTTGGTTTTAATGGTGACTTGAGCTCTCCCAAAGGGAAGATCACCTTATCCGTCACAGCGAACAAACACGAGGACAGATTCACCAAGGCTACGGAGTTCATGGTAATGAATTCCACATCCCAATACAATGTCATCTTGTGACGACCTTGGCTCCATGCAATGAGACCCGTATCATCATAGTTTCATCATTGTATTAAGTACGTAAAGGACAACAAAGTGGCTGTTATACGAGGAGACCAGGTAGCGTTCAAATAATGTTTTGTGATAGCAATGAAAGGGAAGAACGCTATGCAATAGCAATTAAAGCCAATGCTCATAGGAGCTCCACCCAACAACTTAGGTCAGGAGATTGATGATTTTCGAGAGCATGCCAGTGTTCTTCAGCTAGCTGAGCAAGTAGCAAAAGTAACTTTCAATCAAGGGACGAAGAGATTGAAGATAGGCACGTTGTTAATCAAATCCGAAAAGGAAAAACTTATGCAGTTATTGGAAATAAGTCTAGACGTGTTCCCCTAGGCACTAGAAGATATGGAAAGAATCAACCTTGAGGTGGTGGTTCATCGACTCGATATCTCAAGATCCCGGTCAAGTAGAAGATGATGATGTTCAACCTAGAAAACAAAGAGATGATAGAATCAGAAGTACAGAGGCTGCTCGGAATAGGACATATAAGAGAGGTGATTTACCCGAAGTGGCTAGATAATCCAATGCTAGCCAAGAAGAAGAATGAAAAATGAAGAATGTGTGTGAATTTCACTGACCTTAACCAGGCATGCCCAAAGAATTGTTATCTAATGCCCAAAATAGACCAAATGGTAGACGCGACAGCTAGACACAAGTTGTTATCCATGATGAATACTTACTTAGGATATAATCAGATCTGGTTGTACCACCAAGACAAGGAAAGAACAACTTTCATCACTCCTAGAGGTATATTTGGCTATAAAGTGATGTCTTTCGGTTTGAAAAAATCAGGGGCAGCGTATCTGTCACACCCCACCCCGGACACCCGTCACCTGTGGAGCCGGCGTGACGTCGACACGACATTTCCTAAGCGACAAACCAACTAGAAAGCGACGGTATGCATTCATAATTATACAAACATCAAAATACAGGTTATAAATATCTTTCCAAGCCAGAGACACACCTGTCCCTGAATTCCCTTCTAGAACAACAAAAGGGGAAAAAAAAGACAAACAATGAACCTTTCCTAGGTTCGCCTTAGGTAGCGCTTCCCAAAAATTTATATTTCCTTGCTATACCATCAACGGACTCTACCCCGTGTCAATAGGAGACCGACTCCTAGCCATTTCACCTGCGAGTGTACCGCCTTCTCAATAAAATAATTCTTATTTAATAATAATAATATCTTCTAGATAACATAACATTTACACATGGATTCAGCATAAGCACCACATATGCAGTAAAAATGAAATAATATATACAAGTTCTATTTTTTAAAACCATACAGTATAAATATCATACCAATCGCCTGAATTAAATAATAAATTACCCAATATAAACAAAATATCACGCCCCAAACCACCACTCCACCACAATACACACTGGTTAGTCATGGTGATCATTTTAACCTCACGATCGGGAGTTTGCAACGGTACCGTACCATCTGTAGGATATGCCTTCCTACGAACATCCATCACTCTGCCGAAACGGATCATTACTGCGCAATACAAACGTCTAACATCACTCTGCCGAAGCAGATAAACATCACTCCGCTGAAGCGGATAAACATCACTCCGCCGAAGCGGATCAACATCACACAATAATATCGTCTAATCATCACATAATGGTTTAAAAGCATCTAATTTAAGTACAACCATTTTTCATCATGTATATACATATACAAATAATTTGGCGAGAAGGCAGTACACTCACCTCATTTCTGGTGCTGCAAAAATTCTACCGTCCGCAACTTACCGAGGTGTTGGCGTCTGCGAACCTAGAAATGATAGGGCTTAAGTTAATACTTTATGCAAAATCACCTAGTCATGTAATGCCGGCTCTAAGTTCCACATTTTTTTCCATTTCCCATATTTTATCCCTGGGATTTGTTATTATACTAATAATTCTGTTTTGTTATTTATTACATCGGAAATCTTACAATCTGAACGACCCTAAATTTATTACTCCGGGTACAAAGATTTTTAGGTTAAGATTGAATTTAACCAAACTAGAATAAATCTAACGGAAAACGATATCCATCCCGAATCGTTCATGGGTCGCGAAAGAATTTGAGTTCGAATTTGAATCTTTTTTCCTTTTGTTGGGGTTAATTGTGCAATTTCCCTTTCTTTTTTGTTTTTCTTTTTTTTTTTCGTTTTTTTTTTTTTTTTTTTTCGTTTTTGGTTTTTTTTTTCAGACTGACGGCCGCCCCTCTCTTTCTCTACGGTGGCCGACCGTCGGTGACCTCCCCTTCCTTGCCAACTCTCCCGTCGCCCCTACATCACCTACGACCTCCCTCAGACACCCCTCTCCGGCTCAGCAGCTCAACCGTACACCCAGCCGCTACAGTACACGCACCCACGCACCCTGCGACACACACAAAACCACCCATGCATGCAACTATGCTTGCATGCCACTGCCGACGGCATACCACGGGACCAACGATCCCTGCCGATGGAGACCCACACACACGGCGGCACACCGTAGCCACAACCAACTCCCACCACCGCCACCGCGTTGATCGTCCTCTCTCTCTCTCTCTCTCTCCGTCTCGATTTTTCCCTTTCCTTTTTGCTGGATTCTCATCGACACCTTATACATTTCACACACACGCACACTCGCACATAGTAGCCGAAAAAATCAGAACACACACACACAAACCCACATGTAGCCGGGAAACGAAAACCGAGCACTCCGTCACCCCGCCGGAAACTTATCGACCCAACTCGTCACGCTCATGCATGCCCACATCTATCAATTAATTAGAGAAATACATGTAAATACTCACCTGCCCGACGATCCGCAACTCCGCTCACCGGCGACACTAACACGCGCACTGCCTCTCCGTCGACGAACCACGCCACTGGCCGAACCAATCTCTCTTTCTCCTTGGAATTGTTTACAATGCCCACACGACCACGCTGCCGGAGGAACGTCGATTCAAGAAAAACCGACAACCCCTCCGCTCCGGTTCTCTCTCTCTAGAATTTCTCGAATGTTTTCTCCGGTTTTCTCCTTTCTTTGCGTGGGGAAGGGATTTTATTGCATGATTGTAGTGATCAAAGTGATCCTCAGCTCGACACGTTGCCCTCCCCGATCGCCCCTGCTCTGGCCGGTGAATTTCCCGTTGTCGGATGGTTATATGTATGTATATATATATAAAAAAAAAGGTTAAACTACATTTTCCTCCTCCAGTTCCTTTAGGATCTTCATTTCAGTGTATTTCTATTATAAAAAGTTCCAAAATTATAATTTTGCCCCTAACATTTTTACTTTTGATTTCTAATTGCCAATTTAAATCTCAAGTTTAAATTTTGCGTTTCTAAATTTCCAATTTGACCCCCAACTTTTGATTTGGGTTTTTATCAATAAAATTTTTACCCTAAAATTCTCTAACGTTCTATAATGTAGTTATTTATGACGTACGTTCTACAACTTAGGTTTTACAACTCTTCCCTCCTAAAAGAAATTTCGTCCCGAAATTTTATTTATTTATTAACGGTTTTTTTTTTACTTTACACAAACAAATGTGGGTATTTGTTCCTTATTTCTTCCTCTCGCTCCCATGTCGCCTCTTCCACTGCATGACTGCGCCACAACACTTTGACCAATGGGATCGTCCTCATTCGCAACACTTGATCTTTACGGCTTAGGATTTGGACCGGCTCCTCAACGTAGGACAAATCAGCTTCCAATTTGATCGGCTGCAAAGTCAACACATGAGAAGGGTCTGGCACGTATTTCCGGAGCATCAATACATGGAAAACATCGTGCAGTCGAGATAACTCTGGTGGTAACGTGAGTCTATACGCTGCCGTGTCAACCCGCTCTAGAATTTCATAAGGTCCGATGTATCTTGGACTCAACTTCCCTTTCTTTCCAAACCTCATTATGCCTTTCCAAGGAGAAATTCGTAAGAATACATGATCCCCTACCTCGAATTCTAACTCCCCCCGGCGCATGTCTGCATAACTTTTCTGCTGACTCTGAGCGATTTTCAACTTTTCTCGAATTACCTCTATTTCGTCTGTTGTCAGTTGGGCTATGTCCGACATCAACAACTTACGTTTACTCACCTCAGTCCAACAAACGGGGGTTCTGCATCTCCTACCGTACAATGCCTCATACGGAGCCATCTCAATTGCCAAGTAGTAGCTATTGTTGTAAGCGAATTCCATCAACGGCAAGTGATCGTCCCAGCTTCCAAGAAATTCCAGAACACATCCCCTCAACATATCTTCCAACATCTGAATCGTACGCTCTGACTGGCCGTTTGTTTGAGGATGGAAAGCGGTGCTAAATTTCAGCCTGGTACCTAAAGCAGTTTGGAGACTCGGCCAGAATCTCGAAGTCAATCTCGGATCTCTATCCGACACTATAGAAACCGGTGCGCCATGCAATCTAACAATCTCATCGATATACAGTTGGGCATACTTTTCAAGAGAAAATATCGTCTTTACGGCTAGAAAATGAGTGGACTTGGTAAGCCTATCAACGATCACCCAGATGGAATTATACCCTTTTTGAGTACGGGGTGTCATAACCCGTCCCGGATATCCGTCATCCCGAGACTGGCGTGACTACAACATGACATCACCACAAACCCAAATAAAAATTGTGAAATAAACTATACGCACACTGAATTATACAAACATCTACTATGGGGAACACACTCGTCTCAAAATATTGATTAACTAAAAGTATTTATCCATGAACCTTTTATAGGTTCGCCTTTGACAGCTTCTCTCAATCGTCTAAATGACTTCATCACATAGCTCTACCTAGTGCCAGTAGGGGACCGACTCCTAGCTGTTATACCTACGAGTGTACTGCCTTCTTAGTAAAATATTTTTAAAATAATGACAAGTTCTAAATATCACCATAATTAAATATGAATCAAACATAAGTATATAAGCAGTGATATAGATAAGTTCCATCTAGTATAAAATCATACCGATTACCATAATAAATAATAAATCATCCAATATGAGTAAAATACCACATCTGAAACACACACCTCAAACACACATCTCAAACACACCACTCCACCACAACACACACACTGGCTAGCCATAGTGATCGTTTTAACCTCACGATCGAGAGTTGCAACGGTACCGTAACATTCATAAAAATGCCTTCCTACAAAATATCCACACTCCTTTTTGGGGAGAAATATAATCCACACCCCTTTCGGGGAGAATAGCCATGGCATCGTCAAAATCAAATACAGTATCATCGAATCACAACTCAATAAATATCGCCTACTCAACATCGTCAAATCACCATGTCGACCACTTTTCTCAAAACTAGCTTTTAAATTCAAAAATCATATTTCACACTTTCTTTTAAAGAAAACGTCCGATTTTATCAAAACCAGTTTTCCACCATTTTTTTTTTTAAAACCAGGCATTTTTAGAAAAATAGATGTTTCCTATTCTCTTTTTAAAAACACCGTCTAATTTCACCAAATCCAGCGGAAATTTAATTTTCAACTTCTTTTTGAAAACTATCGAAATCCTCTGGAAA
The DNA here is from genome assembly GCA_016647705.1 of Eucommia ulmoides. Lineage (NCBI taxonomy): Eukaryota > Viridiplantae > Streptophyta > Magnoliopsida > Garryales > Eucommiaceae > Eucommia > Eucommia ulmoides. Next base: position 13,022,809 of record CM028339.1, on the reverse strand, counting down.
TCCAGTTTACTGACTCATTCAAATCCTGCTTGATCCATATCATTTATACAGTTTAAATAATCACATATTTCATCACATTTATACATAGAAAAATAGTTTGGCAAGAAGACAGTACACTCACCTTGATATCCGTTTTGCAAAACTAACACTGATTGCACTCTATCTGGACACCAGTGCCTGCGAACCTAATAGTGACAGAGTCTAAATTAATATCTTATCTAAAACATCCTAATCATGCAATGCAGACCCTATATCCCGAATCGTTACTAATTTTGTGTGTCACGTACTTAAAATTAATTAATCGTCACGAAATTATTATGATTTTAGGATTTGTAACACTAACTAAAATTTAATTTAACGAGAATTAATAATCGATTGAAGTTTCACCTGTTTTCGAAACGTTTGGTGACCACGAGATGGGTTTTGGATTTTCCTGGGGTGGTTTCTGCAATTTCCCCTTTCTTTTTTTTTTTTCATTTTTTTTTCTCTTCTTCTTCCCCGGTTCCTGTTTCTGCTTCCCGTCTCTGTTTGCTGTTTTGGATGTCCACTGGCCGGCCACACACCACCTGTCGGCAAGGCGGTACCCACCTACACAAATTGTCACAGATGGCCGACGGCCGACAACCGTCCACCCATACATCCACCGACCAACAGAACCAACGAATACCCCTCCGTGCCGATCTCTCTCTCTCTCACCAACTCCGGCAACCCTACTAAATACACACACCCACATACACACAAACACGTTCAAAAACACTCACACACACAGACAATAACTCAAAACAGAGCACACACGCAAGGCCGAACCCATACAGCCCACCGGCGAACAGTACCCACGCAGCCAAAAACACACACACACACTCACCACCGGAGGAGCTACACATCGTCGGACCAATTGAACGACAGCATAACACACACTTGATAGGCGCACACACATACAACCCCCACAAACGGAAATGGCAGAGCACATACACACATAGACGGCAGACCGAAATCAAAGGAAACACGCACATATTCCGGCGACGATGGCAACGATTCCAACCACGCACCACCACCACCTTCGTCAGACCTAGAAACACTGACCAAACACCCACATACATAGCAACACACACCACCGGCCGGAACGGCGACACCCCCTCTGGCGACGATCGGAGCACCGGCCGAATCCTCTCTCTCTCTAGATTTTCTTTCTCTTTTCAATTCTCGATGTTTCTTCGGGAAATTTCGATCATTAATCTATGCCTTGCATGAAATTAGTGGGTTAAGCTCGATCCTTTGATTGCTACGTCCCTTGTCTCACTCCGCTCCGTCTCCGGCATCATGCACACTCACGGCTGTGTATATATATATTAAAATAAATTTTAGTTAAATTGCACTTTCCTCCCCCCTAACTTCTTCCAATCCTTATTTTAATCCATTCAACTTTTAAAAGTTTCTGAAATCACAATTTCATCCTTAATATTTTTAGATTTTTTATTTTTACTTATTAATTTGATTCTCAAGTTTAAATTTATTTATTTTTTTATATATATTTTTTTAAATTTGTCAATTTGACCCCTAAAGGTTTGATTTGGATTTTAATTAATCCAATTCCACCCCGAATTTTCCCCGGCTCTAGAATGAAATTATTAATGACGTACTTGCTAAGTCAGGGTCCTACACGGGGTAATCCCGAAACAAAATCCATTGTGATATGCTCTGACTTCCACTCTGGAATAGGTAGGGGTTGCAGCAACCCACCTGGACGCTGATGCTCAATCTTTACTTGTTGACACACAAGGTACCTAGCAACAAATTTTACGATCTCTCGTTTCATTCCAATCTACCAATAATGCTCACGCAAGTCTCGATACATTTTAGTGCTCCCCGGATGCATTGCGTACGCGGAGCTATGTGCCTCTTCTAAGATATCCTTTTTTAGATTGACATCATTTGGCACACATAGCCTATTTCCACACATCAAAGCTTCGTCCCTTTTCCTGATATGATGATCAATTCTGTGACCGTTTTTTACTTCATCTCGGATTCTATCCAATTGAATGTCTGACTTTTGAATTTGGTAATGCAGTCAATCAACGTCGGTCTTAAAGTCAAAGTTGCAAGTAGTGCTGCCGTCTGACCAACCGCTAACTGAGCTCGCAACGATCTCAATTCTGCATACAGGTTAGCATGGGCAACATGAAGGTGGGCGACCGAGCCTGCCGATTTTCAACTTAAAGCATCTTCTACAACATTAGTCTTTCCTAGATGGTGCAATCGTAGTCCTTGATCAACTCTATCCAACGCCTCTGCCTCAGATTTAATTTCTTCTGAGTAAACAAATACTTCAAACTCTGATGGTCGGTGCATATTTCACATGTCTCGCCATACAGGTAATGCCTCCAAATCTTTAGGGCAAACACAATTGCAGCCAACTCCAAATCGTGCGTTGGGTAATTACGCTCATGGTTCTTCAGTTGCCGAGATGCATATGCGATCACGTGACCATGCTGCATCAAAACACATCCCAGCCCTTGGTGTGACGCGTCGCTATAAATTACGAAACCACCCCCTTCGGATGGAATGGACAATATTGGTGCCGATATCAACCTACTCTTTAACTCTTGGAAACTCTGCTCACGTTTATCGGTTCACTCAAATTTGGATTCCTTGCGAGTCAATCGGGTCAACGGGGTAGCTATAAGGGAAAATCCTTGCACAAATCGTCGATAGTAACCCGCCAATCCTAAAAAGTTTCGAACTTCAGTCACATTTTTCGGTCTTTCCCATTGAACGACAGGTTCAACTTTCTTCGGGTCTACCCGAATACCATCTCCTGAAATGACATGACCCAAGAATACCACATGATCTAACCAAAATTCGCATTTACTAAGTTTCGCATACAACCGCTTTTCCTGCAACGTCTGCAATACAATCCGGAGATGCTTCGTATGCTCTTCTCTACTTTGGGAATAGACCAAAATGTCATCTATGAACACTATAATAAATTGGTCCAAATAGGGTCGAAAGATACAGTTCATCAAATCCATGAAAGCCGTAGGGGCATTTGTCAATCCAAAAGGCATAACCAAGAATTCATAGTGTCCATATCTCGTACGGAATGCTGTTTTTGCCACGACACTCCCCCTGACTTTCAGTTGGTGGTATCCCGATCAGAGATATATCTTGGAGAATACTTTAGCTTTCTGAAGTTGGTCAAACAAGTCATCAATCCTTGGCAACGGATATTTATTGCGAAACGTCACCCTATTCAGTTGCCGATAATCAATACACATTCTCATCGTGCCATCCTTCTTTTTATGAACAGTACTGGGGCACCCCATGGAGAGACACTGGGCCTGATGAACCCCCGGTCTAATAAATCTTGCAACTGCACTTTCATCTCTTTCAACTCAGTAGGTGCCATACGATAAGGTGGAATCGATATAGGGGTGGTGCCTGGAATTAACTCGATCGTGAATTCTATTTCCCTATCGACGGGCAACCCTAGCAATTCTTCCAAGAATATGTCAGAAAAATCTCGGACTACGGGGATATCTGCCACCGGAGTACCTCTCTGACTGGTGTCAATTATGTGCGCAAGATATCCCTGACAGCCTTTCTTCAATAATTTCTTGGCTTCTAACACTGAAATTAAACTGACAGGAGTGATAATTTTATCTCCAACAAATACAAACTCTGGCTCGCCTGAGATTCGAAATATCACTTCCTTCTTGAAACAGTCCACCGTGGCATGATATCCAGATAACAAATCCATACCCAGTATTATATCAAAATCTTTAATACTAAGGGGTAATAGATCTGCCAATAACTCCCTATCACCAAACCGAAGTGGACTGTCCTTATACACCCTATCGATCCATACCAACTCACCCACTGGAGTAGAAATAACAATACGGTAGGATAAAGAAATAGGAAATCTGCCTGCTTGCATCATAAAGGTTGCCGAAACAAAAGAATGCGTAGAACCGGGATCAATAAGTACACGAGCATCTTTAGCATATAAAGATATGATACCTGTGACCACCTCGGGAGTAGCCTGAGCATCCTGTCGAGTAGTAGCAAAAATACGGCCTCGCGTTGAAGGTCTACCCGATGATCCTCTACCAAGTCCCTGGGCGGTACTAGGAACCGTACTACCCATACTGCTCGGTGGAGGTACGAATGTAGAAGTAAGTTTTGGACAATTTGTAGATTTATGACCTGGCACATGACAGTGGAAACATATCGGGACTCCCATAGGACAGTCTCTGGTAAAGTGACCCGTAGCTCCATAGTGATAACACTTATCCCCCCCAGCCCAACTCGACGGCTGATTCCGTTCTTGCCTTTGTGGACCAGCACTAACTTCCAATGTACTTTGTTGTTGCCTAGGGTAGGATTGCCGGGAACCACGGTTCCTGGCAGATTGGCCAAAAGATGAGTCCCGAGCAATTGGCGGTCGAACTACCGTCCTCTGCGAAGTGCCACCCAAAAATCTGCTAGGCAGGGCATCAGTTTTTTCTCTAATTCCACCTTCAAGAAATCAAGCTCGGACTATTGTTTGTTGAACTTCTCTATCAGTAAAGAGTTTTCAGTTGAAAACGTACTGCTCTCAGTCAGAAGCCTTTGGTTTTCTCTGATCAGGACTTTATTACTGTTTTGGAGAAATTCACATTGAGTGCGAGCGGCTCGTAGATCTGTCTCTGATTTTTCTTTAGATGACCTCTAATAGGTATAATTTGTTTATATATTCCAAAGCCAGTTTTGTTCGTTTTCAAGTATTTTTATAGCGTTTTAATATATTTTAATATGTTTTTATTTATTTTGTTATAAATAAAGTATTTAGGGTGAAAATGGTCTAAAACGGTCTATAAACGAGTAAGTCGGTAGAAGAACGGTGGAGAAAAAGGGCAAAAATGTCAATATTCAAAATCTGCATCCACCGCTGCAGCGGTGAAAATACAGAGAGTTGCTGAAAGCTCCATCGTTGCAGCGGTCAAAATGCAAAGAGTTGTTGAACTTTCCACCACTGCAACGGTGAAACCACCGCTGTACCGGTTACCTGCAAGAAGCGTACCGACCTCTCCATTGCTGCAGTGGTGATTCAACCACTGCAGCGGTCATGCGCCAGACAATTTAGATATTTTAGGATATTTTGTTAATATTTTGGATCCTATAAATATCGTTTTTTCTCCCCTAAACAAAAACTAGACGTTTTCGGAAGTCTTGAGGGCTCCAAGGCCATTCAACCAAGAGAAGATCATTAAGGTCAAGAGGAGGAAGCGTTATTGGAGCGATTTTAGTGTCGAAGCTTCGGATAATGGCTAGTCTTCTTGTTTTTCTCCTTTATTTCTTAGTTTGGTTGAATGTTTTGAATATGTTTAGCTTATATCTAGCTGTATATAGGGAGAGATGTACTTCATGAAAATGTTGTTTATATAAAATTGATATTTTGTTAACGGTTGTTATTGTCTATTTGATTGTTTTTACCATTTTTCATCGTTTATATGCTTATTATGATATATTGAGAATACGGGGTTTGACACTTGGGAGAGATAACCCCGAATTTGGACTAGGGTTTAAACACAACACAATAATCAAATGACTGGGGAGGGCGATAGAAAGTATGCAATCCATGAGATTGGGATGAGCCTCATGTGACCAAGTGTCATATAGACGCTCGAGGGGGAGTTCAACATTAACGCAAAGTCACATATTCATTCACTTTACACTCGGGAAAGGTAGTAAGTGAGTTTAAGATACCGAGATTGCCGAATATATTGGAATGCCGTTAATGTAAACTAGATTGAAATAAACACATTTAAGTGAACGAAGTTAATCCCTAGGTAATATTTTCCCATAAACGTCATACTAGTATATTAGTATAATTAGTTTAATTAGTTAATTAATTTAGTATATTATTTGTAAAAACCTATATTTTTTATCGCCTAAATAAAGTTAGCTTATGAAAATTACGATACTCAACGATAATCTACACCCATTCTTGTAGATACGACAACCCTTACTCTTCTCATTCTACTAAAACTTGACCCGTACACTTGCGGTGAAAGTAGCGGCGTAATTTTCTCGCCACCAACCTTTCTGCACTAATTCGATTTCAAGGAAAACCTTTTTCTCCTGGAGGGCTCGGAGATTCTTTTCAAGTCGACTAGATTCCGTTAGTTGGTGCATGACCTGGGTGTCCAATTCAGCCATATCGTTGGAGCTTCTAGCCAAGGCAAAAGACGGATGGATTCTCTGAAAAATGGATACATTTCAATTCTGATAATAGCACAGTGAAGGACACGTACAATTTCAAAAATAGACAAGAAAAGTAAATGAAATAACAAAAGTTACGTGAAGGAGAGCACAAACGAAAGTTCGAAAAACCTATGCTCAACTACGATTCTCAATCTTCGATCGGCTCCTATCCTAGGACTGGTCAAATAGAGTTCGAATAGCGTTGTTGAGGATCTCTTGGCGGTTTGGAACTGAGGGACCAATCTCTTTCAGTAAGTGACACATCTACTCTTGGGAAATCCCCTGCAAGCTCTGAGACGTAGATGTACCTTGGCTAGACGCTGATGAGGTTATAGAAGGCTGAACATTGACTATTGTAGCCTCTGAAATTTGAATTAGAGGGGTCTCAGTTACTCGAGTGACTAATTCCAGTCCACGAATTTTGGTGGAAAATAAGATATGAGCGCTAAAGGCAGGAATGGACACCACTCAACGTTACCTCCTGCTCAGAGGTTGTGAGTTATCGGAGTCTGATGATACTGGAGGGATGGACTAATATGCTGAAGGCTGAGAAGTTCTTAAAGGAGCCACAACTGGCTGAGGTGTTGGCTGAGAAATAGAGGTGGGTTGGTATGATTGAGCAGCTCTCTCGGGTGCCTTTTTCTTTTTTCCTAAAGCCACGCTCTGCAAGTGGAGATTCATCCATTTTCAAAGGCACGAAGGGTTTGTAAGCGAGCTCTTGGCAGGATTGTTCCTCTGGCGTCAACAGTTTTCTCAATTCGTCAACGACTTTTGCTGTCAGACAAAATATTTGGCAAGCACTTTTCCTTGTGCAATGCAATTTGTGAAGATGCGAGGATATCGTAGAAGCAAGATCAGTAAACTAAAGTCGGATACTAGAAAAATAGGAAGAGAAATTACTCTGGAAATTGAAATGTTGCAGAACAACAGGGGGTTACTCCATCTCCGCGGAGGAGAATTCTCATTTTCCGTTGAAGAATATATAACTCCTCTTCCATTCCTTTACGGCGGAAGAGAGGTCACTGAGAAATGAGTACGGGCGGGATAGTAGTACCTCCCAATGTCTTGGTGGAATTTAAGAGAACACACACTCCTTACCATTTCTATTATTAAGGGAACACCATTCAACTAAGAGAGTGCAAAAGCAACCATGATCTGGCGAAACCCATTTAGAACTAGTTGAGCTGGGATGATTTCTAATTAACGGAATAGATTACGAAGGAATGGAGTGAAAGGGAGTCTAAGACCATATTCGAACATCCATACAAAGAGACATATCTCATACTCTTTGTAGGAATAAAGATACTCATTTTCCGAAGGAACCCTAATTTCGACAGAGGAAAGGATATTGAATGTGTCCTGGAAAGACTCCATCCATTCCTCATTAAAGTTACTCATACCATAATCTCCCCAGTTCATTGGAAAATCGGTGGATGGAAGAGCCTTGGTCATCACCGCCTCCGCGGGGAGAGGGGCCGACGAAGAACTAACCTCAGCCAGACTAAGCGAAGGGTTGAAATCCATTCTTAGAGTAGAACAATCAAAGGAAGATGAAAAAGAACAAAACGGCAAGACAAACAAACAATTGAATAGTAGGAGAAAGAACTTACATTAAGATGATGATTTTTCATCTCGCTTATTCGAATCCATGAAAGTCAGGAGGGCAAATAATGTGGCGAAAATTATTACTCACGATATTTAGAACCCAATAGGGTGACGATAGGTCATGTCAGGTAGTAAAATCTAACCCACAAGAAATGACCTGGAATTCGCCCATGGGCCAACTGTGCCGGAGGCCCAAATTGTGTGGGATTTGTTCACTAAGGGAGCCCAACACATGACTAAATAGAATGGTTCATAAGAAGACTAACCATGTTTGGGCTAACTTGAATAGACCTCCTAATGGGGCTTGATTATAAACAAGACAGACAAACAGTGGAAGGTCGTTGAATAATTTTCTGAGAACCCCCACGTTCCAATGCATGTAGAGAGACGTAACTGCTTTACGTTCTATAGTGGGAGCATGAAAGGTTTCCATGAGGTTAAAGAGGGGATCATGGAGGGAGTGGTGGCATGAACGGACTAGGTAGGATAAATAGTCTTACATATGAAGATGGGTACCAAGTAGTCAAGGTATTGCTTTTTACGTACTGAAAGATTTTTCATCATAAATAGACTAATTTATTCTCACTCCGAAGGTTCTTTACCCGAAACCACACCAGTGTCCCTTAGAGCTAACCGGTTTTGTAGGTTCAGATTGCAGGTTGTGGATATTTTTGGCACAGGGAGAACTGTTTACATGTGTTGGAGATTTTTGGCAGTATTAGAGCCGATGCTCCATTGGATAGCCACACCAGACACATTTTAAAAAAAAAAAAAAAAAAAAAAAAAGGGCTTGGATTCGACTAATTTTTTAAAATCAGCCTAACCCCAACCACCAACCGGTTTTCTTTATTTTAGTAAATACATTTAAAAAAAAAAAAATGCATGTGTATTACTTTATTTTTCATATTATTTGGTAAAGAAGTTGACATTAAATTTTGAAGCATCTGAAAATAACTTACATGATGTCGTGACCCTAAAATTGTCTGCAAGTATAATAGTGTTTATGAACAAATAAAGAGAGATGGCATTGACCATTAACATTCAACAGGCTGGAAGGAAACGGATTGATCCAAAAGAAGGAAAAAACAAACAAGATTTTCAAGTGGTAAAACAGAGGGGACACGGTCTCAAGGGAAAAGTGGGATTCCGGCCAAAAATCAGGGCCCGCCTCGTGATGTTATTATTAGACACTGAGGATGTTAAAAAATTAAATAAATCATCCTAGTAAATTAAGTAGTTATTTAATTAAATATTTTTGACAAATATAATAGAAATTGTTTAATTAATTAAATTAACTTAAAAATTAAATAAAATATTAAGTTAAAAATTTAGCAAAACTTCACCTTACTTAGTTTTTCAAAAAGTGCTCAACAAATTTTCAAATTTTAAAAAAAAATGAATTGACCGTTTTGCCCTTAGGGATGTAGAGTGTTTTCTGTAACTTGTTCATTCGATAGGTTTCGTTTTCGGGCTTCTCCAGAGCAGCGATTGCAAGCATTGAGGTGATGGAGATGGAGGCGATTTGAGAAGAAAAGCGGCGGTGGAGGGCTTAGAATAGAGGGAAGGTGCTACGATTTCTGGATGGACTTCAGTGAATGTATGTCTCGTTGCAAGGAGCCCTAAGACTGTGCTCTTCTCCGCGAAGACTATTTCAAGTGTCTTCACCATTCTGAAGAGGTATGTTCCCTCACGCTTTAGCATCTCGTATATTCTTCTCTCCTGAATCATCTACCCCTAATTTCATACAATTATCTTTTTGATTCATTGTCTTTATTATAAAATTGTATGCAATCCGTTGATTTATTGTTTTTTAAGTCATCTAGCCCTAATTTCTTTGGTGGATTTGGTCAAATGAAATGATTTCGTAATCGAAATGATTTTTTTTTCTTCATAGATCAGCTTGACGATGAATTTGAATTTAATTCCACCGTATTTTTTGTTAAATTGATGTAAGTATTTTGATTAAGAAGTCAGTCATGCTATTTTGGTGCAAAATAAGAGTCGAAATACTCCTATATGACTATAAAATCAGTGAATCGGTGGAAATGTTAATGTCCAACCACTCGCAAGACAGTTATAATTAGGCAGGAACTAACTTGATTCGAGCAAATGTTTCGTTCTTCATATATTTGTTTTTCTATTTTGAAATCTGAAATTTTTGTTTGGAATCTGAGATTCTTGTTCTTTGATTTTGATTTCATACCAATACACATTGAATTCAGTAAATAAACTTGAAACAATGGATTTTGGTTGGCCTGGTCCTTTCTTGTCCAGCTCTATGGTTGATATTTTTTAATAACCTTTTTGAAATTTAACTTTGAGAATTAGAAACTTTAGCATTTGGAAGTTTATTTGGATTTTGGGGTACATTGCTTCTGTTTTTTTAGTATGTTGATTTAAGGATTCATTTGATTAGGTTTAATATTATTGATTAATTTTACGGGTTCAAGATTTGGGATGCTTGATTATCCAATCAATTTATATTTATATTGATCTGTGGCTTTGGGGATTTGTGAATATGAACTCTTTATTCATATGGATATAGGGCAAGTCAAGTTCAAAAACAAACTCCATTACGTACTCTGTAATTTAATATCTGATTTGATTGAATCGAATCGCGTCTTTGTATTATCTAAGAATGTTCCACGCAAGCACTATGTACTAGTGGTGGATGGTGGTGGTTACTGAGGGTTGAGGTCCAAAATAGAGTGAGAGATTGAGAGCTTAGAGATAAGAGAAGTCAGAGATGAGAAAATGGAGAGATGAAATGGAAATCCAAAGTAGGCTAGATTACAATAAAAATGAGAAAATCTAACCTTAACATATATATAGGAAGGATTAACCTGTAAATAAAAAAATAAATAGATAAATAAATAAATATATACACAAACACTAAGGGTTAAACTGTAAACATATAAAAAAAATAGAGTATATATCGTAAAAATATATTAAAATATCAGTTACATGATTCGTTTAAACGGTTATTATCTCAAAATCAAAATCAAAACCTCTTCGATTGCTAATTCAAAACCAAAATTGCAACCAAAACCATTTAATCAATTTTAAAACCGGAAGGTTCTATTCGATTTCGTTAAATTACCGTTCAGTTTTAGAGAAACTTGTTAAGTCCTAAACGAGCACATTCGTCAGTCACAGATTTTCCAGCTAATTGCACGCCATTGTGGAGACTAATAAAATAAGAATATATACCATCATATACAGGGTTAAAATAGTGGGTAATCAAGCCTTAAAATACCCCCGCAACACATCCAAAACCCGGGCAGCTACTTCAGACCCAAACAATTTGGGAAATCAAGATTGTTTCGTAGAAGGTTTTAAGGTAGTCTGGATGAAGGACAAGGTCCTTCCAAAGAGGCAAATCGAGGATGACAATAAAAGATGTTATGCAGCTCCTGATGAGCTCGACCAAGAAGTTAGGTGCATCAGTGGAGGAGTTGAGGTAGGCCGAGAGGCTTGTTATATTCAAGGCTCCACCTGATGGAAGATCGCAATGTAGTTTTGGTTTTGGTTTTGGTTTTGGTTTTAGTTTTGAGATAGCAATCATGAAACCAAACCATGTAACTAAACCGCATAACCGGTATTTTAGATATAGTTGTATTGCATATATTACCTTCACTTTATTTATTTATTTATTTACATTTTGACCCTAATGTTAATTGGGTTATATAAAAAAACAACGGTTCGCGAGTTTGAAGTTTTAGTTTTGATTTTAGTTTTATATAAAACTGAAAAATCTTAACGGTTTCTCGATTTTGGTTTTAGTTTTGCATAAATTTAAACAGTTTGATTTTAAAAATCGTCTTCTAAAAAGCCGACGGTTTTGGTTTTGATTTTGAGTTTGGTATATGCCTTACAGTTTGGGTTTTGATTTCTAGTTAAACCAGACTTAAAACCAACCATTGTTGTATATTTGTTAAAATGATGAAAATGTGAGAGAAAAGACAAAAAAAATTAACTATTATAAAAAAAATAAAAAAATAAATAAAGGAGAAAGAAAAAGAAGAGGTTATCTTTCTTAATATTATTTGGTTAAAGACGTATAAAAAGAAAGATAATATAAAATTTCATATTTTGTTAAAAAAATAATTATTATTTTAATTTATCATTTTATACTTATATATTATAAAAATAAATTAAAATATTTAGATCAATCCAAACGAAAAACAAATGAGAGTTTTGAGGTCCTAAAATTTAAAATATCAAAATTAAAACTTTGAGCATTGCACACTCATACACGACATTTGGGCCATTTCTAAAAACTAGGGATCTTGCACGTGCCATTGAAAATTATATATTAATTTAAGTTTTTTTTTTTTTTAAATTACTGATGAAATATTACTAAATGTATCAAATGAAAAAAAAAAAAAATTAACAATAAACATAAATTTGGAGCTCAGAAGTCACAACCCACTTTTAATAGTTTTAGACTTTTAAGCTGACTTCATCTTTATTTTTCTTTTTATATATTGATAGTATTTTCAATTCTGATTGACATTATTATTTGTAGATATGACACTTTATTTATAAATTGTAAATTGAGGGAACCAAAAGAATTGAGCGAAAATAAATTTAAATTCGATATTTAATTCTTCTTCTTTCACTTTGGATAATTTTTTATGTCATATATTTCGGTTTTTCGATCGCGTATTTTATTTTCATTTTATTATTATTATTTTTTTCTTATTTTCCATAACTCGATATATTTTTTTGTTCTTTATTTTCTAATTTTCATTTATTTTTCTGTTTTACTCTTAATTTTTTGCTTTTTGTTTCTATTATATTTTACGGACTAAGAAAAAATGAAAGTATTAAATATTAAGAGGTAAAATTAAACTACAATCAAATTTCAAAGGTAAAATTTATAATATTTTATTATTCAATATATTTTTTTTTGTTCTTTATTTTCTATTTTTTTTCATTTATTTTATCGTTTTTTTATTTTGGTTTTTGGTTTCTATTATATATGTCCAACTAATAGAAAATGAAAATTTTAAATATTAAGGGGTAAAATGTAACTACAATCAAATTTTGAAAGTAAAATTTGTAATATTTTATTTGAAAATTGAACACATAAATTGAGAGATGATTGCTTCCCGTGGAGTATATGAATAATGAATATTAAAATATTCGGAAGTAGAAGTCAACTACGCCCAAATTTTAAAAGTGAAATCAATAATTTACTTAAGTTGAAAATTGAGCTGATTAATTGGAACGCCAATCTAGGCTTCATTATTTAGATTTGAGAATTAATTGAAAAATAAAATATAATAAAAACTACAAGAATTAAAAGTGTAGTTATAGTGTTAAAATTCTGTCTATGAAAAGTTAGGGAGCAAAATGTAAATATGTTTAAATATTTTAGGGTATATTATAATTTTGACTTAAAAAAACATAAAAATTGCAAGGCCCTAAAACTGTCCATTTTCTAAAGGACAAAATTGAAGAATTAATTATCAAATTGCCATTCCATTCACTCTTTTATAGACATTATAGAAATATATTACATTTTATTTTTTATTTTTATTATTTTTTATTTTTCATGTTAATATAAAATTCTTATGTTATTAATAGTTAATTGTTTTAGAAATATAAAAATCATTTGTTATTTAATTTTTGACATCATTTTTTATACAACAACATATATTTTTTTTAAAGAAATGTAAGCGAAGCAAATACAAATTTAAAATGTGATTTCTTATTAATTAAGAGCACTATTCTTGTGATAAGAGAAAGTACACATGTTAATTTGATACAAAATTGAGAAAAGTATTTTTTGAATGATCATAATTTTTTACTTCGATCACATATATATGACTCATTTAATTACTTAAAAAACTAAAATGTTGAATATATAGACTAAGCATCTCGTTTTTTATGCACAAACGAGATTATAAGTAAATGATCTCGTATTTTGGCTATTATTACAGTTATTTTTAATATCATCTATCACAGTTGATAAACGTGATGATACGTATTGTACTTTTTATATCATGACTCCATCTATTCTGAAAAGTTTGGGAATAAAAAACATGATGAAAACTCTTTTATCATTGTTTTTAATCATGATATATCTTGTTTTTTTTTTGAACTAGAGAGAGTGAGAGTAGAAGAAGATGATGAGAGAGAGAGAAACAAGGGCCAGTAAGAGAAAAACAAGGAGGGGGCATTGTGACGGGCAGGGGACCAGTCGGTTGGCAGTGTTACAAGTGTGAGGGTTGAGGGTTGCGGGTTGCGGGTTGTGGGGTTACAAGGTTAGGGTGTGGGTGTGTGGGTTGGGGGGTTGTTTAGGAGGGAGGTTGGTGAAGGTTTTAGAAGATTAAGTAGGTAAAAAAATTTCAAATCTTTTATATATATATATAAAAGAAGAATAATAGTTTTAAATTATTTTTTAAGTGTAAATGTAAAAGAGTGACATGTAGAATTAAGATTATTATTGTTTTTTTTATTTTTTATTTAAAGGGTTTCCTTACTTTTTGGGCTTCGGATCCATTTAATATTTTAATAGATTGATGTGGAGAATTTCTTGATTTGACTGAAGTGAAATCTTTTCATATGAATCATATGAAAAAAAAAAAAAAAAAAAACAAATCTTCGTACCAAGTTATCTTGGATTTCTTTTCAATTGAAAACTTATACACGCTATTTTGTTAAAAAAAACAAAAATGACCCTTTTTTATTGGTTAATGCAGTTAGTTGCATACCAATCATTTGTTATAAATTACATTATAATTTTTTTTAAAAAAATTATTCACTTAAAAAAAAAATTCACACCCTTCACTTCAAATACTGTAAAATTAGATTATATCTTTTTATTTTTTAAGTTTTATATTTTTTAATTCTTTACTGATAATATCAAAATATAGGGATCACAGTAACTAGGTGAGGTGTTCCCTGATTCTAGCTCCTAGCAACGAGTGATACTTGCAAGAATTCTTACACCAGAAATTTGGACCCCGTTGAAGAACTTCTGACATGAAAGTAAGAAACTAAAATAAGTATAGTTTATGATTTGAATATGTAGGGTCTTAGAATTTATAGATTTTTACTTGACGGAATGAAAATGGAGAAAGAGCACCACGATAGTAGCAAATTCGTTGAAGGGCATGCTCTTAGCATGAAACTCCACGTGTAGGCATGAACTTTGTGACTTTATCAGAGGACTATTCTAGTCAAGCCAGACCCCGATTCCGGGTTCGATCCGCCTTTGGCCCATGGGTCGATCCCAATTCAGGTTCGACCCATTTATAACTCACATATACAAGGCTTAGGACCATTTTACCTTTCATTAGTAGTCTCCCACTTCCGAGTTAGAATCTCATAACCCAGGACTTTTCTGACACATTACAGTATCATCACATTTTTCCCAATTACATGAAATATTCGTTGATTTTAGGTGTAAAGTGTTTTTATAATGGGTGAAAAAATAATTTCATAAAAAATAAAAATAAGATTAGTTATTTAATTTTCATTCTATGTCTAATTTTACACTAATTTAATTTATTCTCTATGAATTTTTAAATTAACTGGTAATTATTTTTTTAATATTTTAATTAATTGAAACCTAAACATACAAATTAGTATTATGGAGAAAACTCTCGTAACACTAATGTCGGACCACTACCCTGATCCCCCTTTTACTATTGTCATGCACCCACCACCGTTCCGTTGTTTTTATAAATAAAATATTATTTATTAATGTTGATCCTAAAATTTTGGTGAATAATTAAATATTGATATTTTGGTGGAACTAACATTTTAGTTGAGTATTTCAGTGATTTATAGTTCCAGTAATGAAGATGCAAATTAAATGGATGTTGAACGATGATGTTGAAGATATTGAAAAATTAAGAGTTTGAAGAAATTAGGGAAAACAACCTAGATGAATCTTAATTCTTAATATCTCAATTAGAAACACACACATGACACAAAATATATTTTATTATTTATGTGTGTTGTGATTAAGTGAAATTATTTGCTCCTATGTGATTTGAAAATAAATAATTATTAATGACTAAAATAGAATATAAGAATATTAGTGGAGCTAATTTAGATGAGAAAATGGTTAAAGGGGCGAAAACGTAAAAGAAAATAAGTTAAAAACGTATTCAGAGAAAAGATCCAGAATACATCAGTCAACTGATAAGTCTACCGAACCAAGCAGCTGAAAGATCATGGATCTTTAAGTCGACCGATAGGTCGACCGGCCAAGAGGGCTGAACTCTCTGAATCTACAAGTTGACCGACAGGTCGATCGGTGAAGGAAAAACAAACTTTCTGAATCTACAGGTCGACAGGCAGGTCGACCGATGAACGCAGCAGCGATGACTTGGCTACAACCTAAATTGGGTTGTCGAATGACCGGTCGACCGGACTCGCTGTTTCAAGATACTGTTTTATCTGAGATTATATCCAAAAGTAGCCGTTTTTTGTTGGGATTTGAGAGAGATTTCGGGAATATTTTCTATATTTAAGATATGGTTCACATATTAATCAAATTCTATTAATATGGTTCATTAAATGTTAATGTTTCTCAATTTGGTATTTTAAATTGATTATATTCTAATTAATTGAGATTGATAAATATTTAGAGATTTAATTGAGAGATTTGAAAGCTATTTTTAAGTGAAATTGAACCTAATAAGTCATTGTGATATAAGGGGTCTATAAGTGCTGTTAATTGTCATGACACATGTAAACTAACCGTCAGAAGACTGATTTCATATTCCTATATAAAGATCTGCGAATTTCTTATATCATTAACGAGAGAGAATTAATTAATATCAAGAGAGCTGTTCTAAGAGTTATTATATTAAGATATTGTGAGATTTTCTGAGAGATGATCTTGAAGATCAATTGCTATTAATTTTTACTGCTACCGGATTTGAAGTTACATTGTTATAATAATTCTTTCTGTGGATTCCAAGTGAGATCTTTCCAATTATATTCTTTCATTGTCTTATCTGATTATTGTTTGGAAATTAATCTTAGAAATTATTTTTGATTTTTTTTAAGAAAATATTTTTACAAACAATTTCTTGAATATGATTACGTGCTCAAATTTACTATCCATAACTTATTAAAATCAGATTTTTCTATCTCCTATTTTTCTATCACTAGATTTGGGATATTAATTAATTTATTATTTATCTAGGGAGGTAAAAGCTCCGAGTGAGATTTCAGTTTATCATTTTATATTGGTGAGTAGTGTGACGGATTAAATACTGTTGGGGGTATTTAATTAATAGTAGCTGAGTTTTAGTCTCTTCTTATAAATAGATTGAGGTAGTGATTCTTCCTGAATAGAATTGCGATTTAAGTGATTTGTAAATATTTCATCCTTACTTGGAAAAATGATAATTGGAGTATTTTGTGAGGTTTTGATTCTTGAGTCTTAGTGTTAAAAAGAATTAGATTATTCTTTAGCTTGTAAAAAGTAGAGGTTCTTCCTTAGCTTGAGAAAATGATATTATAAAGGTTGATTCTGAACTTATAAAAGAATCGATGTGAGGGTTTGATTCCTACCTTTAAAGGAATTTTGATTTTAGTGGGTGCGACGTCCGTGGAGCTCAGGTAACTGGATTAGCAAGAGTAGTTTGGTGAACCAGTATAAATCCTTTATGTGCTGCTATATTTACTTTGCTAGTTTTTGTTGTTTGAGTGTGCACTTAGTTGATTATATTATTCCGCTGTGATATAAAGCTAATAATTAATTTAGGATTAAATTTAATTATTTGATTTATTGAATTTTATTCTGATAATTTTTTAATTACCCAATTCACCCCACCTCTTGGGTATTTTACTGAGCCAACAATTAATAATTTTGTTAATATATTATTTAATATCTAATACTAATATTAAAGTAGAAGGACTTAAAAATGAAAGGAGAAAGAACATTTTAATGAAGTTGGAAAATGACACTTTCAACATTTTGGTGAATTTTTATATTCTTTTTATTTTTATTTTTTTTATGTATCAAATAATGAGTGCTCTACTTAATTTCTTTTCTTTTTTTTAAATCATAATTAATTTTTGTAATTAATGCACAAATATATGATTATTTTCTATAGTGCACATTTTAGATTACTTAAAAAAAATAGTTGTGATTGAAAAAAATATTTCTAATCAAAAACAAATCAGATACAGTATAAATTAATTAGGTTGAAAAATTCTTATTTCAAGCATTTTGTTGAGTTTTTATATTTCTTTCTATTTTTTATGTAATGAGTGCCTTACTCAATATCTTCGTTTTTTTTTTTTTTAGTAATTTTAGTTATATATATTTTTTAATTAATGCACAAATATATGATTAATTTCTCTAGTACACATTTTAAATTATTTAAAAAATAATTGTGATTGAAAAAATATTTCAACCGAAAATAAATTAGATACGATATAAATTAATTAGGTAACAGAATACCTCTTTCAAGCATTTTAGTAAGTTTTATATTTTTTTTATATTTTTGTTTTTATAAATGAAATAATGAGTGCCCTAATCAATTTTTTTTTTCTTCTTTCAGCTGTATTTATTTTTTCTAAATTAATACACAAATATATGATCAGTTTTTTCGATGCACATTTTAAGTTACTTAAAAAAATAACTGTTCTTAAAAAATATTTCCAACTAAAAAAATTAGGTATAATATAAATTAATTTAATTAGAATTTATTAGATTTGCAAAAAGTGATAAAATTAATTCTAATTTATGGTTATTTCTTTGTCATTTTTATAGTATAATAGTAAAATTTAATTTGTAGAAATATTATTTTATTTTTATGATTTTTTATGTAATTTTTAATAGTATTTTAGTTTTGGTATGTATAAAACGTCATTATTTAATAAAATTTATGCATTCATTTTTAATTAACGTATATATTTCATGTTTCAACATTGAAACTAGGTTATATTAACCTAGTTTTAATTATACTTAACTTAAAAGCTTTTATGATACAATTATAGAGAGTGTGAAATTAAATTCACTCCATAAATGCCTTCAATTTATGGAAAATTTAATAATTAATAAATATCAAATTTAAATTGAATTTCCATTATTATTTTTTAACTGTGATTCACTGCTTTGTGTGTAGACTATACTCCAAAATACTACTCTTTTTTTTTTTAATTGCGATTCTTTGTGTAGAAATTGAGCCGAGTCGAGGCTGAAAATTGGACCATGCGGTGCTAATTAGGCGATCGCCTAGTAACTAATTTAAAGATTAGAAGAAGTTGAATAGTGGAAGCGATTTTAATAACAACAAGATTCACTACAACAGTACATGCAAACAGTGTAGTAAGAATACAATTAAAAAAATAACAACAATTGTATTATTGAAGGCTACAAGGTGTGAAAGACTTTCAATGGCATATCTTCCACATAATACTTAAGCAAAAAAATACAAGTCACAATAATAGATATTATTATACTTGAGAAGACATAATGGGACACTTTCACATGAAATAAAATAAATAAACTAAAGTAAGCTAAATTAACCTAGAAAACAAATGAAAAGGGTTACAAACAAGTGACCATGTGTGAGAATAGTACTGGACAAGCTTAGACCGTGACATTCTCCTCTCCTTGAACAATCGACTTCTTCGTAAATATTTTTAAGATATTTTTGTTGATTTTATTTAGAAATATTTAAAAATATTATATGAATGGTATAATTTTTCTTTTAAATTTTTAATAACTAAATTGTTGATATTTTAAAATTAATTTTTTACCTGTATCATCATCGTAGACACGACTTTATAAGCTAGTCACGCTATAAATGCCTAAAATGGAAAGTTTAATAATTAATGGATATTGTACTTTATTGACATTCAAGCTGAATTTTGACTCAATTTTTTATTTATTGATTCACTGCTTTGTGCAGACCAGAGACTTTGTATTATGCTTTTGCTCCCCGGAACTGCATTGAACTACCAAACTTAGAGTTGCTTGTTCGGTAACGTCGTTAGACTACATGGAAAAACCCAAAAACTAGCGATTGTGCTTCTAACTACTATTTGAAGTTGGTTTTAATGGTAGAGAAAATCCATCTCCAAAAGCTCGTCATCTTCCACTATACTCCAATAATTTTCTCCTTCCTCTTCTTCTCTGTTACTGCTCTCCCCTGCATTTTCCGATTCCGGTTTTGGCTCATCTTTCTCTCCTTCAGCTCCGACGTCTCCATCATTCTCTTCCCGCCGCGCCGATTCAACGTAATCCGACAATGGGAAGTTGGTCTTAGCCTTCTCTCCCCTGAACTCCACCGCCGCCTTGTCGTACGCCTTCGCCGCTTCCTCCGCCGTCTCGAACGTCCCAAGCCACACCCTCACCGCCCTCCGCGGGTCCCTTATCTCCGCTGCCCATTTCCCCCACGGCCTCTGCCTGACTCCCCTGTAATTCTTCTTCGCCCTACGCCGCGTTGCCGTCGTCTCGTTCGCGGCACGCGGGAAAAGTTTGCAGCCCAAACAGCCGTCGATCTTGCAGACTTTACACCTCGCGTGATTGGGGACGGACAACAAATGGGTCCCGCTCGTGGAAGCCTGTGTCGGCAATGGTGACTTGGCTTTCTCGGAGGCTGCTAGGAGGCGGAAGGCTTCGTCGCCGTCGGCGATGACGTCCTTGAGGGCGGCGACTATGATGGCATCCTCTTGGTCTTTCGTTAGAACAAGGAGTGGCCTTGCTGACGGGGCAGGAGGGTATTGATTAAATTTCTCCATCTCTCTCTCTCTCTCTGCATCAGCTCCAGTCATAGCTCTTACGACTAAATATATATAGTATTTGTTGGGGGGGGCGGGGGTGGTGTGCGCCAATGGTTCGAGACGTTCATATACTGTTAATGATGTGACACGTGTAATTTAAGAGGGTGGGGTCTAGTTGATGAGGAGGATGGAGGGAGGGGGTACGTGGTGGCTTGCGTCATCGAAAAATACACGCGGCTTGTGGATATTTTCTGGGTCGTGGAGACAAGGGATTGACTCGTGTCCAGACACAAGTGTTACTGCTCAGCTTGGTGGCTAACCTTCCCCCACAGAAGACATTTTTCTGGAAAGTACGATAATACGTACTGGTACAGCCGACGTCCAATTTATCCTCCCCGTGTGAAAAATAATAGCAAAATTACCGTTTAATTCTAAAAGTACTTTTTGTGCACCGACTACTCCTATCCATTTTTTCTTACACTGTTTAATCCTCTCGTCGACAATTCTTGCACCGATTAGTTCCCTTTTCAAAAATGACCGGCAACGTGATTATTGAAATATCCTCCCGTGAGTTTCTTCCATGAGAACGGCAGCGGACTCGCGTTGTACTCGTCGTAACTGCTAATTTCAATCGATCGGTGATTCAAATTGCTCCTTCTTCGACTTTTGGTTGTTTTCGAATCAGATCTGTTCGCTTCCTCATTCAAGTTGCAACTTCGATTCGAAGTTTTGTCTGATTCGATTATCCTCCTTATTGATTTGCAGGTTTGAGCTTCGATTTGCCGACTTGTAGTGATGATTGCCGATTCATGTGAGGAGACTTGAGCTAAACAATTGTTTTGGACTCGGTAGCTAGGTTTCTTTCTTCTCCAAACTACTCCCACACCCCACCATTGTTTCTAGTTAATTACATTCATGCATGTCTACTTATATGTCTAACAAGGATGAAAATTGTTCTTTTTTTGTATATAACATGCATATCTAATCCGGTGCCCTTTTTTTTCTTTTTTTTTTTTTTCTTCTCTCTCTTCTGTTTTCTTTTAGAATATCTTAATAATTAAATATTCAATTTAATTTAAAATGTACCAAAACAATGTGAGAAAGTGTATTCCTAAACTCATTTGAAGAGGTGATTCATCGAAGTATGCATAAGTTGATCCGAATAAATTTTTCAAAAAAAAAAAAAAAGACTATTTTAACCTGGTATTTCTTTTCTTTTCTTTTTTAAAAAAAAATAAATTAGTGAATTTCCAACCCTTTTTACTCCATCAATTTATCTTTCTTTTTTTTCCTAAGAAATAATTGGTTAATAGCTCTACTCTAATTTGTAATTATTCTATTTTAATTTTAAGTTGAGTATAAAATTTCATTATGTTTTATTTTATATTTTCAGTCACATGGTAAATACACTCTTATATCCCAATAAAATGCTTCCAATTAAGGTTGTATTGCCGATTACTTGTGCAACCCTCTCTTCGCAATCCGCAATCGGACTTCAGACTTTCGGTCATCAAAGTTCAATCATCTGCTGCTAGAATTTTTTTAGTTACATCTAACTATTTTTTACTATATTTTTTACTTACATTGTTAGTTTGTTTTTTTAATTACATCATGTAATTTTTTTAATTACATTCATGTATGTCTAGTTATATGTGTAGAATATTTTTTAAAATTACACACATTTAGAAATAAACAAAATACTAGGCATGTGACTAAAAATTACAAGAATATCACTAAAAAATATTCACGAATTGTAGTTAAAAAAGAAAATTACTGAAAACTAGTAGGGTAGTGATTGACAACACAATCCTAATTGAAATATTAAGATCTTCATGAACTCTAATAAATAAGATCGAAATAAAAAACTTATTTGGTTTTAGAATTTTTATTAATTTAGTGTGAGTTTTATAGCATCCTACTAACTATTTTTTTAAGTAAACAAATACATATTATACGAGTAAAGATTAATTGGCGTTCTAATAATGAATACCAAACTTCATTTTAATTTTATATGAGTATATTTTAATTTTAATGTGTCAGAACAACTTATGTGCACCTTGAGAAAGGGAAGGAAAATAATGGGCAAAACTGTAGGAACTTAAAAAAAAAATCGAAAAAGAACAAATTTGACAAATTGGCACGAGAAAGTTTGTGGGAAAAAAGAAGAAGATCATTTCTATAACTATTATTTCCTTAGTTGATTTTTGATATGAGTAAAATCCGGTCACCTTCACTTGTTCGTCGCTTAGATCAAAATAGCCACGTCACTGGCGCCACTTCATCACACGACCTCGAGAGCCCCGTGAATAGGCAGTCCGAGTGGCTCCTTAGGGCAGTAAAAACGAAGGACCACCAAATCTCCAAGTCTGAATCTCCTCAACATATCTCTCGAGAAGATCAGGTCGGTGCTTACTGCACGACCTTCATCCCGACGTCCGAGCCAGCCTATTACTCTTGTCAGGCTTGGCCTATGGGCTTCCCCACCAACAAGCAAAGGGCCCAAGATCCAAGCCCATGACTCTAATCTGCCGTCTTCCCCATGTGCTTGACTAACTAGCAGATAACCGAGCTTAAGGCTCTAATTTTCCAGAATGCTAATCGCCCCTCTCCTATAAATGGAAGGCTTCACCAACACATTTAAACACACGAGAACACGCACGAAGGTCGAGGTAATTGTTTTATCTCTTCAAACGACCTACTTTATGTTTCCCCCTAACTCTTACTCTCACGTCGGGGGGGACAAGCTGGGAACACTCCAGCTCGTCCTGTGTATAGGTGACAAGTCGAGGCTTAGGCTGGACAACGTCTGTCCAGCTCGGATTAAACATCAACAAGGACGAAAGCCGTCTTCAGATCAATTGTAGCTCCCCACGCGAAGTGTGGCCGGACCATACTATTGGTTGGTCTAATTTTCGACACCAACAATTTGGCACCGTTTGTGGGAAACACGCAAAAAGCTTCTCCCAATTATCAGCTACCCATTTTGCTAAGGTTTGATGAATAAAAGGTATGGACCTTCTTTGCGATCAAGGAACTAGAACGCCGCAGTGAATATCAACCCCACTGAAGACATGTCTCCAACTCCCAAATCGAAAACCAGGGCTACTGCCCGCCATCCAGTCGAGGAAGAAAATATCAATATTGAGGGACAATCCGTTCTTCCAGTCCCAGCTTCAGGCGTCTGCCCAGGCCAAACATTTGGGACCGTTAACGTTGCCAAGCTCGATAATATGGAACGCCAACTCGGCAAGTTCCAAGACTACTTCAACATCCTCCTCTCTCGCCTGCCTCCGGCCCCAATTCAAGGGGGATTGGATTTCCATATTGCAGGGCAGAGAGACCACCCACAGGAGTCTGATGATCGAGTAATCGCCTTTCACGGACATATGGCACGGGCCCAACCTCAACCAGTAACCAGGTGGCCAGGGAAATGGATCTTGACCTGCCCTGTTACGTCGAGGTCCATGTCTTAGTTGATGCGTCAGCGATGATCTGAAGATAGGCCATGGTCTCCGCCAGCTCGAGAATACAGTCTCCAGGAAAATTCTGAGCGGCGATCTTGCCAGGTTCGCGAGGTGGACTCCCATTCTCCGCCACCAGCTCGGAGGCGTGAATCCCAAGCCACGGCCAGCCAGGTCGCCGCTATAGCGAGAGGGAAGGCAGCTATGGAGCATCGCATGGAAAAAATAAAAGCCATGCTCAACCAGATTCAGAATACCAGAGGTCCAATCGAGCTACATGCTGGGGTAAGATCTTTTTTTATTGCTGAAATCATGGACAAGCCAATTCCGTATCGATTTCCCAACCCCTTAGTAGCCCAATATGACGGGACCACTTATAAAACCTAAATCATAGAACGTACGTCATAATATAGTTGCATTTTTTAGTATTAGAAAATTTTAGGTAAAAATTTTATGGATTAAAAACTCAAATCAAAAGTTGGGGGTCAAATTTGCAAATTTAAAAACATTACTCTCAACTTGGAATGCGAATTGCCAATTAAAAATATAAATTTGAAAATGTTAGGGATCAAATTACAATTTTAAAAACTCAAAAATGTTGAATTGAACTCAAAAAGAAGACTTTAAGAAATTAGAGGGGGAAAAGAGTAATTTAACAAAAGTTTTTTTAAAACACACACACACACACACACACACACACACACACACATATATATATATAAACACGCATACGCTCGTGTGTGTGAGACCGCCGGAAGGGAGAGAACAAGAAAGGCAACGTGGCAGGCTAGGACCGTTTTCCACCACTTAATTCATGCAATATATACTCACTCGTGCATGTGAATTGATCAAAAAGCCTCCATCAAATTTGAAATTTGATAAATTCTAGAGAGAGAGAGGACCGGAGCAAGGGAGGGGTTATCGAACTTCCTTGAATCGGCGTTCCTCCGGCAGGGTGGTCGTGGATGTTACTCGTATGCGTGATCGTGTAGGTATCTTCATCAGTTTCAGGGGAGAACGAAGGTGGTTCGGCCGGCGGGGTGGTTCGTCGACGACGTGACGGGTGCGTTCTTAACATCGCCGATGAGCGGACGTTGGGTTCGGTTGTTCAGTTTATCGACGATCTTCGATCTAGTGAGTATTTATGCGTATTTATTTGATCATTCAAGTGGGTGTGTGCAAGAATGTGTATGTGATCGGCGGTAGGATTGCCGGTGGGTTTCGGTTTCGTCCGATGGTGGCGTTTCGATGAAGTGTATGTGTTTCTGATTCTTGTTTAGTGCATGCGTGTGTGATCGTCGCTACGGTGCGGCCAACGGTGTGTGTCACCGTTACGGTAGTACATGCGTGTGTTTGTCATCTGTTTCGGTTCAATACTGTAGAATGTGAGTATGTGGGAGTGTTGTTCTAATCGTCGTCCGTCCACCCTCGACGATTGTGTGTGTGGGCGTTCTGATTCGGTGTTGTGCATGTGTATATGTTCCGTTTCATTTCATCGTTGTGGGTGTGTGTTGATCAATGTCATCGGGAATAGGTGTATGATCTGACGTCAATTTTTCTGTTGTGCATGTGCGTGTATGTGTGTGTGCTATGTTCTGATCAGTGTGTGTATGCGTGTGCTTGTGTGTGTTGCTGATAATCGTTATGTTGTAGCCGATGTGTCGTCGGCAGTGTATGCATGCATGTGTTCATCATATATGTGTGTATGTATGTGTTTTGTAAATCTTGCGGGAGTGTGTTTGGTTGTAGGATTTCTATTGGTAGTGATTGATTGGTAAGGTGTGTTGTTCAGGCCGGTGGTGAGTGAGAATTAGTGAGAGAGAGTGAGCGTCGCCGGCAGGGTGGCTGATCGGCCGGTGGTGGTGTCGGCGGGCTGAGCGCAAACAGAAAACAGAAACAGGGAAAGGAAAAAAAAAAAAAAAAAAGGGAAGAAGAAGAAAAAAATGAAGAATTTGCACAAACAACCCCGATAAAAATTAAAAACCTATCTCGCGGCCCGTGAACGATTCAGAATGAGTAACGTTTTTCGTTAAATTTATTTTAGTTTATTAAATTAAATTCTAGCATCAAAATTTTGGAACCGGAATAATAAATTTGGGACCGTTCGTATTACTAAAATTTTATGCAGTAATTTTTAATGAAATAAAAATTAACCGAAATAGTAATTTTCATAAGTAAAATGTAGGAAATGGAAAATTTTGGAACTTAGGGTCTGCATTGCACGATTTGATTATTTTGCATAAAATATTAATTTAGGCCCTATCATTACTACGTTCGCAAACGCCAACATCCCGGTAGGCTTTGGACGGTGCTGTTTTTGTAGGATAAGAAACGAGGTGAGTGTACTGTCTTCTTACCAAACTATTTTTTGTATATATATATGATGACAAATATGTTTGCTTACACTGTACAATTTTATAAATGATATGGATCAAGTTGATTTTTGGGATGAGTTGGTAAAATAAATTTCTGGGGAATTGTGTTGGTTTCTAAAATAAGGATTAAAAATAATTACCGTTGGATATGGGTGGTTTATATTTCTCCCCAAAAGGGGTGTGGATTATATTTCTCCCCGTAAGGGGTGTAGATTATATTTCTCCCCAGAAGGGGTGTGGATATTTCGTAGGAAGACATTCCTACGAATGTTACAGTACCGTTACAACTCCCGATCGTGAGGTTAAAACGATCACTATGGTTAGCCAGTGTGTGTTGTGGTAGAGTGGTAGTTTGAGATGTGGTGTTTTATTTATATTGGATGATTTATTATTTATTAGGGTGATTGGTATGATATTTATACTGGATGGTTTTGAAATGGAATTTATATTATATATTGTTTTATTTTCACTGCATATATTATGAAGACTTTTACAAGTTATGTGATATCTATATACTTATGTTTGATCTATATTTAAATGTTGAATTATTTAGAATGTATTATTATGTAAAAAAAATATTTTTATTAAGAAGGCAGTACACTCGCATGTGAAATAACTAGGAGTCGGTCCCCTACTAGCACTGGGTAGAGTCCGGCGATGGTATAGCGAGGGAGTATTTTGGGAGGTGCTGCTTGAGGCGAACCTAGGAGAGGTTCATTGTTGTTTTATCTTTTGTTGTTATTATAATTCAGGGACGGGTGTGTCCCTAGTTAGAGAAGATGTTTATGGCCTGATTTTGTGGTTGTATAATTATGAATGCATATTGTCGCTTTCTAGTTTGGTTTGTCGCTCAGGTGATGTCGTGTCGATGTCACGCCGGCCCTATAGGTGACGGGTGTCCGAGGTGGGTGTGACACCACTGACCCCATAGATCATCTTTCTATCTTTGTGTACAACATGGATATGCACGCCGCCTCCAACACGGTGAGATACAAGTTTTTCCTGTTCAGCCTAATTGGTCATGCTCAAACTTGGTTCAACAACCTAGCTCTGGCTTCAATCTCTACCTCCCTCCAGGTTGAGCAACAATTCTTAGAAAAGTTTAGCCGATCTCGGTAAAGGCCCAAGATCGTTACTCATATCCTTGTCCTCATGCAGGAAGTGAATGAGAACTTGGGCAATTACGTTGACATATTTTGGACGAAATCACTCACCTATAAAGAGATATCTGACGCCGTGGCCCTTAACGTCTTCATTAACAGATTAAGGCACCGGAGACTTTCCTATGATCTAAGTTCAAGACCAGCCTCGTGCCTGCTTAAAGAGTTAGATCTTGGTACCAGTTACTACAAGGCCAATCACTTTGATAGGGTAAAAATTGAGAAGGAATGACTCCAAAAGAAGAAAGGTCGATCTGATGAAGGGTCGAATCGGGCTCAGGCCTCCAGAAAACTCCAAGCTGAAGGCCGGCTGGAGCCTTTGCCCGAGGACCATAGGCCACCCTCAAGGCCTCGCTAGTATGGTTTCACCCCACTTATAGCCTCCGTCGCTACCATTTTCACCGAGAATGCCGGGAAGAGAATCTTCCCACCTGCCCTTCCCCTGAAGGGAAAATCTTTAGGTAGGTTGGCCGATAAATATTGTGGCTTTCAGAAAGATCACGGCCATGCCACCGAGGATTGCTTCCAGCTTAAAGAAAAAATAGAGGCTCCCATTAGGCGTAGTTATCTCGGGAATTACGTCCGTCAAGCAAACGAAGCCTAGGGCGGGAGGAATGACCACCGTGACGAATACCGTGGTCAACAATGCAAAAGGAACAATAGCCAGCCTCCACTTCGTGATGATAACCTCACAGACGATGCCGATCTCAGGGTGGACGCGGGGGGCTGGGTCTCGTGGCAAAAGTTCTTCCTCTCGGACGTGTATAAGGTCAGCATGGTGGATTTTGCCTCGCATAACGTCATCTCCTTTAGCAAAGACGACGTAAAAGGGGTACGTGTTTCGTACGATGACGCCTTGGTCATTTCCGCCTTGATCAATCACTGCAAGATAGAGAGGATTTTGGTCGATAGAGGAAGTTCAGCCGACATCATCTTCAAGTGGGCCTTTGACAGAATGGACGTGGACGTCGATGCTATCCTTCCTGTAAAGTCTCATCTTGTCAGTTTTGGTGGCAATGTCATCAGCTCTGTCAGATAGGCCTCGTTGCCCATCACGATTGGGTTCAGGCCCAAAACGGCCACTGTCTGATCAAAATTTCTCATCATAGATAAGCCGTCGCCATACAATACGATCATGGATCGGCCCACTATGACCACCCTAAAGGCCGTTTATTTGTCTTATCACCAAAAGATGAAGTTCCCCACCAGTTTCGAGGTGGGTAAGGTCCAGGGAGACCAAGAAGGTGCCTAAGCCTGTGCAAAGAGGGCCATGGAAAAGAAATAGTAATTACAGTTTGGGCCCAAGCCCGGGAAATCGCGCCAACCTTTTCCCGAGCTCGTGGTCTTGGCTAGAGGAAGTGAGCCCGTTCCGATTGATGATCCCCGGGATAAAGAGCCTATTCCTAGACCTCAGGAAGATCTGCTCGAAGTCTCCGTTCACCCCCATAATCGTAGAAAGGAAAGTGAGGATATGAGTCCTTCTCGGCCCTGAACAACGAGCTGAGTTCACCAAGCTATTGAGAAATACTTACGACGTCTTCGCCTGGTCCCATAATGAGCTTCTAGGGATCAATCCCAGTGTGGCAATGTACCGGCTTCATGTCGGCATGCACCACCCGCCTGTTCGCCAAAATATAAAGAAGTTTCATCTGAACTGACAGAAGATAATTGAGGAAGAAATTGACAAGCTTGTCAGGTCGGAAATCATAGAAAAAGTTAAGTTCCCGGACTGGCTAGCCAACATTGTCCTGGCCCCCAAGGCCGGCAACAAATGGTAACTTTGCGTCGACTTCACAGATCTAAATAAGGCCTGCCCAAAAGACTTCTTTCCCCTTCCAAGGATCGACATTATGATCAATGCAACAGCAGGGCACAAGCAGCTCAGCTTCCTCAATGCTGACGCTGGCTATAATCAGATCCCCATGTATCCTCCCGACAAGAGTAAGACCTCATTCATTACGGACAGGGGCATCTACTGCTATAAGGTCATGCCTTTCAGCCTCTGCAACGTTGGAGCGAATTATCAGAGGATTATGAACAAAATGTTTAAAGAGGACATCGGGGAGATAATGGAGGTATACATTGACGATATGCTCGTAAAAAGCATCTGAGCTCGAGACCACCTCGATTACCTCCAAGCCTTCTTTGATAAACTCTGAGCTCACCGTATAAAGCTGAATCCAAGCAAATACATCTTTAGGGTGTCTGTTGGCAAGTTCATTGGCTTCATGGTTTCGCTGCGTGGCATTAATTCCAACCCCTACCAGATCAGTGCGGTGCTCGGTATGGCTTCTCCGTGAAACAAGAAGGAGGTTCAAATGCTGACAGACTTATTGCCGTCCTGAACCGATTCATCTCTAGGTCGTCCAAGAAATGCCTCCCGTTTTTCAAAATCCTCAGAGGGAACAAGGCATTCGAAAGGACCGAGGAGTATGACAACGCCTTCCAAGAGTTAAAGAAATACTTTTCCTCAACACTACTGCTCAGCACGCCACAGAAGGGGAATGAACTGCTCCTATATGTGGATGCTTCTACCACGGTGGTAAGCACCGCGCTGGTTAGAGAAAAGGTCGGTGTGCAGAGCCTGGTCTACTATTCCAGCAGAGTCTTTACCGATGCCAAAATGAGATATACTAAGTTTGAAAAGTTGCTCTACACTTTGCTAATTGCCTTAAGAAAACTCAGGAAATATTTTCAAGCTTATACTATCGTGGTGTTGACCGACCAGCCATTAATGCAAATTCTTCATTCCTTGATGTCTTTGGACAATTGATGAAGTCCAGTCTCGAACTGGGCCAATTTCACATTGAGTATACTCCTAGGACAACAATAAAGGGGCAAGTCTTGGCTGATTTCATAGCCAAGCTGACCTTCCCAGAAGAGGAGCCCGTCGTCGAGCTGCAAGCGGCTAAGAAGACCTCTCTGTCAATTAGCCAGGCAGATGGATACCTCAGCTCAATTGGGGTGTACGCCGACCTGGTTCCTGATTCATGATAACTCTTTACCGGCGAGTCCTCAAATTAGAATGGTTTGGATACCGGGATAATCCTCATCACTCCAGACAAGAAGAAAATTGAGTACACCCTCAGGCTCGAATTTTGAGCTACAAACAATTAGGCTGAGTACAAAGAGCTATTGGTTCGTATGAGATTAACCCAGAAATTCAACGTAAAAACTCTCCAGGTCTTGTGCGACTCCCAGCTAGTGGTCAATCAAGTCAACGGGGAGTACCTCGCTAAGGATCTGAGCATGGTGGCCTACCTGGAAAGGGTTAAGACACCAGTGAAAAACTTTAAGAAACTGCAAGTCAAGCAAATACCCCGAGAAAAGAATAGGTATGTCGATGCTTTGGCTAACCTAGCATCGGCGGTGGAATATATGCTCAAAAGGACGGTTCTTGTGGAGTATCTGACCGAGCCAAGCATTGTCTCCTCAGACAAGGTCGCTACTATTTACACCCTCAGCTCCGATCTGACCTGGATGGATCTGATCGTGAATTATCTCGCCGATGGGATGCTGCTAAAAGACCAAGCTCATTCCCGAAAAATATGATACCAGGCAGCATAGTACGCCCTCATCGATGACATCTTGTATCGTAAGTCTTTCTCGAGTCCATACTTCAGGTGCCTATGACCTGAGGAGGCCAACTACGTTATAAAAGAAGTTCACGAGGGTATTGTGGAAACCATTCAAGGGGGCAAGTTGTTAGCCTGGAAGCTACTCTTGCACAGTTACTACTGGCTCAAAATACTCAAAGATGGAGGGGAGTTCGTGAAAAAGTGTGACAAGTGCCAATGGTTCTCCACGCATCCTCACGCCCTGCCAACCAAGCTAGTGTCGATGACCAGCCTGTGGCCCTTCGCCCAATGGGGGATAGATCTCCTTGGCCCATACCCTTAGGGGACCGGCCAAAGGAAATTCCTGGTCATCGTCATTGATTACTTCACGAAATGGGTAGAAGCTAAGCCCCTCGTCAAAATCACCAAAGAAAGAATCCCAGACTTTGTCTGGAAGTGCATGATATGCCAATTTGGCATCCCTAGAGCCATCGTCTCGGACAACAGGAAGTAGTTCGACAACGACTTATTCGCCGAGCTCTACTCCGGGCTGGGAATCAACATGCATTTATCCTCCCTTGGTCATCCACAAGCCAACGATCAGGTTGAAGTCACCAATTGGACCATTTTGCAAAATTTGAAGACTGGGCTGGACAAATCCAATGGGTTATGGGTGGAAGATTGGTACCCCCTGTTGTAGGCTAATCACACAACAACTCGGACCCCCACTGGAGAGATGCCCTTCGCCATGAATTTCAACTCGGAGGCCATCATCTCGGTTGAGATCAGCCTGCCTTAGCCTCGAATTGTAGTTGCCTTCGACCGAACTGAAAACGAAGCGAGTTTGGCGTTCAGCCTTGATCTGCTGGAAGAAAAGAAAGAAATAGCTCAGATTCATCAGGCCACCTATCAACAAAGAATGGCTTGGTACAATAATCACTGGGTCTGACCATGATCTTTTGACGTCGGCAACCTCGTCCTAAGGAAGGTCACTTTGGACACTAGGGACCAAAAGTGCTGGCAACCTTACTCCGAGTTGGGAAGGACCTTACCGAGTCACTTGAATAGCTCGGCCTGGCTCCTACAACTTGGGAACCGAACACCTCTGGAATGTCGAGCACCTGAAACGTTGCTATGCAAGAGAAGAACCATCACCATCGATTTGTCAAAGATTTATTTTTTTATCTTGTAATAGAAAATTTTAAATCAATGAGAAAGGGTGTTCGGTTCAAAAATTTCTCCAAGGTCGCCAATATTATCCACAAGTGTGAAGGCGGAGGCGAGCAGCCCTCCGTGCCAAAAGGTTGGGGACAAGCTGCTCTCCAGCCACTTCTCCAACAAAGATAGAGACGAGAAGCCCTCTATAGAGACCAGGCCGAAGACAAGCCGCCCTCCATCCCTTTCTCTACGCAAAGGTAGTCCATCCGCAAAATCTCCAATGCGTCCCGGTGAAAGACTAGCTATCACGCTGAGGAACAAAACTGATCTGTTAAAGAGGTCAATATTTTTAGCCCAGGGTTACCGACTAACTGTCGCCATCTTAGGGCATTATACCGATCGGAACCGGGGCCCTAATGGCCAATATCTGCTTCCTCACAGCCGAGTTGAGCTCAAGTTACCTAAAGAGATAGTGCTCCTGTAAGGGACATTGAGACAAGACAAAAAGGCTCGGAAGTGAGTCTGACTATAGAAAACCCACCTCAGGTCGGACCCCCTCCAGTAAGACACCCACAGAAGCACGGCAAACCGAGCTCCTATGGTCTCTTAGGGGCAGGACGGCCAACCTTAGCTAACAACGGAAAAAATTGGGAAATGTTTTGGATTAAAAAATAAGGCTATTGGGTGTCTAGTCATGTTAATTACATTGTATAGGAAACCAAAAAAGTTAGCGTGTAATCAGACGGCTAACGACACCTCCCCTGCCCGAGCAACAAGTTTCCAAAATTTATCGAAATATTTCCATGTGACCAAGAGTTGCTAGGCTGAATGCAGAAGTCGAGTCCTCAATTTTCATGGCCAGCGTGACTGTTACTTCGCTATAGTCGGGCTGTTGAAGGTCGTCTCGGTTATTAAGTTTGACGATTGTCTGAGCTGATTAAAGGGTTCACGGTTCAAGAGATTAAAGGTCGGTTACTTCCGTTAAGATTGCAGTGATCACTAACGCTTATTTGTGCAAGTATGCAATGGTGATCGGCCAGAAACTATGAACCAAGCAAACCAGAAAATTGAACCATACAAGACATAAATGGAAAATATAAGAAGTTCCATTCATAGATAAAAAAAAATAAAATAATGTGGTTACAAAAAATGGGCTATCGCCCTTAATGACAAGCCCGCTCTTTCCTGGGTTGAATTTTTTTTTGTTGTTGTTGTTTTAGTGATTGACTGGGTTGATTAAGAGCTAGTGGAGGGGCAAAACTGGCCTGAGTGTCGCTTCCTGATGGAGGGCCCGTTTGATCTTCTAGGTTTGTACTTGACCCGGTGTCCTATGCTGCCTGGGCCTCTCGAATTTCTTTGGGGCTTAGCTTGACCCGAATCTTCATGTAGTTGACGTTGGCGAATTGGCGCCGAACAGAATTAACCGCCCTTTTGAACCCCAACTTTATAATGTCCATCCTGATCCCGTTTCGGAAGGCAACGAATTCTTAACTCCTCTTCCATTCTGCAACAGCTCCATCCTAGGCTTGCTCCAAAGCAGCAACTTGGGCGTTTCTTATCGCCTCGAGTTCAAAGTTGGCCTGGTTAATTGCTCTGTTCGCTCGTTTTGTGTTGTCCTCGACCTCCTTAGGTAGGTCCTCATTCCTCTTCATCAGTTATTCAATCTCAGCCCAAAGCTTGTCCAACTCCGCCTAGTACTCATTCGCCATGTCAATCAACCCTGATCCTCCCGGCCTCCAGGTTATCACATTTCTCGCGGGGTGGCGCAGTCCCAACTCGGAGGAGGAGTAAAGGGTCTGCAAAAGCGAGAGAATTAAGACAGATGAAGCATAGTAAAAACTACAAAGTATTAAAAGTTCGCCGACATAAAAACTTACCGATAGCAAGTACCAGTAAAGGTCCTAGGTAAGCCTGCCGTTGGATTTTTCGACCAACATGGTCCGGTCTGCCGAGGGAGTAATTTGATGAGTGAAGGTCAAGAGGATAACCAACGTCTCCAGGATACTGCAATCGCCCCAGACACCGGTGGTGACGGCGAAAGGCTTCACCTACTCCTGTTGGACCTCTTCATAACCTCGCTGGACCTTTACACGGCTCCTTTTCTGATGCCCGACAGCTGCCTCAAACGTGCAGCCTAAGGAGACGGGTCAATAGGGTTCGACCTGGCGAATGCTACCTGAGTCGTAGCTCCCTGCTCGACTGAGAGACCTCCCCTCTAATCTCATTCTTGACCTCCTGCGCCATCATTCTCACCAGCATCGCAATGTCCATGACTGCAAAAAAAAAATGACATCAGTCAACAAAAGACAAAAGAAAACTCAAGTGTAAACAATTTGAGGAGTAGGGGTGAATCAACTTATTGTTCTCGGAATCTTGTTTCAAGGTCGGTGGCGGCAAGGAATGATCACTCCAGAAGTAAAGGTCGTATAAACACGATGTAACAAGAGCCCCGACGTGAGTGAACGACGTGCTAATGATTTGATCTCTCAACACGAGAATTTCCGGGCTCGTCTTGGATTTCTTTGGAACTGAAAAAACCAAAGAAAGGAAACAAGTCAGGAAAATCAATCAAGGTGGGGAACGAAATTTATGCCGGGCTAAAATGTTTATCCATGGTCCCCTAGTACTTCTGGACCGGGTACTCCCACTCTGTCGCTGGAGCAACCTCCGTTCCGATCCCGTCAAGAAAGAAGAAACTTGGCTTCCAATCTTTGATGGAGTTGGCATAGCCGTCGAGAAACTTTTGTCGGGCTAAGATATAGCACCAACCCTTCCCACCGAGTATGAACCTCACCAGGAAGATGGTATGGAAGAGCTCGAGAGTCGGGACAATACCCTCGGTAAGGCAGATCACATGGAAGGCCACCACTATCCGCATACTGTTGGGGGCGAGCTTTGACGGACATAACCCAAGATTCCAACAGACATCCTTTACCCAAGGGTGCATGGGAAAATGCAGATCGCCCTGCAATTGTTGATCATAGACTGTTATGAACCCTTCTAGTGGAGCACACGCCCGGTCATTTTCTCTAGGAACGCGCGTCTCCACCGTACTGAGGAATGCATACTTAGAGCGAAGGTCCCGAACAAACTTCTCCGACAGGTCAGTTTGCAGCCACCAAACTAGGGTGTCTTGAGGACCTCGCAGACCAACCGACCAGTGGCTAGACCGGCCTTCAGTGCCCAACCTGACATAGATGGCTAGGCTTCCGCCTCTGAGGAAGAAAGACCCTCAATGTCAAGCTCCACGGTTGGGCCCGTGCCAAGCTCCATACCGGGGCCCCC
Source organism: Eucommia ulmoides (assembly GCA_016647705.1). Classification (NCBI taxonomy): domain Eukaryota; kingdom Viridiplantae; phylum Streptophyta; class Magnoliopsida; order Garryales; family Eucommiaceae; genus Eucommia; species Eucommia ulmoides. The sequence goes on along the minus strand of CM028339.1, from coordinate 12,987,257 downwards.
AGACAAGCCCGCTTCGCTTCTCACCCTCCTCTGTTGCGGCTCGCTGGTCATGCCGAGAGATTGGGATGTCCCTACTCCGATCTCCCTACGATCCCTTTTAGAAGAAAAGGTCATCCATTCAACGACGGCCTCCTGCTCAACGGTGGCCTCGGATACGGAGATCACCTCCAATTCATCGATCTTAGCCGAAGACGAGTTGAACTCGATCTGCTCAACGTGGGGTTCAGCCACAGTCTCTTCGGATTCAGAAGGGTTGTACCCTGACGAATAGGACTCACATACTGAAGACATGAAGAAAAGAAGATAAGAGAGAGGAGAGTATCGTGCTCTGAGGTTGGGCGGAGCTATTGCGAATAGTCTAGTGCGAGAAAACTTGAAGAAATAAAGTACCTATTTATAGAAGGGCCGGGAAGTTGAACCATCGCGTTAATCGAATGGTACGCAGAGCGTTGATACACGCGATGTCAAGCCACATGTCGCGCATCTAGTCAAAGTGCCAGTCAAACTTCTTGAGGAAGCCGCGAGGCTTCCACTGAGCTGTTTTATCTCAGCCCGAATTTCCACCTCCCAATAGACCGTGACCAAAATCCACAGTGCATCATGCCATCTCCCCACAAGGCTTGGGGAGCAACTGATATGAGTAAAATCCGGTCACCTCCACGTGTCCGCCAGCTGGATCAAAACAGCCACGTCATCGTCACCAGTTCATCACACGCCCTCAAGAGCCCGGTGACTAGGTAGCCCGAGCGGCTCCTCAGGTTAGTAAAAACGAAGGACCACCAAATCTCCAAGTCTGAATCTCCTCAACATATCTCCCGAGAAGATCAGGTCGGTGCTTACTGCACAACCTTCACCCCGACGCCCGAGCCGGCCTGTTACTCTTGTCAAGCTTGGCCCATGGACTTCCCCATCAACAAGCAAAAGGCTCAAGGCCCAGGCCCATGGCTCTAATCCTTCGTGTTCTCCCACACGCCTGACTGATTAGCGGATAAACGAGCTTAAGACCCTAATTTTTTGGAATGCTAATCGCCTCATCGCCTATAAATGGAAGGCTTCACCATTACATTTAAACACGTGAGAACACACACGAAGGTCGAGGTAATAGCTTTATCTCTCCAAACGACCTACTTTTTGTTCCCTCGAGCTTTTACTCTCAAGCTGAAGGGGACACGCCGGGAACACCTTGGTCCGTCCTGTGTGCAGGTGACAGGTCGAGGCTCAGGCCAGACAACGCTTGTCCAGCCCGGATTAAACATCAACAGGGACGAAAGCCGTCTCTAGATCAGCTGCATCTCCCCACGCGAAGAGTGGTCGGACCATACTGCTGAATGGTCTAATTTCCGACACCAACAATTTTCACTGTCAATCTATTATTAGGTTCCACTGATTTCATAAAGATTAGCTCCCTGCGCTTATGCACACTCTTAACCCGATTAGATCCTAACGTTAATGCTCCCTTAAATTTTCAAATTTCATAAAATTAATCACAAAAAAGAATGTACATAAAGTTACGTTTGGGTGATTTTTTTTTTTTAGCAACTAGTCAAGAGAAAGGATCTTGAATACTAAACTTTCCACTAGATAAAAACACACAAGATAACTATTAAACCATAAATCTTAAAACATTTAGGTCATATATTATGCTATTTGACTTTGAAAGACAAAATCGTATCACAAAATTGAAAACCAGACGAGGCAAGAGATGACATTGACGTTATGGTCAACCCCTCGAAGCTGGAGGGATCGATCAAAGGGAAAAACAAAACGAGAATTTCAAGTCCTAAAAAAAAGGACAAGATCTCCGACCAAAAATTAGGGCCCATCCCATAATGTAAACTGTTAGGTAGTTGCAAGTCCTAAATGAGTCCTGGAGGTCATCATCAGCCAGCGCGTTTTCAGAAAGTAAACTAGATCCAACAGGATGAGATGGGATTGTGAAGAGATCACATCAGCCAGCGTGTTTCCAGAAAGTAAACTAGGACCCCAACCGACAACCGCCTTTTCAATAAAAATGTATCACCTTTGTCGTCTTCCCTCTATCAATACTTTTCTTATTTCTCTGTCTTTTTATTGTATTGTAAGCTTATATAATTTTTTTAATTTTAATTTTTACTCTCAATTCATTATTTGTAATAATAAATTCAGCCATTTTTTTTTTTTAACCAAATCCATGGTATTCAACGATTTTAGTAAGATATTAAGAGCCTAATCTCATAGAAGAAATTTTTATTTAATTTCAAAATATTAATTAATTATTTGAATTTATTCAAATTTCAAAATTATATAATTTAATTAAAAAATCAAAATACTATTTTATGATTAAATTTTAATTTTCTGAAAAATGCAAGAGTTTTTATTTATTTATTTAATTTAAAAACATATATAAAAAAATTAATTACAAAAACACCCCAAGAATTATTTATGTAATTAACCCTAATCCAAGGGAGCCATGCATGCACCCTTGGGTAGCCACTAGGGGTGTTCAAAAAAACCGGTGAACCGAAAAATCGAACCAAACCGATAAAAAAAAGGGAAAAAAAACCGCCCCTACACAAAAAAACCGCCATGAGCGGTTTACATTTCTCAAAAAACAGCACACCCGATTCGGTGTGCGGCTTTAAGGCTCGTGAACCGCGGTTCACACCGAACTGCATTGAAAACCCCAAAACGACGTCATTTTGGGGTTTATATAAATATATACACGCATAGTAATCCAACCCTAGCCGCCTCACTTCCTGAATCCCCGATCTGCTCTTCAGCTTAGCTCCCATGCTTTGGCTCGTCTTCTCACTTCCTCAATCACAACCCTAAATCATCGCAACCCTAAATCTTTGCCGCGAGAATAGATCACAACCCTAAATCACAACCATCGCAGCCCCAATCGCACCATGATCGCAAGGTTCGCAACCCTATTCGTCGCGAGAACGTTGCTACTTGAACGCCGCGTGATCGAACCATTGAAATTGCAATCTGGTAGCTCGCAAATCCGTCGTCGTCTTAACAAATCTGGTATGTTTCTCTCTATTTGTTACAAATTTGGTTACAAATCTGGTTGATTTCTATTTCTGGTTGAGTTTTGTGTTGTTGGTTTCTATTTTTGAATATGGTAGCTCGAGTTTGTGATTTTTTTGCCTGCGGTTGTTCTTGCTCCTACTCCTTCCAAGCAAAAACTGCAACCACACCGAAACCGCCCAAAAACCGCATGTCCGGTTTTCTTTAAACATGAAAACCGAACCGTCAGGGAGCGGTTTCCAGCAGATGAAAACCGAGGACCTCGGTTCAGGGACCGAAAATCTCCAAAACCGCAACAAACCGAACCATGAACACCCCTAGTAGCCACAACATGCACATTTAAAAAAAATAAAAAATAGAAAGAGAGAAACACACCTTGGGTTTGACCCCTTTTTTTAAAATCAGCCTAATCCCAACCGATCTCCTTTATTTTTTGTAATTATATTAAAAAATACATGTGTATTTGTTTGTTTTTTTTATTATTATTATTTATTAAGTAAAGAAGTTGAGATTAAATTTTGAAGCATCTGAAAATAACATACATGACGTCATGACCCTAAAATTTTCCGTGCAAGTATAATAGTGTTTATGAAGCAGTAAAGCCGGCGAGAGATGACATTGATCGTTTAACTTTCAACAAGCTGGAAGGATTAATCCAAAGAGGGGGAAAACAAATGAGATTTTCAAGTGCTAAAAGAGAGGACACGATCTTAAGGAAAAAGACTAAAGTAGAGATTCCGGTCAAAAATCAGGGCCTGCCTCGTGATGTTAAAAGAGGTCATTCATCAATCATCGCCGGCACCCAGAAAAGGAAACCACCGCACGTTAATGTCCTTCTGCTTTATTAACCCTATCGACATCCTGATCAACCAGCTAATTACATGCAACTATTCACTAATAAAATTGAAATATACACACCCACACCCACAAGGTTAATCAAAAGCGTTAACATCCTCCCTCCCCTCAACACTTCCAAAACCCAAACCCAAACAACATCGGAAAACTAGAACCCAGATCAATCCCAACGGTCTTGTTTTTCATTACTTGATCCCTCTCCGACAAGTAATCCCATTCACATTAGCAAATAGCACACTAAATAATCCAAGGTTTAACTAACATACTAAGCTTATTGTCATGAGCTAAAGTTTCCTTAACGAACCCTTGCGGTCTTAGCGTCATTCCACCCCGTCGAAAGTGCTAAGTAAGCCTAACCAACTCTGTCGCCAGTGAAAGACTTGAACAGAGAGGGATTTGAGGGATGGTGTAGAGCAAATGAGCTCATCCCCTCACATAGGCCTTGGCCTTGAGAATTTACGATCAAGATCAATTCGATCCGAAGATCTAGATTCAAAACCTAGATTCCTTCCTCAAAAATATCCTACATATTTCTAGTATACAAGAATTCTCTAGAATACTCTATGCAAATCTAGAGACTACGTACAAAGCTTTCCACTATATACTCCCTTAAAGTATTGTAAAATCTTTTGGAAATTGGAGAGACTCTTTGGGTTGAACCTCCCCTTACACTTGAACTAAATGAAAAGTGAATTTGTCAAGTGTTAAGATTCTGAAATTAAATGAAGAAGAAGGAAGATAGAAGGTAAGTTGTTGTATAAAGTGATCATTTATTTATTATCTTTCTCCCCTATCTTTCAACAATACACAAGATCAATATATATAGGCTACCTGTAACAAACTCTAACATAATGAATCTAGAAGATGCCTAACAAACTGTAACAAACTATTTTCTATTGATGATTCTGTTTTAGACATCTAACCATCAGCCTATACACACGCACATTGCACTTCATGGATATTAAGTAGAATTGAGTTGAGCTGAGTTAAGCTGGTATGTGAGCTAATGTGCTGAACAAAGCTGGAATGTGAGCTGATGTGCTGATATGAGCTGGTGTGACTCAGTTGAGGTCTTGATTGTTATCATCCCCCCACAAGCTCATCATAGGATTACCGATTGTAAGTTTGGTGCACAGGAACAAAAAGTGATTGGTAGGCAGGGACTTAGTAAAAATATCAACCAATTGATCATTACACACATACTGAAGCTCAATGTGTTTTGCTAGAACCTTTTCATGGATGAAGTGATAGTCCACTTCAATGTGTTCGGTACGAGCATAAAACACAGGATTGGCAGCGAGAGATTGGGAAAATTGATTATCACACCATATGATAGGAGGAGCCTGAGCAGGAACGTGAAGATCTTGTAGGAGATAAGTGAGCCAAGTGAGTTCAGATGCAGTGGAAGCCATTGCTCTATATTTTGTTTCAGTAGAAGACTTTGAAACTGTAGGTTGTTTCTTGGATGACCAGGATATGAGATTGGAGCCTAAGAATGTACAGTAGCCACTTATAGAGCGTCGATCTATCTGATTTTCTGCCCAGTCAGAATCAGAATAGGCACTGAGTGTAAGAGGGCTAGGAGAAAATTGGATGCCATGGTTGGGAGTACCTTTGAGGTATTTGAGGATCCTCTTCACTACACTGAAGTGTTTGTTGCAGGGTTAGTGCATGAAATGACAAACTGAATTCACATCAAATGAAATGTTTGACCTGGTAATGGTGAGACACTGGAGAGCTCCAACTATGCTTCTGAAATAGGTTACATTCTTATAGGAGCAATCATTATAAGGGCCAAGAGTGAGATACTTGCTAGATGTAGGAGTGGGAGATGATTTTCAATTAGTCATGCCAGTTTTGGTAAGAAGCTCAGTGCAATATTTGCTCTGATAGAAAAGAAAATCAGAAATGTTGTATTGAACTTGTAGGCCTACAAAATATGAGACTTTTCCTAAGTCTTTCATGGTAAAGGTATGACTCATTGTTTGAATGAGAGAATTGATTTCAGAAGGATTACTGCCTATGGTAAGAATATCATCCACATAGACGAGAACCATAATAACACCCTGGTTGCTATTTTTAACAAACAATGAGGTGTCTGCCTTGCTGATGACGAAATCGTGGTTGGTGAAGTAGGAAGTTAAGAGAGAAAACCAAGCCTTGGGTGCAAGTTTGAGGCCATAAAGAGATTTGTGTAGCTTGCACACATAGTTAGGATGTTGAGAATCAACGAATCCCTGAGATTGACACATGTAGACCTCTTCTTCAAGATTGTCGTAGAGGAAAGCATTGGATACATCTGATTGTTTGATGTCCCAACGATTATGCAGAGCAATAGAGATGAAAACTTTGATAGTAGGATACTTACCAACTAGGCTGAAAGTTTTTGAGTAATCCAAACCTTGCTATTGGTGAAAGCCCTTGGCAACCAGTCTAGCTTTGTATTGAACTATAGAGCCATCAGCCCCCCATTTTTATTTTGAATATCCACTTGCAACCGATAAGTTCTCTATCCAGAGGAGGTGGAACCAGAGACCATGTCTCTTGATTCATAAGAATAATATATTCTGTAAGCATAACTTTTGGCCAATGAGGATATTTGGTAGCAATACCGTATGCGGTTGGTTCAACGTCACAAAATTGAGCAATTGGTGCTAGATTAGCAAATTTAGGCTTAGGTTTAACAATACCAAGTTCGGATCTGGTGATCATGGGATGATGACATGAGTGTGAAGAGTAAGATGAAGAAGAAGTAGATGGGTTGATGAGTTGAGGTTGCTCTTAAGATGAGGAAGAAGTAAAGTCTTGGTAAAATATTAGGGATAGATGCTCAGAAGAAGAAGGAGATGTAGTGATGATATGGGGAGTGCCATTGACATAAGCAAGAGCCACTAGAAGAGAAACACCTGTAGTCATAGATGGAACTAGGACTCGGGGATGCTGAACACTGGAACTTGGTGAGTGAGATAACAGAGTGGGTGGAAAAAGAGATATATATGAATGAGATGCTTGAGAGGAATGAGATGAATTATGCAGTGGAAAAACTTGCTCATGAAATTGGGCATGTCTTGACACATAAACTCTGTGAGTTTTGATGTCAAGACATCTATATCCTTTGGTAGCAAGGCAATACCCAAGAAAAATACACTCAGTAGATTTGGGCTGAAGTTTGTGAGTGTTGTATGGCTTAAGCCATGGGAAAACATAAAGATTCAAAGGTTTTAAGATGAAGGTAGGATGGTGAGTGGTTATGTAGGCACCAATAGGGAAGACTTAAATTGCAAAAGTCGTTTTGGAAGTATATTAATGAGATAATTGGTTGTAAGAAGAGCATCTAGCCAAAATGAGGGAGGTAAAGATCAAAACCAGACTCCAGCTCAAGCCAACAATGCTACAACCATTGAAAACTCTTCAATTGTGAGAGACTTTTTCTTGGACCTAATGTAAGTCTTGATAAAGTCATATTTCCTTAGTAAACCTTTTAGGGTAAAACAAATTAGATTTATATAATCCAGTGCAGTAGCTTTCACAAATGAGATGTTGTCTGCAATATTTTTAATTTGGGTGATATATTCTAACATGGTTGCATTACCCTTGCCCACAGAGTGCAACTTAAGAGTAAGTTGATCAACATGAGTAATGGACAGAGAATTGAACCTCCTTTCTAGAATTGAGAGAACTTCTGCAATATGAGGAATATTATGAACCAGATGAAGGATAGAGGTTGAGATTGTGGACATCTATTAATAAATCATGAAGGTGTTTGTTGACTAGGACATTTTAAGTGTTAGGATCAACTTGAAAAATATCCACGACTGAAATTAAGTACACTCATTGAGAATAGCTCAAGTGGTGATTTTCATAACTAATAGGCAAAGGGTCATGTGATCGATCTTTTTTCCTCACACTTTCCCTTTTTTTTTCTCCCGTCCCCGCCCCTTATTTTTATTCCAAAACAGTTGACATATCCAGCCTTAAAACCGAGAGAAAATAGATCCATCCTCTCCCACAACTCTAAAACAAATCCAGTCCTAAAATCACCTCCCTGATTCTCAAGAAATCATCCACCTACAGATCCTTTCGCTCTTCCATCGCCAGCCATTATTGTTGTCGCCTTACCATCTCCATAGCCAGTCGCTACCTCTACCATCGTCATTATCACTACCTCAAATCTAGTATGTTTTTCATTCTTTTTTAATCCCTCTCCATCTCAAGAAAATCATCCACTGAGTCTCCCTCTCCATCTCAAGAAATCATCCACCGATCCACTGATTCTCTCCATTCATCAGGTACCGCCATCCTCCCTCTCATTCGTGCCTCAATCAGGTATGTTTTTGTTCTTTCATTTACATACCTACATTTTATTTCTGTGTGTGTTGATTTCTAATCCGACTTATCTCCATCATCATCGATATCGATCGATTTTCTTCATTTAATTGATTTGATTTTCTTTTTCAGTTCGTTTTTTCTTTTCGTTCAATCTATTAACTATTTAGTTGGATCTAGATTCGACTTTGCCATCACTGCTGCTCACGCGACACTGCCATTGCTGCTACCCACTCGACACTGTCGTTGCCAAACATCCTCCGATATGACGATTGATTTGGTAAGTTCAAACATTTTCGTTGATACTGTCGTATAGCTATATTGCTGCAGATTGATCCATTTACCCATTTTTCTTCATTTTATGAACATTAATATCACTTCTTTAATTCTTTGATGGAAATTGTTTATTTTTTAATAATATCGATCAATCAGGTACATCTTCATCACCAACCGCTACCGCCACCGCCACCGCCACCGCCGTCGCTGCCTTGAATCTGGTACGTTTTTCATTCTTTTTTAATCTCTCTACTCTGAACCCTAATTGCAATGATTCTCCCCCTCTATCTTAAGAAATCATCCACCGATTGGACTATTTACCCATTTACCTCGAAATTTCTTCATTTTATGAACACAATGTTGTAAAAAATGCTGATTTTCTCAGATTTAGAGCGAAAATCATGGAAAATTGTATTAGTAAAGTATCAAGAATATTTGATTCTTTGATGGCGTTTGTTTAGTGTTTATTTTTTAAAGACAATCAAGATTGATGGCGTTTATTTGGCCCCCATTTGTTTAGTGTTTCTGTTCTCAGTTTTCTTTTTCTTTTTCTCCCAAGAAGAAAACGTGAGCAAAAAGAATTAGAACTAAGAGAACAAAAACAAAAAAACAAAAAAAAAAAAAAAACAAAAAAAAAAATAAAAAAAAATAGATTTATGTTCATCTCCCAGTTTTTTAGAACAAATCGCTGAAAGCAAGCCATATTAGTTACCCTTACAGAAATAGAACTAAGAGAACAGAAACACCATGGTGCCATTTGTTTAGGTGGCGTTTGGTAACCGTTTCTGTTTCCATTCCAGCAGTGGGATGGGAATGGGATGGGATAGGATGAGAATTTTGTTTTCTTTTTGGGAGTAGAATTGCGTTTGGTAACGATAATTTTTTTTTTTTTGTTTTGGGAAGGGAATTGTATTTGGTAACCATTTTATCCTAAAATCTTTTTTTTTTTTTTTTCTGTTTTGGCCTGACGGCGGTGGTGCTGTCGCCGGCGGCCGGCAGTGCTCTGGGCAACAGCGACGGCAGTGCTCCGGGCAACGGCCGCCGACTGTGCTCCGGCGTCGGAGACAGCGGTGGCCCCCCGCCGGCGATGACCGGACGGCGGTGGCACCGACGACGCCGGGCGGAAGACAATAGCGCCGTCGCCGGCGACGGCCGGACGGCGGGCGAACGGCGATGGTGGCGGCGGGCAGTGGTCGGCGGCGGCGGGCGGTGGTCGGTCGGTAGATGAATAGTAACCATGTGTTTTGGAAATGGAATGGAAATAATGAGAAACAACTTTTTTTTGTTTCTCATTTCTCAAGAAAAAAGTGGGCACAATTCTCAAATGGGAATGAAATGGAAACGGAAACAAAAATTACCAAACGCTATTCCAAACAGAATTCCCAAAAATCTGGGAATGGAATAGGAATTTCTGGGATGGGATAGGTTACCAAACGGGGCCTTAGTGTTTCTATTCTAAAAAAAAACTGGGAACAAACACAATATGCAACCCAAGAATATCTTAATTATTAAACAAAAGGGCAAAATCGGAGGGATACATTGCCTTAGGGACTAGGGCTACAGCTGGCAATTTGTTTCATGAAGATAGATGGGAGAGAATCATGAGTATTAGGATGAAGATGAGAGGATAAGAAATGAATTCGATCTTCTTCGTGTTGATGAGAGGGAATGAGGAAGGCAAACGGTGAGGGAATTAAGAGGTGGGAGATGAATGCCGATGTGAGTATTAATGTTGAACATAGATGCTTTAATGTTTGCTCTCCTTAATTCATGAATGATAGATGACGCGCCCCAATTTTCCAAATAAATTAAAATAAATATAAAAGTGTAAAAATGAGAAGGGGTTTTCTTAAAAAAAAAAACGTCGGTTTTCTCATAAAAATACTTAAGCCAATTTTTGAAAAATGAGTCTCCACCTAGCATTGAGTTTAAATGGTGTGCTAGGTCGCCGGATTTTTCTTTTTTGAAAACAAATTAAAAAAAAATGGCTTAAGTACGATTTTAACTCCAAAAATAACATGGTCTGACCAGAGATTCGTTTTAAAGGGTTCGGGGGTTAGTTACGCTCGGGGAAGGTGTTAGGCACCCGAAGACGCCCGTCCAAAGACGGTACCTTATCCAATTAAGTCCAATTAAATCCGAATGTTTTTAATTTTATTTTGAAATCATTTCCTTCTAAAAAAGAAAATCTTTTTGTATTTTTTTTATATATTATCAAAGAATTTGTATATTGAGGGGATAATTCCCTTCTAAGCCATTCAAATAGAAGGCGGGAAAATTCCTCCACGATTTGACAACAACATTAAATTTAACAAAAAATAAAATAAAAAAAATAAACACACACTCACACACATCGAGAGAAGTATTCTCCCTTCTAAACTTAAACCACTCCAATGGAAGGTCAGGAGTTTTCCACCTCATCTTGTCAGCACATTATATTTAACACATGTTAAAGAAACACACGCACACACACACACACTCACATGGATCGAAGGGAGTAATCTCCCTTCTAAACCTAAACCGCTCCAATGGAAGGTCGAGAGTTTTTCACCTCATCTTGTTAACATATTTTATTTAATACAAATTAAATAAACATACGCACGCACACACTCACACGCATCGAGGGGAGTAATTTCCCTTCTAAACCTAAACCACTCCAATAGAAGGTCAAGAGTTTTCCACCTCGTATTGTTAACATATTTTATTTAACACAAATTAAAGAAACACATGCACACACACACTCACACACATCGAGGGGAGTAATTTTCCTTCTAAACCTAAACCGCTCCAATGGAAGGTCAGGAGTTTTCCACCTCATTTTATCTACACATTAAATAATTCACAAGTTTAATATATATATATATATATATATATATATATATATATATATAATTTACAAAATCAAATTTTAATATAATAACGACTTAATGCATAAGTAAGACAAAAGATAGAAGTTCCAACCTTAACTTAGATTTTTTTTTTTTTCTCTCCTCTTCTTCTTCTTCAAAAAATAAAATATATATATATATATTTTCTCCCAAGATTTCTCTCAAAAAAAAAATTCTCTCCAAAATTCTTCCTCATAATAACTCTTTTCCAAAATTTTCTCCCCCCAAATCCTCTCAAAAAATCATCTACAAAATGAAAATGAGCCTTCTATTTATAGATTCCAAAAAGGGTAAAATGGGAAAAAAAATACAGTTCACTATTCACGCGGGAGTACTGTTCACGATCATGCAAGTACTATTCACGATCATGCAGTTGCTGTTCACGATCATGCGAATACTATTCACAATCACTCAATTACTGTTCACGCATGCGGATACTATTCACGATTACTATTCATGCATGCGGACATTATTCACGATCATTGTTCATGCATGCGGATACTATTCACGATCACTCTTCATGCATCCGTTTGGTTTGTCTTGATTTGTTTCGTTTTTTCCTGATTTGCTCCAAACAAACGATATTTTGTTTCTTTTTTTTTTTTTTTTTTTTTTCTTTTTTTGCATAGTTTGAAATAAAATAAAATAAAAAACAAAGTTAATTATAAAATAAAGTAAAAAAATTTATGGGGTGGTCAAAATACTGTGTCTACAATAGATTTTTGTTTATTGTTTCCGTCCCTAAATTTTTATTTTTGTTCTTAGAAAAAAAAAAACACCAGTGTTAATTTCCTTTTTTTCTTTTTTTCCAAATGGTTCTGATAATTGTTAACAGCAATGTAATGGTACATATACACCGGAGGATAAGTTGCCACTGCTTGAATGAATGAAGCAATTCTTAAGGGTTTAGGGTTATTTGGAGCACGTTCTAAAGAGATTTCACGAATTCAAAAAAAAAAAATCTTAAAGAAAATTTTGTTGTTGTCGAATGAGTAGCTATCAAAGTTGAGGCAAGTTTAATATCTACCATAGAATTGTAAAGAGTAAAGTACGATTTAGCGGCTGAAATGTGGGTTATTTTTATTAGAATCCTCTGAGCTTAAGAATTAGAAACCATAATCCCACACGTATTATTTAAATTAATCCTAATGATACTGGTAGGCGTTGACGGGAACAGAATTTGATAATATTCAAATAAAATTCACACTAATCCCCGGCAACGGCGCTAAAAACTTGGTAGGCGTTGATGGGAATAGAATTTGACAATATTCAAATAAGATTCACTCTAATCCCCGGCAACGGCGCCAAAAACTTGGTAGAGGGGGCGAATTTGCGCACGCCTACTTACGCTCTCAAGTATACGAGGTCTAAAGTTTTAATATAGTGGATCTTTGAAGATCGGATATCGTTCCCACAGAGAAAAGTGTGAATAATTGAATTGAATACCGCAATTGACGTAGTCTCGTGTTATCCTGACGACGGAAGACACGAATTGAAATTAAACTAAACTAAACTACAATTAGTGGGTTAATTCTAACTAGGTTGATTAATTAGGGATTGATTTCGTTCACTTAATACACGTTTGATTTCGTTTGGTTAACAATAACGGAGTTTAGGTATTCGACAATCTCGGTTCGTAAACTCCTCCGCCACCTCTTCCGAGTGTAAGACGGGGGAATATGCGACTTCATGTTGACGAAGAGATCTCCATCAATGTCTTAACAACTCTAGGCCGCATGAGTCTTGACCCAACGTCATTGATTGCACATTAACTAACGCCCTCCCGGGTCGTTAGGTCGTAACAATGTGTTTACCCTAGTTCGAATCCAGGGTTACCTCTCCCGAGTGTCAAACCCTATATTCTCAAGTCCAACCCTAATACCATTACAAGCATATTAAGATCGTCATCAAATGATAAACACAATCAGACTTAAAATCAAAAATCGTTAAAGAAACGTATATTAAACCAAACAAGTATTTACACAACTACACATTTTCCTAACTAATCTCTAAATTACACTAACATGTTCTTAGCCAATACAACATTAAATCAAAAGGAGATCATCATCATCAACAATAAACATTAAATACAAAGATGGAAACAAGGGAAGAAGAGCCAAATCTCAAAGTGGAGTGGTCCACTTTCGCCAAAGAACAGTCCTCCCGAGCTTCCTCTTTTCCGTTGATGAACCTCCTCTTCTAGCTCTTCAAGGATTGGCCAAGAACATTCTTTACAATTAATCTAATCTACTTTCTTAACTAATCTAATCTAACTAAGGTAGAAGGAGAGCTCTCAAGAACAACCAAGCCCTCTCCCACATCTAAGGAGTGTCTAATCTCTTTAGGTTTGGTGGAGAAAATGGGTTAAAATGAGGGATTTGGTAAATATCTTCAAAATATCTAAAAATAGATATTTCTGTACAGAGTGTCACCGCCTAAACGGTGGTTCACCGCTTAGTCGGTGGACTTAAGTCGGTTCAATTCTGTCGATAACTTCGCCTAAGCGGTGGTTTTTTCGCCTAAGCGGTGGTTCAGCCCTTCAGCTCTCCACAATTCTGCCTTTTTTCTGCCTAAGCAGTGAAACTTCCGCCTAGGCGATGGTCTTCATTCACTGAAACCCTATTTTGTACATTTACTTCACCGTTTCTTCACCGTTTTCACTTGTTTCTCGCCCTTTGACGTCCTTTCACCTGTTCTACCCTAAAACACACTAAAACACAATTAAATATAACTAAAATGCTTAAAAACTAACAAATCCGATTTAGAAATAAATAGGTTTTTCACACCTATCAGATACCTAGGTGTTTTTTATCATCCATTTATACTTAACCTATTAATCTTTAAGTCTACATTCAATGATCTGCATAGATTTTTTTATGATGAATATTAGATTCATATTTTTTTCTCACCAAGATGGAATAATAGATTCAAGCAAACACAAAAACCAAGATGGAATATGTGGGGATTGTGTTGATATATGCTTTGAGATTGAATAAAATAAGTTACAATTGAAGAAGTCCAAATTATAGCATCCCAGTTGATTGTAATATTTCCATTTAGATCAAGTGAACTGCTTTTGATTTTCTTTCAAATATTATTTGTGAATTATGATAACTTAATAAATTTTTAATGCAGTTCAAGTTGATTTTCCTGTTTCTTTGAATAGAAAAAAAAATAGAACTTATCTTATTCCTATATTTTTTTTTGTGAACTATTACGAAATTTAACAGTCTAATTGGTTAATTGTTTAGTTTTGCTCAAATGCAAGTTGTAAAATTTTCTGTTGTAAATCATGATATTAATTCAATAATTTATTTGATCAAGTGTTTTAGGTTTGTTTTTCTTTCTTTTTTTTTAAAAAAAATGATAATATCACTGTTTATGGAAATGTAAGTTTATACATTTAATTACATTGATTATTTTGCCTTTTTTTTATAACGGAAATTCATATTTATATTATTTGATTTTCAATTCGTAGTTAAATGGAGATTTGGAAGAAACGGTAAGATATACAGTTTTTTTTTTACTGTGTTTAGATTAACCCAATATAATATAGATTGTTTATGTCTTCGTAACTCATTGAAATTAGGTACGATTTCTTCAGGAAAGAAACTTAAGGATTGTTATTCGTGATGAGCGGGAGTACAATGCAATACAAGCTTCAAAAGTAATTTCTATATGAATGTCACGCACTAAGTAACAATAGATATACAATGTTCATTACAACTGATATATTTATTATAAACCAGCGAAAGCAAATGGAAAAAGAGAATCAAAATACAAGTGCAAAGAGAAAGGAAAAGGTGAATGAAACTTCTAATACAGTAAGTCGTTTGTAACAAAAAAAAAATTATGTCAACATGGAATTGTGTATTGTTTTAATAAAAAAATAAATTCTTATAAATTTGTAAGATGTGAATTAAAGATCAATGACAATAGAAAGAAGTAATTATTTGCTTTATTGTTTTACGTATGTGCATGTCCTTCAAAGTTTCGTATGTGATATATTGAAATGATTAAATTTAATTTCTTTAACCATTCTATTCATTATAAAAGTGTAACTTAATACGTGACGATATGTATTAAAAAATCTAAATTGATTTTTATGGATTAAATTTTTAAAAAAAATGAATTTAATGTATTTTTCGGTTAATGTTAAAAGATATCTGAATTTTTAAAAATCAAGTCAATAACTTTTTAAAAGTTTTGCGACAATCTTCAAATTCAATATTAAATCTTTTTAATTCATAAATTTAAATTAATATCGTCAAATATCATATGAGAATTTTCCTTTTTGATTTTAATTAAAATAGGTAACCATCAAAAATAATATTTCCAAAGTCGCAAAAGCCCAACGAGCACGTAGGGAAAGGGAAAAATATAACCGACAATTTGTTGGAGAGTCATCTACGTCTGCCCCAAAACGTAGAATTATTGAGCATCCTGATGTTAGTGTAATGACTTCTTTATGTTCACATTCATAAGTACATGTAGATATAAGTATTGAACAAAATACTACATCTGGAATGAATAGCAGAATTATCAGCACCATTAATCCTTTGCCTCTCAATCCTAGAGAACAAATTCTATCGGCAACAAGCGTTGATGGCATTACAGCAATCGAAGAGATGGATTTACCACAAGAGAATTTTCAGTAACTTAATAATAGATTTGAAATCATATTATCTAAAAATCTAAAAATATGTAATTCACACACATTATTTAAAAAAAAAAAATAGTTCCTTTATATATGTAGGCCAACTACTATAGAAAAATATTTGTATGATGAACAAAATACTGTTGGGTTCGAAAATTCTTCTCCAATTAACCCTCCGGCTCATATAAATTCAAGTCATCATTATCTCGGACCAATGGATGTTATTTGTTCATATTGCTCTGCGTTACATTAGATGGATGAACGATTGACAAAGTCATCACTTAGGCATCTTTTGTTTGGTACATGTTGTTTGTAAAGAAAAGTTAAATTACCTTCACTCCTTACGCCCCCTCCGTCGCTTAAATCGCTATATGATGGTAATAATGAAAATCTAAATATTTTCGCCGCTACACTCGGGAATATAATACAACAAATGTTTTTACGAGTCTTGGTGCTAGTTGGATAAGAGAGTTCTCAATGACAAGGGTCCGAACACGCTTGTGATACATGGACAATTGCAGCATAGGACTAGAGCATTAATTCCAAACACAAAAAGAGATGCAGTTTACTCTCAGTTGTACATTGATGATCTTGATTCTGCCTTCAATATTCGAAGTCATAGAAATCCTAATTTGAGAAGCGATGTTTTGCAGATCATACAAAATCGTTTGTATGAAAATAATACATTTATCGACAAATATCGACAGGCATACGCAATCTTAGATCAATTAAACGTAGAAGGTCAAAATTTGCATGTTCATCTTCGTTATAGTGCAACTACAGATCGCAGACGTTATAATTTGCCACAACAAATGAAATTGTGTTGTAATTCCGGAAGATGGATCCGAAATGAGTGGAATTAGAGACATTGTTTTACATTTAAGAGGTGGTAATTAGTTTATGCAAATTAATGAATGTCACCCAACGTATTTACCGTTGCATTACGTTCTTTTATTCCCTTTTGGTGAGCTTAGTTGGGAACCAGAATTTAAACAATGGAATGTCACACTAGGTCAGCACACCAACGATAGACTAACTCAACAACAATTTTATAGTTATCATCTGTTTGAGTGACCAACAAGGTATTATGCAATTCTTAGAGGAGGAAAACTACTTCAAGAATTTATAGTAGATGCTTGGGCAGCAATTGAGCAAAATCAGTTGAATTACTTTAGGTTAAATCAAGACAAGCTGCGTACTGAACTCTACAATGATCTTAATGATATAACTAATGAAGGGTTGGAGCCAAGACAAATTGGTTAAAGATTTATTTTGCCATCATCATTTATTGGGAGCCCTAGACATATGTTTGAAATATTTCAAGATTCAATGGCTATAACTCGGTTCAACCATCACCTTGATGTCTTCCTTACAATGACTGTTAATCCTAATTGGCCAGAAATCATTTCAGCTTTGTTGCCTCATTAGAATCCAACAGATCGTCTAGATTTAGTTGCCCGTGTTTTTGAGTTCAAAAGAAGAGCTTTGATGAAAGAAATTAAAATAATAAAGTCTTTGGGAAGAAGGTTGGTCACGTTTTTACAATAGAATATCATAAGCGAGGGTTGCCATACATGCACTTATTGATATTTCTTGATGGTCCGGACAAAATTCGGACATGTGCACAAGTTGACAAAATCATTAGTGCTGAATTTCCAGACCCAATTGAAGATCCGGCTTTTTCAAAACTATAAAGAAGTGTATGGTGCATAGACCTTGCGGTGCCTGAAATCCTAAGGCGCCTTGCCTGAAAAATGATAGATGCACAAAGAGATATCCACATGATTTTATGGCAGAAACTACTATGGGTCAAGATGGATATCCAATTTATCATCGACGAAATGATGGTAGAGTTTATACTGTAAGAGGATAAGAAGTTAATAATAGAGACGTTGTACCTTATAATCCTTACCTTTCTAGAATGTTTGACTGACACATTAATGTTGAAATTTCTCCTAGAATATTATATGTGAAATATATTCACAAGTACATTTATAAAACAGATGATCGGATAACAATAATGGTAGGAAAAGTGGACGAAATCAAGCAGTATCTCGATGCAAGATATATTGGACCAACTGAAGCAGCATGGAAATTATTCGATTTCATTTTACATGAAGAACTTCCAAATGTTGTTCGATTAGCACTTCATTTACCTGGAATACACCATATGGTATTTGATACTAATGAATAAATTGATTCGATTATTTCGCGAGCTCAAAGGCAAGTAACAACACTTACCACTTTTTTTTAAATATTGCGCATCACTTGAACATGCACGTGCTTATACATATTAAGAGTTTCCTCAGCATTTTGTTTGTGATAAATCTCATAAGGTATGGAAAGTAAGACAATGTGGGTTTGGAATTGGAATAATGTACTTTGCATCTCCAAAAGTTGGAGAAATATTTTATTTGCAATTACTACTGACAGTTGTCAAAGGACCGCAATCATTTGAGTGCTTACATACATTTAATAATGTTCAACATCCAACTTTCAAAGTCGCATGTGTCGCAAGAGAAATTTTAGAAGATGATGGAGAGTGGGTACAATATCTGCAAAAGGCATCAATTATGAGCACGGGATACAAATTAATAAGATTATTTTCTATCATACTCTCACAATGTAGCCTGGTGGATCCATATAAGCTGTGGGATCAATTTTCACTATATGTTTATGATGACCTGTCTCATAAAATTCGCACAAAATTTGGATTCTCTAATCCGACGGAACTTCAAATTAAAAATTACAGTTTGTATCTTCTAAATAAACTTTTACAAAAATTCGGAAAGAGTCTAGTTGATTTTCCATCCATGCCCAAACCTGTTCATAATTGAAGTACGGTTGTTGGTAACAGACTAATATGGGAACATCGATAATTAGAAAGCATGACACAGGATTTGAATGTCCAAGTTAATATTGATTGCCTAAGTAATGGTCGACGATATGCTTATGATTCAATTATGTCTTCGTTACTTGGTAATAAATAAAAGACATTCTTTTTAAATGGTGGCATTGGTACTAGAAAGACTTTTTTGTACAATACGATTGCAACAAAATGTCGTAGCCATGGTCAAGTTGCCATTATTGTTGCTTCGTCTGGTATTGCATCGCTACTTCTACAAGGAGGCAGAACTGCACATTCTACGTTTTGCATCCCTTTAAATATCCTTGAAAACTCGGTTTGCGAATTTAGTAAGCAATCATTGCAGGCAGAATTGTTCAGAGAAACTAAATTAATAATTTGGGATGAGGTCCCAATGCAACATAGGTATTGCGTTGAATCGGTAGATCACACACTTCAAGATATAAGAGATAACACAAATCCATTTGGGGGTATCACTGTTGTCCTTGGTGGAGATTTCAGACAAATATTACCCGTTACATCCAAAGGCGTTCTTCAACAAATTGTGGGTGCTTCGCTTAGGCGGTCTAACCTTTGGAAATTCATGAAGATGTTAATTCTAGATCTCAACATGCGCTTGAGTAGCATAAATACTGAAAATGATGAGTTTACCAAGTTTTTATTAGAGATACTGTTTATTTATTATATGTAGATAAGATTTTAAGAAGCTTAAACATTTTTTTTTCTTTTTTTTTTTTTGTGTGTGTTAAAGATTGGAAGCAATCCACGTGAGATAATAGAATTCCCATCAAACATCCACAGGTGCCAAACACTGTCTGAACTCATCTCAACAATTTACCTACAATTGAATGTTGTTGGAACTATTACCCCGACATATCTGACTGAGCGATCTATATTTTCGGCCCGAAATGACGATGTTAGTATGATGAATTCAGCAGCATTGGATGGTTTTCCTAGAGAAATGATCACATACTTGGCTGTAGACAAAATATCAGAAGATGATGAAGTTGATCGTCGAATCATTAATCGTTATCCCAATGAATATCTAAATTGGTTAGATCCTGCAGGACTTCCCCTGTTCAAATTAAATTTGAAAATAGATTCTCCGATAATGTTACTGAGAAATATTGCATCTAATAATGGACTATTTAATGGGACTCGATTGATGGTTGTTAGATGTGCTTCTCGAATAATTGAGGTAAGGATTGTAACGGGGGATAAATCCAGAAATTTGGTATTTATTCTGAGAATATCATTAACTTCTTCGTCTTCGGATTTTCCTTTTCAAATGACAAGACGATAGTTTCCTATTTGTTTGGCTTATGCAATGACAATAAACAAATCACAAGGTCAATCAGTGAAATTTGTTGGGATAGATTTGACTACACCAGTTTTTAATCACATACAACTTTATGTAGCTTTATCTAGATGTACATCTTTCAACCGATTAAGCGTACTTCTACCTGAAGATGGGCCTCAATCTACAACAAATATTATTTATCCAAAAATTCTAATATAATTAGAACAAGCATTGCATCAGTATATTGCAATTTCATATTAACATTATTGGGGAACATTCTAGGCAAAAGCGGAGTAGTACTAACCTTTCTAAGCTCTATTGTTTAATTTTTGTTTCATATTTTCAACTTATTTTGTAGTTTTACTTTTGTTATTATCATTTAATTCAAACACCCTTTGAGTATTTACCCAAAACTTTTGTTGTTTATATCTCAAATGAATTATAGTACGGTAATTCAATTAGTAATTCTTTTTTGTTGTTTGATTATAAATTTTTTTTATCATTACTATTTAATTATCTTCATTAGTTGTTGTTATGATTGGGTGAAAAAGTTCAACACTGATGAGGATAGTATTATGCGAGAACTGAATAATTGATATTGTTTCATTATCTTTATTTCTCATTTTATGCAAAAAATGAATATCATTGTATTTGTTTCTCAATTATATTTGTAAGTTTTTATAACTAATATGTTAGTTATTTGGTAGTGATGTGTTCATTTCAAAATCAGTTGTATTTTTTAGTCCGTGCCTTCAGGCATAGGGTATCGCTAGTTATATATGTTCTTATATGCTTGTCTATGGTTTTCCATTTCTCATATGTAAGATTGTCTACCATTTTTCCTTCTCCATCATTGATGTGACTTTTTGGGCATGGTTTGGATCCATTTGCATATTCAAGCAAATTGCTGGTATCAAGGGTATTCTTTACTTGAGAGTGTCATATCATATAATTTGTTGGATCAAGCTTCACATTGATTAGTGAGCTTAGATTTGAGGGTAAGAAAGTTAATTCTCCTGGCAGATTTGCAATTTGAACTGGATGAACAAAGTGATGAAATTAGTTTGATGATTTTATGATGGATGTTGCAGCTGGAAGCACCATAGATCTTACAGAGCTTAATGACGCAAGTCAAAAAGCTCTAATACCATGTTGAGATTCTGAAATTAAATGAAGAAGAAGGAAGATAAAAGGGAAGTTGTTGTACAAAGTGATCATTTCTTTATTATCTTTTTTCCCTATCTTTCAACAATACACAAGATTAATATATATAGGCTACCTGTAACAAACTCTAACAGAATAAATCTAGAAGATGCCTAACAAACTGTAACAAACTATTTTCTGTTGAGGAATCTGTTTTAGGCATCTAACCATCAGCCTATACACACGCACATTGTACTCCACAGATATTAAGCAGAACTAAGTTGAGCTCAGCTGAGCTGAGCTGGTGTGCTGAGCTGAGGTCTTGATTGTCATCATCAGGGCCCAAGTCCACTTGGGCCGTGACATTACGCTTAGAAAAATTGAGCTTACAGTCGTTGGTTTAGTGTTTGCTTAAAGAGTAATGCAAACTTAATCCAACAAACATGGACTAAAGCTCAATTAAGCATTGTACTCGCAATAACAATTAAATTAGATAACATCCCTCAAGAAGCTATTATATTACGCTCTACAAAATCCATTAATTCGTACGACTCGCGCAAGGTACCAAATATAGGAAAGTGTTACAAGATGTTCCTT
This sequence comes from Eucommia ulmoides, assembly GCA_016647705.1. Classification (NCBI taxonomy): domain Eukaryota; kingdom Viridiplantae; phylum Streptophyta; class Magnoliopsida; order Garryales; family Eucommiaceae; genus Eucommia; species Eucommia ulmoides. Next base: position 12,965,337 of record CM028339.1, on the reverse strand, counting down.
AATTGAATTCGAACTTCCAAGTTCCAATATGACTCTACTTAAGTAAATGCCTAGTTAACGCCGAGACTATAATTCAAAAAGCTTGTGATTATATGAACACTTAGGTGGCGTTTGGTTAATGTTCCCACTTTTCTCAACCCATTTGGGATAGGTTGGGTTGGGTTGGGTTGAGAATTCTATTTCTTGTTGGGAACAGAATTGCATTTGGTAACAACAAATTTTTCTTTCGTTTTGGGAACAGAATCGCATTTCGTAACGATATTATACTATAATTGTTTCCTCACAATTACTCTGTTCTTTTTATTTATTTCTTGAAGCTTACATCGAAGTACAAGAAATCAAAAACACTAATCCTGAGAGATCATCAAGAAATCATTGAGAAATCAAGAACAAATCCTAAACCAAAATAAAAAACGAACCGTTAACCAAATTCAAGAACCAAACCCTAAATCGATTTAAACAATGAAATCGAAATCGAAATCAAAAATCGAAATCAAAAGTCGAAATTGATTTCGTGATCGATTTCAGTAACAAAATCGAAGTTGAACCCTAAACCAAAATCAAGAACCAAACCCTAAATCGATTTGAGTAATGAAATCAAAATCGAAACCCTAAACCAAAATTAAGAACCAAAGCCTAAATCGATTTGAGTAATGAAATCGAAAAGATTTTAAAGGCGAGGATAAGGAATGATTTTGACGAAGATGAAATGAGGAAGATGAACGATTTCGATGAAGACGATAGCGATGATTGCTTCAAAGGCTACGAAATCAAAGGAAGAGTTACTCGGAGACCAGAAAATTGATTGAAACGAAATTAGAGCCCTCTTTCGTCGTCGGCTGAGAAATCGCTAGCAATGGCGATGGCGACGGCGACGACTGTGGCAGCGATGGGAGGCCGATTTCATCGAAAGCTGCAAGGTGGGAGGCATCGGCTACAGATGACGAAGGAACGACAAAAAAGAAGAAGATGTGAAAGGAAAAAGAAAATGGAAATCAGTTCAGCCAAAGTCAAACACTGGACCAACTAACAATATTTTTAACTCCTAACGTGTCCTTCATTTAGGCTGAGTTAGGTTAGGCAAAAAAAACACTTGTTTTTTATTCTCCTTTCTTTAGGTTTTGAAAAATTAATTTTCACTTTTTTGGGTTAGCTTGGATTGAGTTTTGTATTTGCCAAACGCATTCCCAAACATCAATCCCAAAAATTTTGGGTTAGGTTGGGTTAAGTTCGGTTGGGAACACTAAGGCCCCGTTTGGTTAGTGTTTCCAACTCAACCCGAAAATTCTAGGATTAATTTCTGGGAACGCGTTAGGCAAACACAAAACTTAGCCGAACTCAACTTAAAAAATGAGAATTGATTCTCAAAATCCTAAGGAAATGAGAAAAAAAAAAAAAAAAAAAAATTGTGCCCCAAAAAACTCAACCCAACTTTAAGGACATGCTTGGAATTTTCTGAAATGTTAATGAGATCCATCGTTCAACTTTTATTAAGCTCAATTTTTATTTTTATTTTCTCCATTCTCCTTCATTTGTCTTCTCTCTGCTCTTGGCCATTCTCCTCCATTCGTCTTCTCTCTGCAGCTCTGCTCCTCGCCATTCTTCTCCGTCTTCGCCGAACTCCTCCTCCCCAGTTGCCATCATATCCGCCATCTTCGCCGAACTCGTTCTCCTCCGTCTTCGCCGAACGCGTCTTCGCCATCCTCGCCATTGTCTTCGAACAAATCGAACAGGTCTAGGGTTTCGAAATCATGAAACCGATTTCGATTTCTATTTTAGATTTTGATTTCATTACTCAAATCGATTTAGGATTTTGTTCTTGAATTTCGTTTAGGGTTTCGATTTTTATTTCGATTTCGTTTTGAAATTTTTGGCTAATTTTCATGAAATCAATTATAGGGTTGATTCTTAATTTGGGGATTTTTACTAAATTTAGGGGTTTGGTTGATTTGGGAATTTTTGTTGAAATCAACTGAGATGGGTTTGATTTTACCAAACGCGATCCTGTTCCTAGTACAAAAAAAAAAATTATCGTTAGCAAACGCAATTTTGTTCCCATAAATAATTCTCAATCCAACTCATCGCAGTTGGGTTGAGAAAAATGAAAACACTAACCAAACGCCACCTAACCAAACGGGGCCTTATATTTTGTCTAACTCCTCTCTACGCCTCAACACAAGGAGAAGATATTGAAAAACTCATGTTTATATATAAGTACGAACTTTCAAAATCAATATTCTAAATCTTAATTCGCACTTCTAATGGTTGTCATCGCAAGTTATGTGACAAACAACAAAAACTTCTCTTCTACCAAATTCCTATCAGTTTTTGTACTTTTTAATAAAAGAGATGAGGACGCATAAGAAATCAATTAATTCTGGAAAAAGCACTACCCCTGATTGAGCTTATTTAAGCCACGGGATTCCAATTCTTTGTACCACTGGATTCGCAGGAAGGCATCCGCAACATCCTCTTTGTTATAGAAATGTTCTAAAATTATTGATAAATTATTATTCTTTTTATGCATCCTCCTAGTTTTTATATATGTAAGTGTTAATCTAGTTAGTAAATGAAAGTGTTTATTTTTTTGTCAATTAAATTTCAACTCGATGTAAATGAATGCGTTCATGAGATTATCCAAAAAATAATTAATTAAAGTGCAAATAAATAAGTTACACACTATATCCTAAGATGAATATATATACACACACATATAATTGATCGTGCATGGCCTTTTTTCTACCAGCATCATAGAATTGGAAACATTGACAGACCTGCAGTGTGGTGACACGTGTGGATTCTAAGGGTGGAGCATATCTGATGTGGAGGATGGATAGAATGACTACGTGGAAAGCTCCTTTGCTCACTTGCGTCATTAAAGTACACGCGGCTTGTGAATAGCCTATTACTATTGGTATCTTTTACACTTGAGCAGCATCCTCAATTTCTGGGAAAGTTAAAGTTTCTCTTAGTACAATTTTTTAATTATTTATATTTTCATGAGATTAAAAATATTAAGGGGAAAAAAAAAAACATTTTTAGGGTATATTTGTAGGAATAAAAATTCAACCCGAACTAATTGGTAATCAAACTAAACTAAAATAAACAGTTCAATTTAAAATTGATTAAACAGTTTTAATTATGATTTTGATTTCAGAATTGAAAATCAAAACGGTTTTGGTTTTGATTTTAATATAGTAACCTTGAAACCGAACAGTGTAAATAAACCACGTAATCAATATTTTAGATATATTTTATTACATATTCTACCTTTATTTTTTATTTATTTACATTTTGACCTCTAAGATTAATTGGGTTATTTATTTAAATAAAAAAAATAATAGTTCGCAATTTCACAGTATTAGTTTTGATTTTAGTTTTTTATAAAATGAAAAAATCTTAACGGTTTCACGGTTTTGATTTTAGTTTTGCATAAATTTCAACGGTTCGGTTTTAAAATCGCCTTCTTAAAAAATGATGGTTTTGATTTTGATTTTAAGTTTGGTATATACCTAACAATTTAAGTTTTGATTTCTAAGGAAACCGACCTAAAACCGAATTGATATTGTATATTTGTCAGAATGATGAAAATGAGAGACGAAAAGGGAAAAAATTACCTATTTAAAAAATCAAAAAATAAAAAGGTTATGTTTTTTAATATTATTTGGTAGATAAGGATTTAAAGGATAGCGTTGTTGATATTAGAAAAATTGGCGATAGGTTGATGGTTATGAAACTGGTGATTAGAGGGGAGGTGATTAACGTTATTAGTGTGTATGCTCCCCAAGTTAGACTGCAAGAAAATGTTAGACGAAAATTTTGGGAGAAAATGAACAAAGTCGTTCAAAGTATACCTAACCAAGAAAAAATATTTATTAGGGAAGACTTGAATGGATATGTCATGAAAGAAATGAGGACTTTCGAAAAACGTACATGGTGATTATAAATTTGGGGAGAAGAATGCAATGGGTAAAATAATTTTAGATTTTGCTATGGTATATGATTTAGTTCTTCTAAATACATATTTCAGGAAAATGGATGAACATCTTATCACATTTAAGAGTAGTCAGAGGAATAGCCAGATAGATTATGTCTTTACTAGGGCGAGTGATCGTTTAATATGTAAGAACTGTAAAGTCATACAAGGAGAGAGTATTGCTACCCAACATAGACTAATAGTAACTAATCTCAAGTTTTTGGGGTGGAAACGGGAGTCTAAGATAAGTAAGCATGCAAGGATACGTTGGAGAGATCGAAGAGGTGAAAAGATAGAGTTATTTAAGGATAAAATTAGCAATGATGAGTTATGGAAGAGACACGAAGATGTGAACAAAATGTGGATTGATATGGCGAGTCGTATTAGAGAAATAGGAAGAGAAGTTTTAGGAGTTTGTAGAATAAGAGGCCCACAATATAAAGAAAATTGGTGGTAGAATGAGGATGTCAAAAAATCGCTCAGGACAAGAAAATAACTTACAAAGAATGGCAAAAATATCGAAGTCGGGAGAGTTTGGAAAAGTATGAACATGCAAAAACATAGGCGAGAAAAGTAATTAAGGAATCAAAATTTAGGGCGTATTATAATTTATGTCAAAAATTAGATACAAAAGAAGGAGACAGAGATATATTTAAACTTGTTAGGCGACGTGACAAAAAATTAGAGATATTGGAAGTTTCAGATGCATCAAAGACACTGATAAAAAAATACTAGTGAAATATGAGAAGATTATGGAACGATGGAAAATTTATTTTTATAATTTATTTAATGAGAATGACGTCAAAAAATTTAGACTAGAGTTGCCTAGTTTATCTTCATATAAGATTTATAGGTTTCATAGAAGAATTAGGGTTCGAAAGTTAGAATAGCATTGAGAAATATGCGAATTGGAAAAGCAGTAGGGCCAAATGAAATCTCTATAGAGGTATGAAAACGTTTGAGAGATATTGGGATAGAGTGATTTACTAGACTTTTCAATGACAGTTTGAGAACTAAGAGAACGTCTGACAACTGAATGAGAAGTATCTTAGTGTCCATCTATAAAAATAAAGAGGATATTCAAAATTACACGAACTATTGGAGCATAAAATTTATGAGTCATACTATGAAACTTTGGGAGAGAGTGATAGAATATAGAATAAGACATGAAACGAGCATAGAAGATAACCAATTTGGATTTATGTCCAGCCGATCAACCACTGAAGCTATCTATTTACTTAGGAGATTAATAGAAAAATATAGAGAAAATAAGAGAGATTTATATATAATATTTTTGGACCTAGAAAATGCTTATAATAGGATACCTAGAGAAGTTTTGTAGTTGATGCTAGAAAAGAAATAGGTATCCAATGTGTATATCGAGGTAATTAAGGATATGTATGAAGGTATAGTCACTAGTATTCGAATAAGAGGAGACAATACTTGTGCATTTCTTATTAATATAAATTTACATCAAGGATCATCTTTAAGTCCTTATCTCTTCGTTCTAGTGATGGATGAGCTCACAAAACATATTCAAGATGGAATACCTTAGAATATGTTGTTTGCAGATGACATCATATTAGTGAACAAAAGTAGAATATGTCTTAATACTAAGTTAGAAAAATGAAGAGAAGCATTAGAGTCTAAAGGTTTTAAAGTTAGCAGAAGTAAGAGGAAATACATTCATTACAATTTTAATAATGCTCAAAGAGACGGTGCTGTGATCAAAATTGGAGACGAAGAGGTGCCGAAGGTTGATCGTTTTAGATATTGAGGTTCAATGATTCAAAATAATGGCGAAATCGGAGACGATATCACGCATAGAATCAAGGCAGGTTGGTTAAAGTGGAGAAGTGCAGTTGGAGTGATTTGTGATCGGAGAATTTCGTTGAAATTTAAAGGAAAATTCTACAAAACTGTTATAAAACCAGCGCTTCTTTATGGTTCAGAATGTTGGACGGTAAAAACGAAATCATGTCTAAAAAATTGGAGTGATAAAAATTAGGATACTGCGGTGGATAAGTAGGAGGACAAGAATTGATAAAATTAAAAATGAAACTATTAGAGAGAATTTAGGAATAGCACATATTGAAGAGAAAATTAGATAAAATCGTTTACAATGGTTTGGGCATGTACATAGAAGACCCATAGAAGCACCAATGAGAAAATGTGATTTAGTTCAAGTTCAGGGGACTATTAGAGGGAGAAGTAGACCGAAGAAGACATTGGACAAGACTATTATAAATGATTTGGCGACATTAAACCTGATAGAGGGGATGGCCCTTGATCGATCTCTATGGCGTAAATGAATTCATGTAACTAATCCTACAAAAGTGAGATAAAGGCTTAGTTATTGTTGTTGTTGTTATTGTATATTACAAAAATAAATTAAAATCTTGAGGTTGATCTAAAGGAAAAAACAAATGAGTTTTGAGGTCCTAAAAAATTGTCGTCGTCTCAAGGAAAAACTAGCGTTCCCAACCAAAAATCTAGCTCCCCCCCACGGTATGTTTAGATAGGGATGTCAATAGTTCGGTTTCGGTTCAATTCCATACAAAACCAAAACCGTTAAACATATATCAAATTAAAACCAAAACAAAAATCGCTGTGTTTTTTTTAAATGGTTTTACAATCAAACAATTTAACTTTATAATAAACCAAAACCAAAATCATGAAACCGTTAAACCATTTAAAAAATTTCAATTTTATAAAAAATTAAAACCACAAAACCATAGACTGTTATTTTTTATATATAAAGATAAACATAACTAAAATATAAAACCACGGTAGATGTTGAAGGACAGTTTGCGCCAACACCATCTACTAATGGTGGATAGTGGTGGTTATTGAGGATTGAGGTTCCATAATAGAGTGAAGATGAGAGAAGTCAGAGATGAGAGAATGTTGGGATGGAATGGAAGTCCAAAGTCGATTAGGCTACAGCAAAAATGAGAAAACCTAACCTTAACATATATATATATATATATATATATATATATATATATATATATATATATATATATATATTAGGAGTTAAACTATAAATATATAAAACTATTACGCATTCAGTTTCACAGTTACTATCCCAAAACTAAAACCAAAATCAAAATCGCTTCGAATGCTAATTTCAAAAGTAAAATTGTAACCAAAATCATTTAGTCAATTTTAAAATCGAACAGTTCGATTTGATTTCTTTCGATTTCCTGTCGGTTCAGTTTTAATTGGCATCCATATGTTTAGAGATAGTTATTAAGTCCTAAACGAGGTCATTCATCAGTCACAGATCTTCCAGTTAATTGCACGCCATTGTTGAGACCAATAAAATAAAGGGACATTTGATGGGAGGTCCCTTATTTCACCCTTAATTTTAAAAAAATCTCAAAAGCGGAATGAACTTGTGTTTTAGTCCCGCCTATTTAAAAAGACGGAAGCACACTACACGCGCCTACACACACACGATTACATGTAACAACTTTATATGTAAATTTTTGTTAGATGTAACAAATATTACTGTATTTTGTAACATGTAACTAATTTGTATGTAAAAATTTATTAGATATAATAAAAAGCACACAAAATACATGTAACTAAATGTACACAAATACATATAACTAATATTTAACTAAATTTTTTATGTAATATTTGTTAAATGTCACAAATATTACTTAGATATATTTAATTGTAACATATAACTAATATTATATAATTACATGTAACCAAAATACACAGATATATATATCAAAATATAATAATTATTAAATTATAATTAATATTTGTTATATGCAACTAATATTCACTATAATACGAATTTACTCATCAAATTCTTTTTACAATCGCTGCAATGCAGGACTAAAACTCAAGCGAAATCCAACTTAAGAGATTAAATCAAAACTTATATTTTAAACGGGACTTTTTTAAAATTAAGTTTATTATTTAGGACTTCTCGCCTATTATCCCTAAAATAAGAATTTATACCATCATATACAGGGTTAAAATAGTGGGTAATCAAGCCTTAAAATACCCCCTCAACACATCCAAAACCCGGGCAGCTACTTCAGACCCAAACAACCTGGGAAAACTAGAACCCAAATCAATCTCAACCGTCTTCTTTTTTATGATCTGATCCCTCTCCGACAAGTAATCCCTTTCATTTTCACCCACTTCTCTCTTCCCACAAGCACAATCATCCAACCACACCCCCAACATTTCAACAGTAATCGCTCTCAAATGATCTCTAACAATCTCCTCCATCCGTTCAGATTTCCCGGCCTCTGTCTCTATGAGAACCGCAATTGCCGTGGGAGAGAGAACAGAGCGAATGTAGAGGGATGATGAGAAGTAAGGCCGCACCTCAGGGAGATTCGTCAATTGTTGTCTGAATTTATCCAAATTTGTGTCCTCGTAGAAGGTTTTAAGGTAGTCTGGATGAAGGACAAGCTCCTTTCGGGGAGGCAAATCGAGGATGAGGACAAGAGATGTTGCACTGCTCCTGATGAGCTCGACCAAGAAGTTAGGTGCATCGGTGGAGGAGTTGAGGTAGGCCGAGAGGCTTGTTATGTTCAAGGCTCCACCTGATGGAAGATCGCAATGTATCCAACTTCCAAGTACGAAATCAATCTGCTACACATTTAATTATTTAATCAATGTATCCAACAACTAATGCTCACTTTCAAGTTCAACCTGTGCAGTGGAAAAAAATGAAGACTGCTACTGTTAATGCTGCAAGAAACCAATAAAAAGGAAAAATTTGTATTTTGACCTTTAAAGTTTAGGGTGGGTGTCTAAGTGGTCCCTGTAACTTGAAAAACATTACATTTGACCCTGAGGTTTGGACTGGTGTCAATTTGGCCCAATCATTAACGGTATGTTAAAATATGGACAGAAGTGGCGAGATACCATAGAGCTAAGACGTCACTGGTGAAGCTTCCGACCAGCGATAGTAGCTGATAGGAACAATAGGGCTTTTCAAGTAAGGAGAAGAAAAGAAAAATTACATTTTGTACCATTAAATTTATTTTAAGTGACTAAATTGTCCCTATGAGATTAATAGTACCTAGAGTGACAAAATTACCCATAATATTAATGTTGTTCCATGCTTTGCACATGCACATTTCCGTCCTTATTTTAAAAGACCATCAATGATTGGACTAAATTGACATCCAGCCCAAACCTTTGGATCAAATGTGTTGTTTTTTAAAGAAGACACTCGCCCTAAACTTTAAGAATTAAAAGTCCAAATTTCCGTAAAAGAAAATCAGAGGGATTTTAGGTATGGTCCTACCTTTTCTTAGAAGCTGCAAGCCAGTGTGTTCTTCCAAATAAAGCTAACAATAGACCAATTAGGCATAGAAGAAACGGTTTTAAAAAATTCACAGGATAAAGAACCATGGACATATGCAGTTGCAGTCTCAAAGCAAAATACTGTTTTCAATCTAGAAAAATCTTACTCACTCATAACTGGGTTAATGATAGCATCCTACAAAGTTCTCCTGCTAAATAATCCAAGGTTTAACCTACTAACTAAAGCAACAAGTAGAAATCCTTCTGTTCTGCTAATAAGCTTGACCTAACAGCCATTGGATTCAATATTTTGCTTAATAGAGTAACGCAAACTTAATCCAACAAACATTTGCTAAAGTTCAAGTGAACTTTGCAATCCCAAAACAATTACATTATATAATACCCCTCAAAAAAGTATTTCTTATATATAAGGATTTCTTAAAAACCCAATTTACCAGACAAGAAAGTGGTTCCTTAGGTGGCGTTTGGTTAGTGACTCTGTTTTTCTGTTTCTACTTCCAATAAACCAAGATGTCAGATGGGATGGAAATTCTGTTTTTATTCTGGAGTATTCCGGAAATAAAAACATGTTTGGTAACGGTCATTGTCCTGAAATTGTCTCTTTTAATTTATGAGAACAAAAACAAGAAACATATTTGATTGCAACATTTGTTCTTTCTTTTTTTCAAAATGTATGGTTGGTCGGTGGGTTGGTGTTAGCCGGCGGGTGGTTGCGGCTGGCAAGATGGTAGTGGGAATAGTTTTGTGGGAGTGAATAGGAAACAACATTTTTTTGTTTCTCAGATTCTCAAGAAATTTAAGAAATAGTCTCAAATTAATCCCAAAATTTTGGGAATAGAAAAGTAATTACCAATGTGTTTTTGTACATCAATCCTAAAATTTTGGGAACGGGAACAGGAATCAGGGAATAGAAACAGTAACCAAACGGGGACCCCGATCTTCAAAGTTCCAATCTCACTCCACTTGAGCAAATCCCTAGTTGACACTCAAGTTTCCAAAAATATTATCGGATTTCTTAGTAATTTAGAATTGTTTTCACATTCACCTTGAGACAAAATCTAGAAAAATGATTCAGAAAGCTCGTGATTATATAAACATGTACAGTAGCCATCTTATTTTATCCTCCTACTTCTACTTCTCTCTCAACATAAGAGAAATAAGATAGTGCTCATATTTATAAAAGCACGAGCTTCCAAAATCAATATTTTAAACCTTAACTCACAACCACAAGTCATGTGACAAACAACAAAAACTTTTCATCCAATAAATTTTTGTGCATCTGTCACTTTCTTTATGTTCTTCTGATAAAAGAAAGTGGAATAGAAAAGAGGATGCATAAGAAATCAATTACTTTCGGAAAAATCACTCCCCAGCCACTGGATAACATGCTTAAGGAGCTCATCTATGGTCAAACTTTTCCGGAGCCCTGTACCGATACAGTAGGGCATCCAAGAGAACAATGTGGAGATTCCTCTTATTAATTTAGACACCAAAAGAAAAATCACTTCATCAATGCATAGGCCTCAAATGCCACCAAATTTCATTGTGGCCATGCCACAGAACAGAAAAATGCAGTGTAGTGGCTTGGCAGACTGATATTAGTAAGGCAAAACCTACCATCTGCTCAAGAGTATTAGGGCTCGAGGCAGCATCCAATAAGCAAAAGCTCAATATCCAGAAAGAGGATCACTTCATGGTATCTATATACAAACATCAAAGCACATGCCTCAGGATAAGCACAAAGCCACAAGCAACGGAGTAAGAAATGGGACCTGAACCTTCAAAGACCATGCAATGACCACAGTACCTACAACACAGCATGAAAAACAACCATATCCAATATCTTCTACCCTTTCACCTAAAAGATTTCCTCTCACTATTCCTTGCTCCATTTCCTTTATAGAGAACCCCATATCAAATCAACAGGAATCCAGACTTCTAGGTTTCCATATATGGGGGTGGGGGGTGGGGGTCTTGAGTTCAAGGTTAGTCCTTCTTCCAAAAAGGCAGAGGGTCTCACTAACCTCATTGGAGTTCTTCTATAAGGTCGGAGATTCATTCAAACTTGTCTTAAGGATCAACACATCAAAACAATTGAAGGGGCTAGGCGCAAAAAAATGAAGAGCATTCACCCAATTAATAATGTTGATTTGAGCAGGCAGCAATATTTGATCACTAAATTCACAGTAGATTGTAAACTAGACTAGTAAGCGGGAGCGCAACCTTCCAAGACTTCTCCTCTATCCTTTGTCAAGAGATTCCAACCTCAAACCATATGTCTTTGGGAAGCTCACAAATTCGATCTGGGATTCTAACACTCTTCATATTGAAAATGAATTTTTCTACTGTTAATCCAAGCAAAAGCTAATATAATGGTCTCTTAGTTAATCTACAGTTTTCAATATCGGATTGCTTTGCATGATGGTGAACATCCGACTGAAACATAGGGATTCCAATAAGTAGAGTTTTGTTGAATTTTAAATCGTATGTTCAAGACATCTACATTATAAATCAAGATGGGATTTGAAAATGTCGTTTAATTAATGGTTGAGATTAATTTGATAAAAATAAACAGATAAGAACACCATGAGATTTTTTAGGGGAAAATTCTCGCTCAAATATTTCACACCGCCAATGAGTTAAATTATATTTTTTCCACTTTTAAGTCACATTTGTATTTAATTGTTAAATTTTTTATAATTTACACTTCAGATTATAAAATTGATATGGGAATTTCTAGTAAATTTATGAGTAAATACACCAAATTTAGCTTCACCAACTAAAAATAGACATTATGGTCTCCGTACTCAACAAATCCGTTAGTCTAAGAATTTACCGACGAATCAAATTATGATACAAAGTAAACAAGTCATTGCATTAATAAAGACATTAAAGAAAAAAAGTTAATGTTCGAAGCGGAAACTGTTCTACCATAAGCTGAAATCGAAATCGGAGAGAGATAGGAAGAGATACCGGGGAGGATTCGAGGCCTGATCGAACAAGAAGAGAGGCGTGGGCGGACCCCGACTCGTTCTGGTAGTATTCCACATCCGGAGGAAGGTTACAAGGTAGAAGATAGGGCTTAAGGCGCGACTCCAAAGTCGAGACCAGCTCCACCATCAGTTCCCTCTGTGGGGCAGAAACATACGGAAACTCCATGAAACTTCTTCGCCCTCCATCCTGCGGATCCATGAGCGAAGAAGAGGAAGAACAGCCGGCGATCCGATAACTTCTCGATGGAGCGGGGCGACAAGAGTGAAGTGTACGAAGAGGAGGGAGTGGGAAAGTTGGATGCAGGGAGTGAAAAACGATAGCCATACGCTCGCTCCGATTCACCTTGCCTTAGTCGTCATTTTTTCAAGAAATGGGTTTTAGTAATACTTGGGCCACGGCTGTGTGTCACGGGCCGAGCCTTTTGAGGCTAGAAAGTGGACCGTGCGACGCTAACTAGGGGATCGCCTAGTAGCAAGCCTGAAGATCAGAGGATCTTAAATAGCGGAAGCGGTTTCAATAGCAACGAGTTTCCCTACAACAACACATGCCGACAATGTAGAGAAGAATACAATTACAATAACAACAACAATTGTATTAATATCAAAGGCTACAAGGTGTGAAAGGCTTGAATGACTTCAAGAGCATGTCCTCTCACATAATACTTTACGGAAAAAAAATACAAGTGACCACAATAGACATCATTATGCTCGAGGAGTCATAATGGTGTCTTTCTACAAGAAATGAAAGAAATAAACTAAACTAAGCTAATCTAAGCTAAACTAGTCTAGAAAACAAATGAAAAGGGTCACGGACAAGCGGCCATGTGCGAGAACAAGCACTGGACAAGCTAAGACCGTGACATTCTCCCCCACTTGAGCTGTCGACGTCCTCGTAGACTTCTTCTGATACTGCTTCTGATTTGGTCTGCGGTTGTAACGTCTTCTGCTGTCTTCCAGATATGTTGGCTTTATAGAGCTTATCCACTGAATGAGGATACAGTGGCTGGTCTGCGACAATCTCACTAGATCCCAAGTTGACATCAAAACACTTGTGTAGATTGAAGCACGAATCAATACCCCTCGGAACATTCCACAACTGAGTATCATGCTTGAGAACCTGTGCGGCGGTGTCCTTGGAATATTGGAATTGAAGTGCTGGATATAAGGCTGTAGAACTCAATGCTTGATCCACCACTACAACTGATGTACCTTTGTTCCCCGAATTTCCGACCTTCGGTACACAAAGTCGGTACTTCCGTCTTTCTGGATGTAGTCCCACCGAAAGCAAGTGGGTCTTCGCACTGTTAACTAACATGAAAGTGGATTGGCCCAATGGGAACTTGATATCTGTAGATTTTTCCCCATCCGGATGAGGGGGAAACTCCTCTGGAATTTCTCTTGGAGAAGCAATTCGAACATAGTCAAACAACCCTTTTGCTGGAATCAAAGGGGGCACTTGTGGGTTAGTTTCTCCCCCACTAAGTACTAGAAGGTCGTCTTGATCTTCCTCCATCTCAAGCTGCAGAGCCGAAACGGATCTGTCTTCAATTGAATATTGCGTTGTAGGAATGACACATGATCGATCTCCCATCATACAAAGCGAATCTGCAAAAGGCATTGGGACTGCCTTAGTGTCCATAAAGAATTCCATCCCCAATACCACTTGAAAATCATCCATGGGAACAATGGTGAAGTTGAGGAACCCATCCCACGGAGCAATCTTCGTGTGTACCGTGTTGGCGACTCCAATCACGGGACTCGCTTCAAAATTCACGGCCTTCAATCTCCCTGAGTGCTTTTCAACACGTAAGCCCAACCGATTAGCTTCCTTATCGGACATAAAATTGTGTGTAGCACCAGTGTCAACTAAAGCACAAGAATTCCGCCCATTAATTCGAAGGTCCACAAACATGAGATTCTTCTTCATGACCTTCTTCTTCGCGACCGGCTGTCGCTTCATGGCATTCAACAAACGAATTGTACTCATTTGATAAGCATCAGACTCGTCTGAAGTTTCCTCCTCCTGCTCTACAATATATTTTCCCCGACGTTCCTTTTCTTCCTGAATCGATGCTTGCAACGCGGACAAAGCATGTTTATGTGGACAATCGGATACATCATGATTCTTGTTGCACAAAACGCAATGAGTTGGATTTTTATGGGCCTGTCTGCCCCAGTGAGGCTTCTGGTTTGCCGAACCTAGTGATGCCCCTGAGTTGTTGAACGAATGGCCAGATCTTGAGTGCTGACCTCGGCGCGGACTCCTTGAATTAGAATTTGAGTTGGGGTTGCTCCAACGTCTTGGTGGGCTTCCCCGAGATGATTGACCTCCACTTCCATCATGATGGGTAACATTCTTGTCTTTCCTCTTATCATGGTTAGTGGTAGGTTCAGGAGAGTAATCAGTTACTCTTTCTGCAGCAGCAACGGCAGCAGATAAATCAGCAGGACGTTGTCTTTGTATTTCCTGACGTACAAAATCTTTTAAGCCATCTAGGAACCAAAACAACTTGTCCTCTTGGGACATTGTACGAATGTCCAGCATGAGAGCCATAAACTTCTTGACATAGTCTCAGACTTGTCCGGTCTGTTTCAACTCTCTCAGTCTTCGTCGAGCCGTGTACTCGACATTTTCAGGAAGGAATTATACCTTAAGTTCAGCTTTAAGGTCTTCCCAAGTATTGATAGTGCAGCTTCCCTCCCGGATGTCTGCATATTTGGTTCGCCACCATAATTTAGCATCACCACAAAGATACATGGAAGCTGTTGTCACATTTTCTTTCTCGGAGGTTACTCCGGTGCCCCGAAAGTATTGCTCCACATCGAAGAGGAAGTTTTCAAGTTCCTTGGCGTCTCTTGAACCGCCATAGGATTGAGGTTCAGGAAGGCGAACCCTCGAAGTAGGTTGCCTGGAGTCTCTAGCAAGAGCTCGGTACACAATGTTCTTCAAGTCGTCCAACTCACTTTGGAGATCAAGGACTGACTGTTCCATCTGAGCATGATGGCCAGCGGATGTCTCGGCAACTAGGCCCATCCGTTCGATCAGATGATCGATTTGGGGGTTCTGAGATGTCCCCTCCCCATTAGCATTAGGGCTTCGCAAAAGAGCTAGAGCAGCGTCAATGCGGGAAACGCTTTGTTCAAGCGCGTCGAGACGATCTTTCGTCGACATGGTATTTCACCAGCGTAGTCAGGCAACAGATCAGTCCGTTGCTCTGATACCAACTGTCACGGGCCGAGCCTTTTGAGGCTAGAAAGTGGACCGTGCGGCGCTAACTAGGGGATCGCCTAGTAGCAAGCCTGAAGATCAGAGGATCTTAAATAGCGGAAGCGGTTTCAATAGCAACGAGTTTCCCTACAACAACACATGCCGGCAATGTAGAGAAGAATACAATTACAATAACAACAACAATTGTATTAATATCAAAGGCTACAAGGTGTGAAAGGCTTGAATGACTTCAAGAGCATGTCCTCCCACATAATACTTTACGGAAAAAAATACAAGTGACCACAATAGACATCATTATGCTCGAGGAGTCATAATGGTGTCTTTCTACAAGAAATGAAAGAAATAAACTAAACTAAGCTAATCTAAGTTAAACTAGTCTAGAAAACAAATGAAAAGGGTCACGGACAAGCGGCCATGTGCGAGAACAAGCACTGGACAAGCTAAGACCGTGACACTGTGCATGTTCACTAATTAGTCCTCCTTTCCGTTGTCTACAAATATATAATAAATTAATTTTAGACCAAGTATTATGCGGTTCTAGTACAAAAAATTATATTAATATATAATTTTTATTTAAATATTAGACATAAGTACAATTAATCTTTTAATTTTATAATTCAAATATTTTATGAAAATATGGAAAAAATAAATTTTAATATTAAAAAATAAAAACAAAATTATAACAAAAAAAAATTGTTAATATCAATCTTTAAAACTATTAATGTCATCACTCATATTTAATTTCAGAAAAAAAGTAAATAAGCTTCTAAAGGGAGTTTTTCAAAAGTTTTTATTTACTTATTTTATTCAAATAATTATTTAAAATAATATAATAGGTATTTTTTATATTATTTAATAGTTTCTATTATTTAGTTAAAAATTATTAGAATACTCTTTTGAGCAAACAAAATTTAATAAATTTTATATGTAATTAATAGATAGAGAGTAAAAATTTAATTAAATGGTTGGATAGAGAGAAGTCAAAGAAGAGATAAATTACATATAATTAATTATAATAAAAACAACCATGAACTATATGGGTAAGTTTCAGTGATACCATTATCATTTAAAAAACTTATAACGATATCTCGCGTCATTTGAAAAACATCTCCCACACTCCTTTCGTTTGATGTTAAATATAAAATTATTTATTTGTCTTTCTCACTATACTATTAAAAATTTTAGTTAAAATTATCAAATAAAAGAATGACTCTTATAACCCTCTTAAAAGAATTACAATTTTAGACAAATTTGATTTTTGTATTTAAATTTTGTTTATGTAATACATTTTTAATTTCTAATTTTTCTTTTATTACTTCTTGGATCAATTGTTAGTTGCTACATATTTTTTTAGTATTTAAAGAGTACTTGGTGCTAAATTTTATAAATTTAAAATTATTCTGAGAATTAAATATTATTGGTTTATGTAATACATTTAATTTCTTTTTTAATTACTTTTGAGATCAAATTATGGTCTGTTATAATTTTTTGAGTATATAAAGAGAATTACTATTGATTTTTTAAAATTTAAAATTATTCTAAGAACTAAATATTTTTTTATTTATGAAATTTAGTTACAATTTATATATAAACTATTTCACTTAATTATAGTTTTTTTTTTAATTGTTTTGGTGAAGTTTTCATATGAGAATTTATTTAGTAATATTTTCACTCAAATTAAAAAACAATGAGCTTGTGGTTTTTTTAATTATTATTTTTTTTTTTTACTCTTTATTATATTTGTACTTTTTATCTCTTTTTGTATATGAAATTATTTGCATAAAAAGAAAAAAAAAAATCATTACTTCTGTCAACACTTATATGAGAAACAAAAAATATAAAGAAGAAAAAAAGAAAAATATATATTTTTAAAAATAAAAAGTCTAGTAAGTATGAAATTATCTGCACAAAAAGGAAAAAAAATTATTACTTCTATCGACACTTAAATGAGAAATAAAGAATATAAAATATAAATAAAGAAATATTTTTTTAAAAAATAAAATAAAAAGTCAACAAGTGAAACATTTATAGTTATTTTTTTTCCAATTTATGTATTTATCATTTAAAACTTATTAATAAAATGTTAATAAGGCTCTTTCTCTTGGACGGTGTAACGCCTCTCGGTGTCATCTAACTTTCGACTCTCATAAGCCACAGGAAGTCCTTCTTGCAGAAGAACTTCCCCAATAGCAAAGTCAGAGGCATCCGTGTGGATTTCATACGGTTTGGAGTAGTCGGGCAAGCATAAGACCAGCTTCTCCGAGACGGCATTCTTCAAATCAACAAAGGCACGTTGGCATTTCTTCGACCATTCTCACGTCTTGCCTTTCTTCAATAGATCGGTGAGAGGGGCGACTCAAGCTGAATAACACCTTATGAATAAAAAAAAATAATTATTTCTATCAACACTTATATGAGAAATGAAGAATATAAAAAATAAATAAATAAATAAATTTTAAAAAAAAAAAAAAAAGTCAGCAAGTGAAACATTTATAGTTTTTTCAATTTATTTATTTATCATTTAAAACTTATTTAAATAAAATATTAATTAAAGATAGAAAATTGAGAAAAATAGATTTTGAAAGCATTTAATTGGAATTAAAGGTGTGAATTAAGAATAAATGAGAATGTAAGAAATATATTTATTGTGATATCATTCATTCTCAAGTTTTGTCTTCCACTTTCAGTATATACATATATATTGGCCCAGAGAAATACCCAAGATGGGGGTGAATTGGGTAATATTAAAAATTAATCCAAATAAATAATAACACTTCAAAAATTAAACAATTAATTTTATCCTAAAATTACTTATTATCTTTATAGCAGCGGATAAGTGTAATAAACTCTAGGTGCGCACCCAAACAATCACAAAATAAAATAAAGGAAATAAGTAATACAGTACACACCGATATATCTTGGTTCACCAAATTACTCTTGGCTAATCCAGTTCTCCAAACTCCACGGAGATTCGCACCCACTAAACTCAAGATTCCTTTATAGGTAGGAACCGAACCCTCACAATAATTCTTTTTGCAGGCTCAGAATTAACCTTTACAAATTTCTTTTCACAGGCTTAGGAATAACCTCTACTTTTTACAGGTTCAAGAATAACCTAATCCTATTACATGGAGAATCACAACCTAATTCTTTTTATACCTTAGGCTCAAGAATCAAAACCTCACTAACACTCCAAATATCCGTTTACTCGATAAGGATTGAACCGTTACAAAATTCACACAAATATAATTATATCCAAAAAGAATTACTACCTTAATCTCTTTACAAGAAGAGACTGAAACCAGCTACCCCTGATTAAATACCCCCAACAGTATTTAATCTGTCATACTATTCACTAATACAAATTGATAAGCAGATTATCTCACTCGGAACTTCTACCACCCCAGATAAATTAAACCTCGATTAATATCTCAAATCTAGTGATAGAAAAGTGTGAGATCGAAAATCTGATTTTAAACAAAAGATGGGTAGCAAATAATTCAGCAAGTAATCAAATTTAAGAAATTGTTTATAAAATATTTTCTTCAATAAAGAATCAAAAATAATTTCTAAAGATTAATTTCCAAAATTAAACAAGCAATGCAATATAGAAAGTAATTGGAAAGATCTCACCCAAAATCCACAGAAAAATAAATGGAGCGATGTTACTTCAGAATCGATAGCAACAAAGATTAATAGCCAATAATTCTCAAGATCGTCTCTTAAAATAACTCTCACAAAATCTCAGAATGATATTTCTTAAAACAGCTTAATATGATCTCAACTTTTTAAGCTCACTTCTCTTGATTTTGATTAATGATATATGAAAAACACAGGTCTATAAATATGAAAAATAGATCAGCTCTCTAAAGGTTAGTTCTCATGTATCATGACATTTAAATGCTTTCTTATACCCCTTATATCATTATGACTTCATTTTGGTTCAATTCACTTAATTATAGCTTTTAAATCTTTCAATTAAACCCCTCAAATATTTCTCAATCTTAATTAAATAGAATAGAAACAATTTTATGTACCAATTTGAGAAACATTCAAACTTAATAAACCAACTTAATAGGATTTAAATAATAAGTGTAGCATATCTTGAATATCATAAAATCTCTTAAATCTCTCACAAATCCCAACAAAAAATGATTACTTTTAGATATGATTTTGGAATACACAATATCCTGAAACAGACACTCCAGTCAACCGACCAGTTGACCGTTCAATTCAGGATGTAGTCAAGCCAATAATTTTATACTCATCGGTCGACCTATCTGTCGACTTAGAGATTCAAAGAGTTTGATTTATCTTTACCGGTCGACCTACCTATCGACTTAGAGATACAGAGAGTTCATCTTCTCTTTACCGGTTACCATACCTGTCGACTGCTAAATACAGAGAGTTTATATTGTTTTGTCCGGTCGACTTACCAGTTGACTTATGTATGCTGGATCTCTTTTCTAAACTCGTTTTTAACTCATTCTTATTTACATTTTTGCTCCTTTAACCATTTTCTTTTTTAAATAAGCTCCACTAACTTCTTAAATTCTATTTTAGTTAATTATAAATATTTCTTTTCAAATACACATAGGAGTAAATAATTTCATCTTATCAAAACGCACATAAACAATAAAAACTTTTTGTATCGTGTGTGTTCCTAATTGGGATATTAAGAGTTGAAATTCACCTGAGTTGTTTTCCCTAATTTCTTCAAACTCTTAATTCTTCATCATCTTTGTCATCATCATTTAGCATCCATTCATAATTTGTCATCTCATCTTCATCACTGGAACTAATAAACTGAAACACTTGAACAAACCATTAGTCTCACTAAAAATATTAACGTTTAATTGTCCATTAAAATCTTAGGATCAACAATATAGATTTACTTCTGTCCTTCTTTACAAAAATCGTTGGCCATCATTTTATCAATAAACAACCATAAAAATAAATATCAACAAAAAAAATATGATTCCTGAATGTTAATAATTAAATTAAATTCATAAACAAATATCATTTTAATCTATATTCTCCTCTTCAGTTTGATATCTATATTGATTATTTTTTGTTCAAAAAAATTATATAGTGAATATTGTTTTTGGTAGATATGAAGATGAAAAAACAGAAATAAGACAAGTTCAAAACATAGCAACAATCAAAAATAAAAATTAATTAAGGCACATGTGGAAAGCCATTTTATCCATTTGTTCAAACAGAATGTCCTCAAGGTCCATAATTGGGGTCTCAAGAATGTTCAACGGACAATCTTCATTGGCACCCCTTTTAGCAAGAATATCCGCACACTGGTTCGTTTCTCTAGGAGCGAATTTCAATGTGTAACCGTTTAGAAGGAGGACTCTCTTGCATTCTTCAATCCAATCTTTGAACCTATGGTTAGCAGGACACAGGTTTCGGATAAGCATGACCACTTCCACATAGTCCGTTTCTACAATGACACGAGGTAATCTCTACTTGCCGCAATATTTATACCAATAACTAGGCTCCTTAACTCAGCTTCAAGGGCAGTACAGTTATCCACAACAACATAGTAACCCATCTTCTACACCCAACATTATCTTTGAGAAGACCTTCAATCCCTTCCTTTCTTTGATCACCTTTAGCACTTCCATCCGTGTTAAGTTTAAGGAATCTTGAAGCAGGAGGGAATCAATCGGTGCAAGGTTTTTTCTATTCATTTAGGAAATTTGGTTCAAGAAATGATTTGGAAAGGTCCCGAGCAAAGTTTGCAATACGCCGAAGAGTGAGATTTGTAGGATTGCAACTTTCCTCAAAGACTTTTTTATTCCTATCTTTCTAAATTTCTCAAATGGTGGCAACTAACAGGAATTATAAAAACTCCCTTTCAAGATGATTTTTATCCATTCCCAAATATCCAAGGTCACTTGATTGAACTTTAAATTAAGGCTACCAATATTATCCCAAATAACTGAGGCCTTAAGGCAAGTTCTAATAGCATGGGTAATATCTTCATTAGCTAGTTTACATCTTTGACACAAGCCTAAGATATCATTACTCCTACTAGCTCTAAAAGAGTTAGTAATAAGTCCTTTTTTTTTTTTTAAAATAGTTCAGAAAAAGAATTTTATGTTTTGTGGGACTTTCAGTTTTAAAATCCAATTCTATTTATTAGGAATGATAGTATCATTGTTATTAATCTCCCAAGATAATAGGCCGATTTTATAGAAAAAAAAAAATCCTAGAGTTTTCAGGCTCCCAAAGAGGTTGATCAACTTTATCAAAGGACGAAGACTGAAACTCATTGATGTTTATTTTGGTTTCCTCATTAGTGAGGTAGAGAATAGGAGAAAGGAACCATTGTCCTTCCTCAGCAACAATATATGTCACCTTTAAGTCAAAGGCATCCTGGATATCCTCAAAGCCTAAAGGTTTAACACTACACCACCAGTCCGTCCAGAGGTTAATAGATGTAACGTTACCTACACTCTATTTAATACTTCGTCGCAAAATATCACTCAAGGCTTTCATACCTCTCCAAATATTGGAACAACCATGTTTGATTTTCACAATATCTATCGCCTTTAAGTCAAAGGCATCATGGATTTCCTCAAAGCCTAAAGGTTTATCACTACACCACCAGTCTGTCCAAAGGTTAATAGACGTAACGTTACCTACACTCTATTTAATACATCTTCGCAAGATATCACTCGAGGGTTTCATAACTCTGCAGATATGGGAACAACCATGTTTGATTTTTCAGGAGTTAGGGCTCTTGTCAATGGAACATTTATTATGCATAACCTGAGGCCAAAGACTTTTGGTCATTATTAAAAATGGTCATGATCTTGGAGGCCCACCCAGCCCGTCAAGACCGCCCACTTATTTTTAGGGCTTGGACTTGTGTTTTGAGCCCGTGGATAGGGCTTAGGCTTGAAAACGTAGGCCCGACTAATTTTAGGGCCAGGCTAGGGCCTGTGCATTTTCTTTTAGGGCCGGCCTGGTCCGGCCCGATCTTCTTTTTTTTTTTAATTATATTATATATGTAATAATATCATGATTCACCAAGTGGAAAACAGGTTGTCATCTCATGTGCATGAACAATGATTATTAATAATAATCGTACTGATACATTCTGGGCTCTAGGCCTCTGGCATGATCATTGCTCACCTATTTCATAATTAATAATATATATGTATATAATTAAGATAATGTCAACCCTAATTCACTTCATAGTTCATCCGTCTCTACTGCTTCCTCCTTCCCTACCAGACCTTTGTCTGCCCTGGCCTTGCATCGCTGCTGCCATTGATGGCTTCGCCATCTTCGATCTTTGTCTCGTCATCTTCAATCGTTGTCTTGTCATCTTCGATCGCTCAGTCGCCGCTTCGTGCGTCATTGTTGATCGTTGTCGTTCGTCGTCTTTGATTGTTATCGTTTGTCGTCTTCGGTTACCGTGATGGAGTTTTGGTAAGTGGTTAGTGTGATTTGTGTTCTTGATTTCTGTTCGTTGGTTATGGTCGTGATATCTATTCATGATTTTTGTTCATCGTCGTCTTTGGTGAAATTGCTTCAAATCTATAAAACTTTGTTGCTCATTTGTGTGATTTTAGGTTCGAACACTGAAAGAAATCTAAAATCTAAATATAGGTTCATCCACTAGATTCAGAAATCTATATTTCGAATTTAAGCTTCAGTATGAAATATTGATATACATTTGCTTTGATTTACACTTTTAGGACTTATATATATATAGCATCATTTTTTTGGGATTTTAGGGTTAATTGAAGATTATTTTTAAAATTTTATAAAAAAAATGATAGGGCCGAGATTGGGCTGGATTTTTTTGCTTAGGGCCGGGCTTGGGAATAGTTTAGGGTCCGATCATAGGGCCGGGCCAGACTCGGGCCTCACAAATTCTTATAATACCTTAGCCAAAGCCCGACCCGAGCCCGACCCAGCCCGGCCCTTGACCATCCCTAAAGTCACATTAGGCCCGCTTGATCCAATATCCTCCAGGCCACAATCATTTTTGTTTCGGTTGAATTTGTTGATACGGGCAATATCAGAAGCATTGCACAGGCTCATCTTCTAATTTTGGAGGCAATTTTGTTGAAATCGTTGGTCGCCAACCAATGAGACGAGTTTTCCTCCGAGACATCTTTAATGTCTTGTCAAAGATATTCTCTGATTTTGGGGTTAGGATTAGCATACACAACAGTCAAGAGTCAATCATCATAGTTATTATAACTAATCAAAATGTGGATGGCTTGATTTTTTGTAGAGATATTTTGAAGATGAACCTTATCTGGCATCCAGATGATCTAAATGCCCCCTGCTCTGCCAATAGGGTCAATATGGAACGACGCCAAAAGGACAAGATTATCGAAAAAAATACCCATGGATGCTAGCTCAGCCTTTGTTTCAAGCAAAATAAAGATGTCTGGCCTCTAAGTAATAAAATGCTCGTTAAATGTGGTTTTGAAAACTGGGTTTCCAGCTCCCCTACAATTCCACGATATTATTTTCATTGACCTTAAAGCAGATAGATTAGGAAGGAAGTTAGACCCTTGGACACCTAGGAGAAGTTTCCACCGTCGAAGGCTCTGATCCCACGCTTTGGTCGCTTCCACTAATACCTCCATGAATGGCGGTTGGGTTTTTCCTGCTTCTATCGCCCTAGCCACCAGCTTAATCGAGTCCAACACCCAAAAGATTTTCAGAGTGTGGACAAGCTCCTCCTTCTCTTATAGAAAAATAAAGAAGGGGTTCTTTGTGAGAAGTGATTTTTGGCTTTCCAAAGAGAGGACGAAGGTTAAGGTTTGGATAAAAAGGAAGATCAAAGGAAGGGAGGGGACAATGATAAAGATAATGGTCTAGAAAGGTATCAGAAATAAGAAGGGGATTTAAACAAGAAATAGGAGAAATTATGGAAGAGGCGTGATGTAAATGAGCCTGAAGTAGCACATCAGCCGAGGCACTTCCAGGGCAGTAGCCCGAGGCTACTATTTTCTTAAACTCAAGCAATAGACTCGGCATAGTAGCCAAGGTAGCAGGCTTATTGGGAACATGCAAAATATCTTCAGAGAATCCCTGAGCCACCACATACCTAGTTGTCATCTTATTGTTTTTATTTGATTTTTTTTCTTTTGGGAGATTTTTCACTGTTTTACAGTTGCATAGTATACCGAGGCACTTAGGCCTTGATTAAGGATATGGGATTTTTGAGACTGAAATTGTTTACCTTTAGAGGATGAAGTTTTTGGCCTATTATAAGCTCTAATAGTCTCATTCCTCAGAGTTTTTTTTTTTTTTTTCTCTATTTTTTCCTTCTTTCATATCACTATAGGCATACACAAATTTGTTAACCTAGGTAGGCAGCCAACTGGGCTTAGACTCATTCAAATTAAACCTATGCATACGTTTAACAAGTAACCATGGACCAAAGTTCAAATCATTTGGGTTCTCAGAAATTAAACTAGGCTCACCCTCTATCTGTTCCTTAGCCTTAGAGCCTTGAGCATTACCCATTATGGGAGCACTAGCCCTAGGTAGAACAAACTTACTATTAGGCAAGTTACCATTGATTCCATGCACCATTTGATTTCTCGCCAAACTAACATTTTCCGATGATGAACTCTCACCGATGAAACTTTTGTAAGGGTAAAAAATCAAAACGGTGATTGACTTTCCCACATAAATAAGAAATTGAATAAATACTTTCATACTCAATTCTTTAATCCCTATCTTCAAGTTCAAACTTAGGTACTAAAAGTTTACTTAAATTGATTTCCACACAAATTCTAACAAATTTGCCTCTAATTGAAGTGGTAGTATTGCCATCAATTTTAATGGGTCTACCTATAGATTTGCCAATTGAAAACAAGATGGGAGGTTCATAATACTCAATTGGTAAATCAAGCAACTTACCCAAACCGCAATTCTAGAATCCGTGGCCTCCTCAGGGTGGAAATTTGGTCCCCACTTTCTCACCATCAAGTATAACCCAATGACCTTCAGTCAAGACACTTTAAGCATTAGAAATCCAGTCGAATTTAACAAGGACAAAACTATAGCTTAAATCAATTAATTCAAACTCACCTTGGGTTCTCTAAAGACATTTAACCCTAGAAAACAAGATTTTATAGCTGATTTGCCTCCCAAGGAGTTTGATGATTAAGCAATCTTTCCAGTTCTCTCCGATTTTTCCCAGGAACGAGTGAGGGACTTTGAATCTAGGGTAGCTTATATCTTTCATTTTGTCTGAATCAGCAGGAACTGATGGTTCCATCATTGGAACTTCCTAAGGATCAAAGAACATATCATCCATTTTGTTAGGGAGAGCGTTTTGACCACCGTTCAAAGCATCTTTTAAAGACCTAGCCATGGTGGGAGTAGAAGAGCCTTCAATCGTCTTTGGGGAGTTGTTCATCAGCAACTCCGATGCATGCACTTTAGGAGCTACCATGGTGTTCCTCCTAACATTTCCATATCAATCAGTTACTTATCTTTCTCATTTTCGGTCGATTCTAAAAGAAGGGCCAATGAAGCCTTCTAAGAATGAGCCTCCACCTCCATATCAATGGAGGAACTCGAAGAATCATCATGTTTTACCTTCTTGACACTCATCGCCAAACAATCATCTTCCTCTTTGATAGTGACCTTTCGAGAGACTCTCTCTCCAGGTTTGCCATCTTGACTTAGTGAACATTAATTATACTAAATAAAATATCATTTTGTTGTCTCGATCATTTTCTAAATACACGTTTAAAAATTACTTTTCCAAATAATCGATCCTAAAACTTCTCAAATACGCTATAGTACTGAAAGGTGTAAATTACTTATCTATTTTCAAACTAAATTTATTAATTTTTGAGTACGTTTATAGTTATTTTTATATGTTTTAATATATTTTTATTCTTTTTGTATTAAAACAGGTGCGTATGATGAAAATGTATGAAATTGGAACATAAACGAGCGAATCGTATCGAGAACGGTCGAAGACGACAAGATTCTACAAACAAGCTCACCACCATGGCAGTGAAGATGCTGAGAAGACACATTTGCTACTGGAGGACCATCGCCTAGGCGGAAATCCAGCAAATTGTTTTCCACAACCACCGCTGACTCCACCGCCTAGGCGAACCTTAACCGACATACTTCACCGCCGTGGCGGTGAAATGGTCAGCCTCTGCGCAGTGCCATATATTTATTTAGATATTTTGTCAATTTATACCCCTTTCCTCCTTCCTTCTTTGATCCTCTCCGGCCATTACAGTCCTTAAGGCTTATGTTAGGATATAGAGAAAGTATAGGGAGTGCTCAAACATATCCAAAGGAAAAGATCAACACGCGAAGAAGGAGAATCATTCGGTGGATGATTTTAGCGGCTAATCTTCGGATATCGGCTAAGTTCATCTGTGTTTCCTTTTATTTCTTATCTTCTATGTATGTTTGAGCATGTTTAGCCTAGTTTTAATTGTATAAACGGCTATGGACATAGCTTAAACATGGATTATGTATGGGATTAATATCGTTTATAAAAACGTAATTTTGGTTTAGTTGTGTTTCTTTGATGATTGTTCTTCAATGTTTGAGTATGTTTATCATATTGTTTGTTTATTGTGTTTAGAATGATATATTGAGAATATGGAGTTTAACAAATTTGGATTAGAATAAACAAACGCCACGATCCGATAACCCGGTTGGGATTAGGATTGTGGACAATCAATGACGTTGGGGTAAGACTCACGTGACCTAGGGTCGTTAAGACATTGAGGGGGACTTCTTCGTTGACTCGAAGTCATGTATTCCCTCGTCTTACACTCGGGAGAGGTGGCGGTGGAGTTTTAGAACTGAGATTGTCGATAGGGTAAACACAATGCATGAAATCAATGACGTTGGGGCGAGATTCACGTGACCTAGGGTCGTTAAGACATTGAGGGAGACTTCTTTATTGACACGAAGTCACATTATATCCCTCGTCTTACACTCAGGAGAGGTGAGGAGAGAGTTTATGAACTGAGATTTTGTGTGCAACCAATTAGGTTGGAGCAAGACTCACGCAACCTAGGATCGTTAAGACATTGAGGGGGACTTCTTCGTTGACACGAAATTGCGTTATATCTCCCATCTTATACTCAGGAGAGGTAGCGGAAGAGTTTTAGATATCGAGATTGTCAAATAGGTCGAACACCATTATTGTAAACTAAACGAAATCAAACGCGTTTAAGTAAATAAAGTTAATCTCTAGATAATTCATCCCATAACTATCTCATATTAGTAATTAGTATAGTTAAATTAGGATATTAGTATTAGTAATAATTAATTAAATTACATTTTTGGTCGCCTAGATAAAGTTAGGTTATGAGAATCGCGGTACTCGATAGTAACAACACCAATCCCTGTAGATACGATACCCGACCGAAAGGTCCATTATACTAAAACTTGATTTGTACGCTTGCGGTAAAAATGACAACACTTAATTAGCGGCCACCAAGTTTTTGGCGCCATTGCCTAGGATTGGTGGAGTGAGTTACCGTTGATATCGCAAGTAAATAACTCGATTTTAATCTAGGCATATCTTTTGTATATAATTTTGTTTTTCGTGTTTTTCATTTTTAGTACTTAGTTTTTATATTTTCTTGTATTGTGTGGGTGTTTTGCTCGAGTACTAGCAAAATTTTAAGTTTGGGGGTAATTGATAGGTGTGATCTACCTACATATTTTCAAACCGATTTTGTTAGTTTTAAAGTAGTTTTATAGTTATTTTTATTTGTTTTAATATATTTTTATTCTTTTTGTATTAAAACAGGTGTGTGGGGTAAAAATGTATGAAATCAGAGCATAAACGATCAAATTGTATCGAGAACGGTCGGAAAACGGTGAAAAAATGAGCAAGGCGGCAAGATTCTGCAAACAAGCCCCCCGCCGCGGCGTCCAGACCACCGCTGCGGTGGTGAAGATACAGAGAGTTGATTTCTTGCTAAACGTCCACCGCAGCGGCGCTGAGATCCACG
This sequence comes from Eucommia ulmoides, assembly GCA_016647705.1. Classification (NCBI taxonomy): domain Eukaryota; kingdom Viridiplantae; phylum Streptophyta; class Magnoliopsida; order Garryales; family Eucommiaceae; genus Eucommia; species Eucommia ulmoides. Next base: position 12,936,834 of record CM028339.1, on the reverse strand, counting down.
ACCGCGGTGGTGAACCAGCAGAAACTTTTCCTAATCCACCACTTTCTCCATCGCCTCGGCGAGCCTTTAACCGACATACTCCACCGTCGCCGCGGTGAATTCCACGACTGCAGCGGTGGCCTCTGCGCAGTGTTAGATATTTATTTAGATATTTTGTCTATTTATACATCTTTCCTCCTTCCTCCTTTGATCATCTCCGGCCATTACAACCCTTAAAGCTTAGGTTAGGATATAGAGAGAGTATGGGGAGTGCTCAAACATATTTGAATGAGAAGATCAACACACGGAGAAGGAGAATCGTTCGGTGGACGATTTTAGCGGCTAATCTTCGAATATCGGCTAAGTACATCCATTTTTCCTTTTATTTCTTATCTTCTATGTATGTTTGAGCATGTTTAGCCTAGTTTCAATTGTATAACCGGCTATGGCCTTAGGTTAAACGTGGATTATGTATGGGATGAATATTATTTATAAAAACGTAGTTTTGGTTTAGTTGCGTTTCTTTGATGATTGTTCTTCGCTGTTTTAAGTATGCTTATCATATTGTTTATCTATTATTCTTAGATTTATATATCAAGAATACGGGATTTGACAAAACTCGAATTCGGATTTGAATAAACAAACGCCACGATTCAATAACCCGGTCGGGGTTAGGATTGTGGACAATCTATGACGTCGGGGCAAAACTCACGTGACTTAGGGTCGTGAAGACGTTAAGGGGGACTTCTTCGTTAATTTGAAGTTGTATATTACCTCGTCTTACACTTGGGAGAGGTGGTAGTAGAGTTTTAGAACTAAGATTGTCAATAGGGTAAACACAACGCGTGAAATCAATGACGTTGGGGGGAGACTCACGTGACCTAGGGTCGTTAAGACGTTGAGGGGGACTTCTTCGTTGACACAAAGTCACGTTATATCCCTCGTCTTATACTTAGGAGAGGTAGCGAGGGAGTTTACGAACTGAGATTTTGTATGCAATCCATGAGGTTGGGGTAAGACTCACGCAACCTAGGGTCGTTAAAATGTTGAGGGGGACTTCTTCGTTAACACGAAATTGCGTTACATGCCCCGTCTTACACTCAGGAGAGGTGGCGGAAGAGTTTTAGATACCGAGATTGTCAAATAGGTCGAACATCATTATTGTAAACTGAACGAAATCAAACGTGTTTAAGTAAATAAAGTTAATCCCTAGATAATCCATCACATAACTATCTCGTATTAGTAATTAGTATAGTTAAACTAGTATTTTAGGATTAGTATTAAATTATATTCCATTTTTGTCGCCTAGACAAAATCAGGTTATGACAATCGCGGTACTCAATAGTAATCTCAACCAATCCCTGTGGATACGATACCTGACCGAAAGGTCCATTATACTAAAATTTGATCCGTACGTTTGCGGTGAAAGTGGCAGCGCATAAATTGCGGCCACCAAGTACCTTACATTAATTTGTTGACATTTTACTTCAAAATATCCGTAATCATTACATTAGAAAAATAGTGAACATTCACTTACCAGGTTTAATTTTTATTATTATTCACAATATAGATTATAATCATTTGAAACACACCATAATTAAGGGCTATTAGTATTGTTAGTAGTGAATGTTGACACAGTTAATTTCACAGCTATGGTAAATCCATTATATCATGACATTGAGTAGTAAACGTTCAACAATAGTGAACATTTCACTGTTATTGAACATTCACTCGTATTGAATCATACTACTAATTCAAGTATAACATCTCATAATTTCACTAATAGTGAACGGTTACTAGTTCTACATTCATTTTGCTCATTGTACTACTTGTTTACTTTTGGCATTTATTATTTTATCGAAGTGAACATTCACTAATACTAAATCGAACTAAGAGTTCGAATATAGCATATCAATATTTTAGTATTAGTGAATGTGAACTAGTTTGACATATATTAAAACATTTAATAGTAGTGAATGTTAAGTTGTTTTGGACAAAGCACTAACATTGAACTTTCATTTCTAGTGAACATTGATTCGTCGTTTCTATTGTGAAATTTCATTAATTGTGGAAATCAAATAAAGTTAATTATGTCTTTGAGTTATCAGTAAACATTCAATTTACTTATTACACATTCTGAATTTGATGCACACGTTTTGAAAGCACAAATCGAGGTTATTAGTTAACATTCACTTTGCAAAACAAATTGTTATTACTACCCTTGTTAACTTCGCAAAGCGAACTGCTCATTAACTTGCACATTGATGCTACGTGACTTCCCATATATACTTAAGTAAATTATGAATACAATTAATAACATTAAATAACACCAAATGTCAATTTAATGTCCAAATTTTAATTGATATATATCAAGGGACGCTTATCGAGAGATCCCAAAAACAGTTGGAAACTACCGATTACGTGAAATACGATTCGTCTAAAAAAGATTTTCAAAACGATATCAAATTCACTATTTTTTTCATTAGTTTTCAGTCTTCACATTCATGTTACATTCCACATGGGTACTTCCAGATTTTTTAATTTCCTACGAATTATAAGATGTTACATGTAACATCTACATGAAATACGATTCAACACAGGTAATGTTATATTCCCACACAAAAGAGGATATCTGTGTTGACAATAAATAAGAAATGTTACAGGCAATACATGTAATATTACATTTCACACACAAAAAACATATTGCATGTGGAATGTAACATTATCTATGTTGAATCGGATAGCGTAACGAGTATAAATGTTACATATAACATGGTATAATAGTAATGTTATATGTAATATCCATATAATAATAATGTTACATGTAACATCCATGTTGAATGTAACACGAATCCAAAATTAATTAAAAAAATATTAAATGTAGTATCATTTTGAAGATCTTATTAAGACGAATCTAAATATATAATTATATCGTAAAACAAATATGTACAATAAAAGTTGTTTTGATTTGAATAAAATTATTTTGTGTGAAACCTCCAAATAAGGAAGTTATAAACGCGGGAATCATACAGGGGTAATTTTGTCATATAATTTTCACATTTTTTAAAATTTGGGACTAGATGGTTCAAAAAATATGTAGATTGTGATTATTTGGTTTATTTTCAAACATATGGGTTTAATTGGTAGTTTCACGCTAAAATTGAGATTGGCCGGTAATTTTCCCATATATCAATATTCACTAGATAAATAAAAACGTGGATCCTCATTATTGAATATTCACTAATCAAATAGTATATGTGAATCTACCAATTGTTATGTTCACACATTATTGAATATATATATATATATATATATATATAACTCAATTACTTGCGTGCATATAGTATTGAACATTCATTACTATTTGTCAAATAGAATTATATACAATAATACAAAAAGCAAAATCAAGGATTCAATACAATCAAAATCTCAACTGATATTTTCATCAAGAAACGTTCAATAACTTATAACTCATTGAACACTCCTTGTATAAAACTCAACAGCTTGCATAGTTTATTTGGAAAGTGAACTTCTACTGATGTCCGATAAACTAAATCGAAATCCTCTATACGATAAACAAAAATCAACAATTCGATACTGTGAATGAAACTCAACAAAATCGAAAATAAACTACAGGAATCAAACCCAAGTTTTCTAGTTTCTTGACGATTTCTTATAAATTACAATAGATTGCAAAAAACAAATAAAAAAAATAACATATGATACTCTTCAAACGATGTTGTACTCTTAATTTTGAATCCAGTTGAAACAAACAAATATACTTTAACTTGTGTGGTTCTACAAGAGAAGAAAGAGAAAGATGCATGTATAATTGAATGATAATTTTCTTAGAAAAAAAAAATCACTTTTTATTGGATGCTTATTTAGAGAGGATTAGAAAATAATCCTTAAGTAAGGCCAGAAAAACTAAAAAAAAAAAAAAAATTATATTTGAAAATGTGTTTCGATTAATGATTGAGTTTGATTTTGATATTAAATGAATGGATGAGATTGTTATAGAAAAAATTTGTAGAGAAATTCATATTGAAATATTATTCACTACAACTAGCTAGACGGTTAAATTAAAGGAATAATTTGTGAATAGTCCCAATTAGAGAAATTAATTCATAATTTATCCTATTTTAATTCTAAGTTAGAATAAATCATTTAATTATGTCTTGACTTTTGTTTTATTCTAATGATAAGTGCTCCCTTATATTTCCAATCAAATGTTTCTAATTAAAGTAGACATTATCAACCGTTGATGCCACCGTCCGTGGCCACCCACCATCGCTCGCCATTAAACCTCGTGCCTCTGATCGTCAAAGTCCGGCCACCGGTCACTAGATTTTTTTTTAGTTATATGTAACTATTTTTTAGTGAATTTTTTAGTTACATGTAATTATTTTTTTTAGCGTATCTTTTACATGTAATTTTTTATTTTTTATTTTTGAGTGTTTTTTGGCTATATTCATGTAATTTTTCAACGACCGATTTTTTATAAAATAGTTAAATATAATTAAAAATATAAATAAAAAGTATATTAATAGATGATACTAAAAAATTGGATGAATATAACTAAAAAAAAAAAATCATGGCAACTGATGACCAGAGTTGGCGGACGATGGTGGCCAGAATTCGGAGATTGAAGTATGATGTGCGGCCACAATTGGTGACACAATTATAATTGGAACAATAATATTTCCATGAACTTGAAAATAGGACCTCCTACCAATTATTCTTAAATTAAATTTCATTTTTTGTCCTTCATCAAATTTTATTTTAAACTTTGATATTTTATTGTTCTTTAAAATTTTATTTTAATTTGTATAGTTATCATTTTCAACTAAAATTGGTCGATTCTAAATTAATACTAAATAAGTACGTACTGATAAATTAAAGAAAAATTTCTCTAAAAATCCCATAAGTGTAAAACATCATTTATGGGAGTTTCATTCAAAGAATTTTTTTACTCTTGAGATGGAACCTAGAAATATATTTTTCACTCATGAAACCTCTCATCAAGTTATCTATCCCAGGTGATAGTAAAAATTAAACACCACATAAAGAAGCGCAGATCAAAATTACAATAGTACCCTAAAAACAACATATGTAAACGATAATTATAGAATTCATATATGCATGGTGAAACGAGAGAACCCCTTTTGCCTTTGTCTTATGGCTCTCGCACGAAGAACCCTTTATTTTTATGTTTTTTACTGCACATACCACGCAAACCTTATGGCTGCAAAACAATACCTTTCCTCTCGAACTACATAATAATAACTTACAACAGCAAATATTTTCTATCACTGCCAAAAGGGTGTACCAGTTCTTCCTGTACAACACCATCGATATTTGCGACATGTGGAATCCTGATTCGTCAGTTGCAGACCTTGCTGCTTTCCCCGGCTGACGAAGAAATCTTCATCCAGGGCGCACTGTAGTCCACACCGTTTTTCATCTCCTTCCTGTGGGCGGCACCAGAGAAAGTACCGATATTCTCATCGCGGCACCTCTTTTTCTTATTATCTTTCAACCACACCCCAAAAAGTTTCAAACTCTCCCCACCGTTGCTTTCGTCGTCGTTGTCGACGTTATCGGCGCCGGCGGTAACGCCGACCAGATCATCAAGGCTGGACCCACAGGTTCCTTGGCTCATGATGCGGCTGATCTGATCCGGCGCCACATTCAGGCCCCGAGTCAGAAACGAGACCAGCTCGTCGCACTGCTTCTTGGTCTGGGCCAGCTCCTGGCTAAGCATCTCGTTGTCTCGCTTCAGCTTCTTGTTCTCGTCCGACAGATCGTTGAGTTGCGCCGTCTTCGGAGTGTCCACTGATCCTGGGTTTTTTGAGTCGTGATTGGAGGTGGACGTCGAATCGAGGTCGTCGCCGGAATTAGAGAGCGACGCCTGAGCGACGGGTTTTTCGGCGGTTGGGTTTGGGGCAGTAGGTGATGTCACGGATTTCCGGCGACGGATTTCGCAGAGGAGCTCCTGTTGTCCTCGCCTGAAGTTGTCGTTGGCGAATTCCCATTTGTCCGGCACAATCTTTCGGAACCCCTGAAACAATAAATCACAAAACAAAAACAACGTGATTGAGATTTCCCTAGTCCATAATTATCGTATTAACTATTTGTTTCTTTGTTAAGCTAGGATTCTTACCTTTTTCCTATATATTCCTAGAAGTTCATAGATTATAGTTGATGATGTAACTATACATTGGTACCCCAATTATCATTGATTAATTATCCAATCCCAATACAATTTTGAGGTTCTTATTTTTATTTTTTGGATTTAAGAGTCTTGCTGTCGGCAGAGAAATTACTGGTCAAGATGGAACTCCCATTTCCATCTCAAATACAAAACATGAGAAATTATTGTTCAGGATGAAACCGTATATAAATATAATTTTTTTCTTAAAAAAAAAAAAAAAACCCTTCTTCAACCAAACAAAATATTACAAAATTAAAGACTATAATTTGATATATGCATGGTAATTTGAGAAATTACCTGTGACATGAGACAAATTCCACCGTAATTCCATGTCTTTTAATAAATACCACGGAAATTCCTTATGTTTTTTAATCGGACATTTTTTAATCAGACAGTCAATCTCCCAAATTGGAATTGATTGGCTGATGTAAACATTTATATTCTAAATTTACACTTAGAATATAAAATTTATTTTTTAATTTACTAATGACAAAATCATACTTCATTAATTATATTTTTTTTTTCTTTTTTTTTTTTTTTTCTCCCACCACCATCTTCTCTGAGCCAATAAAAATTTTAAGTTCATGATTATTCACTAAAACCCCCAAATTTCTATGAACATAAGTTAAAAATGCCTTACATAGTACTAGTACTATTTTATGCGTGAAAAATAGATATTTTAAAACTATACACGCAACTCTCTCTACAATTTTTTCTCTTTTAAAAAAAAAAAAAAAAAAAAAAAAAATCATTCAGCATGCTATCTTTTTTATTATTAAAGTCTAGACCTTTTTGTCGTTAAAGGAAAAAAAAAAAATCTTTAGAAAAATATTTTAAAAAATAAACAAATTGTGGTAGTTGATAGTACTCGGGAGAGGTTGTCAATGTGATAGTTAGGTAATGATTATGACAATATATTAGGTCGAGCGTTGAGGGTATGTTTGGTATGCTAAAAAATGAAATGATAGGAAAATAAAAATAAAAATGGAATAGAAAAGGAAAATTTATTGTGTTTGATAAGAGGTAAAAATAAATAAATAAAATGAAAAAAACTCATTCTTGCCACTTTTTCTACCCCAAATTTGTGGTGAAAATGAAAAGATGGTAGAGAAAATAATCTCATATTACCATTATACCTTTTTATTTTAAGTGCATATTATTTTTTTCTGCTACCATTAATATGTATTAAGGGTAAAATAGTAAATTAAAATAGTGCATATTATTTTATTTTTTTTGTTTTTCTTTCTTTAATACATATAAAATATTATTTTCTCTTGTTTTATATTCTCAACCAAACATAAATTTCTTTTTTATTTTTATTTTCTTTTTTATTTTTCATCCTTCCAACCAAACATATTCTAAGTGATAGCCTATCTTCGACAGCTAAAAACTTCCTTAATATTTTTTAATTAACTTCTGGCACAACAATTTAAATAGTACTTAATTAATTACCCTAATTAAATTATCAAATAAAGCATATACCTCCAAGGCTCCAACCGGGAGAATTGACCATACAAATTTTAAAAACCAATTTTTCCATAATGGAAAGCGGGGTTAGGTACGAAAACGAGCGTGAATTTCTAGCCGTCAAAATAGAAAACAACTAAGAAATACAGGGAGGTAATAATAAATAATAAAAGTATGACCGAGGGACTAGTAAATAAATAGTTGTTCAGCAATGACAGCGAAAAAATAGGCCACGGGGAAGCCGCGGTATCGTGGTTCACGTTGTTAATTTCCGTCCACCAGATATTGACGGCCATACAATTCCGCATGATACTGAATTGACGCATCGCAAAGGAAAAGCGTAGTTGGGGATTTCCACGTATTCACGCAATTCAGATATAAGTGGGTCCGGCCCATACAGCTATATCACAGTTGGACAACTAGTTTAACCGCACGTCATGTTTGTGACTCCTTAATTTTCAATCTAGAACCACTTGTATTTTTTTTATTAATCAAAATCATGCATAAAAAAACAAATTATTTGTTTAATTTCTAAAAATAATTTTGAAAAAAATCTTTAGAATCGATTCTATTGGAAGATTCTGCTTCTTCTTTTTTTTTTTTTGTCGAAATTAATGATCAATCGCGTCATGATTAAGAGTTTCATTTCTGAAGAGCATGAAATTAATTTCAGATTAAAAACTAAAATTCTTCATTGAAATTCTATATCCAAACGCATGACAAATCATCAAGATGAATGAATCAAAGCATTGAGTAAAGGGAAAGATCACTTACGTATGTGTTGAGCTGACGGACGAAGCTCGAGAAATTGTTGTGTTTGAAGTAATTCGGCAGCAAATCCCGGGCGAAATCGGCCGTTTTCCAGACGACGAAGGTGTTGCCGCTCTCGTTCCACGATATCACGTCATCGGTGCTCCGATCATCCACCAGCTGATACGTCTTCGTCAAAAACGGCGCCGGTACCGACCTCTGCGCCATTTCTCTCCGCCGATCACTATTCTCTAACCAAAAAATCAACTCTCTACAAAAGACGATCTAGATCTATCTAAATTACCTGGAAATCGAATAGGAGGGAGATTCAGGCGGAACAACTAAAGAGCAAGAGAGCGGTGAGGAATTCCCAGTCCCAGCAGTAAAATCCGTAGAGAAAGAGAGGAGAGATTTTAGATGGTTCCATTAGTGGAATCGATTTGTCGCAAGATCATACCTCCCCCCTGCAGATTGAAGACGATGAATCCTTGTTCAGCCCATTATTATATAAAAAGGATAAGAAGATGGAAGGGAAGAGAAGAGAAGTTCTAGAAAGGTTGAGAGGCGTCTCACACCGCTTTAGTCCTTATTCAAACCGATTAATTATGGAAGAGAAGGTGGGAGTGGGGATTCATCTACGCGCTTTTGTCGCCTCTAGAGAGAGAAGGCGGTTGATTTTTCAATAGCGAAATTCAATTGTTTTTAATCAACTGGGCGGAATGTAAATGGTCGTGTCATGGGAAGCTTCTAAAGATTGATTTTCACACGTGGCTTCCATTTTCGTTTACTCGTTCTTGACGGACAACTAAGAGCCGTTTGTAACCATTTTCACCCCAAAAATTTTCATAATATTTCCAAATTTTTTCATAATATTTCTAAATTTTTATTGAGCATAACGTTTAATAACCACTCCTATTTTTTTTGTTTCCATTCCTATCCCATTCTAAAATGAGAATTGTGCCCATTTTTTCTTAAAATTTGATAAACAAAAAAAATTGTTTTTAAAAATTCTCATCCCATTCTCAAAAATTAAAGAGAGCCACCGTCACTGTTCATCTGCCGGCCGACCGCCGGCCGCCATCTCCAACAACCGTCGCCATTCGAAATGAAAGATTTTGGTAACGACTCTTTTGTATTAGGTATCCAGATACTGAGAGATAACTCTCGAGGTATACTTGGGTCATCACAAAAGAATTACGTCGATAAGGTACTTACTAGATTTGGCATGAAATATTGTGCACTAGGAAATACTTCTGTCACTAAAGGAGACATGTTTAGTCTCACTCAATGCTCTGAGAATGAATTGGAAAAGAAAGAGATATAAAAGATCCCTTATGCATCAACAGAAAGGAGTCTTGTGTACGCTCAAGTATGTACCCGTTCGGATTTAGCATTCATATTTGAAATGTTGGCAAATACTTATGTAACCCTGGAATGGATCGTTGGAAACCAGCCCAGCGGGTTATAAGGTGTTTACAGAAAACAAAATATTATATGCTCACTTATCGGAAGACAGATCATTTGGAGATCATTGGGTATTCTGATTTCGATCAAGTTTTTTTTTAGTTTATAAAGATAGAATTCGAAGTAAGATAGTGTCTATAGAACATATGGGAAGAAACTCTATGATTGCGGATCGACTCACTAAGGTTTGCCACCTAAGGTATTTTATGAGCACACTGCTCGTATGGGTATGGGTGTGGCTTTATCTGATAATGTGCTGATTTAGTGAGAGTTTGTGTTTGTTGAATGTTCTTTTATTAGATATGTATATTTGATTTCTGCAGAATAAAGCTGATGGATTAAATTTTGTTTACTCTGAATATATTCTTTCTAATTGTGGTTTAACACAAGGATAGAAAGATTAAGTATTGATATCACTAAACACTAAAGTTGGACCAGTTGAAAATAGGCATGCCTAAGATCACATTGCATGTAATTTCCATACTACACATCCACATTTGATCTATGTCATTAAATATATTAGTATGGTGATCATTGTGGTTTAGTCACGACTGTATTGTGATATAAACTGCGGTAATTCCATTACTAGTATATGAGATGGACCAGATTATTTAAGGAGAAATTTAAGGATAAATAGCATACGGATGCGCGCCTAAGGACTTTTGCGATATAATTGTTTCAGGGATAATATGTAATCCAAGTAGAAGATTCTTAGGAAATTTTATTTCCTAATTTAATTTTGGATCACATATTATTAATACAATTATGTTTGTTATTTAAATTTAATGAGCTAAATTAAGTGATCTAATTAATTTGTGTAAGCCCGTAGACTACTCAAAAGAATGTGAGTTGAATGTGTAGATACCCAAAACTGTTGGGGTGATTAAGGGATTATAGGAACCCTAATCCCACTCTATATAAAGAAAAATATGCTAGGGTTATGGTCCCCAACACACCAAAACAACTTGACAGCTCTCTTCTCTCCATCTGGAAGAGAATTGAAATCCCTGTGAGGAACTCTGAAGTTTTGGTTGAGGAAGGTCACATACCCGCTCGATCCATATTTATCTCGTGATTGACTGTCATAGAATACCGCATCAGAAGTCAATTGATCGAAATAAATTCAGGTACATAGTTTATGTGTACGCTAAATTCTTGGTGATTTGACATGATATTTTAAATGTTTTAGATTTAGATCTGGGATAAAATCCTAACATAATAAATATTAAAAATAAGTAAATTAGTTATAAGGAAGAGATGTGAATACTAAAAAAAATTAAAAATATGCACCACATAACAAATTTTAGGGTAAATTGTCTTTTATTTTAACTAGTTATTACTTTATTCTCTCACTTTAAATATTTTTTTTTATCTAGTTTTACTTTTAAATAAAGTGAAAGACTAATTTTTTTCTATTTAAATTAATGAAATATATTTAAAAATAGATAGAATTATTTTTTTCATTCAAATTTTGAATGAAATAAACGAAATTGTTCATTTATTTTAATTTGATTTATTATTTCTACCATAAATATTTTTAAGAGATATTAAAATAAAAGGACACAAATTTTAATTTATTTTAAAAAAAAAAGATTATGGTAGAAAATCTTAATCAAATTTAAAATTAAATGAACAATTTCATCTATATAAAAAAAATTAATTCTATTTATTTTTAAATATATTTAGTTAATGTAAATCAAAATAATAGTTTATTATTTTGTTTAAAAATACAAAAAAGATAAATTAGAATTTTTTTTTAAGCCGAGATAAAATGAGAATTATAAAAGATAATTTAGCAAAAATTATAAAAGAAAGGCGAGTGAGGTCGTGATGAAATTCTCAACTCTCACCTAACACTTGCTACAGTTTCCATGCCCTTTTTCCTTTTTCATGAGGCAGGCCACGAAAAAAGAATTAAATAGATTATTTATTAATGTACAACAAATCAAATTCTAACGCCTTTATGTATGTGTATGGGCAGACTGTAACACCTCTTGTACTTTCAAAAATCCAACAACAATTCGATAGTACATCAGATTTCGATGAATTAATAAAATTTTTTTTTTATTTTTCTACTATTTGTAATCTTGTAAATTATATATATATATATATATATATATTTAAACCGTGACAACAAAATTCATGCAACAATAAAAAATATTTCATCCATTTGATTGATAAAAAAATATCGATAGATTTTTTTTTTTATAAACTATTTTTTCTTTAAAATATATTTTTATGGTAATAAAAAAAAATACAGTACACATTTATAATTTGTTTAGCGAATTTTTTTAAAAACGAATTTGAGATAAATAAAGAGAAGAAATAAATAATACTTCACAAACAAAATTGACGCAATAATTGCGAACAAAATAGTAAATTTGAAAAGTCATTTGAAAATGCTCTACTTTAGTTTGGTGTCTTTTTCTTTTTCTTTTTTTCCTTATTTCTTTTTTCATAGATAAAATTCTTATGAAAAAAATTATAGGATGTATCAAACAATGAAGAAGAATAAGGGAAAAAAATACAATGAATAAATAAAAAATCAAAACACTAATTAACAGGTAAGAAAATGTATAGATATTAAGATGGAAAAAATTATTTATTATCATAAACAATTGTCAATGATAAATTAATAGTATAATAAAAAGGTTAAACTTGTAATCTTACTTCCCAAAATCATCAAAGAATATCTCTAATGTTTTCAAAATTGAAATGGGGTATTTTTATAGATTTTTCAAATAACATAGCTATTGTTGAAATCCAATAATATGGTTTGTTGATTGAATAATGAAAATTTGAAATTAGGAAAATATAAATATATATAATTTTTCACTGTTTTCTCTCCTTGTAAAAATTAAATTATTTAATAATTGGGACAAAAAATCAAATACTAATTAATTTAATGTAATTTATTATATTAATCATATAAAGTAAATAATATGTCTAATATTGAATGTGAAGGTTAATTTTTTTTTTCTTAAATTTTGGGAAGATAAAATTTTCTTAAACTTTTCGTTTTCATTTTTTTATCCATATTTTTTTATACCAAACAAAGGATATTTACAATTTATTCATTCTAAAACCACAAATCTCATTTATTATTTGAAAAATATCAATCAATCCAGTTGAACCACTTTTTTTACAAAAAGATATAAATGCCCTCTGTTGACCCAGTGAGTTACCCAAGAGAGCGGTGAATTAAGAAGTAATAAAAATTAATCAAATTATTGATGTATAAAACTGGTACATACCTCGAATATAGTCCAGTCGGATAATGGGTGGATCCTCCTGCTGAGGTAGAGTAGTCAGTTCAAAATTCTTCGGGTGAGATGTGCTGGGTCCTGAGAGGACTGACCTACTGTGTTCAGAGTCTTGCTCCTCATGGAATGTACTAGCAGAAGGCCAGACCGGGATTCGTCCCGGTGAAACCCCTCTGACGTGGTAATCAGTGCTCAAAGAGAAAAGATGCAGTAATCCACCAAGTAAACAAATGAACTCGGGCGTAATCTAAAGTGTATTCAAGTGTACCTCGGGCTTACATAGCCTCCGATATATATAGGCATTAGAGATGATCAGTCGGGCCTAAACACGGTTAATTAGTCGAAACTTTGTGTTTAGCTGATAATCCAGGACGTTCAGGAGATAATCGCCGGGCTTGGGCATTTGGCGAAGCCCGTGGGCCTTTGTCAGGCCTGCGGCGGTGAGCTGGTAGAGGAGAGTGGAGATCCGTAAAGTCTTGGAGAAGAAACAAACTGAAAGGAGGAAGGTAAGGTGGACGGCTGAGTCCCTGAAACTGATCGCCCAGGGCACGGCGCAGGGCGTAGAGCTTAGAGCGGCACGTCCTTACAGGGCTCCTCGCTCTTTCCTGGACGCAAATGAGGTTCCAGTGTGGAGCCGTGGTCGACGTATGATCCAGCATGGCGTTTTGGATTTTAAAATACTTCTCTGTCACTACGACGATGGACACGTGACTGGGTCCCAAGTGCTGACTCAGATGTGCTAAAAAATACCCCCATCACAAATAATAACGCTTAAAAAATCAAATAAATAATTTTATCCTAAATTAATTATTATCTTTAGGAAAAATTACATTTTAAACCCTATAGGTATTGACACTTTTTTATATAGTTCCTCTCCGTTTGCGCGATTCATTTTAAACCCTCCAAATATAAGCACGTTTTTATTTAGTCCTTCCGTCAGAAATTTCATCCAAAATAATAGAATATAAGGGCAAAACATTCTTTTTACTTATTTTTTATTTTTTAATGATTTCTTTATTTTCTTTTCTTTTCTTTTTCTTTAATTTCTCTCTCTCTCTCTCTCTCTCCCCATCATCTCTCTCTCTTTTCCTTCTTCCTCCCGATCATCTCTTTCTCTCTCTCTTCCTTATTTTTTCCTCTCCTTCCCTCCCTCATTCATTTCACAGGGGGTGTTACACCCTTATTTTCACAGGAGGTGTTCACCCACTTAAAAGGGTGTTACACCCCCTGTTAAGGGGGTGTAACACCCCCATGCAACAGGGGGTGAAAACACCCCCGTAATAGGGGCAGACAGGGGAAAAGAGAGAGAAAGAGAGAGGGAGGAAAGGAGAAGAGAGAGAGAGAGAGGGGAGAGAGGGAAGTCAAACCGAAGAAAAAATAAAAGAAAAAAATATATTAAAAAATGATTAAAAAATAAAAAAATATAAAATAACGATTTTACCCTCAAAATTTGATTAGTTTTGATAGAATTTCTGATGGAAGGACCGAATGAAAACGCGTTGATACCTAGAGGGTTTAAAATGTAACGCGCAAACGGAGAGGGACCGTATAAAAAAATGTCACTACCTAGAAGGTTTAAAATATAATTTTCTCTTATTTTTATAGCAGCGAATATATGATATCAACTAGATGCACACCTAAATAACAAAATATAAATAAAGTAAATAAAGTAGCAGATCAGAAATTTATACTGATTCACCAAGATATTTTTTGCTAATCCAATCCCCTGAGCTTCGCGAAGAGTTGCACCCACTAATCACTATGATCCCTTTAACCATGTAGGAACCAAACTCTTACAAAATGATTCTTTTCGCAGGCTCATAATTAACATTTACAATTTTTTTTCACAGACTAAGAAATAACCTCTATCTTTTTCTCTAGCTAAAGATTAACCTAATTTTATTACAAGAAGAATCACAACCTAATTCTTTTTATACATTAGGTTTAAGAATTAAACCTCACAAAATACTCCAAATATCCTTTTGCCCGGTAAAAATTGAACCGTTACAAATTCACTCAAAAAATTAATTCTAGTTAGAAAGAATTACTCTTATCTCTTTTCATAGGAAAAGAGTAACCTAATCTTTTTATACTCTAGGCAAAGGTCAAACCTCAATCTCTTTACCGAAAGATATTGAAACCAGCTACCCTCGATTAGATACTCTCAATAGTATCTAATCCGCACTCAACTCACCAATTACAAAATTGATGAGCTTTTTACCACCCAGAACTTCTACCAACCCAGATTAATTTGAACTCAATTAATGTACCGATACTAGTGATAGAAATAAAGTGAGAATTTCAAATTCTAATTTTAATACAAACAGGTAGCACACAATTTACCACGTAATCAGATTTTTACAAGAAATTGTTTCAAAACAATTTTCAATCAATTTGAAGTTCAGAAAAACGATTTCAAATATCAAAATTCCAAGTAGTAAATAATAATTTCAAGCAACAATTAATAGCAAAAACTTAGAATGATCTCACTAGGAATCCACCGAATAAGTATAGAATAAATAGTGATGAATCTCCAAATCGGTAGTAGCAATAATTCACAGCAAATTTTCTCAAGAACACTTCTCAAGAATAATCTCACTATTTTCTCAGTATGAATTCAAAATAATCACTCTCAGAAAGTTCAGGAACTTAATAGCTCTTGAAATTTGATTAATTGAGATTTTTTTTTTTAGAATCTTAAAAACGCAGGTCTGTTTATATGAAATTGAAACAAGACCTCCAACGGTTAGTTTCTTCATATCATGACAATTAATTGCACTTAGAGACCCATTATATCATTATAAACAAGCCCTCCAACGGCTAATTCCCTCATATTATGACAATTAATTACACTTATAAACCCATTATATCATTATGACTCAATTTTGATTCAATTCACTCAATTATATCTTTTAAAATATTCAATTTAGTCTCTCAAATATTTTCTCAAACTCAATTAGATAGAATAGAAAGTATTACATGCACCAATTTGAGAAATAATTAAATTATATGAATCATATCTATAGGAATAACAAAATATCAATGACATATCTTAAATACCATCAGATCCCTAAGATATTACTTAGATTTTAAACATAAAACGGCTAGTAACAGATATTTTTTGATCAAATCCTCGAAATCCTGAAACATTCCATCGGTTGACCGACCAAAACCCATAGGTTGACCGATCGATTCAGGTTATAGCCCAAGCCAAACATTCAAGCCCATAAGTCGACCGCTGCTCCTTGATCTATCACCCTAACGATTAAGAGAGTTTCCTAGGCCAAAATACAACTATGATAGGTCGACTGATACACCTTGGTCTGTCGATCTAACGATTCAGAGAGTTCACCCTTTGGCTATAGGTCGACCGAACGATTCAGAGATTTCAGCATTTCTCAGTTCCTTTTCATTGGTTGACTGATCCATGTTGGTTGGTTGACCGATCTTGCTGACACTCTTCTTCCTTAATTCATTTTTAACTCAAATCTTTGACGTTTTTGTCCCTTTAACCAATTTCTTTTCTCGGTTAACTAAATTAACTCCTTAAATCAATTTTAATTTCTAATCTTTGTTAAATCAATATTTCTTCTTCAATTTCACATAAGAGCAAATATGTTTAACTAATTAGGATCCTATAAAAAACACACATAATCATAAAATCATTTTTTGTGTCGTGTGTAATCATAATCAAGATACATTAAGAGTAAAACTTAACCTAAGTTGTTTTTCCCTAGATTCTTCAAAATCTTCGGTCTCTTAATGTTGTTCTCTTTGTCAGTCTCTTGCATCTATAATCATCTTCAATAATTTCTTCATAATTAAATCATCAATGGAACTTTATCATTGAAACACTCAATAAACTCATTAGTTTCACAAAAAATATCAACATTTAATTATCCATCAAAATCTTAGGATCAACACCCTCATCTTATTTGAAAATTTTATTTTTTATTTTTTTATTTTTGTTAAAAAATCACTAATGGATTTAAAAAAAATACTTTTTACTCATAACTTTTTTAAAAAAAAATACATTAATTTACCCCCAAACCACCTCCCACCCACCGCCACCTCGCCACAACTCCCACCCCTACCCGGGGGGGGCATGGGGTTGTGAATTATTTTTTTTTTTTTTAAAAAAGGGGTAAAAAATAAATTTTTTTAACATATGGATGTTAGTGTAAAATATATATAAAAAAATTCAAAGGGATATTTATGTATTTTAATTTTTAGTTATTTAATTATTTCTAATTTTAATAATTTTAAATCTAGAAGGGAATTTAACGAAAATGACATAGATAATTGCCCAATCCCCCCCCCCCCCCCCCCCCCCAAAAAAAAAAAAATATCAATCAATCAATTTTCCACCTCTTTATTTTCTCCCTCAATGCCTAATCTTATCATAGAATATGTGCTAATTAAAGAAATTTTATAAAATTAATTAATTAAGACATCTTTTGATGAAACACTTTATTTAAGGTTTTTGCTTTTGTTTAAAAACGAAAAACAAAAAGTAAGAAAAATTATTGGGTAATCCCAATTTAAGTATAGAATTACTGACTGATTTTAAATATTTAAAAATAAACTAAATAATCTCGGTGTACAGATTTTTCGAATCGTCCAGTCCCAAATTCTAAAAATGCCGAAAATTACATGACAAATTTGTCCTTATGAGATCCGTAGAATTTGAATTTTTCATATGACGGTTTCACAACAAAATTATTTTATTAAAATCAAAATAACTATTATTGTACACATTTTTTTTTCACGATTTAATTATATATTTAGATTCGTCTTAGTAAGATCTTTAAAATGATATCACATTCACTATTTTTTTTTTTTTTCTTGTGTTTTAGATTCGTACATTCATGTTACATTTAACATGGTACTTTCAAAATTATTAGTTTTTATATTTATTTTATATTTAACACGGTCTTATATATTATCAAAATACAATTGACTGTTACATTCGATATCCAAATCACCTTTATGATTAAGTTATATTATATTCAATACGTTCATATAATTTATTTTATTGCCAACATTAATTGGTGTTATTTCTATAGCGTTAGATGTTATATTCAACACTCACAGAAGGACACAGATTGTAATGATGTTATATATAACATTAACATCACAATTAATGTTATATATAACATTCACATGCATTCTAATCCACAACTTCCTAAAAAAAAATATTAATATCTCATTTTAAAGATCATAATTTATAATTCATTGTGGTGTAAAAAAATCATCGAACAATAATCACAATTGGGATCGTAAGTTTCTTCATTGGTAGTTTATTACCATATTTTGTTTCGCGTTTTTAGGGGTGACAACGTGTATGGAAGGTATCGATTCATTAATAGAGGTAAATTAGTTCGCAAAATGCCTGTAGGAGTAATCGATGCAAAAAAAATAATTGAATTTATTTGATAGTTTCTACATCATTTTGGGAGTTGATGGTAAAATAGAATTTATTTTGTTCTTTAGAAATACTTTTAAAAATAAACATATTTTAAGTATTTTTTCCAAAATAAAAAATAATTATCGTTCTCTCATTTTTATATTATAAGAGATCAATGAGATTGGTTGACTATGATATTTCCACCAATTTATTTATTTTTTAAATTATTTATGATTGTTTTTCCCTTTAGAGGTTACTTTTTTGTAAAAGGATAATATTAAAAAATTATCAGCACGCGGGTCTAGAAACAAATATATTAATATATATTTTTAATTTGAATATTTTAATATTATAATTTTGATTCTTAACTTACATATAAAAACATAAAGCATTTTTTAAAAAATAAATTTGTTTAGGAGTTCAGTTAAAATTTATATAAATTAGAGGATTAGAGGAGAAATATATGAAATTTTAAAAATTGTAATTAATATTTACTAAAAATAAAAGTGAAAATGTATATTTTTAAAAAATTAGAAATGATTAAGTCATAGAAAATTTAAAATCAAAATATTAATAGTGAGAAAAAAGATCTTAACGATTGATTTAATAGGAATAAAGATATGATTCATTTTTAGTTTTGATTTTTACTTTTAATATATAATATATTATTTTTTTAATTTTTTAATTTTTTTATCTTTTTTTTTAAGGAAGTATTTAAAAAAAAAATTATAAACCGTTGCCTAAATCAATACACGCAATAATTCAAAAATCAAGTTAATATTAAATTTTAACAAAAAAAGAAGAAGAAGTAAATATCTCCAATTTAATTAATTTTAATTGAAAAGAAATAGGAATGGTTAGCGTAAAGTGAACGGAACCTTCGTTCATCATCCACTCTTTCAAATCTCTTTAAAGTGGGAATTGTTGGAATTTAATCACCGTCCCGTTTGACTTCTCATCCCCCTCTTTATCACTCTTAGAGCGTCTGTATGGTGGAAAAAATGGATAAAAAAAAAGCATAAAAATTGATAAAAAATTATTTAGTATGGAAACAAAATGAAAACAGAAAAAAAAAAAAATTGAAGTAATTTTTTTTTTATATTAATTTAAAAAAAAATAGGGAATTTGTTTTCAAGAAAATAATGATATTACAATTATACTTTTGATAATAAAAGTTTTTAATTTATTTTTTTGTAATATATTAAAATAAAATAATAAATTATATTGAAGTGAATTATTATTTTTTATTATTATTTTATTTTTTTAGAGTGCGTTTAGTTGGGTGGAAAATAAATGAAAAAAAATTGAGAAAAAAAAAAATTTGTTTGGTTGAATGAAAAATAAGAAAAAAAACAAACAAAAAATAGAAAAAATACAATTTTTTAGGTAATTTTTTTTTCTGACAAATATAAGAGAAAAATAAATAAAATTATAACTATACCCTTAATAATATAATTTTTAATTTATTTTTGTAATATAGGAGAGTAAAATAATAAATTATTTTTTCTTCTTTCGTTTTTCTTTCATAATTAAATAATATTAAAAAAATAATTTTTTTTCGCAATAAATAAAAAATATTTTTTTTTTCATCTTTCTAACCAAAAGTACCTCACTAAAAAACTGTTATTGGCATACTAAATTACATACTAAAAAACTGTTATTGGCATTCACATGACATCCAATCACATGAGGCAGACATTCTATAAATAAATAATTATGAAAAACTAGTTGAATGACAACTGAAAACTTGTGTATTTGTAGAAATAAAGATAGATAATAATTATTAAATAGTATTAAAAACTAAATGACAAGTTAAGGGTGGGGGGCATAGCACGTTTTCTTGACTATTGACATTACTCCACCAAATCTTATGGTTAATTAGAGTAGAGAAGGTTACATAACACCAAACTTTGTTGTGACGTGTGCGCTTCGTTATCAGCACTCAGGACAGTGTACAACATTGGTCTAAGATTATGAGAAAATGTTCCTGGTGTAATAATGTTAATTTTTTTATGAAGTGTAATATGAGGTTATTGGTGTAATTATATCTAATCTTATATACTAAAGACGGAAAGATAAAAACATACATTTCTCTTTCTTTTCGTTTCGTGAATTTGACAAAAACATATATTATTGCGTAATGCAATTATCGTATAATTTAATAATATATTTAATATATTATCTTTTCAATTATAGTTGAATTACGGCAATGTTTAATAATATTTAAATATTAAGTGCTGAAAATTTTAAATGGTGAATATTAAATGATTAAATTATAAGTGATGAATTATTAAGTGTTTAATATATTAAATATTATTTTTTTAAAAATATTTTTTACTTTAAAAAAGTTATTTTTTACAAATTTTTGTTCCTAAAATAATTTTTACAATTTTATTTTTCTAAAATATTTTCTTTCTACAACTTTCTCTCTCTCTATTTTTTTTTTTCTAAATTTTGTATTTTCTCCATCTATAATTTTTTATATATAATTTTTGTGTGAGATTTTACAATATTGATATAAAAAAACTAGTTGTGATAATTAAATATTTTATGATATTAAGTGATAAATATTAAAAAAATTAAATGAGTCACATATCACTTAAAGCTTAACGATTTTTAAGTAACGCTTATATTTTAAGTGAACACTTAATTTTGTTATCAAACATATTTAATTTGATAATTACTTAATGCATCCAATTTCAAATGTTTAATTGCGTTATCAAACTGAGTCTTAATAAAATTTACAATAAAATTTAAATAGACATATTTAGACTACAGTCTACTTAAATTATACATTAATAAAATAAACAATTAAAATTAAACAATAAATTATACTCATTAAAAAAAAAAAAGAGAAATTACCTGGTGGACCCAAATTAAACACTAAATTACCGACTAATTTCACTGATTTGATAATAAACCAAGAACTCCTATAACACATTTTACGTGCACGCTACAGTCCCCAAATTCAAATCCGCATATTTTTCATTGACAGATTTGTCCTCACTCGATCTATAGGGATTGAAAGTTTTCATATTCAATAAAATCATTTTATTTGATTTCCTTGCAAGATACTAGGGATTGAGAGTATTCGTATTTAACAAAATCATTTTATTAAAACCAAAATAACTATTATTGTACACATTTTTTTCACAATCTAATTATATATTCAGATTCGTCTAAATAAAATCTTCAAAACAATATCAAATTCATTATTTGTTTATTAGTTTCAGTTTTCACATTCATGTTTGATGATGGTGTTTTTGGGTGTCACTGAGTCAGCACCAGAGCCCTAGCCTCGTGTTCACTATCACTGTGACGTGACCACATTCCAGAATCCAGAGTGCCACACAGGAGCAGTGTGCCTCATAGGGGCGGTGCCACTCAAAACACTATGTTGTGCTCCTGGATGATCAATGCCAGGGACTTAGCTATTTTTTTCAACCGGCACTTCGTTCCAGTCAGGTTTTCCGCCAGATTCCACAAATCTCTAAGCTTCTCTGCCAAATCATCTTCACAGGCCTGACAGAGACCCATGCGTTTCTTTAAACAGGCCCAAAGGTCCAAGCCCAATGATTATCTCCTAAATGCCTCGAATTATTGGTTAAACACATGATTTTGCCTAATTAACAGTGTTTAGACTCAATTAGGCAAAGTTAATCATCTCTAACGCCTATAAATATAAGGGGCTATATAAGCCCAAGATAACCTTGAATGCTTAATGCTGATTTACAAACTTGACGCGTTTTTGTACCTCTTTTTCTTCGAGCTCTTACTCTCATGCTGGAGGGGCTTCATCGAGACAAATCCCGGCCAGGTCTTGTGCAAGTACAACTCCTTGAAGAGCAGAACTCTAGACTCCAGCTAGCCAGTCCCCAGGCAGCCAGTTACAGTTTGCTTGGAGAATTTATGATTCCAATTCCGGTTCAACAACTCCACCTCAGTAAGAAGACCCACGTTTTCCTGACTGAACCATACTCAAGTTGTCTGCCACTTTGGGACACCAACAATATTAAACATAGTACTTCCATATTTTTTAGTTTTCTATTATATTAGATATTATATTCAACATCACGAGACACACAGAATAACATCACAAGCAATGTTATATATAACATCCACATGTATCCCAATTTAAAACTTCTAAAAAAAAAATTAATATCAAATACCGAATGATACATTTAACATTGGCGTCACACGAACTATAAGATGTTAAATGTAACATTTACATGAAATATGATTCAACAAACTGTTACGATGTTACATTCAACACACTTAACATTTTAAAGAGAGATGATCGTAAGTACATGTAACATTCATAGACATTACGATAAACAACTCAAAAAAATATGATTGATATCTCATTTTAAAGAGAATTATTCGCATATAATTGATGTGTAAAAAATTTGTTGTTTCACGTTCGGATTGAGATTAAGATAAGTATTTTTGTTTCACCTTTTATGATCGCATGTTACCTAAATTAGTTCTGTATTAGGGGGAGTTAATTAGATGATGTTATAAAGTGGTGCATTAAATAAGGACATTTTAGTCACGAAAATGCCATAAGGACATATCGGTTCCTAGAAACAGTTGAGGTTTTAATTCGTATTTTTGATACCTTTTTGGGATTGCTTGGTAACGTTTGGATTGAGATTAAAACAAGTTTTTTTATTATACCTTTTATGATTGCATTTGTCATACCCCACTCCGGGCACCTGTTACCGGAGGCCGGGCGTGACGTCGACCTGACGTCATCAGACCAATCCACGAGTATCCAATCAGACATATATATATACACACTCGCGCTACTGTAAAATATATATATATATATATATCTGTCTCGAATATCCACAATCAAAAGTACTAAAATACCTTAACCTTCCACAGTTCACGTCTGACCGACTCACTTCCAACACGACACTACCTTTGGACTCTCCCTAGTGTCAGTAGTGGACCAACTCCTAGCCGCGGTACTTGAAACCAAATTTTTTTATCAGTGTACTGTTTTCATAATAAAAACGTTTTATATGGATTAAGTATAAGAATTTAAATACCACAGTTCAAAACCAATAAATAATAAACACCATATTTTGAAATATAATATAATATAATCACATACCTGATTCCACTGCCACAAATGAAATGAAATAATATAACAATAATACCGAATATCATAGTTGGAACCAATTTTCAACTACTACCAGAATACTATATCTAACCAAATAGTGTAAAGCAATCAAAACAATAGATACACCAACATATATGAATACATCAATCCAGTGTAAAGTAATATATATAAATTTATCCAACTAGTTCACCTTATAAGACAAAACACCACACCACCCTCCAACTAGCCATAGGATTGTTTTAACCTTACGATTGGGAGTTGCAACGGTACCGTACCACCCATAGGATTTGCCTTCCTAGCGAGACATAATAACGCTCTGCCATAGCAGATGATCAACGCTCTGCAGGTCTATGCCTAGCAGATAAACAACACTTTACCGAAGCAGATAATCAATGCTCTGCCAAAGTAAATAATCAACGCTCTGCCGAAGCAGATAATTAATATGGCGTAGTCAGACCAAACACTAAGTTTCACCTAAAAAACAAACGACTTTTTTCACAACCAATTTTCACCCCTTTTGAAAATCAACTAGATTCAACAAATCATTTTTTACCTAAAAAACAAACGACGTTTTCCAAAATCAATTTCCACCCCTTTTGAAATCAACTAAATCCACAATTTCACAAACACTCAAAACTGCTTGATCCATATAAGTTGCAAATTCGTCCCATTTTAAATGAACACATTTTTTTCCATAATATATATGAAAATAAATTTTTGAAATTTACTAGAAGACATTACACTCACCTGGCTATCTGCTCCGAACAGCTTTTACTGACTATCCTCTACCGTTACTCTGGTGCTTGCAAACCTAATAGTGACAGGATCTAAATTAATATTTTATGTAAAAATAACATAATCATGCAATGCAGGCCCTAAGTTCCATAATTTTCCATTTTCCACATTTTATTATGAAATATTACTATTCAACTAGTATTGCTCCGTTAAAGTTTACTATATGAAATTTATTCATGTGAACGGGTCTTAATATTTATTATCGCCATTTCGACATTTTGATGCTAGTAATTTAATTTAACAATCATAAAATTTAACGAAAAACGTTACCCATTCCGAAACGGTTGTTGATTTCCTTAAAAAATTTAATTTATTTTTTGGCTCCTATTCTCATCGTCGAGGCAAAAGATCCACTGTCGAGGCGCACATCCTCCTTTCCTTCTGCTATGTACACTGATCCTCCACCGCTGCGGCAAACGTCTTTCTGCCACGGCGAACAAGCTGCAGATTCAATTTTTTTGCTTCCCTAACCTTCCACCGCCGAGACAACGAATCGTACTGCCGTGGTGAACATGCTACAGATCCAATTCCTGCTTCACTGAATTCCTACCGCTGCGACGGTGGTCATCTTTCTCTCCTACTCTGTTTTGAGCTCAGCCGCCATTCTCCCTCTTTCTCTCTCTCATCTCCAACTTCGATCACCCTCTTCTAAATGTCTATACACACACCACACACACTGATTGACACCACACATACACACCATAACAATTGAACACACACACACAACCATACACCCACCGGAGGAACACACCCACGCTGACAACCCATACGCATACCCACACAATCACCAGCGACAAAACTGACGAACAACATATACAGATACATACTGTTGAACACCCGCACACACAACATCACACACACAGCTCGCAGACCTCCCAAACACCCATACAGATGCATCGAACGGCAACTAACGACGATGATCCCACAACACCGGAGCCGCATCCACTGCCGGAGAAACACACCCACACAAATAATCAACCAAAACATATACCCGCTCGCTGAAACAGACAAAGGAACACACACACAACAAGCATACACACATACAGACAAAATACGCAACCCACCGCCGGCGAACCCTACGCGATCGGCAATAGAACAGCCCACACCGTCGGACCTCTCTCTCTATTCCTTTCTCTCATCGTTTCTTGATTGTTCTTCGTTCTTCCCGAGGGTATGGATATATATAAATATGTGTGTGTGTGTGTGTGTGTGTGTGTGTGTGTGTGTGTGTGTGACAAAAAGGGGCCAGCCAAGTGGCCGTTTTCTCCTCTGCTCATTTCTTCCACTGTCTCTCTCTCTATATAAAATAGTTAATTTACACTCACATTCCTTCCATCTTTGTTAGGATATTAATTAAACCCAATAAATATTTTGATATTTTTAAAATTACAAATTAACCTCTTAAACTTTTAATTAAACAATAAATAACACCATTCACCTTGTTATTTTCGAATGTGCTCAAATACGACCCAAATCATACGTATAAGAAAAATCAGGGTCTTACAGCATTTACCTAAATTAGTTCCGTATTAGGGGGAGTTGATTACATAATATTATGAAGTGGCAAATTAAATAGGGACATTTTAGTCACGAAAATACCATAAGAACATATTGGTTAACAGAAAAAGTTGAGGGTTTAATTGGTAGTTTTGATACCTTTTTGGAATTACCTGGTAAGCGACCCTTATAAAAATTAAACTCTGCAAATAAAGAACTCAATATCTCGTGCATAGCGTGGGTATTGTTATAAACTTTCTAAGTTTTCTTTAAAAACATTAATTACAAATTTCAAAACGTCCATTTTAATTAATTAAATTTTCAGTTTTTATTTGACAATTATTATTATTATTATTATTATTATTAATTTTAAATTTTTATTTTTGTGTTTATTGTCAATTATTGTGTTTATTATCATTCTTGTAACTCCTATAATTGTTTACACTATATAAAGGGGTTTGCTACTCTTTGAAAGATATAGAAAAGTATCTTAAGAGTTCTTCCTCCTACAAGTATACCTCTATATAATATATTTAAGGGCAATTCGATAAAGATGGTTCATTAGTCTTCCGATGGACGTGAACCCTGAGAGGATGTGTTTGTGAGCAACGGTTGTATCATGGAGTAGCTAGCTATTGCCATCAGAACCTTCACATAGGAAGGTAATCATTATCTTAGGACAACTATCATTCGTGCCTCCTTGAACTCATAGGCCAGTTAATTTTTCCTTTCTTATTTTATTTTTTATATTTTGGAGAAGTTTATTATTTAAATTCTAGTGATAGTTTTATATTTATTTAAATTATTGTCGAAATCATATAATTTTTCTAACAATCTAAAGTAACGATTACATGTTATATTTTAAAAACTTGACCGTTTTGATATAAAACAATTTAAACATATGTTAATAATAATAATAATAATAAATTAAATTGTTGTTTTCAGATTGCCAGAAGGCGATTTACTCCCTTTGAATATTATTTCTTATTTCAACTTAAATGTGTTCTGCTATATCATCTAGTATATTGATAACGACGTAATTTGTTATTTGTCTAGCTTAGCCTTCTTAGCTTGTGGAAGACATCCTTTCTAGCAATATCACCACATGGTTATATCGTTGCTTGCCAAAAAGACAACCCTCCACGCACCATGCTAATGCACAAACTAATGAAATAAAAGACCTAACACTTACATACCAAGCTCACCTATTGAGACCCTATCTCATGTCCCCTACTGACTAGACGACTAGCACGTCCTCATATCTCATGGTCTTCTATCGACACATCTCCTGACAAGTCTACAAAACCTATAACCTACGCTCTGATACCAAAATTGTCACGCCCCACCCCAGACACCCGTCACCCCTGGGCCGACGTGACGTTGACATGACATCACCTATTCAACTATATCAACCGAAAAAAAACCCATCAAATATACCAAATTGTCATCTATACAACATATACAAAAATTTTCAACTATAAGGATATTCTCGCTTCAACAATAGGAACTATAAACTAAAACTCATGAACCTCCCTTAGGTTCACTTCTGACAGCTCATCTCAAATTTCACTCCTACGACTCCAACGCATGACCCGAATAACTCTGTCTAGTGCCAGTAGGGGACCGATCGACTCCTATCCACTCCACCTACGAGTATACTGTCTTCTTAGTAAGAAAGATTTTATAATAATAACTCATAACTACAACATCTATATGGATCAAACGTAAGTATATAGACAACACGTAGCTAGTCAAATTTTTCATAATATAAGTAGTGAAAATAAAACCTGTAAGACCTCAATCGTAGCAGGTACGTCATTTCAGTGGTATTTTAGAGTAATGGTGAAAATTCGGGGTGCAACTAGGATAATTAAAAATTCAAATAAAAAGTCTAGGGGTCAAATTAAAAATATAGAAACAGTAAATCCCAGTTTAGGGAGGTAAATTGACATTTAACATTTAAATGAAACTTTCAGGGGGTAAAATTGAAAATCTTAGGAACATTTAAAAGTTGAAAAGGATTAAAATCAAGGTTTAAAGGAAATTGGGAGGAGGAAAGAGCAATTAATGAAAAATGTTTTTTTTTATCATTTACACACACCCACACGCCGACGGTCGGACGAAACACATGGCCGGCAAGGAATCAGATAAGAGGAACGACGTGGCACGCTTAGACAATTCGAATCCACTAATTTCATGCACCGGTAATGATCAAAAAATAAAATCCCATGATCAAGAATCCAAAATCCGAAAATCTGAAAATCCGAAATCTAGAGAGAGAGAGAGAGCAGGCCGGAGTTTGGGGTTTGAAAAGTAATCGTCGGCGAGGCAAAGTGTTAGGTGTGGGGGGGTTCCTCCGGCGGTGACGGTGGCCTGAGTGTTCCGGAGGTGGGTGTGCAGTCAACGGTGGTTGGTTCTGTTCAGGGAACAGCCACGAAAAAGAAAAGAAAAAGAAGCAAAAAAAAAAAAAAAAAAAAAAAAGAGAAAAGAGGGGAAATTGCAGAAACCACCCCAGAAAAATCCAAAACCCATCTCGTGGTCGCCAAACGTTTCGGAAACAGGTGAAACCTCAATTGATTATAAATTCTCGTTAAATTAAATTTTAGTTAGTGTTACAAATCCTAAAATCATAATAATTTCGTAACGATTAATTAATTTTAAGTACGTGGTATATAAAATTAGTAACAATTCGGAATATAGGATCCCCATTGCATGATTAGGATGCCTTAGATAAGATATTAATTTAGAATCTGCCACTATTAGGTTCGCAGGCACTGGCATCCAGATAAAGTGTGGTCAGTGTCAGTTTGGCAAAACGGATATCGAGGTGAGTGTACTGTCTTCTTGCCAGACTATTTTTCTATAAATATATGTGATGAGATATATGTGATTATTTAAACTGTATGAATTTATAAATAATATGGATCAAACAGGATTTGAATAATTTGGTAAATTGGATTTCGATGGTTTTCAAAAAGGAAGGTGAAAAATGAATTTCTGTTGGATTTTGGTGAAATCAGACGGTGTTTTTAAAAGAAAATAGAAAACATCGATTTCCTAGAAATGCCTGGTTTTTCTAAAAATAAAGGGTGAAAAAGTGGTTTTAATAAAATCAGACGTTTTCCTTAAAAAAGAGTGTGATATATGATTTCTGGATTTAAAAGTTGGTTTTAAGAAAAAATAGATAGACGTGGTAATTAGACGATATTTATTGGGTTGTGATTTCATGATGCTGTATCTGATTTTGACGATGGCATAGATGTTTCTCCCCGTAAGGGGTGTGGATTATGTTTCTCCCCATAAGGGGTGTGGATTATATTTCTCCCCAAAAAGGGGTGTGGATATTTCGTAGGAAGACATTTCTACGGATGTTACCGTACCGTTGCAACTCCCGATCGTGAGGTTAAAACGATCACTAGGACTGACCAATGTATGTGTGTTGGAGGTGCGTGTTTGAGATTGGTGCTTAAAATGTGGTGTTTTACATATATTGGTTGATTTGATATTATTTATTATGATGATTGGTAGGACTTTATACTAGATGGAACTTATCTATATCGCTTTATTGTCATTGCTTATATACTTGTATTTGATCCATACTAGATTGTGGAAATATTTAGAAAGTATTAATATTTTCGAAATGTTTTACTAAGAAGGCAGTACACTCGTAGGTACAACGGCAAGGAGTTAGTCCCCTACTGACACTAGGTAGAGCTATGTGATGGAGTCTTGTGGATGATTGAGAGAAGCCGTCAGAGGCGAACCTAAGAAGGTTCAGGGATAAATACTTTTAGTTAGAGAAATTTCGGGTCGGGTGCGCCCTCATAATAAAAGTATGTATTATACAGTGGGTGTATATTGTCATATTTATTAGGTTGTTTGGATTTTGGTGATGTCATACTGTAGTCACACCAACCCCGAGATGATGGGAGTCCGGGACGGGTTGTGACAAAACCAATAAGTATAAGTTCCATTTAAACCCATCTAGTATAAAATGATACCAAACATCATAATAAATAATAAATCACCCAATATAAGTAAAACACCACATCTCAAGTGTAAGGCCTAAATCATAATAAGTACGTCATTAATAGTTGTATTTTAAAGTATTGGAAAATTTGGGATAAATTTTTGTTAGTGAAAAAAAAATTAAATTAAAATTCAAAAGTGTAGGGGTCAATCTGCAATTTTCAAAATATTAAATTTGAATTTGGGTTCCACTAAAGAATCAAATGAAAACTGAGGGGGGGATAATATAATTTTGGCAAATGAATTAATAAACATATATACATATATGCGTACATGCCATCGGTGGAATCCAGAGCAAATCGAGCTCACGACGTGGCAACGTTATGATCAACAAATACCACTCAATTCATGTATATAAATCCATCTGTGCAGGGATCATGATAAAAAACGAGGTAAAGAAATCGGAAAACACAACATTCTAGAAAGAGAGAGAGAGAGAGGAAGCTTGGTTGGCGGTGATGGGTTCGGAGCGATGACGCTGTTCCGGCGTAGGTGTGTCCGTCGTCGTTGGTGAGTAGGTGTGTGTGTGTTGCTCGTGTGTTCAGTGCAGGTCGACGTCGCGAAGAACTGGGTGGAATCGTCATTTGCTCCTCCAGCGATTTTTGTGGGTATACACGGGTGTGCCGTTCGGCTTTTCTGTTTTGGACAGTGTGTGTGCGTGTGCGTTTCCTGATCGATTGACGGTGACCCCTAACACTGTGACGAGGTGGGGTTCGTCGGTTTGGTTTGGTCGGAGGTACGGTTTATCCGACGAGTGTATGGGTGGGTGTGTTTTGGATGTTCGTGTTTGTGTGTGTCTGGTTGTGATTTGCAATTGGCTCGTGTGCTGTACGTGAGAGAGTATATTTGGTCCGGTGGTGTTGCCATTCGGCGGTGTGTATGGATAGCCGGAGTTGTCGCCGGAGAGTTAGAGAGAAAGGAAGTGGGTATGTGTGTGTGGGTGTGTGGTTGTCTTGGTATGAGTGCTATGTGTGTGCTGCTGTGAGTGTAGGCGGGTGGTCGGTTGTAGGTTGGCCGGCGGACGGTGGCTGGGAGGAATGGAAGAGGCTGGCGGCTGCAGGGAACAACAAATAGAAACGGAAAGCAGAAACAGAAAACGGGGAAGAAAATAAAAATAAAAATAAAATAAAAAAAGAGGGGGAATTTGCAGAAACCACCCCAAGGAAATCTAAAACCGATCACGTGATCGCCAAACGACTTGGAAACAGGTGAAATTTCAATCGACGAATAATTTTCATGAAATTAAATTTTATCTAGCGTTACAAATTCTAAAATTTTAATAAATTCGTAACGATTAATTACTTTTAATTACGTGGTGCATAAAATAGTAACGATTCAAAATATAGAGTCTGCATTGCACGATTATGATGTTTTAGAGAAGATATTAATTTAGACTCTGTTACTATTAGGTTCGCAGGCACCAGTGTCCCGATAGAGTATGGTCAGGGGAAGTTTGGGAGAGCGGATAAGGAGGTGAGTGTATTGTCTACTTACTAAATTATTTTTGTATATATATATGATGAAATGTTGGTTTACTTAAACCGTACAATTTTATAAATTATATGGATCAAGCAGGATATGGGTGAGTTGGTAAACTGGATTTTTGGAAGATTTCGGTGGTTTTCGAAATGAAGTTGAAAATGAATTTTTGTTGGATTTGGTGAAATCGGACGGTGTTTTTAAAAGAGAATAAAAAACATCTGTTTTCTAGAGATGCCTGATTTTCTAAAAAATAAAGGGTAGAAAAGTGGTTTTAATAAAATCAGACGTTTTCTTTAAATGAAAGTGTGAAATATGATTTTTGGATTTAAAAGTTGGTTTTGAGAAAAAGAGATAGACGTGGTGATTTGACGATGTTGAGTAGACGATATTTATTGAGTTGTAATTCAATGATGATGTATTTGATTTGACGATGCCACAATATTTATCTATTTCGGTAGAGTGATGTTATCCGCTTCGGCGGAGTGATGTTTATCTGCTTCGGCAGAGTGATGTTAGACGTTTATACTGCGCAGTGATTATCCGCTTTGGCGGAGTGATGGGTGTTCGTAGGAAGGCATATCCTACGGATGGTACGGTACCGTTGCAAACTCCCGATCGTGAGGTTAAAACGATCACTAGGGCTGGTTAGTGTGTGTGTTTGAGATGTGGTATTTTACTTATATTGGGTAATTTATTATTTACCCTGATGATTGACATGATTTTATATTAGATGGATTTGGATGAAACTTATACTTATGGGTTTATTTCCACTGCTTATATTATGGAGAAATTTTACTAGTTACGCATTGTTTACATACCTACGCTTGATCCATTTAGATGTTGTAGAATGATTTATTATCACAAAATGTTTTTACTAAGAAGGCAGTACACTCGCAGGTAAAACAGCTAAGAGTCGATCGGTCCCCTACTGGCGCTAGATAGAGTTCTGCGGGTCATGCCATGGAGTCATTAGAGAGGGATTTTGAGGCGAGGTGTCAGAGATGAATCTAAGTGAGATTCATGGGATTCGAATTTTGGTTATTCTTATAGTTCGGACAGTGTGTCCCTATCAATGGGAATTATGTATATGTTGTACATATCATTTGTTTGTGTATTGTAATTTTTTTTTTATTATGGTTGTTTAGTCAGTTAGGTGATGTCATGTCGACGTCACGTTGGCCCCAGGGTGACAGGAGTCCGGGGTGGAGTGTGACATCAAGACACCACTCTACCACAATATACACTGGCTAGCCATAGTGATCGTTTTAATCTCATGATCGGGAGTTTGCAACGATACCGTACCATCCGTAAGATATGCCTTCTTACGAACATCCATCACTCCGCCAAAGCGGATAATCATTGCGCAGTATAAACGTCTAACATCACTCTACCGAAGCAGATAAATATCACTCCGCCGAAGCAGATAACCTTACTCGGCCGAAACAGATAAATACTATGGCATCGTCCTATCAATAATATCGTTAAATCAATACCATCACTCTGCTGAAACAAATAATCATCATTCTGCCGAAGCAGATAAATATTATAGCATCGTCAAATCAATAACGTCATCATCAACTCATAAACTAATAACATCGTCTAATCAATATCGTCAAATTTCAAACATCACCCTCTATTTCCACAACTGATTTTTAATCCAAAATCATATTTCTCATTTTTCTTTTAAAAAAAAAAGGTCTGATTTCACCAAAACTAATTTTTCACCTTTTATTTTTAGAAAATCAAGTATTTTTCACTCTCTTTTAAAACCACCAAATTTCAATTAAAAAAACTATTTTCTCAACTCACCCAGGAACCTGCTTGATCCATATTATTTTAAAATTATTTAATTTAATCACAACCATTTTTCATCATATATATATATATATATAAATAGTTTGTCATGAAGATAGTACACTCACCTCGATATCCGTTTTGCAAAACTGACACTGACCA
Source organism: Eucommia ulmoides (assembly GCA_016647705.1). Taxonomy (NCBI): domain Eukaryota; kingdom Viridiplantae; phylum Streptophyta; class Magnoliopsida; order Garryales; family Eucommiaceae; genus Eucommia; species Eucommia ulmoides. The sequence continues at coordinate 12,903,403 of CM028339.1, read as the reverse complement.
CACTCTATCTGGATGCAGGTGCCTGCGAATCTAATAGTGACAGAGCCTAAATTAATATCTTATTTAGAATATCCTAATCATGCAATGCAGACCCTATATTTTGAATCGTTACTATTTTATATATCACGTTATTAAAATTAATTGATCGCTACGAAATTATTACGATTTTAGAAATTGTAACGCTAAATAAAATTTAATCTAACGAAAATTAATAATCGATTGAAATTTCACCTTTTTCCGAATCGTTTGACGGCCACGAAATGGATTTTGGATTTTTCTAGGGTGGTTTCTGCAAATTCTCCATTTTGTTTTCTCTGTTTTGGCTTCTGTTTCCTGTTACAGCCCCGGCCGATCACCCCCTTCCCTCTCTACCATCCACTCCGGCGATCTCACTCACCGTTGACCGCCCTACACCAACGATCACCCACATACCACGCACATATGCCATTCGACCAACGACATACCCACATGCACATGATCGCCCGACGATCGACGCACACAACCAACAACGACAACACACGCACATACTCACCGGACAAACTGCCAATCCCACACACATTCACGTACACACGCTGAAAAACTGACCGGAACACCCACCATGTACTGCCGGACCACAACCGAACACACACACACACAAAATCAAACTCACCTACTCTCTCTCTAACTCACCGTCGGTGATCAATACCCACCCCACCGGATCACCGAACAACCGTCAAACAAACCGAACACACACACACACCAAGTCACATGCACACACTGATCACAGTTGAACACACACACAATCATACACAGAATACTCATACACACGCAAACCCACGTGATTTCCGACCATCGATCACATATAGGCGAATCCCACCGCCAATTCTCTCCATCTTCGTTTTCTGTTTCAGTTTCCTGTTACCCGACCAACAATGACTCACAAACCACCGCCGGCGAACTCCATACAATCGACGACAAAATCCACTGGCGGTCCTTACTCTCTCTCTTCTTTTCTTTCCTCTCTCTTTCTCGTTCTTTCTCTCTCTCCATTCTTTGCGAGTTTTCTTTGATCCTTCTCTATTTTTTTATCCGTTCGACTGTCTACATGTACACACACACACACACATATGGGTGATCAATTGGTCGGCCACGCGTCCCATTTCTCTTCCTCTGTTTCCACCAACTCAATCTATAAGATATATATATATATATATAATTTACACTAGACCCCCCCTCAATTTGTCAAGTTTAATGTTTTTATTTTAATATTTTTAAGATTTATACTTTGACCCCCTAAACTTTTACATCACAAATTAAATTTCGAAATCTGCCCCACTATTTTAGTTAGGATCGTAATTTAAACTCATTCTAAATTTTAATGTTTATGAAGATTGCAATTTATCCCATTCATGTTTAAAAAATTTACGAATTAACCCCTCAAATTATAATTAAATCATAATTAATACCATCAACCCCGTTACTTCTGAATTATATATATATATATATATATATATATATATATATATATATATATATATATATATATATATATATATATATATATATATATATATATATAGATTAAATGCGATTTAAATTATACGTATGTTCAAGATCGGGGTCTTACATAAGAGGAGTGGAAAAGAATAGTACTATTCTTAGTAAAGACTTTAAGTTTCATGCCTTATAGATAAATTACCACCTTCTTAGTCCGACTTTGCCAAAACTCTTAGGCATAAGCAAGATGAATTGACTCTGCCTCTAACCATCAAATCTATCAAGGTTGAGAAAAAACATCGTTTCTCAACTTCTAAACATCAACATACGAGACCTCCTCATATCAACTTGGTAGAAAGTGACAAGAATAACAGAACTCAAAATTTCAACAATAAGAACAAATTTTGTCCTAGGCATAACAATTTTAAGCCTAATATATCATTCAATCCCTCAAGTCAACGAACAAACCACCTTAATCCTGCTAATAGATCAAAAGGCTTAGAGAAAGAGAAAATTTATTGTTTTGTTTGCGGTTGGGTCAACCACAAGGGAAGAGATTGCTTCTATAAGAAAAGTGAGCCTTACAAGCCTCAACTCAATCAAAATAATAATCAACATGGTCTAAAAGCTCAAGTCAATTTGCTTGTAGATCATGAAAATCTTGGCGAACCTTCCTTTAGGTATGATATTTCTAGAATCAATTTTACTTGTGAGAATAGAGATTGGTGGTTAGATTCTGGAGCTAATATACATGTTTGTTTTGATTGTGGTATTTTAAAAAATTATCAAAAATCAAGTGGAGAAAATTTCACTCTAGGAAATGCTCTTGTAGCACAAGTATTTGATATATGAGATATTGATTTGAAGATGACATCTGAAAAGACTCTAAGTCTAACCGGAGTGCGATATGTTCTCGACGTGAGAAGAAATTCAATTAGTGTATCAACCTTAATCAAACAAGGTTATAAATTGTTATGGAGTCCAATAAGGTTGTAATAACCAAGAATAATATTTTTGTAGATAAAGGTTATGTGTCTGAAGGTTTATTTAAAATAAATATATGTTTAGAGGATAATAAAAGTTGTCAAGTTTTGAATGTTAAGACTTCTAATATATGGTATAGTAGATTAGGTCATATAAGTTTGAAAACGGTGAAGAGATTGATGGATTTTGATCTTATTCCTAAATCTTATGTGGAGTATAAACACAAATATGAGGTATTTGTTCAAGCAAAACAGCCTAGAAAGCCTTTTAGAAGTGTTAATAGGAATATACAACTCTTAGAGCTTATACATAGTGATATATGTGATTTAAATAGACCACCGACTAGAGTTGGGAATAAATATTTTCTGATGTTCATTAATGATTGTTCGAGGTTTTGTTATATTTATCTTTTGAAGACTAAAGAAGAGATGTTCAATAAGTTTGTAATATATAAGAATAGAGTAGAAAATCAGCATGATAGGAAGATTAAGAAACTTAGGTCTAACAGAGCGGATGAATATACTTTGGAATATCTTAAGACTTTTTATGAAAAGTGTGGTATCATACATGAACTTACTCTACCATATTCACCTTAATCAAATAGAATTGCAGAAAGAAAAAATAGAACTTTGATAGATATGGTGAATTCAATGTTGATAAGTTAGTGTTTACTTGAAAATTTATGGGAAAAGACTGTACTTATTGCGTGATTCATATTAAATCGCATTACAACAAAAGATAATGAAAAGACCACGTATGAAATTTGGGAGAATAGAAAACCTAATTTGGGAATTTTAAAACTGTGAGGGTGTTCAGCAAAGGTGGCTATACCTGAACCAAAAAGAAAGAAAATAGGACCCAAGACAATAGACATTGTTTTCTTAGGTTATGCACAAGACATCAATGCAAATAGATTTTTAGTTATAGAATCTCAAATTAGTGGTATCTCCATAAATTCGATAGTTGAATCAAGAGATGTAACTTTATTTGAAGATATATTTTCTTACAAAACTAGAATTCCTAACCAGTTAGTAAACATGGATTTCACACTAACTCGTGATAGACCTTTTACTAGCAATAGTCTTCTTACCGAGACAATTAGATTTTTCTGTAGAACCAAGACAAAGTAAGAGACATAGAATTGAAAAGAAATTTGGGGAAGAATTCGATACTTACTTAGTAGAAGAAGATCTGAAAACTTACATGGAAGTGTTATCTCCTATAAATGCACCTTTTGGAAAAGGGACTATAAATAGTGAAATTGAATCAATCATGCCAAATAATACTTGTAAGTTAGTAGATTTGCCTCCAAGAAACAAAGCTATAGGTTGTAAGTGGATTTTTAAGAAGAATCTAAAACCTGGTAGAAGTATAGATAAGTATAAGGCTAAATTGGTAGCAACAGGATTTACACAAAAGAAATGGATTGACTATTTTGATATTTATTCTCCTGTAACTAGTATTACAACTATTAGTATCCTTATAACTTTAACTTCTATTCATAACTTAGTGATACATCAAATGGTTGTCAAGAATATAAGTTTTATAAGCTAGTAAAATCTTTATATGGTCTTAAGCAAGCCCCTAAGCATTGGCATGAAAAAATTAATAAGGTGATTTTAGAATATGGTTTCTGAATTAACGGTCATGACAAGTGTCTATATTACAAAGAAAATAGTGGTGGAAGTGTTATTTTGTGTCTTTATGTAGAGGATATACTCAGTTTTAGAACTAATCTCAAGATTGTAGAGGATATTAAGTTATACTTATCTAAAAATTTTAACATGAAAGATTTGGGAGAAGTGTATGTGATTTTAGAAATGAAATTAGATGAAACCTCTAGCAGTATAACCCTTGATCAGTCAAGTACTGTAAAGAAATGTTGAAGAAGTTTGAGTATTTTGATGTAAAACGTGTTAGTATACCTTATGATTCTAGTGTACATCTGAAAAAGAACAAAGGTCAATCAATATCACAATTGAAGTATTTCCAGATGATCATATCACATTTATATCTATCTAATAAGTCTAGACTTGATATTTCTTATGTTGTTGGAAGATTGAATAGATATACTCACAACCCGAGTAAGGAATATTGGATAACATTAGAAAAGATTTGTAAGTATCTTAGAGGAACTTTAGATTTCATCTTATGCTACAAATGTTATCCTAGTGTAGTTGAAAGTTTTAGTAATACAACTTGGATTTCTGACAGTCTAGATGTGAAATCCACGACTGGGTTTCTATTTTTATTAGGAGGAGTAGCTATATCTTGGGGCTCTAAGAAACAAACTATTATTTCAAGAAGTACAATAGAGGCCGAACTTATAACACTTGATACCACATGTGTGGAAGCAGAATAGATTAAAAATTTCCTTTAAAACCAACCTTTAGTTGGTAAACCTATTCCTGCTATATCCATTCTTTGTGATAATAGAGTTGTTATCGACTTAGTAAAACAAACTCATACAAATAAGACATATACACGTAAGATACAAGTATGTCAAGAGTATATTGAAAAGAGATATAATATCACTAAATTTTGTGAAGTAATATTGTTGATCATTTGACCTAAGGTCTATCTAGGAATGCAATCCTAGATTTATCGAGGGAGATGGGTCTAAGCCCACAAAGAAGTCACCTAGGGAAGTAACCCAACCTCTGTGATTAGGAATTCCATGAAGGAGATTCAATGGATAGAAACAATCTGTATTGTGTAACTTATTGATCAACACCTAATATTAGAAAGATATTCTCAAGAGATCTTCTTCTGTTCATCCCTATGACAATAGTATTAATGAAGTGTGATGTTAAGAAAGAGTTTGAAACCTGAATGAGACTAAGGCAGGAAAAAACTCTTGCAGGGTATAGGTCACATATAACCTTGGAGTTTTCACCTAAATGAGAGTTGTCGTGAGGACATGACTATGGGAATGGGATTGTTCCCTAATAACTTTCATGAGAATCAAGATCAAAGTGTACGGCTATTAATAGCACTAACCCACGAACCATGTCTAAATATCGTTGTTGTGTGTATAACAGTTGAACTTTGACTTGAAGGGTCTAGTTTAAGACATAATTCACTATGATTCTTCAAAGGGAAAACTGTTAACAGTAAATGAGGTTCAAGTTCTGAAGACACCTTCACCTATTGCACAGTATAAAGTTGTCCATATTTTGTATATATATTAAATAACGGTTTTAAAATCTGTGAGGGATTGTTATAAACTTTATAAGTTTTCATTAAAAACATTAATTAAAATTTCAAAACATCCTTTTTAATTTATTATTTTTTTTGTTTTCATTTGACAATTATTATTATTATTATTATTATTATTATTATTATTATTATTAATTTTTGGTTTTTATTTTTGTGTTTATTGTCAATTATTGTATTTATTATTATTATTGTTGTAACTCCTATAATTTTTACACTGTATAAACGGGGTTGGCTACTAGTTGAAAGATATAGAAAAGTATCCTAAGAGTTCTTCCACCTACTAGTATATCTCTATATAATATATTCAAGGACAATTTGACAAAGACGGTTCATTAGTCTTCCGATGGACGTGAACCCTGAGAGGAAGTGTTTGTGAGCAACGGTTATATCTTGGAGTAACTATTGCCGTCAGAATCTTCACATAAGGAGTTAATCATTACTTTAGGACAACGATAATTTGTGCCTCCTTGAACTCATAAGCCAGTTAATTTTTTCTTTCTTATTTTATTAGTGGTATAAACTAGTCGTTATAATTGTTTATAATTTTGACAGAAGTTTTAAGTTGAGATAAGAAAAAAAATCACATTGTTTGTTTAACATTTGTATTTATTACTAATATAACACTTTAATTATATAATAAGTATTTTGCATTTAAAGTTACATCACCCAAGGCGGTTATCTAGTGTGCCTCCCGTAGTGGGAGGTTTAGTGTTTAAAACGCCCTCTTCCAACTATTTGTACAAAAAAAAAAGATATAAAATAGTAGACATCAAATTTTTATTTCGGTTTCACACGTCTCTCTCATTCTTCTTTCAATCCTTACCATTTCTTCAAAAGTTTCTTTCTACTCTCCATCCCTAACTCTCTGTTCTACACACCTCTCTTGTTCTTTTTCTATCAACCCTCCTTCTGTGCTGCCTCCCACTCTCTCCTCTCTCTCCCCCTCCCCCCTATCTCTACTTGGAATTGATGGTGATTGATGACATATATGTAAATATAATGGGATTGATCACACCACATCAAACTTCGAAATTGTAATTAACTCTCCACTTGAGGGAGCCATTGAGTATGGGACGGAGTATGGTAGGAGATAAGACACCCAATACAATAGGCACGTATATTCTAATGGATGTGATTGGTGACCAAATACCCTACTTTGCTTTGAAAACTAAATGTTCAATAGAAAGGAAAATGGGTCTTGTACGCATCGGATTTAAAACAAAAAAGTTTGCGCCGAATTTAAAAGAAAATGAGCCGCCACCTAATATTTAGTTAAATTGGTGTGTTAAGTCACCGGGGCTTTAAAAATATTTTTAGTTTTGAAATGCCCCAAAAATTTGACTCTAAGCAAGAGATCAGTTATACTCGGGAAGGTATTAAACATCCCAAGACGGGTCTAAAGACGATGCCTATATCTAATAAAATTAGAATTAATCTTTATTTAAGTGATTTGATTTTATCCTTGCAAAATTTTGAAGTTTCATTTCAAAAATTATATATTTTTTCTTATTTTCTATTTCTTTTTATTTTTTTCATTTATCTTTATTTTTAAATTAATGGGAACATTTTTTGATTTATGAAACAAGTTCATATATATATTTTTAATTTTAAATGTTCCTTCGATATAACAGCTTATCAGTTATATTTAGAATTGACCATTTTGGTGATGAATCTTATAATTGAATTAAATTGTAAATTTAGTTTAACAAATGATTTTTTTTAACATAAACTTTAAAATGGTTGAAATACGACCTCATTTGTTTTTTTTTTTGGGAAACCTGATTTTCGAAGATGATTTATAAACCAAAATATTTTAAGAAAAATCTTGCCAAATTTAATCCAAATGGTTCATTTTTTTTCGGACAACAAACATGTTTTTTTTTTTTTTTAACTAAATCAACATAAACCCCAACTACAGGGCCAAACTTAAAAAGCAAACCATGGGAATCTCGATTCATTGGATATCCAAACATCAGCAGTTTATATCGCTTTTATCATGAAGCTAGAGGCTTAATAGAAAGCATGGACATTATTTATATTGAAGACACCAACCAGGTTCCCTTGGAATACATAGAATCTTATTGAAGAAGAAACTTTATACTGAAAAAAGCAATGATGCAGTAGAGCCTATGGGATGGCTAATGTTGAGAATGCATGCATTTTTATAGTGAGAAAAAACTAACCTAAAGAAGTCTGAAATTTTAAGGCATTCAATGGACAGTAGTAACTTTCAGGCAGTTACATATCTGAAAAGTCTTCAGATTTTTGTAACTTTCAGCAATTACACACCTGAACAGACAACCTTCAGGTTTATATATCTTCTCAAGTTATAAAACCTGCAATTTGTACTTTAGGCTGTGTTTAACTTGAAATTTTTCGGATTCAGGACCTCGAACCCAGGACCCAAACCTAGCCCCGCCCAACCAATCAGGCGGCGGTGGCGTGCGCACGTGTGACTTTATTTATTTAATAGCCTTTAGCCTACTTTCTATCTATATCTTTTAATGCCCTAGAGAGCTTACCTACAAGAGGTATCTTCAGTCTTAATAAATAACTTTTTCATCTTCTTAGGTTATTGGTGTGGAATAACCCATATTGCATGTCAATCAATGTCATCAAGTGGACACTTTAATAAATAATTTTAATTCACTTTTTAAATGATTTTACACAAATAAATATACTACATTCTTTTTACCAAGGAGAACACATTAGTATATTTATATGTCTCAAATTATTATTGGGTTCTACATATAATTGGGTTACAAAATACCCAAAAAAATATTTAATACATCATATACTACTAGTAGGGAATGATCCAAACATGATGAACAAAACAAAGTCAAACTTGGGATCTAGATTTGAGATTAGAGACATGGGCGAAGCATCCTATGTGCTCGGAATAAAAACAATCAACGATAAGAATTTGAGGTTGCTATATCTAGATCAAGAAAAATATCTGTAAAAGATACTTAAGAAATTCGACATGAAAAATTGCAAACCACTAAGTATACGCCCGTTTACTAAGGGTTGAGTTTAAGTAAGAATATGAGTCCACAAAGTCAAGAAGACAATGAGAAAATTAAAAATATTCCTTGTGCACAAGTTGTGGGTAATCTTATGTATGCAATAACAAGTAACAAACCAAAAATATCTCACATAGTAGGTTTGGTAAGAAAATCCTAATCCAACCCCGGGAAGGCACATTGGCAAGCGATTAAAAGAATCCTCAGATATTTGGAAGAAACTAGAGGTATGCGATTATTTTAGATTAAATGGTCTAGTAATAAGTGGTTATTTTGATGCAAATTTTGTAGGAGTTATAGAAGATAGATTGTCTACAAGTGGCCATGTGTGTATGTTCAGTGTAACGGTTGTTTTTCGGTTAAGTAAGAAACAAAGTTGTGTTAGAAAATTTACCATAGAGGTAGAATATATAGCTTGCAACATATTGGTAAGTAATGCAATCTGGTTTCTCGAAAGTTTAAAATACGGTATACCTAACAGACATGACAATATGTTTTGTGATAATCACCGTTGGAAACTATCACTACATTCAAGATATAGTTGAGAGGGGTGAAATTAAAATTAATTATATTTCCTAAGAAGACATGCATGGTGGCAAATCCTATGACCAAGGGGTTGTCTATGGAAAAATTCATGTGACTACAAGGACTCAAAAGCACTTAGGTGTTATAGCGGCAATATGCAATAAACGACATCATTAATGGATGGATTTCAAGGATGTCTGAACTGAACATATACCTGATGCGACTCTAATTGGCTATATCTATATTTGGTCAATTAATAGATAGAGGGTACTAGCGAGTAAACAGATTGATTTCAAGATAGTTTACAAGAAAAGTTCATTGCGCGTATTCCATTGTAAGTCGGATGATAATCCTGGGCGTATAGTACTTTTGAAGTTTCTAAATAATAATTGAAGTGTGGACTTCTTCAATTTAAGGTATTAGTGCTATTCACTTAAAACATAGTGAATAAAAGTCGCATGAATTGTGTCATTTTGGCAAATGGCATATAGGGGAAGGATGCCGTCAAGAAATTGGTTTAAAAAATGTACAAGGAATAATACCAATACTTGACATCGATCTATGAAATATCTCACAGATAAAAGTTGAAATATTATCAGTGGATACCATCTAAAGAGTACTCGAGGTTATCATTATTCCAACATTACCAAAGTTAATTATATACATATCACATATTTGTCAAGTGTGAGTTGATGGTGATTGGTGACGTATCTGTTGATATGTTCGGGTTAATCACACTGGATCCAGCCACTTAGCTGCAAATAACTCCCCACTTGAGTGAATCATTGGGTGTAGGAAGGCGTATGGTAAGAAAGTAAAACACACCTATTAGAATAAGTGTCTGGTCCAAGGGAAAAGTGTGTCTAGTCCGAGGGATATGATTGGTGACCAATCATAGATGTGGCGCTATGATTAGTTATCTTGATGGTCCACATGCACCTCTTGTTACTCTATAAACACCATGTGGTGAAACCCATTTCACTCCATTCCATCATCTATGCTAAATTCTTCTACTCGCTTAATCTCTTCCTATGTTGTGTGATACAAAATCCAAAGACAATTCATTCAAAAAAAAATTTCAAGAATTTTTTTTTTTTACAACTAATCATAGAGGTGTGTCCCTATGATTGATTATCTTGATGGTTAACGTATGATTATCTTGATGGTTAATGTGCACTCAGTATTCTATAAACACCAAGTGGTGAAACCCATTTCACTCCATTCCATCATCCCTACTAAATTCTTCTTGCATAATCTCTTTCTGTCTTGTGTGATACAAAATACAATGACAATTCATTCAAATTAAGATCCTTTAGATATAAAGGTAGCGAGAGTCAAATCCTATTTTTTTAAGTAAAAATATTTTACAACCAACCAATGTTTTTCAATTGTCGTAAAAACTTTTAAAAATCATTACGAAAATAAACTTAACCCCCACATAATCAATAAAAGAAAGATTTTTTTAGTGAATAGTTTAGAAATTAAAATTTTAACAACATACCGTTCACGAGCTACAATAAATTTTTTAAAAATACAAAATTATTGTTAAAAATTTAAAAGTCATTGTATATCATAAAAGTTACTACAAATTTTTATATAAAAAAAAAATACAGTAGCTTTAATTTATTACAATAACTTTAAACTTATCAAAATTTATTGTAACACGTAGATTGCATAAGCTAAAATTTTATTAATTTTTTATAATTCAACCCCTAAAAAAAAATGGTTGTGTGTAATATGAATTAGGTCAATATTTAATTAGTTAACGCGTGGAAAACTTAAGGGCCGAGAGAATTCGAAAAATCTAATTCAAATTTCAAACCTAACGCTTTGATGTTAATTTATAACTACACAAGATTAATAGTTTGACAAATTGTGGCTAACCAAATTAATATACTCCTATATATATTGCCGTACGACCAAGCCACTAATATCATTACATCCTCCACACTTCGGAGTCAATTCCTAAATCCCAGTTCCGTTACTTATTAATGATCCACTATAAGGTTTTTATGAAAATATACAGGATAAAAGAGTAAAAAAGAAAATCAACAACTTTCATACGATTTCTCAATTTTTAAGAGACTTAATAAAATAATAATAATAATAATAATAATAGCTCCTATTGTGGATCCTATTTTGATGGGAATTAGCTAATTTAGACAAAAAAAAAAATCAATGTGTGAATTTAGAAAATAAAATAAAATTTATATTAGTTGATTGATATTTTTAGAAGGTGACTTTTAAACAAAAGATTTCTCATAAAAATTTATATTAGATTTTTTTATCATAACTAAAATAAATAATAGAAATTATATTTTCTTCCTAAAACCAATTCAACTCATGCAACATTTTTCAAATAGTAATTTGACTAGGATTTATATATATGAAACCTAATACACCAACTGAAAAATATAATTATAGACCACAATTCTAATATTGAGATCTAATAGGAATGATATTTGTAACAAAGTAAGACTTATTAAAAAAATCCTTTATAATTAGGACCAAAAAATTTCAGATAATGGCATCAAGATAAAAAATTATTGACTAATACGGTCTAACTTTTAATTACAATGAAAAAATTATACGAATATGAAAATTGTTGATATTATTGAAGGAAACTAATTCTTTCATTTTATTTATTTTCTTAATTTTAGAGATTCTCATTATCTTAGATTATATTTGATTGATTCTCATTATCCTTGATTTTATTTGATGGCAATTTCTTGATTTTGTGTATATTCTCACTATCCTTGATTTTATTTGATTGTAATTTCTTGATTTTGTGTATCGATTTTATTGTCAACTCTTGAATAAATATATGATCAATTAAAATAGTTTAATGTGACCTTTTTCGCAAACCATTAAAGGTTTCTTTATGGTATTAGAGCTACCAAAGCTCTAACGAGCCTCTCCGATCCTATCTCCTATTTGGCGTCATTCTCTTCTTGTCGCCATGACCATCAATTCAATCCCAATCACCTACCCACCCTCACCGAACCCTGGTACCATGCAAAATCAACCCACCCTAACCCAAAATACTCAACCCACATTGTCAGTCATCAACCCAATTAACCAAGCTAGTTCGTTTGTCACCATCAACCCTGCTTTCTCAACTACTAATCAAACTTTCCGGTAGCATCAACTACCTTACTTGGAAGGCCCAAATTGATCTTCTTTTTCTTGGCTACGATATTTTTCCATACATTGATGGCACTCTTGCATGTTTGGTCACCACCGATCCCGAATATCGTTCTTGGCTACGCCAAGATGGCCTTATTTGACACACCATCATGGCGTCTATCGATCCAACATTGCTCCTACTGTCGCCACGGCTCCCTCTGCTCATGCCCGATAGACCAAACTTGCCCAACAATATGCCAACAAATCTCAGATAAGGATTTTCAGTCTCCGAGAAACCATTGGCCGTCTTAATGAAGCTTCATCCTCAGTTTGTCATTATCTTAATGAAATCCGGACCATAGCAAATGAACTTGCTATATCGGGATACCCCGTGCGCCCTGAAGAACTTGTTATTAAAGTTCTTAGTGGTCTTGGTTCTAAATACAACGAGATGAGTGTTGTCATTCGAGCACGCGATACTCCAATCTCTTTCGAGGAATTACATGACAAACTTACAAGTCATGAAATATTCCTCCAACACGCTGCTACCAAACGTAAACAAGTCACCATCACAGCTCAACTTAACCAGTGATCATCATACGGAGGAAAGACAAATCTATCCAATAATTGAAATCGCCAACAGCAGCAATCCGGCAAACAAAATAGCAATAATTATGCCAATCTCCCTCATGGCAACTATCCATCTCGTGGGAACAATTGGCGTACTTCACCATGGACCAACAACCATAGCAACTCAAAACCAAAAGTCCAATGTCAACTATGCGACAAATTTGGTCACATTGCAAAGGTATGCCGCTCTATGACTCATATTGCTCCTGAACCCCAAGCCAACTTTGCTTCCAAGCAAAATAACTACTCCCCAAACTGGGTTATGGATACAGGGGCCTCTCATCACATTACATTTGACACTCAGAACCTGCAAGCTTATTTAGAATACAATGGAAACAATGATATCATTGTTGGTGATGGTAATGGTATTAAGATTACTCATAAAGGAAAAACTACTCTAAACTCTCTCTCTCGTCAATTTGTTCTTAAAAATGTGTTATGTGCACCTTCAATTCAAAATAATTTAATTTCTATTCCTTAGTTTTGTTCTCAAAATCAAACCTCAGTTGAATTTTTTCCATCTTATTTTGTTGTGAAGGATTTGAGAACACAGGAGCCTTTAGCTCACGACTCGAATAGGTGCAGACTTTACAACTGGACCAGACAAGGACCACCACCTGTAGTCCATCTCGCCACAACCACCAATCGCCCATCTCTTTCTCTTTGGCATCATCGCCTAGGACACCTGCATCTTCGAAAATTGCAAAATCTTATTTCCAAGTTAACCTCCCTTGTCTTTCTTCTTCAAATAATATTTGTAATTCTTGTTTTTGCAATAAAAGTCACTGCCTACCTTTCTCTACCTCATCTTTGCAAAGTACAAAACCGTTGGAATTACTTTCCACTGATGTTTGGGGACCCTCCCCATCATATCTTTAGAAAGTTTTCGTTATTAAATTATATTTGTTGATCATTTTACTAAATATAAATGGCTATTTCCTCTAAAAAATAAATCTGATATCACAAATTTTTTTCTATCGTTTAAATCTTAAGTGGAAAAATTCTTTAATTCTCCTATTTTAACTGTGTATTCAGATGGTGGTAAGGAATACGAAGGCTTATCCAAAAATCTTACTGATATGGACATCCAAAACTTGTGCTCTCCACCATATACACATCAACGAGTGAGTAGTGCCAAAAGAAAACACCAACACATAATGGAGACCACACTTACCCTCCTCCATCAAGCATCCCTTCCCCTTTCTTTCTGGTCTTTTGCTTATCAAATTGCAGTCTACTTAATAAATCGTATGATTACCCCAATTCTAAATAATATCTCACTATTCCAAAAGTTGTTCAAGCAAACACCAAATTATCAAAATTTCAAAACTTTTGGTTGTCTTTGCTACCCATGGCTTATACCATACTCCTTACACAAATTAGCCCCAAAACCTACCCCTCGTGTTTTTTTTGGCTATTCTGTCAAACACCATTGTTACAACATTTTTATCCTACTATCACTCGCTTATACCTTTCTCTCCATGTTATCTTTCTTGAAAATAGCTATCCATTTGAGACACTCTCCCCTACCCTTCCACAACCCAAGGACTTCGACCTATCCTTTTAGGTAGATCCTATCCCAACCGACCACCCACCCACTCAATAGTTTGTTCCACAATTCATGGAAGTCACTACTCCAATCACCGACGACGTCCCACCAATTCCGCCACCACAACTAATCACCAATTCCTCCGTCTCCATACCCATGTCACGGCCTTCATACATCCCTACCCCATCAACGCAAGTATCCATCACACCGACGATATCAACCCCACCATCCATCTCTTCCTCTACATCGAATCAGGATCACGCACGACACTTTAAAATTAATTAATCTTATGTGGGTTGTGAAAAATTTAGGGGTCTAAAACATGTTTTTTAATGTGCTAAGTATGTGAAATGGTCTTGGTTAAGGACCTATTAAAATATTGGTTTTGATGGTTAAAATAATAAGTTTTCGGGTCAATTCGATCAACTGACGAAAGGGGTCGGTCGACTAACCAAAGTAATGTGTTTTGGAACTAGAATGGGTGACCTACTGGTCAATTCAGTCAACCTCTAGTAGCCAAAATTGGATGAAATAGCGACCTTTTGGTCCAATCAGTCAACCGATTGAACCAGCACAACGGTCAACAAAGTGACCATTGTGAGTGGTCAGTCAACCGACGGTAATGTGTCAGTCGACCGACGTGGTCAGTCAACATGTTAACTGATTTGTTTTCTGGTCAAGGTATTTCAGTTTTGATGATTCAAAAGGAGAATTTTAAGGGAATTTGAAGTATTGTTTTTTAAAAAAAAAAAATTATCATGATATATATAATTCCTATTTAATTAATCCATTTAATTAAATATTCTTTTAATTAAAGTGATTTAATACTTCTTATTTCAATTGATTTCGATTTTAAAAAGTTTTATGTACCAAAATGAGTTTTTCCAAGAATATTTTTAAATGAAAAAGATCTATTTTGAATATATTTAATATATGGGTACTTGGGATATAATTTTTAGTAATGACACTTGAAAACTAACTGTTAGAAGTCTAGTTTTAGGTATATTTAAAGAGATCTGCAGGATTGAGTTTTAGTTATCAAGAACAATCAGATTTGTGCTTTCTAAGAGAGATTTTGATGCTAAAAATTATAAGTGAGATTATTCATTGAGTTCTTTATCTAAGGCGCTCATCGTTCTTGTCATTGATCTGGGTTCTGATATTGAGTTGTTCTAATCATTTTCGACGAATCTCGGTGAGATTGTTCCAAGTTATTGATTTTATTTTCTTATATTATTTTGATTAATTGCTTGGACAAGATATTTGAGAAAAATCATTTTCGAACTTAATTCTTGAAAATCTTTTAAATGATTTTTAATTGAGAAATCTGATTACGTGCTACTTGTGTGTTACCCATTTTTTTTAAATCAAATTTATTTGCCTCACATTATATTTATCACTTAGTATTATTTAGGATATTCAGGATACTAATTCAGTATATCTATATTGAGGTAGTAGAAACTGCTTGTGGAAATAAACTTGTTATTTTTTGTATTAGCGAGTTTGAGCGGATTAGACATGTTTGGGTCGGTGTCTAATCAGTATAGTTAGGTTTTAATCTTTAGCCTGAAAAAAAGATCAGGGTTTGATCTTTGGTCTGCAAAAAGATTAGGTTAATCTTTTCTCTTGAAAAGGTTAGGTTGTGATTCTTCCTGTAATAGAATTAGAGAGAGAGAGAGAAAAAAAAAAGTTATTTCTAAGCTTGCGAAAATGATAAGTGTAATAGTAATAGGTTGATTCATAGTCCGTAAAAGAATCAAGTATGTAAATGTTGATTTTGAGCCTGGAAAAAGAATCAAGATAGTTAGGGTTTGATTTTAAGCCTGGGAAAAGAATTAGGTTAGTCTTCAGCTTGCAAAAGATTGTAAGGGTTTCGTTCCTACCTATGAAATGAATCAAGGGTTTAATGTATTATGAATCTCTATGGAGCTTAGGGGACTGGATGTAGGTAAGAGTAATTTACTAAACTAAGATATATTATTGTGTGCTGCATTATTTTATTTTCTATTGTTTGAGTGTGCACTTAGT
Organism: Eucommia ulmoides; assembly: GCA_016647705.1. Lineage (NCBI taxonomy): Eukaryota > Viridiplantae > Streptophyta > Magnoliopsida > Garryales > Eucommiaceae > Eucommia > Eucommia ulmoides. The sequence continues at coordinate 12,886,843 of CM028339.1, read as the reverse complement.
TAAACACATTTCCGCTGCGAAATAAGATAATAATTGAGAGAAATTGATTATTTTTGTTTTAATTAATTGTTTAAATTTTTGTAACTATCTAATTCACCACTTCCCATCTTAGGTAGCTCTTTGGGCCAACATGAGCCTTAGCTGACACAAACTTCATTGGTTAGTTTTTGATATGGGTATTTTATTGTGACAATCAAAGTGTTAGATTGCTCACAGTGACGTCTTTTATGAACGGACAAAATACATGGAAACGGATTGTCACTTTGTTCGACATCACATTCTACAAAATATTGTTCGTCTTCATTTAGTTAACTCATTAGATCAAATCGTTAATATCTTCACTAAAGCTAACCCACTTGAGCGCTTTCAAACTGTACTTTCCAAATTCAAGATGATATCCAGTCTACCACCTTGAGTTTGAGGGAGGATGTTAGAGATCATTAATGCACAATCTCTTCAGTCCACCATAATCATTAATGCTCAGTCTCATTTGTCCACCATCAGCAGCTAGCAGTCCAAGAATTCAACCATCTTTAATTAATGCTCAAGATCATCTCAACCACTTTCTCCTCCTTAATTTCTAATCTATGATTATATGTAATTGTTCATTGTAATTTATGCAATGAAGATAATAACATTTCTTTCACATTATATTGTTTGGCTTCATTCATGAATAGAGACTCTTCGATTTTAACAGTAACTTTATCATGTTGAAGTCAACATGAGTTATGTTGTTTTGATGCAAAAAAATACGATTTGTGTCATTTTTAAGCTGTAACACAGGCGATCATAGATATGTAATTTAATCAGTAAAATAACAAAACTATTTTCATTAATGGTTTGATTATTTACTAGAGTTTTAATTCAATTAAATGTGGTACCAATTTCTTAATTTTTATAATAGATATTTTGAAGAAATTTTGAATGGTCAATATAGAATGTAACAACAGGTAATGTGTGTAAATCTATCCGTATCTTTCAAAAGATTCACATTGTTCATCAAAAAAATATTACGATCCTTTGGTAGTTTTAATATCACTTTATGATCTCTCGATAACCACATTTTTTTTTAATTGAACAGTTACCGGCCACCGACTAATATGTTTGTCAATAGTATGACCACAAAGAGTTGTTTGCCATTTTATTACATTTAAAAAAAAATATACTGAAATAGACTGAATCTTAACTTATTTACAAGAATAGTGCTACCCGGGAATGTGGTGCCTGGGTACTAGAACCCGGGGTTCCGAATCCCGAGTTCAAAAAAATTGTGCGTCGTATACCCGGTGTTCGAAACACTGGGTATACGACAATTTTTTTTTTTTTAAACTTTGTACTTGGGGATGTGATTCTCGGGTATACAATCTTAACTAATTAAAAAAATAAAAAAGTGTATTGTAATGAGAGAGAGAGGAAAGGAAGGATGGGGTTATTTTTCAACCTCTAAATGAGAGAGAGAGAGAGAGAGAAGACAGAGAGAATATGTGCTTGAAAGGATAGTACAATTTTTTTTTAATTGGGACTCATTTTTCACTTTGTACCCCGTAGTTTATTAAATATTTTAATTAAGTTTTAAAACTATTCACATTCTCATTTAATAATTTTTTTTGTCTTTCTCACATTGAGAGTTACAATTAATTGTGGGTTTAGCATTAAAATCTGATTAGGGGTAGGTGGATGACGAATAATATTTAATTAATGGATTAAATTACAGTTTAAATTTAAGCCTACAAAATACTTTGTTCCCACGACTAAACTATTTGTTAATTGAGATAATAGAAATTAAATGTTAGTTAATTAAGTGAAAAGACAAAATTATCCTAATTCAATATTTATTGAAATTTTTTAATTTATAATTTATAACTAAAAAAATTTAAATTTAAATTAAATTTTTTATAATTTACAACCAAACAAATTTAAATTTAAATTTTTAGTTGTCTTTTCAAATTTCGGTTGTAAATCATAAATTAATTTTTTTTATAATTTACAACCAAAAAAATTTAAATTTAAATTTTTGGTTGTCTTTTCGGATTTCGGTTGTAAATTATAAAAAAAAAATTCAATAAATATTGAATTAGAATAATTTTGTCTTTTCACTTAATTAACTAACATTTAACTTATGTTATCTTAATTAACAAATAGTTTAGTCATGGGTGACACATAGGGTCAAAGTGTTTTGTAGGTTTAAGTTTAAATTGTAATTTAATCCATTAATTAAACATTATTTGTCATTCACCTATCCTTAATCAGATTTTAATGCTAAACCCACAATTAATTACAACTCTCACTGTGAGAAAGACAAAAAAAATATTATTAAATAAGAATGTGAATTGCTTGAGAACTTAATTAAAATATTTAATAAATTACGTGGTACAAATTGAAAAATGAGTCCCAATTCAAAAAAAATTATACTATCCTTACAAGCCCTTATTCTCTCTCTCTCTCCTCTCTTTGTTTTCTCTCCCCTCTCTCTCTCTCTCATTTAGGGGTTGAAAAATAGCCCCACCCTTCCTTTCCTTTCCTCTCTCTCTCTCATTACAGTACACTTTTTTTTTAGTTAAGATTGTATACCTGGAGATCATATCCCCGGATATAAAGTTTAAAAAAAAAAAAATTGTCGTATATCCAGTGTTTCGAACACCGGGTATACGACGCACTATTTTTTTGAACCCGGGGTTTGGAACCTCGGGTTCCAATACCCAGGAATCATATTCTCGAGTAGCACTACTCTGGTAAATAAGTTGAGATTTAGTCCATTTCAATTTTATTTTATTTTTAAATGTAATAAAATGGTAAACAACTCTGACCACAAATAACTCGAGCTTAAAAAACTCACCATTACTATAACAAGTCAACCCGACCTACATTTTCAGCTCTAATTTTCTATTTTGGAGCTATAACATAATGAAGATTTTTTATTTAATTTTCATATGATACTCAATTTAAAAATAGTTGAGTGGTCTATTAACTAAAAATTGAAGAGTGGGTCAAAATAAATAATGGAAGTCAATTTCACTTACCGTAAAAGATAGGAAAAAATCCAAGTATACCGGGCATGGGAATGGTAATTGTATTTAATTCTAATCAATTGCTTAAGTAATAATTAATGATTTTGTATTGCACGAGATGACTAATCATGAAAGAGACTCAAGTCCATTATCTTTATTCTAAACAATAATAATTCCTTTAACATTAACCATTAAGTTGGATTACCACTTGTAACCCATTTTAATCCTAAAAAATTAATTTTAGAAGTTCGTTTTAGCTTAAACTAAAAAAAAAAAAAAAAAAAAAAATTAAAATTGACAAACTAAATGCAACTTTCTAATTATAACAAGAACGACAAATAACACGAATTATTAGTGCTAAGATTAATAATTACTCACTAAAAAAAATTCTTGGGAAAATTGTTTTATCGTATAACAAAATTTTAATATGTTTTTAATGCCATATTTTTGAATGATAATTTTTTCAAATCTTTTCTGTATAGAAATATTAAGAATTAGAACACCTATTTTGACGTCTTTGCTAGTCCTGCAGTGTTGTCAACTTATTAACTTAATTTAAATATTAAGTGTGAGATTGCACTGCTAATTAAATCTCTATATCATAACTTAAGAGATAACCTCTTTTTTCTTTTTATGTCTCATTCAATTTTTAAACATGTTATCCATTTATTTTATATTTTCATATAAAAATATATCTATGTTTTTTTTTTATTTTAAAAAAATAAATAAATATTGCAGGCATTTTTATATATATATATATATATTTTTTTGGTACAAACGAAACAAACCGAGACTACGGATATCTATTGAAGGCTTCCGATCTCATTTCAACAAAAACTAAGTTAGTCATGCCTTCTGGAGGGTTAAACAGAATTTTAAAATCCTTTCTTCTCTCAGTTCCTAAGTTTGCTAGGAAGTCTGCACATTGATTCCTCTCTCTTGGGATTAGTTAAATGACATATTCCTTCTCCCTTATTACCCGCTTGCAATCTTGTATTCAAATTTTGAGATTGTGGTTGCTCGGGTATTTCTCATTATTGAGTTTCACCACCTTGGCAACATTTGTTTCTATGATAATTCTCGGGTAACCTCCATCAGCAGCTATGGTAATTCCTTTGTGAATTCCTCGAGTCTCTGCCTCTAGTTCGGAATAGGCTCCAAGATGGTCCCTCAGCAATCCTCCAAATCTACCTCGCTCAATCGATCTTTTTGTGCAACCATCTGTGTTTAATTTGAAAAATCCTGTATCCAAAAGAAAATTATTAGATGTAAACAGATCAACAAATACTTGGGGATTCTGGATCGGGCAAAATACTTCTAGCGTATCTCTTTGGTATCAAAATATTCTGCTAATCACTAAGAAGGGATCTTGGGAATCTCCTTCAATTGCTTCTTTATTTATGTCATTCAAAATTTTCCTTAGTATAGCCACAAAAAGATAAAAAGAATGAGGTGAAGAATCATTCCCTTTCATTTGGTCTCTGGTCCATCATAGTAACTCCCCCTCTAAGAATCTTCGAAACTATTTAGTATTTAAAAAATGAGCTCAGATTCTTTTAGCTTTGGTGCAGGTCCTCAGCACATGATCAATTGTTTCTCTCTATATATATATTGCACTTGGGGCACATGGCCGAAACATCCTCGAACCATTGGGCTCTGAATTCATTTGTTACAAGACTCTTATGAAACACCAACCACATAAAAAAAATTATATTTTGAGGGACTCTTTAGTCTCCATAACTAGTTCTATTGATGTCATTCTTCAAGATTTGTTCCTTACTAACTATAGAGTACGCCGATTGTAGAGAAAAATCCCTGAAGCTTTAGGGCTCCAAATAGGGATGTCCTCTTGAAAAAATATGAGGGTCGTTTTTTAAATCTTAACTTTTTTTGTGTTCGAGATAATATGAAGAGTGGAGAGGAGAAACCAATTCTCATTATCGTTTATAATATCAGCAACTGTCCCGGCATTCTTGGGTATCAGTTTCCCCCATAGCCCTTATCCACAACATCAGTCGGTCCACAACATTCTAGGAATAATATTATATAATAGTGGGGTTATATTCTACTAAAATACAGCTCAGTAGAAAAAATTATGATGTAACTGCATTGCAACATTACATATTTATAATGAAATTGTATTATTGCAATTGCTTTTCATTGTACACAAAGGTAACATGCAATTAAATTGTTACATTTGATTCATAGACTTTTTTCGAAAAAGAAACTAATATTGTTATTTAAATGTTAGAATTATATTATATTTTTCTAATGAAAAACGACTGAGGAGATTAATTAAAAGTTGTAATACTAATTTCCTACCATTAAGGAATCAATTATAATATGAAATAATATTAAGGGTTATAAAATAAACATTCAAAGTTAAAACAACCCACTCTAAATTTGCAAAAATCAATGGGTTTAAAAAATGAATGAATGGTCGATTAAAATTTATTTTAATATCTTAAATATTTGTCCTTTTATTAATTAGAACAAATTTAGGTTTCAATGCCAAATATTCAATTATAAATAGAAAAAAAATAACAATTCTTATTATTTCTAACCAAAAATGAAAAATAAAATAAAAATCAAGAGGCAAGTCGTAACTTTAAGTGTGGACTTGGGCTGAGTAATTGAGTAGAAAATTAGGCCCAAGCTCAATGTAGTCCACTAGCTGTTAGAATCGATGGTGTTTTACCGCCGGGTTGTGTTTTACGGGCCCGCCCCACCGTGGACCACTGCCGCTTTCAATCATTTCGTCGGTGGCATGCCTTCTCTTTCTCTTTTTTTTTTTTTAACAAGTAGAAAAGTATGATAGAGATACTACATTTGGTCCCTCTACTAATACTAATAATGAGAAGGGTAATAATGTTAATAGGCAATTGGTGGGTCGGAAAGGAAGAAAATATCCTCAAATAATGTGTCACATACTCGTAACCCTGACACAAGATTTTTTATTGGAGCTGATTGAAACGAAATTATAAAATAAGTGCCAGATGTTGATTAATCATCATATTTAAACTTCGTTAGTGTTGTGCATAATATATGATAACTTATTTATTTCAGTGTTGTTTGGACATTTGGAGTCTAGGCCCAAAAGCACAACATTCTTGGAGCGGAAACGAAGAAAAATTGGAATCTTTTGCCCAAGATCTCAGCCACAACCCGTAGTGTCGCAACCACGATGGCTACTACACAAGGTCATAGTCATGACCCTTGTTGTCGCGGCCGCAGTTGGCTTTGCACAAGGTCGTAGTCGTGACCCTTGTTGTCGCAGCCACGATTGCTCTTTTATGTTTACGGGGGTCACGGTAGCGATGCAGCCCATTTTCACATAGATGATACCGGTTTTTTGGCCTCGGACTTGCCAATTGGAGGGCCGGAAGTGTTAGGGGGCCATCTTGACAACTTTAGGGTACAAAAATCAAAAGAAGATGGGATTGATTCATCATTCATTCATGTATCGATCCTCTCGAACACAACTATTCAAGAATTCCATCCAAGAATTATGTTTCATATTTTAATTCACAATTTTAATGCAAGTACTATCCATTTTCACAGTTAACCACTGTTCATCACTGTTGACTGCTGCTAGAATCTTATGTCCCTTGCCATTGCCACCCCAGTTTGTAACTTAAAACAACCCACATTGTAACTAAAATTTTCTTTAGGTAGTGTTTGGAAGTGTGGAAATGAAGCCTTGAACTTGGAATTAGAAATGAACGCAGTCAAAGTTTTAGAAATTTACATTTGTTGATTTCTTATTCCAATTCCGAGACACCAATTCTATAGAACCAAACACTGCCTTAGTACAATTGAGAACTACAAATTAAATTTAAAAAATATAATACAATTACAAAATAACTGTAAAAAAGGAACCATTGAACAAATTGTCCATTTTAAATTAACCTAATTGAAATATTGTTAAATGCCCAGTGCCATTTTTGTATTAAAAAACAAATTTTTATTTTCGAAAAAAAAAAAAATCTAGCGGAAACAACGTTGGAAAACACAAAACAAAACAAAAGGATGCTAAAAAAAGATAAAAGTTGTCCACAAACAAAGAGAACAAAAGATGTACTGTTTGGTTTGCCTTGCAAAACAAGCCCCATCTACCCATCAAAAAGTATACAAACAGCAATTGGCTTGATTCTTTCTTAAGAAAAGACACTACTTAGAGCTTCGTGTCTAAGTATTCTTAACCTGATTTGCTTTCCAAAAAACAGAACAAATTCAATAATAGAAACCAACCTTTTTAACATCTGTTCATACCTAAACCAAGTGAAAACTAAGAGAAAAGCAGACAAAACATCAACAGTACAAACCAATCGAACAAAGCAAAGGTCAATCCGAAATCCAGGTCGTTTTCCCATTTGATGTAGACCACAATCATACAAGCTAAACAAAGTGGGTGGCGGTGCCAGTGGTGGCCGATTAACAATAATATATCATTAACTAGTATTGGAAAAAACAGAGTGGTTGATGTCTGGTTAATTCAACGAACTACGGTTGGCCCCTGGTTCAACCAATGGTTAACGGACAGAGAGAGATCACCATCATCATCATCACCATCATTAGGTTGAAGATTGACGCACCGCACAGGCAACAACCTGTGCCCATTGTCTCAACCTCGTCTTCACCGTCTGAGGAGTATCCCCTGTTTTATAAAACCCATCAATTTCGTCATTAAATCATTCTAAGTTGGAAAACTTTTTTGATCAATTAAGCAAGACCCAGTGAAATTCGATCTAAATCAATAAAAACCCATAAATCAAGATTAAAATTGAAGAAATCTGAGCGGTGGTTGATTACCTGGGGTGATTATGGTGTGGGGGCTGCCCAGAGGAGACGGCGAGTCGCACTCGGAGACCGTTGACGAGAATGGAGACGAAGACGACGGCTTTGATACGGTATCGTAGTAGTGCTTATTGACGGCGTAATAGAGGCCGTAAGCCGGCAGGGTATCGGACAAGCGTGGGTCCATCTCCGGCGAATCGAACCCGAATCCGAGCTCGATGCAGGCCTTGAGCTCATCGAGATCCTCATCGGTTACGCTCTTGCTTCTCCTTTTTCGACGTGTTCCGTGACTGTCCTTTCTTCGTAGCCATGCCTCGTCGCGGTACGAGTCCGGCGACCATGATTTCTGCTTGTACAGCGGCGCTAACGGCTCCGGCGGCGGAAGAATCGATTTCGAGAGACGATGAGAGGGTGGCGGAGTGGATTTGGGGTTTGACATGGGGGCGGTGGAGGAAGCACCACTCGCCCAAGCCCTGGGGCTGGGAGATGTGGGGGGCGGAGGCCGGCGACCCCGGTGGGCAGGGATTTTGAGCTGATGAGGGAGATTTGAAGAGAGAGATTGGTTATAAGGGAAGGGTGAGGTGGAGTAATGGGCCCAGCAAGGAAAACTTTGGTTGGTCCGCGTCATCATCACCTCATTTGGAAATTTCTTTTCTTTTTTTCCCCCCCATTTTTATTAAAGATTTCTAAGTTTTTTCTTTTTTTTTTCTTTTTTAAATCGTGAAAAATAAGTGAGAGTTGGATTTTAAATAGGTTTTTATTTTTAAAAAAATTAAAAATAACTATGAGTAATTCAATCTTATTTTAGAATATAAAAAATAAGTATGAATAATTCGATGTAATTTTAAAATAAATAAAATTATTATTTTCAACTTTAGCAATTTACACATCAAGAGATGTACAAGTTAAAAATAAAACGATCGCTATAGATATTTTGACAAAACAATCACAATAAATATTACAATTATATAGATCCAAGCTTGAGAAGGACATTTTGGCATATTATTTCAAATGATTTTTTGAGATGTATCTCAAAATTTGCGGCTTCACTCTTCATAATAAGTTTTTGAAAAATCAAATATTTTAGTAAAAGGTGAAAAGTCACTACACTACATGAAAATTATTATTAATGAAGTCAAAAACTTGTTCGTCAGGTATGGTGCTTCGAAATTAGGAATTTCGTGTTTCTTCTAGCTCTTCCAATTACTCTCTCGGCTCAGGTTCTTGCAAAATAATGGACCGTGGGTGGACCTATCGGCGTTGTACCTCTGGTGTGAGAATCAGTCTAACGTTTTGAGATAATTTTGCCAAAGTGTTGGCTAGGAAAGAGTGTTTGTATTTGGCTAGACTCCGGCCCGTTCTAGTATTTATAAATGAGGGAAAACTTGTTTAACAACTCTTCCCCGAATCTTTTGCCCACCGCCATAAATATGGAGTAATTGGCGGGATATGGAGTTAATGAGTCGTTATTCAGGGAGTAATAACGGCTCTTTCCTTGATAGACGAAAGACGTTACAAGCATTCCCGGGCAAGGATAGCGGTTGTTGATGTTCGTCAGGGTTCATAACTCTAACCGGGGGGTAAGTACCAAGGTTGAAGGACCCGCCTTCCATGGCTGGGTTAATGTCGGATGTTGACCCATTCGGGAGTATACTACTTGGGATGGTGTCCATCCCTGGGTACGCATACCAACTAACATAGGATGTTTTGTAGTTTCTTGTGTCTAACACGTGTCAGTATACACGTGACGATGATTTGAATCTTTTTCGAATTTCCTCTCATCAATTGTAATCTTGAAAATTTGATTTTCATGTAATCAGAAGTAACCAGCAACGGATCTAGAAAATAGATTGAGAGGGATTATTTATTTTAGATGTTTTATTATATATATATATATATAAACTAGGAGGACTTAAATAAAATTTAAAGGTATTAATTGATTTTTTTTATAAAACTATAAGATAGAAATGAAAATTTTCAAACGTTGAGAGGACGGGCTTGAGTCGCCTAGGCCTAAGGTGGCTCTATATCTGTCAGTAATTTTGGACTCCTCACAAATTATGTAGTAGTGCACATAAAAAAGTTTTAAATTTGTGAATAAAAAAAAAATAAAAAATTGATAATGGCAAAACCAAACAAGTTAAGAATATAGAAGTTAGAATATGTTAAGAATCTGCCATTATTAATTAATTTATAAAATTAGATTGATTGCGTATTTTTGCTTTGCTAATACACCACTACTACTTACATAAAAATTAAACAAATAACCAAATCCTTAAGTTTCAACATATCAAATTAATGGTGATTTATTTAAAGAAATTATTTATCATTCCCTTATTTTGCTTTATTCGCACTTTATAACGGAATAATATAATAAATTTACTTAATGGGGCAAAAAGGTAATACGTAATCGCATGTGTTGTGTTTAAAGCCCAAAATAAAATAGGCCCAATACAAGCCCATTGTGCTCTGTAAAAAAGGAGCTACACTGAACATAAAAGAGGTGTCCATATAAGATTTGTAACCTTACATTGACCCATTTACTCTGAGACTTGAATCAAATCCAAAATGGCGGTAGGAGTAAGTTAGCCCCGCCGCTTCGACTAATACTAAGAAACACTCTTTATTATTTTTATAATATTTAAAACACTCTTTCTCATAATTATCTAAAGCAAATTTCATCACATTTTATTGATCAAAATATATTCGCAACATAATATTATTTATTTCATATTTTTTAATTCTATTTTTTACTTTTTCAAAAACAAATTACTTTTTATTTTTATGTTTTATTCTGTGTTTTTTATTTCATTTGTTTTTTATGATAATAGTAAAAAAAAAAAAAAAAAATCAAAAGTAATAATCCAAAAAATAAAGTACAAAAATAAAAAACAGAACACAAAAAAATAAAAAATAGGATTTGAAAAAACAATAAAAAAAAAAAAAAAAAAAACTTATTTTATTTTATTTTTAAAATTTATTTATTTATTATTATTTTTTTTTATCTATCTATGTTTTTTCAATAAAACAAGAAAAAGAGAGAATAGAAAATAAAAATTAAAAAATAAGAAAAAAAATTTAAGGATATTTTTACCAATAAAATATAATAATGTATGTCTGAGATATTATGAAAATGACAAAAATATCCTTCATATTAGTCAAAATGACATGGCGTGTCTCAAATTACTTCTATATTAACTGTTTAATATAATGTACTAGTAAATGATTGTGCTTGATGTTATATATTAATAAAAAATAAATTATGTAATTTTAAATTATTATACATATAATTTTAAATTATAAATTTTGGATTAGCTTAAATGAGTTAAATAATTGTTATATTATAAACTAGAATGGTGTGCTCTCTATTTATAAAAACTGGTAGGGAAATTATATTTTTCACCCCTAAAGTATGGGTGGGTATCTACGTGGATCATGAGATATACCAAATTACACATTTTGTCCTCAAGTTTCACATTTGTTTCAATCAACTAAAATTAAAATTGCTAATGATTTTTGATGAAAAATAAATTGTACTTTGTACACGGCCTTCTAACAAAAATATTTCGTCATTTCATCACGAAATGACTCTATTAAACCTAAGATATTTTTCCCAATGTTTTTCTAAATAATGATTCATCTGAAAATGAGATAGTAAAAGCTGAATCTTTATCGAAGAAAAATGTATTATGTTTAGTGAAGTAAAAAAAATGCCAAAAATTTATTCATTAGAATACCACTTCCTGACCACAATCCATTTTCTAGTCAAAAAATTATTGTTATCATTAACAATGTTCACATTTTCACGAGATTAAAACAAATATAGAACTTGAAAGAATAAATGTATAATTTTACAAATCATAAGGTTCACAAGGCCACTTACCCTATACTCAAATTTTTATTTTCCCAAATGTTATGATCTCTCCAAATATTTTACCCAATGGATAAAAACATTTGGTTGAGATTTAATTCACGTCTCCAATAATCGATCTAAACCGTTCTTTATTTTTTTTTAAATATTATTTTAATAAAACATTAATGTTATGTGATTTGAATTTATAATTACAAAATGTTGTTAAAAAAGACATAAATCAAACTTTCCTATATTGTAATAGATTTCCTAATTTAAAGATCGTGTATTATCTTGATTCTAGGGTTTCCTAGAATCAAACTCTATAAATACCTTTGTAATCATAGAGATGAAGAATGAATGAACAATATCAATCCTTTTTTTCAATATGGCATTGGAGCCGAATTGAAACGATCCAAAACAAATCTCTATAAAAAAAAAAGGAGGAGGAAGAAACCCTGAACCCTCAGCCGCAACCCACCTCAGCCGACAAAACACACACACAAAAAAAAAAAAAAAAAAAAAAAAAAAAAACCCAAAAGAATCTCTTCAAGCTCTTCAAAATCCGAAACCCATAAACCTAGAAATCCCTCAGCTGCAACATAGAAACAAGAAGAAAGGAGAAGAAGAAGAAAAGAAAAAAAAAAAAAAAGGCTCATCACTGAACTAGATCCGCTGCTGCTTCCCAACCACCGACTATTATGCATCGCCGAACCTGATCCACCGCCAAACCAGAGCCACCACCGAAACAGAACTGCCGATTTTTTATTTTTTTTTTAATTCGTGTAAAAAAAAAATGAGTGAAAAAATATCCGTTCCAGTTGTGGTTCAGTCAAAAGGCGTATTTAACGCCGGAATCACCCCCACCGAATCCAATTATGATATATGGTCCCAACTTATGGAAATACAAATTGCTGAAAGAGACAAAATCTCGTATATTTGTGGCAAAACTAAGTCACTTGCTGAATCTGATGAAGGCTATGAAAAATGGTATGCTAAAAATCAGAAGGTTAAACGATGGTTGCTGATGTCTATATCTCCAGATATTATGAGGCGTTATTTACGTCTACCCACTGCCTATGAAATTTGGACTGCCTTGTCTACAACATTTTATAATAGAAATGATGAGTTACAGACCTTTACTCTGAATAAAAAAGCTTTTTCTGCAAGACAAAATGGACGACTGCTTTCTATGTATTACGGAGAATTAACTGAAATTTTTCGAGAGTTGGACCATTGTGATAAGGTAGTTATGAAAGATCCAGACGATGTCAAAACCTACAGCCAGTTTGTTGAACGACTACGGGTTCACATATTTTTTGTTGGATTGGATGAGGCATTTGATTCTATTCGACGTGAAATTTTGAGAAAAGACTCAGTACCAAATCTGGAAGAATGTTACTCATTAGTTCGACGGGAGGCGGTCAATATCACCCTGAATGGTGATTCTGGAACATCTAAACCTAGTGCCATGGTGGCACGACATCGATCGAATCAGCGTCAACAACCTCGAGCACAACTTAACACTAGCAGATGGACCACGGAGGTTGACAAATCATCATACAAGTGAACTCATTGTCATAAGACCGGCCATACTAAAAGTGGCTATTTTGAATTGGTGGGCTATCTAGAATGGTGAGATTCTAGCCGCACAAAGAAAAATCACCAACAACCTTCCACTGCAACAGTTGCTCAGACAAAAATGGAGGATGAAATCATTGACAACGCCTCAGCGTTGGTAATAGCTGCAGACAATAGTGGTAAGGTTTTAAATATTTCAATACCTATTTTGAATAATACATAGATAATTGATTCTGGTGCTACTGATCACATGACATATGATTTTAGACAGCTCTCACAACTCAATAACTCTAACCAAAAGTTTGTCTCTATTGTAAATGGAAATTCGATCCTAGTTATTGGGGAAGGATCTTTGACTCTCATCAATATGTTAAATTTAGATTCAGTCTTAGTTGTTTCATCCTTATCTTATAATCTCTTGTCAATCTCTTAAATAACCACTGTTTTATCTTGTGTTGTAATTTTTTGGCCTGATTTTTGTGTGTTTAAGGATATCAAAACCAGGAAGACAATTGGTTGTAGTATTAGACGGGGGAAGCTGTATTATCTGGACTTGGAATCAAAGAATATTGAAAGTCTACGATATGCTTTGGCAGTGGGATGTTCTGAAGATGGAAAACAGAAAGAAATATGGTTGAGACATCGACGGTTTGGGCATGCCTCTTTTGGATATCTCAAAAAATTATTTCCTAGTTTATTTACAGATATTGATGTTTTTAGTTTTCAATGTGAGACTTATGAACTGGCAAAAAGTCATCGTGTTTTGTTTCCATTACAATTGAATAAAAGTTCACTTATGTTTATGATTATTCATTCTGACGTCTAGGGTCCGTTGAAGGTCAATACTTTGGGAGGTGCACGTTGGTTTCTAACGTTTATTGATGATTGTACCAGGATGACATGGCTTTGCTTGATGAAATCCAAAAGTGAAGTGAACTCGCTATTTTAAAAGTTTCATAAAAGGATTGAAACTCAGTACAACAGAAAAATTCAAGTTCTTCGCAGTGACAATGGTGGGGAATATCAGAGTGTTGAATTTCAACATTATTTGGATGCTCAAGAAATGATCCATCATACAACTTGCTCAACCACATCTCAACAAAAAGGGGTGGCAGAACGAAAAAATCGACACTTGTTGGAAGTTGTTTGAGCTTTGCTAATTGAAGCCCATATGCCATTATCTTATTGGGGAGAAGTTTTAACTTCAGCAGTTTATTTAATCAATCAGATATCTTCCAGCACCTTCAATTTCAAAACACCGTTCCAAACTCTAAATGATGGGATTATGGCTCCAGCTGTCTCAAGTTTACCTCCTCATGTCTTTGGATGTGTGGTGTTTGTACATCTACACAAATATCAACGTACCAAGTTAACTCATCAAGCATTGATATGTGTTTTTGTTGGATATGCTACTCATAAAAAAGGATATCGGTGTTATCATCCTCCAACACACCGATTATTTATCACAATGGATGTTATTTTCCTTAAATATACAATGTACTTCTCCGAGCCTAAATTTCGGGGAGAGTACCAAAAGGAAATTCAAAATCTAGATTATGATAATCAAGATGGGGGTAACTTGGAGATAACTGATGTGCCATTGGATTCCAATGGTAATGACTCACAAACTGGAGTAAGTGAAGAAATATGTGAATTGGAGATAAGTAGTATGAGATCAGATCAAAAGAGTGATGAGCAACAAATAACTGAAGATGTGGATCATGCTCCAACTCATCCAGAAACCGAGGTTCTAGAAAATGTAGCTCCATCCCTAGTCAACATACCACACCAATCGTTTACTGAAAATGTTCCTGAGCCACACAAAAGACAGTTACCACAATGCCATACAAGAGGTATTCCTAAATCCACATATGAACCTGAGCTCTCTAGTAAAGCAAAATATCCCATGAGTCATTATGTGTCCAACCATCGTTTGTCATAATCAAATATGTCATTTGTGAATCAATTATCAGTTTATCTATTCCTAACAGTGGGCAGGAAGCCTTATCTGATCCCAGGTAGAAAGCAATTATGAACGAGAAAATGAAATATTTGCAAAAGAATGATACATGGGAACTAGTTGATCCTCTACCAGGAAAGAAACTAGTTGGATGTCGATGGATCTACACCGTAAAGTATAAGGCTCATGGCACAATTGGGCGCTTTAAAGCAAGATTGGTAGCAAAGAGATACACTCAAACCTACGAGATTGACTACACAGAAACATTTGCGCCTGTAGCCAAAATCAACACAGTTCGTGTTCTGCTGTCCTTAGCTGCCAACTTGGATTGACATTTACAACAATTTGATGTGAAAAATGTTTTTTTGCATGGTGAACTATCTGAAGAAGTTTACATGGATCTCTCACCAAGATGTATGATACCCAAAAGACACAACCAAAATGTTTACAGACTAAAGAAATCATTGTATGGGTTAAAGCAGTCTCCTAGAGCATGGTTTGAAAGGTTTACAAAATCTATGATAGCCTTTGGCTACCATCAAAGCAACTCAAATCACACTCTTTTCCTCAAAAGAGAGCATGGTAAGATAACTGCACTCATTGTATATGTGGATGATATGGTGGTTACAGGGAATGATCCTAATGAAAGGAAAGCCTTACAAGATTACTTGTCCAAAGAATTTGAAATGAAAGATCTAGGCCCTCTGAAATATTTTCTTGGGATTGAAGTGTCCCGATCTAACAAAAAGATAATTCTATCTCAAAGAAAACATACTCTAGATCTATTACGAGAGACTGGTATGTCAGCATATCAACATGTTGATACACCAGTAGAAGAAGGTCTAAAGTTATGTGTTAAGCCTAACTAGGTAACAGTTGACAAAGGAAGATACCAAAGACTAGTAGGAAGATTGTTGTACTTATCTCATACCAGACCAGATCTGACATATGCCTTGAGTATTGTCAGTCAATTTATGCATAATCCCGGAGAACAACACATGAATGCAGTTATTCGCATTTTGAGGTACCTAAAGTTTGCTCCAGAAAAAGGAGTATTATTCTCATAAAACGCAGACCATCAAAGCATCGAAGTCTATACCGATGCAGATTGGGTGGGTGATGTGAACGACAGACGATCAACTTCTGGATATTTTACCTTTCTAGGAGGTAACCTTGTGACATGAAAAAGCAAAAAACAAAATGTTGTGGCTCGCTCAAGTGCAGAAGCTAAATTTAGAGGTTTGACAAATGTACTGTATGAGACATTATGGCTAAGACTTCTCTTACATGATCTGGCTTATCTATCCAAGCAACCTATTCGATTATTTTGTGATAACAAAACAACATGTGACATAGCATATAATATACTTCAACATGACCGTACAAAGCACGTCGAGGTCGACATGTTTTTCATCAAAGAAAAGTTGGATGAAAAGATTGTGAAATTGCCTAAGATTCGATCAGAAGATCAGTTGGCTGACATCCTTACCAAAACGGTCTCAAATCGAGTATTCTCAAAATTTCTTGACAAGTTGGGAATATGAGATATTTACACACCAACTTAAGGGGGAGTGTTAAAAATGGCATAAATCAAACTTTCCTATATTATAATAGCTTTCCAAATTTAGAGATTGTGTATTAGCTTGATTCTAGGGTTTCCTAGAATCAAACTCTATAAATACCTTTGTAATCATAGAGATGAATGAATGAACAATATCAATCCTTCTTTTCAATAAAGGTATTCATTAATTAGTTTTAATAATTTAATATACATTAATTCCATAAAATAATTAAGATCATAAATAAATAAAATAAGATTTTTTAAATAACTAATTGAAGACAAAAAAATATCTCTAGCATTAAACTGTTGAGATTTAATTCAGAATCAACCCACTTCCTCATTTGTAACGTAGAGATGATACAACTTCAGACACAAATTTGGATAAGAGTTTATTAATACAAATTTTGAGTGTATTTTATCCTAGATCTCACTCATATTACTTTAATTGAAGTAAATTAGTTTAATGAAATTACAAAGATACCACTGGAGAGATAAAGAAGCTGAAATTGGCAAAAAAAAATCGAATCGATAGGTAACCGAGAGAAACTAAACCGAATGGTTCGGGTTGAAACCGAATAAATAGTTTTGATTTTGATTTTGGTTTTAAATTTAGAAACTGAAGCGGTTTTGGTTTTGGTTTTGGGATAGTAACCGCGTAACCGAATCGCGTGACCGAAACCGCGAGCCAAACCGTGTAACCGTTAATATATTATTTAGTATTTACAGTTTAATCTCTTTTTTATTTATTTACATTTTTAACCTTTTTACTACACTTCAACCCTACTATAAATATATGCTTATACTGCTTGCTAGAGTATTTATGCAGTTTGTTTTGTATTTGGTTTTTAGTTTATTTGGTTTGGTAAACTGTATGATTTTGAAGAATATTTTTATGTAGTAGGAATTGCAATTGATTTTGTATGATTTGGAAAATGTTTAGAATTAATAGTGAATCGCGTTTTGCGGTTGCGATTTTGGTTTTGGTTTTGATTTTTTTATAAAATTTAAAAATTTTAAATGGTTTCGCGGTTTTGGTTTTGGTTTTCGCTAAAAATAATCGGTCCGGTTTTAAAACCGTTTAAAAAAACCCGTAGGTTTTGATTTTAGTTTTGGTTTTACTTATATTAAACGATTTTAATTTTAATTTTGCCTGAAATCGGATCGAACCCGGACCGTTGACATCCCAGCAGGAATCCCATGTGTGTCCTTCCCTAGCAATCATTTGTCATATATCTTCATATGGCCTACTAAATCAGACAAATCAGTATTATTTATAATATAAAAAACAAATATTTATAAATTCATTATATTCTCAGCGACTGAAGTCAATGTCTTGATTTTTTTATTTATTTTTTATCTAAAAATTATAAATAACCAAGTAGAAAGACTGAAAAGTTAAAAATAAATTAAATATTTTTTTATTGAACTTTCGGAGTTTGTGATTAAAATTCGGCCTAAACATTGATGGGATCTACTCAAAGTACTACTTAAATATAAATATAAAATCAAAATAATATAAAATGGAACAAATCATACTCAAAGTATCACTTAAATATAAATATAAAATCAAAATAATATAAAATGGAACAAATCATATATTTTCAAGGTGGGAAATTTTGGATGACTCGAGTTCTTGCCAATTATCCCATACTGTTGGTCCTAAGATTTTGATGAACAATTAAAGGTTGATATTTATTGTGAAACTAACAGTTTGATTAAGTGTTTCAGTTTATTAGTTTCAAATGATGAAAATATAATGACAAAAATGATACAGGATTAAGAAGTTGAAGAATTTGAATTTTTTTGGGAAAACAACTCATGTTAAACTCTTAATATACCAATTAGGATCACACATGACACAAACAGATTTTTAAATGATTTTCATAAATATGTGTATTTTTTATAGGATCCTAATTAGTTAAATTATTTGTTCCTATGTGTAATTGAAAATGAAATATTAATAATTGATTAAAGGAGCGAAAATGTCAATGAAAATTGATTAAAAACGAATTGAGAATAGTGTTCCGGCATTAGTAAGTTGATAGGTAAGTCGACCGGAGTATAGAAAGAAAGTCTCTGAATCTCTAAGTCAACAAGTAGGTCGACCGAACCTTAAATATGAACTCTCTGTATCGATAAGTCGACAGAGCAGTCGACCTGTGACCAGAAATGCAAACTCTCTGAATCTCTAGGTCGACAGATAGGTCGACCGATGAGTTATGAATTTTTGGCTTTGTTATATTCTGAATCGAGTGGTCGACCGGTGGCCATTGGTAAGTCGACTTATGGCACTGTTTTAAGATTTTGTGGAATTCCGGATTGTATTCTAAAAGTAGCCGTTATTAGCCATTTTTTTTGTTAGGATTCACGAGATATATTAGGGATTTAATGTTATTTGAGATATACAATATACATTATGATATCCCTATAGATTTGGTTAATTAAATTTGAATATTTTTCAATTTGGTACATGTAATTCTTTCTATTCTATTTAATTGTGATTGAGAAATATTTGAAAGACTTAATCGAGAAGTTTAAAAATTATAATTAAGTGATTTGAATCAGGATGAAATCTTAATGATATAAGGGGTCTATAAGAGCAATTAAATGTCATAATAAGTGGGAACTAGCCGTTAAAGAGCTTATTTTATTCCCATTTATATAGACCTGCGTTTTTCACATTAGAGAGAGAGATCAAGAATATTATGCTGAGTTTTTCTAAGAGAAATCATATTGAGAATTGTGAGAGTTTTTCTAAGAGCTATTCTTGAGAATTATTTACTGTGGATCATTGCTGCTACCGAATCTGAATTGACATTGTTATAATTATTCTTTTAGTGGATTTTGGGTGAGATCTTTCCAAATTATTTTCTATTTAGTATTACTTGATTATATTTAGAATTTGATCTTTAGAAATTGTTTTCTGATTTTTTATTGAAAGATATTTTTGAAACAATTTCTTGAATAAATCTGATTACGTGCTCAATTACGTGCTACCTTTTTCTTTTTTGTTTAAAATCAGATTTTGAATATTTCACTTTTATATCACTAGTTTTAGAATATTAATTGAGTTCTAATTTATCTGGGATGGTAGAAGCTCCGAGTGAGAAAAATCACTTATCAATTTGTAATTG
Source organism: Eucommia ulmoides (assembly GCA_016647705.1). NCBI lineage: Eukaryota > Viridiplantae > Streptophyta > Magnoliopsida > Garryales > Eucommiaceae > Eucommia > Eucommia ulmoides. The sequence goes on along the minus strand of CM028339.1, from coordinate 12,866,952 downwards.
GTGAGTTGAGTGACGGATTGAATACTATTGGGAATATTTAATTTAAGGGTAGCTAGTTTCAGTCTCTTCCTGTAAAGAGATTGAGGTAGTAATTCTTCTTGGATTGAATTGATTTGTGAGCAATTTTGTAATGGTTCAATCCTTACTGGATAAAAGGATATTTGGAGTGTTTGTGATGTTTTAATTCTTTAGCCTCAGTTTAAAAAAGAATTAGGTTAATCTTGAGTCTATAAAAAGTAGAGGTTATTCCTAAGCCAGTGAAAAAAGAATTTGTAAAAGGTTAATTCTAAGTCTGTAAAATAATCTTTGTGAGAGTTTGGTTCCTACCTTTAAAGGAATCTTGAGTTTAGTGGGTGCGACTCTCCGTGGGGTTCGGAGGACTGAATTAGCTAAGAGTAACTTGGTGAACCAATATAAATTTCTGCTGTATTTCTATCTTTACATTATTTATTTTTGTTGATTGGTGTGCACGTAGTTGATTTTATATTTCTGCTATGATATAAAAGATAATAATTAATATAGGATTAAAATTAATTATTTGGATTATTAAAATATTTTTTATCTGATAATTTTTTATATATCCAATTCACCGGTCTTGGCTAGTTCACTGGGCTAACATATACCATTGGTGACGTGCTCCGCACGACGCTAGGTAGACTACTCTCTCCATGAGCATTCTACAAAACAGGGCATGGGTAAGGAGATTAATATCCGAAACGCTCCACCCAGGGGCCTAAGCAAGCGATAACATTGAGCATTAATACTCCCGAGATGAAGACCGAAAGCCCAACACCCCAGCTCGGCATAACTAGTCAGGGATCTCTACTACGTAATATTAATGGGGATGGATCGAGATTCAAGGATACCTTGTCAAACAAGTATATTTTCTACTATAAATACTACAAATATGGGTCTAGTCTAGTTTTGGCTACCCATTTCGAATCTCATAGGATCATTTCTAACGAATCATAGTTTGGCTTCATTAAACTTAAACGGTACCATTTTCCGAAAACATTAGTATATTTTGTCAAATAAATATCAAATTTTAATTAAAATATATTTTATATTCCATGTATAAACAATGAATTAATGAACCGCAACCCATATTTTCCGAAATCATATGCGTTAGGCTTTAACGACCCATGATTCCTATCCTATATCAACCTAACTAATTAAATATTTTTACTTTATTTATTTTTATTCTAGAAGAATCAAGAAAGTTGATTGAGCTGAGCACATGGGCTGACTCATCAATCTGGGATTAGTTTAAGATAATTGCATGCTAATTTCTGATTAAATAAATATCGATATTAAGCGTGTGAAGCCCTACAAACAAAAGAATGAGCATTATATATTAGTTTAATGGCATGCAGCTCGATCTAATAATCCTGTCCATATTTAAATACCAATTGTAATTAAAAATCTAACCCTATTAAGTATTAAGTAGCCTCCACTCTAGTTTTAAAACTACCAAATCCCTTTTACATATTATAGTTCTCCTATGCAAGGAATTGCATCATGATGACCTCATTGTGTAGTATCCTTAAATATGTAATTTGTAATTTGTCATCTTATCTTATGTGTCACTTTGACAAATGAATATTTTTATTGTGTTGTAGTAGATTTTGTTTAAAATAAAAAACATTTATTATCTGTGTTTTTTTGAATTTATTAAGTGTTTTAATATAATTTTTTTCATACTTTTAACTTCAAAAAAAATTAAAAAAAAATATCTTTGCACAAATTTTTGTTCCTAAAATAAATTTTACGACTTTATTTTTTATTTTTTAAATATTCTCTCTGTTTTTTCTCAATTTAGTATTTTCTCCCTTTATAATTTTTTCATATAATTTTTTTTTTGTGAAATTTAACAATATTGATATAAAATGTTAGTTGCGATAATTAGATATTATTTGACATTAAGTAATAAGTAGTAAAAAAGTAAGTGAATCACATATCATTTAAAATTTTGAACAGTGATGTTTATTTTTTAAGTGATTCCTTAATTTTGTTATCAAATACACTTAATTTGATAAGTATTTAATGTATTTTGTTTTACGTGCTTAATTACGTAATCAAACGGGGCCTAGTTTTGTTAGATATCTTTTTAGGTGAACAAATTACAAGTAATAAAATTATATTAGAGTTTATATTCGAGATATCTTTGACATTTTGACAAATATCAAAGACATCTTCTGTCATTTTTATAATACTTGAGATGCCATTTTTCTTTTCAGTTTGGTTATCCAAGATATTCTTCAGCACATTTTATTGACAAAAAATACCCTCGCAACATAATTTTTTCTTAATATTTACTTTTATTCTATATATATTTTATATATATATATATATATATATATATATATATATATATATAGTATTCGTAGAAAATTAAAAAAGATCACAAGTAATAATCTAGAAAACAAAATGCAATAAATAAAAAAATGGATTTGAAAAAGAAAACAAAAACAAAAATAAAATATTTTTTTTTATTGTTTTTAAATATAAAGTTATCTTTTTGTCATATTTATTTTTTTATTGTTTGAATTTTTATTTTTATATTACTTTTTATAAACACCATCTATACAAAAGTATAAATAAGACAAATAAAATAAAAAATACTGAACGAAATCAACAAAATATAAAAATAAAAATAGAAAACAAGATAAAGAGAGTGAGCGTAAAAAATAAAAATAAATAAATAAAAGAATAAAATATATATATATATATATATATATAAATGGTACTTTTGTGAGGAAAATGTGAGAAGCGTTTAAGGTATTATAAAAATGATTGAGAGTAACATTGGTATTAGTCGAAATGAAGGGTGTCTAATGCATAAACTCAATAATATTAGGGAAAATGACATTTTTTTGTCCTTGACAAATGGCTCGGATGCTCAATTGGCTCCTTGTATTTTGAAGTTGACACATTGGGTTCTTAACATTTCAAAATTGTTCCAAATTGGCCTCTGAGGCAGATTCAGTTAAGTCAAAGTAACGATCAACGTCTCATTAAGGGCATTTTGGTCATTTAAGTGCCTCAACTGATTTTCCTCCATTTCTATTCAAGTTTCCCGCTATTTCCTTAATTTGCTGCCTATAAATTGTGTTTCCCTACCCATATCTCTTATTTGTTCCACATTTTGACTCAAAAAATATTTTTAGGCACTTTTCTTTCTTTTTTGTTTCTTCTTTGTCCAACAAAAATATGGAGGATCAACAGATTAGTAACTGTGGGAGGAAAGCAAATATGGTAACTTCTTGGACCACACATAATCCTAGAAGGAAATTCTACTCATGTGAAAATTACAACCATGTACTTTTTTCTTTTTCTTCTTCATACCATTTTTATTAAATATTTAAAAAATTTCTGATTTCATTTTATATGCTAGAGGTTGTGACTATTTCTTGTACGTTGATCCTCCTATGTGTCTAAGGTTAGCGGCAATAATACCGGGATTATTAAGAAAAATGAATGTTTTAGAAGAAGAGAATAGCCGAAGGAAGAATAGGGAGAAGAAGTTATGGATAACATTAGTCGTTTTGTGGGTGGTGTTTGTACTCATTTAGAAATTAATCACATTTTGAATTTTTTTTTGGTATTTTGTTTAATTAATGGTGTATTTCATATTTTATTTCCTAATGAAGCTACTTTAATTAATGGTGATTTTGTATTTTTTAACTCAAAAAAGAAAAAAAAGAACACATACAAACAAAACTTAAAATTCAGTGTAAAAAAAAAAAAAAAAAAAAAAAAAAAAAAAACAAAAACAAAAACAAAACATAACCTCCAAATGGCATACATAACTTCCAAAACAGAACTTTAATGAAAACGAATTGATAAATTTTAAAAAAAATAGGACCTCCAACCAACATACATAATTACAACATACATAACAAAAGAATTGAACCTCCAACCGACATATATAAGTGTATTGAACTAGAAATCAGAACCTCTGAACAAAATAATTAACATCCAAAACTGTACAAAATCTCCAAAAAAATAGCGGCATACTAAGCCTCCAATATTTAGCTCCTATTTAATAATTACAGCAGCAACAACAACTTCTATTTAATAGCAAAAAAAAAAAAAAAACTCAACTATCACACCCCTACCTCCGACCTCCAACGCCCGAGGCCGGGCGCGACTTCGATTTGACGTTACCTGACCAATCAACAAATATATATATACATGCACCGCTATATTTTTTTTTCAAAAATATTTTTACTCACTTCAAAAATCGAGAATAAACGTGTCCCAAATACTCACAACAAAACCACAAAGAAAACTAAATCTTCCACGGTTCACATCTGTCCAGCCAACCCTCCAAAATGACGCCACCTCCTGACTCTACCTAGTGTCAGTAGTGGACCTGTTCCTAACTGCGACACCTGAAACCAAATATTTTATCGGTGTATTGTCTTCATACTATAAAAACAATTTATGGATCAAGTATATTTATTAAATACCACTTTCCCAACATAACATAAATATACCCGTACATTGAGCCGAAATAAACTCCACAGCTATCATTGCAATTAAATAAATGCATTTGAATTAACTAATCAAATAATTTGATATATAATAAAATACCGCACATATATTTCCGTACTAACCATAGGATCATTTCACCTCATAATCTGGAGTTACGATGCTACCGTAACCTGTACAATTGTGCCATCTAAAGTGACTATTAGTGTTAGGTCCATTCAATATCCCTAATAGTAGGGGCAGCCACCTGCAGGATTTACACTCCTGACAGGTCTCAATATATATCCACCCTACAGGACTTGCCTAACAGGTAACAACAAATATCCACCTTGCACGACTTGTTTGATAGGTAACAAAAAATAATCACCCTGCAGGAATTACTTGACAGGTAACAACAAATATCCACCATGCAAGACTTGTCTGACAAGTAACAATAAATATCCACATCTCGCAGGACATGCCTTCCTGACAAGAAGACAACTATGACATAGTTGGATGGTAAAAATCATTTTCCCCATTTAAAAGTTTACTTGATCCGCGTAAAGTTATAAAATAATCAATTTTAATAAATCATTTTTTTTTTTTACATTTTAGTACAAAAATATAATTTGACAATTTACATAGAAGACAATATACTCACCTCAATTTTTGCGCTACCAAAAATACTATCGGCAGAATGTTATGTAGGCAGAGTCGCCTGTGAACCTAACAATCAAAGGGCCTAAACTAAGAATTTATTTAAAATAACCTAATATGCGATGTGTGACCCTAAAATGCATCATTTTCCATTCCCAATTTTTTTTGATTATACGAAATTATTTAACGCCTAATTTCTTATATTAATATTAACTAAACGAAAATTATTCTAGTAACGATTACGAAAATTCTCTTGTTAATAATTTAATTTGCAGAAAAATATTAATCGATTATTAAAATTTTTATTAGTCAACGAAATACTAAAAATTATCGTTTTAGTAAAATGTACATTTTTTTTTATCTTAAATTGTATTATTTGTAAATTTGATATATCTATACCCACTATATTTCTCAAACCCATGTATATTATTTTAACATATAAATATATATGTATATTTGTCTGTATAGATAGTCCCATAAATTAAATGTGATATGTATATTATTTAACAATATATATATATATATATATATATACTTGCAATTGCCGACAACTTTTTTTTTTTTTCTTTCTTTCTTTCTTTTGGTTGCTATGGATGTGCTCATATACTTGTATATATATATACACACACATACACAAACACAATGACAACCGCCTTTTTTTTTTCACCACAGATTCACGGCCACATTTTTTTTACTATTCGTTTGATACACACTCATATAGTTGTGTTTATAAATATATGTGTGTGTGTGTGTGTGCATGCACTCACCGTCTCACTATTTTATTTTATTTTTTTTATTTTTTTGTGTTAATTACCGTGACCACATATTGTGGTCACATTGTTTCCTTCCTTGGGAAGGAAACAATGTTGGCCACAATTTAATTTAATTTAATTTTTTTTAATAATTTATTTATTTACATTAATTATCCGTCTTGAAATAATGAAAATATTAATTATATCCCAAATTTTTTAAAATTATATTTTTAAATAATTTAATAATCCCTAAACTTTTAAAAGTTGAAATTAAAATTAACATGTTAGCCCCTAAATTTCTTTTAAAGTGAATATTAAATAGCACAGGGTACCCCATTATTTTCTAAATATTTTAAAATGCAACTAGAAATATGCATGTGCAGAAACTAGGTTTTACATCAACAGTTGTACAAAATAAAAATAAAAAATAGAAGAGAACTATATAGAACAAAAAAAAAAAAAAAAAAAAAAATTTTAAAAAATTAGGGAAAAAAAAGCAAAAAAAACAAAAACAGAACCAAACTTATAGAAACCACCCTAGGGCTGGCAATTCGTGTAACAAATCATTACACGATAACACAATAAGAGCAAACACGAACACGACACGATAAACATATCGTGTTAGACTAACCAAACACGAACACGACACGAAAATTATCGTGTTAACACGATATGACACGATAAGTTTTCATGTCACACGAAAACACGAAATCTGTTAGGTGAACATGACATGATAAGATTATCTGATAGATTTTCATTACACGTTAACCTATCCATTACAAGTTAACAACCTGTTAAGTTGACAACGTGTTAACAAAATTTATTTACAATTTTTTTTTTTATAATATTGGATAATTTGGGGGGTGTAAAAATAATTTATTAAATTAACGGGTAACCTATTAGGTCTCAGGTTATCGTGTAACCTGAATATACAAAATTATTATCGTGTAACCTATCGGGTTATCAGGTCAACCTGATAATCTACACTATTTGTTATCGTGTTATCAGATCTGACACGATAACGACCTGATACCTGATAAGTAAAACTCAAACCTGATAATTTTGTGTCGGTCTCGTGTCGTGTCATCTTGTAAATACCCGTTTTGCCATCCTTACTCCCCCTCCCCCCCCCCCCCAAAAAAAAAGACTTGTCCATCCATGAACAATTTGTTGCAACACATTATACCTGTACAGAACAATTACTAACCAAAAAAAAAAAAAAGTAGAGAAGTTTTAGCAGTTTCATACATGTTCATTGATTAAAAAAAAAAAAAACACAATTACATACATTATACATGTTCAGCTCCTGCAACAGTTTGAGCAGCTCCAATAACAACTTTAGCAGGTCCAACAACTCTATCACCCTGCCCAATATTTTAGTTGAATTTAAAGTAATTAGAGAAAAAATTAAATTAATTGAAAGTTTTAAATGTTCATACTATTTTCTCTTTGGCCAATTTACAATTTCTCTTGTTATGACCCAGCTGTTCACATGCACGGTGTCTAACTACATGTTTCCTCTTCAACCTTGTTTGACTCTGTTCAAGTTCATTGGGCTTTCTTTTTCTCAATTTCTTTAGCCTTCCTATTTGCTTTGTGAAGCAAGGAGGCTTCACTTTTGGTAATCCACCGCTTGACCACAAATTAGAAAAATTTATTGGGTTGATCACCGGGGAATAGGTCTTCAAATATCTCTTTGTGCTATAAAATTCACTCATATACTCATCCAAATTAAGGGCCCTTGTAGACAATGGCCGAAACAAAATGTGTACAAGGAATGCCAGTCAAATCCTATTTTCTACATGAATAAGTCTTGCCTCCTAAATCCACACTGTATTGATCACCCCAAATACAAGATATATAAAATTCACTACCCCCAACCCACTGTGGTATGCATCCATTGATATTATCCTTAACAAGATCTAACGTTTTCAAAATTTTTGGACAAAATTTACATGTCCATTTCTTTGTCCTTTCTCTGTTCACTATCATTCGGTTCATCAAAAGGTCTCTCACAACTTCTACTGTGATGATTACCTCTTTTCCCCTTGCTTCAAGAATAAATGCATTGAAACTCTCACATAAAATATTCAACAAAATATCACACTTTAGGAGAACACTGAAATGTAACCTAGACTAATGCTTAGGAGGCTTATCATCGAACTAAGTTAGTACATCTTTGTCCAATTTACCCAATTCTTCCATATAATTTCAAACTTAATTGGAAGTGTTGCCCTGGCAACCTTCCACACAAGGTCCTTATAGGCATTTCCCTTATATTTACCCTTGAAATTATTAAATAAATGCCTAACACAGTGCCTATTTTCAACAAAAGGCATAATGTTATTAATAACCCACAACAATCCTTTTTGTCTATCCGAAATTATAGTGACTCCTTCTTGCCTATGTGTCTTTAAATCATCATCTAAATATACTAAAAACCATGCTCTTCAAATCCTTGTTCTCTATCTCTATAACTGCATAAGCAATTGAAAACATATTATTGTTCCCATCTATGCCAATGGTAGCCAGTAATTAACCCCCACTTGCACCCTTAAGATGGCACCCGTCAACACATATAATAGGTCTACACATCGCATACCCTTGCTTACATGCTGTCAAGTACACATTGATAGGTGTAAAATACCTATCTAATTCTAAACCGAATTTGCCAGTTTTCGAGTATTTTATTGAAGTTTGAATACTGTTTTAGTTATTTTTATTAGTCAGGAGTAGGGACGTAAACAATTGGTAAACCGAGCAAAATAGTACGAAAGGGGTAGCCAAAAAGATGAAAAAAAGAGGTTTCAAATAACAGAGCAAATCCGCCTAGGCGAAGTTTCCACCGCCTAGGCGAACATTCATCAGAAAGTTGCAATGTTGAAGATTTGAAATCCCCCTAGGCGAAGTTTCCACCACCTAGGAGGAAATCCACCAGAACGCTGGAAGTACTGAACTGCTGGATAGAGCTGCACTGCTGTAAATTCGCCTAGCCGAAGTAGTTACCGCCTAGGCGGAATTCCGTCAGAAAGATAAGGAGCTAAGAAGTTATTCCTCCACCTAAGCGAAGATTCTACCTCTTAGGCAGAATTCTAACCGACTTAAGCACCGCCTAAGCGAAGTTTCCACCGCTTAGGCGGAAATCGCAGAATAGGTCAAAATATCTGTTTAGATATTTTTGAACCCCTAAGCCTATAAATACCCCTTGGCCACGTCTGAAACTTGTTGTTGAAGAACCCTAACCCTAGTAGAGAGCTCTTAAGCTATATTTAGAAGATCAAGAATGAGGTTTATTATTCGAATAAAGAAGGATAACTTGCGGACCGATCATTAGTGACAGTGAACCGTTTCACTTCCAGATTTGATCATTTCTCTCTTGTTTTATTCTTTGTAATCACTTTTTCATATATAAGAATGTTGAATCCCTCTTATTTTGTATGGTATATGGCTAAGAACTTGTAGTAGTAGTTAAATGTTACTTAGGTATAGTCAAAATCATGTAACCGTTTAGTTGAGTAAATTTATGTTACTTTAACGAATAGTTTGTCTAAATCCGATTGTGTTTATCGTTATTCTTGTTATTATGCTTGTATTGATAAACCGAGAATACGGGGTTTGACACTCGGGAGAAGTAACCCCGAATTCAGACTAGGGTAAATACAACGTGACGTTCTAACGACCCGGGAGGGCGTTAGAACGTATGCAACCCATGATGTTGGCTCAAAACTCACGCGACTTAGGGTCGTTACGGCGTTGAATGGGACTTTTTCGTTGACACGAAGCCATGTAATCTCTCGTTTTACACTCGGAAGAGGTAGTGGATGAGTTATTGATACAGAGGGTATCGGATTAGATAGAAACCATTATAGCTAACTAACTATAATTGATTATGCATTATATGAAAGAAATTCATATCTAAGTAATTAGTGTAATTAAAACTAACTTTATAGTTGTCATTTATCTTAGTATAATAATTAGAAAACAAACAAAATTTGATTAGTCGAGATAATATGAAGCTATTAAAATCTCAATACTCACTTGAATTACCTGTCATTCCCAGTGAAACGATATCCGATCCTAAAAGATTCATTATATTAAAATTAGACCTCGTATACTTGCAAGTAGTCCAACTACCGTGAGGAAGAATCATGTGTGAATCTAAGCGCGTAGCAAGTTTTTGGCGCCGTTGCCGGGGAACGGCAATGTGTTTTTCAATTAAGTTGATATTGTGATTAAGTAGTTGAATGTTAATCACGATAATTCTTTTGCTTTTAAATTTTATTTAATTCATTTATTTATTTTATTTATCAATTGAATTTGAGCAGTGCATGCGGTGGAGTAAACATATTTCTAAGCAAAAAGAAGAAAAAGCTACAGCAATGGCCGGTGGACATGAGAATATTCCGCAACCACCAGAGCCGCAAGCACTCCAGCCTCCGGAGCATGAGAGGCCACAACGAGTCCTTCGGGATTATTATCGGCCCCTTATGTTGGACAATTATTCAAGGATCCGAAGGTAGCCGATCCAAGCTAATAACTTCGAGTTGAAACTCGCCTTAATCAACATAGTTCAGCAGAACCAATATGGCGGGAATCTTCACGAAGATCCCAATGTACACTTGGCTACTTTTCTGGAAATCTGTGACACCGTAAAGATCAACGGAGTCGCCGAATATGTGATAAGGCTGAGGTTATTTCCATTCTCTTTACGAGACCGAGCAAGGGGATGGTTTTAATCGATTCAGTCGGGGAGCATTAACACTTGGGAGGACCTTGCACAAAGGTTCCTCACTAAGTTCTTCCTACCCTCGAAGACGTCTCAACTCCGAGGCAAAATTGCGCAGTTTCGTCAGAGAGATTTTGAGCCACTATTTGAGGCATGGGAGAGGTTTAAAGACTTATTGAGAAGGTGCCCCCAACACGGTTATCAAGATTGGTTTCAAACCCAATTATTCTATAACGGGTTGGACGGTCAGACAAGAACGATAGTCGATGCAGCCTCTGGGGGATCATTGTTGTCCAAAACCCCAACCGAAGCAAATGCGTTATTGGAGGAGATGGCGGCCAATAACTATCAATGGCCGAATGAGAGGAACACGGGAAGACGGATCGCTTCTATCCAAGAATCGGACCATATTTCAACGTTATCGGCCCAAGTGTCCAAGCTCTCGGACCAATTAGTCACCTTGTCTACAAAAGGTGCTTTGTCGAATCAAGGGGAAGAAATAGTGGCAAGTAGTTCTCAGTCCGGATTAGATAACGAGTTTGAGGAATGCCATTTTCTGAACAACCGTGCTTACACTTTCAGGCCGGCTACCAACATTCCAACTCACTACAATCCCAGACTTCGTAATCATGAGAACTTTTCATATGCGAATAATCAGAACACTTTGCGACTACCTCCGGGGTATGGAAAGGGATATCCAATGTAAGCTAATCGCCAAATGCAACAACCGCCAATGCACAATCCAAAGCCAAATTTGGATGAAGGTCTGGGATCATTTATGAAAGAGACGCAGACTATGATGTGTGAGATGCATAATCGCCTGAACAAACATGAAACACGGCTTTTGGATGTTCAATTCAAAAAAATTCTTGAAATCTTTAAGAAAATCCACATCAACATTCCCTTTGCGGATGCTTTGGAACAAATGCCCAACTATGGCAAGTTCTTGAAGGATATCATGACAAAGAAGCGGAAGTTGAAGGATTATGAAATGGTGAAGCTAACTGAAGAGTGTAGTGCAATACTACAGAGAAAGCTGCCTACTAAATTAAAGGATCCGGGTAGTTTCACGATTCCGTGTACTATCGAGAAATCCCACTTCGATAAGGCACTTTGTGATCTAGGGGCAAGTATCAACTTGATGCCTTCTTCCATTTATCGGAAGTTAGGACTCGGAAGTACAAAGCCTACGACTATATCTCTTTAAATGGCGGATCGTTCTCTAACCTATCCTAAGGGGATCATTGAGGATGTGTTGGTGAAAGTGGACAAATTTATTTTCCCGGTGGATTTCGTGGTATTTGAGATGGAAGAAGACCGAGAGATCCCGATCATCCTTGGAAGACCTTTCCTTGCAACGGGAAAGGCCTTTATAGATGTGCATAATGGCAATTTGACCTTAAGAGTGAATGATGAAGAAATAAGGTTCAACATTTTTAATACTATGAATTTTCCGGATGAATCTCCCAAATGCAATCGAGTTGATGTTGTGGACTCTTGCGTACGGGAGTTCTTTCTTGCAAACATGGATATGGATTCCTTAGAGTACACTCTCACGAAGTCCTTATCTATGGGGGATCTTGGTGAGGGATGCTCTACCATGGATCTTGATGCGGTGGAATACATGCTGGCTCTTGACGCTCAACCGAAAGACGTAAATTATCCTATTCATGTGGCAGAGATTGAACAAGTTGAAGACTTTTTCGAGAAATCAAATCCGCCTCACGGTGGGTAATTACTCAAGCAATTACCAGAACACCTTCGGTATATCTTTTTGGGAGAGAATTTGATCGATCCGGTTATAATCTCATCAACTCTGATGGAAGAAGAGGAGAGTAAGTTGCTAAGAATCTTGAAGAGGCACCGATCCGCTTTTGCATGGTCTATTTCGGATATCAAGGAAATTAGTCCGTCGGTGTGCATGCATAAGATTTTGATGGAGGATATGTTCAAACCCTCAATTGAACATCAACGGCGGCTAAATCCGTCTATGAAGGAAGTGGTGAGAGTGGAGGTGTTGAAGCTATTAAATGCGGGGATTATATACGCCATATCCGACAGTGAGTGGGTGAGCCCGATACAAGTGGTGCTAAAGAAAGAAGGCATGACGGTAGTAAAAAATGAGAAGGATGACCTTATTTCGACACGGACCATCACAGGGTGGCGTGTATGTATTGATTATCGGAGATTAAATAAGGCAACGAGGAAAGATCATTTTTCTCTTCCTTTCATTGATCAAATTCTAGATCGTTTAGCTGGTTATGAGTACTACTGCTTCTTTGATGGCTATTCCGGTTATAATCAAATAGCCATTGCATCGGAGGACTAAGAGAAGACGACTTTCACATGCCCGTATGGAACGTTTGCGTATCGACGTATGCCTTTTGGCCTTTGCAATGCACTGGAAACTTTCCAACGGTGTATGATGGCGATATTTTCTGATATGGTGGAGGAGAAAATGGAAATCTTTATGGATGACTTCTTAGTCTTTGGATCGTCCTTTGATCACTGTCTCTACAATCTGGCACTTGTTCTTGACCGATGTGAAGAGAAAAATTTGGTTCTAAGTTGGGAAAAGTGCCACTTTATGGTTAAAGAGGGGATCGTCTTAGGTCATCGAGTCTCTGCCAAGGGGCTTGAGGTGGACCGAGCAAAGATAGAAACGATTGAGAAGCTTCCGCCACCAACAAATGTGAAAGGAGTTCGAAGTTTCTTAGGGCATGCCGGCTTTTATCGGTGCTTTATTAAGGACTTCTCGAAGACGGTGAAGCCGTTATATCACCTTCTTGAGAAGGATACTTCGTTTGAATTCAATGAAGCTTGTATGGAGGCGTTTATGGAGATAAAGGAGAAGTTGATCTCGGCTCCAATAATTGTCGCTCCGGATTGGGAAATGCCATTTGAGATAATGTGCGATGCGAGTGACTATGCCGTTGGCGCGGTGTTAGGCCAACGTAAGGAGAAGATCTTCCGCTTGATCTATTATGCAAGCAAAACATTGAATGACGCCCAAGAGAATTACACCACAACGGAGAAAGAAATGCTAACGGTGGTCTTTGCTTGTGATAAGTTCCGTTCATACATCATTGGGTCAAAAGTGATCGTCTACACAGATCACACGGCTATCCGGTACTTATTTGCTAAGAAAGATTCCAAGCCAAGGTTGATTATATGGATTCTCTTATTACAAGAGTTTGATGCGGAGATAAGGGACAAAAAGGGGAGTGAGAACGTTGTTGCCGACCATTTGTCGAGGTTGATTCAAGAAGACGTTGGTGATGAGTCTAATATCACGGAAGTGTTCCCTAATGAACAACTCTTTTCAGTAGAAAATGCACTTCCGTGGTATGCTGACATTGTTAATTATCTTGCATGTGGCGTGTTACCACCTGACTTGACAGGAGCACAAAGGAAGAAATTTCTTTTTGATACTAAGTACTATCTGTGGGACGAGCCGTTGCTATTCAAGAAATGTGCTGATCAGGTGATCCGGAGATGTGTTCCGGAAGAGAAAATTGCTAGTATTCTCTACCATTTCCATTCATCACCTTGTGGCGGCCATTTCGGTGCAACTCGGACGGCATCAAAAGTACTGCAATCAGGTTTTTACTGGCCCTCTTTGTTTAAAGATTCATATACGTTTGTAAAAACCTGTGATAGATGTCAAAGGGTAGGTAACATATCGAGGAGGCACGAGTTGTCACTGACGTCAATTCTTGAGCTTGAGTTGTTTGATGTGTGAGGATTGGATTTCATGGGACCATTTTCGCCCTCATTTGGGAAGGAGTATATTCTGCTAGCGGTGGATTATGTGTCCAAATGGGTCGAGGCCGTGGCAACACCTACTAATGATGCCAAAGTAGTGTTAAAGTTCTTTCAACATAATGTCATGACACAGTTCGGGACACCTCGAGCCTTAATCAGTGATGAGGGGACCCACTTCTGTAACAAAATGCTCAATGCCTTGTTGGCAAAGTATGAAGTGAGGCACAAGGTGGCGCTACCATACCACCCACAGATAAATGGCCAAGCGGAAGTTTCAAACTGTGAGATCAAGCTCATTCTAGAAAAGACGGTTCATACAAATCACAAGGATTGGGCGGTGAAGCTTGATGATGCTTTATGGGCGTATCGCATGGCTTTTAAGACACCGATCGACATGTCGCCGTATCGATTGGTGTTTGGGAAAGCTTGCCATTTGCCCGTTGAATTAGAGCACCGTACATTCTGGGCGATAAAGAAACTCAATTTTGACATAAAAGCTTTTGGTGCGCAACGTCTCCTCCAATTAAATGAAATGGAGGAATTCCGGCATGAGACTTATGAGATTGCCAAGCTCTACAAAGACAAAACGAAGAGATGGCATAACAAAATGATAGTCCGGAGGGAGTTCAGTCCGGGCCAACAAGTCCTATTGTTTAATTCAAGACTGAGACTCTTTCCCGGAAAGTTGAAGTCTCGGTGGTCTGGACCGTTCCGGATCAAGCATATCTATCCTTTTGGAGCTATCGAGCTAAAAGCCGAAGACGGACGTACTTTCCGAGTCAACGGGGAGCGGATCAAGCATTACTTCAAAAATGAAGAGCGAGTTGTGGAGAATATCTCCCTCGTTGAAGGATAAAGCCGGAATTCTTGAAACGTCCATGCTAGGGACGTAAAACCAAGCAACATTTTTTTGACGTGACATTGAGGGTAACGAATATTCCCAACTTTTGTATAAATACCTTTTTGGAAATCGTATTGATCTCGTTATATTAATTTTTTGTGGTGAATTGATAAGGTTAGATGCTTAGGATTGATTTGCATGCTAAAACTGATTTGAGGATTGAAGAGGAGATAAAAAGTGTAGAGAAACAATGTAAAAACCTGAAGGAATTCAGCTTAGGTCCACACTGGAAAAAAATCGCCTAAGCGGTAAACCCACCGCATATGCGAACTTTGGACAAAAAAGGCTGAGAAAACACTCTGACGTAATGTCGCCCAAGCGGTAAAACCACCGCTTAGGCGATAATTGGCTAGAAAAAGTCTCAATTTTACACTGCCGTAAGTTCGCCCAGGCAATAAAACCACCGCCTAGGCGGAAAAATGAAGAAAAGCTGAGTTTCTACACTGGCGTAAATTCGCTCAGGCGGAAAACCCACCGCCTAAGCGGATTTACAACCAAATCAGAGTTCCACACTGGTGTAAACTCGCCCCGGCAGAAAAACCACCGCCTAAGCGGATTTACACCCGAAAGTTTTCAAAAAGAAAAGGGGCTAATCCGCCTAAGCAGTAAAACCACCGCCTAGGTGAATTTACGTGAACTATGTTTTTAAAACGCACAGTCCACTTCGCAAACGGCATTTCCCTCCTAAAAATTTCAAGAAACCTCTCAATTTTACCATCCCAAATTCCTTCCCCCTTTTAAAGATTCATTCTATAGTACTAAAAACTTGGATTCTCATCAAGAAACTTCGTCCAAACAAGGAATTTCTCTGCCCATTCTCGAAAATTAGGGTTTGAGCGGTGAAACAGTGCGAAATCACCCTTCTCCATTGATTTGATCAAATTTTTCGACAAGTAAGTGTCAATGATCCTATTCTTCACTTAGTTGATGAATTGTTTGCTTCATTTGATCATTTATTTCAACAAAACAATGGATTTGATTGGAGCCCTAAACCCTTTAAACCCTAATTTGCGATTTTCATGTTAAATGGGATTAAGGAATGCTAAATGGTAAACCCTATCATATTTTTGTGTTGATATACAATGTAAATCATGTAGTTTGCGCTACATTGCGACAAAAATGTGATTTAGTTATGGTTGGTAGGATATGTATTGAGATTTATATCATGTGGTTTTGATTGGGATATGACTGATAAAATTGGGTATGGTTGGTTCGCTGATTAGGGTTTGAATCCCTTGTTCTATTGTTATTCTTGTGGTTGGTCTAGTGATTTGAATTTTCAGGGACAATGGCAAAGCGCAGAGCTACCAAGCACCCAAGAACAGACGAACCTCCGTCCGCTTTAGATTTCAATTCCCTTAAGTTTATTTCTAAGCAGGCGGATGATCGGTATAAAGAACATGAGGGTAAGCGGCCAGGTATCCGTCAAAGAGGATTTGGGCCTTTGAATGATCTTCCTGGAGAAATCCGAACTGTGATCGTACAAAGACGATGGCAACAGTTCTGTGCCCCACCTCCAACGGGCGAGTTGGCCCTTGTTCGAGAATTTTATGCCAATATCGCAGAGGCCACATGAGTTCAAACACGGGTTCGAAACATTCCCATCCTATTCAGTGCCGATCATTTTAATGAATTGCTAAGGTTGACGGGGCCTGAAGCTTCAAGAGATTTAGGCGATGCCGCCTCACCAACCATGAGTTCGGTGATTCAGGCCTTGACCACAGGCAACACACAGTGGACCAACACATGGTAGGGCAAAGCAATCTTCAAGTCGGGGTTTCTAAAACCGATCCCCAAGGTTTGATTTTCATTTATCTGCACCAATCTGCTCCCGACGACCCATGTGTCTGACGTTTCCAAGGAGAGAGATTTCATGCTCTACGGCATCGATAGAGGGACCCCCATAAACGTCGGTTAGCATATTTATTTTTCCATACTTCATGCTGCCAAGTCGAAAAAGGGTGCTCTTCCTTTTTCTTCCTTCCTCACCGCGCTCTTTCAACGAGCCGGAGTTCGAATCACGTCCACTAGCCCTTTTCCTCTTGTGAAGCCACTTGATCTAGCATTGATTAAAAGGTTATGGAAAGGCGGACCAGGAGAATGAGAGGAGGGTCAAGAAGAGGAAGAAACCGGTCCTTCGGAGCGACCAACGCCTAGAACCAGCCGAGGCCAAATCGTACAAATCTTACCAAATGTCCGTAGTCTCCAGTCCGATATAAGTCAACTTCAAGATAATTTAGCCCGGATGGAGAACTACATGGAGTCCTACATCCGGCAACAAGATCAAAACCAACGAGTCATATTCGAGCATCTTGGAATCGACATGGCGCGTTATACGCCCGTGCCACTTTCCGAGCCGGATGAGCCGCCACCGCCATCTCCTCCATAATAAACGATAGGAGGTTAGACTTCTATGTCTTCCCTCCTAGGTATATGTCCGCCCCAGTTTTAATACATATGTTCCTATTCTGCTAAGGGTTCACTGCTTAGGCAGTGGGGACACTGCCTTGTTTAAGTTTGAGGGGAGTATGACATGCGATGCATGTAGTTTTTGTTTTTTGTCTTGAAGGGGATAAGAAGGATGATGAAAATTTTTGATGTAAAGGGGAACAAAAATTCTTTTTGCTGTACAAATTTATTTATTAATGTTTAAATTTTTGTAAATTTTGAAATTCTTTTTGTTATACATGTGTAATGTTTAGCTATGCATGTGTAAGGATAATTAGCATAGGTAATATTAGTTTGTAGAATTAGAGTAGAATTGTTAATGAATTGAGTTGTATAAGCATGCTGAGTTTTTGAGTTCATCCGACCCATGTCCCAATGATGAAAATTACCCCCTAAATTGTGTTTTAAGGTTGAGGGTAATGCCATTCACGTGTGTTTTGTGTGCTTAGCATGTCGATTAGGTAAAAATTATTTTGATCCTAAATCGCACGATTGCATAAACTCGTTGTATAATCAATTGAACGATTGGACGCCGATTATTCAATATTACGTTCATGACAAAAATGAGGAGTTTAGAACTTGACTGGGGGAGGCTTGAGGCAAAATTATAGGTAAGGTAATTCCGGAGGCATGATATAGGCCTTCATTTTTATCGCTTGAACCATTTGAAACTAACCTGAAAAGTTATTCCCTCATTCTCTTGTCGAAGCCATAATTTTTTATTTATTTATTTTTTTTTTCTGAACTTGTTTCTATACTTTAATCAAGTAAATTTTTCAGAACCATTGTCGCTAGGAATAAAAGTGAAAAATTGAGTGAAAACAAGTAGCATTAGATTATGCTAACTTGAAGCGGACAATCGGGGTTTTAGTATTTTTGGTTAAGTATAAGAGTATTCACTTGTCAAGCTTTTAGTTGTATCTAAACACCCCTAAAATTGTACAAAATTGAATAAGTTTGGGGGTGTTCTAAAAAAAAAAAAAAAAAAAAAAAAAAAAAAAAAAAAAAAAAACACAAAACAAAAATAACTATGTAAATATGGTGTTTAAATTCAATAGTTTTGACAAGTGAATACAAGTTTACTAAATCCTGTTCAGGGTAATATCTTCAAAGATATGGGAGTCATGAGATAGATTTAGCGACAAGCGTTTGTACCTTGGGTATCGTTAAAATTATAACGAGTTTCTAATCCTATGATACCCTTGGCCGTTCTCCAAAGCCTGACCAAGCCCTATTGATCTCGGTGAATGTCCAAACCTACGTTAGTGGATAGTTGAGCCCAGTTAAGCATATGGTTTCCCTTAATGTTTTAACAAGTTAAGTCATGATCTTATTCATTGAAAAATCCAATCCGGCGTTTGATTTGTTATATATCCGAGTTCTCACACACACACACATTTCAATAAGATCTAAAATGATTTGAACTGATATTGAGTGTTGAAATTCTGGAACACCACGTGGTGTGTGTTATTCCTTAACCAGATTTGATTACGGGTTATTGAGGGAAGAATATCATGGTTTCTTTGACTAAACTTAAATCTCATAGACGTGTACGTCTTATTTGTTAATGATTACGTATCTGTAGTTTAGGATGTAGCTAATTAGTGTAGTTAGTGTTATTTAGCATTAGAGTGTTTTGCTCGAGGACTAGCAAAATTCCAAGTTTGGGGGTATTTGATAGGTGTAAAATACCTATCTAATTCTAAACCGAATTTGCCAGTTTTTGAGTATTTTATTGAAGTTTGAATACCGTTTTCGTTGTTTTTATTAGTCAGGAGCAGGGACGTAAACAATTGGTAAACCGAGCAAAATAGTGCGAAAGGGGTAGCCAAAAAGATGAAAAAAAAGAGGTTTCAAATAACAGAGCAAATCCGCCTAGGCGAAGTTTCCACCGCCTAGGCGAACATTCATCAGAAAGTTGCAATGTTGAAGATTTGAAATCCGCCTAGGCGAAGTTTCCACCGTCTAGGCGGAAATCCATCAGAAGACTGCAAGGGCTAAAGTATTGAATCCGCCTAGTCGAAGTTTCCACTGCCTAGGCAGAAATCCACCAGAACGCTGGAAGTACTGAACTGCTGGATAGAACTGCACTGCTGTAAATTCGCCTAGGCGAAGTAGCTACCGCCTAAGCAGAATTCTGTCAGAAAGATAAGGAGCTAAGAAGTTATTCCTCCTCCTAAGCGAAGATTCTACCGCTTAGGCGGAATTCTAACCTACTTAAGCACCGCCTAAGCGAAGTTTCCACCGCTTAGGCAGAAATCGCAGAACATGTTAAAATATCTGTTTAGGTATTTTTGAACCCCTAAGCCTATAAATACCCCTTGGCCACGTCTGAAACTTGTTGTTGAAGAACCCTAACCCTAGTAGAGAGCTATTAAGCTATATTTGGAAGATCAAGAAGGAGGTTCATCATTCGGATAAAGAAGGATAACTTGCGGATCGATCATTAATGACAGTGAACCGTTTCACTTCCAGATTTGATCGTTTCTCTCTTGTTTTATTCTTTGTAATCACTTTTTCATATCTAAGAATGTTGAATCCCTCTTATTTTGTATGGTATATGGCTAAGAACTTGTAGTAGTAGTTAAATGTTACTTAGGTGTAGTCAAAATCATGTAACCGTTTAGTTGAGTAAATTTATGTTACTTTAACGAGTAGTTTGTCTAAATCCGATTGTGCTTATCGTTATTCTTGTTATTATGCTTGTATTGATAAACCGAGAATACGGGGTTTGACACTCGGGAAAGGTAACCCCAGATTCAGACTAGGGTAAATACAACGTGACGTTCTTACGACCCGGGAGGGCGTTAGAACGTATGCAACCCATGACGTTGGCTCAAAACTCACGCAACTTAGGGTCATTACGGCGTTGAAGGGGACTTCTTCGTTGACAGGAAGCCGTGTAATCCTTCGTTTTACACTCGGAAGAGGTAGCGGAGGAGTTATTGATACAGAGGGTGTCGGATTAGATAGAAACCGTTATAGCTAACTAAATATAATCGATTATGCATTATATGAAAGAGATTCATATCTAAGTAATTAGTGTAATTAAAACTAACTTTATAATTGTCATTTATCTTAGTATAATAATTAGAAAACAAACAAAATTTGATTAGTCGAGATAATATGAAGCTATTAAAATAGCAATACTCACTTGAATTACCTGCCATTCCCAGTGGAATGATATCCGATCCTAAAAGATCCATTATATTAAAACTAGATATCGTATACTTGCGAGTAGTCCAACTACCGTGAGGAAGAAACATGTGTGAATCTGAGCGCGTAGCACATATACAAACACTCAAATTGAATTTTACCATCGCAATCTAGATAAAAAACATGTAAACGAATTGTGGACCCAGGGTTGGTTCTCTTAAGTTCACAAACGTAATCCTGAAGTTTATTATATTGATACTTCTAACTACCTTCAAGAACCAAAATAGTATTTTTCTTAGTCCTATAGATTTGTGTCTTAGACACTGTAACATTGAGATAATTTTGGATAGTGGTCTTAAAGGCTTTCAAACCCCATTTTGATCCCTCAATTCTAATATTTTCCATGTATTTTTTGGCCAACCATTTTGAGTTTACATGCCTATTCCGAAACTCCCTAAAGCATTTGTGTTGTGGTTGATAAGTTTTCATTGTCAACCCTGTTTCTCTGGTTGTGCAAAATGCAAATATAACCCAAGGGAACCATTCTTTGCAAATAGCCCTTACTCTCTTAGGTTCTCTCTTTGTAAACTTAATGGATTTTCCCAGCGAAATTATTTGATCTCTTACCGCCTGTTTAAATTCTTTAGAAATACTGAAAACCATACCTAATTCGAATTTAATTTAATTAATTTCTTTTTCAGGATTGAACTTGGTCCCTTTACTTCTTTCCTTATCATCTGACTCGCACTGACTATTTATGTCATCATCGGATTCAACACAATCTTCTTCACATTCACTGTTAATCTTATTATTTCCAGATTTATTGACATTAGAGCTAATTACATTTGCAGATTCAATATTGGTTCCCTTAGCATGTGATAAGCGACCCAATTCAGCCCCTTTATCAACACAAATAGGGTTGTGCAGGTAGCTCGAATAATTCGACCCGCCCGTAAAAATCTCCCGACCTGGCCCGAAACAGTCGGTTATATTTTTGCAGAAGTTCGGATCGGGTAAAACCTGATCTGATAGTGATATACGGTGGTTCGATCGTCGGATTCCATTTTCAATGACCCGTTCGCACCCAATCCGACCGGCGTACACAACGCTTAGGAAGAACAAGCTATATGTGTGTGTGTGTTCAAATCAAATTTATCTTAGATCTCATGATTCTCATCCGTTCAGTCTTAAACTCTAAGCGCCGATCTTCGATTTTTCATCTACCAAGTGCAGACCTAGCGCTGCTCAATGTCAGCCTTCTCAGGTGAGCTCTGTCTGATTTGAAATTTCGAAATTGCTTGGAGCTGGTAGGCTGGACCAAGCACAAACCTAGGCTCTTGCGATTTGCGATGCTTCGAATGATCGAATCCCTTCAACAAGACAACAAATGACAATGACTATAAAGGTGAGTTCTTCTTCCTCTCGGCCGTCTCTTCTCTCGTGTTCAATTGAATCGATTCCCTTATCTCATTTGAAACCCAATCCCAAAACTAAGGTGAGTTACTGAGTTCTTATGTTTTTTTTTTTTTCGGTTTTTGTTTTTTGTTTCCGTTTCTGATACATGTTATTATGATATTTTCTTGAATTATGATTATATTTGATTAGTGTTCTTGTTCCCATGTTTGATTAGTGTTCTTGTCCCCATGTTTGATGTTTCTGCTTCTGCTTCTTGTTCTTGTTCTTATTTTAAGTATGATATCAAGCATCGGTTAGATATGTTTCTGCTTCTGGTCCATTTGTTCTGTTCCCATATTCTCGATTCGATATGTTTGATGTTTTTGCTTCTTGTTCTGTTCCCATATTCCCGATTCGATATTTTGTTTTGTTTGATATCATTAGCATGTAGGTAATGTTTTTGCTTCTTCTTCTTGTTGCCAAACATGTGAAAGTGTATTTTTGTTCCCATGCTCTGTTCCCATGTTTGATGTTTCTGTTTCTGCTTCTATTTGATTGTTTCTGTTTGGTTTAGTGTTCTGTTGAATCTGTTCTTATATATTTATGTTTGATTTAGTGTTCTTATATATTTTTGTTCCCATTTTTAGTGTTTTGTTCCCGTGCATTTGCTTATATGGAACAACCTTCTACACCCCTCGAATGTAATCCTCCAACTCTTGCCCCTGCTCCTCCTACTAAAAAACCACCACTGCCGAAAAATGTGAAAAAACGTGGTGGAACAAATAAGATTATTTTTGATGTTTGGAATGAATTTACGAAATTTGAATATGAGAATAAAAATAAAATAGCATCTTGTAAGTACTGTGGGAAAGTGTATCACACCGATCCAAAAACTCATAGGACTAGTAATTTAAAGGCTCACATTCACGTTTATAACGAGCATCCACATAGGGAGTTGGATAAGGGACAAACTCAGTTAATTACTCAACTTAAAAAAGATGGACAAGATAATTTTATATTAACTAGTTTTTCTGTGGATAAAGCTAGAAGAGCGCTAGCAGAAATGGTAATTTTGGATGAATTGTCATTTAGATTTGTTGAAAGTTATGGCTTTAAAAAGTTTTGTTATGCTATGCAACCAAAATTTAAAAATATTCCATGTCGTACTATGGTTGCTAAAGACGTCGTGAAAATATATCATGAGAGAGAGAATTTAAAGAAAGTTATGCAGGGTCGTAGAATATGCTTGACCACAGATACTTGAACTTCAATACAAAATTTTAGTTATATGTGTCTTACGTGTCATTTTATTGATGATAATTGGGTTTTGTATGAAAGAATATTAAGTTTTTGTGTTGTTAAAGATCATAAAGGGGAAACGATTGGGAAAAAAATTGAGTCATGTTTACGAGAATTGAATATTGATAGTTACTTTACCTTGACGGTTGATAATGCAAGTTCTAATAGTACTACTATTAGATTCTTGCAAAGAGTAACCAAAGACTGGAAGGGTACAGTCTTAGGGCATGAATTTTTACACATGCGTTGTTGTGATCATATTTTGAATTTGATTGTTTGTGATGGATTGAAAGAACTGCACGAGTCAGTAGTTAAAGTTTGGGAAGCGGTTAGATATGTTAAGGGTTCTCCAAATAGATTTCATGCTTTTAAAAAAAATGTGTTAAATTGCTTAATATTGAATCGAAAAGTCTCTTGTGTCTGGATGTTCCAACTCGTTGGAATTTCACATATAAGATGCTAGAAAGTGCGGAAAAATTCGAAAACGCTTTTGGCAGATTGGAGATTGAGGACGAAAAATATCGGGATCACTTTTTTGATAATGATATTGTTGATGGTGAGAGTGGTGGAAGTCCACCAAGTAGTCTAGACTGGGAAAATGTTCGTTGTTTTGTGAAGTTTTTGAGACTTTTTTATTTGGCTACAAAATAATTTTCGGGTACTTTGTTTGTTACATCAAATACGTTTTTTGATGGGATAGTTATAATTCATGAAAAAATAAATGAGTTGATTCAAAATGAAGACCATTTGCTATCGAAAATGGTTTTTAGTATGAAAGCTAAGTTTGATAAATACTGGGGAACTGGAGATAAGATAAATCTTCTTCTATATATTGCTGTTGTTTTGGATCCAAGAAAAAAGTTATCTTATCTTCAATTATGTTTTTGCGATATGTATGATGAAGTGTATGCAAATGAGTTAATTGGAAAAGTGAAAGATGTTCTGAATCGGTTGTTTGATTGTTATACTTCTTTTGAGTCAACTATTGAGAATGTTTTCGGTGGTAGTACTAGTGGCGCTAGTAGAATGTTAAAGAAGCCAGTCGATGTGGATGTGGATGATCCCCATAGATTAATCGCTTCTCGTTTTCAAAATTTTTTAGCGGGGAGATAATTTTTGGAGGATAAAAATAATATAGAAAAATATTTGGTTGAAAATCCCCAAGGTGCAAGTGATGAGAATTTTGACATCTTAAATTGGTAGAAAAATAACACTAGTAGGTTTCCAGTATTATCTCGATTGGTGAGGAATGTGTTGGTTGTACCGGTTTCTACAGTTGCATCGGAATCGGTATTTAGTACTGGGGGCCGTGTGCTTGATCCGTTTCGTAGCTCGTTATCTCCATTGATGGTAGAAGCTCTTATTTGTTATCAAAATTGGCTTCAAGCTTCTGTGTTGATTTCACTTCGAAAATGGATTGATAATATTGAGGAGTTACAACGAGATTTAGGCAATTTAAATTATAGTGTTTTTTCATAACTTTTTTTAATTAGATATTTAATTAGTGTTTTTATGATAAGACTATAAAAGCAATATTTGATTTTTGTAGTGGATTTGGACTTGAAGATATCAAATCATTCGCAAAGCTCATCTTCAACTCAGGTTATTTATTTAATTGTTTTTTTTTTTTTTTCTTCTTTGTATATTATTTTAATTATAATTTTTTTTGTAGGTAATATCTTGAAATTCCATTTGTATTCTGCAAAGTGAATGGGAAAAATTAGAAGACGCATCGCTTCAGCCTTTAAGGAGTTGTAAATTTTTTTTATTATGTTGTAATTTTTTTTGATTAAGTTGTAATTTTTTATTTTATTTTTTATGTTTTTTTTGTTAAGTTGTGATTTTTTTTTTTTATTAAAAATTGTATCCGTAATATTAGTTTTGGATGTGTTTTTTGTTCTAAGTTGTGAATTTTATTTTTTTTTGAATGGTTTTCCCTAAATATTGTAAAAAAAATATTTGAATGGTTTCAAATAATATTTTTTTTTTTGAATGGGCCTAGATCTGACCCGACCACAACCCGAAGCCCAGACTCGCCAAACCGCAACCCATACAATCCGAAGTCCGACCCGGCCTTCAACCCGTATCCCCAATGAACCCGTACCCGCCTGTACCCGACCTACAACCGAAGAACTTGCCAACCTGTCGGATGCTGTGTCCAATCGGTCAGGTCTCGGGTCTTGATATTTTCCACCCGACCTTGTCGGGTCTCGGGTCGGGTTGGTTTGGATTTCGGCGAATCCGACCCGTGCACAGCCCTAAACACAAATTTCAAACAATTCATCGTCCACATCGATTTCATACTCACTATCAATAAAATCATGCTCAACATATTCAGATTCATCTTTGGACTCTAAAATCACAATCGTGTCCACAACTTTATCCTTAATACTACCATCCACAAACAATTCAACCTCTTCATTTTTTTGATAAGTGTTAATTACTTCTAAGACATTTGCATCGGTTTTAATCGTAGCCAACCCCCTCAAAAGATCTAAACCATATAAACAAATCAGAAATGTAGCATCATTGGTGCATCCTCATAACACAAAAAATCGTTTTAGTACTTGTAGTGTAATTTCATCCCTTGATGCATAATCAAAATAACTCATGGTACCCCCAACATATTCAACAATAGGCTCACGTATAAAACAACCCCCATGATATACCCTTAGTGTAAATAGTTTAGAACTAGTCCCTAACAACATAAAAAAAATTCCAGGGAAAAAAATTTTCAACCATTAAAACATATAGTTCAATAATATATATACATCAGCAACAGGAAACCACATTGGGATGAATAAAATGAAGAGCATGCATATCAATATCGGGATGAATAAAGAAATGGGGATGAATAAAATAAATAGCACAAAACAAAACAAACACTAACTTCAAAAATCGAGATGAATAAAATATTCATCCATACACTAAAATAAACCTTCGAAAATATAAAAAAATCAAATCCTAAAAAGTGGAAACATTGTTCAAAAATAAATCGTTCACCTTTTCGAACTTAGAATGAAATCGTTCACTTTTTTTAATTAAGAACAAAAATATTTTTGAAACTAAGAATCATTCACTTTTTGGAACAAAGAAAGGAATTGTTCATTTTTTATTTACTTACTGTATAATGAAGTTTCAAATTTCTCCAGATCTTTCGTTCTTAGGGCCATCAAAAACCCTAACTTCAATCGTTCGCTGGTATTTCGTCCCCAAACCCTCTTCTTTCGAATGTCACACTCCTAATGGGAATTAAATGATCGAAAACCCTTTGTTGTTTCAAAAACCCTCTACATTTCTGTAACGACTCGATTTTTCAGAGCTGTCACTCGATTTCTCCCTTTATTACAGAGAACTAAAGGTAAAATACTAATCAATCCAACTCCACTTTATTACTGATCATTATTATTACAAAGACTACAATAATTAAAAATATTACAAAATTAAAATACACAAACCAAAACGTGATACTATTCATACGTACAGTACTATTCACACGTATGGTATACAGTATAATTCACAAAATACTATACAAATCCAAACCACACATACTGGGAATGAACATTCAAATCTAGGTTCTCAGATTTATGTTTTCGAGATATATATCTCCAAACCACACATACTGGGATACTATGTGTTTGAAACGTTTTTATGTGTTCAAGATGTATCTCCAAACCAGTCATACTGGGAATGAACATTCAGATCTAGGTTCCTAGATTTGAACCAAATTGGGGTAGACAAACGAGAAAGAGAGAGAGAGAAAGGGCAGTGGTTCACCCTTAGAGCAACCGAAATAATCGCTCTCAAATCTGAAAAATTCAAGATTTGGAAGATAAAGAGAAAGAGAGAAAATAAAGAGGGAGAGGCCGACGGTTTCGAGAGAGAAAGAGAGAGATCTGGCAGATGATCTGACTTCGGCAACAGAACATCCACGACAGTGGTGTGCGACAAGCATATGCGACGAGCAAGTATTCTGCGACGACGAAGAGCGACGACAAGCAAATCTTCGGCGAGGAGGAGGACAAACGACGACGAAGATCATATAACGATGGTGACGAAGAACATTAACCAAGCACAAATAATGATGGTGACGATCAGATCACGCTATGAGAGTTTGTTTTGAGGTAGGAGCAAGAAGGCGACTGCTTTCTCAAAACAAATGAATTTGGGTTTTAGGGTTTGGGTTATTTAGTTAGGGATAAAGACCTTTTTGGTCCTAGAGTAATGTCTTGGGTGTCCAATTGGTCCCTAAGAAATGCAATTCGACAATTTGACCCTTGACATTTCAAAATAGTGTCCAATTGGCCCTTGGGTCGTGTTTCGTTAGTAAAATTTGGGGATTTTGGATGGAAAAAGTCACGTGATAAGCACATAACGTCTGGCCAAGGGTAAATGCGTCATTTTATGCTTACTAATAGAATGGGACCTATTTACATGTTTTGTTAAACTTAAGGGGCTAAAAATATTTGTTTTCTTTAATTTTTTTTTGGTCTTCTTCCTCTCCAATCCTTCACCACTAACCTCTAATCCTACATTCTCTTTCGCCACTAACCTCTGATCCCAACTCCAAGCGTACGGCGACTATGAAGCCAAGAGCGGCCATAACAGGTTCTTCGGTTTTATTTCTTTCCTCCCCGACGTCTTCGTGTGCTGTTGTATAACTCCATTGACCGCCTTCAGGTAATTGCTGGAGTCATGGTCCCTAAGGATAGTGCTATCGGAGCCATAGGCGGTGGGGTCGCTTAGGGTTTCAAAATCACCTTTAGTTTCGAAATCGCCTACAGGTAATTGTAGGAGTCTATTTCCATTTCGATTTCAAAACTAAACCTAGTTTCGAAATCGATTTCCTAGGTTTAGTTTCAAAATCGATTTCTATTTCGAAATCGAAATCCACGGTTTCAATTTGGGTTTCGATTTTGAAACCCAAATCGATTTTGAAACTAGGTTTCGATATCGATATCGATATCAAAACTAGGTTTCGATAATATCGATATCGATATCAAAATCGAAATCCAAATCGAAACCCCTAAGTTCAATTTCGATGGTGTTCGTCGTTTTGGTGGCGATGTTCGGCGGTGTTCTTTGATTTCAATTTCGAAATCGAAATTGAAACCATAAGGTTCGATTTCGGCGGTGTTCGTCGTTTTGGTGGTGGTGTTCGGCAGTGTTCTTCGTGCCATGTTCATCGGTTTCGATTTCGAAATCGAAATCGAAACTCTATTTTGATTTCGATGGTGTTCGTCATTTTAGTGGCGATGTTCGACGGTGTTCTTCAATTTCGATTTCAATGTTTGTCGGTAGTGTTGTTCGTTTCGGTAGTGGGGTTCATTTTAGTATTTTTTTTCTCAGATTTGTGTTTTAATATGGGAGCGAAAAAAAAATGTGCTTATGTTCGGCTCTCTTGTTTTTAGCACAAAATTCTTAGAACAGATTTGATGGTTGATTTCTATTTTTTGATATGTATTGTATTGTTTTTTTAGAACTTGATGTATTGTATTGTTTTGTTAGAACTTGATGCATTGTATTGCTTTTTTAAGACTTGTTGTATTGCTTTGGGTGTTTATCAGGACCTTGTTATACTATTTTTTAAGGATTTATTGTATTGTTCTGATTGTTTAAGATGACTTGATGTATTGTACTGTTTTTTTTAGGATCTGTTGTATTATTCTTATTTTTTAGAACATGATGTATTGTTTGTGTTTTCTAAAATTTAAAAAAACTGTGATTTTTTTTTGAATATACTATTCTGTTTTTTTATAGTTCAAAAATACAAAAAAAGTTCTCCTGATCAGTGTTGGAATCGATCAATATAGTGTTTGATTATACTAAATCTTATAATTATCCACAATAATTTTTTTTAATTGTTCTGTATTTTTTTTTTAAAATATATATAATAATAAAAAAGATAAAGTAGAAATGAAGAATAAACTATTAATATGGGGGTAGGAAAAGTATTTAAAAATTTAATAAAATATTGAGTATGAAAGATAATAAGAAATAGAAAAAACATATTTTGATCCCTTGAAATTTAGATGACTTTTCAAACTAATTCTAAGGAATGAAAAGACCAAAATACCTTTAAACTAACGTTGACCGTTAAATTGATTTTACAGAATTCGCTTGAAGGGCCAAGTAGACATTATTTTGAAATGTCAAGGGTCAAATTGTCGAATTGTATTTCTTAGAGGCCAATTGGACACCCAATGCATTTCTCAGGGACTAAAAAGGTCTTTATCCCTATTTAGTTATATATATATAAGGACAAATATGTCAATTCACTATAAGCAAATGATTAAATATTAACTATATTTTAATAGAGGTCTAAATAATTCCTTTTTGCTTGCAAGGTTTATTGAGGAGAGGGAGTGTGAATTTTGGTCTAAACATTTATTCAATAATAAATGCCATAAATTGAATCTCACAATTATAATTTGTTAAATAATTTTCCAATAGTGGATCAATTTCCAACAGTGGGTCAATTATTTCCGTGGCTCCAAGTCCTTGATACTGAAACCACTTAAGCTGGATAAATTTAAATAGAAATTCAAATGAAATTCACGGCGCAGTTTTATTCTCACCGGTCCTGCAATCAAAATTGTGGGGTTGTGAGCCAACGCTCAGTAGAATTTCAATCACTCTAATACGTGTATCTAATTAAGTCCCAAATAGACACATAAACGTACATCTCACATAATTTTCACATAATACGTACTCATAAAAATTTCATGAAAAACAACAATTATAACCGTGATAATATAAATCACACAATACATGGGAAGATTAAATACATATATTAAAAAAGTTAAAAATTCTATTTTAAATCTGAAACCGAAATTCGAACCGTAATATTTTTCTCACTTAAAATCGTTCATCATATATAAACCTGTAATCCTTTTTTCGCTAATATCAGCGTAATGTATTCCTATCTTTATTAATGTTTCCAACTGATCACTTAATATATTATTATTATTATTATTATTATTATTATAATAATAATAACTATATAGATACACGTGTTATGTGTTCTTCTTAAAAAGACAACACCTAATTATATATAATTATATTTACATAAAATATCCTCTTAATATAAAAAAAATATTAATTATATCTCAAAACTCTTAAAAATATATTTTAAATAACACAATAGTTTTAAAATTTTTAAAATCAATTTAACATTAACATTTAATCCCCAAAAATTGTCAAATATAAATTTATACCACAAATTTATAAAACAATCCCAAAAAATATCAAAGTTATATAAAATAATATTTTTTTTAAATATAAATTTTTGGAGTATTACATAACCTTTTTAGTATGTTCATCCAACCAATCCAACATATAGCATATATGCATATATTTCACATAATTGTCACGTAATACATGATTGTACATATTTCATAGATATCAACAATTATAATAAAACAACAACAATAGCATGATCCATATATTAAATAAAGACGTTAAACATCAATATTAAAGGGATCAAGAACACTACTTGAAACAAAAAATTATAATCTTTGGAGAAAACTATTTTTCTCCTATTTCCTCCTCCTTCTCCTCTTCCTTCTTCTTTCTTCCTTCCTCCTTTTCTTCTTCTGCTTCACCTTCTGCCGTCTCCCCCTCTCTCAATCGATATATATATATATATATATATATATATATATATATATGGGGTATTAGGGTTGTATTGTGAGTAATACTAATTAATTTATAAATGGTAAAATATTCGTGGTAGAATTCTTTATAGGAGAAATCTAGTGATGGCCTTGGGAAACCGGGTCATTACAGTTTCGCTCCAATCGTTTGATCAAAAACCCTAACTTCGATTGTTATCCGGTTTCGCTCGAGAGGGTTTTTGATCGAAAAGTCTCCATGGTTGTTTCAGTTTTCGAAGCTAACCTTTCGTCTTGGGAATTGTTGTTATGGGCATGGTCTTGGGAACAGATGAAATGGGGAACGCTGGTATTGCGAATTTACGCATGTACTCTTGGCTAAATAGTCATGTGCTTGTCACGTGGTTGTTTCCGTTCAATTTTACTAACGATGTCTGTCTCATGGGTCAATTTGAAACAATTTTGAAATGTTAAGAACCTAATGTATCGACTTTTAAATACTGAAGACAATTGAGCACTGAAGTGTTTATCAGGTCATTTTTCCATAATATTAATATTCGCAACATTTGGAGGGTTGTAACTATTCACACCGTTCAAACCAAAATTACCATTTGAAGGCAGTAGTGGAGCCAGGAAATCAGTCCGGGGGGCAAAAATTATGGCAAAATATATTGTTTGATTCTTTTTAGAAAAAAATTCAAACATTTGCAAAGAAAATATAAATTCACTGGTCATGTATTCACTTCTAATTCTAATAATAAAATAGTACGAACAAAAAATAAAATTATTTAAATAAATTTTAGAAAAAAGAAAGAAAATAAAATTCTTAAGTCAAATTTATAAGCAAAGAGGTAAAATACATAACACTAACAACCCAAAATTAATCAAGATTTTTTATTCCCAAATCACAAATGCATGCAATCAATAACAGTCTTAATTCAACCAATATCCACAAAATTAATAAAAAAATGTAAAAACTAATTTCATGATTGTTCTATACAATTCTAAAAAATCACAATAACTTTAGCAAGAATTACTTGGAGTGTCCTCTTTATCCTTACGGCATGTTTGGTTGGATGGAATCGAGGGCGGAATGGAATCGCATTCCGCCCTCAATTCCTATTCCGTTGTTTGGTTCTCCAATGGAATTACTTTTATGATTCCATTAGAATGAAATTGGATGGAATAAGATCCTATTTGAGATGGGGTGGAATGAGATTCCAACCCAATAGAATTAATATCTTAAATTATATGATAACCCTTATAATTAAGGCCTTGAAAATTGAGAACAAAAATTGAAATTAGAGAACATAAATTGAAATTAGAGAACAAAAAGTTGAGAATAGAAATAGAAAATTGAGAAAAAAAAAAAAAAGAATGAGAACAGAACGAGAAAATTGAGAACAAAAACTGAAAATTGAAAATATAAACAGAAAATTGAGAACATAAACCGAAAATTGAGAACAAAATCAGAAAATTAGAGAACAATAAATTGAGAATATAAACTAAAAATTGGGAACAAAAACAGAAAATTAGAGAACAAAAAATTGATAATATAAACTGAAAATTAAGAATATAAACTGAAAATTGAGAATAAAAATATAAAATTAGAGAACGAAAAATTGAGAACGAAAATTGAAAATTGAGAACAAAAACATAAAATTATATAATAGAAACAAAAAATTGAGAACAAAAACAGAAAATTGAGAACAAAAACATAAAATTAGATAATAGAAAATTGAGAACGGAAACCAAAAATTGAGAATAAAAACAGAAAATTAAGAACAAAAACAAAAAATTGAGAATATAAACTGAAAATTGAGAACAAAAAATAGAAAATTAGAGAACGAAAAATTGAAAAAGGAAACTAAAAATTGAGAACAAAAACAGAAATTAAAGAATAGAAACTGAAAAATTGAGAACAAAAATAGAAATTAGAGAACAAAAACTTAAAATTGAGTTGAATAGTGAAATATAATAAAATGAGGAAAGGAATAGAATAGTGAAATATAATAAAATTTTATTATAACCAACCAAGAAGATAATGGAATAATAATTTTATAAGGGCAAAACAGAAATTTTATTATATTTCACTATTTCATTCTTTCTTTCATTCCATACCAACCAAACAAGATAATAGAATAGTGATTCCATTCACAATTCCATTCTATTCATTCTCTCATTCCATTATTTCTTCCATTCCATTCCGTCCAACCAAACATGCCGTTATTTCTTTATCTGTCCTAAACTCAGTTTTGATATATCATTTATGTAATTTGATACAATACAAAAATTAAAATACACTTAAACACTTAATTTTATATATTTGAACTAATTTTTAACAAAATTAAATAGTTAGATGAAAAGTCGATTTTTTTTTTCTTTTATTTTTAAACATAATATAAGTTTAAATAATAAATCACCATGAATATAATTGACTGTAAAAAAATTATGAAAGGCATTATCAAGAACATTATAGTATAGTGAAATAAAGTATTTACATGATCATGTTAGAAATTTATCATGCCTTGTGGGATTTCATTTTGAAAAGAAAAAAAAAATCATATTTTTTTTTAAATTTTTATTTGGTACTATTAAGAAAGATTTGTAAAATCTATTCAATTTCTAAAATAAAATTATCAAATCTCTTAAAAACAGGTGTTATTTTCAAATTCCTCCAAATAGGGATTTCACTTTTCCAAATAAGTATAATTAAATTTAATTACTAAAATTATTAAAATAGGTAAAAAAAAAATATGTATAATTAAAATGGTATACTTAAAATGATACTACTAAAATTATATTATTAAAAATAGTATAATTAAAATAGCATAATTAAAATTATATAATAGATATACAGTAGTTATAAAATACTATTTAAAATAGGTATAAAAATAGTATTAAAATGATATTACTAAAATTTTATTATTAAAATAGATATAAAATTATATTATTAGGTATATTTTAATATTTTCTATTATTAAAATCTAATGGATTTCAAATTTTTGCGTACAAATACTTGTCTATCCAAATAAGAAAATTATGAAATTATACAATCAAAATTTTCATATAAAATAGTTATCCAATTAAGGAATTTGTAAATGATAGGATTTCAAAATCAAAAATTTTTAAATCTCAGAATTTATAAGTTATGAGAATTTATCAAATCGCTTACCCAAATGCAACCTTGGTGTCGAATTTTGGTTAACACTTGCAGTAGGTTCGGTCAACAGACACGTTAAAATTTCTTACTGAGTTGTCAGTCTTGAGTACAGAGTTCATTGTGGTCTAGGCGATCCATAGTCAGTTTTCAATGGTCAATATCTTCAAATATGAGTTGGCACCTGCATGAAGACCTACTAGAGTGTGCCCAGCGAAGTCTTTCCAACTTAAAAGTAAGAGTTCAAGGAAAAAAGATAATTATATGTTTCAATTGGGTAATTGAGCATTACCTGTGGCATTGAATGTGAGGCTATTTATAGGCGATGAAAACAATTAGCGCCGCGAAATTAAGGTCATAAGTGTGGTTTATTAAGATAACTCGATTGTGATCAATGAAGAAGCGTGTGAGGAGATTAACCCATTGGGCCTTGTCATTCACCTCACCAGGAGAAGCCCATGGGTTAGCCAAGACAAACATGAGATAGAGCCCAGCCCATAGGAACGATGGAGCCTTTACTGATAGCATAGGAGGTCGTTGGTTCGAGACTGGCTCAACTATTGTGGTGGAGAACTCCTCAACGCTAGTAACTTGGAGGTGCTTGTCAACATAAGGTGGTCACATCATGATTGGTCACATGAGATTGATGCTTAGAAAGGAAGAAAGCCAATTAGGTCAACGGGCCCCTGCTCGCTGATTGGTGATAGTAGGAAGTGTCGTGTTTGGGGCTACTCTAGTTGCAAGTCGGTGAACAGAATGGGCCACATAGATGGGCATCATGGGATGATTCAGCGGGCGAGGTAGACCTCAACAGGAGGTCGCTCTACCACGTTTTGGTTTTTGAGTGATGGTCGGTGGGTAGTAGATTTTTCTCACATCAATTTATATCCTATATCGATCACTTGAGAGTTTACAAACCATTATATAAACAAAATGAGCTACTCCACATGTTAATTATCATTTGATTTTAAGTTAGAATCTTCTAATATGATATTATGAGTTAAGTTTTTCTGCCCTTGCTCTTACTAAAATTCCTCAACTTTTTCCCCGAACATGTTAATAGATTTATTTGTTTTTTGTATTAACCATTCATCTGATTTTTTTAGATATATTTGAAATATTATTAAAAACTTGCAACAAAAATGTAAAATTATTTTTGCTCATATGCAACAACATTTTTATTCCAAAAAAAAAAAAATTAGAAATTCCAAAATCATTTTAGGGGTGTCCCATCAAAATATCTTTTTCAAAATCAATTTGAAATTCAACTTAAAAAAAAAAAAAAAAAAAAAACTGATTAGACAATAATTCAAAATAATTGTATACCAATCGATAAAAGAGAGAAACAGATAAGTGTGAGGAAGTTTCTTTGTGGCACCTCACTTCATTAATTTACTATGCATGAAAACGAGCTTATCATGGGAGTGGGTGTCGTTGTCTCTCTCTCTCTCTCTTTTAAGACACCGTCGTTGGACATGTGGTTGAAGGAGTGATGGAGAGGCGACTAATCGGAGATTAAGATTTAAGGGGGAACATGCATGTCTCATTGTGGGGAAGACAAAGAAGCAATGGTGGCCACCACCCGTTCTCATTTTTCATGTCTACCTTGTCTACTACTAAATCCATGTACATTGTTTTTGTACCATAAAAGAAAAATCATGTACAAAAATCCCAAAATAATTACACGTGGCTCCCTCCTTCTTTTAGATTCTTGTCATACATCAATCTATTACGTGAGAATTCTCAAACCACTGTACAAGTTAAAGGAATTACTCTACTTGATACCATATGATTTTATGTTTAGAACCTCCTAAAAGGATTTCAGAACTAAAATTATAGAAATTTGTCTCTCATTCTCTCGTAACCAAATCATTTGTGTAAGCCGTCGAAGGTTGCATATTCCTCTTTATTATTTCGTAGTCAAATCATCCATACAAATTAGAGGTTGCATCTAAAGATAGGTGTTAAATTTTTATTCCACATCGATCACTTGAGAGTTCTAAAATCATTATATAAATTAAATAAGTACTCCTTTTGATATCATAGAGTTCTAAAACCATTATATAAATTAAATGAGTACTCCTTTTATATCGTATACTTTTAAATTGGAAACTCAAAAGCTCTACCTTGTAAATGATCCTAATCGACTTTAACTTAGACGTGGTTAGATAATATTTTTCCTTAGTGCTTCTTTACTGTCAAATAATATCTATCTCACACTTAAAAAATATATATATTTGAAAAAACATCAATTTAAATAATTTTTTAAGAAACAAAAACATAAATTTAAGCATTCTTTTAAAAAAAATAGTAGGGAGAAATTTATGTAGAAAATTCAATGGGTCTAACTCACTTTCAAAAGACGCTTTGTAAGAGAAGGATTGCCCTTGACTTTATATATAGCTCAGGATCAGGTAATAAAAGCGATGTGGGATTCAACACGCCCCCTCACGTGTATGATGGACTTTAATAAACTACTGCGAATGGATATCAGGAGGCCCAACATTAATGTGAAATTCAATAAGTCCCCTCAAGCGCAAGGTGAATTTTTTGACAAACCACTGCGAACAGATATCGGGGGCCTATCATTAATGTGGGATTTAACACGCCCAACTTCAGACAAAAATCTAGTTCTGATACCATGTAGAAAATTCAATGGGCCTAATTCACTCTCAAAAGACGCCTTGTAAGAGAAGAATTGCCCTTGGCTTTATATATAGCTCAAGATCAGGTAACACAAACGATGTGGAATTCAACAATCTACGGAACCTCTCTGCATTTTTTTTCCAATTAGCTATTCCAATTAGCTATGAAGTGTGTTTTTTTTTTTAAAGATCATTTTTATAAAGATAATAACTATTATCTTTTACTATCAAATTCACTTTTAAATTAAAGAAGCGATTCCTAAAAATAAACATCACCCATTTTGTTCACGGGCGCAAAGACGGTCCCTAAGAACAAAAGCTACATTTATAAAAATTGTGCGCATGGAATTTTTGTGGTCCATTGTCACATCCATGCTTATTGATTTATGCACTCCTCGTACAAATATCCAATTTGGATAAAATTTTATATTCCATGCAAATTCATACTTGAAACTGATATAAGTACAATTCTTCAAATTACAAAAAGAAAAAAAAAATAATTAACTTTTTTAGGCCATTTATGAACTTACCTTTTTTTTTTTTTTTTTTATTAAATAACAATACAAATCTTATTACTACAAACACTTAGTTCAAAATTCTTAATTTGTTTTGGGTTGGGGAATTTTCAAAAGTCATAGATCTTTACCATGTGTCACACATCATTAGTCACGTGCTTGGTACTTGACGCTCGGACAGATTTCACAACCAATGGCAGGCCACAAAGGAAAAGTACTTGGATGAGCAAATGAAAGCTCGAGAGGTTCAACTCGAGAACCTGACGCCAATGCTCCGCACTACAACACTTGAACTAAAGGCTGAACAACCATCATCTTGGCTTGGGATGACGAGCCGAGAACTTCCACTATGACATCCCGAACATGGTTGTAAACCCCGACATATGCTCGATCACTAGCACCTTTTCTCGAAAACCATTGCAATGACCCACTAAGTATGGAACGAGCAGTCGTTCTAAAATAACAACTGATAGCCCATATCTAGCAAAATCTGCGACATTAATGGGGATGAGTAGATATTCATGGTCTTCTATCTTCTATAAATACTATAAAATGAGGAGTATGGTCAGGTACACGTATCTTTTCTAGTCATTGTCAAATTTTCTCTAGAAATGATGATAGGTTCTTATACCAGAGATGACAAATCCACCACAATGTATTATTTTGTAGGAAACAAGACTTACAGAAATGTCCATTACAAATCTCAAGCATCCATCTTTGACAATCCAAATTTTAACATCATCAATTTTTAAAAATATCTGATATAATAATTACATAAGTTTTTTATTATGAAAACTATTACGCATTGAATTTATCTAATAATTAAAAGACACCAATTTTAGATTTTGCATTATGTTAATTTCTCTTAAGAAGATCAAATGTGGAAGGTCATGAAGAGAAGGACAAATTAGTGTTTGAAGTTAGAAATTGACAACAATTTCAAAGAACAATAAAATCGTTGACTAAACCATCATGACAAAATATAAGCATCGACGACGGCCCCCACCCCTCCAAAGTTCTTCACATTTTTCTTAATTAGATGGCGAATTACAATGTCACGTCTCCATCCATCTTTATGAATATAGAAACCAAAAGTCAACACTCAAACCCAAAGTCAATACTTTCTCACCAAAACACAATCATCTAAAAATTTATTTAGCACTATTGTCGCTAAGGAGTGTAACAAGGTACCGTAAATCTTAATTTTAATTTTCAGAGAATCAGGATTGTAGATGATGTCGATATTCAACATGGGGTCCTCGACAAAATCTTCGGGTATCCACGAATATGTTCGGGTCCATGTGCCAGGCGAGTTCCTTTGATATGTACCCGTAGTGTTTGTATTTTTATGTTCTTGTTTGGACTTGCTATTTTTTATGTGATTTTTTTAATTACAAAAATAAATAAATAAATAAATTTTGGTACAGGAATTTAATTTAGATGTTGAGGGCACTTCCGGAAACATGAAAAAAAAACAATCCTATTCACTGGCCCAGACCATGGGTGGGCCCCGATTATGCAAGCTTGCTATAAATATCTTACCTTTCTTTGCAAATCAAAATCCTTCTTCACTTTTACCCACCCCTATTAATCTCTCTCTCACACGCTCCTGTAATCACTTCGTCTTCCCCACCCACGCTCTGTCTCAACGATTCTCTCTCTGGAAAAAGGAAACACGACGCGGAACTATTTTGCCGTTATCCTAGTTCCAAGGAAGCGGATCTTTATAGCAAGCTTTTGATCTGGTGTTATAAAAACAATGGTCGACGTGGACCGGAGGATGGCCGGTCTTAACCCGGCTCACATGGCCGGTCTCCGCCGCCTCTCCGCCAGAGCAGCCGCTGCAGCACCCTCCACGCCACTCCCCGTGCGAAGCGGACTTGTCTCATTCACTTCTCTTGCCGACAAGGTCATTGCCCATCTCAAGAACTCCGGCATCCAAGTCCAGTCGGGCTTATTGGACGCCGAGTTCGCGCGGGCGGAGGCCGAGTTTGGGTTCTGCTTTCCTCCAGACCTCAAAGCCGTTCTTTCCGCCGGATTACCCGTCGGTCCGGGATTCCCTGACTGGCGGTCAGCTGGTTCGGCCCGTCTCCGGCTCCGTGCTTCTTTCGATTTTCCGATAGCCGCCATCTCCTTCCACATCGCTCGCAACGCTCTCTGGTCCAAATCATGGGGCCACCGGCCATCCAATCCGGAGAAGGCTATCAAGATCGCTAGAAACGCTCTCAAGAGAGCTCCACTACTGATACCCATTTTCAACCATTGTTATATTCCTTGTCATCCTTGTTTAGCCGGTAATCCCATCTTCTTCGTCGATGAAAATCGGATTTTCTGCTGTGGTTCTGATCTCTCCGACTTCTTCGACCGGGAATCTTCATTGTTTCAGAGCCCCGATCCTCGGGTTTTGTCAAAACAGAGATCCGTGAGCGAAATATCATCAGGGTCATTTTCCAATTTCTCCAGAAGAAGTCTCGATACAGTCGCCGGTTTAAGAACACCGCGATGGGTGGAGTTCTGGAGCGAAGCCACCGTGGATCGGCGGCGGAGGAACTCCAAATCGTCGTCTTCTTCGTCGTCGTCACCTGATCGGTACTTCGATATGCCAAGATCCGAAATTCCGAAATGGGTCGAGGAGTACGTCGAACGGATCGGGTCGGTCTTGAGGGATGGCGGTTGGAACGAATCGGACGTTACCGAGATCGTACACGTGTCGGCATCTGGTTTTTTCGAAGACGAGATGGTTTTGTTGGACAATCAGGCGGTTCTGGACTCGCTCCTGCTGAAAGCGGATCGGTTTTCGGACTTGCTCCGGAAAGCCGGGTGGAGCTCCGAAGAGGTGTCGGATGCATTGGGGTTCGATTTTCGGCCGGAAAAGGAGAGGAAACCGGCGGTGAAGCTGTCGCCGGATCTCGCACAACGAATCGGCAAACTGGCTGAGTCGGTATCCCGGTGACAATAGTCGGATACGTCGAGATTCTCTTTTATCGGAATTTCGATTTTCGAAGTTTTGGGAAAAGAAAAAAGGAAAAAGAAATACGCGTTGTTTGTAGGTGTACGATGATAAAATGTTTTTTTTTTTTTAAATTATAAATACGATTATTTTAAAAAAATAATGATTAGGCCTCCTCAATAATTTATTATTTACAGCTAATTAATATGGTATTTATTTAGTTGAGGAGGGGGTGAACTGGCACGGGTTTCAAAATGGCAGCGCACGTGTGAAAGCTTTGATTCAAAAAGACGATGTTGGGTCGGGGACCCGAGATCGATTCCAAATCGAAATGGTGGAGCTGGACATTGCTTTGGAAGTAAGCCACAACGACGGCGTCGTTTTTCGCTCGCAGAGTAGTAATGAATGCAGCAGCCCTGTCGTTTTTCTTTTTGCTTGTTGAGGAAAAAAAATGTGTTTTTTCCCCTTTTTCTAGTTTTCTGGGAAAATTGTGTGCGAACAGAAAAGGAAAGGATTTGTGACACTTTACGTACTTCAAATTGCATTTTATATTTCTGTATTATTTTTATAAATATTTACTTTGCTTTTGATTAAAAGTTAAGTATGAATATGATAAATTTATTTTTATATTTATTTTAATTTCGATTTGGAAAAAAATTTGCAAATGACAAAGGATATTATAGGAATAAAGATCTTTTTGGTCATTGACAAATATTTTGGGTGTTCAATTGGCCTACAACTTTTATAATTTGATAATTTGGCCTTTGACATTTCAAAATCGTTTTAAATTGACCCTTGAGTCAAATTCCGCTAAGTCAATTAACGGTCAATGTTTCATTAAGGGTATTTTAATCTTTACGCGTACAATGGGGTTAATTTTGAAAAGTTAACTAAATTTAAGGGGTCAAAATATTTTTTTGTCTTTCTTTCTCAATTGAAAGAACATAATCACATTATTTTTTTTTATTTTATTTTAATTTGGTATTTCTTTCTCAGTTGAATAACAAATTATGGGAACAACAATATATATATATTTTTTAATTATGGAACAACAAATTTATGAGAACAAAACAACATTTTTTTTGGAAATATTATTTGATTTTTTTTTTCCATTAAAAAATAAATTAAAAACCCCAAGGAACACAAAAGAAATGATATATTCAACCAAAATAAATACAAACCTCTATGAAAGAGGAAATATGAGTAATTCCATTATATTCTAAGAATTTTATGCTAAAAATAAGAGAGCAGAATATAATCATATTTTTTTTCACTCCCATATTAAAATACAACATCAACACGAAAATGAACATTAACATCAAAACGAGCACCGCCGAAATCAAACCTTGGAATTTCGATTTCGAAATCGAAATCGAATAACACCGCCGAACATCGCCCCGAAACGACAAACACTATCGAAATTGAAACCGTGGTTTGAATTTCGAAATGGAAATCAAAACCTAAATCGAACCACGGTTTCGATTTCAAAATCGAAGAAATTGAACATCGCCACCAAAACGACAAACACTATCGAAATCGAACCTAGGGGTTTTGATTTCGAAATCGAAGAACACCGCTGAACATCGCCACCAAAACGACGAACACCATCGAAATCGAACCTAGAGGTTTCGATTTCAAAATCGAAATCGAAACCCAAATCGAAACCCTATTTTGATTTCGAAATCGAAGAACACCGCCGAACATCGCCACCAAAATGACGAGCAACATCGAAATCGAACCTAAATCAAAACTCTATTCGAAATCGTAATCGATTTGGGTTTCGATTTCGAAATCGATTTGGGTTTCAATTTTGAAATCGAAACCGAATCGATTTCGAAATCGCAACCCAAACGAAACCGAATCAAAACAGGGTTTCGATTTCAAAATTGCAACCAAAACGAAACTGAATCGAAACAAGGTTTCGATTTCGAAATCGAAACCGAATCGAAACCCTAGCCTCCACTTCCCCTAATTGAAACCCTAGCCTCCACTTCCCTTAATTAATCAAAACCGAAGACGATGAACGTGATGGAGAAGACGACGCAGGTGATGGCGAAGAAGACGAAGATGACGTAGGTGAACGAAGGATCGGAGCATGCGTCGCTGACGTGGCAGAGGGATCGGAGGTGAACGAAGGATTGAAGAGCAGTGGCGAAGAGGAAAAAGACGATCTGGGAAAAAAAATTAAAGAAAAAAAAATATTTTTAACCCCTTAAGTTTAATAAAATATGTAAATAGGTCTCAATCTATTAGTAAGAATGAAATTACGCATGTACCCTTGGCCAAACGTCACGTGACTTTTTCTATCCAATTTTCCTAAATTTTACTAACGGAACTCGACTCAAGGGCCAATTTAAAACGATTTTAAAATGTTAAAGGCTAAATTGTCGAATTGCAAAAGTTAGGGACCAATTGGACACTTGAGATATTTGTCAAGGACCCAAAAGGTCTTTATCCGATATTATATAACTGACCCGATTCGATATGATTGAAAAATATAAATATTAATTAAAATTAAATAGTTTATTAAATTGAATTTTTAAAATTTAACGAAAAATATAGGGTAGAGTTGAGACTAATAAGCCAAAAAGAAAAGTAGCGGAAATGTATGGGTGGGGTGGGGGCGGGGGGAAGCGCTTCTTTTGAGACAGACAGGTGGTAATAGTACTAGCAGTAGCAGAAGGAGAATGTGGTTTTTCAATTTAAATTTTTTTATCTGGGAAATTAGAATAATATTTGTAAAGATGTGTTAGGGGGTATATGCACTCGTACGGCATCCTCTCCCCCATGCCTATAGTCCGTAGTCTGAAGAAGCATATGTAACAACAAAAGACAATACATACAAAGTATATAGGCCAACACTTGGTGTCACGACCCGACCCGGACACCCGTCATTTTAGGGCCGGCGTGACGACAACATGACATCACCTATTCTATTTCTTTATCTCTCTTATACATTAAAAAAAAATACATACATTACTATACAATTCATTATACAAGACAGCATAATCTTTTTCTTTATTCAATGATTCACCTCTGACAGCTTAATTCAAAAATTTCCAAATGACTCCACCTAAATGCCAATAGGGGACCGTTTCCTAAAAGATTCACCTGCGAGTGTACTGTTTTTTTAGTAAAAATTATTTTTTAACATAATAATAATACATTCTAAATAATATAATATTTAAATAGATCAAGCGTAAATATATATCCACCACACGGTAAAATCTCCAATATCAAAAAAGCAATGAAAGTGAAGCAGTATAAATAAGTTTCCAAACACTATAATCAATAATAAATTATCCAATATATATATAAAACACCCCAACTCAAACACACATCTCAGTTCCATACCCACCGGCTAAGCCATAGTGATCGTTTTAACCTCACGATCGGGAGTTGAAACGGTACCGTAACCATCCGTAGGATATGCCTTCCTAGCGGACCTAACTGCGTAGATCACCGCCTACCAGACGTCTCCGGAGGCCATAATATAAATCACTACATAATATCTATCATCACCTGCCGGAACACTCTTCGGACAGGACATAATATAAAACACCACATGTC
The DNA here is from genome assembly GCA_016647705.1 of Eucommia ulmoides. Taxonomy (NCBI): domain Eukaryota; kingdom Viridiplantae; phylum Streptophyta; class Magnoliopsida; order Garryales; family Eucommiaceae; genus Eucommia; species Eucommia ulmoides. The sequence goes on along the minus strand of CM028339.1, from coordinate 12,822,927 downwards.
GGACCACCCTCCGGATAGGACATAAACTATAGCATAGTTAACTCAATAATATCATCATCAAATCACAAAATAATATCCATCTGCCGGACCACCCTCCGGACAGACCATAATATAAATCACGACCGTCAAATTAATAACACCGTCAAATCACCAACATCCACTTCATTTCCAAATCCGATTTAATTCAAAAATCATGTTTTTCCCACCTTTTATTAAAACCACCAAATCCAATAGATTTGTTTATAAAGTCTTTCTTTTTAAAACCCAAACAATTAAATGGAAATCCATTTTACCAACTCACCCACAACTGGCTTGATCCATATCATTTATAAAATCATACAATCCAAGTAAAACCATTTCACACACGCATTTATATATATAAAAATAGTTTGGCAAGAAGACAGTACACTTACCTCGATATCCACTTTCGAAAATTTTAACCGACTATCCCCTATCCGAACTTCGGTGCCTGCAAACCTAACGGTGACAGGACCTAAATTAATATTGTTTTTTTGTATAAAAACAAACTAATCACGCTATGAAATCCTAATCTCCTTAATTTCCTATTTCTCATTTTTTATTACGAAATATAACTATTCAACTAGTATCGCTTCGTTACGGTTTACTAAATAAACTTTATTCATGCGAACACATAATGCTAATTTCAACGATAATGATAATATGTATTTGATATTGAGACAATTAAATGTATTTATAAAAGAAATACGGAATTCTACCTTTCTGGAATTTTTCATCGGCCGCGAGATTGGATTTATATTTTGTCGTGGGGTGGTTTGTGAAATTTCTCCTTTTTCTTTCCTTCTTCCATTTTCTTTTCTTTTTCTCCTTTCTCTGTTTTTTTTTTCTTCTTCCTTGTTTCTGCGTCTACTTCGGTTTAGGGACCAGCCGCCGACCACCAACCTCACTTCTCCCCACCTTCACCGGCCGACCCTCTTCAACGATCAAACCACCCACACCGCAACAAATACAATACACACAGTCACACACACTATTCTCTCTTTCTAACTTACTTGCCGGCAACCTCACCCACTAACGACACACACACACACACACGCTGTCGGACACACACAAACACAGACACATGCACACTTGTCAAACGACGGCCAAATCAACATGCACGCATACCGTCGGAACACTCACGCCACCGTCACCACCGTCGATGATACCCACACACCACCGGACCGGCAACACACACACATACACAACTGAACTGAAAAAAACAGAGCACGCATAACACCCACACCCACACAATCATCACTACCACCATAATCAGCAACAACACACACGGCCCATACCTTATTTTCCCCCGACGGAAACAGAAAAACAGGGACACACACCACACAATAGCCGCACCCCCTATCGGCGAACCCAACTGCTGACCCGACCTCTCTCTTCCTTTTCTTTCCTTCCTTTCGGCTCTTCTCTCTCTTTCCCGTTCCTTCTCTCTCTCTTCTTCCCGATCCTTCTCCGATCCGACATATATATATATATATATATATATATATATATATATATATATATATATTTGCGTGTGAATATTGATCAAAGGCAAGCCACGCGTCCCAATCTTCTCCTTCCGTTTCCACCCACTCCCTGTGTGTGTGTGTGTATATATATATATATCTAATTTACATTAAACCCCCCCTCATTTTTATTAAGTTTAATATTTTTATGTTAATGCATTTGAAGATTTATACTTTGACCCCTTAAACTTTTTTTTTTTTTTTATCACAAATTAAATTTCGAAATCGGCCCTCACAGTTTAGTTAGGATGGAAATTAAACCCATTCCAAAAAAATTTTAACGTTTATGAAAATTTGCAATTTATCCCCTCCAATTCATAATTACCACCATCAACTCCGTTATTTTTGAAATAATTTTAAATAAAATTTTAAATTAGACATATACCCAAGGTCGGGGTCTTACACGTGGCCTGTCCATTAATTTTAGTATTTCCTTCAATTAAGGTGGCGTTCGGTTAGTGTTTTTGTTTCTCTATTTCAATTTTTAATAAATTAGGATAAGAATTCTATTTCAACTTAAGGAATACAAATGTATTTTGTAAATGATGAAGCTAAAATCTGGCTCATCAGACATAGAATTATAGGATCAGGATTTGACTGATTTTTTTACTTTGATTCCTGCGAATCAATACATTGCAGGTGGACCTACCAATGTTATAATTTCGATATGAGAATTAGTAGTGTATTCTCAAAGAAATTTGGCAAAGTGTTGGATAAGAATAAGTGTGCGTACCTGATTAAACTCTCTGCTTTAGTCTTTATAGGAGATGGAAGATTTGTTTAACAAGTCTTCTCTAAATCTTGACTCATTTCTATTTGTATATTATTGTTGATTTGGTGGGATATGAAGTAATAAGTTGTTATTGGAAATAGTAATGACTCTTTTCTAAATAAGAGGAGACCGTTACAGCTGTTTCCTAGTGGGGATGACGGCGATTGGCGTGTCTCGGGTTTGATGGCATTACTCGGGGTGAGGTGCTTGAGACCTTTGGCCTGTTTTCCCTTGTTAGGGCGATGTTTGAAGTCAGCCTACTTGGGAGCAATCATGCTCGAGGTAGTAGTTAGTTCGGGGTAATAAGTCTCACATGTCTAGTGGTAAGGGATGTATGGTGAAGATTGGGCCAAATTCAAATTCCTTCTGTCTTGAAATTATTATTTTTTTCCATTTATGATAATAGAAATGAAGAAACACATTTGGTTACAGTATTTTTTTTCCTTCTAAATGTATGGCAATAAATATACATATTTCTTTCTTGGTGTGACGGTGGTGGCCAGCGGGGTAATAGTAACCGGCAGGGTGGTGGTGGCCGACGGGTTGGTAGTGGGAATAGTTTATGGGAGATAATATAAATCAACATTTTTTTTTTGTTTCTCAGATTCTTAACGAATTTAGAAAATAGTCTCAAATTTTTGGGAATAGAAACATGTATCAAACACGTTTTTGTACATTAATCTCAAAATGTTTGGAGCAGGAACAAAAATCAAGGAACAAAAATAGTAGCCAAACATGGCCTAAATTTCCTTTTTGATGATGTCCATATGCAATATCTGAATTGTCAAATATGGTCTCCTCTTCAATATTGGAATATGATCTTTTCCAAGTTTTGATTCCTATAAACAAATGTATCGAGTGTCAATCTAATAGCATTGCTACGCTCGCGTGAGAATAAAAAAAAAATAAAAAATAAAAATTACAAGATGTCACTTTAGAAAGTTGTGCACGCCTTGTCACTCCATCTCCCCTTAGTACTTATAAACATGAGAATGGGAAGATTTGTTTGAAAAATATTTTTAATCGCCATTAATTCCCACAATATTCTTGGAATTGAGGAGTTTGAGGCATTGAAATTAAATTCACGATCCTTCATTCCTTATTTTGTGCGTTTTGGTAACTGATCCCGAGCAGATATCATAGATCGAGCTTGGGGCATGGTTTGGGACATTCTCGGTTATCCTGAGGATGATCTATCTCGTGTAGATCCAAGCTAATTGCTCGGATAACACAAAATTGTAGTTTGTATTGAAGATAATCTCGGCAATCAAATTTGGGTTCCAGGCATAATCCTTGAGTACCAACGAACTATACTTGAGACCACGTGCGTTGCATGTGAGTGTCCACGAGTCATGCTCAGGTTCACGTGTGTTTCACTCCAAGTATATGTGTCTTATCCGTGGCTTCTCAGAATATATCTCGCAAAAAAAAAAAAAAGAAAAAAAAAAGAAAAAAAAAAAAGGAGTAGATCTAGAAAATTAATTAAGACAAAGTTGATATTTTTTTTGGAGGTTTATTAAATATTTAAATAAATCAGAGAGATTTATATTAAATTTTTAAAGTTATAAATTAATCTTTCTTAAAACTGTATAAATAAAAAGTAAAAAAAAAATTGAGAAATTTATTATTTAGTCCTCAGAGATTTTTTTAGAAAATAGTTCTTAGTTTTTTTACCATCATTTTTCATATTTTACATAAAATGTCATTCTGTAAAATATAGTAAGATGTGAACATTAACATTTTTATTCTGTTATTTTTAAACATTAAATACATATTTATGGGTTAATTGTGTTGCTGTGAATGTTCACGACTTTATGTGAACAAATTATGTTCACATGTTGTTATGTTTTATGTTATTTTGTTATGTCCATGAACACTACGGAAAGAATATTTACATTTTTTTATGATAAACACTCACACTATTATTTAGGAAAAAATACATTTTAAACCCTCTAGGTATTAACACTTTTCTAAATGGTCCATCTTCGTTTGAGCATTTTATTTTAAACCTTCTAGACATCAACTCGTTTTTATTTGGTCCTTCTATCAAAAAATCTGTCAAACATAACAGAACAGAGGGGCAAACATGTCTTTTCACATAATTTTTTTTATTTATAAATGATTTTTTTTCTTTTTTTTAATCTCCCGCTCTTTCTCTCTCTCTCCCGCTCATTTCTCTCTCTCTCTCTCTTCCTCTTTCATTCTTCCTCCCTCCCACCCTTCCTCTCCCTCTCTCTCTATTCCTCATTTTCTCTTCCTCTCTCTCTCTCTCTGCCGACCAAAACAGGGGGTGGAACCACCTTCTGTTTCGGGGGTGGTAACACCTCTTCGACAGGGGATGAAACACCCCCTCTTATGGGGTGGTTCCGGCCAGTGGGGAGAAAAAAAGTGGAAGAGGAAGAGAGGAAGAGAGAGAGAAAGTGCTAAGTGGGAGAGAAAGAGAGATGGCTTAAACAAAGTGAAAAAATATTAAATAACGATTTTGCCCTTAAAATTATGTTAGTTTGGACGGTTTTTTTGACAGAAGGATTAAATAAAAATGTGTTGATACATAGAGGGTTTAAAATGAAAAGCTCGAACGAAAAGGGACTATTTAGAAATTTGTCAATACCTAGAGAGTTTAAAATGTACTTTTCCTTATTATTTAAAATAATTGTGAATATTCAATGAAAAAAATGTAAAAATAAATGAAAAAATAAAATTAAAGTAAATCAAGAACAACAAATCAAAATATTGAAAATAAATCCTAAGATCAACAAAAATAAATCGATATAAACATTCATCAAACCACAATGCACATTCACCAAAAAAACATAACTAGTATGAACGTTCATCAATCCAAAACGAACATTCACCAAAACACACGTTGGTATTAACATTCACAAAGAATAAAAAAAAATAAAAAAATCAACAAAGAACATTTACAATGAATAAATCAAAACTGTACCAAAAGCAACAAGAAAACCAAATCAAAACTGATCTCAAACGGCAAAGTGCTTTTACCGATTTGAAATTTTCAAGATCTAAAAAATTCTGAGGTGCACAACCAACAACAAAAAATCAAAAACATTGAAAAACAAAACCCCTCCACTATTAGCAGAAAACAACCGATAAAAACATTCAACAAACCACGATGAACATTCACCAAATAACAATCACTGATATGAATATTCACACTACTATTTAAATAGTTGTTGATGTTCAAAGAGAAAAGTGAAAAAAAACAAAGACTAATCAAAGTGTGAAAAATGTAATTAACGACTATTAGGTAATTAACATGAAAACCATGTGCAATGGAGGCAGTGAAATCAAGTCGAAATCTCTTGTTCTCCGTGGAAAGTTCAACATCTCAATTCTCAAATGTCGAGGACCATTTTGAGTTAACGAAAAAGCCGGTTAGGGAACGATGACAAATTGGAACATTGAAGACTACGGACTTGAACATTGACGGCGGCAGAGGTAAGAAAGAGATATATTGTTGGCCCAATGATCTACCCAAGAGGGGGGTGAATTAGGTAGTTATATTCAAATTAAAACAAATTCTTATATTTCAACACTTAAATATTCAAATAATTATTTTGATCTTAAATTAATTATTATATTTATATAACAGTGAATAAGTGTATAAATCTAGGTGCACACCCAAACAACAAGAAAAAAAGAAAATAAACAATGCAGTACACACCAATATATCATGATTCATCAAGCTAATTTTGGCTAATCCAGTCATCCGAGCCCGTACAGAGATTCGCAACCACTAAACCATTAGATTCCTTTAACAGGTAGGAACCAAACCTTTATACAACGATTCTTTTACAGGCTCAGAATTAACCTTTACAATTAATTTTTCATAGGTTAGGGAAGAACTTTATCTTTTTCAAGACTAAAGACTAACCTAATTTTATTCAAGAGAAATTACCACCTAATCATTTTTCCAGGCGCAAGAATAACCTTATCTTTTCACCAGGTTCAAGACTAATCTAATTCTTTCACAGGCTAAGGATCAAACCTAATTCTTTTATACTTTAGGCTAAGAATCAAACCTCACCAAAAATACTCCAAGTATCATTTTCTCAAGTAAGGATGAAGCCTTTACAATTCACTCACAATTAATTCTAATCAGGAAGAATTACGCCTTGCTCTTTTTAAGGGAAAAGAGTAACCTAAAATTTTTATACCTTAGGTAAAGATTAAACTTAAATCTCTTTATCGGAAGAGATTGAAACCTTGCTACCGCTGATTAGATACTTCCAATAGTATCTAACATGCACAAAACTCACCAATTACAAAAATTAATAAGTTTCTTCTCACTGAGAACTTCTACCACCTTAAATTAATTTAAACTCAATTAATGTCCCGAATTTATTAGTGATAGAATTTTACATGAGGAAATAAAAATTTGATTATAAAAATAATGCATGTAGCACAAAATTGAGCACGTAATCAAATTATCACACAAATCATTTTAAAAGAATTTTATTACTTTTAAAGTTCAAAAACGATTTCACAATATCTTATATTCAAGCAAGCAGTAATAATATATAATCACAATAAAGAACAAAAGTTTGGAACGATCTCACCAGGAAAATACCGAAAGATTGAAAACAAATCGCAAGACAGCTTAGATCGGTGACGCCAAATCATTTAGCGCTTTAACTCAAAAATTTCAACCATAGAATGATCTCACAGTGATCGCTCAACAAAATATCAGAATGATAACTCTTAGAAAGCTTAGGAACAATTAATTCTTTATTGATTAGGATAGAAAATATTCCAAATAAGAGTAACATATCTTCAATATATTCAACTCCCTAAGATATCTTAATTAGGTAAGCAAATAACGATTAGTTTTGATCAAATCCCGAAAATTTTCGAAATCTGAAATAGCCTAGTCGGTTGACCGACCTCTGCCAATCAGTAGACCAATGAATGCAGGATGCTAGCCAAGCCAATCTCAAATGACGGTCAGTTGACCAATCCCCTATGGGTCGGTTGGCCGATTGATTCAGGATACTTCTCTAGGCCAATTTTTTGCCCTGGTCGGTTGACTAATCGATACAGAGAGTTCAACTATCGGTCATCGGTTGACCGATCTCCCTTGATTGGTTGATCGATAGATTCAGAGACTTTCCCAATTCTCAACCATTGCTATCAGTTGATCGATCCCTTGTGGTCGGTTAACCGATTACTGCTGGAACAAACGTTTCTCAAATTATTTCAACACCAGAACTTCGACGTTTTCGACCCTTTAACCGATTTATTTTCTCGGTTAACTAAATTGACACTACTAGTCAATTTTAAACACTAATCTTGCTTGGGTCAATTTTTCTTTTTCAATTTCACATTTGAGCAAATAATTAAACTTACTTAGGACCCTAATATAAACACACATAAATATAAATCATTTTTGTATCATGTGTGATCCTAATCGAAATACATTAAGAGTAAAAATAAATTTAAATTGTTTTCACCTAGATTCTTCTGAAGCTTTAATGTCTTAATGTCTGTCTCTGCATCCTTTATAATTACTTCATGATATTATCATCTCTGCATCTTTCATAATTACTTCATAATATTATTTGGAATTCTTAAACTGAAACATTTAACAAATTCATTAGTTTCACAAAAAATATCAATATTTAATAGTCGATCAAAATCCCAGGATCAAGAATCTCCCCCTTTTTGATGATGACAATTAAATTTGATGTTTTCTTCAAAATAAGAATGTAACCACACTCCCCCTAAATTCAAGAATGAGTTTTTTAAGCCATTAAAGCATATTCATGAAGATGATTCAAAAACATATCAGATATTCAATGAAGCTTAAAATATGATCAAGAAATCAATTAAGATATTTCATAAAGCAACATGATCATATTAACAATGTTCTCCCTCTATATCAGTGCAATGGTTAGGCGAACAAGTTCTAAACATTAACTAACTCGTTAAAACTCAAAATATGGTTACTTCTTTATATCTTCCCTTTATCAATCAATTCAATTCAATAAACATCAAATATTCTCTCCCTATTTGTCATCTCAAAAAGTGAAGAAGGGGAACCAAAAATATCACTCTAGGCAAATATCATTGTGCCTAGCCATACCTAAATCTTAGATAATTTTCATAGACTAATCTTCCACTAAAGGTTTGGAAAATATATCAACAAACTAATCGAAAGTATCAAAATATTCAACATCCTCTTTTTTTTTTATTTAAGCGTAACACATTATTACCCCATTTATAAAAAACTTTTCTCCCTAAATAATTGTAAACAAGTTAATTCATACTTAAGAGAATAAACTAGTGGCAAACAAAATATTTCAACAAATAGCATGAAATCATATATTTTAGTTAAGTCAACATATCTTTCTCATGATACCAAATAATGTATTCCTTTTAGATAGAATCAAGTCATGTAATCTTTAACGCATTAGAATAGAAAATATATCTCAATGATAATTAATTAACATAAATCCAGTGTATGTATAAATATGGATAAGTGCATATTTATCTCAAAAAAATTCAGCTCTCTTTAAGAATAACAATTATTAAAAACATGAAACATTAAATGAAAGCTAAACAACTAATGCTTATAAGGATATCTATGTGCAACGGTATCATGCTATATATTCAGAGATCATACAGATTAACAAATAACTCAATGATAAACAAGTCATGGATTGATACAAGATGTTTCGCATATTTTTAAACATGACTTTTAGAGGATCTTATATAGCATAGAAAAAACATATCACATAAAAATATGTGAGCTTTTCTGATTATCATGCAGTATATATATCATCAATAAATCAATATTTTGCTAACAATAGAGTTCCACGTGGACATATAATCAAAGCATGATATTCATAGAGATGTGAGTTAATTTTGTAGATTACATGATAATTTTCACATCACATAAATTTTTTTACACAATCATGCAAGAATGAGATTATTTTACTATTGAGTTGAATGAAGATTCAACTCTAATAAATTATCTCATCGAATCAGCCCCGATCTTATTCTTGACTAAATTTTGAATTTCAATATGAATATTCGTTTCTCCTTGAATTATAACCTGAAACTATTTGAAACACACTTGGAGGAAAATCATTAGTAGAGATCAAGTGAACATATATTTATCTGTTATTATCAACATCATGCATGATCACTAATCAATTCCAAGCAATTTTAATCTTATAAACCAATTGAGTCAGATTAAGTCATCTTAAGCAACATGTTTCAAAATAAAATATATTAACAATCTTCAATATATGCACATCATAAAAATAAGTTAATATATTTTTAATTAAATGTGATTCCTATAATCACCCAACACTATTTCAAAGAGAACAAAAGAACACATCATTTAAAATAGGTTTTAGAAACCATTCAACTTACTTATTTTGTAAGTCGGACATCTCCCTCTTTAACAAATTTAATAAATTTAAACTGCGACGGGTTAGGAGTACCTTTAATATCTTTCGGGAGAACTTTGTTTTTTTACCTCATTTGTATCGATGATTGATTTGGGTGCACTATTTCTCTTAGTCGGTCTGTATGCTCTCAACCTTTGATTATTGCCATTTAATTTACTGATACTTCCATTTACACATTTCACTTATGGCTTCTTGGTGATATCCCATCTTGGATTTGACAAATCTTTTCTATTTGCACGTTTCACTTATAGCTTCTTTATAACTTCACATTTTGTCTTTTGTGCATCTTTTCGTGTTGTACGCGTCGCTTGTGAATTCTTGATAACTTTCTGTCTTGGCTTTAATATAACCTCTTTGTTTGTTTCTTCGAGTCCACTCCCGACATTATGGAACTCCGCAAAAGACATTTCAATAACTCTCTTTGGTATCCATTTGATTTTGGATCCATTCATGTTAAAAACAAACTTAGGGTTCCTGAACGGATATGATACTTTAAAATGTCCAACCCTATTGTAATAATAACATCTCAATTTTGATTGATTATCATAGATAGCACGGGATGGAAAACATGAACTATTTCTAACAATAGTAACATTACAATCATTGGTTAGTGATGAAGGATAAGACGATAAAATATATCCACTTCCATAGATTGTTTTAAAATATGAAGAAACATTTTCAGAAGTTCTCGAAACAGACTTGAGGTCGAATTTTGATTTTTCAATTTTTTTTTTAAGTAAATCGATTTTTGATTCAAGATCTAGCCTTTGCTTGGAAATCATGTCAAAATTATTTTTTAAAACTCTATTTTCATTTTCAAGAAAATCCAATTTAGAAAGCAAATTGTTAATTTCAAAAATCACGTTTGAAAATTCTTTTGTACCACAATAATCATTCAAATACACTTTAGATTTTCGAACACTTTTTCCTCCATATTCAAAAGAATTAATTTTTCTTTTTAAACTCAAACTCTCTTTAGCAAAAATTAGTATGAAAGAAAATAATTTTTCCATGACAATATGAATATTTTCACTATCATCATCTCCATCTCCATCACTAATATCATAGGAATCATACATCACATTATCATATATGGATCTATCACTATCAAGAGAGGATACACAAAAAAATATCATTCATGGTATGTGCACATGACTAATTTAGCTAGGATATTAAGACTAACGAGTTAAAACCAGCTCTGATGTTAATTGTTGGTCCAGTGATCTACCAAAGAGGGGAGGGTGAATTGGGTCGTTATAAAAATTAAAGCAAATTCTTATCTTTCAACACTTAAATATTAAAATAATTAATTTGATCATAAATTAATTATTATCTATATATAGCAGTGGATAAGTGTACAAATCTAGGTGCACACCCAAACAACGAGAAATAAAGAAAATAAATAATGTAGTACCCACCGATATATCTTGGTTCATCAAGCTAATCTTGACTAATTTAGACTAACGACTAACCTAATTCTATTAAGGAGGAATTACCACTAAATCCTTTTCCCAAGTGTAAGAATAACCTTATCTTTTTACCAGGCTCAAGACTAACCTAATCCTTTTACAGGCTATGGATCAAATTTAATTCTTTTATACTTTAGGCTAAGAATCAAACCTCACAAAAAATACTCCAAGTATCATTTTCCCAAGTAAGGATGAAATATTTATAATTCACTCACAATTAATTTTAATCAGGAAGAATCACGCTTAGCCCTTTTTAAGGGAAAAGAGTAACCTAAAATTTTTATGCCTTAGGTAAAGATTAAAACCTCAATCTCTTTATCGGAAAGGATTAAACCTCAATCTCTTTATCGAAAGAGATTGAAATCTAGCTACCCCTGATTAGATACTTCCAATAGTATCTAATTCGCACAAAACTCACCAATTACAAAAATCGATAAATTTCTTCTCACTCGAAGCTTCTACCAACTCAAATCAATTTAAACTCATTTAATGTCCCGAATTTACTAGTGATAGAATTTTACGTTGGGAAATAAAAATTTGATTATAAAAATAATGCGGGTAGCACAAAATTGAGCACGTAATCAGATTATCACACAAATCGTTTTAAAATAATTTTTATTCTTTTAAAGTTAAAAAACAATTTCACAAGATCTTATATCTAAGGAAGCAATAATAATATATAATTACAATAAAGAACAAAAATTTGGAACGATCTCACCAGGAAAATACCGAAAGATTGAAAATGAATTGCAAGACAGTTTAGATTGGTGACGTCAAATCACTTAGCGCTTTAACTCAAAAACTTCAACCACAGAATGATCTCACAATGATCGCTCAATAAAATAGCAGAATGATAACTCTTAGAAAGCTCAGGAACAATTAGTTCTTGATTGATTGGGATAGCAAATATTTTAAATTCGTAAGTCTATATATAAGGAATTAGAATAAGCCCTCCAAGGGCTAGTTTTCAAATGATAGGCCTCTAAAAGGAACCTATAGACCCCATATATTATTACCTTCTATTCCTGGTATATTTAACTTAAATATGACTTTTAAAATATTCAATTTAGTCCCCAAATTATTTCTCAATCTCAAATTGTAAAGATATGAAGTATTAAATGAAATAAATTGAGAAACACTTTAATTTAATGTACCATATCTATAAGGATATCTAAATAAGAGTAACATATCTTCAATATATCCAAATCCCTAAGATATCTCAATTAGGTAAACAAATAACGACTAATTTTGATAAAATCCCAAAAATCATAGAAATCTGAAACATCATAGTCGGTCGACTGGCCTTTGCCCATCGGTCGACTGATGAATACAAGATGCTAGACAAGCCTATCTCAAAGGATGGTTAGTTGACCGATCGATTTAGGATGTTTCTTTTGGCCAATTTTCGGTCCTGATCAATTGACAGATCGATACAGAGAGTTCAGCTATCAGCCATAGGTTGACCAATCTCCCTTGATCGGTTAATTGATAGATTCAGAGACTTTTTCAATTCCCAGCCATTGCCCATCGGTTGACGGATCCCTTGTGGTCGGTTGACCGATCACTGCTAGAATAATTTTTTCTCCAATTATTTTAACTCCACAACTTTAACGTTTTCAACCCTTTAATCGATTTCTTTTCTAGATTAACTAAGTTGATATTACTAATCAATTTTAAACACTTATCTTGATTAGATCAATTTTTCTTTTTTAATTTCACATTGGAGCAAATAATTGAACTTACTTAGGACTCTAATATAAACACACATAAATATAAATCATTTTTGTGTCGTGTGTGATCCTAATCGGGATACATTAAAAGTAAAAATAATTTTGAATTATTTTCACCTAGATTCTTCAGAACCTTCAATCTCTTAATGTCTGTCTCTGCATCCTTCATAATTACTTCATGATATTATCGTCTCTACATCTTTCATAATTAGTTCATGATATTACCTGGAACTCTTAAACTGAAACATTCAACAAATTCATTAGTTCCACAAAAAACATTAACATTTAATTGTCCATCAAAATCATGGGATCAATAGATACGTTAAATCCAAACCGTTGTGTTCGTCGTTGTTCTTTTTCATGTTTGCCATCGTTCGTGTTCGCCGCTATTGTGTTCCAAATATATTCAAAGCCAAGCGAACCACGTCTTCACATCTGTTCACATCCTCCACGACGACCATCACCACCGTATGCTTCTATTCACGTCACACTCTCTCTCTCCATTTTTTTAGATGTGAAAAATTCCAGATTTGGAATTTTCTAGAGTTGGCCCGTTGGCCATCAAAGACGTTCTCTGTTAAGATTTGGAAATTCATATATGAATAAATGCAGTTTAGCGAGAAGGCCACTTGGATTTGAGGCGGTGGCGGACTTGGGTGACGATGGCGATTGCTCTGTAGTATGACGTTGGCGAAGACAGATCTAGCCAACGTGGTGGTGGAAAGAAAGTGAAAAAATGGTGGATAAGGGAAAGACAATCAGTTGAGGTTGAAAAAATGAGAAGAGAGAGATTTGAGGGCTTTTAGGCTTCCTATATTTATAAAGGTGATGAGTGTAAAAATGGTTATCCTCAAGGAACCAACAAAAGATTGCCATGTGTTTACAACTCGCTAATGGGACCAATTCTTACCAAGGGCGAAGTGTGAAGATTCTTTCAGCCAGAGGCATGTCTCAACCCATGTTGGCCACCCCAGGAGGTCGTCTGTGTTATCTTCCCGGAAAAGCAGAAAGAGCCGCTATCAGGATGGGAAAACCTATCCCCATCTTGACATGATTCCCTAGCCGGCACAGCCTGTCTCGGTATTTTGACTCCACAAGCTCCTCAACAAAATGCCCTCATTCTTATCTCCGGCGATCTGGGAAGGGTAGTGTTGGCCTAGTGAGCTACCCAAGAGGGGGGTGAATTGGGTAGTATTAAAAATTATCAGAGAAATAATAACACTTCAAAAATCAAACAATTAATTTTATCCTAAAATTAATTATTATTTTTATAGTAGCGGATAAATGTAATAAGCTCTAGGTGCACAACTAAATAATACAAGATAAAATAAAGGAAATAAACAATGCAATACATACCGATATATCCTGGTTCACCAAGCTACTCTTAGTTAATCTAATCCTCCGAGCCCCACGGAGATTCGCACCCACTAAACTTAAGATTCCTTTACAGGTAGGAACCAAACACTTACAATTATTCTTTTCGCAGGCTCAAAATCAACATTTACAAATTCTTTTTCCCAGGTTCAGGAGTAACCTCTACTTTTTACTGGTTCAAGAAAAACCTAATTCTATTATAGGGAGAATTACAACCTAATTCTTTTTATACCTTAGGCTTAAGAATCAAAACGTCACAAAAATACTCCAACTATCCTTTCCCCAGGTAAGGATGAAACATTTACAAAATCACTCACAAATTCAATCAAGGAAGAATTAACACCTCAATCTCTTTACCGGAAGATATTGAAACCAGCTACCCCTGATTAGACACTCCTAATAGTATATAATCCACACACAACTCACCAATTACAAAAATTGATAAGTTCTTCCCACTCAGAGCTTCTACTACCTCAGATTAATTAATACTCAATTAATGTCCCGATACTAGTGATAGAAATAAAGTGAGAAAACAAAATCTGATTATAACACAAAATGCGGGTAGCACAATTAAACATGTAATCAGATTAATACACAAATCGTTTTAAAAGGTTTTTATGCTTTTAAAGTTAAAAAACGATTTCTCAAAAATATCAATTCTCCAAGCAAGTAATAATAATCAAATACTCAATCAAAGAATAAGTTTAGAATGATCTCACTAGGAAAACACCAATGAATTGCAAAACAGATCGCTAGACAGCTCAGATTGGTGACGCCAAATAAATTAACGCTTTAACTCAAGAACTTTATCTCGAAAATAATCTCACAATATTTTTCAGTATAATATCATAATGATAACTCTTAGAAAATCTTAGGAACTGAATAGTTCTTAATATTGTGTATATAATGTGAAATCCGTCGGTCTCTTTTAATAGCCCTCAAATTAGACCTCCAACGACTAGTTTTCAAATGTTATGTCAATAAATGACACATATGGACCTCATATATCGTATAGATTTATAACATCTTTATTTAACCAACAATATAACTTCTAAAGATCTCAATTTAGTTCCCAAAATAATTTGATCTTAATTAATAAAAGTATAGAAAAAATTATATTTAAATATATGGGCTAAATCGTAAGATCAAATAAAATCTCTTAAATCTCTCTCATATTTTTGGCTCAAAATATTCTCCACCAAAATAGCATTATTTAAACTCAAAATTCGCAGGTTTAAATATAGGAATATCAACGATATCTTATAATAATTACTTTTCAAATATTATGTCATTAAATGATACCCTAAGACCTCATACATCATATATAATTAAAATAGATATTTTTCATTTAAAAATATTCTTGGAAAATCTCTTTTTGGTCCTTAAACATTTTTAAATCGAAATTCATTAAAATAGAAAGTATTAAAACACTTTAATTAAAAGAACATTTAATAAAATACACCAAGTTAATAGGGATAATAAAATATATAGATCATATCTCAATTAAATATAGATCCCTAGAATATCTCAATCAGGTAAGCCAAAAACGGCTAGTTAACAACTAGTTTTGGATCAAATCCCGAAATTCCATAGAATCTAAAATAGACATATCAGTCGACCGACCAAGGTCCGTCTGTCGACCGCTCGATTCAGGATACTAGCCAAGCCAAAATTCCTTTGCCCATCGGTTGACCGCCCATCCATCATTTGTCGACCGGACGATTCAGAGAGTTCATCTTTTAAGCATAAGTCGACCTACCTGTCGACCGAGAGATACAAAGACTTTTCTTTCTATACTCCGGTCGACTTACTTGTCGACTTATGGATGCTGGAACACTTCTCTCAATTCGTTTTTAATCCATTTTCATTGACATTTTTGCCCATTTAACTGATTTTTTTTTCAATTAGCTCCAATAAATTCTTAAATTCAATTTTAATAAATTATCAATATTTATTTTTCAATTACGCATAGGAGCATACAATTTCACTAATTAGAATCCTATCAAAACACATAAATTTAAAAACTTTTTTTGTCGAGTGTAATCCTGATCGGGATACATTAAGAGTAAAAATTAATCTGAGTTATTTTCCCTTGGATTCTTCAAAATCTTCAGTCTCTTAATGTTTATCATCTTTGTCAGTCTCTTTAGCATGCATTCATTATTTGTCATCATATCTTTATCATTGCAACTAATAAATTAAAACACTTAATCAAACTGTTAGTTCTATAAAAAATATCAACCTTTAATTGTTCATCAATATCTTAGGATCAACAGGCAGTGAAAGAAACTCCTCATAACCATGGGCCGCTGGAAGAGTCTGTCTGGTATCATGGGCCAGACCATTTGTCCACTTGCAGGTAGTCATCACCCATGAGCCCCAGAAAGAGGGCCAAAAAACCCAGGCCCATTGGCTGAATCCCCTCAAGTACCCTCACATTGGTCACTCGTCCTGATCAGGCTACTAATTCCTGCTTAGGCCATTAATCCTCTAAATACTAATAAGCCCACTGCCTATATAAAGGAAGGTAAAAGTGCAGTAAAACTAAGGTGTATACTTGCTTTCTCAATACTTAGAAGCATGTTTACTGCCTCCCCCCCTTGAGCTCTTATTCTCATGCTGGAAGGGACTCGCCGGGCTCCCCTGGCAAGTCCTTTGTATAGGAGACAAGTTGAAGCCTACCCCAGCATGGTTCAATACCCTTCTCGAATAAGGATTATTCTCGGATCAGAGGACTTCCAGGTTGCTTCACCATTTGAGTTTCACCTTGGACATCTCTAACTCTATTCCAACAAGGAAGAAGACCAATCACACCATGACCAGACCAGACCATAGCGTTGGTGTCAAACAAGATTTGGCATCAGCACAAGGATATAAATATCCATTTACTATTTTTGTTAACTATGAAAAGACTAAATACCAATAACTAAATTATAACATAATTATTAAAAAAATTCTAAAATAGGAAGTAAACAATAAAAGTCCTATCTTTCAAAGGGTATGGAAGAGAACTTGAGTCCCGCTAGACTTAAATGGGCTCCTTATAGTCAACTAAGATTAGTGAATCGCAACAATAAGTTACTCCTATTTAATATTCATACACTAAAGTGTTTTTTATAACAAGAGGACAATAATAAAATAAATAAAAAATCAAGTTGTTTATGTTGATCTTAAGATTTTTATGGACAATTAAATGTTGATATTTTTTTTGGAACTAACAATTTTATTGAGTGTTTTAGTTTATTAGTTCTAGTGAAGAGATTATCATGAAGATATTGAGAAAAATGCTAAATGGATGCTAAAGACATTGACAAAGATGATGCATGTTAAGAGCGAAGAATTTGAAGAACCTAGGAAAAATAACTCAGGTTAAATTTTTACTCTTAATGTATCCCGATTAGGATCACACACGACACAAAATGTTTTTACAATTATGTGTATTTTTTATAGGGTCCTAATTAGCTAAACATATTTGGTCCTATGTGTAATTAAAGAAGAAACAATTGACTTAAGAAAGATAATTAATTGAAATTGAATTTAAGGATTTAGTGGAGTTAACCAAGAAAAAAAATTGGTTAAAAGAGCAAAAAGTCGAAGAAATTTAGTAAAAAATTAATTAAGGAGAGGTGTTCCAGCTCAATCGGTCGACCTACACAAATTGATTGGTCAACCGGTGGAATGGAGCAGGGAAGAAGATTCAGTCCCTGAATTGGTTAGTCGACAGCTAGGTCGACTTATGGAAATGAGACAAATTCTCTGAATCTTCCAGTCGACAGGTAAGTCGACTTATGGTTAAAAGGTAAAATCTCTGAATCGTTAGGTCAACAGGTAAGTCGACTTATTAAATTCTCTGAATCGTTCGGTCGACAGATACAAAAATGAGCAGTCGACTTATGGCGAAGGAAATTTGGCTTGGGCTACGTCCTGAATTTGGCGGTCGACCAATGGGTGTTGGTCAGTCAGCCAATGGCTAATTTCAGGATTTGAGATTTTTATGGTTTTGATCCAAAAAGTAGTCATTACTAGCCATTTTATAGTTATGATATGCGAGATATCTTAAGGATCTGGTAGTTTTTGAGCTATTTAGTTAATATTTTAATGTCCCTATAGATATGATTCAAGTATTTTGATATCTCTCTGATGAGGGTATTTTTGGGCACCTCTGAGTCAACACTTGAGATCCAGCCACGTGTCAACCCTCACAATGATAGGGACGTATTTTGGAATCCACAACGCCACGCTGGAGAATACACCGACTATGGCTCCTCCCTGAATCTCATTTGCACCCAGGGAGGAGCGAGAAGCCCCGCAGGGACGTGCTGCTGTAAGCTCTGCGCCGTGTCCTGGGCGGTCAGTTTCAGGGACTCAACCGTTCACTTCGACTGGCTCTCCCTTTCACCTTGTTTCTTCTTCAAGACTCTACGGATCTCCGCTCTTATCCACCAGCTCACCGCTGCAGGCCTGAAAAAGGCCCGCGGGCTTCACCAAATGGGCCCAAAAGCCCAAGCCCAACGATTATCTCCTAAACGCCCTAGATTATCGGCTAAACACGGTGTTTCGACTAATTAACCGTGTTTAGGCCCGACTAATCATCTCCAACACCTATATATATCGGGGGCTATGTAAGCCTGAGGTACACTTGAATACACTTACATTACGCGTGAGTTCATTTGTTTACTTGTTATATTCTGTACCTTTTCTTTCTAAGCACTGATTACCACGCCAGAGGGGCTTCATCGGGACAAACCCTGATCTGAGCCTTCTGCAGGTACACTCCCTGAGGAGCAGGACTCTGGATATAGCATTCCAGTCCTCCCAGGACCCAGCACAGCTCACGCAAGGACTTTTCAACCGACGACTCCACCTCAACGAGAGGACCCACCTGTCATCCGACTGGACCATATTCGAGGTGTGTACCAGTTTTATGCACCAACACTCTCAATTTGGTTCATGAAATTTTTTCTATCTTATCTAATTGTGATTGAGTATAAGTTTGAGAGACTAAATTGAATGTTTTAAAAGATATAATTAAGTGAATTATACCAGGAATAAGTCTTAATAATATAAGGGGGTTATTGGATTAATTATTTGCCATGAAATGTGAAAACTAACCGTTAGAGAGCTTGTTTTAATCCCCTATAAATAAACCTGCGTTTTTTAGGTTTAAAAAATCTCATTCATTTTTCAATTCTGAAGAGTTATTCAGTTTTTGTGCTTTCTAAGAGTTATCATACTGAGAGTATTTTGAGAATTTTCTTGAGAATCATTCTTGAGATATTTTGAAGTGGATTATGCTGATTGCAAACTTGAGGTTTCATTGCTTATCATATTTATCGGTGGATTTTTGGTGTGATTGTTCCAAGTTGATTACTATTAATTGATTGCTTACTATTATCATATTCTACTTGGAATTTGATCTTTGAAATTGTTTTCCTATTTTTTAAATTGAAAATTATTTTTGAAACAATTTCTTAAGAAAATCTAATTACGTCCTAAATTGCTTGCTACCTATTTTTTTTTTTTTTTGTTTAAAATCAGATTTTAAAATTCTCACTGTATTTCTGTCACTAGTATTGGGACATTAATCGAGTTCAGATTTATTTGGGGTAGTAGAAGTTCCGAGTAAAAAAATCACTTATCAATTTTGTAATTGGTGAGTCGAGTGTCAGATTAGATACTATTAGGAGTGTTTAATCAAGGGTAACTGATTTTAATCTCTTCCAGTAAAGAGATTGAGGTTTGGATGTTTGCCTAGAGTATAAAAAGATTAGATATTAATTATTCCTTGATAGAATTAATTTGAGTGATTTTGCAACAGTTCAATCCTTACCGGGTAAAAGGATATTTGGAGCGTTTTTATGAGGTTTGATTCTTAGCCTAAGTATAAAAGAATTAGGTTAATCTTTAGCCTGTGAAAAAAATAGGGTTATTTCTGAGCCTGTGAAATGAAATTGTAAAAGTTGGTTCTGAATTTGCGAAAAGAATTGTTTTATAAGGGTTGAGTTCCTATCTAGTTAAAGGGATCATAGTGATTAGTGGGTGCGACTTTCCGTAGAGCTCAGGAGACTGGATTATCCAAGAATAGTTTGGTGAAGCAGTATAAATTTCTGGTGTACTGTATTATTTTATTTGTTTATTTTTGTGTTATTTGATGTGCACCTAGTTGATACTTAATTTTCACTGCTATATAGATAATAATTAATTTAGGGTAAAAATTAATTATTTGATTTTTGAAGTATTTTATTTGAATTAATTTTTATTTACCCAATTCACTCCTCATCTTGGATAGTTTACTGAGTCAACAATGTTAAAAACAAGAGATAAATTTGATTTAACCTGCAATTCTAATGTGAATAAATTATGTTCAAACAATTATTAAAATTATAAATTAACAGATTTTTTGAATAAAATTATAAATGCTGGACAATAAAAAAATTATGAAATTCTTGGCATAGTTGGGACCCAACACATGTAAATGAATATAATACAGTTTTATATTTTTTAACAAAAATAAATTTGATTTGAAAACATTTGTATTAAAAAAGGAATAGAATACAATTTTTTTTTTTTTTTTTCCGGTCAAGAGTCTACAAAATTAAAATTTTATTTCATGCAGTTCATCCGCTATATATTTTTTTAGAAGTTTAAAATTATTGTTCAAAATTTAAAAATCACTATACACTATAAAAGTTATTATAATTTAAAAAAAACAAAAAAAGCAGGTGCGCTAGATTAAATTTTTAATTTCACATAATTAAATACATAGAACTTGGCAGTGTTTTAACGTCACTAATCACCGATTATAGAAAACAACTGTCATGCAATTACCTAATTAGGATTAAAAAAATATGGAGAATCGGTGGAGGAAAGAAATGGCAAGTGGACTTTCCTTCCTTTCCGGTTCTAGTAGTAGTGGCAGGACTAATAAATGCTCCAACGGTCACCTGATCCGACCGTTGCTATTGCATGTGGGATTCTCCGCCATTTATTCTCTTTTTCACGTGTCATCCTCCGTGAACGTGCTAACGCAGTTTTATCATTTTTTCTCAAAAACAAAAGAAAAATAAAATATGTATATAGTCCCTCAATTTTTTTATTTTTTGAAATATAGTCTTTGAATATACCATTTAATTATGATAAACATTGAACAATTTAAAAAATACTTTTAAGTTGAGTAATTTGAATAAGTAGATTTTAAGAAAATAAAATCTAAAATAAACTTTAATTAATTAATAAAGGTTTTATGAAAAATATATTTTTTTTTATATAAATTTTAATTAATAATTAAAATTTATGATTTTGATATTGATGATGGTAAATTTGGTCACCCCTAAAGATTCCTATTGGAGCCTTATATGCGGACTGCCGTTTTGAACAAGTTCGACAGAATGACTGAGAATGGGATGGCCGAGAAAGCTATGGCCGAGCTCAAACCTCGAGACTCGAGAGCCTCCCAGAAACAGCCACGTGTCAACAACTCTCCAATAGGACCTGCACCTACCAAGGACTCAGTGTGAAGATTGTGCCGTGCAGGGTTGTACCTCATCCCGTGCCTGCCATTCCAAGACCTCACCAGCAGTACTCTCCAGGAAGAACTAACAAGCCGCCGTTGGGATGGGGAAGCCTTTCCCATCTCGGCATTCTCCACAGCGGCATTGCTCATCTCGAAAATCAACTCCACAAACTCCTCAGCAAAACCCCCATCTTCCCGTCTTCGGCTATCGAGGAAGGGCAAGGTAGGAAGATCTACACAACTCATTTTTCCTGTCCCCAGCTATCTGGAAAGGGCAAGGATCAAATTACTCATCTCGAGTACAACAGGAAAGTGTTCTTCTCGGATCATGGGCTGAGTCACTTCACCAACTACAAATATCTTATTCCATGGGCCTCAACAACAATGCTAAAAAGCCCATGGCCGGCATAAAGTGCCCTCATGTCTCCCTCTTATTGGCTACATGCCGAGATGGGACACTAATCCTTTCTCAAGCCCCTAAGCTAATCCATTCATTGCCTATATAAATAAGGGCATACCAATGCCCAAAGGTACACCAAATTTGCTCCCTCTTCTCGGTAGCTTATTTCTAAATCTTCCCCCTGAGTATTGATTCTTACGCCGAAGGGGACACGTCGGGATCATCTCGGCAAGTCCTTTATGCAGGTGTCGAAGTATTGCCCCATCCTAACTCGGACTTATCTCAGCTCAGATTCATCTCTCCACGAATCAGAAGAGTCTTTGTGCAGGTGTCAAGGTGTTGCCCATCCCAACTCGGGCCCATTTCTTCCCGGACCAGAAGGCATTTGAGCTCATCCCGGCTCAAACCCATTGTCATACCCTACCCTGGGCATCCGTCACTTGAGGCCGGGTGTGACGTTGACATGACGCTACCTGCCCAATCAACTAAATACATACAGGTATACATACATACACGCTCTACTGTAAAATTAATTTATCCCCAAATATATATATATACTTGTTTCAGTAATTATGGGAGCACACCTGTCCCAATTATCCACAATCCCAAAACACACAAATACCTGAACCTTCCATGGTTCACATCTGATTGACTCACCTCCATCCTAACACCAGCTTTAGACTCTACCTAGTGCCAGTAGTGGACCAACTCCTAGCCGCGGTACTCGAAACTAAAAATTTTATTGGTATACTATCTTCATAATAAAAAATATATTTAATTGATCAAGTACAATGGTTAAATACCAATTCCCAAAACATAATATCTTATAATTACATACCAGATTGACAATCCAATCCCACTGTCACTAATGTAATAAGCTAATACATTAAAATAAGTAGAAGTGTTAGACACCACATTTCAAAATATAATAATATAACCGCATATTATGTTGAAAATCTAGTTCCACTATCACTAATGAAATGAAGAGATATAATTAACCCCCAGCTCAAATATTTTAAGTCAATCCCTCCAAACAATTTAAATAAACCCCACCCAGACATTTTAAATCCACCAATCTAGATATTTTAAATCAACTAATCCAAATGTTTTGACGTATAATAAAATACACCACACCTCCTCTCCTACTAGCCATAGGATCACGATCGGGAGTTGCAATAATACCGTACCACCTGCAGGTTTTGCACTCTTGACGGGTCAATCAACCACTTGCAGGATAAATCCTCCTGATAGGTCATAATATCAATAACCACCTGTCGGACTAATCCTCCGGACAAGTCATAATATCAACAACCATCTGCCGAACTAACCCTCCAGATATGTCATAATATCAAAAACCACCTACCGGACTAACCCTCCAGACATGTCATAATATCAACAACCATCTGCCGGACTAATTGTAACGACCCGGTTTCCCAAGGCCGCTACTATGGTTTTAGCCTAAAATCCTACTAGTCAAAATTTCTCAATCTACAACTTTTGGTAAGTTTTATAAGTCATGGAGATAATTCTAATTGCTGATTTTATAACGGAAATTTATTACATATAATAAACACCATTTAAAGTATCACCAATTAATCCCATACTGCATTTTGAATTAGTCCGCGGACTGTTCATACAACGGCGACTAAATTCGTTTTATAAAAACAATCTTTCAATTTGCAATACCGCGACAAAATTGATAATTACCGACTTCATAATTTAAAACCGAATTTCCAACATTTTATCAAACCAATTATATTAACCAAATATTCAATACATTAAAATTAGGAGAAATATTTTACAACAGCTACGATAATTATAATTATCGTTTTCGCCGATTACAATAATAAATAATAATTACAATTTACACAACTAGAAATTTCAATAATTTATCTCTTCTCTTGTTTTTTCCCCGCCAACCCTACAACAAAAAACTATGGGGTTGTGAGTCAACGCTCAGTAGAATTTTAACCCCTCTAATACGTGCATTTAATTAATATCACACATAAACCAGATAAGCATGCTCGTCACATAATTTTCACATCATCCCAATCATTTCATATAATTTCGATAGGTAAGATTTCACAACGATATACCAAATAATTTCACATAATTGCCCACGAGATAATTAAATACAATTAAATACATATATTAGTAGAGTTTGGCATTCTACCTGCCCCGAATCGTCCGCCTACCGAGAGATTTGATGTTAGATTTTTATGTTTCTTTATTTTCTGATTTTCCTGCGTCCAAACCCATAGCCTAGGCGAACGCTGCACCGCCGAGGCGAAAGATCCACCTTTCGTTCTGCTATGTACACTGATCCTCCACCGCCTAGGCGAACACGCAACAGACTAGGTTCTTGATTCTCTGACTTCTTTCCGCCGAGACAAACTCCTCACCGCCTAGGCGAACTCGCCTCTCCGCCGAAGCGAATGAGGCACCGCCGATGCGAATGCGCTGCAGATTCAATTTCTGCTCTGTTCTGCTCAGCCGCCACTCTATCTCTCTCTCCTCGCCAACTCCGATCACCCTCTACACCAACCACCAACAACCCCACACCAAACAACCACCGTTGGACCAACCGAACGACGACACAACACACACACACATACGCGCGCGCGCGAATGCATGACAAAACCCATGTCGTCGAGCCAAACAATGACGATCACGTCCTTACACACCCACAACGATGAATGGAAAACAGAGCCCCTCCTCCTCCACAATCACACACACCCATGTCTGACCAAATACACCTTTACCGAACGACGACAATGATTACGCACCACCGGACGAACAGTGATCACACACCTACTGAGCGAACTGCCTTTTCTCTCTCTTCGATTTTCTCATAGCCGAACGGCAACCCACCACCGGCCACCTTCTTTCTCTCTCTCGCTTTCTCTGATCGCTTCTCGATCTTTCTCTCGTGTCTCTATCTGTATATATATATATATCGATATGTGTGTGTAATCAAACGACCGACCAAGTGGCTCTTCTCTCTTCCCTTCATTTTCCATCGCCTACATATATATATATATATATATATATATATATATATATATATATATAATATTTAATTTGCACTAACCCCTATTTTATTTTATTTTAAATATTAATTAAACCTACTTCTAATTTTTAATGCTTTTAAATTTACGAATTAACCCCTCAAATTTTTGATTAAACAATAAATAACACCATCCAACCCGTTATTTTTGAAATTTGCTCAAATGCGACTCAAATTGTACGTGTAAGAAAAATCAGGGTCTTATACTAATCCTCCAGACATGTCATAATATCAACAACTACCTGCTGGACTAACCCTCCGGACATGCCATAATATCAACAACCACCTGCCGGACTAACCCTCCGGACATGCCATAATATAATCAACCACCTACAGGACATGTCCTCCTAATAGGTCAAAACCATCCCGCAGGAGATGCTCTCCTGACGGGATCATAGCTATGGCGTAGTCGGACTAAAAATCATCCTCCATCTTTAAAACTAACTTGATTCAACAATCGTTTTCCACCTTTAAAACCGATTTGATAAAGGAGAAATCATTCTTTTTTTCCCTTTAAAACCAACTCAATCCAAATGCATCGCAAAATTATTCATTCTTAAATAAACACATTTTTCATAATTTATATGAAAATAAAATTTGTAAATTTATATAGAAGATAATACACTCATCTCGTTTTCCACACCGCAAACATATCATTGTCCAAAACCTACTGGGATGCAAGTGCCTGCGAACCTAATAGCGATAGGGTCTAAATTAATATTTTATTTAAAATAACCTAATATGCAGTGCATGGCCCTAAATAGCATGATTTCCCATTCCCCGAATTTAATTATGCAATATTGTTATTTCGTTCGTTTCGCTCTGTTAATATTTACTGTACACACTTATTAATATTAACGGTTACAAAATTGTTATCCCGGTTGTGAAAATTTTAATGCTGATAATTTTAATTTTAAACGGAGATAATAATCGACTAATTTTAATTAAAATAAGAGTTAACGATTAAAATATTGACCAACGAAATCGTTACCTGTTCCGGATCGCCCGCCGACCGCGAATTAGATTTTTGGTTTTTAGTTGGGTTGTTTGTGTAATTTTATTTATTTATTTTTTCTTTTCTTCTTCTTCATTCTTTATTTTTTTTTTCCCTTTCTTTTTCGGTTTTGCTTCAGTTCTGCCGACACTCTCTCTCCTGTTTCTGTTTCGCTGGGTTTGGCTGTCACAGCACACACACACTCCCTCAACCCTCCGGCGACGACACCCGCACACACAGTCGCACACCTGCAATAGCGGCGACATACACGTACAAACACAGCCAACCGCCACTGTCAGACAAAACGGAAACACACACACACATACACACACACACACACCCCACACTACCGATCACACATACACACACGCACAAATACAGCTGACCGTCACCGTTGGACAAAATAAAAAACATACCCACACACACTGCCGATCACACACACACACTGTCGAACAAAATCGACGAATGGAGCACACCCATACACCACCAAAACTGAACAGACGAACACTACACACACACACACACTACCGTCTGAACGAACACACACACACACACACACACACTGCAGCAACTGAACACACACACACACACACACACATAACCATCGTTAACAGAACACATACACTCATACACCATCGCCGATCGCCTTCACCTCACCGTCGACGAACCACCCCACCGGCCGAACCTCTCTTTCTCCTTTTCTCTTTCTGCTCTTTCTTTTGGGTTCTAGAATCTGTATGCAGGTGTGAATATATATATATATATATATATATATATATATAAATCTTTTCCCAAATTGCATTAACCTCCCCTACATTTCTTTAAGTTATTATGTAAACCCAAAATTTGAAATTAATATATTTTTTTTTAAATTACTAATTAACCCCTAAATTTTTTAAATTAAATACTAAATGACACAATTTACTCTGTTATTTTTCTGAATGTTCTAAAATGCAGCTAATGGTTATTTATGCGCGAAAATTAGGGTCTTACACCCATCTTTTCTTGGTCGAGGGACTCTCCTCGGATCGAAAGACTACCAGGTCAGTCATTGCTTCATTCCCGTCCAATATCACTTCACCTTTGCCTATTCGGGGCTAGGAGGATTGATCCCGGACCTCTCAATCCCCATCCCAATAAGGGCAAAAATCTTCATCAACAAGTAACCGGACCATACTGTTGAGGTCGCCCAAAATCCGACATCAACAGTTTGACATCATCTGTGGGAAGTATTACTATTAGCCTTCATCCAATCATCAGCTCCCATCTCGGCTAGAGGCTTGATGATCACAAGGTCTGGTTATTCTACATGGCTGAGAGACTTGAATAGTACGGTGGGTAGCAACCCGGCTAGAGAATTGTCAAGAGTCCCCAGACCGGATGTTCGGACTTCAGTCCCCATCTCGGCGGAAGAAGAAAATGCACCCCCCACCAACCAGGTAGGCCCATTAGCTCCACTTGAAAGAGTTTATGTTAAACCAGTTGCTGGAGTTGTGGATACGATGCGAATTAATAACTTGGAACATTAAGTATGTTAGTTCCAATCTTGTCTTGAAACCATCATCTCCCGCCTGTCACCGACCCTGAATTAGCGGGGACCGGCTCTCCAAAATACAGATGGGGAGGAGTGTCACCTGCCCTGGATCAACAGGGACTAATTCTATGGAATGTAGGGGGTGACGATCGATGCCAAGAATCGGATCATGTGATTCACTCTGAAGGGTATGTCCCGAGAAATCTACCTTGCCCAAATGACCAACCGGCATTCCAGATACTGTGGCCCTAAACGCTTTTATTAACGGACTGAGGCACCAAAGATTATCGTATGTGCTGAGATCAGATCCCATGCCGGTCTAAGGACAAACTTTGAGCGACATCACTGCAAAGGAATACCCCTAGTAGGACATCCAACATAAAGCCAGAAGGAGAAAAAGGAAAAATGAATAAAACAGTCAAGTAACAAGGATTGTCCATCCAGAGCAGAGTACCACCGAGATTAGGAAAAGTTGCATAGGACATCCAATCAACTAAGGCAAAAAACAAAGGACGGATGTAATAGAAAATATGTCCAAGTCTATAAAAATGACCGAGCAGGGCTCAGGTTTATCTCTGAGATGAGCTTAGGCAATCCATCGAGTAGAAGCTAAACTTTGTACTCAGATCAACCTCCAATCTGACTCTGATCAAGCGTCTCAAATAGAGAACCTTCGAAGACCTACTACCGAGGGGATCTATTTTTCTAGGGACAAGTGCCATGGAAATGTACAAGTCTGAGTTTTGTGCCGACCTAGGACCACTGACTTTCGATTTGGCTTCGACACCGAACACAAATACTACTACTCCCTCGTAGCTCGTACTTGGCTACTAAGGAGTAGGGGACTATTGATGATGGTAAATTTGGTCACCCTTAAAAACCTCTACTGGAGCCCTACACGCGGACTGGTGTTTTGACCAAGTTCAACAAAATGGTCAAGAAGGGGATGGCTGAGAAGGGTATGGCCGAGCTCAGACCTCGAGACCCAAGATTTACCCAGAGATTGCTACGTGTCAATAACTCTCCAATAGTGCCCGTGCCTACCAAGGACTTAGTGTGAAGATTGTGCCGTGTGGGGGTGTATCTCATCTCGTGCCTATCATTCTAATACCTCACCAGCAACACTCTCTAAGAAGAACTGGCAAGCCACCATCAGGATGGGAAAGCCTTCCCTATCTCGGAATTCTCCACAGCGGTATTGCCTATCTCAAAAATCAACTCCACAAGCTCCTCAGCAAAACCCCCATCTTCCCATCTCCAACTACCAGAGAAAGGTAGGGCAAAAAGATCCACACAACTCTTCCTTTCCATCCTCAGCTATCTGGGAAGGGCAAGGATCAAATTTCTCATCTCGGGTACAACCGAAAAGTGTTCTCTCAGATCATGGGCTGGGTCACTTCTCCAACTACAAATATCTTTTTCCATGGGCCTCACCAATAGTGTTAAAAAGCCCATGGACGACATAAAATTCCCTCATGTCTCCCTCTCATTGGCCACATGCCGAGATGGGACACTGATAGGACACTAATCCTTGCTTAAGCCTCTAAGCTAATCCATTAATTGTCTATATAAAGGAAGGCATACCGATACCCAAGGGTACTCCAAATTTATTCTTTCTTCTAGGTATCTTATTTCTAAATCTTCCCCTTAAGTGTTGATTCTCATGCCAAAGGAGACACACCAAGATCATCCTGGTAATTTCTTTGTACAGGTGTCGAAGTGCTACTCCATCCCTGCCTGGATTCATCTTTCCATAGATCAGAAAAGTCTTTGTACTGGTGTCAAGGTGCTGCCCATCCCAACCTGGTCTCATCCCAGCTCGAGCCTATCTCTTCCCTGACCAGAAGGCATTTGAGCTCATCCCGGCTCAAACCCATTATTTCTCGGTCAAGGGACTCTTCTCAGATCGGAAGACTCCCAAGTCAGTCATTGCTCCGTTCCCATTCCAGATCACTTCACCTTTGCCCATTTCGGGCCAAGAGGATTGATCTCGGACCTCTCCATCCCCATCCCAACAAGGGCAAAAATCTTCGTCAACAAGTGACCGTACCATACCGTTAAGGTCGCCCAAAATCCAACATTAACAAATATCAACGAATAAAGGTTTAAAAATATTAGAAAAAAATAGAAAAAAAAAAAGTTATGAATTTTATAGTGTTTGAATACTTTTAGAAACAAAGACCTTTTAGAAAATATTGATGTCAAATTTTGATTGACTCCAACGGTATGGTCCAGTCAACCTTGGATAAGTTGGAGAGGTTTGGAATGAAGATCTTCAGTTCGTGATGTTTCTGATCAGTAGAGAGATCCCTAACCGAGAAAGGAGAGGCCTACATTGAGAAGAGCCCAAAGCCTTTTTGACTGAGAATGGGAGGTTCAAAACACATTGTGATACTTGGAAACGTGAATCTGAGCTTGGAATAGAGCTGTTCCGAGATGCGGAGCACTTGGAAACCTGCACAAAGGACTTACTGGGGGTATCCCGGCGTGTCCCCTCTAACGTGAAAATTAACATATAGGGGAAAAGTTTATAGAGAGATTACAGAGAAGAGCGGGCAAATTTCGTCTACTTTTGGGCAATTGTATGCCCTCCTATTTATAGGTAAGGAGTGGATTATCTAAAGGGCTTAAGCATGGATTAGTGTCTCCTCAAAATCACATCAAAGTTTCAACTTGGCACCTAGCCAATGGGAGGATGCCAAGAGGCTCTTATATTTTCCATATTGAGGGATAATTGGTGATATTTTTAGTTGGGGAAGTGAGCCATGGAGATATTTGTAGATATTTTGGGATATTTAGGGATATTTGGAGATATTTAGGAGATATTTATGGATGAGAAATTGAACCAGCTCATAAACTAAGAGAGACATTTGGAGTTTGATCCCTGCCCTTCCCGAGTAACCAAAGACGGGAATGGGGAGTAATATGGAGCTTTCTGCCCTTCCCTTCTTAAATAGCTGGAGACGAGAAGGGGAGCAATGCTCGAGGAGCCAAGATGAGTTGATTTTTGGGATGAGTAATACTGCAGCGGAGAATGCCGAGATGGGGAAGGGTTCCCCATCCTGGTGATTGCTTGTCGGTTTTTCTTGGAAAGTGCTGAAGCCTTTGGGACGGGTGGAACGAATGGAGATATTCCTTTGTTCGGCACAATTTCCATACTTAGTCTTCGGATAGTCTTAATCATTGATGGGGAATTATGGACAAGTGACGATCTTTAATTGGTTGTATTGGAGTGACCATTTTTATACTCATCAGTAGCCCCCCAATCCCTAGTGTTGATTAGAAATTTGAAAGACTTAGAACTCTATTGTGAGCCTCTTCTAGAGTTTTGCGGCTTCTATTAGAGCCTTTTGGGATGTTAATGACCTTTTTTTTACCTTCGAGGGGTGTTTCATGGGGGTCAGGCCTCCTTTCCGAGAAGGAGATGAGAGATGGGCGATTCTAGGATAGGAGCAATCAGCCCGAGAATGGAGCGGAAGGCCTGATAGTACAAACAGGCAGCCCGAGAATGGCAATGAACAACTCGCCTTAGATTGACGAGAAAGCTGCTGACGTCACGCAGGCGTCCCATCACGTTTGCGCCCTATCAGTGGCACTACTTCAATGCTCCCATATGTATCACTTGCCCAATCGTTAGGAAGGAGACATATGGCTGCACGGCTTCTAAATGGCACACTGTTTCCAGAAGCCCTCAAGGCATCGTCAGGCGTGACGATTGGAGTGGAAGGGTTCCCTCTTACATAAAGGAAGTCCTCTAAGTTCATTTTTCATACTTTCACGACTTTTGGAGCACCACCCTTCTCGGCAGGTAACTCATTCTTCTTCAAAATTTCTTATTTTCCTTCTTCCTCTATTTCTGATTTTGTGTCAAGGTTTGCCACCCCTGGGCCAGCCCTAAACATTTTCCCTCTTTGACGAATTGACCCTCCATTGGCTATGCCTCCCTGCCTAGAGGAGTAGGTAGGGTCTTTCGGTGGTGTTGAGCCCTCCGGCTGTCATGATGATGGTAATTGTGCTGGGACCACCAGTGGCCCCACCATAGAGGCGAACCTAGGCCTGGAAGATGAGGCCGAATTAGGGGATAAGGTTGTTCTAGAATAGAGTCCCGTTTGGAGGATTGAATCAACGAAAATAGAGAAGAAAATCTAGGAATGCCATCATAAAAGGGGTGGAGACTCATTTCCCTCTTCCTAAGGATAGGGCTTACACCCTCCCCCTCTGGGAGGGTTTTATTACGGCATACATGGAACATTTGCACAGTGGTTTACTGTTCCCAATCTATGCTGGGATTCAAACCTTGTGTGCGGTGTACAAGTTTTGTCCATCACAACTTTTTCCCAACGACATTCGGGCCTTCGTGGTTTCATTCATCATTTTCAAGGTTGAGGGACTGGAGCCATCTCTAGACTTGTTTAAATCTCTATTCTTTACAAAATTTATGCCCTTCGGGAAAAGGTGGTGTTATGTAGCGTCTCAGAGACAGTTTCTCTCGGGCTTGGAAAAGTCGGTGAAGAACTAGAAGCCCCAGTATTTTTTCTTGGGAGGGACGGTTCCTTTTCCTGATAGTGAAGCTTTGTTCCTATCCTCATCTTGGAAACACCGAGATGGGCAGATGTTTGAGCTCGGTAAATTGACAGAACATAGAATTGGGTTCTTGCTTGGGGAATTGCTTGAACTTATCTCGGAGATAGGCCTGAGGCTCTGTTCAATCATTTTTAAAGACTTGGACATTACTAAACTTTTCTTAACCATTATGTCTTATTCTTGGCTATTTTTTAAGACTTGGGCATTTGTAGCTATTATACTTGTTTTTTGCCCTTTACCTTAGCTAATTGGACGTCCTTTTCACTTTCTTTCCTTATCTCGGCAGTGCTATGCTCTAGGTAGACAATCCACAACACTCGTGTAATTTTTGCTTGAAAAAAATCAAGTCTCTTCCCTTCAATTCTATGCATTTTCTCGGACAAATGACCGAGAAGAAGTCATGCTCCCCTTCTCGGATTTAAATGCCGAGAAAAGATCACGTTTTTCCTTCTCGGGAAAGGCATTATTTCATGTTGTTTTACCATATCCATAACCTCTATGTCTGGTGGCCGCTAAATAAGTGCTGTCACTTTCACCGCAAGCGTACGGATTAAGTTTTAATATAATGGACCTTTTGGTCGGGTATCGTATCCACAGGGATTGGTGTTGTTACTATCGAGTATTGCGATTGTCATAACCTAACTTTATCTAGGCGACAAAAATGGAATTTAATTTAACAGTAATACTAAACTAAAATACTAATTAAGTTAACTATACTATAAATACTAATTTGAGATTGTTTAGGGGAGTAGATTGCCTAGGGATTAACTTTATTTACTTAAATGCGTTTGATTTTGTTTTAGTTAACATTAACGGCGTTCGGCGTATTCGACAATCTCGGTTCGTAAACTCCCTTGCCACCTCTTTCGAGTGTAAGACGGGGGAATAC
Organism: Eucommia ulmoides; assembly: GCA_016647705.1. Classification (NCBI taxonomy): domain Eukaryota; kingdom Viridiplantae; phylum Streptophyta; class Magnoliopsida; order Garryales; family Eucommiaceae; genus Eucommia; species Eucommia ulmoides. The sequence continues at coordinate 12,789,621 of CM028339.1, read as the reverse complement.
GTGACTTCGTGTCAACGCAGAAGTCCCCCTCAATATCTTAACGACTCTATATCATGTGAGTCTCGCCCCAACATCATCGATTGCACACTTTCTAACGCCCTCCCAGGTCGTTAGATTATCGTGTTGTGTTAACCCTAGTCCGAATCTGGGGTTATCTCTCCCGAGTGTCAAACCCCATATTCTCAATATATCTAAACTAGTATATAATCATAGAAAATACGGAAACACAATCGAAATTATAAGAAACAACCATAAACGAAACACAAATTCAACCAAAACTACATTTTTCATAAATAATACGTTAATCTCTATTACAATCCATGTTTAAATCATTGACCTAACCATTTATACAATGTAAAACAAGCTAAACATGCTCAACAACTACCAAAATGAAGAAAACAAAGAGAAGAAATAAGTGACTTAGCCTATATCCGAAAAATTGGCGCTAGAACCGTCGAACGATCGTTTCCCTCTTCATCTTCCACCTCGGGTTGAGATATCTCCCTAAAAAACCTCTCAAACTAACTCTAAAATATAGCCTAAATCCTTAGGGGTAGAAGAGGAGAGAAGAGAAGAGGAGAAAAGAGCTTAAATAAGCCAAAAAATATCTCCAAAATATCTATTCTACGCAGAGGATTTCGCCTAGGTGAAGAAAATTTCACCTAGGAAAAGTTAGGTTGGTTAATTTTCTACTGGAATTTTACCTAAGAAAAGTTAGTTCGGTTAATTTTCTACCAGAAGTTCGCCTAGGTGAAGTTACTGCAGGTTTGCAATTTTGTTTTGATTGTAACTTCTTCATATGAACTCCGATTGAGGTGATTCAAAAACCTATGAAAATATAAGAAAAATATATACAACTTCCATGTTTTTAGTGTTTCCAAAATCTTATTTCATGATAGTCAAAAATAGCCTTGAAATTACAGCACCTGTACTGACTTTGCAGGTTTGGTGACCGCCTAAGCGAAGAAGTAGGCGGTAGACTTGAAAATGTTCTCAACATCTTCATATCCTAGGTAGAGGTCTGGACGCCTAGGCGGTGGGCTTCTTTCACAATGTTGCCTCCTTGCTCATTTATCCACCGTAACTTCGTCCGCTTTGGTTCGATCATATCGTTTTGGCTTTGATTTCATACCGTTTCACCCCACGCACCTATTTTAATACAAAAAGAATAAAAACATATAAAAATAACTATAAATGTACTCGAAAACTAACAAATTTGGATTGAAAATACATAGGTAATTTACACCTATCAATGCCCCCTATCCTAGCATCCGAGCAGAGCTCGGGAGGTAGGTTCAAATCCCATGGGTGGTTCTTGTTTGAACTCTGGCCCTTGTAGTCCCCAGGGAGGTGACCTCAGGTTGGCCCCCTGTGGCCGCTCACAAGTGGGTTTTCTTAGTAAGGCCCATTCCTGAGCCTTTTTGGGTTATCTCAAATTGTCCTTCCAAGGGCATCCTCTCTTTGTGTCACCTGAGATTAGCTTGGTTGTCAAGGGCGAGATGCTTACCTGTAGGTCCTCAGACCCGATTGGTGCAACGCCATTGGAGGATGATAGCTATCAGTCTTTGAGCCAATACTACCGACCTGTGGAGAGGGTCTGGTTACACCTTAGACGCAGTGCGTTGGGATGGTTTTTTTTATGGAGATTACTCATGACGCTGAGCGTCGGGATGCCGTTTATTTTTAACAAGGAACCGGGGGCGGCATATCCTCATCCGAGATGGGGCGGAGGGCTACTTATCCCGGTATGAACGTAATTTGGAGATTCGTGGAGAGGGCTGCTTCGCTTAATCCAAGAAGGAATGGGGGTTGCACTTCTCATCTACCAACAAAATTTGGAGGATGGTAAACTGGTTGAACAAAATACTTCTTCCATTCATACGTAGTTTCTTTACAAACTTTAAAAATTAAACAACTTCACAAGTCCAACGGAGCTTCTTCTCCGGGGTAGTAGCATTTCAAATGCTCTGTATTCTAAGGCTACCTTAAGGGGACACCATTTTCTATTTCCAATTCATAAGTACCAAGATGGGAGATACGAGTAACACGATATGACCCTTCCCAGGATGGGGCAAGCTTGCCTGCGGTTGAATCTTTGGTAGCCAGGGTTACTTTTTGGAGGACGAGGTCTCCAACATTGAATGACCTAGGACGAACCCTTCTATTGTAATACCTGGCCACTGTTTGTTGGTTAGTTGCTTGCCGAACACGGGTACATTTTATTTTTTCTTCAAGAAGGTCAAGATTAAGGGCCAGTGAGGCATTGTTTTCATCTGGACTGAAGATTATTGCTGTCTGGGAATAAGGCATGCTGATTTCGGTAGGGATCACTACCTCTGACCCAAAAGTAATTGCGAAAGGGGTTTCTCCTGTAGAGGTCCTTGTTGTAGTATAGTATGCCCAGAAAATGGGGCACACGTCTTGAACCTATATTCTCTTTGATTTATCTAATCTGATCTTGACTCTATGGAGAATTGTGCGGTTGATAACTTTCACTTGTCCATTACCTTGGGGATGCCTTAGAGATGCGAAGTGGGTCTGAATTCCCAACCTGGCGTAGAATTTCGTGAAAAGATCATTATCGAATTGCTTCCCGTTGTCAGAGACGATGGCCCTAGGTATTCCGAAGTAACACATAACAATTTCCTATACAAAATCTCTGATTCTTTCCTTGGTGATCTGCACAAGTGGCATGGCTTCTACCCATTTCATGAAATAATCAATTGTGACAACGAAGAATCTTCTCTGGCCGATCCTTTGGGGAAATGGTCCGAGAAGATCAATGCCCCTCTAGGTAAAGGGCCAAGGACTCCTCATAGAGATGAGAACAGTTGGAGGTAGCTGGGGATGAAAGGCAAACCTTTGACATTTATCATATATTTAGACGAATTCCATGAAGTATTTCCACATGTCCGGCCAGAAGTATCCATGCCTATTAAGCTTGTAAACCATAGACCTTCCTCTTGAGTGTTTTTCACACATCTCTTCGTGGATTTCTCTCATCACATAGTTGGACTCTTTCGGTCTCAGGCAACGGGAGTATAGGCCGGAGAAGGATCATTGATAAAGCACCCCATCAATGATGGTATACCTAGATGCCCTATACCGCATGAGCCTGGCCTCTGCTCGGTCAGAGGGAAGTGTTCTGTTTAAGAGGTATTCCCTTATCAGATTCATCCAAGTTGGCATATCGAAGAGAGCGCACATGGTGGTCACTTGATCAGAAACTACTGTGCTTGCCTTTTTCAAATATTCAACAGGAACGTTCCTCTTCAGGGTGAATTCCATGGTGGAAGCCAAGTTGGCTAAGGTATCGGCGTGTTGATTCTCTTCTCGGGGTATTTGGCGTACTTCAATTTTTTCAAAATTTTCTGTAAGTGTTTTTGCTCTCCCGAGGTATGTAGTCATACTCAAATCTTTGGTCGCATATTTATCGTTTAATTGGTTTACAACCAGCTGTGAATCATAAAAGACTTGTAGGTTTTTGGCGTTAAATTCTCTTACTAATCTGAGTCCGGTGAGAAGAACTTCATATTCTGCTTCGTTGGTGGAGGCTCTGAATCCCAATCAGAGTGCATATTCAATTTTTTCTCAACCCGGGGCTACCAGGACCATTCTGGCCCTATATTTTCCCATGTTGGAGAAACCATCTATGAACAGTTGCCATTTGTCCAGACCAATATCGTCACTTGTTCTGAGATAGGAATATGCCCTTTCCGGGACCGGCAACTTTGCCTGGCCGAGACGGGTCTCATGCTGGGTAGGGTTATGGTCTTCCGGTAGGGGCTCTTTTGGGAAAGTCATCTCGACAATAAAGTCGGCCAAGACCTGCCATTTGATGGCCGTCCTAGGCCGGTACTTAATGTGGAATTAGCCAAGTTCAAGGTTATACTTCATGAGCCGACTAGAGGCATCGGGTGAGTGAAGAACTTGCCATAAGGGTTGATCAGTAAGTATGATGATCACGTGGGCTTGGAAATATTGGCTCAATTTTCTTGATGCGATGAGAAGGGCATAAGACAACTTCTCAAATCGTTGATATCTTGTTTCGGCATCAGTCAACACTTGACTTACACAGTACACGAGCATTTGGATCCTGTCCTCTTCTCGGATCAGCGTCGCGCTGACTACGGTATTTGAGGCAGCGATATACATGAATAACTCTTCTCCGTCCTTAGGGGTACTCAGCAGCGGTGCCAAGGAGAGGTAGGTTTTAAGTTATTGGAAAGCGGCCTCACATTCCATTGTCCATTTGAATGCCTTATTGCCCCGCAAAACTTTGAAGAAGGGAAGGCAATTTTCTGAAGATCGTGAAATAAAATGGTTCAAGGCGGCCATCCTTCTTGTAAGCTTTCGAATTTTATTATTTTTCCGTAGAGATGCCATTCCGAGAATAGTACTGATTTGATCTGGATTGGTATCAATGCCTTTCTCGAACACCATATAGCCTAAAAATTTTCCTACTGAAACCTCGAAGATACATTTGGTGGGGTTCAGCTTCATGCGGTGAGTTCGGAGCTTGTTGAAATATTTTTTGTTGAAATAATTTTGGAGATGGCCGATGTGATCACGTGTTTTGGTGATTTTTATGAGCATATCCTCAATGTAAACTTCTATCGTCGAGTCAATCTCTTCCTTGAACATCTTGTTGACGAGCCTTTGGTAGGTAGCCCCGGCATTGCGAAGGCCGAAGGGCATAACCGTGTAACAGTAGGTGCCTCTGTCTGTGATGAACAAGGCCTTTCCCTTGTCGAGAAGAAATATGGGAATTTAGTTGTATCCAACGTAAGCATCTAGGAAACTCAAGAGTTCATGCCCCGCTGTAGTATCTATAACCAAGTCTATTCTCAGCAAATGAAAAAAATCTTTGGGGGCACGCCTTATTGAGGTCTTTGAAGTCCATGCAAAGATGCCATTTGTTTCAAGCTTTAGGTGCGAGGACGACATTGGAGAGCCAATCAGGGAATTCTACCTCTTCCACTACGGTAGATTTTACTAACTTATCTATTTCTTGTTCAATGAGCTTTTGACACACCGGGTGGAATTTTTTTTTTACCTCACAGGGGGATGGTGGGGATTATCATGGAGATTATGCATGGAAATGCTGGGATCAATCCCGAGAAGCTCATTGTGGGACCAGGCGAATACATAATAATTCTCCTAAGGAGATCAGATAATTCCTCTTGCTAGGCCATGCTAGTTTAGCACCAATTTGGATAGTTTTGCCATCAATTGTGGAGTGGATATATATCTCTATCAGGTCTTCATGAGACCGTGGACGAGGTTCCTCATCTCAGGGATTGTCGATAGGCACGGTTCTGGGATCAGACAGGGCCATGAGTTCAACCTTGTTGTTCCCTGTCCCGGCCGTTAATTGCAATTTCTTTTTCTCGAGTGCCCTTCTGACACAAGACCTAGTGAATTCTTGGTCTTCCTTCACCTCTCCCACCCCATTTTCTATAGAGAACAGCATTGATTGATGGTAGGGGGAGGATACAACTTTTAATGCCACCAAGGTAGGTCGCCTAATGATTGCATTGTAAGGAGAAGGTCGGTCCACGTTGAGGAATTTGACCCAAACCGTGGCCAAGGTGGGCACAGCGCTAACAGTGAAGGGAATGGAGGCCCAACCCATGGAATTCACCACCTCTCCACCAAATCCGACAAGGGGGAAAGTAGTGGATCTCACGGAGCTTGAATTCACGTTCATTTTTTTGAAAGCATATTTAAAAACAATATTTGCAAACCTTTCACCATCGATCAGAATTTGTCCCACTTTGTAGTGGTTGATTAGGGCAGAAATTACGAAGGCATCATCATGACGGGTATGAATCCCTTAGAGGTCAACTTCACTGAAGGAGATGACTTTGTGCTAGGAAGCATCAATTGTGCTCACCTCGTACACGTCCTCGTCGGCTTTTCTCTTTACTTTACCCTCGTGCCTCTTCCGGGAAGAAGTGGTCTTCCCTCCAAGGCTGAGGCCGCCATCTATCACACTTATTTCACCATCTATATGCATCTCATTACCAAATTCTTCAGTTTATCTTCTCGGTGGGGGTCGGCCATGGTTTTCCCTTCTCAGCTGACCCCTACGCTCATCTCGGCAGCTACTCTCTCCAGAGCCAGCATTCTCTTTGCGGACATAATGATTAAGGTACTATTTTTTTATGAGGGCCTCAATCTCTTCTTAGAGCTGGAGGCATTCATCCATTGAGTAACCACGGTCACGGTGGAACTCGCAATACTTAGAAACATATTTTCCCAAGGGTCTTCCTTTAGGAGGAGGAGCTGGCAAGAAGAATTTTTTTCCCAAGTTTTTAGCAAAAATTGTCTCCATGGCTGCAGTTAGGGGCGTCAGACCTGGGTAACTCCCTGGGGGCAGAAGATGTCTCTGATCCCCCGGAAGAGGTCTTAACCGTCCCTCAGCCTACAACCTCCACGAACCCTACACTTAGCATGATGCTTCCTCTGCTCGACTTTTTCGCTTTTGAGTCCCTTCTCGTTCACGTTTCACGGCATCTTTGAGGTCGAATTCATAAAAGCTGGTTCCTTGAGCCAAGGCAACGACTAGGTTTTGTGAGAGCCGGGAGCACAGGTCATAAGATAATCTTCGGTGCCTTAGTCCATTAATGAAAGCGTTTAAGGACACAACGTTCGGAATGCCACCACAGATCAGACTTTCCCTATGGAATTGGGTGACGAAATCATTTAAGGTTTCCATTACTTCTTGCTAGAGGGAGAGAATGTGGGTCTCCGTTTTGGGCCTTTTTTGAGAATAGTCGAACCAGGCTAAAAATGGCTATTTCAGTTGAGTGAACGATAAGACCAAGGTTGGAGCCAACTCTCGATCCTAGGTACTGGCCATTCCAGCTAGAGTGAGAGAAAATGACTTACACCTTACTGCCATAGAGGCCGTATGCATGTCCATAAATGCAACAAAAATGGAGAGGTGATCAACGAGGTTGGTAGTTCTATCATAGGGCCTATTTGCGGACTGAGAAACAGGTACGAGACCACCTCAACCACTATATCATTGACAAAATGGGACATTATACTTGAAGGGAGCCCAGTAGCCCCCTCAACGCCTCGTATCTGTACAAGTGTTGCATTCAACTCAACGACGCGCCTTTCCAATGCTACTTCTTGTAAAACCCTGATTCATGCTCGTACGTCATTTAGTTGTATTTTAAAATAATTAAGAAAATTTGGAAAAATTGGGTAAATTTAAATTTCAATTAAAAGTTTAGGGGTCCAATTGGAAATTTTCGAAAAACATTTAATTTAAAATTGTTGTATCAAATTTTCAAAATAAAATGTTTAGGGGAGAAATTATAATATTTGAAAAGTTTGGAAAGGTTTAGAAGATAATTTGGCCTAAAATAAGAATTCAAGAGAATAGGGGGGAGGAAAGAGAAATTAATCTAAAGATATTTTATATATATATATATATATATATATATATATATATATATATATATATATATACCTGAAATTTCTCGTGTTCTTTCTGTCAGATCACAATAGCACACACACATGAAAATATGTATATATATATATATATATATGTATGTATGTATGTATGCATGGTGATCGGGGATCGCAAATATTCTAGAAAAAAAAAAATCGAGAGAGAGAGAGAGAGAGAGAAGAAACGGAGGAGGAGAAGCCGTCGGAGAAGATGATCGCCGGTTTTCAGCGTGAAAGTGGTGTTCCAAGGGTTGTTGGTCGTTTTGTTGGGTGAAATAAGTGAGTGTGTCATTCTTTTGGTTCGTTTGAAAGTCGGTGTGTGTGTGAAGTGTGTGTGTGCTCTGTTTGGCTCTTTAACCGGTGGTGTGGGTGGTGGTTTTGGTGTTTGTTTTGGTTGGGATATATGGGGGTGAAGTTGATAGTTTTAGTTGTTAGATTGGGGTGGTTGATCATGGAGGTGGAGTGGTGAATTTGGTGGTCGGAGCTGGTGACGAAAAAAGAGGGAGATGAAGGGCTGTTCTGTTAGGAGGAAGAAGGTCAAGGATGAAGGGTGTTTCGCCTAAGCGGTAGAAGTTTGCTTAGGCAGTAAAAGATCAGTGAGCAAGAAAATTGCATGTTCGCCTAGACGGTGGGGTTCTCATCTAGGCGGTGACCCGTCAGTGTGTTAACTGAGAAATGGAAGAACTGGTTCGTTGCGATGGTGGGCTTTGTGTCGAGGCGGTGGAAGTTGAGACAAGAATAACTAAAATTTTAAGGAGATCGGCAATTGGTTCAGAACGGGTAACATTTCTAAATAACATTTATGATTTCTAAACTTAGTTTTCTAGTTTTAAACTGTTAAAAATGAAAATAAGAAACAATGGGATCGTTTATCGTTTATACAAATCAAGTTCATAAAATATGCTTTAACGGCACTAAAACTCGTTAAATCATATTTTCACATAATAAAATATGGGGAATGGGAAATTAATTAACGTAGGGCTTGTATTGCATGATTAGGTTAATTTTCTCTATCATATTAATTTAGGCCCTATCACAATAGGTTCACAATTACCGGAGAATTAGTAGCGGAGAGTCGGGGGAGCTTGTGAGTGCGGAGATTCTTGACATTTCTCTAGTTGGGTTGCTATCCATTGTGCTATTAGGGTCTCTTGGTCGCAAAGCCTGACCAGACCTTGTAATCATCTAACCTCTAGCCGAGACGGGAGCAGATGATTGGAGGAAAGCTTTTAGTAGTGATTCTCACAGACGATGCCAAACTGTTGATGTCAAATTTTGGTTGACTCCAACAGTATGGTCCGATCGGCCCTGGATATGTTGGAGAGGTCTAGAATGAAGATCTTTAATCCGTGGAACTTCTTATCAGTGGAGAGATCCCTGACCGGGAAGGGAGAGACCCACATTGAGAGGAGCCCAAAGCCTTCTAGGCCGAGAAGAAGAGGTTCAAAACACCTTGTGATTCTTGGAAAAGTGAATCAGAGCTTGGAATGGAGCCATTCTGAGATGGGGAACACCTGGAAACCTATACAAAGGACTTCCCGAGATGATCCCGTCATGTCTCCTCCGGCGTGAGAATTAGCGTACGGGAGGAAAGTTTATAGAGAGATTGCCGAGAAGAGTAGGCAAACTGAACGCGCCCCGATTTTCCAGAGAAAACCAAAAAATTTAGATATATGCTTTATATATGCTTGGCGCTGGTAAAATGAGAAGGGTTTTTAAAAACGTCGATTTTCTCATTAAAATATACTTAAGCCTGTTTTAGAAAAAGGAGTCGCCACCTAGCATTGGGTTTAAATGATGTACTAGGTCACCGTATTTTTCTTTTTTGAAAATAATTTAAAAAAATGGCTTAAGTAAAATTTGACTCCAAAAATAACATGGTCTGACCAGAGATTCGTTTAAAGAGTTCGGGGGTCAGTTACGCTCGGGGAAGGTGTCAAGCACCCCAAGACGCCCGTCCAAAGACGGTATCTTATCCGATTAAGTCCAATTAGAATTTAAATCCGAATATTTTTATTTTATTTTGAAATCCTCCTCATATACACATATACACATACACACACATTGATGGAAGTGATCTCCCTTCTAAACCTAGACCGTTCTGATGGAAGGCTGGGAATTTTCCACCTCATCTTGTTAACACATTATATTTAACACAAGTTAAAGAAACACATGCATGCACACACTCACACATTGAGGGGAATAATTCCCTTCTAAATTTAAACCGTTCAAATGGAAGGTTGAGAATTTTCCACCTCATATTGTTAGCACATTATATTTAATACGAGTTAAAGAAACACACGCTCACACACATCGAGGGGAGTAATTCCCTTCTAAATTTAAACCGTTCAAATGGAAGGTTAGAAATTTTCCACCTCGTATTGTTAGCACATTATATTTAATACAAATTAAATAAAACACCCGCACACACGCATCGAGGGGAGTAATTCCCTTCTAAATTTAGACCGTTCAAATTGAAGGTTGAGAATTTTCCACCTCGTATTGTTAGCACATTATATTTAATACAAATTAAATAAAACACCCGCACACACGCATCGAGGGGAGCAATTCCCTTCTAAATTTAAACCGTTCAAATTGAAGGTTGGAAATTTTTCACCTCGTATTGTTAGCACATTATATTTAATACAAATTAAATAAAACACCCACACACACGCATCGAGGGGAGTAATTCCCTTCTAAATTTAAGTCGTTCAAATTGAAGGTTGGGAATTTTCCACCTCGTATTGTTAGCACATTATATTTAATACAAATTAAATAAAACACCCGCACACACGCATCGAGGGGAGTAATTCCCTTCTAAATTTAAGCCGTTCAAATTGAAGGTTGGAAATTTTCCACCTCGTATTTTTAGTACATTATATTTAATACAAATTAAATAAAACACCCACACACACGCATCGAGGGGAGTAATTCCCTTCTAAATTTAAGTCGTTCAAATTGAAGATGGAGAATTTTCCACCTCGTATTTTTAGCACATTATATTTAATACAAATTAAATAAAACACCCGCACACACGCATCGAGGGGAGTAATTCCCTTCTAAATTTAAGCCGTTCAAATTGAAGGTTAGGAATCTTCCACCTCGTATTGTTAGCACATTATATTTAATACAAATTAAATAAAACACCCGCACACACGCATCGAGGGGAGTAATTCCCTTCCAAATTTAAGCCGTTCAAATTGAAGGTTGGGAATTTTCCACCTCGTTTTATTTACTAAAAATAAAATAAAATAAATAAATAAAAAGAAAAAGAAAATAAAAAGTAATAAATAAATAAATAAATAAATAAATAATAAAGGAAGAAGAAAAAAATCTAATTTACAAAAAAAAAATTAGTATAATAACAACTTAAAAAATAAGAGTAAGATTTACAACAGATAAAAATTTACCACCTTCTTGGAGATTTTTCTTCTTCAAAATTACAATAAAATAAAAATAATATTATTTTCTTCAAAATTTCTCTCCAGATTTCACCTCTCCCTTACAAAAATTCCTCTCAAAAAAATTTCTTCCCCTCAAAATTCTCCTCCCTGAGTTGTCTGAGCCTTCTTCTATTTATAGAAAATTTTCTGAAACTCCTCTGAACAAAAGGCGTGCGAAAAGGTAAGGAAAAGGGGGTGGGTGCACCGAAATTCGGTACACCCACCCCCTTTTGGGTGCACCGAAATCGGTGCACCCAAACAAAAGGGGGGGGACAACCCCTGCTGGCCGCACATGCGGCCAGCCCACTGGTCGCACCAGCGACCAGTGTGGCTGGTCGCTGGTGCGGCCAGCTGGTCACACGTGCGACCTTTTTGCAGCCCCCCCCCCTCCGCGTTCGGTCCAGGCCTCTCTCGTTCTCGTCTGTTTCTTGTCCATTTTGTTCCGAATTAATGCATTTTTATTCCACTTTGAAAAATCTACAAAACCAAAAATAAAAATAAAAATCAATTACTAATATTTAATTTACTTAAGAGATTAATAAAACTTAATTTAGCAGTATTAAACCGCATAAATACGGTACAATCAAAACAAAAAAAAATAAAAAAAAATAAAAAATAAATAAAGGTAACTATAAAATAAAGTATGATTTTTTGTGAGGCGGTCAAAAATGCCGTGTCTACAACTGTCCCTCTTTGTCATGCAAGTTCACTTGCTTGACAAAGATAAAAGACCACGTCATTTTGATCGTCCCATTTTTTATTTTATTTATTTTTTAGTTTATTTTCTAATAATAGAACAAATAAAATATAATGACTCATGACGAACAAGCGTACGTTTAGAGTAATAAAAGAAGACTCATGACGAACAAGTGTCCATTTAGAAAAATAAAAGAATGACTCATGACGATGTTCATGATAAACAAATGTCCGTTTAGAGGATCGTTTAGAGTAATAAAAAATGAATCCTGACGATACTCATGACGAACACGTGTCTGTTTAGAGGATTGTTTAGAGTAAAAAAAAAAATGACTCCTGACGATACTCATGACGAACACGTGTCCATTTAGAGGATCGTTTAGAGTAATAAAAAAATGACTCCTAACAATACTCATGACGAACACGTGTCTGTTTAGAGGATTGTTTAGAGTAAAAAAAAATGACTCCTGACGATACTCATGACGAACACGTGTCCATTTAGAGGATCATTTAGAGTAATAAAAAAATGACTCCTGACAATACTCATGACGAACACGTGTCTGTTTAGAGGATTGTTTAGAGTAAAAAAAAAATGACTCCTGACGATACTCATGACGAACACGTGTCCATTTAGAGAATCGTTTAGAGTAATAAAAAAATGACTCCTGACAATACTCATGACGAACACGTCTGTTTAGAGGATTGTTTAGAGTAATAAAAATTATTCGTGCCCCAGCCCTCTTGACCAGGGGCCTAAAGAAAGTTCAAGAGTATAAAATATGCCCTAACTTGTGATTGAGCCAGAATGAGAGAGCAAAGATATAAATGTGCCCCAGCCGAACTCTCAGATGACCGAACATTTATAGATTGCCTGCGTACCTTAGTATTATGCCGAGGATCAAGTTTAGCGTAGTTCACTTTTCGCCCTTTTCAGGGCAAAACGCATACCTGGACGCTCATTTAGAGCTTTGGAACTTTCAGCAATAAAAGTTTCTAATTTGAACCGGAAGGTAAGAAGTCTTTGTGAGAGAGAAATCCATGCTTCCATGTCCTTTGAAAAGCCTGTAATTGAACAAAAACACATGCAACACGAAAATTTAGTTTGAAAAACTTGTCACTCTTTACGACTCGCAATTTCGTCCAACCGGAAGGTAAGAAGTCTTTGTGAGAGAGAAATCCATGCTTCCATGTCCTTTGAAAACCCTGTAATTGAACAAAAAACACATGTAACACGAAAATTTAGTTTGAAAAACTTGTCACTCTTTACGACTGGCAATTCCGTCCCCCCTTTTCCGTCGCAATCCCTCATTTGATGGCGCTTGACTTTCTCGGGTCACGGGACAGTATCGGGAGATTTTTCCGTCTCGTCCTTCCGTCAATCTTAGAGATGTACTTTCTGGAGGTTTGCTCCGGGTTGTTGGCAGGGTCTGGTTTTTTGGACAACATCCCTATCAGCCTTTATTTCTTTGCACCCGTCGATTCTCACTTTCTCTTTTCTACTAGGCATCCTCAGTGCTTAGGAGAATCACATACTCCTGCTTGCTTTGTATTTTTCAAATCCTGGAAAACTGATTTAACCAAATATGGGGAAAACGTGTAAAACCTTACCCCAAACAGGTATCTTTATCACCAGATATGTTGACTACGAGATTTCAAGCCGGATTGTCTGACAAGTATGATTTCAATGCAAATTTGAGCCATATTCGATGTTCCTTTTCACAGATTCCAACTCTTGCTCAAATCCATCAAGTTTCGAACACAGAAAAGTCTTACGGTCAATGGAAGTCAACCGTAGTGGGAATTCCAAAAATGCCCCTAAGAGTGATCTAACTGTTCTTCTTCTTCTTCTTCTTTTTTGTTTTTTTTTTTTTTTTTTTTTTGCGACACGGTCTCTACATTTTTCTCATAGCGCCCTTTCGAGTTTTCACCATGTTCGAGCCATATTTTTTCTTTTTTCTTTTTTCTTCTTTTTTTTTTTTTTTTTTTTTTTAGAAGCAATAGATAATCACAAAATTGAAATAAACTTACTTAGAAAATAAGAACATTTATTAGGCAAAGTATTTCTTTACAGAATCCGAGTTTAGGGGCTCGGGAAATACATCACCATCCATTTTCTGAAGAATCAACGCTCCACCGCTCAACGCCTTATGAACAACAAAAGGACCTTCCCAATTTGGCACGAACTTACCCTTAGCTTCATCTTGGAAAGGAAAGATTTTCTTCAATACTAACTCACCGACCTTGAAGACTCTAGGGTATACCCGTTTATCATGAGCTCTAGTAATCCTCTGTCTGTAACACTGTCCGTGGCATATCGTTGTTAGCCGCTTTTCATCAATTAAACAAAGTTGGTCCAACCATTGTTGTACCCATTCAGTTTCATCAAGCTCGGCCTCTATGAGCACTCGTAGAGATGGAATTTCCACCTCGGCTGGTATCACCGCTTCTGTGCCATAGACCAGAGAATAGGGGGTTGCCCCTGTCGAGGTCCGAACCGAGGTTCGGTAAGCCATCAAAGCATATGGCAGCATATCATCCCACTCTTTATAATTGTCAATCATCTTCCGGAGAATTTTCTTTATATTTTTGTTGGCGGCTTCCACTGCTCCATTCATTTTTGGACGGTAAGGTGCTGAGTTTTTGTGCTCGATCTTGAACTGCTGACATATTTTCTGTATTTCTGAACCCTTCAGGTTTTTAGCATTGTCGGTTATCAATGTTTGCGGCAAACCGTATCTTAACACAATATTTTCTTTGATGAATCGAGCTACTATTTTTTGAGTCACTCGGGTTAAGGAAACAGCTTCTACCCACTTGGAAAAATAATCAATTGCCACCAGGATAAAGCGATGACCACTCGGCGCCTTAGGGGTAACTTCCCCAATAACATCCATACCCCACATTGAGAAGGGCCATGGGGCCGCCAAGCAATGAAGGTGCGAAGGTGGGACATGGATTTGATCACCATGAATCTGACACTTATGGCATCTTCGAACAAACTGCACGCAGTCGCTTTCCATCGTTAGCCAAAAATGACCGGTCCTCAGGATCTTCTTGGCAAGCATGAAGCCGCTCATGTGAGGTCCACATATGCCACCATGGACCTCTTTCATCAACTGGATGGCCTCTTCGACTCCAACACATCTCAACAGGCCCATGTCAGGGGAGCGTTTGTACAGTGTCTCCCCGCTTAAGAAGAATTGGCCTGCTAACCTCCAGAGAGTTTTTCGATCAACACTTGATGCCCCTTCCGGATACTCCTGATTTTTCAGAAAGTTCTTTATGTCATGGTACCACGGGTCTTTGGCTGGCTCAGATTCAAGCTGGCAGCAGTGGGCCGGTCGGCGTTAAACTCGGATCACCACCGGAATGATATCATCATCCTCTCGAGTGATAGATATCATAGATGCCAAGGTAGCTAAGGCATCGGCGAAGTCATTTTTTAGCCTCGGTATGCTTTCAAATTCTATTATTGTAAATTGCTCGCACAACTCTAGGAGGTGATTGTTATAGGCTATCAAGGTCGGATCTCTCGTGGCATATTTATCCGTCACCTGATTGATTATCAGCTCAGAATCTCCGAACACTAGCAATTCTTTGATTTTCATATCGACAGCCAGCTGGAGTCCCAGAATACAGGCTTCGTACTCAGCTCGATTATTTGTGCTCTGGAACTTCAACTTGGAAGCCACTGGATAATGCTGTTTGCCTGGAGAAACCAGAACGGCTCCGATTCCAGCCCCTCGAGAGTTCACTGCTCCATCAAAATACATTTTTCAGATTGTTTCCTCATTTTCTTCATCCACCGCATGAATCGACTCGTCAGGGAATAGCGTCTCAAGAGGCTGGTTATCTGTTTGAGCTGGACAACTAGCCAACTGATCCGCTATCGCCTGACCCTTCACTGACTTTTGGGTCTTGTAGATGATATCGAACTCCGTCAGCAGCATCTGCCATTTTGCAACTTTTCCTGACAGAATCGGCTTCTCGAAGATGTATTTTAAGGGATCCATCCTGGCTATCAAGTAGGTAGTCAGTGGGAGCATATAATGGCACAGTCTTTGAGCGGACCAATCCAATGCACAACAGGTCCTCTACAGCAAGGTATAATTTTCCTCATACTTCGTGAAGCGCTTGCTGAGGTAGTAGATGGCTTGCTCCTTCTTTCCAGATTTATCGAGTTGTCCAAGAATAGCTCCCATGGAGGAGTCGAGAACTGACAAATATAGTAATAACGGAACCTTCTCCCGAGGCGGCACTAGAACGGGAGGGTTCGTTAGATAGACTTTAATTTTCTCCAAGGCATTCTGGCAATCTGCATTCCATCGCCCGTCACTTTCTTTTCGAAGTAGCTTGAAGATTGGCTCACAAGTGGCAGTGAGTTGGAAGATGAATCGGGCTATGAAATTTAATTGCCCCAGAAAACCTCGGATTTCTTTCTCATTTCTCGGTAGCGGCATCTCACGAATGGCCTTCGTCTTTGCAGGATCAATCTCGATTCCATGGCGATTTACCATGAAACCAAGAAGTTTTCCGGAAGCCACCCCAAACGCGCATTTTGTTGGATTGAGCTTGAGCTGGTACTTTTGAAGTCTGTCGAACATCTTTTTCAAATGGTAGAGATGATCCTCGTTCTCCTGTGATTTAATGATCATGTCATCTACATATACCTCCATCTCCTTGTGCATCATATCATGAAAGAGGGTCGTCATTGCTCTTTGGTATGTTGCCCCGGCGTTTTTGAGACCGAAAGGCATCGCCCTATAGCAAAAGACTCCCCATGGTGTAGTGAAGGCCGTCTTTTCCCGATCTTTCTCATCCATCAGAATCTGATTATAGCCAGAGAACCCATCGGCGAAAGAATAGAGCTTTCGCCCTGCAGTATTGTCGATGATGATGTGAATGTTTGGCAGTGGAAAATCATCTTTTGGACTCGCCCAGTTGAGATCACGATAGTCCACGCAGACTCTGATTTTTCCTGAGGACTTTGGCACGGGAACGATATTTGAGAGCCATTCACTGTAGTTACAGACTTCAATAATTCGGGCATTGAATTGCTTCACGATTTCCTCCTTGACCTCGAGACTGACAGCGGGCCTCAGTTTCCTCAACTTTTGTTTGACTGGTACACTCCCCGGCTTTAGCGGCAGCTTATGGGCCACGATACTCTTGTTCAGTCCTATCATGTCATCGTAGGACCAGGCAAAGATATCTTGGTAGGAAATTAAGAGCGTTGTCAACTCTTTCTTTTCCAGAGTCATGAGGGCTGATCCAATCTTTACTTCCTTCAACTCTTCCGAGGTCCCCAAGTTTATCAACTCGGTCTCATCGTTACTGGGAATCGGCTTGTTCTCGAACTCCGTGAAAGCTTTTCGAATCTCACCATCGTCTGGCTGGCAAGAGTCATCTTCTGCTTCCACTCCCATCGGGTTATGGTCTGGTTCTGCATTGAAATCATACTTATCGCACTCTGGCTCAGTTATATCGCATGCCTCATACACTGGTGTTTTAGACATCCTGAAAGCATAAAATTTAAACATTTAAACCATATGTCGGATAAAACATAATTGCATTCATTAAATATAAAAAACCATTACAAAGCAAAATCCCTTTCCATCTAGAAGGCAAGGTGGATGGAGGGATGACCAACAGAAAATCTCCCTAAGTTTACCGAAACGCCTGGCGAATTGGGAGAAAACAAGAATCCCAATTCTGCAGCTTTTCTTTTCCCTTGGTTCGAATACCAGACCCATGACTTGGCCCTGCCTCGTCTCTCATGATTACATTCACAGCTTCCTTGATCATTACTCTCTCAGGGTGCAACTTGAATCCTGCGGTCTCCTTCCCTTTGTTGAGGGTTTCTGCTGGATAGAGGAAAGTGACCCGGATATGCGGAATTTTCATTGGCTGGTTGTCTGGGGATCCATCCCTCTTCTTCCGGAAGAACTTCGCTCTGTCTGCTTTTGTCGGCTCGTATCCCAATCCGAATCTCCCCTTCTTCTCCTTGACTTCTATCGGTTCTGTAATTCCGTCTAGATTCTTGCCCAAATCTTTCCCGGGAATGCAACCCCGAGACTTCATTTCTTTAGCAACGAAGGACACAGTGTTAGACAGTGATGGTGTCATCTCGTGTCCTCCTTCCTTCACAAAGGTAGCATTCGCAACGTCGAACACGTGATAGGAGGCTTCAATCTTCTCCTTCTCCTTTTCGTCATCTGTTAACGGGACATGCCGACTTATCGCTTGATGGAAAAGTATGATATCTGAATCAGCCCTGATCACGTACAGTGTGTCATTAATGATAAACTTGATCTTCTGATGTAGAGATGAAGGCACTGCCCCAGCGTTATGGATCCATGGCCTACCCAACAACAGGTTGTACGAAGCAGGTATGTCAAGCACTTGGAACTTCGCATTGAACTGTATTGGACCAATTTCAATTGACAGGTCAATCTCTCCAACGCTATCTCTCCTAGCCTCATCGAATGCTCGGATAACCGTCTTAGACGATCGAACCTGTGATAGATCTATCCCCATTTCTTCCAGGGTTGACAAAGGACAGATATTTAGTGCCGATCCATTGTCAATCAGCACCCGAGCTACGAACATTCCATGGCTTTCGACCGTGATATTCAAAGGCTTGTTGTGACCTATTCCATCATCGTCCATCTCGTCATCTGTGAAAGTGATGGTGTTAGATCCCAGGACCTGCTCGACCAGAGTGACAAACTTCTCCGGAGAGATCGTGCTAGGCAAGTGGGCTTCATTTAGGACTTTTAGCAGTGCCTGTCTATGCACTTCTGAGGATAGGAGTAGTGAGAGCATCGAGATTTGCGCCGGTGCTTTGCTGAGTTGCTCCACTATCTTGTATTCTGAATTCTTCATTGCCTTTAGGAAGTCGTGAGCCTCCGGTTCTGACACCGGCTTTTTCAGAGCCCCTCTTGGTTCCCTTATAGGAATCCTGATCAAATCCTGTGGCGTATACACCCTTCCAGACCGAGTGATTCCACTGGTTTTTCCTACTGAGATTGGCAATTCTTCTCCTTCTCCTGTTTTAACGACGATCTCATAATTCCATGGAACCTTATTGAGATTTTCCACCATCCTTTGGATTGGGAAAGACAAAACTAGAGATTTCTCCAGTTTTTGGGCTACCCTTTCTAGATGTAATTCGAACCCTCCGTAGAGAACCTCTGGGTGTAAATAAACACCACCGATATCGATCACATCAACTTCTTCTTCGACCTCCTCTGTGAAAATTAGATTGACGCCACTTCCTGAGGAGGCGTGTTCAGGCAACGGATTTTGCTGACAATTTGGCGTACCGGCCTCAGGTTTTTTAGGAAACGTGATGGCTCCGGTCCGTATAAACTCTCGGATTTTGTCTTTTAGCTGAAAGCATTGTTCATTCACATGTCCTCTGGTTCCCGAGTGGTATTCACAGAAAGTATTTGAAGAAGCTGCTTTACTCCCAGGTTTAACTTCGTAGAATGGAAGGGGCGTCAGCATCCCCTGCTTCAAACAATTTCGGTACAACTCGGTGATCGAGACCGAAAGATCTTGTAGCTCTCTGTTGTCGTTCTGGAAATTTCCCCCAGTAGCATGAGGTAGAAGGTCTTGGTGGTATTGGGTTTCTGACCTTGGAGTGCGGTTAGGAATTTGAGGTGGGGTGTTCGGGCGTGGTTGATAGGTATGGTAAGAGGGTGCTGGGTAGGCTTGAGGATAATATTGGGAAATGTGGTTTTGATAAGGGGGAGGTACATTTTGGTAATAGCGGGGGCGGCTTTGAGAATAGGGTTGGTTTTGAGGATAATTTTGGTTTTGGCGATTTTGAGGAGGGTAGTTGTGATATTGGTTGTTCTGGTTCGGGTAGTTCTGGGGACAAGAAGCTTGGGGGTAGTTCTGGTAATGGGTTTGCCGAGGGGAAACGACAACAACTACTTCATTTTCTTTCATCTTTGGTGGGGCTGACCTTTTCGTCAGATTGGATTGGGCCCCTTCAATTTTTCCGCTCCTTATTCCTTATTCCGTCACCTCGGCTTGTTTGATCGCATCGCCGAAAGAAACCACTGCTATGCTCGAGAGATCTCGATAGAACGGCGGTGACTGAATTGACTTGAATATCTCTAACTGAGCCTCCTCGCTCAGCTTAGGGACAACTTTGGCAGCCTCTTCCCTCCAACGAGCAGTATACCTCCGGAAACTTTCGTCTTTACTTTTCAGTATCTGGTAGAGGGTATTGCGGTCTGACGCGGCATCCCTATTGTACACATATTGCTCACAGAAGGCCTCTACCAGATCTTTAAATATTTTAATCTGTGATAGCTCCAGGGTCATGTACCAGTTGAGAGCCGATCCTTTCAACGATCTCATCTTTAGGCAAAGGTCTTCGTTCCGAGCATGAATTCCTAACTCCTCTTTGTAAATACTGACATGCCATTCTGGAGGGCCAGTGCCATCATATTTTGTGAACTCTGGAACCACGAAATTTTCCGGGTACACAATCCCGGGTGGTGCTGACAACTCCTTGTACGTCGCTTTCCTGGACGGCTTCTTCTTTTGCCATTCTTCCATAGTTTTCTCCAATTTCTCCATTTTCAGAAGCCAAGCCGGTGGAGGGCCATTCTCTTCTTTGTTTTCAGTTTCAATGGCCGGGGCCGGTTGGCTATCATTTGAATTATTTGGTGGAGCAACGACCCTCTCCGGGTGAATGAGAATCTGCGGGGCGGCGGGGGCCGAGCGCTCTGGCGAGGCCTGATAGACATGCCCCTGGATGGGATATGTCGGAGCTCCATAGGCGAAAGGATGAGGGCCCATCTGAGGTCCATAGTAGACCGGTACTGCAAAGTTCGGGCCGATGTGGTTCAGATTCGGCCCTGAGTTCTCCATCCCAATACTTGTAGGGTTTCCATTTGGGGATTCAGTCACAGGGGTCCCGTTGGACGGAGGAATAGGCACCTCCTGAGGTCGGCTAAGTTCGTTGATCCTTTCCATCAACCTGTCAATAGTTTCCTGCATCTGAGCTATCTGGGTCGTTCGGGGAGATTCGGGATTGCTTTCTGATGTCATCTTGGAATGAGTCTGTGCTCGACTGCGTGTAAAGATCGGACTTCGAAAGGGGGGAACTGGATTTGCTTTTCTGGGACCAATTTTCTTTGTCTTGTCCTTTTCTTTTTCACCTACAAAAAAAAATCATTTTTTTTAGTTCACGTGGGTCTTAGGTGGCCTTAAAGCCTATTCTAGTTCGAAGATTTCAATTTCGATAACGACTAATTAAAACAAATGATGGTACATGAAAAATCTTCTTCTTCTTTTTTTGTCGTTCCCTACCGATATTAAAAACTTTGAACTTCTTTGGTGTGCTCTTTTTTTTTTTTTTTTTTTTTAGGACTTCTCAAGACGTCATAAATCCATCAAGTATAAAAAAACCCCTTTCTTGTCTTGTATCATAGAATCCTGAGGGGATAATATGGATACAAGACAGTTTGGCTTTTATCAGAGGATTTACAATGATATAAAGGCCTGAGAGGAAATAAGGAAAAAAAAATAAATATATATATATATATATATATATATATATATATATATATATATATATATATATATATATATATATATATATATATATATATATATAAAAAATGATATAAAAAAAAAAAAAAAAAAATCACAACTTATTTACTGAATTGAGGGAAAAAATAAAATAAAATTTAGCATTCGGACTTTAGATTAGTTAGACTTATTCAGACATATTGGGCTCGACCCTCAGCCGATCCCCAGCGGAGTCGCCAGCTGAACGCGCCCCGATTTTCCAGAGAAAACCAAAAAATATAGATATATGCTTTATATATGCTTGGCGCTGGTAAAATGAGAAGGGTTTTTAAAAACGTCGATTTTCTCATTAAAATATACTTAAGCCTGTTTTAGAAAAAGGAGTCGTCACCTAGCATTGGGTTTAAATGATGTACTAGGTCACCATATTTTTCTTTTTTGAAAATAATTTAAAAAAATGGCTTAAGTAAAATTTGACTCCAAAAATAACATGGTCTGACCAGAGATTCGTTTAAAGAGTTCGGGGGTCAGTTACGCTCGGGGAAGGTGTCAAGCACCCCAAGACGCCCGTCCAAAGACGGTACCTTATCCGATTAAGTCCAATTAGAATTTAAATCCGAATATTTTTATTTTATTTTGAAATCCTCCTCATATACACATATACACATACACACACATTGATGGAAGTGATCTCCCTTCTAAACCTAGACCGTTCTGATGGAAGGCTGGGAATTTTTCACCTCATCTTGTTAACACATTATATTTAACACAAGTTAAAGAAACACACGCATGCACACACTCACACATTGAGGGGAATAATTCCCTTCTAAATTTAAATCGTTCAAATGGAAGGTTGGGAATTTTCCACCTCATATTGTTAGCACATTATATTTAATACGAGTTAAAGAAACACACGCTCACACACATCGAGGGGAGTAATTCCCTTCTAAATTTAAACCGTTCAAATGGAAGGTTAGGAATTTTTCACCTCGTATTGTTAGCACATTATATTTAATACAAATTAAATAAAACACCCGCACACACGCATCGAGGGGAGTAATTCCCTTCTAAATTTAGACCGTTCAAATTGAAGGTTGGGAATTTTCCACCTCGTATTGTTAGCACATTATATTTAATACAAATTAAATAAAACACCCGCACACACGCATCGAGGGGAGCAATTCCCTTCTAAATTTAAACCATTCAAATTGAAGGTTGAGAATTTTTTACCTCGTATTGTTAGCACATTATATTTAATACAAATTAAATAAAACACCCGCACACACGCATCGAGGG
This sequence comes from Eucommia ulmoides, assembly GCA_016647705.1. Lineage (NCBI taxonomy): Eukaryota > Viridiplantae > Streptophyta > Magnoliopsida > Garryales > Eucommiaceae > Eucommia > Eucommia ulmoides. The sequence continues at coordinate 12,767,167 of CM028339.1, read as the reverse complement.
GAGTAATTCCCTTCTAAATTTAAGCCGTTCAAATTGAAGGTTGAAAATTTTCCACCTTGTATTTTTAGCACATTATATTTAATACAAATTAAATAAAACACCCGCACACACGCATCGAGGGGAGTAATTCCCTTCTAAATTTAAGCCGTTTAAATTGAAGGTTGGGAATCTTCCACCTCGTATATTTAGCACATTATATTTAATACAAATTAAATAAAACACCCGCACACACGCATCGAGGGGAGTAATTCCTTTCTAAATTTAAGCCGTTCAAATTGAAGGTTGGGAATCTTCCACCTCGTATTGTTAGCACATTATATTTAATACAAATTAAATAAAACACCCGCACACACGCATCGAGGGGAGTAATTCCCTTCTAAATTTAAGCCGTTCAAATTGAAGGTTGAGAATTTTCCACTTCGTTTTATTTACTCAAATAAAAATAAATAAAAATAAAAAGAAAATAAAAAGTAATAAATAAATAAATAAATAAATAATAAACGAAGAAGAAAAAAATCTAATTTACAAAAAAAAAAAATAGTATAATAACAACTTAAAAAATAAGAGTAAGATTTACAACAGATGAAAATTTACCACATTTTTGGAGATTTTTCTTCTTCAAAATTACAATAAAATGAAAATAATATTATTTTCTTCAAAATTTCTCTCCAGATTTCACCTCTCCCCTACAAAAATTCCTCTCAAAAAAATTTCTTCCCCTCAAAATTCTCCTCCCTGAGTTGTCTGAGCCTTCTTCTATTTATAGAATTTTTTTTGAAACTCCTCCGAACAAAAGGCGTGCGAAAATGTAAGGAAAAGGGGGTGGGTGCACCGAAGGTGCACCCACCCCCTTTTGGGTGCACCGAAATCGGTGCACCCAAACAAAAGGGGAGGACAACCCCTGCTGGCCGCATGTGCGGCCAGCCCACTGGTCGCACGTACGACCAGTTTTTGGTCGCACGTGCGACCTTTTTGCAGCTCCCCCCCCCCCCCCCCGCGTTCGGTCCAGGCCTCTCTCGTTCTCGTCTGTTTCTTGTCCATTTTGTTCCGAATTAACGCGTTTTTATTCCACTTCGAAAAATCTACAAAACCAAAAAAAAATAAAAAAAATAAATAAATCAATCAATTACTAATATTTAATTTACTTAAGAGATTAATAAAACTTAATTTAGCAGTATTAAACTGCATAAATACGGTACAATCAAAACAAAATAAAAAAAAAATAAAAAAAAATAAAGGTAACTATAAAATAAAGTATGATTTTTTGCGAGGCGGTCAAAAATGCCGTGTCTACACAAACTTTGTCTACCTTTGAGCAATTGTATGTCCTCCTATTTATAGGTAAGGAGTGGATTAGCTTAAGGGCTTAAGCATGGATTAGTGTCCCCTCAAAATCACATCAAAGTTTCAACTTGGCACCTAGCCAATGGGAGGATGCCAAGGGGCTCTTCTCTTAACCATATTGGGGGATACAAGGTGATATTTTTAGTTGGGGAAGTGAGCTATGGAGATATTTGTAGATATTTTGGGATATTTGGAGATATTTAGGGATGAAAAATTGAACCAACTCATAAAACAAGGGAGACACTACCCTGTTGTAGCCAAGATGAGGAGTCTGATCCCTGGCTTTCCCGGGTAACCGGAGATGGGAAGAGGAGTTATACGGAGCTTTCTGCCATTCCCTTCTTAGATAGCTAGAGATGAGAAGGGAGGCATTGCTCGAGAACCCAAGAGGAGTTGATTTACGGGATGAGTGATGCTAAAGCGGAGAATGCCGAGATGGGGAAGGATTCCTTATGTCACACCCCACCCTGGACACCCGTCACTGTGGGGCCGGCGTGATATCGACACGACATCACTTGAATTTCTAATCTTACTATAGATGACAAAAATAAAAACACAATCACAGAACAAATCATAAGTATATACACTCTCTCATTTGTGAACACCAGTCCCAAAAATTTTATTCATTTAACAATACAAATACGAAATCCTAAATCTCTCATTTAGTTTTCCTTCAAGAAGCACTCCCAAGATATTCCTTCTCTATCGCACCTTCGGATTTGACTTAGTGCCAGTAGGGGACCGACTCGTAGCTATTTCACCTGCGAGTGTACTACCTTCTTACTAAAATATATTTTTTTAAAAATAATAATACATTCTAAATAATTCTAAAATTAAATATAGATCAAGCATAAGTATACAAACATCACATTTCTAATAAAAATCACCATGATATAAGCAGTGAAAGTAAATCAATATATATAAGTTCCATTCAAACTCATCCAGTATAAAATAATATCAATCACCATATATAAGTAAAACACCACATCTCAAAACACCACACCACTCACTAGCTAGCCATAGTGATCATTTTAACGTTACGATCAGGAGTTGCAACGGTACTGTAACATCCGTAGGAATGCCTTCCTACAAAATATTCACACTCCTTTTGGGGAGAAATATAATCCACACCCCTTACGGGAAGAACTATCCACATCCCATGGGAAAAATCCACACCCCTTTCAAGGAGAAACTACACCCCTTTCGAGGAGAACAACTATGGTATCATCAAAATCATCAGTATAGTTAAAAATTCACATCCCTTACGGGAAGAAATACATTTTCACACCACATCGTCAAAAATCCACACCCCTTATGGGGAGAATAAAAACCACACCCCTTTCGGGGAGAATTTCTAAAATCACGTTTTTCACTCTCTTTTTAAAAGTACCACCAATTTCAGTAAAACTGTTTTTTTTCCACCTTTGTTTTTAGAAAACCAAGCATTTTTAGAAAGCCATATATTTTCCACTCCCTTTTCAAAACCACCCATATCCAAGAAAAATTATTTTTAATCATTCTTTTTAGAAACCAACACAATTTCGGGAAAATTCATTTTACCAACTCACCCCAAAAACCTGCTTGATCCATATCATTTATGAAATCGTACAGTGTAAGTAAACACATATGTCATCATATATATACAGAGAAAATAGTTTGGCAAGAAGACAGTACACTCACCTGATTATTCGTTTTCGAAGACTTTGACCGCCTATTCTCTACCGGTACTTCGGTGCCTGTGAACCCATTCCGAATCGTTCACGGGTCACGTAAATTTTTATTGGGGTTCTTTATGTAATTTTTTATTTTCTTCTTCTTTCTTTTTTCCCGTTTTCTACTTCTGCTTTCCGTTTCTGTTTGTTGTTCTACTGCAGTCGCCGGCCTCTTCCACTCCTCCCTGCCACCGCCCGCCAGCCAACCTACAACCGACCACCCACAAACAATTTCAGCAGCACACACACACACACAGAGCACATACAGAGACAACCATACACCCACACACACATACCCACTTCCTCTCTCTCTCTAACTCTCTGGCGACAACTCCGGCGATCTACACACACACACACCGCCGAACGACAACAACACCGGACCCATTTACACACTCTCACATACAGGACACACACACATAGAGCAGGAACAATACACACACACATGCAGTCGTCCAGCAGAACACACACACATAATCAAGGAACACATACACAAGCCCGCTTACTCCTACGTCGGCACTGGACGGACACCCACCACTGACCGAACACACCGTCGAACCAACAACCCACATGCATATACATACACACATACACACAGTCGGTACAAAAATAGAGCACCCACACACAACGACGGAATGGAACGGAACACACACACCTCAGGCTGAATGATGGTCTGAACGACGGATAAACCACACACACGCACAAATCTGACCGAACGGAGGGCCACCACCCACGCCGAACTGCACCTCATCGCCGGCGAACCTCTTTCTCTATCTTCTTTGTTTCTGCTTGGAAACCACCGGCATACACATACCCTTAGCTAATCACCCACACACAAAGAAACACCTTTACACACGCTATCGATCGCCGGTTGATTGACGGCGACGACACACATAGCACCCACGTCAGAGCAACGACGATGATTCGAACCCACCATCCCAAACCTTCTCCTCTTTCTCTCGGTTTTCTGATTTCTTCTTTTGAGGTGCTCTCATAATGAATTACATGCATGTACATATATATATATATATATGCATGATAATAGTGGATGGGTTTTGATCTCTTCACGCCACGTCACCCACTTCTCGATTTCCCTGTCTTTGGCGGATCTTCACGGCACACAGCACACACGTACATATGGTTTCTTATATTTATATATATATAATTTTTTTTGTCTAATTTCTCTTTTCTCCCCTTGTTTTCTTAAAATCTTCATTTTAATCAATTCAACTTTTACAAGTTTCAAAAATTTTAATTTCACCCTTAATATGTTAAAAAAAAAATATTTTTAATTATCAATTTGAATCTCAAGTTTAAATTTAATGTTTCTAAATTTTCAATTTTGACTCCTAAACTTTTGATTTGAATTTTTAATTAACAAACATTTACCCCGAATTTTCCCAATGCTCTATAATCCAACTAAATAACGTACATACTAAATTGGGGTCTTACATCCCATCCCGGTCATGGCTTGCTGGCTCTTCTTGGAAAGTGCTTAAGCCTTTGGGACAACTAGAACAAATGGAGATATTCATCTGTTCGGTGCAATTTCCATACTTAGTCTTCGGATGGTCTTGATTATTGATGGGGAATTGTGGACACGTGGCAATCTTAAATTGGTTGTATTGGAGTGACCTTTTTTACACTTATCATAAAATGGATTTGATGTTGATAGGATATTAAAGATTTGTAGAGATATAATAGTTGTATAGTGTTGGGAAAATAACTAATTAATTAATTTATTTATTTTTTCTCTTTATGTGATTGTCAATTTGAGCATCCGTAGATATTAATCAAGATAAACCAAGTAATAGATAAAGTAGGAGACACGATTTTTACGTAAAAAACCACAAGGCGAAAAAACCCACTGGATCGAAGTCCGATATTAACTTTTACTATCACAAAAAAGATAGGATCACAATTGTTCACAAATTCAAGAAAAAAACTCTTGAATCACTATATAAACATCATCGAGAATAGTGGATTCAACAGGAAACGATAAATATAGGTTCAGAGAGGAATAACAAATCTCTAATTAGAAGAGGGTTACCAAAGATCAAGACTGATGGAAACAAAGTACTTAATGCCGAGAACAAACTCCAAAAATTTTAACCCAATCAAAATTTGAATCATTGTTTGATCGTCAAGCCAAAGTGTAATTTTCTCTCTCATCTTCTTTTTCTCTCTATCCATTGCCGTGTGTAATCTTTTTTTTCACTACACTACTTTCGTGTGTGTGTCTTGTCCACAAAGGAAACGTTGTCTTTTTCTTTTTTTTTTTAATATATGATGAACCGAGAACACTTAAAGAAGTATAGCCCTAATAGGGTTGTTTTTTTTGTTCTTTTTTTTTTTTTTTTTTTTTTTTTAAGCCCAATTGGACTTGGTTAGGTTCACACTCATATGGGCTAAACCTACCTAATAAATCTTCCCCTCCAACTCATGTGGGAAAATACTGGGATCCTGTTATCTCTGCAACTCTCAAACTTATGTTCTAAGAACTTTTGTTATCATATCTGAACCATTATCATCTGTGTGTATCTTCTTAAGCTGTAGCAACTTTATATCCAATACATCACTAATCCAATGATACTTTATATTAATATGTTTGGATCTCGCATGAAAAGTTCAATTCTTTGAATGATTAATGACACTCTGTCTGTCGCAGTAAAGATTGTACATCTCTTGTTGTAACTTTTTCAAACACGAAACCTCTTTACATGTTTTTGCCACTACAATGTATTCTGCTTTCGTGATTGATAAAGCAACATACTTTTGTAACCTCGATTTCCATGAGACAACTCTCTGTGCAAAGTTAATCAAGTATCTTGATGTGGACTTTCTCGTATCGATATCTTCTGCCATATCTGCATCTGTATACCCTTTTAGTACTGGTTTTCCATTTTCAAAATAGAGAAAGATTTTAGAAATGCCTCTAAGATACCTAAAAATCTATTTTACTGCTACCCAATACTCTTTGTCCGGAATTGAAAGAAATCGACTTACAAAGCTAACTGCATAAGCGATGTACGAGCTCATGTATACCATAGCGTACATGAAACTGCCAATTGCAGAAGTATAAGGTTCTTTCTTCATTTCATCCTTGTTATTCTCACTTGAAGGACACTCACATGAATTTAACTTGAAGTGACTTGTGGAGAACTAACAAATTTCTCCTTGATCGTATTGAATCTTTTTAGAACTTTCTCATCATATCCTTCTTGAGACAACCAAAGATTTTCATTTTTCCTTTCACGAGTGATCTTCATCTCAAGTATTTGCTTTTCCAGTCTCAAAATCTTTCATTGCAAATGTCTTGTTGAGATCTTTTTTCAAATTTAGAATGTTGTTTGCATTCTGACCAACAATTAACATATCATCTACAAAGAGTAGGAGAATGATAAAATCACTATCTGGGAGCATTTTCATGAACACATAATGGTCTGAAGGAATCCTTGTATACCCATGATCCAACATAAATGAATCAAACTTCTTGTATTATTGTCTTGGACGATGTTTGAGTCCATACAAACTTTTCTTCAATCGACACACAAAATTCTCTTTCTTTCTAACTTTGAATCTTTCTGGTTGATCTATATAAATTTCATCTTCCAAATCCTCGTGTGAAAAAGTCATCTTCACATCAAGTTGTTCAATCCCTAAATTCAAAATGACAGTTAACCCAAGCACAACTTGGATTGAAGACATTTTAACCACTGGAGAGAAATTTCTTCAAAATTAATATATTTTTTCTAACTGAATCCCTTCACAATAAGTTAAGCTTTCTACCTAGGACGTGAGTTATTTTCTTCAATTTTCAATTTGTAAACCCATTTATTCTTCAAAGATATCTCACTTTTAGGAAATTGTACCAAGTTATAAGTGTAGTTCTCATGCAAAGACTTCATCTCTTCTTGCATGGCTTTGCTCCACTCATTTTTATTTTCACTCAACTTGGCTTTTTTATATTTTTCTGAATCTTCCACATTTGTAAGCATCACATACTCATTAAATCGATATTTAAAAGAAAACATTCGATTCCTGTTGGACTTTCTCAACTGAACATTAACTGGAGGAGGTAGAGGTGGTTGTTTGTGCACTATTTCATCACTGACATATGCTTCATCGATAGTCTCACGAATTGCTCTTCTGGTGGATCTATCATGGGTATTGAAACTACATCTATGTTGACTAGATATTCTACAAAAGATTTTGGTTTTATACTTTTCTTAACATCCTCGATAGTCTGATCTTTAAGAAAAATCACATCCTTGCTGTGAATCAATTTCTTGTTAGCTGGATCCAACAATCTATAGCCAAATTACTCATGCCCATAACCAAAGAATATACAAATATTTGGATCCACGATTGCTAACACTTGTCTCTAAGTACAATACATGATATTATATTTATCTAATGAAGTTAATAAATCTCATTTAATTGATGTAGATGTCAAAATTGAATAGAATATAATTGAATGAATCTACAAAATTGGGTTCCTTCATTAGATATAGAATATCAAAACAATAATTTATTTGAAAAGATGTAACATGAAAAGATAATTTGTGATTGTTTGCAGTAGCACATGGTACACAAACACAATTATTTAACATAAGATGTATGTGTAATGATTTAGGTAAGACAATGTAGACATCGGTAGAAGGGTGTCCATGTCTTAAATACCACAAGTGTTGATAATTGTGTGAAGTTTCTTTTTACATATAATATATGTTTTAATTGAATCATACACATTTAATCATTATTTTAAAGTACAATAGATCTACATCATGTAAAGTAGTAGCTCTCACTGATGAAATGCTTATTTTTAATCTGAGTGATGTATTCTAGCTTCGTTGCACGTCATTTGGTGACAAAATGCAGTTTAATAGTAAGTTGATGAATATGAATTATAGACATTGAATTGAACCTCCAATCGAAAAATTATAGTACTTCTATTGTTTGCTAGAGTTTGAGAACAAAAGGAAGAACACATGCTTAATTTGTTGTCATTATGCTGGTTTTTAGGTGATTATTTATTGTAATCGACTCGTTGTAATCTGGATTATCACCATATTTTCCTCTTTATCTGTGATAAGAGTTGGTGGACATGGTTTGGATCCAATAGCATACTCAAGAAGATTACTTGTATCAAGAACAATCTTCACTTGCGATTGCCATATCATATAACTCGTTGTGTCGAGGTTCATATTGAGATGTGAGCTCAAACTTGAAGATAAGAACGCCAATTTTGATGATAAATTGGTCATGAAAACAGCAAATTATCGAATACGAAATATAAGTTTATGATTATGTTTTTATTGTTGCGAGAATAATCACCATGGACCTGTAGAGCTTAATGACACAAGTGAAAAAGATCTAATACCATACTAAGTATCAGAAAGGAAGAAGGGAAGAAGGAGCATGGAAAGAGAATTGAGTAAAGCATCAAGTAAGTTTCCATTATCCTTGTCGATGATTACAACTAAGAGTTTATACCCTAGACACCTCTTATTATTTTGACAAATACCAAGTTCACTCCTTATATTTTTCATAATACTTGAGACACAGCATATCACATTCTGTTGACAAAAATACTCTTGTAACATTTTTTTCTTATTCTTTTACTTTTTAATTTCTATTTTTTTTATTTCTATTTTTTTAATTCTATCCTTTTATCCTTTTTTTTTTTTTTTTTTTTTAATTTTTTTATGGCGTTCATAGAAAAAAATTAAAAGTAAAAAATTCAAAAACAAAATACATAAAATAAAATTTTAAAACAAAATAGAAAAAATGTTTTTTTTTTTTTTGTTTTTTTTGTTTTTTCTCTTTTTTTAATTCTTTTTTTTACTTTATTTTTAATTTATTTTTTTTTTTGCATTTTGTTTTCTAGATTTTTACTTTCATTTTTCTTATTTTATACAAATACAATACCCAAAAAAATATTAAAAAAACAAAAAAAAAATACATAATACAAAATTTAAAAATTTAAAAATAAAACATAAATAACAAGAAAAAGAGAGAAAAAAATTAAAATTAAAATATAGAAAACAAAAGAGGAGAATATATGAACTCAATAACAAAAAATATTATGTTGTAATGATATTTTTGTCAACAAAATATGATGAATCGTGTCTTGAACAACCAAACTGAAAAGATAAAATGTATCTTAGGCATTATGAAAATGACAGGAAAATTCCTAGGTACTTGTCGAAATAATAAAAAGTGTCTCCAATAGATGCGCTATAAAGTATACCAAAAATTTTAACCACCACTTTGACATTTTCAGCCAAAATTAAGACTCCAACAGATGTGCCTATTGTGCAAAAAATGACACATTCCCTTATCTATGCCATATCGGCCACAAGTGCAAGCCTAATGAAAAATTTTGAGGGAGGACTGATGGAGTTAGTAGGTGCTCCAACAGTCATCAACCCCCCAAAAAATAGTTTGTTAAGTTTATTTTATTTTGGTTGGATTATTTTATTAATTATACTTTGTTCGTGTTAATTTTAATATATTAATTAAGTTAGGTTATAATTTAATTTGAGCTAATTTGGATTCAAGTTAACCTAATTTATTTAGTTTAATTTGATACATGTAGATTCAAAATCTAATCATTAAATTGATACATGCACATATATAATAATAATTCAAATTCAAATTAAATAAAATTTAATATTAAAATTCTAAAATAAAAAATAGATTTCATTTTTTTTTGTTTAGCCCTAATATTGGGTTCTCTTTCCTAATGACTCTTTTAATTAGAAAAGTTATTATTTAATCCCTCTCTTAAAATTTAATCCTTTGGTAGTTAAAAAAAATAGTAAATGGACAAATATACCCTTTTATAAATATAAGAAACCTTAACCCTAATCTTTTATCTCTCCCATAGTCGCTCTCTTTCTCTATCTCTCTCTCTTTTTCCATTTTTCAGTTCGATCTCTCTTTCTCTATCTCTAGCCTTCGTCCAGATCTGCTTGTCTAACACTGGTTGTCCACCGCCGTTCATCCAGATTTACTCGTCTAATGTCGGTTGTCCAGATCTGTTCGTCCTTTATCGTCCGTCCATCACTATTCGTCAACCATTTGCTCACAACGATCGTCCACCGCCATTCGCGTTCGTCCACAACCGTTCCTCGCCCCCTCTCTTTCTCTCTCTCTCTTTTCCCTTTAGATTTGGATTTTTCAAATCTAAAAAATTCCAGATCTGTTCGTCATCGTGCATGTTCATTGAATATTTCAGATTTTTGAATTTTGAGTTTTTTTTTAATGTGAATATTCATATCGTCATGAATGTTCATTTGATTGTTTTTTAAATTATTTTATGTTCACATTTAGATCTGTAAATGTTGATGTGATTTTTTTGTTGATTTTGTGAAATTTTTGTTTATTCACGTGAATGACTTTTTGTTGATTTTGTTTTGTTCTTTGTGAATGTTCATATCGGTGTGTTTTCAGTGTTTTGGTGAAAATACACATTGCTGTGTTTTGTGAATGTTTATATCGGTGTTTTTTTTTATGAATGTTCATATCGGTGCATTTTACAATATGTTTTGGTATTTTGGAGAAAGTACATATTAGTGTGTTGGTGAAAAATATGAACATTCACGGCAGCACAATCATCCCATAAATATGTATTAAATATTTAAGAATAGTAAAATAAAAATGTGAATGGTCACGTGTCGCTATGTTTTATAGAATGACATTTATGTAAATTATGGAAAAATGATGGTCGAAGAATAAATGACTATTTTAAAAAAAAAAGTTCGAGGACTAAAAACTTTATTATAGTAGTTGGAGATCCATTTTCCGATTTCTATATCTTTTGAGGAACAAATAATAAATTTTTATTAAAAAATTTAAGTTTAGCAGTCATTTTAAAATTTTAATTCAATTCTATTTTTATTTTTAATTTTAATACAAAATATATTTAAAAACATAACTGATGAGGGTATTTTCGGACACCACTGAGTCAGCACCTAAGACTCAACCACGTGTTCGTCCTCGCAGCGACATGGATACATTCCGAAATTCGAGTGTCACGCTGGAACATAAATCGACCACGGCTCTTCCCTGGAATCTTATTTGTACCCAAGGTGGAGCAAGGTGCTCCGCATGGACGTGCTGTGCTAAACTTTGCGTCGTGCCCAAAGCGGCCAACTTTAGGGGCTCAACTGTTCACTTCGACCGGCTCTCCACTCCAGCTTATTTCTCCTCTAGGACTCCACGGCTATCCACTCTACTCCACCAACTTACCACCACAAGCCTGACAAATGCCTGTGGGTTTTGCCAAATGGGCTCAAAAGCCCAAGCCTAGTGATTATCTCCTAAACGCATGAGATTATTAGCTAAAAATATGGTTTTACCTAATTAGCCATGTTTAGACCCGACTAATCATCTCCAATGCTTATATATACCAGAGGTAATGCAAGCCCAATGTACGCTTTATGACGCGCATGTATTGAGTTTACTTGCTTACTTAACACATTTATATACATTTTCTCTCTGAGCTCTTATTCTCGCGCCAGAGGGGTTTCACCAGGACAAATCTTAGTCTAAGCCCTCTGTAGGTACCATTCCATGAGGAGTAGGACTCTGAGCATACCAGGTTAATCCTCTCAGGACCAATACAATTCACGTGAAGAATTTTCAACCGATGACGCCACCTTAGCAAAAGGACATATGTCACCAGATTAAACCATACTCGAGATGTGTATCAGTTTTATACACCAATAGTTTGGCACCGTCTGTGGGAACATACGAAAAATCTTTCCCTGATCATTGCTCTTTGCTCAACTGAGCCTGGATGATCATAAGGTATGGTCGGGCAGAAGAAGGAGAAGACATGCTAAGAACTCTAAGGGCACATACCCCAACTCCCACCAACGAGGATAACTATCCCCAGGACCAAATAGGACACTCTACTCTGCCACCTGGGGCTGCGGGACAAACTCGGGAGTCGTGGAGGCATCTCGTGTTGATCTCCTTAAACGCCAAATGAGTGAGTTCAAGTCGTACCTCACACGCTTGCCATTACCCCCTACTCAGGATGGACCAACGCTCCAGACCATAGCACCCGATGAGCCACATCAAGAACACGATGTTTCCGTGACCATTTTGAATTAACATATGCTCGAGAGCCGCCTTCTGTCTCGTAACCCTAAGTTTGCAGGACAGGAAAGGGCCCTCCCTGACAATGCCAAGATCTTCACCTCCTTAGTTGCACGAATTTGTTTAAAGGACCTATTTGTGTCCCCTAATAGTCGATCTCTTCATCGGCTAGCCAGGTCCAATCTTAGAGGTCGGCATGAACGTGGAGTTAGTTCTTACTCACCTTTCATCTGTCATACTATGGCTCAAGCTGCGTGCAGTCGTATACTGAGAGAGCCCTAAGCAAGGAAAGTTGTGGAGCACTGCCTGGCTAATATGGAGGCCCACCTCTAGAAAGTACAAGGAGGCGAGGCGGGACCAAGTGTTATCTAGGAGGTCAGGTCTCCCTTTATGGATGAAGTCTTGGAAGAAGTAGCATCGAGACACTTCGCCCACCCTTAGATGAGTACGTATGATGAGAAGTTAGATCCCATTGACCACCTGTCCATGTTTAAGTCTCATATGGACATGCAAGTGGCTTTTATAGCCCTGCGGTGCAGAGTTTTTCCCATCACCCTTACAGGTGTAGTGAGGTCCTATTTCTAAGGTCTGAGGCTGATATTTATCTGCACCTTCAAAAAGCTCGAGCAGTTGTTCCTAGCTCGTTTCAGTCACTCCCGGTGGATGCTGAAGACTATGGCTCATATCTTCACTTTTCGGTAGGAGACCACTGAATCTTTGGGAAACTACATTGAACGCTTCAACCGAGAAGCAAATACATGCAATGACCTCTTGGAAAGTGTAGCACTGAATGTCTTTATTGATGGGCTCCGGCATCAAAGGTTGTCCTATGACCTCTACTCCAACCTTACTATCACTCTCGATCAAGCTCTAGATTGCGGGACTAGGTTCAATAGTGTTGATCTACATGTTATAGCCAAAAACGAAATGGAAGGGGTGAACAAACAGAAGGAGCCGAGAGATGGAGGTTCGAATCAAACTCAAGGCTTGAGAAGATTACAACTAAAGGGAGGTTCAGACCTCTACCCAAAGACAAAAGGCTACTTCTTCCTCCAGGGCGTTACCAACCAACGTTTACTCCGCTCACAGCCTTTGTGGACGCTATCTTTACGAAAAACTCAAGATAAGACTTTTTTCCTCTTCTACTGCCTTTAAAAGGAAAGCCTGTCGGAGGTCGATGACTAAGTACTGTGAGTTCTACCAAGACCATGGCTACTCCATAGAGAACTGCTTCTAACTCCTATAGGAGATTGAAGCTCTCATCCAAAGAGGCTATCGCAGAGACTTTTTTCGGATAGGAAGTCAGGAGCAGCCAAACAAGGATGAACCACAGGGAGAGTCTTAAGCCTAGAGAAGAAGGGAAAACCACAACCGTCCACCGCCCAAGAAGGGCTGAGGCCAGGGATGATCACTAGCGTGTGGATGGTGAAATCAACATCATCCATGGTGGATTTAGATTGGGGGACATATAGAGCCACCAAGGTCACACATTCGGGCACACAGAATATTGAAACAAAAGAAGGTGTGCCGGTTAGGCAACCACGGACCACTAACCAGCTGAAGCACAACTTCTGTAGGGAAGACCCACTTTTGTGAACAACTTTCAGTTTGTACAAAGTATTGCAGTTTTACTTATCAAAATAAGGAATGTGTTTTGTGCAATGTGCCTTGTGTTCTCTTTGGTAAACAACATTCTGACCCCCTAAGTTGTAGATGATTTTACAGATCAACATCTTGGCTCCCTGCGTCGCGAGCAATTCTTCGCAGCAATATTCCAACCCCTTGAGTCTCGGATGATTCTCCAAATCAAAGTCCTAGCTACCGGTGTCGCGAGTGATTCTCCTTTTGCGGCATTCCGGCCTACTGAGTCGAGGATAATTCTCCAGATCAACATCCCGACTCTCAGCGTTGCGAATGACACTCCGTAAGCCTCATCCCAGCGCTCAGCATCGAGGGTAACAATCAGGCCCTCTCTATAGGTTAATAGTCTGTACCTGGGAAAAGACCAAGATCATCCACCAAAGGCAGGACATTGATCGGGTTTGAGGGCCTGCAGCTAAGTACTTCGCCCCACCAGTCGACTAAAAGTCTGGTATTCTAAAGGTGAAGGTGCTCCTGCAGGGACTAAATGGAGAAAACCTGAAAGGGTTCTTGAATAAGTTTGACTATGGAAAACTCCCCGATGACCGGCCACGGGAGATCAACCGCCGTTTTGCGGCACTACAGATTGAGAGGACCAGGCACCTTGAAAAACCCTCATATTCAGTCCACGCCACGATTTCCTTACAATCAACTTGTGTACCGAACTGGAGGGCTAGTGGTCCCTGATCCTAGGCAGAGACAAGAAGTTTTTTTAATTTTTTTTTGAAATTTTACAACTCTGAAAACAAGAAGAAGCAGAAAGCGACTTGGAAAAAAGGTCGAGAGAAAGGAGTAGACTCTAAAGTACCCTAGCTATGCTGCATAGAAGCTTACACGCTCGCTGCACAAAAATAGGAATAAGTGAAAATGAGTCTATAAAATCCTAAGTACTGAAGAAGCAACGGTCCAGAGCTTTGTTCTTCGTGCCTTCGTTATGAGAGGCGTTCGTGCGAGGAGAAGTAGTGTTAATCTCTCCCTCCTTAGAGGCTCCCTCGTTAGCACTATCCTCCCTGGCATCTTTCTACCCAATGCCTTTGTGCATGACACCGTCTTTCGTCTTTGGAAACTTCATTCCCACAGGGTCGGCGGAGAAATCAGAATACAAGCAATGGATAGCCGTTATGGTGGTCTTCCACAAAGGTATCATCCAGGGGTTTACCCTCAGTACCCCATAACCGGCACCATCAGGTTTGTTGGGCACCGCCCTGCCATTTTACTCCTAGCCGGCATGGTTTGGATGGTGACCTTCTGCAAAAAAACGTCGTTCATAAGTGCCTTCCCGAAAACAGCCGTTCAAGGGCGCTGTCCAAAAGTTTTGCCTCATCTCATCTTGCTGGCATCATTTTAACCTACGCTCACTGTCTTGTCGTGCTACCTCTGGCCAGTAGGGGGCATATGGGGGCCTTTTCCAAATGTATCGATTAGAGTTCTAAGTGAGCAATGCCCTGATGCGCTTGATACGTTATCCTATTAGGCCTTGCCCATCAAGAAAGTAGTAGCGAAAAATACCATGTGCTAACAAATCTCCAAGTGTCTAAACTCGTGCAAGAAAAAAAATCTGTAATTGACCAAAGTGGTGGGCCCAAGGCTCAGGGGTTCCAAAAGAGGTGAGCCAGTGCAGCTTGGTGATGCCACGCGTAGTAGCGGGTAATGCACCTGCTGGCCCCAAGGGATTAGCAATATGGCCCCTTGAAAAGAAAAAAAAGAGGGGCCAACGCACCTTCTTGGGAGGTGGCGAGCGCCTAAGAAGGGCACTGAGCCCTTTGGCCAACGCCCAAGATAGGCGCTGGCCTTGGGGCCAGAGCCCTTAGCACCCTTGGGAAGCACACTACCTCGCTTTCTTACCTGTTAGCGGTGCACACCCCTTGGGGCACTCTTCTATTTTCTCTACGGTAAAGGCCAATCCGTGTTAAGGACTTGTTCATGGTGAACGGGTATCGCCCTGAAAATCGAAGAAATTTGGGGTCACTCTACGGTGCTACCTAACCCCAAACCCCAGTTGTATGGGGGCCTATTTCAAATTAGCTCCTCAGAAAAAGTTAATTGTGGGAAAAGTGTCACCCAGAAAATCGAAGAAATTTGGGGTTGCCTTACGGTGCTACCTGACCCTAGACCTCCGTATGGGGGTCTATTTCAAATTAGCTCATCAAAAAAAGTTAATTATGGGAAAAATGTCACCCAGAAAATCGAAGAAATTTAGAGTCACCTTGTCGTGCTACTTGACCCCAGACCCTTACTGTATGAGGACCAATTTCAAATTAGTTCCTAAAAAAAAGTCAACTGTGGGAAAAGTGCCACCCAGAAAATTGAAAAAAATTGGGGTCGCTCTACCGTGCTACCTGACCTTGGACCTTAGTTGTATGGAGGCCTATTTCAAATTTGCTCCTTAGAAAAAACTAACTGTTGAAAAAGTGTCACCCAGAAAATTGAAAAAATTTAGGGTCACCCTGCTATGTTAGCTAACCCCAAACCCTGACCGTATGGGGGCCTATCTCGGATTCACTCCCCAGAAAAAGTTAACTCTTGAAAAAATGTCAATTAAAGGTGTTTTTTACACTTTGAAATCTTCAGGATGCCCATTTCAGCTAGAAATTGATATCCCTGACCGTCTCGTGTCTCTCGTCGCACAGGGATGGGGGACAACTGATGAGGGCATTTTTGGGCACCACTAAGTTAGCACCTAGGATCCAGTCATGTGTCTGTTATCGTAGTGATATGGTTGCATTCCAAAATCCGAGCGCCACCCTGGAATATACGCCAACCACGGCTCCTTTCTGAAATCTCATTTACACCCAGGGTGGAGCAAGGTGCCCTGCACAAACGTGCCGCCTTGAGCTCTATGCCGTGCCCCAGGCGGCCAACTTCAGGGGCTCAACCAATTACCTCGACCGACTCCCCACTCTAGCTCGTTTTTCCTTTAGGACTCCACGGATACCCACTCTACTCCACAAGCTTACCACTACAGGCTTGATAGAGGCCCACGGGCTTTTCAAAATGGGCGCAAAAGCCCAAACCTAGTGATTATCTCCTAAATGTCCCGGATTATCGGCTAAACATATAGTTTCACCTAATTAACCGTGTTTAGGCTCAACTAATCTTCTCCAACGCCTATATATATCAGGGGATATGCAAGCCTGAGGTACGCTTTATGTCACGCATGCATTGAATTCACTCGCTTACTTGACGCATTTATGTATTTTTTCTCTCTGAGCTCTTATTCTCGCGCCGGAAGGGTTTTGTCTGGACAAATCCCGGTCTTAGTTTTTTGCAGGTACCACTCCCTGAAGAGCAAGACTCTAAACACAGCAGGTCAGTGCTCCCAAGACCTAGTACAGTTCACGTGAATAATTTTTAATCGATAACTCCACCTCAGTAAAAAGACATTTGTCACCTGACTAGACTATACTTAAGAAATGTACTAATTTTATACACAAAAAATAACATATTATTTTTGTTATAATTAGTAGAGTATTGATCTTAAACTATATGTCTCACACCATTTTTCACTAGTAAAATTTCACAAATGTTCACAAATGTCACACTAAAATTAAATTGAGGACGTATATTACGACTTCACGTACACAATATTGATTGCGGTTCTTCTAGTGCACGCAAGCTTCAAGCTCATCACATGCCGGGGGTCCAATTTTGCAAAGATCTACCACTCCAACACGAGCCCATAAGCCCCGTGGTGGATAACGTTGCTCGTCATCCATTACACGTTCCACTCGGATGGTTGGACGTCGCTCTCTATCGCTTTCTATCCGGCGGACTCCCTCAAGGTGACACGACGTAGAAGCAGTTAATTCTCCCCCGTCGAAACCTCCACGGTATATCCATTTCTTCAACCTTTCCTGTGAATCTAATTGATATTCTCATCCCTAGAAACTCCTCCACCGTTGTGAGCAGTAAGTAACTGCGAGCAATTGATTTTGCCTAGTCTTCGAGATCTCTGCGTCAATGGCGGATATCAAATCAGATACTAAGATTTATTTACATGGAGACTTGGATTTGAAGATTTTCGAGGCTCGTAGCTTGCCGAACATGGATTTAATATCGGAGCGCTTCCGCCGCGTCTTCACCGTCTTCGGCACCTGCCGTTCTCCTTCCGCCGCAGAAAAACGCGACAAAAAGATCGGCCACCACCGCAAGATCATCACAAGTGATCCTTACGTCACCGTCTGTGTCCCCCAAACCACCCTGGCCCGGACACGTATTCTACCCAATTCCCAAATACCTAAGTGGAACCAGCATTTTCACATACAACTAGCTCACCCGGTGGCAAATCTAGAGTTTCAAGTGAAAGACAACGACGTGTTCGGCGCGGATCTCATAGGCACCGTACGGATCCCGGCTGAGAGGATCGCCAGCGGAGAGCTCATCAGTGGCTGGTTTCCGGTGATCGGTTATTCCGGTAGTCCACCGAAGCCGGATACCGCGCTGAGGCTTGAGATTAAGTTCACGGGGTGCACTGACAATCCGCTTTACCGACACGGCATTGCGGCAGATCGGAACCGTTTAGGAGTAAGGCACACCTATTTTCCGGTGAGGAAAGGTAGTTCCGTGAGACTGTACCAAGATGCTCACATTAGCAACGAGGTTAAGCTTCCCGAGATTGAATTGGATCATGGGAGGGTTTATCAGCACAACAAGTGCTGGGAAGACATATGCTATGCCATAAGCGAGGCTCATCACATGATATATCTTGTCGGTTGGTCTATTTATCATAAGATAAAGCTAGTCAGAGAGCCAACTCGGCCGTTGCCCAGAGGTGGGGATTTAACTCTAGGTGAACTGCTCAAGTACAAGTCCCAGGAAGGTGTTCGGGTTCTGTTATTGGTTTGGGATGATAAGACATCGCACAAGAAGTTCTTCATCAACACGGTAAGAAATCTTTGATTGTTTTGACAATGTCAAACGAATGTATGCTTGACTAATTAAGATGTCTAGAAAAGGAAACATTGATGATTAAACGCAAATTTGTGCAGACAGCATGCTATGATTATATTGTTTTCTGTCTGATTGGCCTTATATGGATGTCGTAACTCATGGTTTGAATTGGTTGGATGCAGGCAGGAGTGATGCAAACACATGACGAGGAGACTAAGAAGTTTTTCAAGCATTCATCGGTTATTTGTGTGTTGTCTCCACGTTATGCTAGCAGTAAGCTTAGCTATATGAAACAACATGTAAGGTTTTAAGGCAGTTTCGATCAAATTCGTTGTTGAAAATATATGGAATTACTATTGAATACTAATGTTTTTTTTTTGATTGATTAGTCAAGTCGTTTTCTTCCTTTTTTTTTTTTTTTGAGACTTGCAATTTGTGGTGTTTTCTTCGTAAATTCACTACTTTTTTAAAATGTAATCATGAGAGAGCTACCTATTTTTTCATTACTTCTGATCTTTCATTTCAATATAATTTGAGTGTCCTTATGTTTTCACTCAAGTTTGTGTTTTGACTTGAGCAATTCACCTTAGTTCCTTCTATGATTGTTTTTATTCAGGTAGTGGGAACTCTCTTCACGCATCATCAGAAATGTGTTATTGTAGACACACAAGCATACGGTAACAATCGAAAGGTCACTGCTTTTTTAGGTGGTCTTGATCTATGTGATGGTCGCTATGACACCCCCCAACATCGATTATTCCGTGATCTTGAAACTGTATTTAAGGATGATTTTCATAACCCAACATTTCCTGTAAGTGGTTTGTCATTCTCATCTGTTACTTTTAGCAAATCCTCATGACTCGTGTTCCTTAATCTATTATGCTCAAATCCAAGAGAATTTTCTATGCCAAACGAGTATTTTGAATTTCTTTTAGTTTTAGTTAATGATGTTAATTAGATTAACAACTACTCTTGCTTGGGTTGTCTTGCACATACATTCTCGTTTTCTGGTACTGTTTATAGTGTGTAATTATGAGCTTATCTTTGCAAGACCATGTAGTTATTGAAATTCTAATATTTCATTGAATACCCTATTGATATTCCATGTTTTCTTATTTCCCGTTCTCGTCGATTCTTTTATGTCTGAATTAGCCTGGAACCAGGGCTCCAAGACAGCCATGGCATGATTTGCATTGCAAAATTGATGGGCCAGCTGCATATGATGTCCTTGTGAACTTTGCTCAACGCTGGAAAAAAGCTACGAGGTGGAGAGAATTTAAATTACTCAAGAAAGGGACAGCTCATTGGCATGATGATGCTATGATCAAAATTGAACGCATCTCGTGGATACTCAGTCCTGCCCATTTTGACGGATCATACACATCCATTCCAGAAGATGATCCCACTTTATATGTGTCCGAGGAAGATGATCCGGATAATTGGCATGTGCAGGTCAGACAATGCCTCCTTATGTCTGACCTGTTGTCTGTGTGTTTTAAAAAATGTTTCTTTTGTCTTTCCTAGTACTTAATTGGTGGTTTCTCTTCTTTTTTTTTTTCCCTTTTTTTTTCTTTTTTTTTTTTTTCAGATTTTTCGATCAATTGATTCTGGATCATTGAAGGGCTTCCCGAAGAGCATAGATCTGATTGAGAAACAGGTTAGTAAATATCTGTCCCTTCGTGTGTTATCTCAGAGTTTCTTTCTATGTTTAAAGGGCAAAAACATCCTATGTTTGGAAGTCCCAATTCTTCTTAGTCATGATTGGTTAGGTGGTGTTTGGTTGTATGGAATTCAGACCTTGGAATTGGAATTAGAAATTAAAATGTGTAAATTTCTTAATTTTCTCATGCCTTCGTTTCTAATTCCAATTCTAAGGCTCCAATTCAGCACTTCCAAACGCTACCTTAGTAGCTTGATAAATGATAATTCTATTCAGCACTGACCAAGTTGCAAAAATAATTCCTGTTCGCGTGAAATTCTTGTATTGCAGAATCTCATATGTTCGAAAGATCTAGTGATAGATAAAAGCATCCAAATGGCATACATCCAGGCAATCAGATCTGCACAACACTTCATATACATTGAAAATCAATATTTCCTTGGAGCATCGTATGCTTGGCCGTCATACAAAGATGCAGGTCGAACTTGTAAAATTATATTTCTTCATCTCAAATTTATTGTGACATTTGACTTTGCACAAAGTTTTAGATAGTGTTCGAATAATTTTTATTTTGTCATTGTGGACTATAAAAACTTTTTGAAATTTGAATATTTGGTAGAGAAGGGGGTTATTTTGGGAAAAGTGATAAAATATATGTTGAATCCGACATAGCTTGTGTTACCTGATACTAAGTTATAGCTAAAAAGCCTAGGGTAATCCTCTTCTTACAAGATGTCTTTTGAGATTGAGTTAGTCTCATTGGGTTTTCATAGGGTATCAGAGGCAAATCTTCTGTCTGATGTTAGGCGTGTTTAATCTCACATCAATGTTAGGCTTCTCAATATCCGTTCGCAATAGTTTGTCAAAGTCCACCCTGCGCGTGAAGGAGCGTGTTGAGAATCCTACATTGATATTGGGCCCCCCGATATTTGTTCCCAGTGGTTTGTCAAAGTCTAGTGTTGCACATTGCTTGTGTTACCTAGTCCTGAGCTATACATAAAAAGCCTAAGACAATTCTCCTCTTACAAAACGTCTTTTGAGAGTGAGTTAGGCCACAATGGTTTTTACAGTATATTTTTTTTTTTGTTAAAAAGTGAAAGGTGATAATTGATTTGGGACAACCTAAAAAGGAAAGTAGGACAATTAATTTGAGACGGAGGGAGTATTATAATCACTTGTTGGGTTTCCATCTTACCAAGTGTGGCTTCCTCCCATGCATCAGAAAGCCAATTCGATCATCATTCTGTTTGTGTGCTTCAATTTTCCCTGACAAGGTTTTACTTACCTTATGTTCAGGAGCTGATCATTCAATCCCCATGGAATTGGCGCTAAAAGTTGCTAGCAAAATTAGAGCAAAGGAGAGATTTGCGGTGTATGTTGTTGTACCTTTGTGGCCCGAGGGAGATCCAAATTCTGTTGCTGTGCAAGAAATTCTCTTTTGGCAGGTGCCACCTTTACCTGCAAACGTATAATTGTTGATTCTTTTAGTAGTCTATTTCCTATAATTATAAAAAGGGCAACATAGTGCATGAAGACTTCTGCTATTGCGGGGTCTGGTGATGGTCCGATGTACGCAGCCTTGTCCCTGTATACAGAGAGACTGTTTCCAAGATTTGAACCCGACTCCTCCAAGTCACAATGGAGCAACCTGACCATTGTACCCAATGCTCACCCTCCTCTTTCCTATAAGTTTAACCAAACAAATTTTATTCTAAGAGGGTTATTATATTCTTAAAACCTCTGCATGACACTGTTGTCTACCCTATTACAACACCTTCAACTTCTCTTGATTTGTTCATAATAATAATACTTGATAGATAATCCTAAGATGGGAAATGTACATGTGTGTTCTTGACGTCCATGTGTTTGCTTTTTCACAGGCCCAGACAGTGCAAATGATGTATACAGTGATTGCGCAGGAGCTTAAATCCATGGAGCTTGCGGATTCACATCCTCGAGACTACTTAAATTTCTATTGCCTTGGCAATAGAGAAGAATTGCCCGATGATAGTCAGTCTTCTGCCGGTGCCGATAAGGTAGGTGTTTGGGATACAGCTTTTTCATGATTTATATTATTTTTGTTACAAAACACAAGTTTAATAGAAAATGTTGGCATTAACTATGCTATATGAAGGCAATCACATTAATTTTTCGACCCGATTCTCTCTATTTGATGGCTACTTTAGATATATTCTTAATTGGGAAGTGATTTTGATGTGATTTTTTTTACCTTAATTGGTGTTCTATCTTTTTTTGCCTTGAGACATCTAGGTGGCGTTTGGTTAGGGCCTGTTTGTTAACCGTTTCGTGCCCATCCCATTCAGTGGGATGAGAATGGATTGGGATGAGATGAGAATTTTATTTCCTTCTTGGGAGCAGAATCGCGTTTGGTAACGAATTTTTTTTTTTGGTTCTTGGAACAGAATCACGTTTGGTAACGATATTATCTTAAAAATCAAGAACGAACTCTAAACCACAAAATCCTGAATAAAGAACATACTTAAACCAAAATCAAGAACGAAGAACATGCCCTAAACCAATTCGAAAAAATCATCAAGAAATTGAACCCAAAATCAAACCCTAATTCGAAATCGAACCCTAATTTGAAATCAAACCCTAATTCAAACCAAAATGACGAAATTGAACCCTAATTTGAAACCAATTGACGAAATCGAGCCCTAATTCGAACCCAAATGTCAAAATCGAACCCTAAACTGACTTACTGGTTCGTTTTGTGCATACGACGGAGACGGTGAAGACGAATGACGACGAGCGAACAACAATTACGAGTGAAGACGATGATGACCAGCGCACGACGACGACGAAGACGACGGAGAAGAAGGACGGAAAATACGAAGATGAAGGTGATGGAGAATGGAGAAGAAGCAGACGAAGGCGATGGAGGATGGAGTGACGCAGACTAAGGCGACGAGGGAAGATGGAGAAGAAGCAGACAAACACGTTGAAGAAGAAGAAGAAGAAAAATGAAAAAAAAAAAAAAAAAGAACAGAAAAAACAGGCTTACAGAAATCGAAACCTTAATCTCATTAACAATTTCAATAATATCGGCCGCGTCCTTTTTTTGGGGATGGGAATAGGTGGAAACAATTTTTTTTTTGTTTCTCACTTCTTAAGAAAAAATGGGAATAATTCTTGGTTTTGAGATGGGAATGGGAACGGAAACATATTTACCAAATGCTATGCCCAAACAGAAATGCCAAAAATCTGGGAATGAGATGAGAATTTTTGGAATGAGAATGGTTACCAAATGTGACCTTAGTGTTTTTGTTTTTTTGTTTCTACTTTCAATAAATTGAGATGAGATGGGATGGGAATTCCGTTTCCGTTCTAGAGTTTTTGGAAATAGAAACATGATTGGTAATGACCACTGTCTTGAAATTGTTTCTTTTAAATTATGAGAACAGAAACAAGATACGTTTCTGGTTGCAACATTTATTTTTTATTTAACTGTAAAGTGGCCGGCATGGTGGTGGTGGCGGCAGTGGCCGGGGGGCGGGGAGAGGAGGGAATAAGAATCAATATTTTTGTGTTTCTTAGCTTCTTAAAGAATTCGAAAAATAGTTTGAAATTACTCCATTTTGAGAGCGGGAACAGGAATTAGGGAACAAAAACAGTAACCAAACGGGGCCCTATATATTGTTTTTGAAAATATATTTTTGTTAATGGTTGAGATTGATAAAAAATAATTCACGAGATTGTCTTACGAAATATTTGGGGGGAAAAACTCTGTCCAAATATTTTTCATCCCTCTTCACAGGCTGTTGTAATAAATTACATTTTTTGCCCTCAAGTATAGATCAAATTTCATTTTGCACTTCCATGTATTCGATTTGTCGCTGATGTTTCATTTTTAATTTGTATAATTATCCCTTCGGACAAAAGCTAATCAAATTTAAACCAAAAGCGAATGATTTAATTGATAGATCAAAATGTATAATTTTCATTAAATTGTCCTAACCTTGATTCTTTTAGGTGTCTGAATCACAAAAGTTTCAGCGGTTCATGATCTACGTTCATGCAAAGGGGATGATAGTGGATGATGAGTATGTAATAATCGGATCCGCCAACATCAACCAAAGATCTATGGCTGGTACAAAGGACACTGAGATAGCCATGGGTGCATATCAGCCCCATCACACCTGGGCAGAGAAGAAGGATCATCCACTAGGCCAGGTTTTATTACTTTCACCCTTGGTCTTCTTTTAAAAGACTTGAATCTCCCCTTGATATTGCAATTATGTACTTAAAAATGAATTTATTAAGTATTTATCAAATTAAGTGCGATTGATAATAAAATTAAGTAATCTTTTAAAAAATTGTTCAAAATTCACTTAGTTTTTTTAGCACTTATCACTTAATACTGTAGAATATGTAATTATTACAACCAACATTTAAAATAGAAAAAAATATAGATAGAAAAAATATTAAATTGAGAAAAAATAGAAAGAGAAAGTTGTAAAGAGAATATTTTAGAAAAAATAAAGTTGTAAAAATTATTTTAGGAATAAAAATTTGTACAAAAATAATTTTTTTTAAGTTAAAATTATTAAATAATTGAATACTTAATATATTCAACACTTATAATTTCAGCACTTAAAATTTAAAATTTTCAGCACTATCAAACATGGTCGAACTCTTTATAACTCTCAATCTGAGTTGTAATCGTTTGCACACAGATCTACGGATACAGAATGTCGTTATTTAAGTTAAAATTATTAAATAATTGAATACTTAATATATTCAACACTTATAATTCCAGCACTTAAAATTTAAAATTTTCAGCACTATCAAACATGGTTGAACTCTTTATAACTCTCAATCTGAGTTGTAATCGTTTGCACACAGATCTACGGATACAGAATGTCGTTATGGAGCGAGCACCTTGGGGTGTTGGAGGAATGTTTCAAGGAGGCGGGGACTTTGGAGTGCGTGAGGAAAGTGAACGAGGTGGCGGACGGTAATTGGAAGCGGTTTACGGAGGAGAAGTTTACGCCATTGCAAGGGCATCTTCTACAGTACCCAATGGAGGTGGATGATGATGGGGTTGTTGGTCCTTTGCCTGGATCTGAGAATTTCCCTGATGTTGGAGGCAAAGTACTAGGATCTCATTCCACAGCACTCCCTGATATGCTCACAACCTGAGAAACTCTTGTCCTGTCCTAGGTTTTTGTTTGTGTCAACATTTAATTTTGTACGTCATGTTCAGGATACAAATACGATGTGTGTAAAGCCTGTTGGATAGGAAATGGTGGTTGTAAATAATTGTATACTTAATTTGTGATATATGGTTTTCGCTTGGGGGTTATTTTTGTGAGTAGCTTAAGAAATTAAAATTATAACTCATACAGTCGATGTAATTCACATGTTATAATAATTTAATTTTTTAAAAAGTCAAAAGTTATTGCAAAAAGTCATTGTATGCCATGAAAATTATTATAATTTTTTACATAGAAAAATTACAGTAATTTTAAATTTTTTAAAAAATTACTGTAGCGCGCGACATATATGACCTATAATGTTAATTTTGTGAAACTCCCTTTTTATTTACTTATATTCTCTAGATACTATATTGATTAATATAAAAAAATAATAAGTAATAAACAATTGGTTAATAAAGTACACATATAAAATTTAAAGAATATAAAATACAATTAAATTTAACTACTTTATAAGTGAGGAAATGAAATTTTCATATTATAATTTTCTCCCTTAAAATTTTTATCTTCTATCTCAAGTAATGATTCATCTCAAATCAATCTAAACTACCTATTCAACGGTATTTTAAAAAAACCGTCCTAATTTATTAATAGATTAGAGATTTTTCGTGTCCACTATATCGATTTTCAAATTTATAAATATAATAATAATAATAATAATAAATAATCAATTAGATATAAAGAGTACAAAACGTAGAAGTATATAATCTTTTAGCGGGATTTTTCCTCTACTTTTTTTTTTTTGTTTTTGTTTTAATTTAAAGAATTTTTTTTACCATAAACCCATGTATAAAACTTTAATTAAAATTGGGCCCACAAGTTTCACTCCAATTGAGAAAAACACTTTTTATTTATTTTTATTTCAACATAATCCCACTGAAGACGATAACGGATAAAATTGAGAATGAAACTATTATAGAGAATTTAGGAATAACACTCATAGAAGATAAGATGAGAAAAAATCGTTTACGGTGATTTGGACATGTGCATAGAAGACTCATAGAAGCATCAATGAGAAAATGTGATTTAGTTCAAGTGCGGGGTCAGTAAAGGGAGAGGTAGGCCTAATAAGACTTGGGAAAAGATTGTTATAACTAATTTAATGACATTGAACCTGAATGAGGGAATGACCCTTGAACGTTCTTTATGGCGTAAATGGATTCATATAGCCGACCCTACTTAAGTGGGATAAATACTTAATTGTTGTTGTTGTTATTGTTTATTTCAATAAAATCCCACTAATGTAGTTGGGTGCCTTATTTGTAAGTGGGTATATGTATTTGTTGAAGTAGTGGGTGTTTGAATTTTTAGGATTTTTATTGATTAATTTCTCATGCAATATATGATAGAGGTAAATTTGGTTATGAAGATCACACGTGCTGGGAAACCCCTCCTTGGGCTGAGTATGAAGAAATGTCTGAGTTGCGGTGTTTGAGCACCCTCAGCTCAGTTATATTCAAAAGAGGGAGCCTTAAACCCCTTTCTTCTCCACATTATCCAAGTATAAGGAATGATCCGAGTTACGATGTCCGAGCACCCTCAACTTGGACATATGTGAAAAGGGGAGTCTCAAGCCCCACCACCAAGGTGTCTAGATATCAAGTTGTCAAGTTGAGATATCCGAACACCCTCAGTTCGGATATCATCCAAATGGGCAACCCAAATAAAGAAAGAAGTCTCCTTGCCGAGTTGGTGTGTTTGAGCATCCTCAGCTCGGATTGTCTATAAATTGGGAATCCTCAAATGGAGTTGAAGATACACTGCTAAACTGAGGTGTCCGAGTACTCTCAGCTTAGACTTATGCAGATTGGGTGACCCTTTAGAGAAGATTGAAGTTACATGGCCGAGCTGGGGTGTCTAAGCACCCTCAGCTCGGATTGTCTCCAATTGGAAACCCCCAAGGCAGTATCGAAGATGAGCCGCCGAGCTGAGGTGCCCGAGCACTCTCAACTCGGACTTACGCAAAGGATGGGCCTTCCTATGAAAACTGGAGACTCATGGTCGAGCTGGGGTGTTCGAACACTTTCAGCTTGGATTGCCTCCAATGAGGAACTCTTGGAAGAATTGAAGATATGCCGCCGCGCTGAGGTGTCCGAGTACTCTTAGCTTGGACTTATGCAAATTAGGAATCCTCAAAGAAGATTAAAGATTATCTACCAAGCTGAGGTGTCCGAACACTTTCAGCTTGGATTTATGCAAAAAGGAGGGCCTTCCAATGAATCATGAAGCAGCAAGCCCCAACTAAGAGGTCCGAGCACCCTTAGCTCGGATTCTCTCAAAATAGAACCTCCCATTTCCTCCTAGTAGATCAACGAGTCGAGCTGAGGTGCTCGAGCACTTTTAGCTCAGATTCCCCAATACATGGGGTCTCTTAAGGCCATTTTGAAGCTACAGAAACCGTTTCGATGCCCTCTTCACTCCTTGATCGTCTAGAGGGGCTAAATCGGCCATTACTATCCATTTTAAGTGGGTCAGTCCATGGACTTCTACAAAATAGGCCTAAAAGCCCAGTTCAGGTGATTAAGGTTTTAATTCGCAAGCGCATTGGCTGTCAGATGAATTAGGTTAATTAACCGATCTCGGCTTCCTAATTTCGCAGTGCTAATTGAGCTCAACGCCCTATAAATACTCCTTGGCATCCAAATGTCCACGGGTACATGCTTCTAATTCACTCTAGAGCACTATTAGCCTTCTCTTCCTTGATACTTATTCTTATGCCAGAGGGGCCTTACCGGGCACAACCCCGGTAGGCCTTTGTGCAGGTGCTGGGAGTGCGGTTCGGAGCTTGGCTCGGAGATCGAAATAGAGTCTAGAGATGAATTTCGCTCAGAGTCTGAATAGGATCTTGGAGTCTAGCGAGGAGCTCAGGTCGGATCGCAAATATTTTCAAAGCGTCAAAAATTCATTGATCTCGAGTTCATCAGTTCGCTATCTCTACGTCAGTAACAAATTCTTACGTGTCATTTGTCCGGACCATATATGTATTTGTTGAAGTAGTTGGTGTTTGAATTTTTAGGATTTTTATTGATTAATTTCTTATGCAATATATATAATGAGATTTTAGTTGATTAATTAATACTAGTGGAATAAAATTTAAGTATTTATAGACTTTATGCACAAAAGAACTTACATAATTTAATTTCAACGAAGAAATTAAATAATTTTTTTTTTAGCCCAAAATCCAACACATATCCCGGCCCAGACCCAGTTGTATTCTGCCCAGGATTTAACGAGCAAGACCTAGCGCATATAGTGATTATTAGTACGTTTGATTTTCGTCTCCAATTATCTGAAGTCAATACCTCTGACCCCAATCCGAACTGTGAGTCTTTGCGAAACCCTAACTCGACGATTTCCTGATCTAGGGTTCTTCTTCCGATATTTGCGATAAAAAATGGTGAGTCCTGTCTCTGTGTCTGTCTAATATGACTTGTGGTTGTCCGATCTGTTTAAATTTCTTATTAATTTCTTCATCTTCTTCTGGACTTCATTTCATGCAGGCTGATTCTCCTCGCCGAAGGTGAGCTACATACGTTATGTTTCCGATTCCTTTGCGTTGGTGTTATTGCCAAAGCATTAATGAGTGTTTTATATTTCTATAATTGAAAGATTTACTTTGGATTCTTTAGGCTAGGAGTTTTTTAGTATCATTACCTTTTTGGGTGGTAGATTGCATCCTTTCATCGTTAGGAATCTTAATCGTCTTTCGAGGGTTTCTTATGTTTATATTGGTCCATCTACCTATTGGGGGTGGGAGGTGGCGAATGGATATTCAAATACATGGAAGATGCACTTTTCTTTTGCTATTGTAGAGTGTAGACCTATGGTTTGCAGCTTTTTTGTCACCTCTGGAGAATGATAGTGGTCGGGTCAAAATTCGTGATTTGCAAGCGCTACTTGTTCGATTTTGTAGCTGATTCACCAAGCAATTCGTGATAATATTCAAATTGAACTAATTTGGGGGTTGATATTTTAGGTTTCGGTCTAATATGAACTCTATTTAATTTAGTTGGAAAGGTGAATGCATAGTCTTTAAACCTCATTCCTATGGAGGACAAGATATTCTTTCCAGAGTCTATCATTCAATCAAGGAGATTTTTCTGTTTCTAGTTTTGATGTGATCTAGTTTATTGTTGTGGATATCGGCCATCATGGTTGATGTTTGTGCTGTCCAATAATTTTATTGAGATATTTAGCTGCCTAACCCTTGAGCGCTTACCATCTATATAACTTTGTTTTTGTGTTTTTTTATGTTGTGTTAATCAGGTATTCACGTTCTCCTTCTCCCCGGGTAGTCCAATCCCGATCCAGGTCCAGGTCAAGGTCAAGGTCATGGTCAAGGCCAAGAGGCCGATCTCCATCCAGATCACGATCCAGAAGCCGTGTCAGGTTTGTCTTTATTATTTTATGTTTTCCATTTCCTTTGCTCATGTCACCTTGTTATATTGGCACCATAATTGTGGTGCAAATTCTTTGTCCTTCCCAGGTTAGTAGTGACTTCTTGATTGCTTTTATTTCAACCTTATATTACATTTTGTAGGGGTGAAGAAAAAAATCCAGGGAATACTCTTTATGTAACTGGCCTATCCACAAGGGTCACAGAAAGAGACCTTGAAGATCATTTCTCCAAGGAGGGAAAGGTTTGTTCTCTGAATGTATATTTGAGTTTCGCTGTGTTTTTTGGTGATAATTTTCAAATGCCTCATCATTCTTGTTCATTAGACATGCATTATATATATAGCATTTGTTTTTATATATTGTTTTCGGTTGCACCTTCATTGCTGTTAAGGATATTAGACTTTAACTTCATTGCTGTTAAGGTTTTATTTTCTGCGGCTTCTTGCAAAAAGATGAATCCACGAACATTGGATAAATCATCAACTAAGGTTGGGTTTTGGATGGAAGGATTTGAAATGAATGGATTTTCTATTAAAAAATTATAACTTGAATCTAGAATCTATGAGAGATGGATATCAACAATCGAAAAACATACTTGGAAATAGAACCCAAATCGAACGATTTGATATGACTTTGTGAAATCTTTCTTTCAACCTTGCGTGGATTACGTTTTGAAATTACTTTCAACATGCCAAAAATCATTTAATGGACTTCTCTTTTCTCTTTCAGGTTTCTTCCGTTTTCTTGGTTGTGGAGCCCCGTTCACGCATCTCTCGTGGTTTTGCGTTTATAACGATGGACACTCTTGAGGATGCAAATCGTTGCGTCAAGCATCTGAACCAGTCTGTGCTGGAAGGCCGATACATAACGGTGGAGAGGGTAAGTTATCTGTGCATGTGTGCTGAAGAATTACCCATTTCATTGCCTATCTTTCTTCTTGACTTGAAGGTTTCCTGGTTATATTCAGAAGACATTGCATCAACTGTGTTGGAGGCAATCAAAGATGATGATTCATCCATTGCAACTTAAGTCAAACAGCTTGATCAATGGCCCAGCTTAAACAGCTTTTCACATGCATGTGATCAACTAAACAATAGCCATTATATTGCCCCCAACAACTATACAACCTCAACAATTACTTTCAACTAATCAACGGTCATTACTCAACATTCTAATCAGGCTTTTATGGTACCTTATACCCGACATTTCTTTTCTTCTGCTTTCTTTTTCGTCATGTTATAGGTCTTTTTCCCCCTTTTGGGCATATTAGGGTGTGCTGCTTATAATTCCATACTAGTTGTACCTGTCTGGATGCTTGTGTGTGTGTTCTGAATCCATGAAGATGGCTCTCGTTCCCAGTATTTGTAGTAATCTTAGCACGACCGTGACTTTTGGATACTTTTAATATTGCTATTTTTTTTTGAATCTGATTCATATCTTCACATTTGTGCAGTCTCGGAGGAAGCGCGCGAGAACTCCCACACCCGGTCACTATCTTGGGCTGAAAAACACCAGGGACAACAACAGTACGTTTTTCTTAACGTTTATTTCCAATTGCTATCTAATAAGCTAAGACAGTGTTTGGTAGCATGAAATTCAGGAATCTGAAATGAATGCATGCACTTTTTTTTGGGCGTGTGGCGGGAATTATTTCGGTAGAGTATTTGATATTGATAAGGGATTTTTAAAATTGTTGTCAAAATTCCGTGTTTGGGTAATTCAGAGCGGAATAAATAAAATTCAATGGATTTTCGCAATGAGATTTAAGGGGGTTAATGACATTTCCTTAAATAATTACTCTGAAGATTTTTTTTTTTTCCTTCTTTTTTTCCTCGATTTTTTTCTCGAATGAGGTTTATCTCTCCATCTCGAGGTAAATTACATGACTTAGAAGAAAATTTTATAAATTCCTTTTCGAAATCAAATACCTCACCCAAACTAATTATTAGATCCATTTTGTTTTCTAATGTTTGCTTTTTAAATCTTGGGTTTGGTGAAAGGCTTTCGCGGTGACCGTGGCAGATATCGTGGTGGATCCGGTCGAGATGACTACTATGGTGGGTATCGGAGGTCACCAAGACGATCCCCACCTCCTTATCGTGGCGGACGTGATTACTCCCCAAGACGTTATTCCCCATATGGTGGAAGATCAAGGAGGGAGAGATCGAGGTCGTACTCTCCTTATCGTAGCCCCGAAAGGGGGGGTTATGCTCGTGGTTCTAGGTGAATGCGAATTGGCTTTCCTCTTTAGTTCGAAGAAACCTGTTTGTCTTACTTTGTTTTGAGTTGGTCTGCCCCCGCCTTATATTCGTCTGACTCTTTTATCTCTACTTGTTTGCTTGCTGCCCTTTGAATCTCAGTGCAACAATTGTTTATCAATTTGCTGGATTATGAATTTGGAATGTAAATTGTGGTTTGTAACCTTATATGAATTTTTTGATATTTATGTGAGTGTATTTTTTCTTTTTTAGTTCTAAAAGAGATCTAATTTCATGAAATGATTTTACTAGAATATCCTCGATTCCTGTTCTGTATTTTACTTTTTGTGCAAAAAATTGTTATTTGATTTTTTAACTAAATATTAGCTGTGTGGTTTGTTGTATATTTTTAAGTAAGTTGATTTTGTTGCATTTTTTATTTTGATTAATTAATGTTGTTATTTAGTACTAAATGTTTGTTTCGCGACTTTTTGTGATTTTTCAGCAATTGGGAAGTTGATTTTTGTTGTATTTTTCAATTTGTTCAAAAAGTTGTTGATAATTTTTTTTCATCGAGATGTTTGTTTTGTGATTTGTTATGATTATTTTGCTATTGTGAAATTGATTTTTTGTTATGTTTTCATGTGTTTGAACCAATGTTTTTTTTTTTGTGATTTCATGTGACTATTAGCAACTATGAAATTGATTATTATTGTGTTTCCAAGTTATTAAAGAAGATTGTTATTTAATTTGTATTAGATGTTTTTTTTTTTCTCTCTCCATCTTTTTTTTTTTTTTTTGTTTGTTAAATCCTAATATCTAAATAGATACATGTAATTTTTTTTTTTTTTTACATATGTTGAGGTAGAGGTTGAACTTTAGACCTTTCACATGGGGAGGTAACCTAAATATCTATTAGGCTTGGGATTTTTTGTACTAGATGTTTGAAGCATGATTTGTTGTGATTTTAATTCATTTATAAAGTTGATATTTTTATTTTTTTAATTTGTTAAAAAAATTATTTAATTTGTAGCGATGTTTAATGTGTGATTCGCTATGAATATTTTTCCCTTTTTTTGCAATGATGAAGTTAATTTTTTCATTGATTATTTTTTTTCTTATTTGTAAATTTTGTTGTGGTGGTTGATGTTACTTGCGACAATGGTTGTGGAGATTGTTTTTTTGTTCAATGGTTGTGGAGATTGTTTTTTTGTTAGTAATATTTACTGTGGCAAGAACAAATTGAGGGTATTTTTGACAAGAAATATTTTATAAAAATAAATTGAATTTTCCTTTAAAATAAAATCGGAGTAATTTTATATTTTATCATTTAAATTACTAACAACACACGGAGCAAACAAAATAAGGTGGGTTTTGGAACTCGGAAGATTTCATAGAATTAATAGAGAAATGGCTTTTAGAGAGAGAAGCTTTGGGTCCTCCGTAAAAGCAAAATCTTTGGAGGTTTTCACCGCCGATGGAGAAGGAAACTCAAAACAAAAATTCGAAGAAGAGGAAGATGGTATGGAAATGAGTACAAGAAAAGTGAAAAATGACCACCATCCATCTCAATAGGAGATGGACATAGAAGAAGAGGTAGAGAGAAAAGATTATGACCATGTGATAGAAATCGAAGAAGATGAAATATAAAGAAGCCAACTCTCCAGCCAGCAAGCGAAGAAAGTGGAAATTCGATAGGAAGTAAAGCGAGATCATTCAAAGAAGCGCTCAATAATGAACCCTGAATGGAAATTCTGAATTTGAAGAGATTCGTTTCGATGAAGAAGACGATGACCTAAAACTTTTGGATGCTCAGTTTAGACAAAGCAACGAAGGATCCCAACTGAAAATAATCATTCCCTTTCATCTGGCGGAGAAGTTGAGACAAAAATGGAAAGACACGATTCCAATTAGACATATTGGAAGACCCATTGGCTACAAGATCCTTTGTGGCAGGGCGAGACAGATTTGGAAACCAAAGGATGAATTTGAACAGATAGATCTGAACTACGAATATTATCTTGCCAAATTCGATAAGAGATCATTGATGCCCACAAAATTCTAACGGAAGGTCCTTTGGTCATTCTTGACTACTACCTAACAGTTAGGAGATGAGAACCAAAATTCAAAGCAGATGAAGCAACTGAGGCTAAAACATCTGTTTGGATCCGGTTACCAGACCTGAATGTGGAATATTATGAAGCCCTTGTACTTTATAGTATTGGGAAAGCCTATAAAGATGACTAGAAATACTTCAACTTCGTCAAGAGGAAGATTCGCAAGGATTTGAGTGGAGATAGATTTAGACAAACCTTTAATTCCAGATTACGAATTAGATGGAAGAGTATATAGGGTTGAGTACGAGAGCCTCCACAATTTGTGTTACAATTGTGGTAGGGTTTCTCATAGGGCTGAACTTTGTCCTCATATTTCGTAGAAGCTGAAAAAATCACCGGAAGTGGAAGGGAACACGACAGAGATGACATCAGAGGAAAACTAGATGGCGGCGGGTGAAAAATAAGATAATGTTGAGCAACGATTTTCTAATTTTCAAGCTGTTGGGCCAAGGTCAGAAAGTACAAGTGCAATTCAAAGTGAGCTGGAAACAAACAATACAGAAAATGAGAATATGGGTTGTGGATGCTTGTTAAAAAAAAGAGCCGGTTACCAGGAGGTCCTCAAAAGATAACAAAACTACAACATAGGTCTTTTCCAAAATCATGTTACCAAATAGTCCTTTTCATTTTTTTGGATAATTTTACTCCTCCATTACTATTCATTTGAGATTCATTACATTCGAGAAAAAACTCCCTTCCTATAGCATCGCAACTCCAAATCCACCATCTAATCAACAAAAACAGCTGGATTCATTGCATAATATCTGGACAAAAACACATATTCGTCATTGATTCTAACTGACAAAAACAATAATATCTGAATTACAAAAAAGTTCCAATAGATCTCGATTTCCTTACTGTTTTAACTCAAAAATCCTTCATCAAATTATAAAAAACACAATGATTCGTCGTCGGTAATAACTATAAACAGATCGATTGCTAAATTCATTGGATAAAAGATCCGAAATTAGTAACATCCGCACAGATCGATTCTAAAGTAATGAACAAAAGATGAACGACGTGTTATATTCAACATCGTTATATCCACAACAGAGCATGCAGGCTTGGAGCAAAAAACAAACAAAATTAATGAACAAAAAACTGAACGAAATTCTTATGTGCAACACGAGTTGATGTTGAATATAATAGGAGGTTATGTTATATTCAATATCGTTAAATTTTGAAATTGAAAATAGTTTAATATTTTCATGGTACTAGATCTGTGTTGAATATAACACGAGTTCATGTTATATTCAATAGCATAGCATGTTGTTTTTATCTCGTTGTCATCTTTATATATTACAAAAATGATTTGGAAAAAAATATTTGAAAATGATACCGTGTTGAATATAACACGAGGTCATGTTATATTCAACATGGTATCATCTTATTTTAAATCATGATAATTCTTAAAAAACACGAAAAATATTTTGGAATAAAGAAATAATGTTTGAAAATAAAACCTTGTTGAATATAACACAATTGTGTTATATTTCAACATCTTATTATGTTGTATTCAAATGAAAAAATGGATACAACAAATTAACATCATGTTGAAAATAATATGATGTTATATTCAACATCACATATTATCATAAAAACACAAAACAACCATAACAAAACTCTTTCCAAAAATTAATCCATCACATTGAAAAAAATAACATCATGTTATATTCAACATCACACTGTTACACAATCAATTTAAAAATCTTGGAAATTGCATAAGTATTCAAATTAGTGTGATGTTAAATATGATATTATGTTATATTCAATATCACACTGTTGCACAATTAATTCAACATCACACTGTTGCATAAATAATGCACAATAATCCATATAGAGGAAAACAAGCCCAAGTGGAAATGGCCCATAAAGAAAAAATAATGTACTAGAACCTGAGGAAGGTTGAATATAGAAAGATGTTCGTCTGAGTAATTTCTCTCCTCCAGGTAATTCTAAGGTCCTTTCTAAAAACCAAACTTCTTTTCCATCCCCTTTGGTTCATCTTGATGAACCACCAGATCCTACTCATGAAGATGAAATCAACCTCTGATCCTGCTCTGGGAAGTCTAGATCAAAATCTCCTGGCAAATGATGTTTTCTCTTTGTTCCTAGAACAGGAGGAGGAACTCCTAGTCCTTGTGGAGGCATTTTGGGTATTGGAGATGATAAGACTAGTAATTCGGATGATAGAGATGGGCCTTTCTCGGAGTCCATTCATGGAGATATTTGTGGAATCAACCTTACCTTGGGAAGCAAACCTAAAGAAATGTAGATAATTTTGGATGTGGAAGATTTGGAGGACATACCAAGTCAACCTAGTCGTAGATCAATGAAACTTATGGCTTGGAACTGCCGAGGGGTAGAGAATAATCATTTCAAAGCTGTGTTTTGTGATTTTGTCGTGACCTATCATCCAGATCTTGTGGCTCTTATGGAAATTAAAATCCCCTTTGAGTCTATGGGTAATTTTTTCTCTAATTTGGGTTATCTCTCTTTAGCTAGGGTTGACTTGAGAGGTAATGCAGGAGGGGTGTAGATGATTTGGAACCCGTATAGGATTGGTGTGAGTAGTGTCATGATTGGAGAGCACACTATTCATGCGCTGATCCAGAAGAACAACTATGAGGATTGGATTTTGTCTGTTGCTTACGGAAGTCCTAATCCTTGTCTGAGAAATAACCTTTGCCAAGATATGATGGATATAAATCTCATTGAAAAAAACCCTTGGCTTACCATAAGTGACTTCAATGATATTCTTTCGATAGAAGAAAAGTCTACTGCTAGTGGCTTAAGTGACATATCTAGGATGAAAAAGTTCAATGAGAACACGAGAGATTGTAGTTTGAGCGACTTGGGTGCTAAAGGTATCAAGATGACCTGGGCGGGGTGAATAAGCACAGAATGAAAGTTTACAAAAGACTTGATCGGGTTAGGCCAATGATGAGTGGAGAAGTGAAAATTTGCCCCATATGTATTATGATCACTCTCCTTCACTTGTTTATACATGTGGAGCTATTACCAACCCTAGTTTAAAACCGTTTAGATTTAAGGCTATGTGGTTGAAACACCTAAATTTTAAAGATTTCTTAAAACTAAAATTGAATAATAATGAGACAAATGTTTTGAATAAGCTTAAGAATTTAGAGGAAGATGTAGTGGTGTGGAATAAAGAAACCTTTGGTAATCTGTTTAAAAGGAAATGCACTTTAATTGCTAGGTTAAAAGGGATTCAAACTGCTCAAGGAATATTTTTTCCCTATAATCTGGACTTTTTGGAAAAAGAGCTAATTGAGGAATACAATGATATTTTAAAACATGAGGGAATATTTTGGTATCAAAAATCTAGAATTCAGTGGCTATCTTTGGGTGAAAAAACACTAAATCTACCACATACCCACAAATCAAAGACGTAGGAAAAATAGAATCCTTGTCTTCAAGAATGAGAATGACAACTGGGTTACAGAACCGGATGACCTTAAAAAACTTGTTTGCAATTTTTTCATTAAACTTTTCATTGAAGATAAGATTGAATTGATGTTGACCATCCCAAACTTGATGAGGTGTGTCATGAGGCCCTTGATGCTATTCCTAAGGAAGAAGAGATTAAGGATGTGATCAAACATATGGGAGACCTAAAAGCCCTTGGGGGGGATGGTTTTCAAACAATTTTCTTCAAGAAGAATTGAGATAGTGTGGGAAAAGATATGATGGATTTTGTTATTAACTGTTTTAAAAATCTTCAAATGCCTTTGAGTAATAATAAAACCTATATCGCCCTCATCCTGAAGGTGGATATACCTGAATCCGTTAACTAATTTCGTATTATAAGTCTATGTAATACTACTTATAAAATTGTGACAAATTATTGTTTCTAGAATCGGACCAGACATCGAATTAGAAAAGTTATCGGGTCACGGGTCATAGGTCACTGGTTCAACCGATATATATATATATATATATATATATATATATATATATATATATATATATATATATATATATATATAAATAAAAAAATTAAAATGCACACCTACCCAAACTTACCTAAAAGTTAAATGTCTTCTTCCTCTCTCTCTCTCTCTCTCTTTTATTTTCTTTTATTTTATTTAGAAAGCATATTATTTTATTTATTTTAATATTATTTGATGACATTAATATCATCAAAAGAGTGGCCACCAGCTACTCCCCTCAAACCTGTCTCAAAAGAGTTGTCATATTTACAAGCAATTAAGGTTAAACCCCTTCCCTCCCATTCTCTCTTTATCTCCTCTTTGCTAGTCTAAAGCCGATAAAACCACATCTCAAATCCTCACCAGGGCCGGATTGTTCGAGTGCCGTCTACACTCGTCGTTTGGCATTGTTGGACTATCGGAGGATGTAAGGAAATCGACCGGTTCTCTGTGGCTTGTTCCGGTTTAGCGGTCCGGCGGTTCAACCTATTTGAACCGGCAGGTTTGATGGT
This sequence comes from Eucommia ulmoides, assembly GCA_016647705.1. Classification (NCBI taxonomy): domain Eukaryota; kingdom Viridiplantae; phylum Streptophyta; class Magnoliopsida; order Garryales; family Eucommiaceae; genus Eucommia; species Eucommia ulmoides. The sequence goes on along the minus strand of CM028339.1, from coordinate 12,728,397 downwards.
TTTTAGGTTAAAACGGTTTTGAGGGGTTAACCAGACCGAAAACTTGCCTAGGAAGCGGTATAACTGGTTGAACCTGGCGGTCCGGTCCGATTTTTAAAACATTGTTGCTAGACTTAGACCACTTCTCAAAAGGATAATAGGACCTTATCAAAGCAGCTTTGTTTCGGGTAGAATGACATTAGATAAAATTATTGTCACCTAAGGTTGCGTTTGGTAAGCATTTTTCAACTTGGAAATGGAATGGATTCGGGAATCACCATTCCATTCCTGTGTTTCGTATGTGAAATTGATTTCCATTCATATTCCTAACTATTCACTAATTCCACAACTTACGGGATAACTCAATCCCAAATCAAATTAGGTATTAGGTAATCCTGGGAATAGAATACCATACGCAATTGAGCCCTCCATATCGTCTTTTGAATACTTGTCATCGATTTCACCTCCATTCCAAACGCAGATCTGCTGAGCAAGAGAGCGAGAAAACAAAGATAGTCTTTAACCTAGAGGGAGAGAACCTTCACAGTTTTCATAGCTCGAGCAACAATTCAGTCTTTATAGCTCCATGATCAACGATTTAGTCTTTACAATGATTCAATCATCGATTTTACCTCCATGACCAATGATTCAGTCTTTATAGCTCGAGTAACGATTCGGTCATCGATTCTTCATTCGTGAGCAATGATTCAGTCTTCATTCGTGAGCCATAGAGCGAGATTTACTCATCGATTTCACCTCCATTAACTCCATCGATTCGCGAGTGACTGAGCAACTTCTGTCATCGATTTCATTCATGGCTGACTGAGCAACTGAGCTCGATTCAAAGTGTTCATCGATTTCATCTCCATCACTCTAAAAAAAATTCCTTCTGTTGATTTTCTTCTAATTTTATCTCCATCGATTCTCCAACAGAAGTGATTGATATTGGATGTAATTTTCTACTGATTTTCATAGTTTACATTTGTTTGGGTTTGATTAATGCTAGAGGTAATTTTCATATTGTAGGTAATTTTCTGCTGATTTTCGCTATTTTATTGCCTAGGTTTGATTCCTAGTTTCTATTTCAGCGTAGGAAACATAGCGTAAGAGGTCATCCATAGCCTTAGGTGTACAAAAAGCAAACAAGGAGGTATGGCTATTAAAATTGACTTTGAAAATACTCATGATAAAAACAATTAAGATTTCCTTGAAGATATATATATATATATATATATATATATATATATATATATTCTTTTTATTTTTCCCCCAGTTAGACCAAACTTGCACTTAACTGTGTTAAAAATGCCTCGTTTAGAATCCTATGGAATGGTGAGCCCTTGAGAGACTTTAATGCAACAAGTGGATTAAGTTAGAGGGACCCGTTATCACCATATCTATCTGTGCTATGTATGGAGAGGCTGTCTCATCTAATTGATGATAGTGTTATTAAATAAAAATGGAAAGGAATTAAAATTTCTAAAAATGGACCTTGCCTATCACATCTCTTATTTGCTGATGATCTCATCCTGTTTTCTACAGTGGGGAAAAATTGGTACGATAACATCATGGAAGTACTTGAGTCTTTCTCTAGACGTTCGGGCCAAAGAGTGAGTAAGTAAATCTAGAGTGTTTGTCTCCCCCAACATAAAAAGAGTTGAAGCTAGAAACATAAGTATGAGACTCGGAATTCAATTAACAAATGATTTAGGAAAATACTTGGGGGCTAACATTGTCCATGGGAGGAATAGTAAATTGTACTATAAGCATGTTATAAATAAAATTCAAAAGCGTCTTACTGTGTGGAAAATTAAAAATCTATCTATGGCAGGGAGAATGTTACTGATAAAATCTGTAACAACTGCCATCCCTAGCTACGCTATGTAGACTGCTATCCTCCATAGGAAAACGTGTGATGACATTAAAAAAATTAATAGAAAATTTCAATGGGGAGAATCATAAAAGAAAAAGAAATTCCACCTCATTAATTAGAAGACAATCTGTCTTAAAAAGGAATTTGGGGGTCTTGGAATAAGAAACACTAGAAGTTTGAATGATGCATATCTGACCAAACGTGGATGAAGTATTGTAATGAACAACGGAAATCTTTGGTTTGACTGGTGGTATGGATCGGGATCGCTGGGAGATTCTGGGAACCATAGTTATATATATATATATATATATATATACACACACACACATATGAGGGTTTCATATATTATTGACGACTATGGTAACTAGTTTCTTTTGTCGATTCTCCACATTATCTTGGATGATACTAAATTGCTATTTTGAAAGCGAACCCATCCTCGTTTTTCCGAAAGGATGTGGCAGTGTGGCACTTGAAAAATTCAGGATTTTTTGCTCTCAAATCGGCCTACGAGGAAATTGAAAAGGAAGGAGACTTAAGTACCAATCCAGTTTGGAACTGGATTTGAAAACTTAAGATTCCCCAAAACATGAGGCATTTTCTTTAGTTGATCTTCTAAGGTAAGCTGGTTATAAATGAATATGTCGCTAGATGGTCCAATGATGTTACAACAATATGTACTAGATGTAAAATGGTTATTGAATCTATTGACCATGTGCTGTGGACTTGCCCGAAAGATAAAAAGGCTTGGAAAGTTTTCCTTGCTCTGGTATAGTTCCAACAGATCTCTAATGTTGAGCTTCTGGTATGGATAAAAAATAATATTTCAGGGAAGTCTTTTGATCCTAGTTACTCCTCCATCCTCCCCTTAAATTTATTGCTATTCTCTGGAAAATTTGGAACGACATAAATGGTGAAGTCATCGAAAGGAATACCCAAGATGAATTCACTATCATCACAAACATTAATAGATTAAAGACTGATTTGGTGGAAGCCTTCTGTCCCTCTAACCTTCCCCAAATTGACGCCACTAGTTCTAACTGGAAACCTCCAATTGGAAGGTTCTTCAAGCCGAATACTGATGGAAGTGCTAAAGGAAACCCGAGCAAAGGTGGATATGGAGGTTTGTTGAGGAGTCATCAAGGAGACTAGCAATTTGGCTTTCATGTGCACTTAATGAGATGTAATAGTCTTGAAACAGAGATTCGATGAGTCCATAAAGGTATCAGGGTGATAACAAATAGCGGCTATAAGAACGTTATTATAGAGATTGATGCGACATAAGTCACTAAGGCCCCGTTTGGTAACTATTTCAATCCCAGAAATTTCCATCCCATTCCCAGATTTTTGGGATTTCTGTTTGGGAATAGCGTTTGGTAATTTTTGTTCCCATTCTTATTCTATTCCCATTTGAGAATTGTGCTCACTTTTTTCTTAAGAAATGAGAAACAAAAAAAAGTTGTTTTTCATTATTCCCATCCTATTCCTAAAAACCACTGCCACTGTTCATCCGCTGTCTAGCCACTGTCAGCCACCGTCCGCTGCCCGTCGTCGTCGCCGATAGCCATCTTCGTCAACCGTCGTCGGTCACCTCCAACATTGCCTGCCGGCCACCGTCCGCCGGCCAAAACAAAAAAAGATGTTCTCAATTTTTAATTTTTTTTATTTTTTATTTTTTGATTTTAGGATAAAATTGTTACCAAATGCGATTCTGTTCCTAAAACAAAAAAAAAATTATCGTTACCAAACGCGATTCTACTCCCAAGAAGGAAACAAAATTTTCATCCCATCCCATTTTATTCCCATCCCACTGCTGGGATGAGAACAAAAATGGTTACCAAACGCCACCTAAATTGCTATTGGAAGAATGTCTGAAAAATCATATACACAAGCCAAGGATTGGTGATTGCGAACGCATGATAAAGATGAAGAGCGATGTGATCCAAACCACCCCGAGAGAAAGCAATCAATACATGGACTACTTAGCACAGATGGGAGTGGAAAAATGAAGACTTTACGTACTTTTTTAATCCGCCTGAAGGGTTAAGCACTTTATTGTCAAAGGATGAGGAAAACAAGAACTAAATGCAAGCTTAGTTTCTATTTTGTTGACTTTGTACCAAAAAAATAAATAAGTTATTAAGACATGTAACCCTTTAATTTTTTATTTCACTTTCCTCATCCTATCTTTTTCTTACTTCTTGACGAGTACCACTGTCAAGCCCGGCGCTGAACTTCTCTCCCCCTCTCTCTCGTATTTTGTCTCTATCATCTCCTAAACCTCACCTATTGCCGCGGCGCCCCCTTCATGGCACCTTTTCTTCTCGTTCTAATCTGCTCTCTATGTCTCTCTATATATATGGCGGGGGGCAAGGGGCGGGGATGGACGGCGGGACAAGGGTTGTTTTTAAAATAATATATATATATATATATATATATATATATATATATATATATATATATATATATATTTTATTTATTATTTTTTTTTTTACGTTTAGAAAAAAATGAAATGATGTACCCATACAACGATCCTCAAAAGTGGGGGTTAAGAATACCTAGTAATATCATACGAGCCTCGAGTCCGCACGGTCAACAATGTCACGACCAACTCCACTGAAACCTCAGACCTCTAACTTCTTCTCTCTCTTCCCCGCCTATCCTTTCTCTCTCTTCACCCCTTCTTCCAAGCTCTCCACAACCCCAAACCTTGCGTTTTCACGTAGAACGTCCGCATCTCTCTCAACTCATTCTCTCTCCTCCTCTCTCCAAAATCAACAATACGGAGACGACTACGAAGAAGAACCTGTGATTGGCGACTGTCTTGTCTTCGAGGATGGCGCATTCGAGGACCCACACCTACATGAAATTTCAGATTCTTTTCCTGCTAAAACTGCGAGCAATAAATCTTCCTCGGAAGTTCAGCCTGAGAATTTGATTCCGGATGAATGGAAGGAAATTCAAGCGCAGATCAATATTACGAAGAAAGATAGGCGAAAGATTGCCCAGCAATTGGAGTTCGGCAGACGTGTTGAGAAGAGACGGCAAGCGTTGAAGCCTATCGAAACCGTGACCGCGGAATACGTGGCGCTGAGAGATGCAAAGTCGGCTCAATTGAACCCGGTCGTGCTCGATAACCCGAGCTATTTCCCGGCGAATGAGAATCAAAAGGCTGGGAATTCGAACGAAGGTGAGGCAGATGCCTCTGCTCCGAGTACTAGAGTGGCACCGAGGAACCCTAGATTCGCGGTTTATGGCCGTACTTTGGATGATGTATCTGAATTTTTTAATGCGGGGAATTATGATCCAAATGCTGCTGCGGAAAAATCCGCAGGTAAATTTCATGTTTGTTGTTTGCAATCGAACTATTTTCCTAAGCAATTGTGTTGATAATGTTGGAGAGTTATAGTGAAAGCTTGTTAATTGTTTTAGATTAAGAACAAATATGAACATAATTAGTTTATCTCTTGGATAAGAACACATATGAACATAATAGTGCAACTACATTTTACTAAAGTATAACTCACTAGTGAAAAGAATTTATAACGTAACAATGTTTATTTATAATATGATTATACTTTCACAGTCGTTTCACATCGTATACAAATGTGACATGTATTAGATTGTTACATTTGAATATACTTTTTTTTTTTTTTGAAAAAAATTGATATTATGGAATGATATGAAGAGTTACATAATGGCCAACAGGACTAGTTCTAAAGTCTAAAAAACAGATGAATTCAAAAATGGATCAATGACATCTATTGGGATTGAAGGTATACGGTAAACCACCCCCCTCCCCACCCCCCAAAAAAATGTCCTAGGCATTGAAAAATATGTAGCATTATGCTTCAACATATGTTTCTTATATTCTAAATGTGTAGGTCGTCGCAAATTGTTTACGAAGGAGGAAAAATTCCTTCTAACTAGGCGGATTCCTGACGTGGCTCCTGTTACCTCTGTATGTTACTTGTAATTGCTCTCTCTTTCTCATATCACACATATATAAAATATGTGAGTGTGTATATATGTGTGAACTTTATTACTTCAAATTACATTTCTTATATTCATAAGTTCTGATGAATTTGGTTTCAGAATAAATGGCAACCTCTGCACACGCTTGCTGCATCTGGGGAGTATTATCTTGTCGATGCCCTGCTGAAACACAATGTCGATATCAATGCTCAAGACAAAGTATGTTTGTATGACAATTCACATCTTATTATTTGCCTCATATCTTATGCTCTTATCTTTTTATTGATATTTATGATTTTCTGAGACTGATTTTTATTTTTTCTTACCAGGATGGGTTGACTGCCCTTCACAAGGCAATACTGGGCAAAAAGCAGGCTATTTTTAACTACCTTTTGAGAGAATCTGCAAATCCGTTTGTCCGTGATAAAGTGAGTCGAGACTTATGGACTGCTTTCCGTTCTTAATTCATACTTACGTGTGTGTGTGCACTGATTACTAGATAATCATTGCCCTTTTTCATTTCTTGATAACATTGGAATTACCTTAAGGTAGCGTTTGGAAGCACGGAATTAGAGCTTTGGAGTTGGAGTTTTTAAATGAATGGATGTCCTTGTTTGGTTACTGTTTCTATTCCTTGATTCCTGCTCTTGCTCCCCAAAAATTTGGGATTAATTTGGGACTATTTCTTGAATTTCTTAAGGAATCTGAGAAACAAAAAAAATGTTGATTTGTATTTCACTCCCACAAAACTAATCCCACTACCATTCCACCAGCCACCATTACCCCCCGGCCACCCCCCCCCTCTAGCCATCTCCACCCCCCGCCACCACCATCCCGCCAACCACCACCACCACACCCGCCATCATACATTTAAAGAAATAAAAGAACAAATGTTGCAATCAAGCGTGTTTCTTATTTCTGTTCTCATAAATCAAAAGAAACAATTTTAGAATAATGGTCGTTACCAAACATGTTTCTATTTTTGGAGTACTCATATCTCAGTTTATTGGAAGTAAAAACTGAAAAACAAAAACCCTAACAAAACGCCACCTGAGGTAGTGTTTGGTTTCATGGAGGTTTGGAGTCTTGGAGTAGGAGTTAGGAATAAACGCATGGAAAAATATAAATATTTACAATCGCATTCCTTTCAAATTCCAATTCCATGGATTCAGTTTTGTGCTCCCAAACGCTACCTAAAATTCACACTACCTAAGATACTGTTTGGTTGCATGGATTAGGAGTGTTGGAATTAGAATTAGAATTACAAACAAAAGCATGGAAAAATCTAAAAATTACACTCGTTGATTTTTGAATACGCTTCATATAGATTATTGGGGCCACTGCTTCATCATTTAAAGCTGCTTGGTTCTCCAATGCCTATTCATGGAAGCTACTCCTGTCTCATTGTTTCTGAATCATGTTTTTGTTTCTGATTTTCCTTTTCCCTAGCAGATGTATGTTTTGTCTAGCTGAAAACCAGTGTCTTTTCTGTTGCTGTCATGTTTTAACCATCTACCAAACACTAAAATCTGTAGGATGAGCTTTGCCTTTAAAAAATTTATTTGTTTTTGTGCTGCGACAACAGGAAGGGGCTACCTTGATGCACTATGCTGTCCGTGCAGCGTCAACTTCGATGATAAAGATTCTTCTACTCTACAACGTTGACATAAATCTTCCAGACAACGTAAGACATAATTCCCTTGTAATTTTTTTGGTTATTTGTCTGATAACTGTTGCTCATTTGCCTATGCCCTTTTTCAGGATGGGTGGACACCACTACATCTAGCCGTTCAATCTCGTAGAACAGATATAGTAAGGCTTTTGTTGATCAAAGGAGCTGATAAAACCTCAAAAAACAAGGTAAGAACAAAAAAGTAAAAAAATTACATCCTCGGACAGCCTTAAGAACGCATTTTCTAATCTGGGTTTATGAAGATTTTGATCAGTTATGCATATCTTCTTTAGATGTCATTATCTACTTTTTCTTGAAAATTGATGTTTGGTTTTGCTTTTCGGTGTTCTTCAGAATGGTTTAACCCCAGTTGAGCTATGCCTCTATTACGGCCAAGATACAAGGACTTATGAGCTAATCAAGCTTCTAAAACAGCTTCCAAAGTCTGGTTTAAAGCATCTGACAACGAGCTTTTGAGGCCATTGATTTATACGCTTGTTTGTAAATACAGGCTCAAGATCACACAAAGAAGCCGAGGAAGAAGTAATTTTATTCTGTTGTGTATTCATGATCATGTAACTATATTAGTGTATGATAAATTTGTGAGGATTAAAATACAAGGATCATGATTAAGAATTTTTTAAGGATGATTATTCAACTTAGAAGGATAGTATGTCTTCTGTTTTTTAAGTTTAGACAGCTCTATTATTAATAAAGCAATATTATCTTCATCCTTTAGAATTTTCTTCTTGTTTTTTTAACTTACTTTCTTGGTGGTGATGAATGTTTTGTAATCTTGCAGAGAGACAACTAGGTATTGTCTGTTAAAAGTTTATTTTAGTTTATTCTGCGATGGGTTACAAATTTGGGGCCCAGTATGCGTTTTGTCTAATGAGTTATCAGATTTATTATGTGATTGATATGTGTATGTATATACATTAACAATAGGTCCTAATTGTTCTGTACAGGTAAAATATATGTTCTCTTACAATTTTTTTAGTAGTAGTCAATCATGAGATTCGATATTGAGGGATTATGTTCCACATTTTTATATTATCGATTAATTTTGTTTCTAAATTGAAAGTGAACATTATTTGAGACTATTTTTTGTACATTTGAGGAATAAATAGGAATATTTTTGTCCAAAATAAATTTGGTATAAATGACAAAAAAAATTGGACCTTATAGGCCAAAATTTTAAAACGGTAGATTGTTTTCCGAAAATCCTTTTATTTTAAATCAACTTCAAAAAATAAAATAAAATTACAAGTTTCAGAGTTTGACAAATTTTATCAAATTAGTGGAGTGCAATAGATATCATTAGGGTCAATTGCTATTGCATTGCCGGCGCGGATGAATAAAATTACAAGTTAGCTTTTGGGTCATTCTCCAAATTTTAATATTATGTTCAAAGTTAAAAAAATAAAAATAAAAAATAATTTAATTATTTAAACTAATCATATTATAATTTTTATATCTTAAAATCCGAAATATTATTGTTCAAATTTTGGAGAATTTCATATTGGCAGACACGTTTTAACTTTTTATTGAAGTGACAATTTTAGTAGTGTGATAAGGCCAAAGGGACCATAATTGATCAGCCACCTCACCTAACCTCCTCCTCGATTAAGCGGTTTTACCAAAATCTCCATCTTACACGAACAAACGTCCCTCTCCGACCTCGACCTTTATTGCCTTCACTTTCTCTATCCGCGTCGTGATCACCGTCTCCCCACAATGCTGGCAGCTCAATTATTCGCCCATACGATCGCCGGCGTCGGGGCTCTGACGGATCAAGCCAATGCTTTGCGTTTGATCTCGGTTCCGCTTCGTCACTCGCCCCGTCGATTCTCGATTCAATTCGGTTTCAATCACAGACATTGCGGTCGGAGGTCGAAATCGATTCTTATTTCTTGCAATTCTTATGGAGGAAGCTCCGGCGGCAACTCAAGTTACGATCATGAAGAACGCGATGATGACTACATTGAAGCCTCACTCCTCATCTCAGGTTTCAAACCTCTCCCTCTCTCTCTCCCTCTCATCTCAGATATAGTCCATTTATTACTGAACTTATCAATTAGGTTAGAAATTACTATCTGATAATTCGGAAGTCTTTGATGCTCTAGCTGATCACATGGTGTCTTGTGAACTGAATTCGATCATTTACTAAAAAATGCATTTTTACTCGTTGAATAGATAGATTAGCATCAATTCACCATTTTTTGTGCAAATTGTACAGATGTGTTCTAATTTTTGGACCAAATGTATGAATCTGAGACCATGCCATATAGTGTTATTTTCAGATACAACCCTTGACAGGGGAATGACACTGCATTTCAACTATTTGATAAGGTGACTTTCGTTTGATTTTCGTATAGTCCTTAAGATTGTTAAGAACATGAGGCCCTTGAGCTAATGGATTGAAAAAGAATAGATTAAGAAAGAAAAAATAAGAATATTGGAGAGATGCAATCTCATATGAAATTCTCTGCAACAGTACTAGCAGTTAATGAACCCTAATTAAAACTAGTATAAACCAAAACTTAGGGCCATTTTTGTTGTCTGAATTATCCTATTATATGAATTATCTTATTTTTAATGAATTGATCAATATGTTTCTCCATCGATCTATGACTTATTCAAATTTATATGTGGTCTGTTTGATCAATGAAACATCAATTGTTGTAGTTCAGTTGAACTTTTAAGCTCTATTTTACTCTAATTACTTGAGAAAAAGGCATATGAATGAGATTTAAAATGATTAATTAGCTAATTTAAGTGTTTTTAATTCCGACAACCAAACACTAAACTAAAAGAATTCATAAATTGACTAATTAAATTGTACCATTTGCAAATTGAAGGACAACCAAATAGGCCCTTAACATTGCTCGTATGGCATTTTATTTTGTTCCATACAAAATCCCCAAATTCCTTTTCTATCGTGTTTACATTCTATTGATGTTAGGCATTGATGCCAAGCATGTTGAAGTACATTGGTGAACATTTTATTTCTATGAATTTTGAATAATGATTCTCGAGGCACCGACTGTGAAAATGGTCTAGTGCTTTTACCATTGAATTTGGCTTTATCTGTGTTGTCAATCCCTATATTTTCGTATCCTAACTTGTGCAGAAACTATCAAGCACTACCATATGCATGTTAATGGATTCCATGAAGAGAAGAAATGGCAGCCTTTTCACCAAATGCTTCCCCTTTCTGTTCAAGTAAAGGATCCTAGAGCTGATGTAAATTCAATTGGAGATGGTTTTCTTCGTCGATTTCAGACTCCCACCATTTTTCTTAAAATTTATTGTGATGGGGACTTCGTATTACCAATTACTGTAGGTACAAGGATAAATTTCTCACGTTTTTAATTTTGATTTCATCTTTATTTTTAGTAAAATCAACATTCTGACGGATTTGCTTACAAACATGACTCTAATTGTTTAATGCTGCAGGTGAATTTGCTGTTGAAAAACTTATAGATTCCTTACACGAGGTTGAAAATGGAGTAAGTTCATACCTTCTATTTGATTTTTGTTTGGGCTTCTATTTTTCGTACCAATGCTCACTCATGAATCCTGGATTTGTTGAAGGTTTCTCCGAACCAGTTCCAGCTTGTGAGAAGTATTGTGGCAAAACTTGGCTACAGTGTACAAGGCTTCTGCTATTACTTCTCAGTTTCTTCATTATATTAATTTTTTTTTTCTCCTTCCCCACAGTTTCAATATTGAAACTAAGTCATAAAATTCAAATGTGATTTAAACCGAACTAAATCTCTGCTTCATTTTCTTAATCTTTCAATTTCAGGTAAAAATGGTGAGGATTACAGAAAGAGTAGTTAGTACATACTTTGCTCGAATATACTTTCACAAGGTATGAGTGAAAAGTTCATCCATATATATATATATATATATATATATATTTTTATTTTTATTTTTAATTTTAAAAAAAACTACTGTAATTGTATGAAATTCGAGTTCAGTTGACATTGATCTTTTAATAATCTGCAGCCGGGGGGAACAGATATTCTTAGTGTGGATGCACGTCCCTCAGATGCAATAAATGTGGCTACCAGATGCAGGGTAACGTATACACTTTTTGGATTTGGGCTACAATAACCATACAATTTTCGGTGCAAATGTCTGAATTTTCTTCTGTTGTTTCTCAAAGACTAGCCAGCTCCAGCTCCAGCTCCAGAGAGAGAGAGAGAGAGAGAGAGAGAGATGCCATTATATGTCATTTTAATAATCATAATGAATTATAGTTAGTTGTGGATATTCATATGCAGGTGCATATATATGTGAATAAGCAAATTGTCTTGACCGACTCCATTAGGAGAGAGAGAGAGGGAGAGAGTTGCCATTTAACGCCATTTTTATTATCGTGATGAATTATGGTCAATGTGAATATTCATATGCAGGCACCTATATTTGTGAATAAGCAAATTGTCTTGACAGACGCCATTAGAATCGTGTATGGGATGGGAAGAACGGGCCATGCAAAATCTGTATATGATGTAACCTTAGACAGGTAAGAATAGCCTTTGCTTATTTCAGAGATGTTTTTCCCTTGTACCCTCTAAGCATGAGATCCATATACCTTGTCCAGTGCTTCAGACAGTCCAGATTTACTATCTGAGGAACTCGGTCTTGTAAGAAATATGAACACGGCTGTCAAAGAAGAAAGATACAATGATGCAGGTACCCAATATATATTCACATTTACACTCAATGTTCTGAAAATTGTATTAACATCTAAGTTAATCGCCATCTTTTTTTCTTTTTACACAGCCATGTGGAGAAACAAACTTATGAAGATTCGCGAGTCAAGACATGAGCTTATGTAGATTATTTTTTCCAGGTACAACTTTATTAATCAAAATCTTTGAAGGTCGGTCCATGGCTTTATCATGGTGAGACTGACTCCCATTTTCATTTTATACACAGGCAATTTCTACATACGATTTCTTATGGATGACGACATGTTCGAAGCATAAATCTTCATGCCCTTTCAGCGATGAGTACCAATGAGTAAAAAGGACCTCATGGAGACATTAATGGAACTTCGATATAAAAAGAAATGTAGCATATAGGTATCGTGCATCTTGTATATGTATGTGGTAGGCTTACATTTTACAGTGAATTAGGAATATGTTTGTGTGTATATATGGCTGCTGAGTGATGTATTGCAAAAATGTTGAAACCATAAGTTGTATATATGGTGTTGAAATCTAAACTTATTGGGTTCAAAAGAGTTGCTGTTGGTGAATTATGCTGGGGAGATATAGAGGAGAGAGAGAGTTCGATCATTTCCCGGTCCCTGTGCATATCGGGAGTTTTGTAGCAGCTCTTTTATACTCCAAAATTCAAAGCCCAAATTCAGAAAGCGATTCTTCGTTGTGGAACTCTCTCTTTCTTTCTCTTTTAACATCTAAGGGGATGTTTGTTTTAATGTAACTTTTTGCAAAAAAAAAAAAAAAAAGGATTTTAAAATTTGAAAACTACTTAACTTGACGATATAAATTGTTCTGTTTTAATTTTTCCAAATCCATTTCATTTTTTTGATAATAAAAATAGATATTTAAAACACAAACATATGTGACCTAATGGAATAAACTTGGGCATATTTTACAATAAATTGAACCCTCTTTTCTCAACATAAATTTGTGTCAAGGAATTCTATAATGTTGGGTGCGCCTAGACCGGTTGATGTGCATCTTAGGTGGCGTTTTGTAACCGTTTCTGTTTCCATTCCAGCAGTGGGATGGGAATGAGATGAGAATTTTATTTCTTTATTGGGAGTAGAATTGCGTTTGGTAACGATATTTTTTTTTTGTTTTGGGAAGAGAATCGCGTTTGGTAACGATTTTATCCTAAAATCAATTTTTTTTTTTTTTTTGGCCGGACGGTGGCGGCGACGATGGCGACGGACAAACGGTGACCAACGGGTGGGTGACGGTGACGGACGGCCGGCGATGCCAGAAGTTGTCAGGTGGCCGGCGGCGGCGGCGGTGACCGGCGACGGTTGCCGGAGATGCTGCTGGCGACGGCAACGGCGGCGGACGGTGGTCGGCCGACGAATGAACAATAACTGAGAATGAAATAAGAATTATGAGAAACAATTTTTTTTTTGTTTCTCATTTCTTAAGAAAAAAATAGGCACAATTCTTAAATGAGAATGAAATGGGAACGAGAACAAAAATTATCAAATGTTATTCCCAAATAGAATTCTCAAAAATCTGAGAATGGAATGGGAATTTTTGGAATGGAAACAGTTACTAAACGGGGCCTTAATTAATCATATTGTTGGACGATCTTAAGGGTGCACTATATCATATCAATTTGGTGCATTCAAATTTAAATTCAAAGTTTAATTCTTGGAATGTTTCTAAAAAAATGTCAAATCTTGGTTAACAAGGAAATGGGCGCATCTTTTTGCCAACCGGATTAACGCGTCATTTCCTAAACCAAAACATGATTTCCTCAAGTGTTTCTTAAGAAAGTCGAACTTTGATTGATAAGGAAAAGGACACCTCCCCTCGTCAACCAGATTAATCATCTTGATGGGCGATCTTAAGAGTGCATTATATCATATCAATCTGGTGCATTCAAATTTAAATTCAAAGTTTAATTCTTAGAGTGTTTCTCCAAAAAATTGAATCTTGGTTGACAAGAAAAGGGGCACATCCCCTTGTCAACCGGATTAACACGTCATTTCTTAAACCAAAACATAATTTAATTCTTCAAGTGTTTCTCAAGAGAGTCAAACTCTGATTGATAAAGAAAATGACACTTGTTAACTAGATTAACTTATCATTTCCTAAACCAAAATGAAATAACAAACAAAAGATGTCAAAAACCATAGGCATGTCCGTATGTAAGTAGACAGAGAGAGAAATGTTTGCACATCTTCCATGCATTTTCATCGTATCAATATCTACAGACCGTTTTAAACATGGCTGAACGTAAGATCAAAACAGTATGACCAAAAAAAAGAAAAAAAAAAAAAAAAAGAAGAAAAGATTAACGCTTGCCGTATTTGCGCCAAAAAAGGAGCATGACGACGCATCTCCGGGCAATATAAAATCTTGAACGTTGCTCTTTCACCATCGCCAAACACCCATTCCTCCCTGAATCATCCCATCCTCTTCTGCTTTTCGTCTCATTCCTCGATATGCATAAACCCATATATCCTCTCTCTCTCTCTCTCTTCACAATCAACCCGGAGAAACCCTTCCTCTCTCCCTCTCTAGGGTGCGTATTATTACAAAATTTTAACGTTTCTCTCTCTTGTGTTCTCAAGATTTTTATCCACACAAGAAAAGCGTTTGTCGGGAAGGAATATCGTGTTTCAAGGTTCTGAAAATAGAGACGGACGGAAGGGGGGGCAGGGTAGGGTTGAGGGGTTCAAATGAATGGGAATTAGGGTCCACGTTTCATGCATTCATTGGTTGTCACGTACTAAAAAACCTGTTAAATAATGGGAGGTGGTAGTTTTATTCAACAATTAATTAGTTCCTAACAACTTTATTTTCATATTTAGATAATTGAACCTCGGATTATTAGCTGTATTAAGTGTTTTTCACATTATTCATTGATTCTCAGTGACTTGTATATGAAGCAGCATTGCGTGTTCAACTTCAAATCTTTGTTAGCACCATTAATATTATTTTACGGGGTCCCATATACATAACTTAAGAGGATAAGCCACACTTTTTTGAAATGGTTCCTTCTTTAGTTTATAGTTGAATTTGCATGGTTCAACCAAAAATTATCATTTGTTCACATTTATTATAGGGACAGTGTTCGGGTCAGCTTACACATATCTCTACTAATTATCATACCGGACGATCTTAAGGACATACTCCTCAACATTGGTCTGATTCATTCATGATTAAATTCAAGATTTAATTCCCGAAGTGCTTCCCAGTAAAATCGAGCTTTGGTTAAACGGGGCACCTTCTCTCGTCAACCGAATTAACACCTTTGGGTATTTTATAGGGGCATTTGATGCACAATCCCACCAACAAAAAGAAATCTTCAAATTATTCTACTTCTAAAAATAACTTTAGCTGCAATCCTTTTTTGCATTATCGGACCTAAATGCTCCTTATTTCTTAATTTCAGCTTTTTTTAAAGGGGCATTGACCATCCACTTCTATTTTGATATGGAAACTACCAATTGAACCTAATTAGTTTTTTATGCACTGATCACTCCTCCTTTAATTTAGCGGACTGATTTACCATTCTTAAATGAATTCATACCTTTCTTATATTTGTTGCATCCTTAAAATTGTGGAACAAAATCTGGTAATAAAATACCAATTAAATTGATTACGAAATCTAAAATTTCTCCTAATCGTGGTTATTATTTAATAAGTTTTTTACACCACAATGACCTATAAATCATGATTTTCAAAATGAGATATTAATATTTTTTTTAGAGTTCTGAATTAAGATGCATGTGGATGTTATATGTAACATTAACTATGTTGTTAATGTTATATATAACATTACTATAATCTGTATGTTTCCATGAATGTTGAATATAACATCTAATGCAATAAAAATAATATCAATTAATATTGATAGTATCACAAATTACATGCGTGTTGAATGTAACATGACTTATTGATAAATGTGATTTAGATGTTGAAAGTAACATTCAGTTGTGTTTGATAATGTATAAGATCGTATTAATTGTGATATGAATATGAAAATTCTAGAAGTACCATGTCGAATGTAACATGAATGTGAAAACTGAAAATTTTGAAAGTACCATGTTGAATGTAATACGAATATGAAATTAATGAAAAAAAAAAATATTGAATGTGATATTATTTTGAAGATCTTATTGAGACGAATCCGAATATATAATTAGATCGTAAAAAAAAAAAAAATGTGCACAACAAAAAATATTTTGATTTTAATAAAATGATTTTGTGTGAAATCTCTAAATATAGAATATCTTAATCTCGCAAATCATGGAGGGACAAATTAGTCATACTAATTTCTCGTTTTTTGAAATTGAGACTAAATGGTTCATAAAATCTGTAAAATGGGAGTGTTTGGTTCATTTTAAACTAGTTGGCATCAACTAGTAATTTGATTCTTAATTTAGGTTTAGTTGATAATTTTTCCCTTGTTAAATATAGGCTCCAAATATAACAATTAGTTGACCCACGCTATTTAAAGTGATGTGTTAATACATTAAATATCACCAAGTAATACAAAATTAGTATTTTTTGGCTGCAAATTAATTCATGATGTATATTAAAGGCAAAAAAAAAAGATATATAATTCCAATTTTTTACATTTTAAAAATTTGTAAGTGTGTTAATTTCAACACAGTGCTGTATATGATATGAAATAAATGTTCTTAACATGTGATCTTAACCATTTTCAGACAATCCATTTTATTAACAATTTCACGGATGTGTTAATTTTGACATAGTATTCTATGATACAGAATAAATGTGCGTGATATGAAATCATATCCCCTTTTCAAACAATCTAATTTATTAACACTTTTGCAGGTGTGTTAATTTTAACACAGTATTGTATGATACGAAATGAATGTGCATAATATGAAATCTTATTCTTTTTCAAACAATCCAATTTATTATTATTTTTTCAGTTTATTTTTAACACAGTGTTGTATGATATGGAATGCATGTACATAATATGAAATTTTATCCCTTTTGAAACAATCTAATTTATTAACAGTTTTGCCAACACAGTGTTGTCTGATACATAATGGATGTGCGTAACATGAGATGATCTTATCCTTTTTCAAACAATCCAATTTATTAATAATTTTTTGGATGCATTAATTTCAACACAATGTTGTATGATACGGAATGAGTGTGCGTAACATGGGATTTTATCTCTTTTAAAGAATCAAATTTATTAACAATTTTGTAGGTATGTCAATTTCAACACAGTGTTGTATGATACAGAATGAATGTGCATAAATGGAATCTTATCCCTTTTTAAATAATCCATTTTATTATCAAATTTTTGGCTGTTTTACTTTCAATACAGTGTGTATGATATGGAATGAATGTACGTACATTGAACTTTATCCTTTTCCTATAGTACCATTTTTTTTAACTTTCCCAGACAATCCAGTGATGTTGATTTAACTATTGGTTATGGAAATATGAGCAATGATGATCATATTAGGGAACTTACCAACACTAAACACACATTCCATTCTCGAAAATCAAAACCAAACCTCTCTAGAACTCGAAACAAAACCTCTCTAGAACTTGAAACAAAACCCTCTGTAGAACTCGAAACCTTCAGCGGCCATGACGGTGATTAAGCGACGGAGCTTTGTGAGAAAAAATCTAAATACTGGCAATGTGCTGGTAATTTCTAAAAATATATAAAAAATAATATGACTGTCGATAAAACACATAATGAGTTTGAATGAATGGATAAAAATATATATATATATATAAAAAAAAAAAAAGACAAAAAAGAAAAAAAAGAAACTTTGTTGAAATCAATATTATTGAAATCAATAAGAAAAAGTATAAACAATAGAAAATTATAAAATTCTTAAATAATTTGTTGTTTTTGTGTTGGAGTTCACGTTGTGGTTTTCAACCTCAAACGTGAGAAAACATAAATTATTTTTTCTTACCTGTTTAAGTTACCAGAACCGCTTTCATGATTGGAGAAAAAAGAAAAAAATATCAGTTACCTAGTAGAAAAATAATCCATCTCCACTTAATCTCCAGAAATCGTTAGCGATAATACGGTGTGTCTTGAACCCCCAAAAATTAAGGAAAATATGAAATATGATTATATAAAGGAACTCTAAATTCTTGAATTTTAAATCTATATTTACCCAAACGGTAATCCTGATATTAAGGTTGATTAATGTTGGGTTTATCTCACACCGAATGTGGTAGAGGCTGGTGGTCAAGTTATAAGTATGAGAGAAAGTCTCACCTCATGAGTTAGTTTAGGCACAAGACTACCGTACACTGATATCAGAGTTCAGGTTACAACAACTTTAGTCCAATTGCTACAAAGAGAGAAACTGATTGAGGGTTAGCTAACACGATGTGTGAGAGAGAGATTGTTGGATTTATCTCATATCGGATGTGAAAGGGACTAGTGGTCAATCTATAAGTGTGAAAGGAAAAACTTATCTTATGAGTTAACTTTTGGGGTTGAGAGAGACCCAGTACCACCCTATAATTAATTACCGAAATACATGCTAGCAATTTCGGAAAGTATATATATGATAATTGTATATTTGACTTCCTAAAATAACTGCGTATTTTCAAGAGGGTTATAATTGACATATGAAATTTTCTTATTTTAAAAAGAGAATTAATATCATTACAAAATTAGGTTCCAAGGTTTAAAGACGGAATAAATTTTTTAGTGGGATAATTTAAGGATTTTGGGTGGAGTGTGTTGAATTTGGCTAGTGATTTGCAATTGATAGGAGTGTTGGTTTTGATTTCAGTTTAGCTAGTGAGGTAGTTAATTTTAAGGTGATGGAGATGTCCGAGAAAGCAAGGAATCTTAATCAAAATGGGGACTTGGAGATTAAGTGGTCTTTATACATTCAACTCATTATTTTGCTAAGAAAGTGGATTTTAATTTTTGCATTAATCATAATTTTTGTTATGATAATCCAGAGATCGTTTTGATTCAAGGTGTGGAGATTTCTAATAAGGAAGAAAAACTCAATGAGAATGGGCAACATGAACTATTGGAACTAGTCCACAAGTATAGCTTCAATGGTTGTTCAGGGGCCTTCGTCGTTTATGTATCTGATCCTGATATTTAGGAGGTGACGGAAGATGTAGAAGAGATTATAGAAGCCAAATTTCAACTCAAGAAATCAAATCCATCAAGGAAAATTTTTGTATCTATTGAACCGATAGGGAATATAGAGCTATTGATGTCCTCACTTCTAACAAGTAAAGATTAGGAGAGAAGGGTACCAACTTTAGAGGTAAATAAACTGTCATGGTTAATTATAGAGATGTGGTAACATATTTTTTTGGGAGTGATTCCATATCCAAAAAAAAAGAGATGAGATTGATGAATTTTTTGCTGAGCTTGATGTGGGAGAACTTTATAAGAAAATTGTCTCAATTCTAAAAAAGAAAGGTTAAAAAAAAGGCCTAGGTTGTATGGGTGGACTAATAATTTTCTTTTTGCACTATAGGTTTGCGAAGGTGAATATAATTGGGGTTTTAGTGCTTGGATGTTTTAAAATTGGGGTTTTTTCCATTTCACGCTGGGTTGATTTTTGAGAGTACTCCTTATTTGTTTGTCTTAGGAAACAATAAAGGAGGGAGACATAACTTCTCTACTGTCGACACAAATATTGGGGGTTTAAATGAGTGCCTTATTGACTCACTTTCGGTTGGAAGAGGTGGAGAAAGTTTGAGATTTTTGAGATGATTCATAAAAAAAGAGCAGGTTGAACTCTGTAGTTCTTGTCCTTTAGAAGTTGAGATTCTAAGCTTGTTTATCACAAGGGAGAGGCCGAAGAATCGGGTGTCAAGTGGAGGATGGTTCAAATCCTACTAAAGATATAGAGTGGAGGCTCCAAGTATAACTTTGGTTTAAGAGTTTTGATTTGGAACCTTGGCATAAGATCAAGTTAATTTGAATCTGGAAATTTTGTTGGACAAGAAGCTGGCTAAGTAATTCTTGGTACCCTTTTGTGATTTTTATAATTAGAGAAAGATCATAAGATGTAGCTTGCGATGTAATATTTCTAGTAGGATTTGTTTGTGATTGGTCCCGTTACTTAAGTAGGGGCCTTGTGTAAGGTTGTACTCACTTGTTAGAGGTCTTGAGAAAGGTTTTTTGAGGGTCTTGTAAGTTCAGAGTAAAATTCGTGACTCCTTATAGTAAGAGAGATCCTTTCCCTTTTTATTAATATATAAACCATTTGCCTAAAAATAATAATCATGATAAATTTTCCCTTTACTAGTGTTTTAAGTATATATAAGAGCATCTCTGACAAAGAATGGTATTTTAGTGTGTTAAATAGAGCGTATGGCACATGAATAGTGTTTTGACACTTATTAGTGCTCCAACAATGTGTTCCCAACATTTAGGCATTTGATATTTTAATATATTTTCGATATAAACTAAAAATAAAAAATAAATTAAAACCTATATACTAATGTAACTTATTTGAATTTTCACCATAGGTAACTAACTATGACAAATATAGCAAAAATAGTAAGGTATGACATTTCTAACACGTGATGGTATACCTATTGGAACTCCAAAAGTAATTAAAAAAAATAAAAATGGTTAATTATATCTATTGGCACACTTCTTGGAGATACTCAAATTATTAAAAAGAAGGATTAACGCTTTTTCATTGCATCATCTCTATAGTTACAAGAGTATTTATAGAGCTTGATTTTAAGGTTTCCCTAGAATCAAACTAATACACAATCTAAATTAGGAAGGCAATTACATAATATAGGAAAGTTTGATTTATGCCTTATTTAACACTAATTACATACAAATTTGTCCCTCTTGTTATTTTCTTTAAGTTACCTCTATATTTTATATTTGTTCCTCTAACCCGGAATCCTGCGTCCACCATTGTCCTAAGCAATATCCGGGGAATCAAGCCCTCTCCCCCTAAATTCTCAATTTCTAAAAAATTATAATTATTACCCATATTTTACTTTTATAAGGTTTAGTTTAAATAAATTTCTGATACGTTATATATATCATTATCTCTCTATCAAATTTCTAAATCCATCAATAATGGCAATTTAAACCAAAAACAAGATAGAAACTAACTATATGCATATTTGAGAAGGGCACTGGGTGGAAGCCAACAAAACTAGAGTACTGCAAAATCAGAAGAAGTGAGAGAGAGAGAAGAAAGCTGTATCCATATATCCTCCTCCATTTTGGTTCGTACTTCCTCTTTCTCTCCCACATGTCTTTTTTAACAGTATCTGCAAGTCTGAACTAACCCATTTGTCCCACCCTCACTCAGTCATGGCCCTAATCAATTATTTAGCTAATCACAACATCTCATTCTCCTTCTTATTAATCGTCAAACATACCCCCCTTCAAAATACAATTTTTATCACTTAAACCTCATAAAACAGTTCAATTTACTTGTGTTCTTACAGTTGAACTTAGATTAAATCATTTTTTTGGTGAGTTTTTCCTTAAGAAGGTCGGAATGTACATGACTAGTCAATAACTGTGCTCTTGCATTGCTCAGTTTTAATGTGTAGTACTTTGGGTGAAGAAGAAAAAACAAACCGCCTATTAAATGTCACGAGACCACCATTCTGAGTTGTTCACGAGCATTGCCATGCCACACCCAACAGGAGAGAGAGAGAGATGAATGGTTTGATTCCTTTTCTTCAATCTGCTTCTTTTGGTCATTAATGCTTTCTGCCCTATCCGTCCCCAGCTTCTGCTCTAATTTCACGCAGTCTGTGTGTGTATATTTATAAGTGTGAGAGAGAGAGAGATTCCCTCATTTATTGCAACCCCTTACTATTGGGTTTGGTAGGACAGTAAGGTGAAGACCATTATGATCATGGGACATGGCCTATCGATCCCCTTCTCCTTCTGTGCTATAGATCACCACCATTGAATTTCATACAATTACTTCCCATACTTTAGAGTTGGAAAAAGGACCAACTCCTCTCTCTCTCTCTCTATGTGTGTGTATATAATCTCTTTAAAGTAGTGATTCTTCAAATTTAATTCTCTTCTCAAATATGGGTCTGTATATTAGTTAATATGTGTTTGTTTGGTAGTTCATTTACAACAACTGGTTTCTTTGTTTTTATTGTTTGTACCTAAAAGATACCTAGATGATTAATCAGTTGATTTGGTCACAATTAAACTTTGGGATGATTGGTGAATAGTCCCAAGTCTAATTAATAATTTTTCTTATTTTAATTTTTAAGATAAGTATAAATTTCTTAATTATGTTTTAATTTTTATTTTTGTCCCATGGTCAATACTCTCTTGCATTTCCAATCAAATGCTTCCAATTAAGATATATATTGTTGACCGCCGACGCCACCTTCCGTGGCCACTCACCACCGCCTGCCGTCGGACCTTAGGCTTTCGATCGCCGGAGTCCTACCACCAGCTGACATAATTTTTTTAATTACATGTAATTATTTTTGAGGTAATTATTTTATTTAGGATATTTTTTTTAGTTATATGTAATTATTTTTTAATGTATTTTTCAGTTATATTTTTTAAGTATATTTTTAGTTATACTTTAACTGTATATTATATATATTTTAGCCGACCCTACATAAGTGGGACAAAAACTTAGTTATTATTGTTGTACTTTAAGTATATTTTTTTGTTACATATAATTTTTCAACGAACGCATTTGAAAAATTAGTTGAATTTGACTAAAAATTTGTAAATGAAAAGTATATTAAAATATGGTACTGAAAAATTAGTTGAATGTAACTAAAAATAAATTCCAACGATCGATGACCAAAGTTTCAGTGACCAGCGGCTGGAATCTAGTTGGCAACGGCAGGTGGGCAATGATTGGTGAAGAGACGCTAGTTGGAATTTAGTATTTTTATGAACTCTAATAGAAATGACTAAAACTAAAGTATTTATTTGGTTTGAGAATTTTTATTAATTAGTATAATTATTAGAATCTCCCACTAACTATCCTTTATTTTTTTTTAGAACAAATGACGCAAGGAGAAATATTTTTTTATTTGTACAAATCCTATACCTTTCCAATTAAAGATAAGGGCGAAATTGTGTCATCGTGCCGTATTTCGTGTCATGTTATGATCTAATACGAATACGATAACACGAAACATGACATGATAACTTATCGTGTCATGAAATTGAAATTAACACGCGGTATTGTGTCAACATGATTCGACACGATATGTTATATCACACAATAATATGAAATGATAACACGATAACACGATGCCGTAAAGTATCGTGTTATAATCAAAATCTGTTTAACACATTACACATTATAGACTTGTTAACACATAATTTGTTTTATGAATTATTAAAATAACAAGACACATGACACAAGAAAAGTTAAAACATATTAACACATTATAAGCAACAAAATATGACATTCAAGAACAACAAACCAAACAACAATGGGAAAAAAAAAGAGTTTGATTTTGCGAAAATCCTAGTCTAACTAATATATATAATATACTTAAAATTGTAATATTAGATAAATATAGGCCCAAGAGATGTAAGTTCGGTTGGTAAGGAGAGATATTACATTTCTTTGTCAACCAGAGTTCCACTCTCCTAAGAAGTACTCTACAAATTAAATCTTGAATACACCAGGCTGATGTGGGGGAGTGCTTTTAAGATCGCCAAGTGAGATGATTAGTTGAGGTGTGCATAAACTGGCTCGGACATATCTTACCATAAAACAAAAAAAAAGAGAGATAAAACTAGGATAATATTTGTAAATAGTTAGTAATATAATTTTATTTTAAAAATCATCTCACATATCATGTCATCTCTTAACGTATGACTTAAAACACAACTAAAATTAAAGTGTCATTCGTGTCAATTATCAAGTTATCAGATAAACTTGAAACACGACATGTTTTTTAGCGTGTATGATCTGATCACAATCCATTATCCACTAAACAAATTCATACTCAATAATTTTGTACCACTTTTGTTTCGTTTTTTCGTGCGAAAACCTGCCAGCCCTAGTTAAAGGAATAATTGATGGGCAAATTATAAGGCAACATATTATATACAATGATTTAAGGAATTGTTTATTATTGCTAATGGCGAAAGAGAGAAATTGTCTGGCGTTTCTCCCTAGTATATTAACCTACGATGTGGCCTTTGTTTGTTGGTCAGAGAGAGAGAGAGAGAGGATGGAGTTAAATGCAGTGGCCCGTCTTTTGGCTTGGGTAGTCGGGGGTTATAAATGCACTTCAGAGTCGTAGCTGCAACCCCACCTTTATATCCGCCTCAGACATTCTCACCTTCTCCTCAATGACCTCTCTCTCTCTCTCTCTCTCTCTCTCTCTGAATTCTTAATGTTTGAATCTCTTTGGTTCTTGTTTCCGTTTGTCTCTTTCCCATCCAAAACCAGAGAAAAAAAGGATGCAGAAGAAGCAAAGATTTGAAGACACCAGCAAGCTACTTGTATGAAATAGAAACTGTGATATTGGCCTGGTTCACTCAGACAATTCAGTTTTGATTTGATTGAGCCGTGCCAATATTCCAGTTCTCTTTCATCTCTTCTCTCTCTCATCTCTAACCTTCATCCCCATATCTGTAAGGTTTGTGTAGTATATATGCTAGGGTTTGATATATATATATATATTTTATATATATTTAAAGGTCACCCAAAAAAAAATTCTCGATGATTAAACAAATAAAAAGCGGCTGGTAAGTAGAAAAAGAGTAGAAAACCCTTTGTTACCCTAAACTCTGCATGTTACTTCACACAATGCATTTCACCATTTTAATTTTTATTTCATCAAGAATAGATCCCAGTAAATTATACTTGAGATCAAATTTAGGAAACTAACAACTGTACTTCTCAAACTTGATCCCTATCATAAATTCATTATTGATTTTTTTTTTTTCTATATATTAATTCATTTTTCTTGTTCCTAACTTCAAAAGTAGAAGGTTGCCCACATTTTACTTTTTTCACGTGTATGTCATTAATTTTTTTTCCTGCCATATCTCAGTACATCTAATTAATCTAAGGCTGTCAGGTTGTTTGCTTCAATCTATTTGAAATTGAAATGGTAGTGAAGAGGGGTATTTCCACCGGATACCTCGGACTACTCTCAGAGCTTCACGTGATGAGGTGGAGCCATTTACGGCCCTTGTTGACCTCTTGATTACAACCGACAGGCAGGAAGACCGACCACATCACCGTTTCGCCAACCACCGACTAGACTTTGGCCGGCCGACCAAATACTCCACCCGGGCAAGCTTCCACACTATCAAGAAGACTCCTCCATCTCCATGGGCTGACCTCCGTCTCCTATTCACTTGGCCTTGTCCATGGGCTCCTTCTGGTGGGCCTAAAAGAAGGCCAATGGCTTAAATCATGCCATGCGCGCGACTCCTCGTAGGTCACGCGCCAGATTACTCTAATTGACCATGCTGAGATACTAATTTTTTGAGGCTAATCCGATCCCTTTCCTATAAATAGCGGGTATCAAATGCTCCAAATATGATGAGAAATTCCACTCAACCAATACCAAACACTTTTTTTTTTTTTTTTTTTCTTTCCCGAACTCTTACTTTCACACCGAAAGGACTTTATTGGGCAATACCCTAGGGTTCTTTGTGCAACTAAAGCTTGGAGAACAAGGATTTAACCATTGACCATTTAGTAGGCAGAGAATACTGTACACAAGATTGCCAACTCAGTAAAGGAAATCTCTACGTGGACTCTAACAGGACCACTTGCAAGTGTTAGTCAATTTTCAACACTAATAGTTTGACACTATCTGTGAGAACTCTACTAAAAGCCTCCCTTTGATAATCCTTCATCTACCAACTGAGACTTGATGATCATAAAAGTTTGGTCAGATAGTTAGATGAAAAAACAAAAAAAAGTGTTGTGAATAGTCCTTAGAGAGAACATATGGTCGCCGCAAATAATGCGCTACCACTTTCATCGCAGGCGTACGGATCAAGTTTTAGTATAACAGACCTTTCGGTCGGGTATCGTATCCATAAGGATTGGTGTTGTTACTATCGAGTACCGTGATTATCATAACTCAACTTTATCTAGGAGAAAAAAATGTAATTAAATTAACTAATATTAATACTAAAATACTACTTTAACTATACTAATTACTAATACGAGATAGTTATGTGATAAATTATCTAGGGATTAATTTTATTTATTTAAACGCGTTTGATATCGTTTAGTTCACAATAATGGTATTCGACCTATTTGACAATCTCGGTTTTTAAAACTCCTTCGCCATCTCTCCCGAGTGTAAAACAAGGAATGTAATGCAATTTCGTGTCAACGAAGAAGTCCCCCTCAACGTCTTAACGACCCTAGGTTGCGTGAGTCTTGACCCAACCTCATTGATCGCATACAAAATCTCAGTTCGTAAACTCCCTCACTACCTCTCCCGAGTGTAAGACGAGGGATATAATGTGACTTCGTGTCAACGAAGAAATCCCCCTCAACGTCTTAACGACTTTAGGTCACGTGAGTCTCGCCCCAACGTCATAGATTTCGTGCGTTGTGTTTACCCTATCGACAATCTTAGTTCTAAAACTCCATTGCCACTTCTCCCGAGTGTAAGACGAGGGAATACGCGACTTCGAATCAATGAAGAAGTCCCCCTCAACGTCTTAACGACTCTAGGTCACGTGAGTCTCGCCCCAATGTCATAGATTGTCCACAATCCTAACCCCGACCGGGTTATTGAATCGTGGGGTTTGTTTATTCTAATTCGAATCCGGGATTTGTTAAACCCCGTATTCTCAATATGTAAATCTAAGCACAATAAATAAACAATATGATAAACACACTCAAAATAGCGAAGAACAATCATCAAGAAACACAACTAAAACAAAATCACGTTTTTATAAATAATATATTAATCCCTTACATAATCCACATTTAACCTAAGGCCATAGCCATTTATACAATTGAAATTAGGCTAAACATGCTCAAACATACATATAAGATAAGAAATAAAAGGAAAAATGGGTAAACTTAGCCGATATCTGAAGATTAGCCGCTAAAATCGTCCACCGAACGATTCTCCTTCTCCGTGTGTGGATCTTCTCCTTTCGATATGTTTGAGCACTCCCTATACTCTCTCTATGTCTTAACCTAAGACTTAAGGGCTGTAATGGCCGGAGAGAGGCAAAGGAGGAATGAGGAAATGAGTATTTATAAGCAAAATATCTAACACTGCACAGAGGCCACCGCCGCGGCAGTGGAGTATGTCGGTTAAAGTTTGCCGAGGCAATGGAGACAGCGATGGGTTGGAAAAACTTTCTACTGGTTCACCACCGCGGCACTGGGGTAGTTAGTAGCCTATTTTTGTTCTCTGCTTCTTCACCGCCGCGGCTCTGGGTTTCATCGCCACGGCACTGGTCTGTCAGTGGCCTTTGATCTTTCTCAGCATCTTCACCGCCGCGACAGTGGTCTGGACGTCGCGGCGTTGGGCTTGTTTGCAGAATCTTTCTGTCTTGCTCATTTTTTACCGTTCTCCGACCGTTCTCGATACGAATTGATCGTTTATGCTCTGATTTCATACATTTTCATCCCACGTACCTGTTTTAATACAAAAAGAATAAAAAAATATTAAAAAATATAAAAATAACTATAAATGTACTCGAAAACTAACAAATTCGGATTGAAAATAAATAGGTAATTTACACCTATCAAATACTCCCAAACTCAGAATTTTGCTAGTTCTCGAGCAAAACACCCATACAATATAAGAAAATATAAAAACTAATTATGAAATTAAAAACTGAAAACTAAAAACACTAAAAATAAAAATGTGTAAGTTTTGATTATAATTTGCTGGCCGAAAGATTTTTCCCTTATCGGCCCCCAATCCTATCAAGTTCAAGCATAAATCACACCATGTAGTGTTCTAGAATTTCAATGTTCAAAAATAGTAAGCGCCATTCTAGATCCTGTTTAAGTGTGTGTGATTAAACTCAAATATACTACTATCCATTAATTAGATGAGATTATCCCTAAATAAAGATTATGACATAAAACCTTTATGGTATAGGGAATCCGTACGCCTGACCTAGGTTCTATTCTTTACTAATGTAGGCTTAGAGGTTCATGAAGATTAGTAGGGTTTGGTTCGGTTTTGGAATAATGGCCACGGGTACTTTGGAATTGGGAAACAGGTTAACGTCGTTAACTTAACGTTACCCGAGGCACATCGCTTGACACACTCTCATACTCGAAACCCCATAGTTTAAATTGAAACAACCCTGAACAATACAATTAAGAACGGAGTACTCACTTGTCGACAAGAAATGTAACGATATTTATTTATTTATTTGTTTTATTTTTTTTAACTACACAACACACCCCCAAACTCATTTGATTTGTAATATTTAAGGGGTGTGTGAAAAATGAACAAAAATGACAAATGAGTACTCGAATATTGAACCAATATAAAGTTCTCCCTAAACCCAACCACTCACTTTAAGTAGCATTTGCAATTGCTAACTTGATTCTCTCAAATTTGTGCCTTCGGTTTAATGATATAGGTTTGGAAAGAAGTTGAATCGGTTATGGTATTAGTTAAGTGTTCAAAATTGAAACAGCTTCTAAGCTTCGACAGGGTAACGAAGGGTAATGATTTAATAGGGTAAGCTTTAAAAGGCTCAAGCAACAAAATGACTGCCTACATCATATCTCCTAAACAACCTCGCCTAGGATTTCGCTTCGAATATTTCTCAAATCAAGTTCTAGAATCCCTACTGTCATGAAATTGATTGACAGATAATCGATTTCAAATCAATTAGATGGTGTTATATTGAGTTTACGTGCTTGTGCATTTAGGATCCACAATAACTTTTACTAAGACGATACGTTAAGCACACAGAATCACACATGAATGAGCTTTACACTCGACCTCAAAACAATCAGAGGACAGAGTCATCATCGGGTAAAGGCCCAGATGACGTCAAAACTCAGCACAAAACAACAACTAAACTAAACAATCTAATCCTAAATAAGCATGCAAACGATAAAAACAGTAAAATTTAACTAAAAACATTAACACTTACTAAAACATACTACACATCACCATCAACTCAACACAGGTGATGTCCTAAACGAGCCGTCATCGATCCCAATGACAGTATATAACATGATATTGAAGACGGGGGTTTAGAACACATATCTGGGAGGCGAGAGAATCTCGCCTTCGACTCAAATTGACGGAAATGGATCTAATTTATTTGTGACCTTGGGTTGTCTCTCAAGAAGCAATTAGTTTAATGTTCTCGGCCCGATACATGCCCTCAAGACTGGCGAGATGTTCAATGATTGAACCGTAAGAGTACCTATCGATCTAACATCTTCAAGCATCCTGCCGGAAAACAAAAACAAAACTATAAACGAAAAATTATATACACTAAAAATGCCTAAATTAAAATCAAGTTATTTACTCCTAATATCGACAATAACCACTTTGCAATCCCCAGCAACGGCACCAAAAACTTGTACGGCGTTGACGGGACTAGAATACGATACACTTGCTTCTCCAATCTAAAACTTAAGTCCTGGGCCGTTACCGTATATCTCCAGAAATAATCAACAAAACAATCCCCAGCAACGACATAAAAAACTTGGTGGCCGCAGATAATGCGCTGCCACTTTCATCGCAAGTGTACGGATCAAGTTTTAGTATAATGGACCTTTCGATCGGGTATTGTATCCACAGGGATTGGTATTGTTACTATCGAGTACCGCGATTATCATAACTTGACTTTATCTAGGCGAAAAAAATGTAATTAAATTAACTAATACTAATACTAATATACTACTTCAACTATACTAATTACTAATACGAGATAGTTATGGGATGGATTATCTAGGGATTAAATTTATTTACTTAAATGCGTTTGATATCATTTAGTTAACAATAATGGTGTTTGACCTATTTGACAACCTTGGTATCTAAAACTCATCCGCCACCTCTCTCGAGTATAAGACGGGAGATGTAAAACAATTTCGTGTCAACGAAGAAGTTCACCTCAACGTCTTAACGACCCTAAATTGCGTGAGTCTTGACCCAACTTCATGGATCGCACACAAAATCTCAGTTCGTAAACTCCCTCACCACCTCTCCTAAGTGTAAGACGAGGGATATAACGTGACTTCGTGTCAACGAAGAAGTCTCCTCAACATCTTAATGACTCTAGGTCACATGAGTCTCGCCCCAACGTCATAGATTTTGTGTGTTGTGTTTACCCTATCGACAATCTCAGTTCTAAAACTTCATCGCCACCTTTCCCGAATGTAAGACGAAGGAATACAGAACTTCAAATCAACAAAGAAGTCTCCCTCAGCATCTTAACGACTCTAGGTCACGTGAGTCTCGCCCCAACGTCATAAATTGTTCACAATCCTAACCCCGACTGGGTTATTGGACCATAGCGTTTGTTTATTTTAATTCGAATCTGGGATTTGTCAAACCCCGTATTCTCAATATGTAGATCTAAGCACAATAAACAAACAATATGATAAACACACACAAAACAGCGAAGAACAATCATCAAGAAACACAACTAAAACAAAATCACATTTTTATAAATAATATATTAATCCCTTACATAATCCACATTTAACCTAAGGCCATAACTGTTTATACAATTGAAATTAGGCTAAACATGCTCAAGCATACATAGAAGATAAGAAATAAAAGGAAAAACGGATGAACTTAGTCGATATCCGAAGATTAGCCGTTAAAACCGTCTACTGAACGATTCTCCTTCTCCGCGTGTTGATCTTCTCCTTTCGATATGTTTGAGTACTCCCCATACTCTCTCTATGTCCTCTAAGCCTTAAGGGCTGTAATGGCCGAAGAGAGGCAAAGGAGGAAGGAGGAAATGGGTATTTATAAATAAAATATCTAAATAAATATCTAACATTGTGCAAAGGCCACTGCTGCGATGGTGGAGTATGTCGGTTAAGGTTCGCCAAGGCAATAGAGACAGCGGTGGATTGGAAAAACTTTCTGCTGGTTCACCGCCGCGGCTCTGGGTTTGACCGCTGTGGCCCTGGTCCGTCAATGGCCTTTGGTCTTTCTCAGCATTTTTACCGTTGCAGCTGTGGTCTGGACACCGCGGCGTTGGGCTTGTTTGCAGAATCTTGCCACCTTGCTTATTTTTCCACCGTTCTCGATACGAATTGATTATTTATGCTCCGATTTCATACCTTTTTATCCTACGCACCTGTTTTAATACAAAAAGAATAAAAATATATTAAAACATATAAAAATAAGTATAAACGTACTCGAAAACTAACAAATTAGGATTGAAAATAGATAGGTAATTTACTCTTATCAACATACCCCAAGGGAAACTACAATAATGCCTCTCCATCTTGGATCAGATAGCAGGCCACTGGTCACTGATGACCATTTGTCGCCTATAGGCAAGATAGGTCTCTCAATTTGCCCTCTGGCCACTTCATGGGATAGACCTTGGGTGCTATAGAGTCCTCCTGCATAGATAATTTGTAACGAAAACTCAGAGAGTTCTAGATTTGCATCAGAGCCCTCATCGCTCGCTTGCCATCGACCCCCATGGAGGGAAAACCAGATCTCAAGATTGCAGGATGCGAGGAGTAAGCATAACCATTAGGGAATTGAGTGATCTACTCCAATGAGAATGTGTCTAAAGATTATCAACAACCCCGTCATCCTGATCATAGGGAGCTTGAGCGTGGTCTCCTATGAGGGTCTAGATCCTGATTCTCTCTACCAAGGTGACAACACATGAGGAATCGCACCCGTATTTATTGGGTAGCTTATCGTGCCCAGTTGCGAGGTCCGACCTGAGGGCCCGGCTAAGCAAGAGATATGGAAGTGCTCATCTGGGAGATCTACCAAAGAAGATCGTCGTTAGGACCCTCCATCGAGGTGAGATCGTTGTACGTCGATGGGGTGCATGAAGAGGACTTGCCTCGTCTATTCATGCATCCGCATATGACCTATTATGGGAGGACAAACCTTGTGGATCATTCGCCCATATTCCGATCCCATATAGACATATAGACTACCTCGGTGGCCATGAGGTGCAAGTTTTTCCTACTCACCTTGTTAATTGTAGCGAGGACATGGTTCTAAAACCTCTGGCCCTCTCTCATTGCTTTTTTCGTGAGCTTGACCAACTGTTCCTGTCTCGATTCAACTTTTCACGATGAAAATTGAAGATCATCACTCATATTCTAACGATCCAACATGAGGGTGGTGAGTCACTCGGGAAATATGTCAACTGGTTTAACCAGTAGACAAATGCTTGTGATCCCTCTAATGGGATGGCTATGACTACCTTCATGGATGGCCTCCGTCATCAGAGGCTCTTGTATAACCTCTGTGCCAACTCTCCAACTAATTTGGACTAGATACTTGATTGCGACACTAATTTCCATAATACCAATCCATGGACAGCGGTTAGGAAAAAATGCTAAGGAACACAGAAGAAGAAGGAAAAGAATAAATAAGAGGGTCCCAGCAAAGCTCAAAACTCAAAAAGGTTACAAGTGGAGGGGTGCCTTAGACTCCTTTTCGGGAAATGGAGACCGTTCCTTCTCTCGGGGCACCGACCTCAAGATTTTCCCCTACTCATTTCCTCTATGGTAATGATCTTCGCAGAGAACTCTAGGAGAAATTTCTTTCCACCACCATCCCCTAATAGAGAATCCTACAGGAAGATCGATGAATAAGTACTGCGAATTCCACCAGGACGGGGGACTACTTTACAGAGAATTTATTCCAGCTCCGCGAAGAGATCGAAACCCTCATCTAGATAGTATATTATAGGAATTATGTTCGGAGAGAGAACATAGCAGAAAAAGGGAGATGTGACCACCAAAACGAGTATTGGGTTGGTCAAAGAAGAAGAGAAAATTATAGCTGGACACATCTTAGGCTAGAACATGTGGAGGATGATGACTCCTAAAGGGTGGATGGAGATATCACTATCATCCACAGACAATTCAACTTGGGGAGAGAGATCCCCTCTTCCCGTAAGACCCTTGAGCATAGAACGAAGATGAAGCCTGACGAGAACATGTATAAGCCGAGCACCATTGACGCTGCCTCACACAATGTCATTTCTTTCAATAAGATAGACCTCAAGAGCGTCTATGTTCCCCCCCATGATGCTCTAGTGATCATTGCATTGATCAATCACTTCAAGACAGGGCAAATATTGGTAGACCGTGGGAGCTCAACAAACATCCTGTTCAAATGGGCTTTTGATAAGATGGAGATGGATCTAACCCTCTTATTATCCACTAAGTTCTCTCGGGTCAATTTTGGAGGGGACATTGTCACATCGGTGGGCTGGGTGTCCCTTCCGATCACTGTGGAAACCGTCCCATGCACCTCGATAGTATATAGCCAGTTCATCATGGTGGACAAATCATAACCTTATAACGCAATCATGGGCCGACCTACTGTGTTTGCCTTAAAGGATGTCAATTCCATACACCACCAAATCATGTAGTTTTCTACCGAGAACGGGGTGGGCCTCGTCTGGGGTGACCATAAGGTGTTCAGGCCTATGCTTGCATGGTCCTAGAGAAAAAATAGCAATTAACGATATGGACCAAAATAGATGGTACAGGGCATCGAGCTCATCCCAATCTTTATTGAGGACCCCCACGATGAGGAGCCCAGACCCGTCACACATGAAAACCGAGTGGTGGTGCCT
Source organism: Eucommia ulmoides (assembly GCA_016647705.1). Taxonomy (NCBI): domain Eukaryota; kingdom Viridiplantae; phylum Streptophyta; class Magnoliopsida; order Garryales; family Eucommiaceae; genus Eucommia; species Eucommia ulmoides. Next base: position 12,694,462 of record CM028339.1, on the reverse strand, counting down.
ATGCACTTGAGTAACGATGATCGCACTATACGAATAGGGGCCAAGTTGGTCACCGACCAACGACAAACGTTTACCGATCTCCTCTATAAGAAGTATGACATTCTTATATGGTCGCATGACAAGCTCCTAGGGATAAATCCCAAGGTGGTCATGCACTAACTTTAAGCTAACCCATGCTACCTGCCCCTCAGACAAAAGTATATGAAGTTCCACCCTGATCCACAAGTCATTATTGAAAATGAGATGGATAAGTTAATCAAATTAGACGTGGTAGAGGAGGTGAAATGTTTGGATTGGTTGTCCAATGTGGTGCTCTCATCGAATTCTAGGAACAAGTATGCCCCAATAACTTCTTTCCATTACTATAATCGATATAGTCACCGATGCGATAGTGGACTACGATCTACTTAACTTACTTGATACCTACACAGGGTACAACCAAATCCTGATGTTTTACCCAAACAAGAGAAAGACCTCTTTCATCATAGATTGGGGAACATACTGCTATAAGGTCATATTATTTGTCTTAACAACAATAGGGCTATTTATCATAGGTTCGTGAACGGATGTTCAAGGAAGAGATCCGTAAGAACTTGGAGGTGTACATTGACGACATGTTGGTGATGAGTCTCCAGGTCTTTGACCACCTTGAGCATCTCTAGAATTGCTTCGACAAACTTAGAGCCCGTCAGTTGAAACTCAACCCAAATAAGTACATCTTTGGAGTTTTGGCCAGGAAGTTCCTCGAACACATGGTCTCCTAGAGAGGAATCAATGCCAACCCCGATCATATCCATGGGGTTCTCAGTATACCCTTATCGCACAACAAGAAAGAGGTCTAAATGCTTACCAACAAGCTTGTAGTCTAAAACCGATTCATCCCGCGAGCCTGTAATCGGTGTCTGCCATTTTTCAAGGTGTTGCACGGGAACAAAAGTTTTGCTTGGACAGAGAAGTGCAAGATAATGTTCCAAAAACTCAAAACCTACCTTACCTCAGTACCCTTGCTCGGCATACCGAAGAGGGATGAAGAGTTATACCTGTACATTTCTATTTCACCTACAACAATGAATGTCTTATATGTCTGGGAGGAGGACTGTATCCAGAGTTCGGTGTACTAGTCCAGCAGGGTCCTTTTGGGATGATGAGACAAAGTGCTCAAGGTTTGTAAAACTGGCTTTTGCCTTGTTGGTTGCGTTGAGGAAACTAAGACAATACTTCCCGGCACACACCATAGTGGTGCTCACCAACCCGCCACTGAGAGAGGTTTTACATTTTCTAAACACCTGGGGAAAGCTCATGAAGTGGAGCTTCGAGCTTGACCAGTTCTACATTGAGCACCAACCAAGGACAAGCATCAAAGAGTAGGTCTTTGTTGACTTCATCGCCGAGCTCACTTTCCTAGCCCAGAGACCAACCACCCTTGTTCGCCCCATCTACAAGGCTAACTAGAGACCAGGACCCAGCGACTAGGCACTTCTACATCGACAGGCCCTCTAACGTTAACAATCGCGGGGCTAGTATGGTTCTAGTTGCGTCGCACAATGAGGAGGTGGAGTATGCACTAAGGCTTGGATTTTGGCAACCATCAATGAGGCTGAATACAAAGCATTGCTTGTTGGTCTTTGACTAGTGAGGGAGTTCAATGTGAAGACCCTCTTCGTCTTCTAAGACTTTCAGCTCATGGTCAACCAAGTTAATGGTGAGTAATGGCCAAAGATCCGAGCCTAACGGCATACCTGGAGCAGGTCTGAGCACAAATGGACAGCTTCAAAAAAATCCAAGTCACCCAAATTCTCTATGAAGAGAACAGGTATGTAGATGCCTTGGCCAACCTCCTGTCTGCGGTGGAGTAGACATTAAAGAGGGCAGTGCCTTATGATTTTGTTTATTCCAGTAATGAAATAGGTAACTTTTGATTTTGTTTATTTTGGTTATGTTTTAAAATTTGTGAGTATAATTCCTTTGTAGATCTAATATGTATTTTAAGGTATCTTTTTTTTTTTTAGAGACTTTACTTCTCTTTGGTATAAAGGTTAGTACTACTTTAACTTGATGCTTTGTTGTACTAATTTATTATTTTGCTTGCTTGCTCTAGTGGATTTTAGTTGATTTTAACTTAAATGCTCCGTTGTGCTAATTTATTAACTTAAATGCTTTGGTGTACGAATTCGATTAGTCTAATTCTATACAGATTTCTATAAATAGAGTCTAATTTGAAAAAAAATATGAAGTTATGGTTAAATATTTCTCTACATGATCAAATTTGAAATACATTTAGTTCAATGTGTTTGGTCGATTTTGCTTTATTTCGCTTGATGTATTACTTTAACACACACACACACACACACACACACACACACACACACACACACATATATATATATTCACTTGATTTAATTAGTTCAATGAATCGATGTTAGTGGTTGGTTTAATTTCTCAGTTTTTTCATAAGAATTTGAAATCCACTTTTAAGTGTTTGATTGATTTCGCTTTATTTTGCTCCCTATTATATTACTCAAGTTCACAATGGTGAACTATATAATGGAGAGTGTAGAACCTTGAATAAGGATATACAACCCCGACAGTCCTATATACGGTAAAGAAACATCTGTTGTTAAATTAAAACATAATAGGAAAATGTCATATGCTGACCATTGAACGTTTCTTTTGTGACATCATCCTTACCATAGGTATAATAAAACATCTAACGGAAAACAAGAATTCGGGTCACCACCTTACCCGTTAAAGAGAGAAGAACTACCGAATAAGATTGAAGAAATCTCTTCTATGTGAGTGTTGGCCCAAAGAGATACCTAAGAGAGGGAGGATAGTGAATTGGATAGTTACTAAATTTAAACAATTAATTCCCTTAAATACAAATAATCAATTTTCCTAAATAGATTATTATCTTTACACGCAGCGAATAGATGTTTAATACTAAGTGCATACTCAAACACAAGATAGAAAATAAATCAAGCAGCACACAAGAATTTATCCTTGTTCGGTTAAGCTAATCTTGCCGACGTCTAATCCCCCGAGCTCCACGGAGATTCGCAATCCACTAAACCCCTAATTCTTTTACCAGGTATAAATCAAACCCTTACAATCTTGATTCTTTTCACAGACACAAAATTAACCTCTACAATTTACACTTTTCACAGATCAAGGATGAACCCTATCGTTGATTTTAAGATTTTGATGGAAAATTAAATATTGATGTTTTGATGGAACTAATATTTTAATTGAGTGTTTCAGTGATCTTAGTTCCAGTGATGAAGATGACAAGTTAAATAGATGCTAAATGATGAAATTAAAGGTATTGCAGACAAGTTAAATAGATGCTAAATGATGAAATTGAAGATATTAAAGATTTAAGAGTTTGAAGAAGTTAGGAAAAACAACCAAGGTAAATTTCAACTCTTAATATCCTATTTAGGAACACACACATGGCACAAAATGAGTTTTATCTTTTATGTGAATTTTTGTTAAGTATAATTATTTGCTTTAATGTGATTTGAAAAGAAATAGTTTTGAATGACTAAAATGAAATATAAAAATATTAGTAGAGCTTATTTAAGAGAAAAAATGGATAAAGGGGCAAAATCATAAAAGAAATAGAGTATAAAACGAGATCAAAGAAAAGATCCAGGAGGGAGTAGTCGATTGAGGAGTCGACCAGAGAAACAAGCTGAAACATCTTGAATCGAAAAGTTGACCGATAGGTCGACCGACCTATGGTGGCTGAAATCTCTGAATCTGTGAGTTGACCGAACGGTCGACTGGTAGAAGCATGACAAACTCTCTAAATTTGCGAGTTGATCAAGCGGTCGACCTATTCTCACTGCGGCGATGGTTTGGCTGCAAGCAGCGTTGGGCAGTCGACTGAATATGCTGGTTCAGGATATTATTTGATCCGATTTTAAATTCAAAAGTAACCATTTTTTGTTAGGATTTGAGAAAGATTTAAGGGATATTCTCTATATTTAAGATATGGTTCTTATACTAATTAAATCCTTTCAATATGATTCATTAAATATTAATGTTTCTCAATTTGGTAATTAAAATGGATTCTACACTTATTTATTTTAATTGAGAAATACTTTGAGGATTTAATTGAGAGTTTTAAAAGTTGTTATTAAGTGAAATTGAACCTAAATGAAGTCCTTATGTAATAAGGGGTCTATAAGAGTATTTTATTGTTATGACACTTGTAAATTAGCCGTTGGAAGGCCGATTACATTTCCCTATATATATAGACCTGTGAATTTATGATTTAATTAAGCAGAAAATGAAAGAAATCATATCATATTATATTGTGAGCTTTTATAAGAGTTATCCATTTGAAATATTGTGAGTTTTTTTGAGAGACGATCTTGAAGATCAATTGCTACTAATTTGTGCTTCTACCGGATCTGAAGTTACATTGATTTATCTATTATTTCTGTGTTATCCAGGTGAGATCTTTTCAATTACTTTCTATTTGTGCATTACTTATTTATATTTAGAAATTGATCTTAGAAATTGTTTCTGATTTTTTGAAGAAAATATTTTTATAAATAATTTCTTGAATCTAATTACGTGCTCCAATTTACTACCCATATTCTTGTTGAAATTAGATTTTTGTATCTCACGTTTTTCTATCACTAGTTGGGATATTAATTAAGTTATTATTTATCTGGGGTGGTAGAAGTTCTTGAGTGAGATTTACTTCTTATCAATTTGTATATTGGTGAGTTATGACGGATTAAATATCATTGGGGATATTTAATCAAGGGTAGCCGGGTTTCAGTCTCTCTATGTAAAGGGATTGAGGTATTAATTCTTCCTAAATAGAATTAGTGTTAGTGATTTGTAAAGGTTTCATCCTTACTTGGAAAAATGATACTTGGAGTGTTTTAAGAGGTTTTGATTCTTGAGACCTAGTGATAAAAAGAATTAGATTAATCTTTAGCCTGTAAAAAGATAGGTTATTCTTGAACCTGTAAAAAATAGAGGTTATTCCTTATCCTTTGAAAAGAAAATTGTAAAAATTGATTTTGAGCCTGTAAAATAATCGGTGTGCGGGTTTGATTCCTACCTTTAAAGGGATCTTAAGAATTAGTGGACGCAAATCTCCGTGGGGCTCGGAGAACTAGACTAGCCAAGGGTAACTTGGTGAACCAGGATATATCTTGGTGTGCTGCATTATTACTTTGTTATTTTTATTATTTGGGTGTGCACCTAGTTAATTAATTTATTCCGTTGTGATATAAAGATAATAATTAATTTACGAATAAAATTAATTATTTGATTTATTCAAGTTATATTCTGATTATTTTTTAATTATCCAATTCATTCCCCTCTTGGGTATTCTACTTGGCCATCAATTGGCATCAGAGCTGATTTTAGCTCGTTAGACTTAACATCTTAACTAAACTGGTCACGTGGACACACTATGGATGATGTGTTTTGTGTATCATCTTTTGATAGTGGTAAATGTGTATATGATAATGTGATTTATGATTCTTGTGATTTTAGTGGTAGTGATGGAGATGATGATAATGAAAATATCCATATTGTTATGGAAAAATTACTTTCTTTCACATTACTTTTTGCTAAAGAGAGCTTGAGTTTAAAAAGAAAAATTGTTTCTTTTGAAAATAGTGGAAAAAGTGTTCGAAAATTTAAAATACATTTGAATGATTATTGTGGTTCAAAAAAGTTTTCGAAAGTTGTTTTTGAAATTAATAATTTGCTCTCTAAAGTGGATTCTCTTGAAAATGAAAATAAAGTTTAAAAAATAAATTTGATATGATTTTCAGGCAAATGTCATATTTTGTTTCTAAAATCGATTTACTTAAGAAAAATTTTGAAAAATCAAAATCCAACCTTAAGTCTATTTCGAGAGATTCTGAAAATGATTTTTTTAGGAAAAGTGGATATATTTCATTATTTTATCTTTCATCACAAGTCAGTGATAGTTATGCTTCTATTGTTAGAAATAATTTATATTTTACATCTTGTGTTTTCTATGATAAATCATATTTGAGATGTTATTATTGTAATATGGTTGGGCATTTTAAAATATCATGTCCGTTTCGTAACCCTAAACTTATGTCTAATAAGGACGGATCCAAAATAAAATGGATACCGAAGAAAATTGTTGAAATATCTTGTGTAGAATTACAAAATGTCATAAGTGGATCTGAAGGAACAGTTAAAGAGTTTATATCAAAGCCAAAACAAGAAGTTAGCAAAGATCCACAAGCAACGTGTGCAAAGCGAAATGATGCACCAAAGACAAGAGGTGAAGTTGTAAAATAACCATAAGATATGTACTAAGAGAAAAGCTATACCAAAATCAAGATTGGATATCACCCGAAAATCACAAGCGATACGTGCAAAAAGAATCATCAATGAGTCAAATAGAAAAAATCAAAGGAAGAGAGGATACGATCTAGCAAAGAAGAATTGCGCAACTAAATTAATTATGAGCTCAAATGAGGTAAAAAGTAAAGTCACCCCAAATGATAACTCCTAACCCTCCGCATTTTAAATTTATTAAATTTGTTAAAGAGGGAGATGCCCAACTTGCCAAATAGGTAAGTTGGTGATTGTTTCTAAGCCCTATTTTCAATGATATGTTCACTTGTTATCTTAAAAATAGTGTAGGGTGATTATGAGAATCACATTTAGTTAGAGGATATTAACATATTTTTATGTGTCTATATCAAGTAGTAATCATGTGTTAATTATAAAACATGTTATGTGATTTAGAAGATTAATTGAGTATTTATGATCTTACTAAATAATGCTAATTATTTGTTGAATAAGATTTTTAGTAGGATTATTTGTATAATGAATTATCATTCATGCTATTTACTTTTATACAAATAAGTTGGATTGAGCTGAGTTTTTATACTTCTTAATGCATGATAATATTTTCTTATGTTGTATGTCTATTGATTTATAAACGAGTATTAATTCTAAAAGAGAAATGAGAATTTATGAAAGAAATATGCACTTATCCGTAATTATGCAAGCACTAGATTTATGATTGATGAAATGCTTCCTATTTTAGTGTGTTAAAGAACATATGTTTTATTTCTATAAAGGAAAGACATTGTTTTGGTATCATGAGTAAGGCATGTGGACTTAACTGATAATTATATGATTGCATGCTACATTGTTGAAAGATTTTGATTGCCTCAAATTTATTCTTTTAAGCATGAATTAACTTATTTACAATTATATATGGGGAGAAGTGTTTATAAGAAGGGTAATATTATGTCATGCTTATACTGAAAGACAAGTTTTGTTGAAACTCAAAAGAGTTAATATACTTGTGAAAAATTAATATCATGCTATATTGCTGAAATGTTATGATTATTCACCTATGCATGAATATTATTCATTTACAATTTGATAAAGGAAGATTGCATGCTTATAAAGATGTTTTTGGTGTGGATCTTATTAGAATGGGTAGACTTGATATTTATCTATAAAAATGATCTACATAGTGTTGTTGTTTTGTGCTTAAAAGTAATTTATTCAAATGAGTTTTAATTTTTAAAGTTAATCTATTATGCTTCTATTACATGAATGCCTAGAATGAATTATCTATGTGTTCCCCTTCTACCTAAATTTATTTTTGAAAATGACAAAGGGGGAGAATTAGTTGATGTTTGATTAATGGGGAGAAATTAGTTGATGTGTGATTAAGGGGGAGTTTTATTAATAAGTTTATTATGCTTTATTGATTATGTTTTATAATATCTTCATTATTATGCTTAAATGAGTTAAAGAACCCGTCTTCAGATTCAGGGGGAGTGTGGTTATATTTTATTTTGAAGAAAATATCAAAGTTAATTGTGATCATAAAAAAGAGGGAGATTGTTGATCGTAAGATTTTGATGAACAATTAAATGTTGATATTTGGTGGAACTGATGTTTTAATTAAGTGTTTCAGTGATTTTAGTTCCAGTGATGAAGATGACAAGTTAAATGGCTACTAAATAATGAAATTGAAGATATTGAAAACAAGTTAAATGGATGCTAAATGATGAAATTGAAGATATTGAAGATTTAAGAGTTTGAAGAAATTAGGGAAAACAATAAAGGTAAATTTCAACTCTTAATATCCCATTTAGGAATACACACATGACACAAAATGAGTTTTATCTTTTATGTGTATTTTTGTTAAGTATAATTATTTGCTCCAACGTGATTTGAAAAGAAATGGTTTTGAATAACTAAAATGAAATATAAGAATATTAGTGGAGCTTATTCTAAAATCATATAATTGTTGCTTAATATATAGAATTCGAGCGCAATAATTACCAGTTATCATATACTCAGCCTTAGTAGTAGATAAAGCAATTGAGTTCTGTTTCTTATTAGACCAAGAAATCAAAGCATGTCCCCAAAAGGTGACATGACCCTCTTGTGCTTTTATGCTCAACTTTGTATCCGGCAAAATCATCGTCGTAGTAACTAGTTAACTTAAAGTTAGTTCCCCTAGGATACTATAATCCTAGGTCACCTATCCCTTTCAAATATCGAAAGATTGGTCTGACCACAATTAGATGCGATTCTTTAAGACAAGACTGAAATCTAGTACACAAACATACACTAAACATTATGTCATGTCTACTAGCAGTAAGATACAATAAGCTACCAAACGTACTTCGATACATTTTCTCATTTACTTTCCCGTATTGTCCTTTTCTATTATTGTAATTATTGCCATAGGGATTTTGTATTCTTTAGCGCTGTCCAAGCCCATACTTTTTCAGTAACTGTTTTGTGTATTTGACTTGATTAATGAAAATCCCTTCTTTGGTTTGCTTGACTTGCAACCCAAGAAAGAAGGTTAGCTCTTTCATCATACTCATTTCAAATTCAACTTGCATAATCTTGACAAACTATTGACAAAAATCCTTATTAGCAGATCCAAATATAATGTCATCAACATATATCTGTACTAATGAAATATCAGAATCATTCTGCTTGAGAGTAATATCACTAAGATCCTGTCGAAAACCATTTTCAATCAAATATCGGCTAAATCTCTCATACCAACTTCCCAGAGTTTATTTGAGTCCATACAAAACCTTCTAAAGTTTAAACACATGATCAAAAAGTTTATCACTCTCAAACCCGATGGTTGTTCGATATAAACTTCTTCTGATAGAAATCCATTCAAGAATACACTCTTTACATCCTTTTGATATAACTTAAAATTACATGAACATGCAAAAGCGAGTAATATTCTAATAGTTTCTAGTCCAGCTACAGGAGCATACGTCTTACCATAATCAATTCTCTCTTCTTGATTATAGTCCTATGCTACTAATATTGTTTTATTTCTAATTATCATACTTGTTTTATCCTTTTTATTATGATAAACTCATTTAGTACCAATTACAGGATGAAAGTCAAGTTTAGGAACTAGAGACCACACCTTATTACATTCAAATTGAACTAATTCTTCTTGCATCAAGGAGATTCGAGATTCATCAGTTGACGTCTTATCACATTCTTATGCTCAATTTGAGATAGAAAATTAAGATTAATTATATCTCTGAGAGAGGATCTTGTACTTACACCTTTCTTGAAATTACCAATAATTTCTTTTACCGAATGTTCCGGTATTGTCTTTATGGCACGTTGTAAAGTTGTCTCCTTTCCTTTTAGTTCCTCATTCTGTGGTTCATTTCTCATATCACTTCCTTGGTTTTGATTATTCTATGTATCTGTATCATCATCATTCAAAACCCTTCTCTACACAAGTGGATTAGATTCCTCAAATACGACATGCACAGATTCTTGACTACTAAGGTACATTTATTATATAATTTATATGCTTTACTATTAGAACCGTACCCAAGGAAAATATCATAATCAGATTTAGTATCAAATTTTTCCAAATTATCCTTATCATTTAAGATAAAATATTTGCAACTAAAAACTTTAAAATATGATATATTTGGAATCTTACCATTTCAAATGTCATAAGGGGTTTTATTAAAATCTCTTTGAATAGAGACTCTATTTACAACATGGCAAGTGGTGCTTATGGCTTCGACTCAGAAGTATTTAGGAAGACGATTCTTATTCAACATTGTTCTAGCCATTTCTTGAAGCGTTCTGTTTTTTTCTCCACAACATCATTTTGTTGTGGCATTCTAGGTTTAGAAAAGTTGTGAACATACCCGTGCTCATCATAATAACTTATTATCTTATCATTCTTAAACTCTCTGCCTCTATTACTACGGATATTAATGTTGCAACATTGCTTCTAATTTCGAACATGTTTACAAAACTTAGACAATATAGAAGTAACTTTATTCTTCTTAGCTGGGAAAAACACCCATGTAAATCTAGAATAATCATCCATAATTACAAATGCATAAAATTTATCTCCAAAACTAGTAATGCCATTCAAACCAAATAAATCAGGATGTAATAATTCAAGACATCTAGATGTGAAACTTATTTTTAAAACATGATCTAGATTGCTTACCTAGTTAACATGCGTCATATACTTTATATTTCATATACTTTAATGCAGGTAAGCCACGTACATGACTCTTCTTAGATAAATTTGAAATAAAATCCATACTAGCACGCCCAAGTCATCTATGCCATAACCAACTGTTATCAGATAATGCATTTAAATATGATAAAATTTGTGAAGAAAAGTCATCAAATGAACATGTATAAGTATTTTCAAATCGTGATGTAACAAGTAATATGCTACTATTTTGCCCATTCTTAATAATACATATATCATGACAAAAAACAACACTATAACTTTTATCACATAATTGACTAATACTAAGAAGGTTATGTTTAAGATTGTCTGCTAAGAGAACATCTTTGATAGTAGTAAACCCATTATGGATATTAACTATACTGATAATTGTACGATTTGCGTTGTCTCCAAACGTCACATGACCTCCGTCTTTAGGTGTCAAAGACATGAATTTAGATTTGTCACTCGTCATGTGCCGAGAAAAACCACTATCCAGGAACTATTTTTCCTTGCTTATCGATGCTTTCAGAGTGACCTACAAGGAACACCTCAAATAGTTCCTAAATAGTACCCAATCTAAGTAGGTCCGATCTCATTAGTCGGGGGACAGTTTTAGTTCCTTTAAGAACCCAAACTTGTCTGCATTTAGATACTTTAGAAAAATATGTACTAATAGTATGCCCCATAATGTTACATTTAAAACATCTAATAAGATTCTTGATTTTAGAAAAGAATTTATGAAATTTCTTTTGTTTAAGGTTTTTCTAAAATTCAATTCTAACTTTATCAAAGATACCTTGTGAACTTCCTAAAAGTACTTTTAGGTTATTTTCACCACCCGTGAATTTGAGAACTATTGAATGTAAATCTAACATTTTGGATTTCAATTCAATGTTTTCATATTCAAATTTTATCATTTGCTTATTAAGTATGTTAATTGTACTTTGCAGGGTGTTAATTTGATAACACTGATTTTTATAATTATATGTTAGTTCTTGATAAATATCAAATAAATTATCAAAATCTAAAGGGCAAGAACTAGAACATTTCGTTACCTCATCTCCAATGGTCATCAAAGCAAGTATAGATGAATCGTTATTGCCTGATTTTTACGAGCTACTGGACTCAGAGTCATCACAGGTGGCTTTCATTGATTTCTTATTACTCTTATTTACCTTATTCTTTTCATTTTTCTTCTTTGGTTTGGGACAGTCGAATTGAAAGTGTTTGTTCTTATGACAATTGAAGCATTCCACGTTGCTTATATTGAAATTTCTCTTTCCCCAGAATGTTCGTTGAGTCATTTTTCTGAAATTTTTCACAAGAAGCACCACATTCCTTTCTTGCTCGTTGTCAAGACTGATGTCATCACTGTCATCTTCTTCCTCATTTTTCTAAACTTTAAATACCAAGGACTTTTTTTTTTTTTTTTATATTTTCTATTTCGTCCTCGTATTCCCGTATAGCTGTCGTATGGGTCATTAGTTTTTTAATAAGCTCATTAATGATGTAAACTGTGAGTTCTTCAGCCTCATCTATTGTTGTTACTTTTGGCTCCTGGGCTTTAGTTAATAATCTCAGAATCTTTCGTACTATGTCCTCTATATTATAAGGCCTTCCTAGTCGACCAAGGTTGTTGTAGATATAATTGAATCTCGTGTACATTTCTGAAATCGATTCTATTTCATCTATTTTGAATCGCTCGAATTGATGAACTGAGGTATCGTTCTTAGATTGTTTTACCTGATTTGTTCCTTTGTAGGTGATTTTCAATATGTCCCATATTTCTTTAGTCAATGCACAACTTGAAACCTTGGTAGATTCATTAGCATCTAAGGAACAAAACAGAAAACTAATAGCTTGAGAATTAATAGAAAGTTTCTGTTTATCATAGGTTGTCGATTGCTCTTTTATTTTAGTCACTTCATTCTCCTTAGGAACTAAAGGACCATCCTCAATGGTTAGGAAAATATCATAATTAATGGCTTGAAGAAAAGCAATTATCCTGTCCTTCCAGAATGAATAATTATCACCTACAAACAAAGGTGGACGGTGCATAGACTGTCCCTCACCTAGAGTGCATATGGGGTGCGCTGTGTGATATTTCTTAGCTAGAATTTTAAGGCAAACGAGCTAAACCAACTGTGGTAAATATTGTTGGTCTAAAGAGCTACCCAAGAGAGGGGTGGATTAGGTAGTTACCAAATTTAAACAATTAATTTCTTTAAACACAAATAATTGATATCCTTAAATAGATTATTATCTTTATATGCAACGGATATGAGTTTAATATTAAATGCACACCCAAACACAAGATAGAAAATAAATTAATACGGCACATAAGAATTTATCCTGGATCGATCAAGTTAGTCTTGCCTACGTCCAATCCTCGAGCTCCACGGAGATTCGTTATCTACTAAACCCTTGTTTCTTTTACCCGATATGAATCAAACCCTTACAATCTCAATTTCTTTCACAGGCACATAATCAACCTTTACAATTTACTCTTGTCATGGGTCAAGGATGAACACTATCTTTTAACTAGGTTAAAGAAAAACCTAACTCTCTCTCACTTATCATTTTCACAGAGAATGATAAATCTTTACAAATCACTCAAAAATAACTCAATTGCAGGATGAATCAAAACCTAATTCTTTTCAAGAGAAAAAAATAATCTAACATTTTCACCAGAACAAAGATCAAACCCTAATCGTTTTCATAGAAAAATGATCAAAACCTAACTACCCTGACTAGACACCGTCCCAAACGTGTCTAATTCACTCAAACTCAAAAATATAAAAAAATGAAAGCTTCTTCCCACAATGAGCTTCTACCATCTCAATACTAATATGCTTAATTAATGATCTAAATAATTACTATGTGCTAGATATAATGTGAGACAAATAAAATCTAAATAATTAATAAAGTGGGTAGTACAATTTAAGCACGTAATCATATAATCAAATAAAAATCGTTTAAAAAATATTTCCAGGCTTTTAAGTTTGAAACAATTTTCTAATTAATCTTATACCAAGTAATCAATAAAAATATAAATTCAAGGTAAATAATAAAGTTTGGATAGATCTCATAGGGAAACACCGAAAATGATGATAGAATAACAATAGAACGCAAGTCAGGGACGCCAAACCAAAAGCACTTTAGATCAAGAACTTAGAATAAATCTCTCACAAAATCTCAGCTCAAATATCACTCTTAGAATAACTTAAACTAATTATTCTTGATGTGTTTAACTCAATTGCTGCAAGTCTATATTAATAGATAAATAACTAGCCCTCCAACGGTTAGTTTTTGAAAGATATGCCACTTAATGATACTGTTAGACCTCATATATGATATCCTTTCATTTTAGGTGTATTTTACTTAAAAATAACTTTCAATTCTCTCAATTAAGTCCATAAAACTATTCTCAATTTAAAACGAAAGAAATAGAAAGTATTAAACCATTTAAATTAAGAGAATATTAAAATATATGGATTATATCAATAGGGATAACATAATAGGTTGTTGATTGTTCCAATCCCCCAAATCTCTCTCTTGGAAAAAAAAATGGATAGTTTTTTACCAAGAGACCAAATCTTCCGAAATCTCAATTGACTCAGTTGGTTAACGGAATCTCACAGGTCGGGTGGCCTACCTGTCCAACTCCAAATTCAACCGTTGTCTTAAGGCTAATTGATTGACCAACCACATCCAGTTGGTTGACCAATTAGATTAGTGTGATCCATTTTCCCTTTAATTCATCTACTGACTCAAACGGTTGGCTAACCATGTTCATTAGGTTGACCAATTGGATCAGTATGCTCACTTCCTTTGTCAATTCAGCTACTGTTTCAAACAGTTAACCGACCAATTTCATTTGGTTGGCCGACTAGATCAGTAGCACTTCATTTTAACTTGAAAACATATTGTTTGATTCAGTTGACTGATTGCTTCTCTCGGTTGACCGAATTGACCTGAAAACTTAACTTGTTATACTTTAAAACATATTTTTCAATTAGGTCAATTATCAAATTCATTTTACACAAGGAACACATACAATATCTCATTTTAGGATTTTAAACTTATTACTTCTTATCCTAACCCACATATAATTAACTTATTTTAAGTGTCGTGTGTGATCTTAATTCGAGTTGTATTAAGAGTATATAAGTAGAGAGTTTTTTTTTTCACCTATTTTTCTTCAAAGTCTTCAAAACTCTTCCCATCTTCATTACGTCTACTTGCACCCTTTATGTTTTTTTTTTTTCATGAGGTCTTCTTTTTAATCATATGTATGGAGTTATAAATCTAAAATACTCGATAAAATCATAAATTTCGTCAAAAATATCAATACTTAATTGTTCATCAAAACCTTGGATTCAACAATAGGGAAAGAAAAATGAAAACTCGGACGCGAGTAATGTTGGTACATATCAGAATAAAAAATCTATATTTTTTGACCTTGAATATTGGAAACACTTGCATGCTCCACATATCCATGATGTTATGCATATTGAAAAAAATATATATGATAATTGTCGGTACATTGCTTAACATTCCAAGAAAAATGAAAGATATTGTCAAATCTCGAGAGGACATTATAAATATAAAAATATGTGGCGAGTTAGAACCAACATATAGACCGAATAAAGCATATTTACTTCTAGATTGTTATACGTTATCGAGGGATGAGAAAAAAAGAGTTTGTACGATTTTGTCAGAACTCAAGATTTCAAAAGGTTACTCTTTAAATTTACGAAATCAAGTGTTCATGGAAGATTTGAAACTCCACGGCCTTAAGTATCATGATTTCCATATATTAATGCATCAAATATTACCAGTTGCATTGAGATCTATATTAACCAAGCATGTAAGATATGCCATCATTAGGTTTTGTTTCTTCTTAAATTCCATATGTAGTAAGGTGGTGGACGTGTAAAAACTAGATAAACAACAAAAACAAATTGTTACGGCATTATGCCAGCTAGAGAAGTTTTTTATGCCGTCATTCTTTGACATCATAATTCATCTGACAGTACATCTCACTAGAGAAGTTTGAATATGTGGTCCAATTTATTTTTGATAGATGTACCCATTTCAAAGGTTCATGAAAGTCATTATGGGTTATGTTTGAAATCGTGATCGTCCAGAAGGTTGTATTGCAAAATGTTACATTTTAGAAGAAGCTGTTGAGTTCTGTGCTTCATATTTATCTAAGACGGGTACCATTGACATTCCATTAGATAGAAATATATGCGAGGATGATGTAGACATATGTTGGCCTTTATGAAGAGGTTTCGTTGTTACTTTTGATCGGAAACAGTTGCAACAAGAGCATCGACATGTGCTGGAGAACACAAACGATGTTCAATCGTATATTGAGTATGCACATTATTCTCTTGTTTACTTTTTGATGTTTTAAAATATATATATATATATATATATATATATATATATATATAAAGTAATCATTGGTACTTCATATTATTTACAAGAAGAATATGACAAATACTTGTTCCGAATTGAACATAACAACACCTTTAGTGATTGGTTGTGTAAAAAAGTATACACTAGTTTACTTCTTAATTTTAAATCTTCGTTATCATTGTTAAAATGAATAAAGTATGCCAACATTTGTAGGTCAGAGATGAAAATGATATCTCACATAGCTTAAAGTGGATAACATATGGATCTCAACAAAAAGTGATAAAGTTTCAAGGATATATCATTAATGGATGTCGTTTCCACATGAGGGATCAGGATAATTCACCCATCACCCAGAATAGTGGTGTAAGTTTAGTTGCCTCGATAATGCAGATTTCAGGTGCGAAAGATAAAAATCTCATTTATGCAGATATGTCTTATTATAGAGTTATAACCGAGATATGGCAACTAGACTACAACAAATTTATGATTCCAATATTCAAATGTGATTGGGTTGACAATAAGAAGGGAGTTAAAGTAGATGATCTTAGTTTCATTTTAGTGGAACTCGACAGAATTGGCCATAAATCCGACTATTTCATTTTAGCTTCACAAGCCAAACACGTTTTTTATGTTCGAGATCAAATTGATTCAAGATGGTCCGTCGTGCTAACAGCTCCTCGAAAAGACTATCGGGATGATAAGGATGTTGATGAGATGACTGATTGTTGTATTGAACATAACTGCCTTGCTTCAGTAATTCCTAGTATTGATACCATGAATCTAGAAGATGATAACGATAAAGATGTGAGGAATAACAATATGTTTTATGCACGACCAGAATGTGAGAGGACATGGATATAGGCAATATATCGTTATACTTAATTAGTAATAGGCTTTACTTCCAAGATTGCTTGGTTTTTTCTACCTTATTGTATTTGTTTAATTTTTAATTGT
Organism: Eucommia ulmoides; assembly: GCA_016647705.1. Taxonomy (NCBI): domain Eukaryota; kingdom Viridiplantae; phylum Streptophyta; class Magnoliopsida; order Garryales; family Eucommiaceae; genus Eucommia; species Eucommia ulmoides. The sequence goes on along the minus strand of CM028339.1, from coordinate 12,677,562 downwards.
GCTTTATATTGTTTTTTAATATTTTATGCAAGATAATACTTTTGCTGAAATAAATGTCAATATGTGAGATCAAAGTTTTGAACTTTGAAATTGAGCCACTTGCAGTTTGGTTACATTTGAGTGACTTAGATAATATAAATGTTTAATAGTGACACTTGTTTTTTACTTGTTTATCTGTTCCATATTGTTATCTCATTAGATGGATCAATGTCAATCTCTCAATAATGAGGATGAAGAAAGATCATTAACAAGTGCTACCGAAAATACTGGTAAAAGGGCAACATTTTTACCCAAGTTAACCAAAGATAGAAGTTGCGGTGTGAGAAAAATAGTTGAATACAACGAAAATGGAGTACCAATAGGAACAGTTGCAATAGAGTCCATAAGTTATCTTGGAGTATTGGCTCATAATATGGTTCCAATCAAGTAAGATCGATGGCAGAAGGTAAACCAAGATTTAAAAGACAAGATATGTAGTACTGTGGAGGTAACCCTCTTTAATTTTATATAATTTACACATTTTTCATATTATCTTATATTATGTTATATGAATGGTTTTCAGTCAAGTTATGTTGTTGATCCAAAGTCAAGAAAGATGTGTTAATCTTCGATTGAAGAAAAATGGAGGACATTCAATAAGTATCTTACCAGTACTTATGTATGTCCATTTGAGGCTAACCCTATTGCTCTCAAACATCCATTGAAAAAATATAAGTACATCAAGTAATGCCATTGAGATAAATTTGTTTAAAAGAGATTGACAGAAGAATATAAAGTACTTTTTTGACTTGTTGCTTTATGCATTAGAGATACTATTTTTTATATTGTTACATTATGTATTTGATGTTTGACCTAGACATGTTAAATTTTACATTGTAGAAATTAAGTGAACTTCAAAGAAAAAGACGAGCAAAGAATATATATAACCATCGGTTAAGTCAAAAAGGATATGCTAGACTTGTACAAAAATGTGTTAATTTTCATAAATATAAATTGAATAAGAAAAAAATTCATAGCTCTTATCTTTTGCAATATATTATTTTATATCTTGAAATCATTATGTTTTCCTTCTAGCAACCGGAAGTAGAAGGGAATGAGATTTTAGATAGAAATTTTTATTGGAAGAAAGCTCGATAAAATAAAGCTGGCGAATATGATAATGTGACAAGGATGACTGCCGAAAGAATAATATTTTTCAATTACTATGTGCACTTATTTAAAATATTTTTATTGACTTTATATGTATTTATCATTGTGTATGACAACAATCTCATAGGATAAGTTGACATAAGAGGTTCAAGCTGGAAGTTTACAAATTCAAAGAAATAATGATATTCTTAGCATGGCGTTGGAAAATCCTTAGCACGCAGATCTGGTAAGGGGAGTGGGAGGTTATATGACACCAAGTTTCTATTTTCATATGCCTTATAAAAAGATAAAGAAAGCTGAGTTTGAGGAAAAACAAAAGTTAATGGAGGCAATGTTGTTACAATTGCAAGAAGAACTTCGTGCAATAAAACAACAGGGCGCCAGTAGTCACCCAATGCATGAGTCTGATAATCTAAGCTCTAATACTTTACACAATTATTCGAGACCACTTGTTAAATCCGTGTAAAAAAAAAAAAAAAAAAAACGTTTCAAAAAAGATGAAAATGCACCAAGAGTGATCGTGAAAAAAGTAATTCATTAATTCACACCTTATTACTTTTAGTTTGTGTTTCATATGATATAATGACTCAATTTGAGGTTATAGAAAGAGAGCGAAAGGGAGGAAGTACAATATTATTCGGTTATTTTGTGTAATTTCTTTCTTTTACTATGTTTGTCAGGCATGTTTAGCCCCAATATATGTTAATTATTTTTGAATTAAAGATTAAATTTGTATCTTCAGGCACATGTTATTGCATTATTATATTTTTAATTAGGATCTATACAATAAAGTGTTTTCAGACGGGTTATAAGCTAGTTTTATTATAAAATGTCAATATAATTAACTTTGTGGTGACATTTATTATTAAAATGTCACTATTTAGAAATTATTTTTCTTCATTGACATTTCCCTATAAAGTGTCACTGTAACTAATTATTTGGCGACGTTTTATTATAAAGTGTCAATGTAACTGATTTTTCGGTGATATTTTACAAGTATTACTGTAACTAATTCTTTGGTGGCATTTTATTTATATCACTGTAACTGATTAATTGGTGATATTTTACTAAAAAATGTCACTGTAATTAATTTTTTTTGACATTTTAATTTAAAATGCTACTATAACTAATTTTGTGGTGATATTTATTAATAAAATATCACTAATAACAAAATATTTTGTAAATCTACTGACATTCTTTTTTCAAATGGCACTAAATTAATTTTATGGTATTCTTAGCAAAAATTGTTTTTAAAATACGGTCAATAAATGATATTTTTCTTGTAAATCAATGATTTCTTCTTGATGTTAAATGAAAAAATAAAATATTACAAATCAGAAATTTTTAAATTTCTAGTGTTTTGTCACACCTTATATCTATTAATCAGCTTGGTAAAAAAAATGAAAAAATTAGCAAGTGATTGGCAAATGATCACCGCCTACTAACGTCTGCTTAGGAGCTGTCGGGCTCGAACTGTGACCTGCAACCGAGCAAGGGCATGCATGCAATGTAGGGCAATTCGGGCTTGTCTGCGTACACAAACACCGCGAACCACAGCTTGCAGTCTCACGAGGCTCCTCAATGCTCTAAATGCCCGTCTCGCCTATACATATTTCACACACGCACAAAAAAGTCAAATCATATATGTATATATACTTGAAATATGTAATAGAATAGGAAGATTACATTGATTAGTTTGAAGTTTTGAGTTCTGTACCCTTTTCAATTTGGCTTCTAATATTCTATGTTTTGATTCGATCAAGTTTCCAATTCAGAATTTTTTTTTGTTGGAATTCATAACCCTTTTCAATCAAAAGTGTATCACGTGGGAATCAACCGTCAATTTACAAAACCGATCAATTTTTTAGTATTTTCTAACAATTAGTTACAAGCTATTTTTAAGCTTTTTTTAATTAGGACCTAAACATTTTTATTTTTATTCTTTTTTTTTTTTTCAATCTAATTATCTTCCTTCAAAACATGAGACAACAACAAAAACAAATATTGTGATGTTCTTAGAACTTCAAAACAAATTTTTAGAAACAGAAACACTAATCAAAATGCCTCCCTAGCTAAAGCTACTACTAAGCATTAGAAGACAGTTCGGCAAAACAGATAAAGAAGTTTATGGGAGAGTTTTGAGGAAGTACAAGATGTCCCCTGAAATAAGCTTGGATTTTGACGGCTGCAACATCCTCCTCCGACAGAAGCTGCTCATTTTCATGTTTTGATGAAGACAAATACAATTTGGGTCCTTGGTCTGCAACTGTGGCTTCGCTGAAGCTGGAAGCGACGGTGTTATTGGTGTGGAAGACGACGATGTTCCGGTGAGGAGTTGATCGGAAAAGCTTTCTCCGGACAATGCCAAACCAATGAATACCCATATTAATATTGATTCTGTTCGTGCTCTTTCTTTTGCACCAAACTGGTCGGACAGATTTATTTTACGGGATATATATTCATCATTCAGAAAAAGATGTCAGAAGGATGGTTTTGGCGTAAAGGATGGTGATATGCGCACCATGTATAGATGTATGAGTTGATTTTCCTAACTTGTCAGGCCAAAGAACGTGGTGGGATGATTTCTTACTATTACTACTACTATTAATTTATACCTAAATTAGTAATGTATAAACCAACTTCAAGCAGAATATTTGTCTTTTTTTTAAGTCATGTTTGGTTGGTGTTTATTTTTTTTTGAGTGTTTCAACTTTCACCAAAGGTTTTCAATTTTTACTCCTTTTTTTTTTTTTTTTTTTTTTTTTTTTTTTTTTTTTTTTTTTTTAAATATGGTTGGTGTAGAAAATCTATTTTTTTGGGTTGATTATATCCCTATTGTCATTTTGACTCTTTGTATTTGCGCCCCTTTCACCCATGGTGCCAAATATGGCACAAGTATTGGGTTATGGTATTTTTAACACAAGAGATGACTCAACTGTTGGAGCTCAAAACATGTAAATGACAAAATAATTGGTTATATGATTTAGGGCATTTGAGGACATTCCTCTTGCACATAGCAAAATCTAAACTTTGAGTTACTTAACCGAATCCATATGGTATTTTATTTATTAGAGTATCTTTTCTATTATCTTCAATATTGGATCTCACAATATTCCATACTAAAAAACCGATGTTTTCACGGTGTTTGCTTAGTTCATCCCCCATTAGTTAGTGATGTTGATCGCATCATATTAGTGAATAGGTCTGAAATGCTTAAGCTAAATTAGTTGAAACCTAAGTAATATTTACTCAAAAAAATTAGAAAAAATCTCACTTTTACTATTAAAATTAAAATGAATTACTATTTGTAAGTTCATATTGAGAAAACACCATATATATATTTAGTATTTAAGATAAACTCAAATACATATTATCTTATTACATCAATAACAACGAAATAAATGATAGGCGTAATAAATGAGAGAATATAAATATTATTGATCAACAACATTATTAATATCAACATTATTAATATCAACATAATAAATAGGAAAAAACAAAATGTTGTTGTAAAAAACAATGTGAACAACATAATGAAGGTTAGAGTTTAAAGAGAGAAACTCTCTATTGGGAATCGTACCACCATTTCAAAATTACGGTGTTGTTTCCAACTGTTTCAACGCCGCCTCGCCGGTGAGGGAGTAACCATGTAGAATTGGGAGTTTGAAGCGAGCGGAGGAGTTTAGAGTGATCGTCTGTTGGAGTAGTAAAGAGACGAAGGGTTCGTCTGTGAAAGAACTTGAATCGGTAGTTCAGGTGAGGGATCAAGGCTAAATCTGTTGTTCATCGTCAAGGCAAGAGCAAGTGTTGGGGATCTAATTCAGTGAAACAAGAGAAATTAGAGAGAGAAGCTAGCTATTGGGTAGTGTGACAGCCTGAATTTCATCCTTTAAAATCGTTTCTTTTAGGGGTAAGATTCCGGCGAACGTCGCCGTCGGTGGCTCACCACTTCTGTTCCTGATCCGGCTGTTCTCCATCGCCTTTCTACCGCGCTGCCTGCTTCCGGATCTGAGTCTTTGCTAGTGTTTGTGTAAGGGCGAGATTTGGGTGGTTCGTCTCTGTTTATTTTTTTTTTTTTTTTTCCCGTAATCAATTAGTGGGGTTTCGGGCTGGTGATGCTTGGTCGTTTAGTAATTAGGGGTGAATCAGAGCTGCTAAGTCGAATTCGAGGGAGTTTTGCTTGAATCGCCTGTCGCAATTTGGTTGCCAGACGTCTTCGCCGCTCCCTACAGATCTTCAACGTCCCTGTCTCCTGGATCGGTTCTGCTGCTACGTTTAGCTTCAGATTAGAGAGTGAAAGCGGGAGGAATGGTGGTTCTCTGATTTTTCTTCGGATATATGAGCCCTTGTTCTGAGATTTAGAGGTGTTGGTTCATAAGGTTGCCCTTGTTCTGAGATTTAGAGGTGTTGGTTCATAAGGTTTGTCTGGTCTATGTTTCTCTATTGTTTTTCTCTGCTATGTCTTGGTATCTATTTTTTCCTTAGATTCTGATTGGGTTCAGTGCTAGCGTTATCCTATAGTAATGATTTTCAGAGAAAAGGTTTTGGGGAGAAAGGGGAAGGGGATTATCACTATCTTTGCGGATAATCTTCTGGAGAGAGTTAAAAGTAATTGGCTTAAGCGAGTGTTTCAATGGCATGGTTGTGTGTTGGACGTGTTCATACCAACCAAGAGAAGAGTTTCCACGAATTCTAGATTTGGATTTGTGAGATTTATTTCTCTTCTTGCATCTCAAAGGGCTATAAGAGTCCTTGATGGATTAGTTACTCTTAGAACGAAGTTGAAAGTTCGTTTTGCATCTTTTGGACCGTCTAACCACAGGATTTTTGAGAGGAAAAATGTGTTAAAGAAGATTGATAATGATCTTCCTTCTCTTGAGGATTCGTTTGTTCAAGTACTTGATAAGGGTAGAATTATTATCAACACTAATTCAAAAGATTTTATCGATGACAATATTTCGGTTAATTGTGAAGGTAAAATGTTCACTATTAACATGAAGAACTCGGTGCTACAATCGGGAGCCATCTCAATCATTTGCAAATTGTCAATGAGGTGAAAAGTAATATGAACTCTATTTATTCTATTAAACAATCTTCTTACAAAGAAGTTGTGATAAATGGGGGTATAAGTTAGAAATGTCGTTGTAGGTGTAGTCTCTAAACCTTGTAAAACTTCATTCTTTGTTTGCGAGTAACGTCTTGAAGATTTTGTGGAAAGGGAGGATGAGGTTACTTTGGGCCTTGATCAAAGAAAAGTGATTGAGGGAGAGGTAAATTCCTTTTCAGTAGACACTGTTGAATCGGTATCAAGAACTGTAGTTCAGGGAGTCAAAGATAAAAGTTTGTCAACTTATGGATACTCCAAAAAAGGTTTGGATGAAATCGATGAGATATTCTCTATCCTTGGAGGAATAGCGACTAAAAAGAAGTTGTTCTTCATTCCCAAAAAGAAAGGGAAAAAAAAATTCGTACCTGTTTGGGTATAATAATTTTTATCACTTTACTGGGAAGTGGTAAGACGAGTAAGTCTTTTGTTGAAGTGGCTTTTTTTTTTAGTGGTTGATGATTCAGTAATTTTTTGGCACTTTGTATTCTGGATTGGCATTCGTAGGGTTGGGATTAGCTGGTATTTCCGTGAGTGAAGCGGTTTGAGGAACTTTTTCTGGTTCGCTATTTGGAGAATTGGAGGGAATCGATTTCAGGTATTTTGCTTAAAAGCCTAGTGGTTGCGGTGGGTTGATCCTGGAGGGCTATTTTGTTCCATTGATTTAATTCTTATTTTTTCTTATACAACTATATGTATTTTGTTCTTTCTGAACGGGTGTGGTGTCTTGTGAAGACCCTTTGGAACCTTTGGTTGTTTGCTACAATGTAGCCTGGGATTTTTTCCTTATTAAATATAATTTTGCTTAAAAAGAAAAAAAAAAAAAAAACCATAATGAGTGGAGAATGTAAATGTTACTATAAAATAAATAATTATCATATACTAATTGAATTTTTCTCTAAACTTAAATGGCTACAAGAGTATGAGAATGAATTAGTAATGAGCTATAAAATACCTTTATTATTAATTAAGCCTTGGGCCTTTGGTGGAAGATTGTAAGAGATTCCTAAAGAACAATTACATTCTTCAATTTGCTTTGAGGGAAGAGAACAAATGTGTCAATCTTGCTAGGAAAGACACAGACGGAGGGTAGATCTAAAGATCATGGAATTCCCTCCAGAGGACATGCCTGATCGATCTTGTCTTAAGAGGAGATAGACGTTGAGGCTTTTGATGGCTACACATAGTCCTTTCTTTTTTCTTTTTTCTTTTGTGTACCAAAAAAAATAAAATAAAATAAAACTATTTCTATTTGTGGAATCTCCCAAAATAGACATCTATATAATAAGTTAGGTCAATTCTAAAGAGAACCAACTAATTTTTATTTTGGGCCGTTTGATCATCCTAACCCACGGATAAAAAGAAAACTGAGCCGCCATACAGGTTTCCTCTCTAAACCTCTCCATATCTATTCCCAAATTCTCATCTCTGTCTCCTTGACCACCCCCACATGCAAAACGCTACACCTATTCTTTCAAACCTTTCTTACCATCGATTTCTCCATTCTGCTATCAACCATCAGCTGTCGCAGCCGAACCATCAACAACTCACCCCATCGTCGAACCATCAACAACATTTTCTATTTCATACGCTCTCCCCTCTCTCACTACCTGGCCCAGTTCTCTCCCCCTCTCAATCTCCCCCGTCTCAGCTCTATTCACTCCCTCTATTTGCAACAACCCTATGTTTTTTTCCTCCTCCATCATTCGACACTCTCATTTTTCATCATTGCCTTTCCACATTCGATAGACCCCATCTCAGCTGTATTCTCTCCCTGTATTTGCAACCCATCTCCAAACTTCCATCCTCCTCCATTATTCGCCACGCTCTCTTTTCATCATCAGATGATGTCTCGCTTATTTTCTCTCAATTTTGTGCGATTCATTTTCCATTTCCAAATTTTAGTTGCCTCGGCCAATTAACGACCGCCAAGACCATGTCAGAACCTAACGCATCGCAGGCACCACCTCCGTCTGCTCAACACCTCGCTTCTACAGTCGTTGCCAACTCGCCATAACGTCCATCTTTTTTTTTTTTTAAATCTCGAAACCGCAGTTATCAACACCACCAGTCACTGATAATATTCCCGGTAAGATTTCACTCTTTCTTTTTAATCAGATTCAGAATTCTTGAATGGGATTTATACAAAGCTTTGCATTTGTTTATAATTCCCCACCTTTTGGTATTTTCTATTTTAGATTTGTTGAATCCAAAAGGAGAAGCATGAAGTGCATAAATCTGAAATCGATTTTTTCTTTTATTAGATTTATATAAATCTAAAATCTTTTTTTTTAGGTACAACTTTTGGTAATTTCGAATGACATGTTTGTTGTTTTTAACATGTAATATATGTTCTTCTATATTTGTTAATTCTTTCTTCTAGAAACTAAAATTAGTTACAACTGGGTATTAGTTGAATTATTGATTTCATATTTTTGTTTCTTCAAGTTTCGTCCTCCTGATGAGGTGGAGTCATTGGTTGAAAATTATTCAGGTGAGATGTACTAAGTCCTGGGGGACTGGCCTGCTATGTCCAGAATCCTACTCCTCAGGGAGTGTATCTGTAGAAGGCTCAGATTGCAATTTATCCCGGTGAAACCCCTCCGACGTGGTAATCAGTGCTCAGATAGAAAAAGGTACAATAATGCAGCAAGTAAACAAATGAACCCGCGCGTAATGTAAAACTTATTCAAGTGTACCTCGGGCTTACACAACCCCCAATATATATAGGAGTTAGAAATGATTAGTCGGGTCTAAACATGGTTAATTAGTCGAAAACCTGTGTTTAACTGATAATCTGGGGGCATTTAGGAGATAATCGTTGGGTTTGGACTTTTGGGCTCATCTAGCGAAACCCGCGGATCTTTGTTATGCCTATAGTGAAAATGTTGGCGATAGTGGATACGGGGCCGCCAAGGCCCAGGTGTTGATTCGAAAAAGCCAAAAAATATGCTCACCAATATCTATTTAGAGAGCATGATTAATGGACAACATGATAGATTCATTCACTTAGGGTGCTAACCCGACAACAGTTTTCCAAATAAAGTATATGATACTTTACTGGATTGACTTTAGTGCTAGTGAAAGAATGTTAGGGTATAGACAATCTTAGGCTGGCTTATTTCTAGAAATAATCTCAAGTTTAAATAATCAAAAAGGATAAATTGGCATTTCACATACTAATATGATATTTTACATATCACCATGTATGTCTTATATAGTTGTTAAGATTCCTAGAATATTCGATTGAAGTGTCTTAACTTTTTAATGAGATTAAAAATGAGTGAGATCTAATACACTTTATGATTGAATATACTAAAACGTTCTTGGTTGTAGGATTATTAATTGGTACTTAATAATTTGGATAAATTGGCTTGTGATTTTTTTTTTCTCTATTGAGAATGATGAATCTCAAATCTATCGATACAAAATACAGTAAAAACAAACAAGGGGGCTTGTTAAGTGGTAACGAGTGCCTGAACGTGACCATAACATGATATTTTATGTGGGTTGTATTGCTTAAGGTCAAAATAGAATGTTGGAGTTATAATAGTGCATGTAATCTTTTGACTTAAGGTACTATTTGTCATATGTATGCGCTCATATACTTTGATAATACTAACTGTTGCACTCTAACCACAAGACTTCAAAGATATTCGTTGCGTATTGTGGACATACATGTGATTATTAGAGTAAGCAACAAAGGATCTTTCACCTTTTACCAAAAGAGAATTGTCCTATGTGATCAATCCTTATTTACTTAAAGTCTTTGGTCAAAGCAGTATGATGATTAGAATAAAGTACTTCTAATTGGTATCAAAAAGTAAATTAGTGATCTGAGACATATAATCGAACTAGGAGTTTTGATTTTATCCCAACTTGTTAGTTCTTTCGGGACATAGAGGTGGAGATATCGGATTGCATGGTAATTAGGACTAGGCGGATTCTCTGATTAAATTCTTATGAACTGGATATAATTATGACATATAGGTAGACGTGACTCATAATTGATGTAGATGACGTAAAAAAATGTTCTTTATAAGGACAAAATTGGAATTCTTCTAATTTTAATTGATTAATTAATTAGTAAATTAATTAACTAATTAACTAATTAATTGTTTCTAACCATCTATCTTTTGATAACCTAATGGGTCACACATAATGGAGAATGAAGTTTGAATAGTCCTTGAAAAAAGAATGTATAGTAATGTCGAACTGTTTAGAAGTTCAGAGACCAATATGCAATATAAAATAAGAGTATGGCATTTTAGCCTAGATTTTTTTTATAAAGAGGCAACCATATGAAGGGTCGCCTATCTCTTGACTTGGCCAAATTTTCGACTGACTTCATTTCTTTCTTTATTGTACTATTGATTTGATTCTTCCTAACACCTAGAATCAAATCGAATATACCTTAGATCTGTAGATTTAGAATACAATTCCTAGAAAATCAGCAGGCATCATTTAAATGGAGTTCTTCATGTGGATATTGTTGACATTTGTGCCACTATTCAGAGATCACTACTTGTACAGAGATCAGATTTTGCCGCTGTTTCTTCACGCCTCGAAAATTACCAGTTATGAGGCTAAAGCGCAAGAAGAAGGTATAAAATTTAAGATTTTGCCGCTGTTTCTTCACGCCTCGAAAATTACCAGTTATGAGGCTAAAGCGCAAGAAGAAGGTATAAAATTTAACATGATTTAATCTTTATTTTATTTATTGTTTAGGTTTATCATAGATTTTTTTGAACTTACGAAATTATTTGTAAAAGTTATTTTATTAAAAAAAGATTGAATTCTCCTTCGTTCACACACACACACATATATAATTTTCTTCAGTTACAATGGATTAATTATAAATCAATGTACATATGATTAAACTATGCTTTTTTACTTCATTCATACCTTGTTATTCTTTTCAGGAACATAAGATAGAGAGACTATACTATATAGGAATCATAATTGAGAGACTTCTGTCACCTAGACATGACTGTTATACGTAGATAGATGTAACTCGCAATCGGAGAGATTCCTTGGTAAAAGTGTTTCTCTTGGAAGGGAAGTTTTTGATTTGTTATAATTTTAATTAGTTTATTAGTTAATCAATTTTACCATCCAACTTTTGGTATGAACTTAGAAAAAAAATTGTAGGTTAACATTAATTGAATAAATTATTTTACAAAAAAATAGGTTAATAAATAGTCTATTATTTAAGTAGGCCAAATGATCAGTGATTATATTTTGATTTGAGTTGTGGCATCTTTTATGTAGAAGTCTAGTTAAGTGGCAAGTGTAGGTTTAGGATTTCATTGAAACCCGTTATGGGAAGGTCTAACGAGTTACCCCAATATATATAACTAGATTCTCTCCCTAGTTTAGATTAAGGGTTTCTTTCCATTGAGAGCCGCCACCACAAAATCTAGATCATAGGAAGGAAGACATAATTAGTAATCCGCTGCGATAGATTCAATCTTCTACGATGGCCCAAACAGATACGTATTCGATTAACGTTCTTTATTATTGTGTCCTAATAATCATGTATGCTTTAGATTATTGCTTAATTTCGTTTTATTGTGATTATGAGATGTAAGCAACATATGGTATCAGATCCTACATACATGATTTAGAATCGGTAATTATTTTTTAGAATTTTTTTTTTAATTTTCTGTTCTTAAACAAAATAGAAACTTGCGAACATGAATTTATGTGATTTTTTTTGTTTAGATTAACTGTGAAATCTTAGGGTTTTTATTTCTCTTGATTCAAGCCTTAATTTGATATATTATACATGCTATTCGGTTTCTTAATCAGATAGTATTTCGTGGTTGAAGTTTCAATTACAAACCCTAGAAAACTCCCGAAACTCAAATTTGGGGCCATGATTTCATGTAATTTTTTGTTTCGATTAACTGTAAAACCTTAGGTCTTTTATTCCTTTTGATTCAAGCTTTAATTTGATATATTACACATGTTATTAGGTTGTGTAATCAGAAAGTATTTCGTGGTTAAATTTTCGGCTTCGAAACGCTAGTAAAATCGAGATTCATTTTTAAAATCGAGGGATATAGACGTAGTTTTGATTCAATTAAACATCATAGAAATATTTTAAATTAGTATTAGGCTTAAACTCATATAAGAGTCAGTGAAAATAAAGGTTAATATCGAGTTTTAAGTTTTTGGCCATGGAAGAGTGAGAAAACCTGAAACCGCGACATGTGTTTGATGTTTAATGATATTTCTCTTAATTTTTATTTAATTATTTGTTATAGTCATGTTAGAAATACATAAGTGTACATAAACCTATAAAATGTTGGAGAAAACGGCGCGTTTTAGAGTTTTGCACAACCGGGTCGGGTTGACCTAGTTCAGACCCGATTAGAGGTTGAAAACAACCTCCAGCCAGGCCTGATTCCCCCCATGTGCGTAACAGGAGTGCGGGGGAGGGGGGGGGGGAGGGGCGCGTGAGCCTCTTTCATGACCCATTTTGGGTCTTTTTTTTCTTTTCTTGTACACTTGTTTTTCTGCCCTTTAATTTTATGTAAAATTTATTTGATTTTTTTAGGATTAAAATAATTTTTAGTTAATTATTACTTATTATGTGATTTAATTTGCTTAAAATTATTTTTAGGTATGATTTTTTGTTGAAATTTTACTGAAATTATATTGGATGATTTGAAATAGGATTGTAATACTCACTCTCCCTAAATTAAGATTTATTGATGTATACTCTCCTAAGTAGTTTTAAATCACATAAAACTGGTTTAATAATTAGTTAAAAAATATAGTAAAATTGTTATTTAAATTCTTACAACTATAACTGCTCGTTGATCATTGATAGTACATTTTGCGATATACTTCATCTTATTTTGATCATATGCATATATATTGCTTATATGCGTTGTCGTGGTTGGGCAATATTATCAAATTTTTTTAATTTGAAATGGTTACTTATGAACTGTTGAGGTTAATTTTACCAAAGTAATTTAACCAATATAGTTTGTAAGTTTTTAAGTTCCTATTTTGTTGATGAGAAAATTTAGATTAATTTGTACATTCACTTGCCCAAAGGGGATTATTGTGCATATTAATTTATTTACATGAAGATATTATGTAAAATAAATAATTTGATAAATTTGTTTGCCCAAAGGGAATAAATTTTGAAAGATTATTTGTTTCATTATATTTTGAAGAAAATATTTGGATTTGAAGGTCGATCTGCCCAAAGGGGATAAATTTTTAAATGCATAGATTTTTCTTATTTTGTTGATCCTCATGATTAAAGAATAATTGTTTATTGTAGATTCTACCAAAAGGGGAGTTTATGATAACCTGATTGATTTTTATATTGTATAGTTTCTGCTTAATTAAGCATTTTTCCCTATTGCTCACAATTGATCAAAGTTGCAATTTTTTTGTGAAAAACAGATTCTTCTGCTGTAAACAACAATAACGTCACTATTGAAATTCTAAATGGGTCAAACTATAAGAAATAAAAGTTAGACATAGAATTCACTTTAGGAATAATGGACTTGGATTGATGAGAGCACTGAAGCTATGAAAGCTCATTATGCAAATTGGAAAAGGTCAAACCGTTTGAGCCTCATTTAAATCAAAAGGTCCATTACTGAGTATCTCCTTGGAGGAATACCTAGGAGCAAAAAGGCTAAAGAATTTCTCATTGCTGTGGAAAACTTATACCAGACATTGGACAACGCTGAGGCTGGGTATTTTATGGACGGATTGATGAATATGAGGTACGATGATACAAAAGGCGTTCACAAATTCATCTTGAGAATGATGAATCTTCAAACTAAATTGAAGGCAAAAAACATTCCACTTCCCGATACGTTCATTATTCATCACGCTCTTAACTCTCTGTCAGCTTCTTTTAGTGAAATCAAGACTGCCTACGACACGCAGAATCGAACTTGGAGTGTAAACGATCTGATCACGAAATGTGTGGCTGAGGAAGAAAAGTTGAAAAGATAAATGAATGAATCTGCTCATTTTGTTACCCTTAGGAAGTCGAATAATCAGAAGAGGAGTGAAAAGGCTAGAAATCCCAACTTCCACGGTCACAAAAAAAGTGAGAGTGAGAAGCAGAGAAATGGAAATATCAAGAACAAAGGCATTAAGTGCTTTCACTGCAACAAAGAGGGTTGATTACTTTAAGTTTAATAACTGGCTAGAGAAGAAGAAAGAATAGGGTATGTTATCTGCCTATGTCTGTTTTGAATCTAATTTAGTTGATGTTCCTTTAAATTCTTGGTGGCTTGATAGTGGTGCTACCGTTTATGTTGCAACTTCTTTATAGGGGATAAGAAACCTGAGAAAGTCAAGTGAGAAAGAGTCAAAACTTAAAGTTGCTAGTGAATCGGGATTGGTGTTGATCACGTTGGGATTGCTTTTTTAGATTTAGACTCTGGTTTTCAGCTTATTTTGGACAATATTTTCTGTGTACCTTTGTTTAGAAGGAATTTAGTTTCCTTTTCAGTACTTGATAGAGCTAGATATTATTTCACTTTTTCAAATAAAAGAGTTGAGATGATTTATGACTCTAAAGTGGTTGGCAATTGTGTTTTATTTGATGGGCTTTATAGATTGTCATTGTTATTTGCATATTCTTACAATGTTGAAAACATTGTTGCTAAAAGATCTTTGACTAAGAAAAGATCTTCGCTATTCTGGTATAAGCGTTTAGGGCACATTTCTAAGGAACGAGTCCTCCTTTTGATTCTGATAACTCAGAAGTTTGCGTTGATTGTGTAAAAGAAAAAACTGACCAAGATCAAGAAGAAGGATGCTACTCGTAGTTAGAGTTTGTTGGAAATTATTTATACAGACATTAGTGGGCCTTACTCGACTACCTTGTGTGGTAACAAGTACTTCATTATATTCATTGATGATTTCTCCAAATATGGCTATGTTTATTTAATCAAAGAAAAGACAGATGCTCTTGAAATGTTCAAAATCTTCCAAACTGAAGTTGAAAAATAGTTGGGGAAAGTCATCAAGATTGTGAGATCTGATCGAGGTGGTGAGTATTATGAGAAACATAGTGATGTAGGACAACAGATGGGGCCTTTTGTAAGGTACTTGCAGGATAATGGCATTGTTGCTCAGTAATTATACCAAGAAATCCTGAACAAAATGGCGTAGCAGAGAGGCGCAATCGCACTCTTATGAAAATGAAGAGAAGTATGATGAGCAGATCGAATTTTCCAAAATACTTACGAGGTGAAGCCATCAAAGCAACAACCTACATTCTGAACTACTTTCTTAGCAAATCAGTGTCTAAAACACCGTTTGAATTGTGGACGAATAGAAAACCCAGTTTGAATCATTTCAGAGTATGGGGATGTCCTGCTGAGGTGAAGCTCTACGATCCTTCTATGAAGAAGTTAAATTCGAGAACTATCAGATGCTACTTTATAGGGTATCCTAGTCACTAAAAAAGATACAGATTTTATTGTTCGACTCATGGCACTAGAGTTGTTGAATCTCAAGTGGCAAAATTTTTGGAGTTGGATGTTGCTGAAGTCATTCTCTCTCATTTCGGTGGAACCCATTGATGTTGTTTCTTTGCCTTTATCGGCCTCAAAAGTCATCTCTTATGATGGAGCTATTGATCAAGGGATTCAGCGAGGTATGGATATTGCCACTCTCTCTACTGCTAAAGTAACACCTATTAGATATGAGATCCCTCTTACTAATGAGCTTGCGAATGAGTCATCTTCTCAAGTACAAGTAAGGAGATCGCAAAGAACTAGAAAGACTATCATTTCTAACGACTACTATGTTTACCTTGGAGAGGGAGAATATGATATTGGAGAAGAGATGGACCCGACTACTTATCATGAAGCTCTCAATAGGGATCAGGCAAATGAATAGTTAATTGTCATGGGAAATGAGATGCAGTTTATGTTAGACAATGATGTTTGGAAACTTGTTAATCTTCGCAAGAGATATAAACCCATTGGATGCAAATGGGTATTCGAGACCAAGAGAGACAACAAAGGGAATGTTGAAAGATTCAAGGCTTGACTGGTTGCTAAAGGGTATACACAGCGAGAAGGCATTGATTTCACAAATACTTTTTCACTAGTTTCTACCAAAGATTCATTTAGGCTAATTATGGCGTTGGTAGCTCATTTTAACTTAGAGATTCACCAAACGAATGTCAAGACAATTTTTCTCAATAGAGATTTGAGTGAGGAAGTCTACATGTCACAGCCTGAGGGATTTAAGGAAAATGGAAAGGAGAATATGATATGCAGATTGAAAAATTCCATTTATGGTCTCAAGCAAGCTTCTCGACAGAAGTACTTAAAATTTGACAAAATTTTGACATCTTTTGGTTTTGTAGAAAACAAGTTTGATTAGTGCGTCTATATGAAAATTAGTAGGAGCAAGTTCATTTTCATGATTTTCTACGTTGATGACATCCTACTTGCTAGTAGCGATGCGAATCTCCTGAATGATACCAAATGTATTTTGTCTATTAATTTTGATATGAAAGATCTCGGAGAAGCATCATTTGTTTTAGGTATTGAGATTTATCGTGATAGATCTTGAAATCTTCTTGGACTATCTCAGAAAGCCTATATCGATCGTGTGCTTAAAAAGTTCAATACGCAGACGTGCAAGGCAGGTGATGTACCTATTGTGAAGAGGGATAAACTCAACAATGAATAATGTCTAAAGAATGATTTGGAAAAGGATGCCGTGAAGACTATTCCTTATGCCAGTGCAATTGGTAGCCTGATATATGCACAAGTATGTATAAGACCTGATATCGCCTTCATTGTTAATGTTCTTGGTATATATTTGTCAAACCCTGGGCATGATCACTAGATTGCTGCAAAGAAAGTTATGAGATATCTACAAAGAACAAAAGATTTTATGCTTATGTATAGGAGGGTTGATAATCTCGAAGTAAATGGGTACTCAAATTTTGATTTTGGTGGTTGTTCAAACGATCGCAAATCTACTTCAGGATATATTTTTTTTCTATTGGTGGATCCATTTCATGAAAAAGTGTCAAACAAAGCCTAATTGCATCTTCGATTATGTATGATGAATTTGTGGCTTGTTATGGTGCATCATCTCAAGCTGTTTGGCTATGAAATCTGATCTCAGAGCTACGGGTTGTTGATTCCATCTCTCAACCCATTGTGATTTATTGTGACAATAATACAGCTGCATTCTACTCCAAGAATAATAAGATCAGTATGAGTTCCAAGTATATGAAAATTAAGTA
The DNA here is from genome assembly GCA_016647705.1 of Eucommia ulmoides. Taxonomy (NCBI): domain Eukaryota; kingdom Viridiplantae; phylum Streptophyta; class Magnoliopsida; order Garryales; family Eucommiaceae; genus Eucommia; species Eucommia ulmoides. The sequence goes on along the minus strand of CM028339.1, from coordinate 12,660,049 downwards.
CCTTATAGTCAATGACTTAGTAAAGAAGTGAGATGTCATGATCGAGCATATAAGAATTGAGTCTATACTTGCTAATCCTTTAACCAAATGTTGAAGGCTCAAAGCGTTCAAGCAATATATTATGAATATGAGTATGATTGAGTCTTTTGATTATCTGATTTAGTGAGAGTTTTTGTATTTTCTTTTATTTCATTAATTCTTTTGTGACCACTATTGTTATGCATTTTGCAAAAGTGAAATTTATTTGATGATCATCATTATTGCATATTATATTGTTGCATATCATATTATTTGAATTGGTTATACAATATGGTATCTTAAGATATTGTGCCTTAAGAATTACAGTTGTATATTTTTTGTTGTCATAGATCACTATTTTGAGATATCGTAATGTATTGTTAGTGACAGATGATTTGTTAAAGTCAAGCAATTTCATATTGTTGAGAAATTACAGCAATTTCATTTTATTAAGAAACTGCAATTAACAATTTCATTTTATTGAGAAATTGTAATTACAATTTCATTTTGTTGAGAAATTATAATGAGAACCAATAAAAATAATACATATTGATAATGATCACATGTTGACATTGGTTTCTTACTACATTATTGAGTTTATAATCTATGTCGGTATGATTATAAGTATTTGTGAGTATAAAAGGTCTTACATTTGTTGAGATTAATATATAGACTATCATAATCCAATATTAAGATCATATTGGATCAGATAAGTTTATCAAGATACTACTTATAGACTATCATTTATTTACACACAAAAAAAAAGTGTGGCCACACAAATATAATTTTTTTTTGTTATTAACCTGAGAGTCTTGTTTTTAAAATTAAATGTATTTAATTAATATAGTCCAAGTGGGAGAATGTTAGAAAAAAAAATTGTGGGCTAACATTAATTAAATAAATTGTTTTACAAAAAAAGGGTTAATAGATAATTTATTATTTAAGCAACTCAAATAATCAATAATCATATTTTGATTTGGGTTGTGGCGTCTTTTATGTAGAAACCCAGTTAAGTGACAAGTGTAAATTTAGGATTTCGTTGAAGCCCTTTATGGGAGGGCCCAACGAGAAATCCTAGTATATATAACTAGGTCTCCTCCCTAATCTAGATTAAGGGTTTCTTCCCATTGAGAACCGCCACCACAAAATCTAGTTTATAAGAAGGAAGACTTAGTAAGTAATCCGCTGCGATAGATTCAATCTTCTGCGATGGTCCAAACAGGTACGTATTCGATTACTGTTCTTTACTGTTGTATCCTAATAATCATGTGTGTTTAAGATTGTTGCTTAATTCCATTTTATTGTGATTATAAAACATAAACAACACCTAATGGGTCAAATACAATAGAAAATAGAAGTTGAGAAAGTCTTTTAAGAAATAATAGGTAGTAATGTTGAACTATTTAAAATTTCGAGACCAAGGTGCAATTATAGAAATATGCGGTCCAGGGTTTTGCACCATAGACAATACTCATAAATAGGGGAATCCATAGTGGCCACCCCTATCAGATAAAATTCGTCCAACTTCATTTTCGGCCTCCTCATTCTTTTCATCTTCGTACAATTCTTACTACTACCTAACATGAAAACATAACTACCTTAAGATATTTAGATTAGAATTGAATTTTTAGATAATTCAAGAACATTATCCCTAGAGCTTTCAATATGGATACTGTTCGATACAAGAAACTTGTGTTGCTTCTTGGAGAATTTTTTCTCTGCTGTCGGAACGAGGTCATATCTAACCGCTCTTGGAAGAACCTTCTTAAATCACACATCGAGAATTACCAACTTCGAGACTAAGGCGTATATCCATTAAATTAGGATCATTTAATTTTTATTTGTTTTATGTTGATACAGATAGATCCGACTTTAAGGAGCATAATATTAAATTTGTTCTATTTTTTCGCTGCACAAATCTAGTCAACAAAGTTGAACTAAATAACAATATCTAAGTTAAGGGGAATGACCAATTGCCTATGCGCATGTGAATGTAATTTTGTGAGTCCACCCATTAGCTTGCACTTGCTTTATATAAGAAGATTAACTTCTTCATTTTTGCATTCAGTCGACGTGGATATGACATTTGCAAGCCTTACTCTATCTCTTTTGTACTTTGAAAATGTATTTTGAAAAAATACATCCTCATCTATTTTACCCGTACCTAAAGAAACGAACTACAAAGGTAACCTTAATTTGAAAAAAAAAAAAAAAAAAACTAACTGATTTGATTATGTAGCCAATTAAACAAAAATATCAACCCTAATATTCAACATAAAATTATGAACAAAGACAAAGAAAATAGTTTGAATATACACCCCCATCTAATCTATTATAATAACATATTTTGCTACTTAAAAAAAAAAAAAAAAAAAACATGGTACGTCATTTTTTGCTCTTTTTTTTCTTTCTATTTTATATCAATTTATTTTAGTCCTCCAATTAGTCCTAGTTGATATTAATAACATGTTTGATATGAACTGAAAAGTTAAATAATTAGTTCATACTAATTTAAAGACTAAAAAATAAAAAGAATAGGGATAAAACAAAATTTAAGTGATTTATTTTAAGGATAACTCAATACTTTTTCAAAAATATTTTTATTTTAATTTTAGGAAAAAAAAAAAAGGCGTGAAAAACAAATAAGAGAGAAATGAGAGAATTGAATATCTATCCTATAAAGACAAAGATAGAAAAAAAAGATATTGGATGTAAGTTTGATAGTCAATCTTGTAATCTTACATTTTATGGCTTCTATCAATAAAATATTCATATCTCAAATATTAATAAAAGGTGTTTTCAACATTATTGTTTAATCATATCATTATTACTATAGACCTTGGTTGTTAATTAAGTTGTAGTGTCTCAACTCATTAATATAATTAAAAGGTAGAGACCAAAGGCATGCATTTGGTAACTTGATACTTTTAATTGTTTTTGGTCGGTAATGCGTTGTTGAAAACTGATCTTCAATATTTTTGGCTATTTTGTTATGTTGTTTTCTCTTTAAGAGCGGTGGATCTCAAATAATTAGTATGAAATATTAGAACAACTACAAAGGGACTTACTAGTGTAGTAAGATACCGAACGTAACCATGATTGACACCTACATGGTAGCTTACTCAATATCAAAATAGGATGTCCAAGGGGTGTGATTGTATTTGTGATTTTTTGGCTTGATGTACTGTACATTACATATTTGGATTGTTATGCTTTGATAATACTAAGTGATGTACTCTAACTACAAGATTTTAAAGATATTCTTTAGGTATAGTAGAACATATATGTGAATATACGAGTATACGAGATAGGATTTATCACTCTCAGTAGGGAGAGATGTGTCAGACATGATTCAATTTAAGATAATTCATCAAAACCTTTGGTCAGGAGTAATGTGACGATTGTGATGAGATTTTAATTGGTGTTCCAAGAAATTACATTATTAATCAAAATTCATATGATTAGACTAGGTTTTTTTTTACTATTTCATACCCTATTAGACCTTTTGGGAACACAAAATAGAGAGATTGTATTATACGAAAATCATACCTATGGAGTTTCTCTTGGTAAAATTCATGCTAACTGCAGATGACAGTGATATGGGGGTAGATGTGACTCACAATTAGAGGAAATGCCTTAGGGAAAAGTGTTTTATTTTGAAATGATAAAATTCGATTTGCTCAATTTTAAACGATTAACTAATTAGTAAATTAATTAATTAATTAATTAATTTCACTATCCAACTTTTAATATAAACCTAATGGGTCAAACACAGTGAAAAATGAATGGGTGTAATTTGAACTTTAGAAGTTTGGGAGCCAAAGTACAAATACATAAAGGAGTCCAAAGTTTTGAACTCTATACAGATCTTATAAGTAAAAAGAGATCATATGGTTGCCTACTACTAGAAGATTTCGCCCCTATGAATTTTGGGCCAAGCCTCCTGTTTGTCTAAGATTTTTTATTTTTTGTATTCTCACATTCATTGAGTTGAATCTTACTAACACCTATATTCAAATTAGACATATTCTAACTTCTTGGAATTAGAATCAGATTATTTAAAAATCTCAAGAACATTTTTAGTTCTAAAGTTTTCTGTGTGGATACTGATAGAAATAATATGCTTGTGTTACTTCTAAGAAAATCATTAACAATCGTTGATTATTGATCATGTTCAGTCACTCTTAGAAGAACCTACTCAAATCACGTTTAGAGAACTACCAAATTTGAGACTGAAGCGTTGGAAGAAGTATTGTTTGAATAAATATAATTTAATTTTGCCTTCTTTTATAGTTTTAATGTTAATATAGTATATCTTAGATTAGAAGAACAAGATATTAAATGTGATTTAAAAAAAAATATATTTTGCTGCATTAATCTAGTGATTTTAATATTCGGTTCTTTTAGAAAATGCACGTCTTATTTTTGTTTGGGTGAAAATCTAATTTTTTTTTTCAAAATAGAAAAAAAAATAAAAAAAATTAAATATCATATAACAAAAATTAAAAGTGAAAGCCTAAACTTTCAAATGAATTAGAGTTCACCAACTCTATTTTCCTTCCTTCTCATAATTTTGAGTACATTTTAATTATTGAAATTATTTTTCAATTAATTTAATTATCATAATTCTACCAATTGAATGCTTTTATGTGTAAGTATGTCAAAAGTTTTCATTATTTTATTGTCATAATCCCACTAAAAGTTTTACATTAATTTCACATAACTCCACTAATGGTTAGAATTTGGGAGGACTACAAAATGTTCTCTATATATAAGGATTCTTTTTTTTTTTTTTTTCATACCATAATTGCACATTCTTTAGAATTGTCTATATATATATATATTCTTTTGTTTATTCTTCAAACTTTTGCTATTACCAATACCTTGACAATGTATTTGCCAAAAAAATGACAATTCTTGTCATTTAATTGTAAAACAATAAGTTCAAGTTATGTGAAATTCTTGAAATGAGGATTTCGAGATTGAGATTGACGTTGAGACCGAAAGAGCCAGATAATAAGGTGACATGTCCATCTAACTTTGAGAAATTTATTCATCATATTTATTTTTCTTTGTTTTTTCGCATGAAATTTAGGTTTGATTTGTGTATGAAGCTCGGGTTTTATTTGTTATATGTATTTCATTTATTGGCTTAAAGTTTTATTAATATTGTCATTTTATTTTATTTTATTTTAGGGAATGGGTACATGATATTATCGAACATCATAGTATGAAATAAAACGATTTATCTTTTATAGATTATACAATTAAATTCAGATACCCTATTAAAATACATAAATTATGAACTAAGTCATATATCTTGAAATTTCATGTATTAAGTAACTTAGCAATAAAATCTGAAATGATGATATTTGTTGGATATTATTTTATGCAATTTTTAGGGACTCATATTGTATTGTGAAAAAAAATAATGTATCTATTAAAAAAAAACTTAAATTGAAAGAAACAACTCATAATTTATTGAACGTCTACACTAAAAAAATTTAACTCAATCATTTTATTTCATCTAAAAATTTAAAAAATATGAAATACATCGGACAACTGTAATAATCTGATTTAATCTATATCTTTGGAATATTACACTTGAGAATGAATAAGTCCTCACAATTTTTTATTTTTTTTTAATTCTCTTTAATTTCTCTTTTTTAACATTTTATTTTGTTTAAATGAGTTTTAAGCATTATCTATCATTAATATAATAATTTTAGTGACTTTAATTAGTATATACTACTACCATATGGTTCAAAAAATTTTAAAAGTTTTCTTATATTTCAAATAATGAGATTTTTTATTTAAATAAAAAATAATTTTTTTTTATGACAAATAACAAAAAAACAATGAATGATTCGCTTACTAGACTTTTTATTTTTTAAAAATAGTATTTTTTTTTTCATGTTTTTATATTTTTTGTTTCTCATATAAATGTTGACAAGAGTAATTAAAAAAATATGTTTTATGAAACAAGTTTTATATACAAAATGAGCTTAAAAATGACAAACAATTGAAAATAACAATTAAAAAAATTCATAAACCCACAATTTTTTAACTTTAGTGAAACACTTACTAAATAAATTCTCATATGAATACTTCACCAAATAATTTAAAAAAATAACTAAATGAAATAGTTTATATATAATAAAATCCCTTCTCTTAATTCTCCTTAATTTCTCTCTCTTTTAACATTTATTTTGTTTAAATGGATTTTAAGCATTATTTATCATTAATTAACATAACAATTTTAATGAATTTAATTGTTATTTATTATTACATGTTTAAAGAATTTTAATTTTTTTTTATATTTGGAATAGTGAAAATTTTCATTTAAATAAAAGATATTTTTTTTTATAATAAATAACAAAAAATCATGAATGACTCACTTACTAGACTTTTTATTTAAAAAAAAAAATTATATTTTTTTATTCTTTGTTTCTCATATAAGTGTTGATAAAAGTAATTAAAAAAAAAAAATTTATACAACCAATTTCATATCATATCATATCATAGAAGAGAACCTAAAAGTAAAAGTTCAAGCCTTCAAATAAATTAAATCTCTCCAACACTTTTTTCCTTCTTTCTTGAGATTTTGAGTATATTGAATTATTAAAAGTGTTTTTTTTAATTAATTTCATTGTCACAAATCCACTAATTAAATTTAGTTTTTAAAATTGAGTTTGAACTATTCATTGTCTCTTCCACTTCCTTTTATATTAACGTTCCAACTTTTTGAGATTTCACCAACACAAATTTTTTTAGGATTTTTTAATTAGACATCCAATTCTATACTTGATATTTGAATGGGCCCCAAACACTTTAGCCCATAACATTAAACACCCAAGCAATTAGTTTAATTTTGAGAAAACCCCATTTCTACATGCACAATACTCACGAGCGGCTTGGGATTGCAATTACTATTTAGGTATTTTTGGAAAATGGCATCAAGATAAATAAGGCAAATCCAAGTAATTAAACCTTTGAAGCTATGAAAATGGAAGATTTTGAAATTGCTATTACCATATTCCATGCCATAAATCGCAACAGAGGCGAGGGCGAAGGTGAAGACGGTGATAGGAAAATCCCTAAATTGCGAAACCCATTCCCACGTCGACAGGTGGTAACGATGGCGATGAATTGGCAGAGACGATAGCAACTTCAGTGATGGGAGAAACTTTGGCGACGGCAGCGATTTCGGTGGCGACTGTAACGATTTTGGGGGCGACGACAGCAACTTCAGTGACGGGAGCAACTTCGGCGACGACAGCGATTTCGGTGGCGATGACAATAGATTGAACGGCGTGGTTGAGTAGCAACCCAAGAGTTACAGGTTTCGATCTTTAATCAATTTCCAATTTCAAACCTGTTTCGAATTTTGAAAAATTAGGAACATAAAACAAAGACCATTTCTCGATTTTTGCTTTTGCTACTGGTTGGATTATTTTTTTGAAATCATGAAAATCATCTTCTTCATTATTAGTCCATATAGCTATTGATAGTGTTTATATTGGTTTCTCCCGTTTTTAGAATAAATCACTGGAATCATTGAGATTAATTTAGTTGCAGTTTTTTGTTAGTTTGTGGAGCTTGATTATCAGAATATTTAACTAAGTTCTTCGGCCAAGATATAGCATAGCCCCAACGCGCCCACACGTGAACATATTAATGTACAGTTTATAATTGGTTCAATATTGCTATACAGTTATAATTGACTGAATTTTTACTGTTCAATTATAATTTTTTGAATTTTTTGTTGAATAATTAACTGATTGAGAATGTTACTGTACAGTTATAATTAACGAATTGATTGAATGTTGTTGTACAGTTATAATTGATTGAATATTTACTGAATAGTTATAATTGAGTTATTTTTACTGCACATATTTCATGAATTGAATATTGATGTGCAGTTTTAATCAGTTCTATAGTTGTTATGCAACTTACAATTGGGTAATTGTTTTTGGTCTTTTTACTTTTTTTTTTTGGTGGGGTTGTTTGTTACTTTTAGCGGGGCTATATGGCTAAATATTTACTGCACAATTACAATCAGTTGAATAATTGATATACAACTTATAATTGGTTAATTGTTTTGATATACAGATATAATTGTTGAATATTTTCTTATCTTGATCAAGAAATGGAAAATTGAACGACCATGCTTGTGGCTAAACACATGGGGACTACACACGTTTTGGATATTGATGACACTTCAACCATTGAGGATCTATTTGACCGCGTGTGTGATAAGTATTCGGGGTTGCGCATGAGAAATTTCAAGTTGTCTTATTCAATCCCCAACCACCCTAATTGTTATTTAGGAGATATAGAGTCATTATGTAATTTTCGAAAGATTTCAAAAAGTCTTAAATTGGAATGTATTGAATTATCTATACAGTTGATGCATGTTGGACAAAGTAGCGGAGATGTAGTAGGATCTAGCACTAAATATTACAGCGAAAACCCAGGGAACCACGAAGATGAAAGCGTGTTAGTACCATACTGCCCAAACAAGTCGACAACAATGTCTGCTGATTGGAGGTATTTAATTCGTGATGTAGGGCAAGTTTTTAAAGGTAGGGTTAATGATTTTAGAGATTGCTTGGTAAAATATTCCATTGAAATTGGTTTTAAATTTGATTACCATAAGAACGAATTATCTCACGTTGTTGCATACTGTGCATACAAAGGTGAGCGGGGATGTGAATGGTTCGTACGTGTGAGCATTGAGATTTTTACATTAAGAAAATAAACAATTTTCACATATGCGGTGCTGCATTCCGTAGTAGAAAAAATGGTATGCTTAATTCCCAAGTTGTGTCGAGTTGTATAAAAAACACTTTAAAAGTTCAACCACTAAAACGTCCTATTGACGTTGTCAAAGAATTTTAAAAATAACTATGGATTGGACATAATTTATCACCATGCATGGTGGGGGGTTGAAAAGGCGAGAGAAGATGTTTTTGGGGATTATCATAGTGGTTATAATTAGTTGAGATAGTACAAGGAAGCATGCATTGAGACAAACCTTGGAACACGTTTCGAAATTGAATATGATATGAGTACTGGTTGTTTTAACCGACTGTTTGTTTCATTCGAGGCTAGCATAGCTGATTTTAAATATGTATGACCTTCGCTATTTCTTGACGGAACGTTTCTGAAAGCAAAGTATAAAGGCATACTGCTTGGCGCAACTGGCAAAGATGGTAATAACGGTAAGCTGGGTAAAAAGTCTAGTCATTTTTTCACGCGTTAATCAATTATTTTTTGTGTTGTATCTAACGTAATTTTTGTTGTACAGCAACAACTGTAATTATTACTGTCTTTTGTAATCATATTTTCCAATGTACAGTAAATAACGCATTTTGAATGACTAAAGTTTTGTCATTTTCTGACAGGTATATATCCGTTAGCTTTTGGAATCGTTGACTCTGAAACGGAAGTCCACTGGGAATGGTTTCTAAATCAACTAGTTAACGTTATCCCACCTGAACGAGTCATGACATTTATATCTGATCGACATGCTGGATTAATAAAACCTGTGAACAAGGTATTCCCAGATGCATTCCATTCATTTTGCTTGAACCACTTGAATTTGAAGGAAAAAATTGGAGCTCGGTTACCAATGGTAAAACAACGGTTGATTTGGTTGTTCCGTGAGTGTTACAAAGCAAAATCAGAGTTCGACTTTTATGCATTAATGGCAGAACTAAAAACCGAGGGGTCCAAGTATATTTCTGATTGGGTGGATTATTTGCCGCGAGAGAATTGGACAAATGCGTTCTTCAAAGGTTGAAGATATGGTGAATCGACATCCAACGCTGCAGAGACATTCAATGGATGGATTGCGGAAGCCAGACACCTGCCAATTCACAAAGTTGTTGATCGAATCCGTGTTGACCTAATGGAACAACGGACAAAACGACGAAACATGGCGTCAGGGGTGAAGAATATTCTTTGTGAGACAATCGAGAGACAAATGCTAAAAAGATTGGAAGAATTCAGGGCATGGGTGGTGTGCGAATCCGTGAATGGAGTCTTTGAAGTTCAATCAGACCCTTCCGTACTTGTAGACTTAAAAAAGCGAACATGTTCTTGTTTCAATTGGAGGGACAATGGGATTCCGTGTTCACACGCTTGCGCTGCTATTACAAAGACCGGTGAAGATTTGAACTCATATGTAGAGGATTACTTCCACATGTCATTTTATCGTCTAAGTTACGAGGATGGAATTTTTGTTGTGCCAATTGCAGGGAAAAAAAGAGACGAAACAAGAAGACATTGTAATACTACCACCAGTTACCAAACAACCTAGAGGACGACCGAAGAAAACGAGGATTCCATCAAAGGGAGAATTCAAGAAAGGAACATTGAAGTGCAGTCACTGCGGTGGGAAAGGACACAACAGGAAAACATGCAAAAAAACCATTTGAGATGACATCATTTATTAGACTTTCATTATATTTTTTGGAGCAACAGTTTCTATTTATTTTTGAAAAATTCAACATTCTTTGTGGATGTTTTCATGACTAGAATCGTTTTATCAATAGGATTCATTTTTTCTAGTTTGTTATGCTAATTTTATGTTTTGGTTATATTCTTTAAGTAAATCAAACATGAAGTAATAGATGAATATTACTTCACATTAATGTTTATTGTAGCGAAATAATTAATACACAGTAATTTGTTATTCAACTCGAATTCCAGAAGACCCCCATAGATAGATGTGCATCCATATCCAGTGAAATTAGGATATTTCTCCACTAACTCCTTTGAAAAAAGTACATGAATCAAATCCATCTATAGACTACAACCTCAGTATCTTAAAAAAAAAAAAAAAAAAAAAAAAAAAAAAAAAAAAAAGAGAGAAAAAAAGAAAAAAAATACACAAATCAATCAACTGAATCATTAAAAAACAAATAAGACCCCTAAACAACATCCAAAATCCAAACAGACCATCAATGTTAGTAGCTACACTTGGAGAGAACCATTTAACCAACAAATTGGAAATCAACTCAAAAGAATACCAGCTCATTCATAATAAATGACGATTTGTTGCACGGTAATATTCATTGTATCGGAATAATTAATGCACAGTAATAGTAATTATTTATTCAACTCAAACTCAGGAAGATCCCTATAGATAGATGTGTATCTATATCGACCTGTTAAAAGTAATAGACAACCCAACCCAAAAAATAAATAAATGTCTCTCCATCATTTAACTAGTGTTAAATGATATATATATATATATATATATATATATATATATATATATATATATATATATACACATGAAGATGCAAAATAATATCAGCTTACAACAATTACGGTGAATATTAATTCACAGTAATTTTTACTGCACGGGGAACATTAATGTACAATAATTTAATAGAACAAATAAGTGTGTCCGATGACATTATTCGACTTAGACATTTCATGCACGAACTTGATTACGTAACAAGAAATACACCCACACATCGAGATTAGTCATGAACCACATCCATCATAAAATGTCAAAAAGTTTAGAAACAAGTAAATCATTTAATCAAAATAATATAAAAAAGAATTAAACATTTTGTCCACGAACCCACCCTGCTCAACTGCTCTGTACATAAAATGAATCAAAAGTCCAACAGCCATGTTTGTCATTTATAATGTCCTTGATAAGATCCGCCCTTTCCACCGTTGCTATTCTGGTTTTGCATTCACGGTTAACGTTTGCTCATTGCCCAAGGACGAACTGCTTCATTATATATGTAACAATTACACCATAGTCAGGTCTGCCAAAAAAAAAAGTACAAATTTCTAGTATGATATCGCATATTCTTACAAACCTAATACAAATCAAAATCCAAACTTACCGATCAACCATTTGCTGAGGCGTGTCATAAACAGGTGCCAAAGTGATCGATCAGTCTTGTGTAGAAGCGCTTGACGAAGTCGCATACCGATTAAAATAGTTGCTGACATAGTCCACCTATATTTAGTAAACAATGAAATCACCAGTTAAAATTAAACAAATAATAACAGTAAATTAATATAAGCGAGTGCAATTGGCATGTAGGATTATTATTGTAAACTGCTAATCAATTAATTCGTAAAATATCTAAAATCTTACTATAAGTTTGGCGCTCTCTAAATGAGGATCATGTGAATTCAGACTATATAACGAGTTGTAGTGATTTAATGCCCCATGCTCCATCTCGAAAGCAAGTAATGTCCAATGCAATGGTGTAGATTTCCTCCCAGGAGTGTTTATTGGGAACATTATCGTCTCGTATTTCCCAGCAACACCTATATTGAATTGTTTGTCCATTTGTCCCCGAATAATTGCCTCTTTATTCTCTTTGATGTAAGTCTATCATCAAAATCAGCACAAAATTTAATATGCACTTGACTAGAATTACAAATGTGCCAAAATATTAAAAGTTCAAACACCGTGGCAAAGGAAGTTACCCAAGAAAGACTAGGCATAACAAACACTCTGTGGGGAGCATTAACATTTGAACTGCCATTAAAAATTTCTATTTGGCGATGGTGTATTATCTCGGCAAACGTATCTATCACCTACAAAAGAACGAGGCAAAAAACAATCAAGTTTATGTGTTCATTAAAATACATGACATCCAATATATTTTCTTACCCTACTAGATAATTGTTCTCCTTTTAGGAGATCGATAATGTCGCCAAAACAGACGCCAAGGAAACCATCCAATCCAATCCATGCTAGGTCACTGCAGGACGAAAAATTAAATAAAAAAAGTGAATAGGGAATTTAAGAAAAGTACAAATTGATTCCAAGTAAATATAACGAATACATACGCATCATCATTTGTTTCATGTATAGATTTTATTTTATCCCAATCACTTTCGTCTAGTAATTTGGCCACCGCGCATCTTTTTTTGCTTGGAAGTTTTTCGGGTTTCCTTCTAGTCATTCGATGTATCAACGGGATCTTATCCACATCAATCACTTCTTGAACACACCCTTTTTTACTTCGCTTTTTAACCCTCTCATACACGAAATCTGACTTTTATGCGGGGGTTTTTTTTTTTTTTTTTTTTTTTTTTTTGTCGTTTAATCTCCCTTACCATAGAAGTTTGCAGTTTGGCATGTTCAAGAGTTTTAATACTTGGAGATGAAGCTAATTCGGCAACGGATTTTTTTTCGCGTAATTGTTCGACATCAATGATGGTCGTCCATTCCGCCAAATCATCTAATTGTTTCATCAACGATGTTATCAACTCATCACGAGTTTTCAGCTCAGATCGAAGATGGACATTCTTCGCAACCAACTCACTATTTTGATTCAACGAACACTCCAATTGCTTCTTGATTTCAGTGAGCTCATCGGGGGTTGTTGCTCAGGGGGAGGGAAGCTAGCTGATGTTGCCGTTGGTTGGGCCCCGAATACATACAACTCTTCCATAGCTGATGGCACCAGATCGTTAGAGATTATCTGAAACAGTAGAACACGCAACTTAAATTAACAATCTTATAAAACACGTAATTATTGATGCACTTTTAAAAGAAACTGTGCTATTTTAAAAGAAACCATGCAATTATCGATGCACATTAAATGTCTCTGTGCAGTAACATTTCTTACTTATAAATTATACAAATAATAAGCAACCATTTTTTGCTCTTGTTTTTTCAAGCTTTAATCTTATTTTTTTATTTTTTATTTATTTATTTATTTTTTATTTTTTTAAGATTTGGTAATGGAAGTTCAATTTTGAAAAGAGGGGGGAGGGGGTTAACAAAACCGTTGTTATTCAGTCATATAAACACCCCCACAAAACATGATCAATCGCATGGTGGAATACCATTAATAGTCAATATGCAGTAACATTCTTATAAATGACACAACACACGTAACTTTTGATATGCAGTAAAATTCTTAAAAATTATACAACCACCCATTTAATGACATACATATAATATTTCAACGATACAATTGGCACTAACCTGATTTTCACTGAGTTCATTCACCCCATGCAACACGTTCTTTAAAGAAGACAAATTCCAACGGGTGAATCGAGGAACCACCTCTTTAACATGGGCCCTAAGGCCCACCCATATATTAGAACTAAACCCTTATATCAATAGAATGTTAATAGAAACCCCATTCAAGAGCCGTGAGTTTCACAAAGGGAGAGAGGCGCATGATCTTGGTCCAAAATTGGAAGGTAGTACAGCCAAAATCGCTACCATATTTCCGAATCTTCCATATTCAAATTCTTCAATATTCAGAATCTTCAATTGCGACCATATTTCCTTCCCCAAAAATTGTTCACCACTGTATTCAGTTCAATTTTCAGCCGCTGCTGTGAAGATGTCGTTGTTGCTTCGATTTCGGCCCTTGTTGCTCAGCGTTTCGGGGTTGCAAGCGAGTTATTGGCCGCCGATTTTGCCACTGCCACCACCTCGCCATTGTTCAACACCATCTCTCTCTCTACCATAATCATTCGAAGAGAGGTAATCAAAAACCCTAGCTAATATGACATTCCTTATTTTGATTTTTTTCCATTTTCTTGACATTGTTGTTGTTTGGGAGCCATTTTCCAAACATTATTGCTGTTTGATCCCAATCTTCCAAAATCCATGTTTGTTTGTGTTGTTGACTAGGGGAGGTGCGTGTGTGTGTGAATATTACTGTCTTCGTCGATGTCTATCTGTGGCTATGCCTGTGTATGTAAATATTACTATTCCGTTGCATTTTTGCTATTTGCATGTGTCTGTTTTGGGTGAATATTACAGTTGAAAAATAAAATTTTGACATTGAGTTTATTTCTTTTCATGGTTCATGTGTTGGTGCGTGATTCTCTTGAAATATTTCTGTTCTATATTTTTTGCCTAACGTAAGAAATTTCGGAATAGTTACTATGTAGCAATCAATATGCAGATTTTTATTGTATATCAAAAATGTTATATTGAAGGTCTTGTAAAATATTCACTTTTCGTAATGTTCACTGTCGATTCGATTTTTTATTGAACCGTTACTATGGTGTAAGAATTGATATTTAGTTAATGTGTGTTAAAAAACATATGTTCAGTTTATGAAGATTATTAATGTGCAGCAAACAATAATGATTGTTTGGAAATGTTAATGTGTAGTAAAACCCCATCTCCCCATTGCATTGTTGATAGGGTGAGTGTTGAAATAGTTAATGTGCAGTAAAAATTATATATATAGTTCAGCTATGTAGCCACCAAGTTTGAATTTTTTACTATATAGCAAAAATCATAAATTAGAAGACTTATTTGGGGTTGATAATTTGATACGTTTTCACTGTTGATATGGTATTTTGATCAAATCTTTACTGCGGTGTGATATTTGATATTCAACTAGTGTATGCAAACAATAATGAATGATTTATGGAATATTAATGTGTGGCAAAAAATCTCAAGATTGAAGACTTGTGTTACATTCACATTTTGAGACTTCATTGTTGATTGTGGTTGTTGATAAATCTTTACTGTGGTATAAAAATTAATGTTGAGTTAATGTGTAGCAAAAATTGATGTTTGGTTTATAGAGATTAAGAATGTGAATAAAAAATCAACAATTAAATATTTGTTTTTGAATTATACCCTTGGTCCTCTACGTTGTTAATGTTTAGATGTTGAATCTTTGTCCGAGAATTGTTTCTCAAGTAATGGCGGTTGCGTCCGATAGCGATCCAATATCCCATAATCAAGCTAGAGGTAAACAGTATTGATGTAATTTACGTAGCTTCTGTGATTTAATGGGAAAAAATTTAAGGAAATTTCGTCCTGCCCATATTGATGTGATGTCGTCCACTCCGCTTTGGCCTTTCTTTAAGGCATTCATCGACGGTAATGTCATGATCCAACAATGCACTAAAAGTGACCAGGACTTCTTTGCGCTGTTGAAGTATTATAATCGGTAAAAATTGTTACTTATCATATCGATAAAATTCTGTTGCAATGATATTTACTGTCTAACTATAATTTTCTGAACATTTTTTTATTGTCTTGCGTATTGGGCAGAGGTAGGAAAGCTTTTGTGTTTGGCGGTAAGAGTATTTCTTTGAGTTCGGGAGATATATCGTTATTCTTTGGAATAAAAAATGGGACCAAAGTAGTTGAACACACGTATGCGAAGAAGATTATGAGTCCATTTGTTCAACGACGTTTCGCTGGAGTGGACCAAGTCTCAATGAGAGTGATATTACAGACGATCGACACAATTATTGATCGGAATGATCACGATGACGTTGAGGATGTCGTAAGGTTGATGTGTTTGTACGCTTTTGTGACTTGATTTTTTGCAACTACTGGTACAAATATCGGATGGTCGTTTGTGCAAATGATAGAGGACTTGCATGCAATGTTTGAATACGCATGGGCTGATGCTATTGCGAAGGGGGTAAATGATTCTATCCTTAATAACATTGACAAACCATACGTGATTCGTGGCTGCATCATCGCTATATTGGTAAGTTGTTTATAGGTGCAATGATAAATGTTGTATATATTCTTGTTTGTTGATGTAATAATTTTTTCTAATTTCTATATGTTATTACGCTTAGCATATGTTTTGCGAGCGTTCGACCATGTTAGATCCAGACTACAATCACCAAGCTATGTTAGTAGGCGGTGATGTCAGTTGGATCGGCATTCCTCGATTCACCCGTTGGAATTTGTCTTCTTTAAAGAACGTGTTGCATGGGGTGAATGAACTCAGTGAAAATCAGGTTAGTGCCAATTGTATCGTTGAAATATTATATGTATGTCATTAAAGGGGTGGTTGTATAATTTATAAGAATTTTACTGCATAGCAAAAGTTACATGTGTTGTGTCATTTATAAGAATGTTACTGCATATTGACTATTAATGGTATTCCACCTGCGATTGATCATGTTTTGTGGGGGTGTTTATATGACTGAATAACAACGTTTTTGTTAACCCCCCCTCTTTTCAAAATTGAACTTCCATTACCAAATCTTAAAAAAATAAAAAAATAAAAAATAAAAAACAGAAAAATAAGATTAAAGCTTGAAAAAACAAGAGCAAAAAATGGTTGCTTATTATTTGTATCATTTATAAGTAAGAAATGTTACTGCACAGAGACATTTAATGTGCATCGATAATTGCATGGTTTCTTTTAAAATAGCACAGTTTCTTTTAAAAGTGCATCAATAATTACGTGTTTTATAAGATTGTTAATTTAAGTTGCGTGTTCTACTGTTTCAAATAATCTCTAATGATCTGGTGCCATCAGCTATGGAAGAGTTGTATGTATTCGGGGCCCAACCAACGGCAACATTAGCTGGCTTCCCTCCCCCCGAGCAACAACCCCCCGATGAGCTCACTGAAATCAAGAAGCAATTGGAGTGTTCGTTGAATCAAAATAGTGAGTTGGTTGCGAAGAATGTCCATTTTCGATTTGAGCTGAAAACTCGTGACGAGTTGATAACATTGTTGATGAAACAATTAGATGATTTCGGGAAATGGACGACCATCATTAATGTCAAACAATTACGCGAAAAAAAATCCGTTGCCGAATTAGCTTCATCTCCAAGTATTAAAACTCTTGAACATGCCGAACTGCAAACTTCTATGGTAAGGAAGATTAAACGGCAAAAACGAAAACCCACATGAAAGTCAGATTTCGTGTATGAGAGGGTTAAAAAGCGAAGTAAAAAAAGGTGTGTTCAGGAAGTGATTGATGTGAATAAGATCCCGTTGATACATCGAATGACTAGAAGGAAACCCGAAAAACTTCCAAGCAAAAAAAGATGCACGGTGGCCAAATTACTAGACGAAAGTGATTGGGATAAAATAAAATCCATACATGAAACAAATGATGATGCGTATGTATTCGTTATATTTACTTGGAATCAATTTGTATTTTTTCTTAAATTCCCTATTCACTTTTTTTGATTTAATTTTTCGTCCTACAGTGACCTAGCATGAATTGGATTGGATGGTTTCATTGGCGTCTGTTTTGGCGACATTATCGATCTCCTAAAAGGAGAACAATTATCTAGTAGGGTAAGAAAATATATTGGATGTCATGTATTTTAATGAACACATAAACTTGATTTTTTTTGGCCTCGTTCTTTTGTAGGTGATAGATACGTTTGCCGAGATAATACACCATCGCCAAATAGAATTTTTTAATGGCAGTTCAAATGTTGATGCTCCCCACAGAGTGTTTGTTATGCCTAGTCTTTCTTGGGTAACTTCCTTTGCCACGGTGTTTGAACTTTTAATATTTTGGCGCATTTGTAATTCTAGTCATTGAGTGCATATTAAATTTTGTGCTGATTTTGATGATAGACTTACATCAAAGAGAATAAAGAGGCAATTATTCGGGGACAAATGGACAAACAATTCAATATAGGTGTTGTTGGGAAATACGAGACGATAATGTTCCCAATAAACACTCTTGGGAGGAAATCTACACCATTGCCATGGACATTACTTGCTTTCAAGATGGAGCATGGGACATTAAATCACTACAACTCGTTGTATAGTCTGAATTCACATGATCCGCATTTAGAGAGCTCCAAACTTATAGTAAGATTTTAGATATTTTACGAATTAATTGATTATGAGTTTACAATAATAATCCTACATGCCAATTGTACTCGCTTACATTAATTTACTGTTATTATTTGTTTAATTTTAACTGGTGATTTCATTATTTGCTAAATATAGGTGGACTATGTCAGCAACTATTTCACTCGGTATGCGACTTCGTCAAGCGCTTCTACACAAGACCGATTGATCACTTTGGCACCTGTTTATGACACACCTCAGCAAATGGTTGATCGGTAGGTTTGGATTTTGATTTGTATTCGATTTGTAAGAATATGCGATATCATACTAGAAATTTGTACATTTTGTTTTGGCAGACCTGACTGTGGAGTAATTGTTACGTATATAATGAGGCAGTTCGTCCTTGGGCAAGGAGCAAACGTTAACCGTGAATGCAAAGCCAGAATAGCAATGGTGGAAATGGCGGATCTTATCAAGGACATTATAAATGACAAATATGGTTGTTGGGCATTTGATTCATTTTATGCACAGAGCAATTGAGCAGGGTGGGTTCGTGGACAAAATATTTAATTCTTTTTTATATTATTTTGATTAAATGATTTACTTGTTTCTAAACTTTTTGACATTTTATGATGGATGTGGTTCATGACTAATCTCGATGTGTGGGTGTATTTCTTGTTACGTAATTAAATTCGGGCATGAAATGTCTAAGTCGAATAATGTCATCGGACACACTTATTTGTTCTATTAAATTATTGTACATTAATGTTCCCCGTGCAGTAAAAATTACTGTGAATTAATATTCACCGTAATTGTTGTAAGCTGATATTATTTTGCATCTTCATGTGTGTGTGTGTGTGTGTGTATATATATATATATATCATTTAACACTAGTTAAATGATGGAGAGATATTTATTTATTTTTTTGGTTGGGTTGTCTGTTACTTTTAACAGGTCGATATAGATACACATCTATCTATGGGGATCTTCCTGAGTTCGAGTTGAATAAATAATTACTGTTACTGTGCATTAATTATTCCGATACAATGAATATTACCGTGCAATAAATCGTCATTTATTATGAATGAGCTGGTATTCTTTTGAGTTGATTTCCAATTTGTTGGTTAAATGGTTCTCTCCAAGTGTAGCTACTAAAATTGATGGTCTGTTTGGATTTTGGATGTTGTTTAGGGGTCTTATTTGTTTTTTAATGATTCAGTTGATTGATTTGTGTATTTTTTTTTCTTTCTTTCTCTCTCTCCTTCTTTTTTTTTTTTTTTTTTTTTTTTTTTTTAAGATACTGAGGTTGTAGTCTATAGATGGATTTGATTCATGTACTTTTTTCAAAGGAGTTAGTGGAGAAATATCCTAATTTCACTGGATATGGATGCACATCTATCTATGGGGGTCTTCTGGAATTCGAGTTGAATAACAAATTACTGTGTATTAATTATTTCGCTACAATAAATATTACTGTGAAGTAATATTCATCTATTACTTCATGTTTGATTTACTTAAAGAATATAACCAAAACATAAAATTAGCATAACAAAATAGAAAAAATGAATCCTATTAATAAAACGATTCTAGTCATGAAAACATCCACAAAGAATGTTGAATTTTTCAAAAATAAACAGAAACTGTTGCTCCAAAAAATATAATGAAAGTCTAATAAATGATGTTATCTCAAATGGGTTCTTTACATGTTTTCCTGTTGTGTCCTTTCCCACCGCAGCGACTGCACTTCAATGTTCCTTTCTTGAATTCTCCCTTTGATGGGATCCTCGTTTTCTTCGGTCGTCCTCTAGGTTGTTTGGTAACTGGTGGTAGTATTACAATGTCTTCTTGTTTTGTCTCTTTTTTTCCTGCAATTGGCACAGCAAAAATTCCATCCTCGTAACTTAGACGATAAAATGACATGTGGAAGTAATCCTCTACATATGAGTTCAAATCTTCACCGGTCTTTGTAATAGTAGCACAAGCGTGTGAACACGGTATCCCATTGTCCCTCCAATCGAAACAAGAACATGTTCGGTTTTTTAAGTCTACAAATACGAAAGGGTCCGATTGAACTTCAAAGACTCCATTCACGGATTCGCACACCACCCATGCCTTGAATTCTTCCAATCTTTTTAGTATTTGTCTCTCAATTGTCTCACAAAGAATATTCTTCACCCCTGACGCCATGTTTCGTCGTTTTGTCCATTGTTCCATTAGGTCAACACGGATTCGATCAACAACTTTGAGAATTGGCAGGTGTCTGGCTTTCGCAATCCATCCATTGAATGTCTCTGCAACGTTGGATGTCGATTCACCATATCTTCAACCTTTGAAGAACGCATTTGTCCAATTCTCTCGCGGCAAATCATCCACCCAATCAGAAATATACTTGGACCCCTCAGTTTTTAGTTCTGCCATTAATGCATAAAAGTCGAACTCTATTTTTGCTTTGTAACACTCACGGAACAACCAAATCAACCGTTGTTTTACCATTGGTGACCGAGCTTCAATTTTTTCCTTCAAAGTCATTGTTAAGTGGTTTAAGCAAAATGAATGGAATGCATCTGGGAATACCTTTTTCACAGGTTTTATTAATCCAGCATGACGATCAGATATGAATGTCATGACTCGTTTCAGTGGGATAACGTTAACTAGTTGATTTAGAAACCATTCTCAGTGGACTTCCGTTTCAGAGTCAACGATTCGAAAAGCTAACGGATATATACCTGTCAGAAAATGACAAAACTTTAATCATTCAGAATGCGTTATTTACTGTACATTGGAAAATATGATTACAAAAGACAGTAATAATTACAGTTGTTGCTGTACAACAAAAATTACGTTAGATACAACACAAAAAATAATTGATTAACGCGTCAAAAAATGACTAGAATTTTTACCCAGCTTACCGTTATTACCATTTTTGCCAGTTGTGCCAAGCAGTGTGCCTTTATACTTTGCTTTCAGAAACGTTCCGTCAAGAAATAGCAAATGTCGTACGTATTTAAAATCAGCTATGCTAGCCCCGAATGAAACAAACAGTCGGTTAAAACAACCAGTACTCATATCATATTCAATTTCGAAACGTGTTCCAAGGTTTGTCTCAATGCATGCTTCCTTGTACCATCTCAACTCGTCATAACCACTACGATAATCCCCAAAAACATCTTTTCTCGCCTTTTTAACCCCCCCACCATGCATGGTGATAACTTATGTCCAATACATAGTTATTTTTAAATTCTTTGACGACGTTAATAGGACGTTTTAGTGGTTGAACTTTTAAAGTGTTTTTTATACAACTCAACACAACTTGGGAATTAAGCCTACCATTTTTTCTGCTACAGAATGCAGCACCGCATGTGTGAATATTGTTTACTTTCTTGATGTAAAAATATCCATTCTTACTATCAATGCTCGCACGTACGAACCATTCACATCCCTGCTCACCTTTGTATGCGCAGTATGCAACAACGCGAGATAGTTCGTTCTTATGGTAATCAAATTTAAAACCAATTTCAATGGAATATTTTACCAAGCAATCTCTAAAATCATTAACCCCACCTTTAAAAACTTGCCCTACATTACGAATTAAATACCTCAAATCAGCAAACATTGTTGTCAACTTGTTTGGGCAGTATGGTACCAACACACTTTCATCTTCGTCGCTCCCTGGGTTTTCGCTGTAATATTCAGTGCTAGATTCTACTGCATCTCTGCTACTCTGTCCAACATCCATCAACTGTATAGATAATTCAATACATTCTAATTTAAGACTTTTTGAAATCTTTCGAAGATTACATAATGCCTCTATATCTCCTAAATAAGACAACTTGAAATTCCTCATGCGCAACCCCGAATACTTATTACACACGCGGTCAAATAGATCCTCAATGATTGAAGTGTCATCAATATCAAAAACGTGTGTAGTCCCCATTTGTTTAGTCACAAGTATGGTCGTCCAATTTTCCATTTCCTGATTAATATAATAAAATATTCAACAATTATATCTGTATATTGAAACAATTAACCAATTATAAGTTGTATATCAATTATTCAACTGATTGTAATTGTGCAGTAAATATTCATCCATATAGCCCCGTTAAAAGTAACAAACAACCCCACCCAAAAAAAAAGTAAAAAGGCCAAAAACAATTACCCAATTGTAAGTTGCACAACAATTATACAACTGATTAAAACTGCACATCAATATTCAATTCATGAAATATGTGCAGTAAAAATAACTCAATTATAACTGTTCAGTAAATATTCAATCAATTATAACTATACAATAACATTCAATCAATTCGTCAATTATAACTGTACAGCAACATTCTCAATCAGTTAATTATTCAACAAAAAATTCAAACAATTATAATTGAACAGTAAAAATTCAGTCAATTATAACTGTATAGCAATATTGAACCAATTATAAACTGTACATTAATATGTTCACGTGTGGGCGCGTTGGGGCTATGCTACGGATAACTATATCTTGGCCGAAGAACTTAGTTAAGTATTCTGATAATCAAGCTCCATAAACTAACAAAAAACTGCAACTAAATTAATCTCAATGATTCTAGTGATTTAGTTTAAAAACAGGGGAAACCAATATAAACACTGTCAATATCTATATGGACTAATAATGAAGAAGATGGTGTTCATGATTTCAAAAAAATAATCCAACCAGTAGCAAAAGCAAAAATCGAGAAATGGTCTTTGTTTTATGTTCCCAATTTTTCAAAATTCGAAACAGGTTTGAAACAGGAAAGTGATTAAAGATCGAAACCTGTAACTCTTGGGTTGCTACTCAACCACGCCGTTCAATCTGTTGCCGTCGCCACCGAAATCGCTACCGTCGCCACCTAAATCGCTGTCGTCGCCGAAGTTGCTCCCGTCGCTGAAGTTGCTGTCGTCGCCCCCAAAATCGTTGCCGTCGCCATCGAAATCGCTGCCGTAGCCAAAGTTTCTCCCATCACTAAAGTTGCTAGCGTCTCCGCCAATTCATCGCCGTTGTTACCACCTGTCGACGTGGGAATGGGTTTCGCAATTTAGGGATTTTCCTATCACCGTCCTCACCTTCACCCTCGCCTCCGTTGCGATTTATGGCATGGAATATGTAATAGCAGTTTCAAAATCTTCCATTTTCATAGCTTCAAAGGTTTAATTACTTGGATTTGCCTTATTTATCTTGATGCCATTTTCCAAAAATACCTAAATAGTAATTGCAATCCCAAGCCGCTCGTGAGTCTTGTGCATGTAGAAATGGGGTTTTCTCAAAATTAAACTAATTGCTTGGGTGTTTAATGTTATGGACTAAAGTGTTGGAGCCCATTCAAATATCAAGTATAGAATTGAATGTCTAATTAAAAAATTCTACTTTTAACTTCCACACTCAAAAGTAAAATATTCATAATATTAACTGAAAACAAATATTATAAAATAGTAAAAAAAAATTAAACATTACAAAATAACATATAATTCATCCACTGAAATAAAAATAAAATAAAATAACAATACATACCCCACTAACTAATACAAAATATTTTTTCAAAAACAACAGGTATAAAATTATATTTAAATAAATCAAATAAAATACATGTAAAAATCATTTCAAAACTCGCGCTTAGCGCGGGTCTAAAATTAGTAAGACAATAAATTTGAGTTGTTTTGAATGAAAAAAATAAAAGATAGACTTGAAAAATAACTAAGAGAAGTGGATAGGAAAGTCCATCACACAAAATACTAACTACTTAAATCCCACATCACACGAAATCCTATTTCTAATGTAAAATCTATATATAAATCGGTACAGATTTTTTTAAAATATCTTTTCATCAATGCCTTTGATTTTGGGACAAATAGATGACCAAAATCACTCACCGAAGTCTAAAACATAAACCCTATGGGTGTAATTTCGCCTGGGTAGAGAGCATGACACATATCGTCGAATGGGGAAAGTACAGGAAATCAGTGTTCGTATAATTATGCGGCATTAAGGCAGTTAAGACCTTTACGGCAAAGAGGAATTTAAATCCAAAAACATTGAACTAGATTTGTAGGGCTTTACCCCAAAGAGGGAGCCCTTCCAGAAATTCTCAAAGGCCTGGGCCAAACCCAGGCCAATGAGGGGGTTTGGAAATAGTTTTCAACCAGCAATTGACGCGCCTCGGTTAGAACCTCACTAGCTGCGTCATTGCCCCAAGCGCAAAGATACCATCAAGTTTGGCAAGGCTTTGCTTATATACCGCTAGTGTAGCTCATCCACTTCCTATTCATTCGATGTGGGACAGAGGCAAACGCCGTTTCTCTTCGTCAATACCGTCTACTGATTGCCTAAATCCTCTTTCGCCCAAGCCCGCGACAAGGGCCTAGAGTAGATGGCTGGTTATTCACCGGGCTTGATAGATTGAGCCATTCCAGTGGATCGAAGAGACGACGCTGCTGCTTGTTAGAGCTCGACTGATGCTCTATCCGAAACGATTCTCAGGAATTTCATCCTTTCATTGAACAACAATTGTGCTATTGTTTGGTGAAATCGCATTCCAAATCAGGTATTTTAACCTAATCCGTCCTGTTTTTGATAGTTGTAGTTACTGTACAAAGCTTTCACATTCCTGATTTTCCATGTCTCCCACGCTACTATTGTGTTATTCTTAGCTATCGATAACTTTGATCTTCATATCCAAAATTTTGCATAGTTTAGTGGTAACATTTTTTTCTCTTGAATAATTCATACTAGTGATTGATTGTTACATTGGGAAGAGATGGTGTTCTTGTCCTGGTCTCGTCCATCTCCTCAGGAACAGAAGGCTTGCATTGATAAGTAAATATCGTCGATTCAACTGTGTTTTTGTTCCCTTTTTCTAGGTCTGTCTGATTCTGATAATTGCTGAAGAATATCTCCAGGTTTGGTACATTTAACTATGAAAAGAAATTCAGAGGAGCTACTGCTAAGCCTGCACCTTTGCTTCAACAAGACATGGAGCTCTCAAAAGAGGGTTTTAAACTTAACCATGCCCGTGTTTTAGTGGGTTCAGGCCTTGAGACCTATGAGAAAGGCAAAGCAGCTCTTCAAACATGGAGGTATATCGTCCATGTCTGAGATCTTTATCACCCTGATAGATCATTGTAATTCTAATTCTTAGTTCAATTTGCAGGCACTTTGGATTTAATTGGACATTTGTCGATCCCAAGACACCAATTCAAACAGGGGTGAAGTTCTGTGTTTGTGTGAAGGAATTTGTGCCATGGTTGATGATGCCTCTACAGATGGTATATGTCAAAGAAAACAGAATTGCTAAAAGATCGGCCTCGTTCAGTTTCGGCAGCGGCACCCTGAAAGGACACCTACTGGTTAGTTTCTATATTCTTCTGGTATCCATTAATTCTCATTGAAATTTTGGCGGTTAATTGGATATATTTATCTTTAGTTCATTCTGATAGGAAAGATCACAGATAATGTAGAATTATGGCCTGACCCTCTCATACTCGTGAAAAAATCAAAATTCATATACTTTTTTTTCCAGTTTTAGTTAGTTTTTTGTGTTTTGGCTGGGTGGATTTTACCAATGTTCATCTCCCCTTATTTAGGGATGACTGGCCTAACTAGTGTCTTATCACTTATCGTGACATGGGGCATAATTGATCCTATGTTTGGTTGCGGGGAATTAGAGCCCTGGAATTGGAATTTGAAATATGAGAATTTACATGTGTTCATTTCGAATTCCAATTCCTGAGCTCCAATTCAATGAAAACAAACGCCACCTTCGTGTGGTAGTCTAATTATAAAGAATTCGATGTGTAACGTTGAAGGGTAACACAAAAATGATTGCTTCTCTGTGTAGTTCATAAATATAATTTTGACTCATGCACAATTAATATTCGTAAACCCGAAATTTATGACATTGATTTTGGTTGAATTCAGGCTGGGGAAGAACGTTTCTCGATTGAGCTGGATGAGAACAATCAAGTTTGGTATGAAATACTCTCCTTTTCCAGGCCAGCTCATTTTTTATCATTTTTCGGGTACCCTTATGTGCTTCTTAGACAAAAGTACTTTGCTCATCACTCTACCAATGCTGTTAGAAAACAACTATCTGCTTAGCGCTCTGCTTTTGTAGCAAATCTAAATCTAAGACACCCCCCGGGGGTGTGTGTGTGGATAACTTGTTCAATATTCAACGTCATCCTTGTTTATAAAAACTTGTATTTCTTCTGTAGTTTGCTATATCAAAGAGGAAAATCACTCGTGAGCATGACAGTAAATGCTCATCCTGGCCAATAATCATTGTTTTTGGCTATGCGATGGACTTAGTGGCCATGGTTATTTCAATTTAGGGCGATTGACTCATAACGGTACAATGACCTTACAAATCGAAGTTACATACAAGAGGAAAAAAAGGTGGATATTGATGTTTTTAAATGTTAACCGCAGCCAAGGAACTAAAGTTCATGGGTGTAACAAATTCGTGTCCGTCAGCGTAGGCCAGTGTCAGAGCAGCCAATTTGGAGGCAGCCTGAGTTGGGTGATACAAGTCCCAGAATAAGTAGTCGTCGCGATTATTGCATAGATCAGCAGCTGGGGTGCATTGAATTGTTCCATTTCCGCAACAGGCTGTTTCTACGTCCTTAAAACCTAAGAATTCAAAATTTTAACAACGTAGGTTGTGAGAATTCAAATCAATAATTACACTAGTTGACCTGTTGCACGAGTGACAGTTTATGTGCTAGTCTTTTGACAGGGAATAATTAAAATAGGTAGAATTAAGTGGAACATTTTTCACATTTCTTGTATTAGTTATTAGTTTCTAAATGTTAAATCATGATTATGACAACCCAATGCACAAAGACTCCTGCCATTGCGGAATCTAAAAGGGGAGTGCATGCACTTACCATTGAATGCAAAGAAGTTGTTTTCAAAATTTGAATCCGGATCTCTAGGTCACAATGGAGCAGTCTTACAATTGTACACAAGGCTCTCCCTCAAATGCTAAATCAAGATTAAGGATGCAAAATAGATTTGAAAAACCGCCAGTTATAATAATATAGCCTAGAGGAGGGTGAATATGCAAATCAATTTTTCTAGCCCTATAGATCCTATTAATCGAGTGATTTAATTTAATCAACCAGGGATCTAACAACATTATTTATAGAACTTTCAAATTAGATGTGTTTGTCTGTGTAGATATGTATGTATATATAAACATATATAAGAGTAGTGATGTACCGCTTGCGCGAGGGTTGTCAATGATATTCTTGATCATTTGATAAGCATTGCCCAGTGAGTACTTCACTCCTTGCAATTGTGTGCTGAACTGCTGCAACAGGGTCTCAGTTGATGCATAGAAAGCCTGAGCAAGGTCATTCATTGCCTCAAAACAAACACCTGTGCTGTTGAGAGCCCGTTCAGCCGGGCAGCAACCAATTGGAGGTACACTTACTATCCCAAATTTTCTTGCTCCCAGGTTGTATAGATTCTGCATGTTTCATATTAATTTGTAAATTTTGTTTTCAAGAGGGATAGAGAATTATGGCAATGTTGTAGGAAATGCACATAGCGAGAATGACTAAATTATTCATAATCAGTTATATATGATTACATATAGTAATACTAGCGAATGACTGGCGTCTGTTTGTGGATGTTTAAGATTGGACATACTTTGTTTTCTCAACATTTAGAAAATTAAAAGAATTTTTTAAGTCATATTTTTTTATTGAAAAAAAAAATACTAGTGAATACTCTATGCTTGAAGGAACTAATTTATATAAAACAATTTAGTTACTAAGAAATACTAAAATATAATTGCACATTTAATCTAGGGGCACTTACCAAACACTCCCAAAAAGTGGCCGAAACTACCAAATAAACCCACTACTTTTTCTTTGAACTAAGAGGTCCTTATGGCATTTTTGTGACGAAAATGCCCCTAATTACTGTGCCGTTACATAACACATCCCTATCTTGCAAAACTAATTTAAGTAATAGATAACCATCTCTATGTGCAACGAAACTACCTAATTTTTAATCTCAATCCAAACATGAAAAAAATAAAAAATTATAAAGCAATTATGTGCGATAAATTCTTTTTAAAACGAGATATTAATCACATTTTTTGGAGATGTTTGTTGTGTTGATTGAGAATGTTATATATAACATTCATAGGTTTCGTTGTGTTACATGTAACATTCGTGTAATAACGATATTACATGTAACTTCTTCTTTTTTCATCCATATGAGTCTAGATAGCAATGTTACATGTAACATTCATGTCTACAATTATATCTGGGATGTCCAAGTCGCATCTGATTAAGACTACTTATTTACGTGTAGAATGTAAATAACAGCACAAATAACATTCATGTAACAATAATGGTACATATAACTTCTCTTTCTTTTCCTTCATTTATGAGTCTAGATAGTAATGTTACATATAATATCCATTTCTACAATTGTGTTTGGGATGTTCGCGTTGCATCTGATTATAACTCCTTATTTGTGTGTTTAATGTAACATGAATGGTGATTTAGATGTTGAATGTAACCTTCTATTGTGTTTGATAAATGTATATGATTGTGTTAATTGTGGCATGAATATGAAAATTGAAAATTCCGAAAATAATATGTTAAATGTAACATGAATGTGAAAACTAAAAATTTAGGAAATATCATGTTGAATGATACACAAATCTGAAACTAATCAAAAAAATATTAAATGTGATATTATTTTGAAAATTTTATTGAGACAATCTAAATATATAATTATATCGTAAAAAAAATATGTACAACAAAAGTTATTTTGATTGAATAAAATGATTTTGAGTGAAATCGACAAAAATGGAAGATCTAAAACTCGCGAATCATGCAAGGGCAATATTTGTCATATAATTTTCACGTTTTTTTAAATTTGGGACTAGATAGTTTAAACACTATTCATTGGGATTATTTGGTTCATTTTTAAACATTTGGATTTAATTGGTAGTTTCATGCCTAATTTGGGATCGGCTGGTATTTTTCCCTTTAATCTATTGATGAAATTTTTTAAATTTGAATTTGACTAGCTAAGGTGGGAAAATATAATTTATACAAATTTAAATGAAACTTCAATGAGGATTTTGATGAATTTAAACTATTAAGCTATAAATATAAATTTGATACACTTAGAGGGTAGAAAATGTAATTTAATTCAACCGCATAGTGTGGGTGTGAAATATTTGAGTAGGAATTCCTCCCCCCCCCCCCCCCAAAAAAAAGAGTTCCATACGTAAACTCATGCGATTATTTTTATCAAAATCAATCTCAACCATTAAGAAAAGACATTATCATATAGGTTCTTGATTTATTATGTAAATCACCCCCCCAAAAAAAAAGGAATAGTATATTTTAAGTAGAAAAATTGTCGAATTATCTAATTCAGAAACTGAAGTATAACTTTACGAGAAAGAATCAAAACCTGTAAATGAATGCCATATGCGTCTTGTAGGTTTGTGATTAGAATTTCGGAAGGCATTGTGGTGCTGTTGTACCGTTGATAGTCGAAGAGGTCGTTGCTTCCCACGCTTATGATGAACATAGCGTTCGAAATGAGGGTGTCGGTTTTTGGTTGTTGTAGTACATCAGTGATATTACCACGAACCTCAGCAAATTGTAGGATTTGCTGTCCCAGAGAAATGACCTCCACCTATCGGATTTTCCAGACATATCGTTAAAAACAAAAAAAAAAAAAAAAAAAAAAAAAAAAATCGTTTGAATTCTGTGCTCCCAAACACTACTTTAAAAAAAATATGCAATATTGTGACAGAGGAGAATCTTACATATGGTTGAAACCCGGTGTGGTCTAGTATCCCAGACCCTCCAGATGCAAAGTTTACCCCCCGGAGTACGTCCCTCTTTAGAGTTGAGGGGTTCTTTTGAAGAGAGAGATAAGGTTGTGGGCTTACATGAAAACCAGTCAGCAGCCTCACTAGACAACCAAAAACACTTCTAGTCACTTAAAAAAATTTAGTCACTGGGTTTTATGAATCCATTTCAATAGCTTGGTTAATTAATATTTACCAATGAGGTCGGCAGTGTTATAGCCATTGCTAAATCGCCCGGTGGGTGTGGAGTAAGGGTAGTCGATCCCATTGTAAGGCATATCAGCTTTAGCACGAGTCGCATTCAGGTTATTGTTAGTACCAACATCCACAGTTGAGTCTCCAAATATGAAAATGGCTGGCACCTGTGCTTTACTAGTTACCAGAAATAGGGAAAGAAGAGAGAGAGATAAGAAAAGACTCCATTGTTGTGCCATAAAAATCTTTAACATTCAGTAGTGCCTTCTTTCTCTTTCTCTCTCTCTGGAACGCTCTCTGTTTCTTTTCTAGGCGTCCGGGATGAGTTTTTATATATCTATAGATATATAAGGTTTGGATTTATGAAGAGGAAGTGAGGAGAAAATGAACAAGGAGGTAAGGTCAATTGGGGTCATTTTCTCCGACCTGGAAAAGAATATGGACGGTGAACTAGGCAGAGTTAGTTACCCTTGGGATAATCAAATGTTTCTGGTTTGAAACCACATTTTCATGGGATTCAAGGCACTATGTTTGGTGTTTCTGCTCCCCAATTCTTGTAGCTGTTCCTAGAATTTTGAAATTTATGAATAGAAACATGTTTCTATTCCTTAATATTCCAAATTTTGAGATTAATCCCAAAATTATTGGGATTCCGAGAAAAAAAAAATATTTTTATTTTTTTCCAATTTATATAATCAGTAGTTTTAAAATTCTTGGGATTTTGAGTGGAAAAAATAAAATAAAAAAATTGTTCCCATCCCTTCCTAATTTATTGTCACTTACAGGGACAAGTTCACTATTTTTGAAATTCTTAATGGGGTCTCTCTTTAAATATAGAGAAGCGATGCTTTTTTCCCTTTTATTCATAATTTAGGACGAGAGAAACTAAAGTATTTTATTATTGTTATTATTATTATTATTATTATTATTTTATTTAGTTGTAATTAATCTTATAGATGTATTTTTGTTTTACTATAATTTGCAAACAAATAGTTGTTTCGAAAAAAAATCTGTAAGTCTATTAACGTTGTAACCAAAATTTTGTTCTCATAAATTATGAAACAATTTTTTTAAAAAAAATATTGTGACTAAACACATTTTTGTTTCCAAAATAAACGAAGGAATCCTATGCCCTCAACATGATCTTGTTTGTGCTATTTTATGCATGGCAAGCTAGGGATAGATTAGTAATCTCGCATTTGAGTTCAATAATTGTTAAAAAAAAAAAAAAAAAAAAATGGTAATGAAGGGTGAAAGTTGGAGTGGAATAGTGCTTGTCGGTTTGAGCAAAGTGTCACGGATAATAATAGTGGAATCACCTTTTTTTTTTTTTACTTTGGTTAGAACGATGTCTAAGTAGGGGTCTCTTTCACATTGCCATAATCCCTAGGTAGCAAAAACCCAAAAACATTTTCTCGTGAATATCCGTTTGGCAAGTGTAAAACCGGGATATTCTCAACTAATTCTTTGCATCACCACATGTTTAAAATAACTATATTTTGATTCTTTGTTTACTCTGTCTTCGTGTCATGTTAAAATAGCGAACTTTAAATATTAAACCAATCTAGTTTAGTTTAAGTGGTAAGATCAACTTGAGTTTAAAATAGTTTAAGGATCTCTATAAGGTCAAGAATTCGAGTCTACGGAAAAGTACTTATTGGAAAAGACAGTCAGGCATCCCGAATATAATTAGTCTCACACCTTATTTGGGTATGGGGACACTCGTGGGTATATCAAAAAAAATATTAAAATATTTTTTTTATTAAATTATGTTTTGTTTTGTTTTTTTAATTTGTCTACAGTCACAGCCCACGGATTATACGCTAGTATATCTATATAATATGATAGGATAGTGTAGACCAAAAAAATTATGTTTAAAATTAAGATATAAAGGTAAAGACGAGTGAAGTAATTCTCAATTATTTAATTGAAGAGATTTTTTATTTCCTGGATTATATATTTGAAGAAATTATAACCTTTTATATTCATGATTTTTATTGAGGAGTTTACACCATTTATAATATGAATTAGATTATTAAAGGTAATTAATTAATTAAATTTAAGTTAACTTACATAAATTAATTTTAATTATAATAATACTAAAATGTGTCTTTAGGTACGGGTAACTACTAGTATGTATATATGGAAGAATAAAATAAAATAGAGTAAATAGGGATAAAATAGTAAAATCAGATAAAGATTTAAAGAAAGCGTAAACCCTTTCACTTTCTTTCCAAATCTTCCCTCCTTACCCTCTCCCTCTCCTCCATCTAAACACACAAACCGGTCCCTTCCCCTCCCCTCGATCCAAACTAACCATAACAATGGAAGGGTATATTGGAAGGATTTACTTCCCTTTCCCATGATGTTACTAATATACCTTTTAATTTATTTTGTTACAAATTACAGTCTATTAATCTCCTATAAATATAAATATATATAACATATTTTTATCTTTAAGACATTTTTTACCTAGATCAAATTTTAGATCCAATGGTTAAGATCAAACAATATTTTAACACTACGTTTAGTTATCACCTCATCTATCTTTTGTCTTTGATATATGTTTCTAATATACCTTTTAATTTATTTTGTTTCAAATTATAGTCTATTAATCTCCTATATATATATATATTCAAGACATTTTTTTACCATTAGATCAAATTTTGAATCCAATGGTTAAGATTAAACAATATTTTAACATTATGTTTAGTTGCCACCTCATTTATCTTCAGTTTTTTATATGTCTTTTTTTGTTTCCTCTCTCTCCCTCTCTCACACACAAATTTCACACCATTTTCATCGCCACTCGCTCGCTCTCTCGCCTCTCTCTACTTATGCATGTCACTTTCTGCCTCCATCCTCTCATGAATCCCCTTTTCTCTCCATCCGCTCATTTAACAATCACCGACATCACCATCGTGTTTATCCTTCTTTTTTTTTCTTTTAATTTAATTTTTTAAATGGGATACAACTATTATCTATTCTAGAAATCATGACATAATTTACACTTGAGACATATTTTTACCATTGGAAAGTTGGACACATTTTCAACCATTGATCTACATTTTGATAAGAAACTAAATTACAAATTCTCGACAAAAATTATGGTCTTGAGTAATATATTTAAAGTGATAATAGGATATTCAAGATTAATATAATGAATTAAAATTACATAATCTATATAATCAATTAGCACATATTTTTACATTTGAGATAAGTTGATTTAGATTTTGTTGAGAAAAATTTCTTCACAAAATGTATTTTCATGATTAATATATTTTAACCAACTATATAATGTTAAAGATTAATGTATTGAATTAAAATTAGTACTTCTGAGGTATATGCTAGTAATATTATACAGTAGGAAGTGTATTCCTTCACGCACAATCTTATTTCTTTCCCCTCCTCTCCCCCTCAATTTTCTCTTTCCATCCAAACAAAAGGCGTTTGATGAGTTTTTCTTTCTTCCAGAAACAGAGAAAAACAAAAAAGTATAGTTGCGTTTCATAACATAGGACTCAATCACTCAGAGACACTGATGATCAAGTGAAAAGGCATAAACCTAATGAATGTAGCATAAAACATGCATATAATGATGTTGAAATATCCTCTTCATTTTGATTGTCTTTGCCCATCACGACACACCATAATTTCTATTTTCTATGCAACTTTCTTGTTTGCATCGACATATTTGTAATATTTGTCAGGCACACTTTTTGTTTTTTGTTACAATTTTTTTTTTTTTTTGTTTTACACAAATGTTAGGAAAGAGGATGAGTATTAGACCTCTCACTAGAGAGATAAACTAGATAATGACTAGGTTATAAGTCCTGGGTTGTTAGCCAAACGTTATCTAGTGTTCAAAATTTCTTCCACCAACCTTTTTACCCAAAAAAAAAGAAATGCATACATATTTGCTAGCCTGCCATTGGCTGCCAATTATCCAAGCAAAAAAAAAAAGGCCACCGACAACAGACAAGAAAATGTAGATGAAATGTGGTAATATTTTTGAGCTTTTTGCACTTTTAACCCCTAAAGTTTCAGAGAAATTTCACTGTAGTCTCTAGTCTTTCATTTTGAATACATTGAATTAAGCTAGTGCTTCCGTTGTTTTTTATGATGAAATTATCCGACGTAGGTTATTCCATGTTTGACACATGATTGATTTCTGTTATAAAAAATAACGGAGTCATCGATTTGGACTAACTTGATACGATTTGAATACTTTAGGATTTAATGGATCTAAATTGAAAGTACAGAAACTAAAGTGGGAAATTTTCAAAATTTCAGGGGTGCAAAGTGTAAAAACCTCTAATTTGCTGGGAAGAAGTTCAAGTTCTTTACGTAGAAAATAAAAATAAATAAATAAATAAAAATTAGCTGACACGTGTCATTCTTTACTTATTTACACAAAATTTGTAAATTGGTTGAAAGAAAATTGATTTTATTGAAATTAGCCACTGGCTTATTTGGTTGTGGCCCATTTTGTTTTTGGAAGAATTTTTGAGAGATTCCTAGATTTCAAAAATAATTTTTTAAGAATCATCTCATGTGTAAAAAAATCATTATTATAGGATTTTATAAAATAATATGTTTATGAGATAAAATTTTTGGGAGAATTTTTTTTTCTCCCTCTATTTTTCCACCCAGCACTAAAATTAGCTCATTGGGAGCCGAATTTTAGAAGGCAAGCATCGTCCATCCCATGTACGATGCATGCGTACCATCATTCCCCAAATTAAGATATATTATTCCTCATTTAATTTATTTGCACATTTAATTTAGTTTGTGTAGTGTATTGACTATTGAGAGATGGATGTACACCTTTATCATCTTCTAACAAACAAATAAAATATTCTTCTCTCAATAAAGTTTTTTTTTTTTTTTTTTATTAAAGAATATTTTATTTTCCTAATTTAACTCTTAATTGAAATGTAGGTATAATGGATCAATAATTTCAATTAGACAGTCTAATTCATAATTTATCTTATTTTAATTTTAACTTGATTATAAATTGAAAAAATTATCGGGTGGACCTAAATTAAGATTGATATTGCCAATTGATTTCAAATGTTTCAAAATGAACTAGGTGTACAATTTTTATGAAAGGGCAAAATTTACATAACAAATTGGCCGTTGCAAAATTCATTGGATTGGAAATTTCCTTATTTAATTGTTATTCTCTTATGAAACGGTTTCTTCAAATAACAAACAAACCAAATTTCCATTGTTAGTTGATTTTAAAAATTCAAATTCAAAATAAAGATTTTCGAAACTGGTAGCACGGCTTTAATTGATAATGACAAAGCATAACAGGAGTGTTTGTATACATATTGTTTTTTCATTCCCAATCAAAACCACATCAGGTAAGTACGCACTCATGTGCGTGTATTGTTCGTAGTGTTCATCATTACAGTTGAGATTTGTAGTTTGATTTTTGTGTTGTTCAGCTGTTGGAATGATGATTTAGCCAATTCGATAAGATGATATGTGACGTCATGTATTATATTACATTCAACATCAACACACATAAGCAAACGCGTTCAACAATTTTTCACATTTTTAGTGATGCATTTAAGAATCGTATTTATATTATATTAATGCAGTTTGTATGTTACATTTAACACGCATAAACGGTTAGCAATATTTTTTTCAACTGACTGTTATATTCAACATCCAAATACCTGTCTAATGGTAAATTAGTTAAAAATTGACTGCAATATTTGTGAATTAGTTAAAAAAAAAA
Source organism: Eucommia ulmoides (assembly GCA_016647705.1). Classification (NCBI taxonomy): domain Eukaryota; kingdom Viridiplantae; phylum Streptophyta; class Magnoliopsida; order Garryales; family Eucommiaceae; genus Eucommia; species Eucommia ulmoides. The sequence continues at coordinate 12,623,688 of CM028339.1, read as the reverse complement.
TTGAACAAATGGCCAGACCTGTCTAATGGTAAATTTGATTTGTTATGCGCGTTGCCGGGATATTCCAAATGTGTACTCGTTTATCAAAATGATTTTGAGGAAATGATTTTGTTAACTAGGCATATGAAGATTGGATTCTTAGAGGTATGCGTTCACAAAAGAGGGAATGATTCGAGCAGATCGATGGGGGCTTCGTCAAGTCTGATTTTCCCTGTTAATGGCATTGGCAGCGGCGACAGTGATAATCATATGGATTACATAGATAGTTATGGCTGTATCTTCCAAAGAAACAATGACAAAATGTTCTTGTTTGCTAAATGGGTTGATGGTATTCAAGAAGAGAAACACAAACTCAAGGGTAGATCAAGCGAGTTGCGTACGATGTTGAAGAAATTTGCAGTTGAAGTGGTTTTCAACTTTCGTTATTCAAAAAACGATAAAGTGTGTGTGACGGCTTCATGTTCATTAAAGGAGGAAAAGAATCCCCTATGATTCGTGCATGGACATGTGAGGTGCAAAAAAGGTATTTTTTATATTCAAAAATTGATAAATAACACACGTGTGGGGTTGTTTTTCAAACAAGAACAAAAAGATGAGTTCAGATATTATATCTGATTGTTTGGTCGATGAGGTGTGTGTCAATCCAAAAACTCGTCCTATAGACGTTGATACTTTCAAAAAACAATATGGATCAGAAATATCGTATCGTAATGAGTAGCTTTGACTGTATTAGGATTTTTGTTCGGGAGGAAAGATGTGAGGTTTTGAAAACATGGGGTGAATATGCGGGTTGTGTTTCCTAAAACGATCAACTCAAACCGGCTTTTCCTGACACATAAGAAAATGGCAGTTTGATTGGAATGTAATCAAGTGTTGCCCTCTAAATATGAGACACATTACAAATAATGTTAATGTTATATCCAACACGAGAAGAAATAAAGGGACGTGATCAAGTGAGACGCGGAACAGGTGAACACTTTTAAGAACATTGAGTGTTATATTCAACACTCACGTAACACAAGGATTGTTTTGATATTATATGTTACATTAACATAATAGTTAAACATGCATCATAATCTAGAAATCTTAAAAAAAAAAAAAAAATAAATAAAATAAATTCTCATTTTGAAGAGCATGATTTATAGATCATTATTGTGTAAAAAAAATATTGATCAACAATTACAATTGAGAGAGATTATGTAGTATTCGGTGCAGTTCATCCATCGCATATTCGGTTCATTTGTTACACGTTTTTAGGGTGACAATGCATGTATGGAAAGTGACGTTTCATTTAATGAGGGCAAATTAGCCTACGAATTGCAATTAAGATTGATTGGTTAAAAAAACAATTGGGTTCATTTAGTAATTTCCACTCCCATTTAGGATTGCCCGGTAACTACCCCATAAATATTTTTATTATGTTTTATCTTATGTTTTGGTCTCATGGTCAATGCTCCATTATATCTTTAGTCAAAAAAAATTAATTAAAATTTGCATTGCTAACCACTTGCGCTACTCTCCATCGTTACTCCACTGTTGGACCTCAGGCCCTTGATCGTTGTAGTCCAACCACGACTGTCAAAATTTTTTTTAGTTACATGTAACTATACTTCTTAGTGTATTTTTTAATTAATTTTTTAGTGTTTTTTTTTTTTAATTAAAAAAATACACTAAAAAGTATAGTTACGTGTAATTAAAAATATAAATAAAAAATATACTAAAATATAATTAAAAATACAATAAAAAAAAAGGAAAATTCTTCTAAAGGTCCCATAAGTGTAAAACATCACTTATCGGAGTCTCATCTAAGGGATCTTTTTATCCTTTGAATAAGACCTAAAAAGTAATGTTTTTCACTCATAGGACCTCTCAACAAGTTTTCCTAAAAAAAATAGTTACATATAACTAAAAAAAAAAAATCAATAGTCATGGTTGGACTTCGGTGATCGAAAGCTTGAGGTCCAACAGTAGGATGCAATGGAGGGTGGGCGCAAGTGGTTGGCTATTTAAATCATTATTAAAAGTTTTTTACTAGAGATAAGAGGGAATATTGGCCATGAGACCAAAAGATAAGATAAAACATAATGAAAAGTTTTATGCTTAAGTTAAAATAAAAATAAGATAACTTATGAATTAGACCATCTAACTTGAATTATCAATCAATTATTTCTAAATTTTATTTTTAGTGTTAAATTAGGAAAATAAATATTCTTTAATAACTTTGTTAATTAATAAAAAAAATAGAAAATTTTATTGAGATAAGTATATTTGATTTGTTTGTTAGAAGATGATAAAAGTGTATATCCATCTCTCAATACACCACCTAAACTAAATTAAATGTGCAAATAAATTAAAGGGCAAATTTCATTTTAGACCCTCTAAGTATTGACACATTTATACGTGGTTCGATAATTTTATTGCGTTTTAATTTAAGTCCTCTAAGTATGAACGTTGTTTTAATGTATCTTTACGTTAAATTTTCATCCAAATTAACGGAAACACAATCATGTGCCCTACACATGCCATTTTAAGGAGTATAATAATCGGTTTTTTTTTTTTTTTTTTTTTTTTTTTTTTTTTTTTTTTATCCTCCTTCCTCAGCTACATCCTCTCTTTTCTCCTTTCTCTCTCGACCCTATCACTGCCGGCTCTGCTACTGTCAATCTTGGACAGTTCATCATCGGACAGCCTGGGCGAATTTCCCAGGTGGTGGATGGGAAGCATTCTAGGATCTCCAGCCAACAACCCCTCCGAAGGACCGTCACGTGATCACAAGTCAGTGTGCCCAAATCGACTTGTGCTTAGTTACCTAAGCCGATCTACCATTGTTCCAAGTCAGCCCATATCTTCACCATCCACAGTAAAGGCCCCATAGCTCTAATCAGTCGTGTTGCCCACGCGTCTGACGGCTTAACGCTAATCCAAGCTTAAGGCCCTAATCTTGCTAAAGCTAATCATATTTTCACCTATAAATAGAAGATTTCTCCAACACATTTGGGAGATCAGAGAGTTTTGAAAGAAACTTCACCATAAGTCGCTCAGACAGGTCTAGGTAACATTAACTTCCCGATCTATATTTCTACCTTGGGCTCTTACTCTCACGCTGGAGGGGACACGTTGGGAAAAATCTGTCCCATCTTGTGTGCAGGTGACAGATTGGAGCTCGGCCCGGACAATGGTTAGGAGCATCAGGCCAGGAACACAAGACCCGAGCTCGGACGCAGGTCTGATAAAACCTCCCCAGCCTGGCTACGATACACAAGAACGATGATCAGTCAAGCACCATCACCATATCCCTTCTTCAATCCGAGGGTGTCCAAACCATACTGTTGGTCGGCCAATTTTCGACACCAATAGTTTGGTGTCGTCTATGGGAAGTGCTACTAAAAGCCTTTTCCAAGTCATTAGCTACCTGCTCTGCTAAGGTTTGATGAACACAAGGTCTTGTCACTCTCAACAATCAGAAAACATAAACAATCTGGTGAATAGACAGCCCAGAGAAGATATGTCACGAGCACCAAGACCAGAAACCAGGGCCATAGCCCGTAGAACGGTCAACAAAGATGACGTAGAAATTGAAAGGCGAAATATCAATATTGAGGGACAATCCCATTAAACAAACCCAGGCCAGGTGTTCGGGGCCATCAATGCTGCCAGGCTCGACGACGTGGAATGCCAACTCAGTAAGTTCCAGGAATACTTTGACATCCTCCTCGCCCATCTACCTCTGGCCCAGGTTGAAGGGGGATCGGACCTTCATATCGCAGGGGAGAGGGCCCGTCCACAGGAGTTCAATGATCGAGCGCTCAAGGTAGCACGTAGATATGTCGCTACTTTCACCACAAGTGTACGGGTCAAGTTTTAATATAGATTGGGAAGAGTAAGAGTTGTCATATCCACAAGAATTGGTAGAGATTATCGTTTAGTACCATAATTATCATACCTAACTTTATTTAGGCGATAAAAATGTAGTTTTAATAATAAAATATACTAATTCTAAGTTAATTAAACTAAAATACTTATATAGTGGTATGACATTTATGGGGAAATTATTGCCTATGGATTAACTTCGTCCACTTAAACGTGTTCGTTTCAATCTAGTTTACATTAATGGCGTTCATCCTATCCGACAATCTCAGTATCGAAATTGCATTCACTACCTCTTCTGAGTATAAAGTGAATGAATATGTGACTTCGCGTTAACGCTGAAATCCCCCTCAAGCGTCTATACGACACTTGGTCATATGAGTCTTGCCCTAACGTCATTGATTGTACTTTTCCTAACTCTCTCCCGGGTTATTAGATCGTCGCGTTGTGTTTAAACCCTAGTCCGAATCTAGAATTACCTTTCTCGAGTATCCAACCCCATATTCTCAGTATATTTTAACAAGTATATAAACATGGAATAATGGAAAACACAATCAGATAAACATAAACAACCATTAACAAAACATCGATTTATATATAAACAACATTTTCGTGAAGTAGGTCGATCCCTAGACAATATATGTTTAGCTACACATGGCCGTAGCCCTAAATACAACTAAATACAAGCTAAATATATACAAATATCCAACCAATCTAAGAGATAAAGAGAGAAATAAGGAGACTAGCCGTTATCCGAAGATTTGCCGCTAAAACCGCTCCGAGAACGCTTCCTCCTTCTTCGCGTTGTGATTTTGTATTGGTCGAATGGCCTTAGAGCTCTCAAGACTTCTGAAAATGTCAACCTCTCATTTGGGGAGAATAGGGACGATATTTATAGAATTCAAAATATCTCAAAATATCCTAAAATATATTTAAATGTTAGGCGCGGAGCGCTGCAGCGGTGAGATCACCGCTGCAGTGGTGGATAGGTCGGTGGGATTTTTGGCAGTTGACCGCTACAACAATAGTTTCACCGCTGCAACGGTGGAGCTCTCTGCATTTTGACCGCTGCAGCGGTAGAGCTTCAGCAAACTCTCTGTATTTTCATTGCTGCCGCAGTTGATGCAGGATCTGAATTTAGCCTTTTTGCTTGTTTTCTTCACCGTTCTTCCACCCCCTTTCTCCGATATGATTGTTTAAGGACCGTTTTAGCCCCTTTTCAACCCAAATACTTAATTAAGATAAAATAAATAAAAATGTATTAAAACATAATTAGAACGCTATAAAAATACTTGAAAACTAACAAAACCGGCTTGGGAATAAAGAGATAAATTACTCCTATCAAATACCCTCAAACTTGAAATTTTGCTAGTCCTCGAGCAAAACACTCACACTAAAATGAAAAATACAACTAAATTAAATAACATGAACAACCTAAACACAAACAATCTAAACATAATGATATGCGAGTTTTGAATTCAGCTATCGACCAAAACATTTACCCTCAACAACCCCCAATCATATCGAAATTAGATGGTAAAACACACCATGTGATGTTCTAGAATTTCGACATTCAATAATGGTAAACGCCATTCTAGATCCTTTCAACATGTGTGTGCGAGACTCAAAAATATAACTGTCCAACAATTGGATTGGATTATCCATCAACGAAACACACGATTTAAACCGTAAAGGATTAGTATATTCATATACTTGATTGAGTTCCACTTTCCACTAATGTAGGCTAAGCAGTTCAAATATATCAGAAGGACTTGGTTCGGTTTTGAACATGGCCAAAGGTATATTGGGAATATAAAACAGGTTAACATTGTTAACTTAACAATACCCAAGGCACTACGCTTGGCACAAAATCACTCTTGAACCCCCATAGGTAAATTTAAAACAACCCTGAACATATAGTTAAGACTGACGTCCTTACTTATCAAAAGAAATAAAAATTTAACTATATTTACATATGTATTTTTTATTTTTATTTTAATACAAACCACATCCCTAAACTTATTTGATTATTACTTTTTCACGAGTATGGTTAAAACGAAAGAAAAATGACAAGTGAGTATTCGAATATCGAACCAATTAAAAGTTCGCCCTAAACTCAACCGTCCACTTCAAGTAGCCTAGACGAATGTTGTAAGACCCCAATTTCGCACGTACGTTATTCTAATTTCATTCTAGAGCATTTAGAAAATTGTGGGATAAAATTATGTTAATTAAAATCCAAATTAAAAGTTATTGGGTCCAATTTGTAAATTTAGAAACATTTATTCTAAACTTGGGATGTAAATTGTTAATTAAAATCTAAATTTGAAAATGGTAAGGGTGAAATTACAATTTTAGAAACTCATAAAGGTTGAATTGGACTAAAATGAAGAGTCAAAAAGAAATTAGGGGGAGAAAAATATAATTATAACAAAAGATATTTTTGTATACACACATACACACATATGTATAATTATATATATATATATATATATATATATATGCATGTTGTGCATGCGTGTGCCGTGAGCTCAGCCGGAGACAGGAGAGAATGGGAAAGGGGCGACGTGGTGTGAAGAAAATCATAAATCAATTCACTAAAACTCATGCAAATTAAATGACCCATAAAAATCTTGATCCAAAGCTGGAAGAGGAGGAGAAATCAAAAAGCTAGAGAGAGAGGGGGTCGTCGGAGCTGTGGTGATCACGGTGGTGGTGGGTGCTACGGTGCGAGTGCGTGTGTGTTCCTCTGGTTGTTTTGATGATTTCATGTGTGTGGATGTATGATCGGAGTGTGGTTTTGTTGTTAGTGGTGTAGGTGTGCGCTCTGTTCTGTTCATCGCCGTTTTGTTCGTCGTCGGTGTGTGGGTGTGGGTGATCGACGGTGGGTATGTGATTGACTTTGTTCAGTGCCAACGTATGCATGGGTGTGTTTTGCTCGACGTCGGAGTAGTGTGTGAGTGTGTTTGATCGTTGGTGAAGGGTGGTAAAAGAGCTGCCGGAGTTAGTGAAGAAGAGAGAGAAAATGGGGTTGTTCTGATTAAAGCAGGAGCTGAACGAGAAAGACGATTGTTCGCCTAGCCGGTGGAGCATCAGAACGCAAAGTAGAAAGAAACTGGAGTGTGTTTGCCTAGGTGGTGAGATGACGGCCTAGGCGGTGGCGCGTCAGTAAGCGAAACAGAGAAAAGAAGAAGTGTGTTCGCCGCGGCAGTGGATCCTTCGCCGAGGCGGTGAGTACTGGAGCAGAAACTAAAAAAAAATTAAGGAAAAAGGAAATCGACAACCGTTTCGAAGCGGGTAACGTTTCTCGTTAAATTTTATGTTTGTTAAATTTAACTACTAGCATCAAAATTTTGTAATCAAAATAATAAATTTTAGGACCCTTCGTATTACTAAATTTTATACAGTAAAATTCAATGAAGCAGAACTAGATGAATGATAAATTTTTCATAGTAAAATGTGGGGACGGGAAAAATTGTGAAACTTAGGGCCTATATTGCATGACTAGGTTATTTTACATAGATTATTAATTTAGGCCCTATCACTATTAGGTTCGCAGACACCGGAGTCTCAGTAGAACGTAGTCAGTGAAAGTTTTGCGGAACAGATAACTAAGTGAGTGTATTGTCTTCTACGTAAATTATAAATTATATTTTCATATATATCATGGAAAATGTGTTTATTTAAAATTGGACGAATTTGCAACTTATATGGATCAAGCGGTTTTGGGTGTTTGTGAAAAAATATTTTGTGGATTACGTTGGTTTTAAAAGGGTGAAAAATGATTTGTTGAATCTAGCTGGTTTCTAAAAGGGTGGAAAAATGATTGTGGACCGAGTCGTTTATTTTTGAGGTGGAAATTGATGTTTGATCTAATTATGTCATAGTATTTCTTCCCAAAAGGGATGTTGATTACCTGCTAGGCAAAGTCCGGTAGAGCATTGATTACCTGCTAGGCATAATCTGGCAGAGCGTTGATTATATGCTCGGCATAGTCTGACAGAGCGTTAATTACCTACTAGGCATAGTCCGGCAGAGCGTTGTTTACCTGCTAGGCATAGTCCGACAGAGCGTTATTTACCTGCTAGGCAAAGTCCAGCAAAGCGTTATTTTGACCCGTTAGGAAGGCAAATCCTACGGGTGGTACGGTACAGTTGGAACTCCCGGTCGTGAGGTTAAAACGATCTTATGGCTAGTCGGAGGGTGGTGTGGTGTTTTGTCGTATAAGGTGAACTGGTTGGATAAATTTAAATATATTACTTTACACTAGATTGGTGTATCCATATATATTGGTGTATTTATTATTTTAGTTGCTTTACACTATTTGGTTAGATATAGTATTCTGATGGAATTTCACTGTTTGGTTGGGATGTTATAAATATATGAGTTTATTGCTGTGGTGACAGGAAAACGAAGTTTTCCGTATGGTATGTGATTTTTATATTATTTTGGTTGACTAGTGGGATATTTTATCAGGTGATGAGATGTTGGACTGGTGGGTCTAAAATACTTGGACGAGTCGACATAAAATACTTTGAACTGGCTGTTTTAAAATATCTGAATTAATTAATCTAAAACAATCGGGTTGATTGAATTATAATATTTGATTGGATATTTTCAATGTATGTATGTATATATATATATATATATATATATATATATATATATATATATATATATATATATATATATTAGTTTATTTCATTGGGGATAGGGAAACTAGATTTTCGTACGGTGTGAGATTTTATTATATTTATATTGAGTGTTTTAAATACATTTTTTCTTTACATTGTGGACAGAGGGGAATTAGTTCCGAATGTGGTATTATCGTTATATTATTTCTTTTCATTGGTGGCAGTAGAACCGGGTATGTGATTATATTATTTTATATTTCAAATGTATGGTGTTTATTATTTATACTTGATCTATGAAATATTTTTTTTATTATTATTATGAAGACAGTACACTAATAAAAGTTTTGGGGTGCAGGTATCGCAACTAGGTGTGGTCCACTACTGGCACTAAAGAGAGTTCGGAGGTAGTGTCGTGTTGAAGGTGAGTCGATCGGACGTGAACCGTGAAAGGTTAAGGTATTTTAGTAATTTTGGTTGTAGATATTTGGGACAGGTATATATATATTTTATAGTAGCGTGAATGTGTATGTATATATGTCTGATTAGATACTCGTGGATTGGTCTGATGACGTCAGGTCGACATCACTCCCGGCCTCGGGAGACAGGTGCTCGAGGTGGGGTGTGAAAAATGCTAACTTCATTAACTCAAATTGTGTTTTCGGTTCAGTGATATAGGTTTAGAACAAGTTTAATTGACTAGGGTATTTGTTATGTGTTCAGAATTGAAACGGCTTTTAGGCTTCAACAGGGTAACGAGGGATAAACATTTAACATGTTAAACTTCAAAGGTTCAAGCAACAAAATGAATGCCTAAATCACGTCTCCTGAACTACCTCGCCTAGGATTTTGCCTCAAGTTTTTCCTAAATCAGGTTCTAGAATCCTTAAATTGTCATGAGTTTGGTTAATGGATAATTGTCCTCAAATCAATTGAATAGTTGTACATTGAGTCTACGTGCTCGTACAAATTAGGATCTACAATAACTTTCACCAAAACAACATGCTAAGCATACAAAACACACATGAATGGGTATTACCCTTGACCTCGAAATACAATTAGGGGATAATTTCATTATCGGGTAATGGCCCAAATGAACTCAAAACTCAGCATGCAACAACAACAAACATAAACACATTCTACACTAAACAAACATGCACACAATAACCTAAACAACACAATTAAGCATACTAACTTAAATTGTTATAAGTATGGCTAATGGATAATTGTCCTCAAATCAATTGAATAGCTATACATTGAGTCTACGTGCTCGTACAAATTAGGATCTACAACAACTTTCACCAAAACAACATGTTAAGCACATAGAACACACATGAATGGGCATTACCCTTGACCTCGAAATACAACTAGGGGATACTTTCATTATCGGGTAATGGCCCAAATGAACTCAAAACTCAGAATATAACAACAACAAACATAAACACATTCTACACTAAACAAACATGCACACAATAACCTAAACAACACAATTAAACATACTAACATACTACACATCACTGCCAAACTTAAAATGGACAGTGTCATCAACGATCCATCAGCGATCCCAATGAAAGCATAAATCATTATAACGAAGATAGGGATTTAGAACATGTACCTGGGAAGCGAGAGAATCTCGCCTCCGAATCAAGTCGGTAGAGATGGATCTAATTTATTTTTGACTTGGGTTGTCTCCTAAGAAGCGTGTAGTTTATTGTCCTTGGCCTGACATGAAAAACGGATCGTCAAAGAGCGGCTTCCGCCCATAGTAAGTGTCATACAACACTACGTATAGGTCTTGATTCAGTACGCCCTCAAGACTGACGAGATTTAGCATTAATTGGCTCAAACTTTCAATAAGACTCTCCACCGGCTCATGTACTTGGTAGGCATGAAAGAGCATGGCTTCTGGCGGCGAAGGATAAGTGAGCCACATCAGATCTTCGCAGATGTGATCGTCTTGGATCGGTGGTGGCATTACAATTTAGATCTCCAATGGTGACGAATCACAATCGTCGATCCATGCTTAGGTTCCTGTCTCATTTGAATAATTATAGTTGAACTCTCCCAAGCTCCTTCCACTCGTTTCTGATTCCTCACGTTGGCTTTCACATGATATGGCTTGTGTATCTTCCAGTGCCACCGCGTCTGACTTGGCCTCACTGAAGCAGATTAGCTGACCGATTTGCGTCTGAAGAGACATTACGGCCGTATCGATTTCGGTGCAGACCGTCTTAATATTGTCAAGATGATCCTCATGCTCGTTGATCCTGTCATTTGTCTTCTCCCTCCAAAACGTCTGAGTCTCCCATATAAATTCACCTAACATTTCTTCTAGGGGGAAGATTCCACATCTTGAACCCGAGTATCAATCCATGGCGCCGTGGTGCTGAAACTATCTCCCAAACTTTGGTAACTTGTTGAATAATTCCAACAGTGATAATCATAATTGGCCATGTCTTCCAATAACCAATAGATTTCGTCCGTGGTTAATTGGTCGAAAGAGGTGGTACCGTTTCTTCTTTCAATCCAATTTCTGGTTGCAGGTAATAACCCATCGAAGAAGTTCAGTAGTTGACACTCCCTTGGGAAACAATGATTCGGAAACCGAAACATCAATTCCTTGTATTGATCCCAAACACAGTAAAACAGCTCGGAATCCCATTGAAAGAAATGCAAAAGTATCTATTGATCTAGCATCTTCAGGTACCCTGTAGGAAAAACAAGAACAAAACTACAAACAAAAAAGTTATAAACAAAAGAAATACCTAAATTAAAATCAAATTATTTACTCACAATATCAATAACAATCTAAAACACAATCCCCGGCAATGGCGCCAAAAACTTAGTAGCACGTAGATACGTCGCTACTTTTACCACAAGTGTATGGGTCAAGTTTTAATATAGATTGGGAAGAGTAAGGGTTGTCGTATCTACAGGGATTGGTTGAGATTATCGTTGAGTACCATAATTATCATAACCTAACTTTATTTAGGCAATAATAATGTAGTTTTAATAATAAAATATACTAATACTAAGTTAATTAAACTAAAATACTAATATAGTAGTATGACGTTTATGGGAAATTATTGCCTAGGGATTAACTTCGTCCACTTAAACATGTTCGTTTTAATCTAATTTACATTAATGGCATTCATCCTATCCGACAATCTCGGTATCGAAATTTCATTCACTACCTCTCCCGAGTGTAAAGTGAATAAATATGTGATTTCGCGTCAAGTCCCCCTCGAGCGTCTATACGACACTCGGTCATATGAGTTTTGTCCCAACGTCATTGATTGCACTTTTTCTAACTCTCTCCCGGTTTATTAGATCGTCGCGTTGTGTTTAAACTCTAATTCGAATCCGGAATTACCTCTCTCGAGTGTCAAACCCCGTATTCTCAGTACATCTTAACAAGCATATAAACATGGAATAACGGAAAACACAATCGGATAAACATGAACAACCATTAACAAAACATCGATTTATGTATAAACAACATTTTCGTGAAGTACATCGATCCCTAGACAATATATGTTTAGCTACACATGGCAGTAGCCCTAAATACAACTAAATACAAGCTAAATATATACAAACATCCAACCAATCTAAGAGATAAAGCAAGAAACGAGGAGACTAGCCATTATTCAAAGATTCGTCGCTAAAACCGCTCTGAGAATGCTTCTTCCTTCTTCGCGTTGTGATATTGTATTGGTCGAATAGCCTTGGAGCTCTCAAGATTCCTAAAAACGTCAACTGCTCGTTTGGGGAGAATAGGGAAGATATTTATATGATTCAAAATATCCTAAAATATCTTAAATTATCAAGTGCTGACCAATGTAGTGATGGATAGATCGGTAGGATTTTTGGCGGTTGACCGCTGTAGCGGTGGAGCTCTCTACATTTTGACCGCTGCAGCGATGGAGCTTCAGCAAACTCTTTGTATTTTCACCGCTGTTGCAATGGATGCAAGATCTGAATTTGGCCTTTTTGCTCGTTTTCTCCATTCCACCGCCTTGCTTTGATATGATCGTTTAAGGACCATTTTAGTCTCTTTTCATCCCAAATACCTAACTAAGACAAAATAAATAAAGATGTATTAAAACATAATTAAAACACTATAAATATACTCGAAAACTAACAAAATTGGCTTGGAAATAAGGAGATAAATTACACTTATCAGCTTGCCTCTTACGGACAGGTGGCTCGAGTTCGGCCTTAGGCCGCTAACTAGGCATCAAGAGAAAGGGATCTCGACCCCCCGGTTACCTCGGCATCCGTTTCAAGATCAGCTCATGGATGGCGATTCGAAGACCGATCGGGGTCACCACCGGCTCAAGATTATAGCTGCCAAGATCATTCCGATCATCGATCTCACCAAATCTGAGAGATGGACTCCCACTTCCCGCCACCTGCTTGGAGGTGGGAGGCCAAGCCTATCGCCAGCCAAGTCATCGCCCCTGAAAGGGTGTCGACCATGATGGAATGACGCCTGGCGAAAATAGAGGCCGCCCTCAGTCGGATGCGCAACACCGGGGGAACCACCGGGCTGCATATTGGGATCAAGTCCCCTTTCGTTGCGGAGGTCACAGACGAACCAATTCCGTACCGATTTTCCAATCCTCTGGTGGCCCAGTACGATGGGACAACTGATCTATTGGATCATCTATCTATTTAGGTCTCCCATATAGATGTACATGCTGCCACCAATGCAATAAGGTGCAAGTTCTTCTCTCTCGGATTGACTGGTCCTGCTAGGACGTGTTTTAATGACCTCTCACCAGCCTCAATCTCCACATTCCTCTAGCTCGAACAACAGTTCATGGAGAGGTTCAGCTGATCACGGCATAAGCCAAAGACTACCTCTCATCTCCTCGATGTCAGACAGGAGGAGAACGAAAATCTGGTTGATTATGTACACAGGTTTTGAATGGAATCCCTCGCTTATGAGAGGGTGTCTGATGAGGTAGCACTCAATGCCTTTATTGGCGGGCTGAGCCATAGGTGGCTTCTCTACGACCTGAATTCCGGGCTGGTGACCAACCTGAACGAGGCCCTAGACCTCGGTGCCAATTTCTACAAAGTCGATCTCGTCGACAAAATCAAGAAAGAGAAGGAAGATCTCCTCAAAAAGAAAGTCTGACCTGATTAGAAGACAAGCCGACCTCAAGCATCTAGAAGGCTCCAGGCGGAAAGAAAGTTGGGACTGCTGCCGGGCGATAAGAGGTCGCCTCCAGGCCCCCACTAGCTCGTTTACACTCCCCTAATCGCTTTTGTCGTCACCATCTTCACTAAGAATGCCAAAAAGAGGATTTTCCCGTCTGCACCTCCCTTAAGAGAGAAACCTCTAGGCAGGTCAATCGATAAGTACTGTGGCTTCCACAAAAGCAATGGCCATACTATCGCCAAGTGCTTCCAGTTGAAGGAGAAAATTGAAGCCCTAATCCAAAGAGGCTACCTCGGCAATTATGTCCGCTGACCGGACGAGGATCGGTCCGGCGCAAATGACCGTTGCGACAGGCACTGCGGACAGCGTAGAAAATATAGTGATAATCAGGCTCAACCCTGTGGCGAACGCACTGGTGACGACTCTGACCTAAGGGTTGACAATGAGATAAACATCATCCATGGAGGCCTAGGTTTCGGCAGAAAAACGTCTTCCTCCCGGAAGAGGTACGAAGGCAAGGGTAAAAGAAAGGTAGAACAGGGTGTCTATGAGGTCAACACAATAGATGTTGTCTCATATAATGTAATCTCCTTCAGCGAAGCCGACTTGCAAGGGGTGCACGTTCTGCATGATGACGCCCTGGTCATTTTGGCCCTAATCAATCATTTAAAGATGGCAAGGGTACTCGTCGGCGGAGCCAACTCAGCAAATATCATCTTTAATGGGGGCCTTCGATAAAATGGGCGTGGACTCTAGCTCTAGGCAGCCCGTAAAGTCCTCTTTATCGATTTTGGGAGGGACGTGGTCAGTTCGGTTGGTTGGGTCTCTCTGCCTGTCACCCTCGGTTCTAGCCCCGGCATCGCCACCATCGAGTTTAAATTCTTTACAGTAGATAAGTCGTCGCCCTACAACGCGATAATGGGTCGGCCTACCATGGCCGCCCTAAAGGTCGTGTGCTCCCCATATCACCTGAAAATGAAATTCCCCACGGATTCAGGGGTTGGAGAAGTACAAGGGAACCAAGAGACTGCCCGGTCCTATGCAAGAAGGGCCTTGGAGAGAAAATAACAATTATAGTTGGGGCCTGAGCTGAGTATCCCGTGTCGAACTCACGGAGAGCTCGTGGTCCTAACCGGCATAGTTGAGCCCGTCCCGATCGACGATCAGTGTGACGAAGAGCCCATCCCCCGGCCCCATGAAGACCTAGTCAACATTCCCATTCACCCCACCATAACGGAAAAGACATTGAGGATTGGGGCTCGACTCATCCCGGAAGAACGATCCGACCTCACTGAGCTACTGATAAGGAACTACGATATTTTTGCCTGGTAGCACAACAAACTTCCCAAGATTGATCCTAGTATCCCCGTGCACCAACTGTACGCCGACGTGCATCATTCTCCTGTTCGCCAAAAAAGAATAAAGTTCCATCTAGATCGGCAGAAGATAATTGAAGAGGAGATAGATAAGCTCCTCAAGTCAGATGTCGTGAAAGAGGTCAAGTTCCCGGACTGGCTTGCGAATGTTGTGTTGGCCCCGAAGGTCGGCAACAAATGGTGACTTTGCGTCGACTTCAAAGACCTGAACAAGGCTTGCCTGAAAGATTTCTTTTCCCTCCCGAGGATTGACATCGTAATCAACACCATGACGGGACATGAACGGCTCAGTTTCCTCGATGCTTACGCCGGTTATAACCAAATTCCGATGTATCTCCCAAATAAGAGCAAGACCTCATTTATCACCGACAGGGGCACCTACTGCTACAAGTTCATGCCATTTGGCCTTTACAACGTAGGGGCGACCTATCAGAGGCTTGACAGCAAAATGTTCAAGGAAGAAATTGGGAACACGATAGAGATGTACATCAACGATATGCTCGTGAAAAGTAGCCGGGCTGAAGATAACCTCGGCCATCTCTAAACTTGCTTTGATAAGCTCCGAGCTCACCGCATGAAGTTGAATCTGAACAAGTGCATTTTCAGTGTGTCTGCTGGTAAATTCCTGGGCTTCATGGTCTTCCAGCGCGACATCGATGCCAATCCTAACCAGATCAGCGCGGTACTCAGTATGGCTTCTCATTGGAACAAGAAGGAGGTCCAGATGCTGACAAGCCGTTTAGCCGCCTTGAACCGATTCATCTCCAGGTCGTCTGAAAAATGTCTCCCCTTTTTCAAAATTCTTCTGGGGAACAGGGCATTCGAGTGGACCGAGGAGTGTGACCGCGTCTTTGAGGAACTGAAAAAATACCTCTCATTGGCTCCCCTACTAACCACGTCTCAGAAAGGTGAAAGCCTGCTTCTTTACATCACAACCTCCTTCACAGCCTTCAGCGCCGCCCTAGTCAGAGATGATGCCGACATACAGAGCCCGATCTATTACTCGAGTTGCATTCTAACCGACGCCGAAACGAGGAACAAAAAGTTCAAAAAATTGGCCTATGCCCTGCTGATCGCCTCGAGGAAGCTACGACAGTATTTTCAGGCTCATACCATAGTGGTATTGACCAACTAGACGTTAAGGCTAATTCTCCACTCCCTTGACGTCTCAGGGAGGTTAATGAAGTATAGCCTAGAACTAGGCCAATTCCATATCGAATATCGCCCTAGGATGGAAATAAAGGGGTAAGTCCTAACTAACTTCACAGCCGAGCTGACTTCTCCGAGGAAGAGACCATCTCCGATCAAGGTGATGCCGAGCAGGCCACCCAAAATTCGGAACGAGCTGAAAGCTTGGTCGAAACAGCCAAAATGTATAATGACCTAGGCCCCCAGCTCATGGCAGCTTCTCATCGACGGATCCTTCAACCGAAACGGCTCAGGTACCGGGATGGTCCTCGTCGCCCTAGATAAATAGAAAATCGAGTACGCCCTCAGGCTCGAATTGTGAGCTACAAATAATGAGGTTGAGTACAAAACCTTATTGGTCGGACTGCGGCTAGCCCGAGAATACCTAGCTCGTTGTCAACCAAGTTAACGGTGAATACCTAGCAAAGGACCCGAGCATGGTGGCCTACCTAGAGATTGTGAAAATTTTGACCAAACTCTTTGTGAAAGTGAAAGTCACGAAAATACCCCAAGAAGAAAACAGACATGCTGACGCGTTGGCTAACTTAGCCTCAGTAGTGGAATACACGTTCAAGAGGACGGTCCCCGTTGAATTTCTCGTCGAGCCGAGCACGGCCTCCTCAGATGAGACCGTGATGATATGCGCCCTGGATTCCAAGCCGATTTGGATGGACCCCATCATAAGCTATCTTACCAACGAGACACTTCCAAGTGATCAGGCTCACTCCCAAATAATACGATACCAAGCTGCACAGTACGTCCTCATCGACGGTGTTCTTTATCGAAAATCTTTCTCCGGTCTGTACTCTCGATGCCTCTGACCTAAAGAGGCCAACTACATTATAAGGGAGGTCCACGAGGGAATTTGCGAAAATCACTCGAGGGACAAGTCCTTAGCTCGGAAACTGCTCCTTAACGGGTATTACTGGCCGAAGATACTCGAGGACGCGGGAGAATTCGTGAAGAAGTGTGACAAGTGCCAGCGATTTGCTGTGTACCCTTACGCTCCGCCAACCGAGCTGGTTCGATGTCCAGCCCATGGCCATTCACCCAATGGCGGATCGATCTCCTCGGCCCGTTTTCCCAGGGAACTGGCTAGAGAAAATTCCTAGTCGTCGCCATCGACTACTTCACTAAATGGGTTGAAGCCGAACCACTTGCCAAAATCACCAAGCAATGAATTCGAGACTTCGTCTACAAGCGCATGGTTTACCGGTTTAGCATTCCGAAGGCGATCATCTTCGACAATGGAAAACAGTTCGTAAAAGAACTGTTCGCTGAGATGTGTGACAGGATTGGATCATAACGCATTTCTCCTCCCCTGGTCATTCTCAGGCTAACGGTCAGGTCGAAATCACCAATCGGACTATTTTGCAAAACCTGAAGATCAGGGTGGATAAATCTAAGGGGTTATAGGTGGAAGACCTATATCTCGTGTTGTGGGTGTACCATACAACAGCCTGTACTTCGACTAGCGAGATGCCATTTGCAATGACGTTCGGCTCGAAAGCAGTTATCTCGATTGAGATTGGTCTACTATCTCCTCGTACAACCAGATCATTCGACCGAGTTGAAAATAAGGTAGGCCTAGCTCTCAGCCTCGACCTGCTCGAAGAGAGGAGGGAAATGGCACAGATTTACCAGGCCGCCTGTCAACGGAGAACAGCCTGCTACTACAATCGTCGAGTTCAGCCTCGATCTTTTGATATCGGCGAATCGTTCTGAGGAAAGTCACCCTAGCTACGAAGGAACAAAACACCAGGAAGTTAGCACCAAGCTGGGAAGGGCCCTACCATGTGATTCGCATAGCCAGGCCTGGAATCTATAATTTGGAAACCGAATGGGGCATACCACTTAGACACCCTTGGAATGCTGAACACTTAAAATGCTACTATCCGAGAGAGGAACGGAATCCCTAACCTTACCAAAGATTTTTTTATTTTTGATCATATAAAATTGTAAATAGAAAGATCAAAGTCAATGAAAAGGGGCTTTTCGGTTCAATGACAATGTTCGCCAAGCAATACAATACCAGGTTGGACCCTTAAGAAGATCGGCAAGCCCGATAAAACCAAGCTCACCAGATCGTCTGGGGGAAAAACAACTGACCAAAATTGATTCAAAGTCTACAGGCAAGGATGAACAGCCTTTTATGTGCCGAGAGGTCGGGGTGATCCGTCCTCAACCCTTCTCCCTGCTACGGCGGAGGCAAGCAGCCCGACGCGCTATAGGGCCGAGCGAGCTGTGCTCTAGCCATTTTTTTGGGCAGAGGTAGCCCTTTTACAACGGGGATGATCCGGGGATGAAACAATATAATTGCAGGTCAGACTCTTCAAGAAGACCGGAAAACTCGGAAGGATCGAGCTTACCAAATCGTCTGGGGGGGAAACGACGGACCAGAGCACATGAATACCAGACCATAATGCGTCTCGTTAAAATTACTTGCGTCATAGTGGATGCCAAGTGGTAGCAAAACGTAGCTCGTCATTATAAGCTCTCACGGTCGTTTGGGGGCAAGGTGGGAAGAACCGACTGGGCTGAAATACTCTGTGGTGGGACTTTTCATAATATCAAGTGGGAAGAACTGACCAGGCTGAAATACACCTACCTTGAAATTTTTATCAAAAACTGTTGGGGTGGAGGTCGCTCCGGTCGCTAAATAGACGACTTCTTAGTCTGGGTTCGCCAGGTCGGTAAATTTTGCAAACTTGTAAATAAGAGGCCTGTGTTGGTTTCCAATGGCAACCAAGCAGTAAAAACCCAACAAAATCAAAAAAATAAAATAGGAGAAACACAATTGACAAAATGGACGAGTTATATTAACTAATCAAAAGTTGATTACAAAAAATAAAATAAAAAACAATACCCGTACTTCTGCTTGTAAATACAAGCTCGCTTAATAGAGGGCTGAACAAAAAGAAAAAAGAAAAAGAAAAAAGTCTAGAGGGGGCGCTACTGATAGAACAAGCTCGGACTGGGCTGTTTACCGCTAGCCTCCTCTACTCTGGCCTGGTCGCCAGATCGCCCACTCGCCACTCTTTAGTCCCCAGATAACCTTTGCGAGCCGCCACGACTTCCCGAGGGTCGGCTCGGTTCAGCGTCTTAGTTGGCTGGCTAAGTGCTCGGCCTTGCCGTTCTTGCGTCCTGCTGGGCCTGTGCTTCCACGAGGTCCTGGTCGAAGAGCTCAAGTTCAATTTTTTCATGATCTACTTCCAGGAACTGGCGCTGGATCGAGTTAACTGCCTTTTTGAAGTCGAGCTGGATCATGCTCACTGCTATTCGGTCTCGGAGCCCGGTGAACTCTTCACTCTTCTTGAAATCCTCAATCGCTTGGTCTCGGAGCCCGGTGAACTCTTCGCTCTTCTTAAAGCTCTCAATCGCTTCAGCCCATGCCCTCTCCACCTCGGCTACCTGATTTCCTATCAATTCCTTGAGTCGGGCAGTAGCAATGTGCTCGGATTGCCTGAAGTCTTCGGCCTTCTTAGCCGCTCTTTCGCTCTCGGCCCGGGCCCAATCTATCTCCTTTTGGTATTGGTTCAGGAGGTCGATGTCTTTCTTCCTCTGCCTTGTTAGCTCCTTAAGTGCCTGGTTGGCTTGGTGTAAGCGGATCCCGGTCTTAAGCGCGGAGAAGAGGCTTTGTGTGGTCGGCAAAAAAAAAAAAAAAAAAACATTAGTTAAAGCCGACCATCAGACTTCTCAGTGAACTTGGCCTTGTCCGCTGGAAAGGTGATTTGCTGGACAAAATTTAGGAGAACGGCCGAAGTCTAAGTGATGGCCCTATTGACTTCAAGGCTGGTCGAGATGACAAACAACTCCACCACCTTCTCGCCTTCTTCTTGCACCTCCTCCTCTCGAGCCGGAGTCGCAGCTCGGCTCCCCTACTCCTGTCGGGCCAAGGCCGCAGCTCGGCTCCTCTTCTCCTGTTGAGCCGGGGCGTCGGACACCCCCACCTTTCTCTTCCCCTTATTCTTCCTGGCTTCAAGGGCCGGGTTCTCAACGATCGCCTATGTATGCGTCAGCCTAGTTGTTGTCGGGGTCGCTGGCCTTCTCGGAGTTAGAACCGGCCTAGCCTGTCCCTCTTGGGTGGGCTGACTGATCTATCGTCCTTCTTTACACCCTTTGCCGCCATCTGAGCTAAAGCAGCCAAGTCCCTTGCTTAAAAAAAAAAAAAAAAAAAAAAAAAAAAAAAAAAAAAAAAAAAAAGAGGACGTCAGCCAACGAGGAAAAATTCCTAAATACAACTAACAGGACGGATAGGGCTAGAAGCGTTTACCGTTCCAAGAGCTTTTCTTTAAGGTCGGCATGGGTAGGGACAGATTGCTCCAAAAGTAAAGGTCGTAGAGGCACGACGTGAGTAGTGAACCGACGTGAACGAACGAGGTCCAGAGTATCAGGTCTCTCTCCTCAAGGATCTCCAGGCTGGCCTTATGCATCTTCATCACTAAAAAAGACAAGTAAACTCAGAACAAACAACCGGGGTAAAGAAAAAAGCGAGCTCTAAACTGAAATGCTTACCCACGGTCCCCTAGTGCCTCTCAACCGGGAACTTAAATTCCGGCGCTTCATCGGCCTCCTATTCGGTGCCACCCAGAAAGAAGAAGCCCGACTTCCAATCCTTGATGGAGTCGGGGTAACCCTTGAGGAATTTTCACCGAGTTGAGAGGTAGCACCAGCCCTTCTCTCCGAGTATAGCCTTCGCCAAAAATAAAACGTGGAACAGCTCGAGAGATGGGGTGATCCTCTTGGCCAGGCAAATCACGTGAAAAGACACGACTATACACATGCTATTGGGAGATAGCTGTGACAGACACAAACCCAGGTCCCAACAGACCTCCCTCACCTAGGGGTGGATAGGGAATCGCAGCCCAGCCTGCATCTGCTAGTCGTAGACTACAATAAACCCTTCGGGTTGCGATAAACCCTTCGGGTAGGGCGCAAGCCCGATCGTTCTCCCCAGGAACGCGCGTCTCCACTGCGCTCGGAATCGCATATCTGGAGTGCAATTCCCTGACTTCCTTCTTCATCAAGTCGGATTTCACCCTCTAGACCCAAGCTTCCAAGGGAACTTCTCAGACCGACCAACCGAAAGTCAAATTTGTTTTGGGGGGTGACCGGACATCGATGGTTGAGTTGTCACCCCCTCTAAGGACGTGGCCTTCGTGCCGAACTTTACGGCTGGACCCGTGCCGGGCTCAATCACGGGGCCTCCTATGGAGCCCCACCTTACTCCTCGTCCTCCTTCTTAGAGACCCGTGGGACGCGCCGGGCATGGGGAGTGCCCCCACTCCGATCTCCCTATGGGACTCCTCGGATGAAGACGTCTATTGGACGACGAGCTCTTGCTCATCCATCGGCCTAGTGGTCGAGAGAATGCCTGTCTCATCGTTTTCCGTCGTAGACGAGCTGATCGTTATCTTAACGGCCTGGGAGTGAGTCGCGTCCACATTGGATCCGGACAGGCTGCTCCCCGACGAGTCGGACTCATAAACAGAAGACATGAAAAAAGAGAAGAGTACCATTCTCGGAGGTCGGGTGGAGCTTTCGCACTACTCTGGTGAAGAAATCTGAGAAATGAAGCAGGTATTCATAGGGACGCCAAGTAACTGAACCGTCGCGTTGATCAAATGATTCACAGAATTTCGATTCACGCGGCTTTAGCCACGTGTCGCGCATCCGGTCAGTGTAACCGTCAAGCTTCCTGAGGAAGTTGAGAGGGGCGTCCAGTCAAATTTCTCTAACCTAACCGGCCTGAGCCCCTGGGCTGCGTCGTCTCGGTCATATCATCCCCACTCTCCATCAAGTCGGCTGGCCATTCTCGATAGTCTGATGGTAAAACCCTCAGCGTCTCATGTCCCATTTCCACGCTAAGGCTTGGGGGGCAACTAATGAGGGTAAAATCTGGCCCTCTCCATGTGTCAGCCACCTGGACCAGACTTGCCACGTCACAACGACCTAGATCAGCCCGGTGTATAGACAGCCCGGGCGGATTTCCCAGGTCAGTGGATGGGAAGCATTCCAGGATCTCCAGCCAGCAACCCCTCCGAAAGACTGTCACGTAATCACAGGTCGGTGTGCCCAGACTGACCTGTGCCCAGTTACCCGAGTCGATCTGTTGTTGTTGCAGGTTAGCCCATATCTCCGCCATCCACAGTAAAGGGCCCATGGCTCTAATCAGTCATGTCGCCCACGTGCCTGACGACTTAACGCTAATCCAAGCTTAAGGCTCTAATCTTGCTGAAGCTAATCACATTTTCGCCTATAAATAGAAGGCTTCTCCAACACATTTGAGGGATCAGAGAGCAATTCTAGAGAGAAAACTCCACCATAGGTCGCTTAGACAAGTCGAGGTAACAGTAACTTCCCAATCTATATTTCTCCCCCGGGCTCTTACTCTTACGCTGGGAAAAACCCAGCCCGTCATGTATGCAGGTGACAGATTGGAGCTCGACCTAGACAACGGCTAGGAGCATCAGGCCGGGAACACAAGACCCGGGTTCGAACACAGGTCGGATAAAACCTGCCCAGCCCAGTTGCGATACACACGAACGACGATCAGTCAAGCACCATATCCCTTCTCCCCAATCCGAGGGTCTCCGGACCATACTGAGAAACATTTGTCCTGTCATTCTCTCTACATCAATTGCTCAAATCCTGAGAAACATTTGTCCTAAATACCTACCCCTTGAATCCTAACTACTTTCTCATTGATATTCATCCTTTTTCTTCTTCTTCAATTTTTTGTTAATATTTGATTTCCAGTTTTATCATTTTTTCTGAAACCCAGAAGATCTAGAGGGATCCAGCTTTCATATATGAGAAACTCAGAAGATCTAGCCTTCATATATGAGAAATTTTTTAGAAGGGGCATCATTTGAGGGATTGATGGAGAGAGAGAAGATGGATCTAAAAGAGAAAGGAGAAGAGAGAGAATGGAGTTGAGAGAGGAATGAGGAGAGAGAAAGAAAAAGAAAAAAAGAAAAATATCATTATACTCTTTAAAAATAAGGAATGTACATGATTGTCTTTCCGTTAGATGAAAAATTTAATAGATTTTTTAAAATTAAATTTATATTTAGAGAGTTTAAACTGAAATTTAATAAAATTATTGGACCACGTAAAAATGTATTAATATTTAGTATTAATATTTAGAAGGTCTAAAGTAAAATTAAATGAGGGATAAATCCTCATTAATCGGCTGTTCTTTTGTGAAAGAAGCTGCTTTTGGGGAATGATGGTAGGCATGCATTGCCCCATGGGATGGCCGATGCTTTCCTTCTAGAATTCGGCTCCCGATGGGCCGATTTCAATAAAATCGTTTTTCTTGCTGTCGATTTATATTTTTTTGGTAAATAAATTAAAAATGACATGTGTCATAATTTAATTTTTTTTCAAGTACTTATCATGTAAAGAACTCCAATAAGTTCCATTCATACTTTCTTGTATATTTATATCAAATGTCATCCAAATATACTATCAAAATAGCATTACAAAAAATTAACAAACTATTTAGTATCCGTAGTATAGAAAACCAAGAATACAAAACTTATACCATATAATCAAAAACCATACCTCCGCCACCAACTTCATATGCTGAGGTTGCCTTAGGCATCTCGAATTCAAGTCTTCAGTAAATTTTTATATTTTTTCCCCAATTCTAAAGCTCCAATTCCATAAAACCAAAGTACCCTTTTTTTTTTTTTTTAGTTGGGGGGGGATGTTCAAGATTTGCGATGCTTGAGAGCTTCAAAACGAGCAGCGAGAGAATCGTAGTCAGGCAATTTGGGATGAACTCGGGGAGCATCCGGGTGATTTTTCACATGACTTGTGGGTGCTTGTGGAGCAGGCCGATTAGCTGGAAGGCTGTTTTTGCCCTCTTCTTCCATCTCGATCTCTTCATCACAGTCAGATTCATCAAACTTGATACCCGAATTCACGTTATGGCTGTGTCTCCTCTCGACCTTCCTATCATCCATTTCAGTATGATGATTAAAACCGTTTTCAGAGTCGTCTTCTTCCACCTCAGTTTCATCATCATAATCTGGATGTGCAGAGGGCATATTGTAGCTATGTCTCCTATTTATTTTTTTGGTCTCTTCTTCATTATCCATTTTCTTACCACCATTCACATTGCTCTTGCTGTAACAACCAGATACTCGGGTGACCCGATTTGAGACTTGGCTGGCCAAATAGGCTGCGGCTTCTGCAGCTGCAATGGCTTTCTTTGCTGACTCGGCTGCTGCTTCAGCAGCCGATGCGGAGTCTTGAAATGGCATGGTATTGTTCCTTTCAACATTGTCTGAACATCTGTATCGAAAATGGAATCAGAAATGGGATGATAAACAAGTAGAAGCAATTTTTATTTTTTTTGGTTCTAAATCTTGAGAGCAAAACCTATCAGTATCTGTTACCTGGTTGTTGAATTATGTTGTCCATCAACAGATTGCCTTGGTTTAGGGTTAATGGGTAAGCGGGTTCCACTCACAAAGGTGTTTGGTCCTTCCTGATCAAGTACAATGTATAGACATCAATATCTGTATCTGTGTGTGTGTGTGTGTGTGTGTGTGTGTGTGTGTGAGAGAGAGAGAGAGAGAGAGAGAGCATACAATGAGTTCCTCTGGGGGCTTGAGAAGCTCCATTTCAGATTCAGCAGTATCCCACTCAACTTGGTATTCCTTAGCTATCTCCTTCATGATTTTGAGTTTCACTTCACCAGATGGTGTTCTAACAGAGAGCTTCTCAATGAGCTGTAATGATGAACAAGAAAACCATCGAAGGAATCAAAATTTTGCTTTTTATAGAAGCCATTTGTTTTCCCCCATTCAATTTGAAAACTTACCATCCGGTTGACCCCACAATCGGGTCGTAAATCAGTAGCCGAATCTACGAAATCCTTCCCATATTTTTTCTCAAAAATATCTCGAATCGCCACTAATTCTGGAATATCCGACAACCGAGGTGCTGCAAAAATCAAACTTGATACCCCTTCCTTCAGATCTGCTGGGCATTCCCTGGAACAGTAAGCCAAAAATCAACATCATATACACACACAGACACAGACAGAGAGAGAGGGAGAGAGGTATTTGGGTACTTTCGCTTTGCAATTATTGCGAGTCTTGCCACAATAAGGTCACAGAAGAGCTCAATGAACTCATTTGCAGCCATTACATTCTGCTCTCTTATCACATGTTCAACCTGTAAAGGCCAAAAAAAAAAATCCAAATAGATCATAATCGAAGTGAATTGAAGCAATCGGAAGCGCAAAATAGGAATTCAATGAGAAAAACTTACCCGGACACGAGCGGTGGCGTCCTGGCCGGACTGAAGGAGCAGAGCGACGTCGCGCCTCATCTGCCTCACCACCACTTCCCTCTTGTTCCTCAGCAGCTTTATCCTCGCCACCGCCATCTTCGCCATAGTCTTGCTGTGTATTACTCCACAAGAAATGCGATTATTAGGTTTAGCGGAAAGTAATGGAAATAAGGAATCATCAGATTGTATGGAAATGTAGCGAAATTGATGAGGAAGACGAACCATTTGGATGAATCGAAACCTCTGCGGAAGAGAGAGATTCCGAACTTCATCACCTTCTTGCAGTGGCTCGTCGCTGCGCTCGCGGCGGTCATTTCTGCCCTGGGAGGGACAAGCAGTGAGGCGGAGGAAGGCGGTTATGGAGAAGAATTCGGTGCACGATCCGGTGCACGATCGCGTAGTGTGGGAGCAGCGAGTGGGGGGTTTTAGAGTGTGTAACGGTCACCAAGATGATAAAGAAAAATAAAATAAAATATAATATACAATAATGCTTCTGTGACGTGGCAGTTTTCTAGGGGCCCAGAGACGCAAAGTGACCCACTTACAATTTACAGCTGGGCTTGGGCTTTGGATACTTGAATAGATGCTAAAAAGGCCTCAAAAGAGCCGTTACTTTGACTTACGTGTTAAGGAATCCACATCAACGTCGGTGGATATTCCGCAATGCGTGTCAAAAAACAAAAAAGGACAATTGAAATACATAATTCAATTGCAGTGATTTTCGGTTCATTTGGAAAAAAAAATAAAAAAATGGAACGAAACAAAAATCAAGAAACATAGGTAGCGTTTGGTTAGTGTTCTCATTTTTCTCAATCCAATTGAAATGAGTTTGGTTGAATTAAGTTAAAAATTTTGTTTCCTACTGAGAACAGAATTACGTTTGGTAACGATAATTTTTTTTAGGTTCCGAAAACATAATCACGTTTGGTAACGATATTATCCTAAAATTATTTCCACACTAAAATAAAAAAATGAAAGTGAGATATTAAAAAAAAAAAAAAACAAAAAAAAAAAAAAACCACAAATCATCAGCACTTTTTTCTTGAAAAAAAAAAAACCAGTTGAACGGAGAAATCGCATGAACAAGAAACACAGTTGAACGGAGAATTCACCTGAACAAAAAATTATCAATCACTCACCAGAACAAAATCAAAATCTATTTTTTTAACAATCGAAATCGAAATCAGAAATAGAAGTAACGAAACAGAAATCGAAATCGATTTTTTCAACAATCGAAATCGAAATCAGAAACAAAAGCAACGAAATAGAAATCAAAATCGAAATCGATTCCGTCAATGAGAGGCGTGAGTGAAATCCAAACCCTAATTCGTCAACAACGAAATCAAAATCCTAACCCTAATTCGTAAGGACTGCTCGGCTGAATTCCAGATCGATAAACCCTAACTTGTTGACTATTTGCAAGACAACGATAGCTTGGATGAAGACGATAATGGCCGGCTTGGTGAGCAATTGAAATCACGACAACGGTGATCTTCAACGAAGATGATGATGGCCGATCGACGGTCGTAAATGAACCACGGCGGGGAGCAGGAACGAGTGGAGGCGATGGCAAGGAACACAAGGAAGAGGAGATGTAAAAGGAAAAAGAAAATGGATGAACTAAAAGGAAAAAGAAAATGAGCTCAATCAAAGTGGATTAGTGGACCAACTAACATTTCTTTTTATTCCCAGCGTGTCCCTAATCTGGGTTGAGTTTTTTTATTCCTTAGGATTTTGAGAATCAATTTTTATTTTTTGGGTTGGGTTGAGTTGAGCTTTGTGTTGCCAAATGCATTCCCGAAAATCAATCTCAGAATTTTTGGGTTGGGTTGGGTTGGAATGGAAACACTAACCAAACGGGGCCATAATTGTTCAAAGCTCGAAAATATTTCAATCTCAAATATTAATAAAATATATTTTGATATTATCTTTTATTTTATTAATATTGTTGTAAATCTTTAATATAAAGTTAAGATGTCTTACCTCTTTAATGTGATTAGAAGACGGAGACCAAATATATTTGATAACTTGTATTTTGAATGTTACTGGTCGGTATTAGATTGTTGAAATCGGTCTTCAACAACTTGGGCTAACTTGTTGATGTGTTTTTCTCTTATGAGAATAATGAACCTTAAACCATTAGTATAAGATATTAGAAACAATTACGAGAGAAATTACTAGTATAATATGGGATCGAATGTGATCATCTTTAATATCCTATATGATAGTTTTGCTCAATGTCATATTAGAAACTAAGTGCTATATTCTTACCTCGAAACTTCAAAAATATCCATTGGATATAGCGGGACATACATATAAATATACAAATATGCAAGATATGATCTATCACTCTCAGCAAAGAAAGACGTATCTTATGTGATTTGATTTAATATAATTCATTCAAGTCTCTAGCTAGAGCAATATGATGATTGGGATGAGATTCCATTTGGTGTTACAATGAATTATATTATCAATCAATGTACATATGATTAAACTAAGGGATTTTAGATTTATTCATACCATATTGTTCATTTTGGGAATATAAGAGAGAGATCATATTATACATAAATCATAAGTGAAGTGTTTCTCTTGGTGAATTTTTTTTCAACTAGACGTAACTGTGATACGTGGAAAGATATGATTTGTAATTGGAGGAGATGCCTGGGGAAAAACGTTTTTCTTGAAAAGAAAAAAAAAATAGAATTGTTTCAATTCTATTTAATTGATGTCGAAAATAATAGTGAAAATAGTAATTTAATTAATATAATAAAATATTAATTAATATTATTTTCAATAAAGATTTCTTATATGTCACAAATATATCTATATAATAAATCAGGACTGGTATATTTATGGCCGTCGGATGAGAGACAAAACTCTAGACATTTTAAGGTCGTCAGATCACTTTCACTTACATATAAAACGAAAATAAAACAAAATTAGGGTTTATGATCTCTGCCAATCCTTTGTGTCTATCTCTCACACGTCCACTCTCACCTCGGCCGTAAGGTAGCATGGAGAAGGAAATTCTATGCTCCCTCACTCTTGACGACAACGGTGACTTCTCCTCACCCTCGACGACTACAACGACGGCGATGCTCCTTCCCTCAACGGCGATGGGGACGACGACACCCCCTCCCTCGACATCAATGTCTCATTCTTCAACAGATTGGAATATTATGGCGTATTTCGTATTTCATATTTCAGCTCTGATTATTTCTTCTCAAATTAGAGTTGAGTTGTTCTCCTCTCTTCCTCATCTTCTCATCCGCTCCATCTAGTCTCATGTATGAGCCTTTTGCCCTCATCACAGATCAACCACACACTTGTTGTTGTAGATCCAATCTGAGATTGATTTGGCGAGATCAGAATTTCATGGCTCTATCCAATTGTAAGTTTCGAATTCATTACCCCTCTCTCTCTTTCTCTCATTTTTGTAATTTTCCTATTTTGATTTTGCAATTTAAGATTTGATTTTTGCTCTCACTGTTTTGTATTCATCAAACCATGTGCATGTAATTGGGTTTTGAAATTCAAATAACGTGAATTTGTTGCTTTTTGCATTAGATCTAATGTGAATTAGTTGTTTCAATATGACTTTCTTGGATGATGGTTGCCTCCAGCACATATTCAGTTTCCTATCCCCTATTCTAGGTACTTAGTTTTGTTTATAGTTTTACTTTGATTCTTTAAAAATTGTCCATTATTGTTTGGGTTCGAATCTGCAAATGGAACAATCTTCTCTCCCTTATCTCTTGCAGTTCGGGGTTTGGCAGTCCTTATTAATAAAAATTAAGATCAAAACCTAATTAGGTTAAAAAATATTATCGCAGGTCCTCCTCTTCCTTACTCTCACTTCTCCTTTCTCCTTTCTCTCTCACTCTTGCTCCTTATATTTTTGTTGACCCAATGAGCTACCCAAGTAGGGTTCTGGGGGGAGGGGGGTGAATTGGGTAACTATAAAAATTATCAAATAAATAACACTTGAAAATTCAAATAATTAATTTTAATCTAAATTAATTATTATCTTTATAACACAACAGATAAGTGTAATTAATTCTAGGTGCACACCTAAACAACGATAATGTAAACAAAGTAGCACACAATGATATATCCTGATTCACCAAGCTACTCTTGGTTAATCCAGTCCTCCAAGCCCCCACGGAGATTTGCACCCACTAAACTCAAGATTCCTTTACCAGATAGGAACCAAACATTTACACAATAATTCTTTTCACAGGCTTAGAATTAACCTTTACAATTCCTTTTCACAGGCTCAAGAATAACCTTATCTTTTTTCCAGACTCAAGACTAACCTAATTCTTTCACAGTCTAAGGATCAAACATAATTCTTTTATACCTTAGGCTAAGAATCAAATATCACAATCACTCCAAGTATCATTTTCCTAAGTATGGATGAAACATTTACAAATTCACTCAAAATCTAATTATATTCAAGAAGAATTAACACCTATTTCTTTTCGTGGGAAAAGAGTAAGCTAGCCTTTTTTGTACTTAGGTAAATATCAAATATCAATCTCTTACCGGAAGAAATTGAAAGACAGCTACCCCTAACTAGATACTCCCAACAGTATCTAATCTGCACACAACTCACCAATTGCACAAATTGATAAGTGTTTTTCCCACTCGGAGCTTCGACCACCTCAATTTAATTTAATTCAATTAATGTCTCTGAAATTACTAGTGATAGAATTAAAAGTGAGGAAATAAAATCTGATTTAAAGATAATGCAGGTAACACAAAGATAAGCATGTAATTAGATTATCACAAAATCGTTTTAAAAGATTTTTATGCTTTTAACGTTCATAAATGATTTCTCAAAAAAATCAAATACCAAGCATGTAATAAAAATATTAATCTCAACAAAGACTAAGCTTGAAAAAATCTCACAAGAAATTCACCGAATGAATAAAGTATGAATAACAATGAAACTCTAAATTGGTAGTAGCAATAATTCACAACGAATTTTCTCAAGAACATTTCTCAAGTATAATCTCACTATTCTCTCAGTATGAATTCAGAATAATCACTCTTAGAAAGCTCAGGAACTTAATAGCTCTTTAAATTTGATTGATTGGGATTATAGGAATCTTAAAAACGCATGTCTATTTATAGGGAATTGAAAGAAGCCATCCAACGACTAGTTCCAACATATCATGACAATTAATTGCACTTATAGACCCATTATATCATTATGACTCAATCCTGGTTTAATTCACTCAATTATATCTTTTAAAATATTCAATTTAGTCCCTAAAATATTTTCTCAAACTCAATTAGATAGAATAGAAATTATTACATGCACCAATTTGAGAAATAATTAAATTATATAAACCATATCTATAGGGATAACAAAATATCAATGACATATCTTAAATACCATCAGATCCCTAAGATATCTCTCTGATTCTAACCAGAAAATGGCTAATAATGGCTACTTTTTGGAAAAGATCCACGAAATCCTCTAAACCTAAAACAGTCTAACGGTTGACTGACCAAAATTCATAGGTCGACCGATCGATTCAGGTTGTAGCCCAAGCCAAAAATTCTCATCGGCCAATCCACCGATATTCCATGGTCTACCGACTGATCAATTCAAGATGCTCCCTAGGCCAATTTTCAGCTATAGTCGATTGATCGATTATCTTAGGTTTATCGACCGATCGATTCATAGAGTTCAAGTATTGGCCTTAGGTCGACCGATCTTATATGATCTATCAACCGATCAATTCAGAGAGTTTAGGTTTTAGCCTAAATTAACCGATCCCTCTTCGGTAGGTTTACCGATCGATCCAGAGACTGCACCATTTTTAGCCACTTCTTTATCGGTTGACCGATCTTTATTGGTCGGTTAACCAATCCTGCTGGAACACTTCTTTCTCAATTAATTTTAACTCCAATTTTCAACGTTTTTGCCCCATTAACTGATTTCTTTTCTCAATCAACTTAATTAACACTTTAAATTAGTTTTAAATACTAATCTTTCTTAAATCAATATTTCTTCTTCAATTTCACATAGGAGCAAATATGTTTAACTAAGTAAAATCCTAATAAAAACACACATAAACATTAAATCATTTTTGTGTCGTGTGTGATCCTAATCAGGAAACATTAAGAGTAGAATTGAATTGAGTTGTTTTCACCTAAATCTTCTGAATCTTCAATTCTTTTAATGTCCACCTCTTTGTCAGTTTCTTTAGCATCCTTCTCAATTTCTTCATAATAATATCGTCAATGCATCCTTCATAATTACTTCATGATTTGATCTTGAATAAAACTCTTTTAAACTGAAACACAAACACTCAACAAATCTATTAGTTTCACTAGAAACATCAATACTTAATTGTCCATCAAAATCTTAGGATCAACACTTTCCTTTTGCAGTTCATTACCGCTGCCGCCATCATTGTCGTTCCATTGCCTCCAACATTGCGTTACACACCTCCGAACATCATCGTTGCACACCTTCACTACCACCGTCACAAAGCCATTACCACTGTGCCATCGCGCACCTTTACCACCACTGTCATAGATCCATCATTGTCATCGCCATCGCATCAATTGAAGTTTATCTCATTCTCACTTTATGGCGATCGCCACAGCCACCGGCCTCTATCGTCGATTACTCTATTGCCTTCTCTTTCTATCGATAGTAAGGTACGTCTCTCTCTTTCTCTCTCTATTTCTCATTGAAATTGATTTTTTTTTTTTTTCTGAATTTAATAGATCAAGATTTGGCCATATCCCAGTCCCAATTGGCCAGATTTGTCCAGATCAAGGTTCTAATTAACAGATTAGGGTTTTATTTTTTTAAATAGGGATTAAAATTCTATCATCAATATCATTTCAGATCTGGATTTATCAAATCTCTTTAACTTTGGGATTTCTCACTCTGTCTCTATAACATGCAAGTCGATCTCCATCCCGCACCACAACCATCGGCAAATCCATTATCATTTATCACCCAAATTCGATTTTAGTTTCAACCGAGATCTGAAGGTAAAGGTTTATTTTTTTTATTTTTTTTTTTGTGTAGATCTAGAACCTTGATATGTGATTATCTATTAAAAAAATCATATTTGATTTTAGGTTTTATTCAGAAACTCTAGTCAAAGTTTTTTTTTTTTTTTTTTTTTTTTTTTTTTTTTTTTTTTACCTTGGTTAGCTTTTGAATATTTGCTGAATGATATTGATGATGGATTATTCGGTGTCCCAATTTATTAGATATGTAATTGATTTATGTGTTTGATCTATTGTTTTTGCTTATTCTCATCCGAAATTGAAGTTGAAAATATTGTTCAGAAATTACCGTTGTAATTGAATCTCACTTCTATTCCCAAATTTTTGTTTCTGTTCTGTTCCCAGCTTTCTGTATTTATATTCCATGATTTCATGGTGTTTACCATTAGAGCTGGTCATTAGTTAGGGCTTGGGAAAACCAATCTCAATCATGTGCTTTGCAATTGATTTGCATATAGGTTTAATTTTGTTGTGGTGAGAGCACCAGGGTTTGGTAAACATTGAGACAAATAATGAGGTAAAGGGTCCTAAACATTCCTTAGGTTGGCTGGTCGTGAGTCAAGGAGTCGAGAACTACCATATCTACTTTATACTTTTTTATAAGTGTTTTTTTTTTAGTGTTTCTGTTCCAAACAATTTTAGAAAAAGCGATTTAATTGCCAAACGGCAAGAATTTTAAAAGACAAGAATAAAGTTATATAAGTGGTGTTTATTTAGTGTTTTTGTTCTAGCCATATTCTATTTATGTTCTGTATCTGTTCCTTGAGCTCGGTCAAGGGGACCCTTTGGACGATTTTAGGACTTCCATATTTGATGATGCCGAGCAAAGGGTGCTCAGAACTTGGCTGTTTTTCCTCACTTGCTAAAATTCGAAAAAATTTCAAATCCTCATTTTTCTTCGTCTTTTCTTGTTTCTACTCAAGGCCACAACCCTCTTGCCCCTCCAACTTAGGACACAAGTTGATAAAGTTGGATTCATTTCGTGGGTTCAATGCAATGAGTTCTCCACAACACCTGGTCCTTGTAATCCCCAGGGGTGTAACGCTCTGATCAGACTTTAGCGCCGGTCATCGGTGGGTTCTCCGTAATCGGGCTCATCCCTAAGCTCTTTCAGGTTATCCCAATTTAGTCCTTACAGAAGCATCGTCCCTTTATGTCGCCTGAGCTCAGCTCGACTGTGAGGGGTTAGATGTTTAACTGTAGGCCCTCAGACTCGATTGATGCCCCACCCTTGGTGGATGACCTTGGTTTATCCCTGACTATGAACTATCGACCTGTGTAAGGGGTCCGATTATCACCCTTGACGCTATGCACCAGGATGACGCTTCTTCTTGTAGATAGGCAAGAGGGTTGTTCGTCTTTTTCCATGGTGGGATGGAAGGCAGCTCGGCTCTACCCTTGCGCTACACTTGTAGATAGGTTAGAGAGATACTCGTCTCGATCCATAGTAGGATAGAGGGCTGCTCATTTGCGTCCATGGTGGGACGGAGGACTACTCAGCTCTGCCTTTGAGTTTCGCTTGGAGATAGGCTAGAAAATATTTTATGCAGTGTGTCCTCAGTCGTGGTGGAACTCAATACTTGGTCATTACCACAAAAGTCCCTACAAATCAGCTAGGGTTTTGTGGAGAAAAGCTTCTCAACCTGGAAGGACAGGAGGAAAATGCAGCATTAAGTTCACCACAAGCCCGATAGGGTGGAGCCTAAACAAATGCCCAAGGGTCTTCCATTTGGCGTTTGATGAGCAGGGGCAAGATGGTAGTTGGGGGAACGATTGGATCCCATTCTTTGTTCTACTTGGGCCCTTATGCTCTTTTTTTTTCTTTCTTCTGCTTAATCCCTTCTCGGTCTCCTCTGGCTGCAGTCCTCAAGATTCGAGGTTCCATTATAAGGGCTCATCTAGGGGTGTACAAAGTGTCCAGGCACTACTCTCTCAACACCTCATCCATGAAAGGAGACCTCACCTCGATTAGGAGCCCAACTGTTCTTCTTGTGCCTTACAATTGGTAAAGGATTTCTTCCACATCGGTGGTGGCGTGAGGGCGGCGAATAAGAGCTTGTCTCTTTCTCACGACGAGCCCTCAGGTCAGACATTGCTACTTGGTTAGGAGCTCGGCCAAGGGGTAACCTTGGTTGGTCCTTGGTGTTGTGTCTTCGTGGAGGAGAGGGTTTTGATGCAACTGGGGGAATCCTCTTTTCCCCCATTAACTCATGGTTGTAGGGTTGGTGTGATCCCTAGGCGCGTGTCTATTGGAGAACACTACCCTATCCCCATAGTTCTAAGGTTTCTTTTCTTGCCTTGGGGTCCGAAGTGTCGGTCCCCCTAAGGTAGAAGACGGCGGTAAGCGAGAGAAGAGGGCCTGGAAGTAATTCTGGAACTTACCTAGCTAGTGTTTCAAGTCATCGATCCGTAAAGATTCAGTAGCTCCGGATGTTTGTCCCACGAAGGGTCC
The DNA here is from genome assembly GCA_016647705.1 of Eucommia ulmoides. Lineage (NCBI taxonomy): Eukaryota > Viridiplantae > Streptophyta > Magnoliopsida > Garryales > Eucommiaceae > Eucommia > Eucommia ulmoides. The sequence goes on along the minus strand of CM028339.1, from coordinate 12,588,657 downwards.
CGAGGGTAAGGTCGACAGACTCGTTTGGCCTATGGTAGAGGGTCGTTCTTATTGGGCGGAGCTCAGGTATCTGGCTTGGGAGCTTTTGACATAGTGCTGAAGGGCTGGAATGTCGAATTATTGTTCACAACGAGTGTTTGATCTGATTTTTTGATAACCTAACCAGACATTGTAAACATCAAGCCTTAGCTATTTTGGGACCTGACGATCAGGGAAGGATTTTTGTGCGTTCCCACAGACGGTGCTAAACTGTTGGCGTAAAACTGGTGAACACCCTTAGTATGGTCTGTTGCTAGCGTGAAGGTGATGTATTGGGAAATACGAGCTCCGATCTTGGTGGACTTCTGATGCTTTGGAGATCCTTACTATTCGACTCGAACTCCCCACTTGACTCCGAGATGGGATCATTTTCGAAATTTGACCTGAGCTTTTTATTGGACTTTGAGCTGAGATCCTGTTTAGACTCCGAGCTCAACTCCTCTCTAAACTCTAGTTCGATCTCCGAGCTGAACTCCAAGTCTATACTTCAAGTACCTGCACAAAGGCCTATCGGGGTGGTGCCCAGTAAGACCCCTCCGGCATGAGAGTAAGTATTCGGGAGAAAAAGGCTAAAGTGCTCTAATTAGATAAATGACCCTTACCTTTGGGCATTGGGTCGCCCTTACTGTTTATAGGAGTTGGAGAGCGATTAATGTCGCTTAATCGAAGCCTGAGCACAATTAATTAGTTGAAACCTTGTGCTTTGTCTGTAATAATATGAAGTGAGGAGGTAACCCATGGGCTTGGGCTTTGTGGCCCATCAAAAGGAGTCCATGGGCTGACCCAATATTGCTGTGGAGAAGAAGCCTGACCTATGATGTCATAGGTGTAGAAGTGAGTCGTTGTGCCCCCCGGCGCTAACCCCGGGACAAATATCTCTAATAGGAGGTTATGCGGATGCCGAGGGGCCTAGCTGAGGAGAAGAACCGTGCCGAGGGCATTCGGAGAGCAGGACATAAACCCCTAGTGCCCTGTCTTGCCATTTTTTCATACTTGTCGCGATATCTTCCACGTGGCGCATGTGACGAAATTCCCTCACATCAAGTGAGCATCCAACCAATTAGTATGTGATACTAAAAAAAAAATGGGACTTACTAGTATCGCAAGAGACTGAATGTGATCATTCTTGATATCTTACATGGTAGTTTTACTCAATGTCAAAATAGAATATCTAATATATGTATGTATTTGTGATCTTTTGACTTGAGGTAGTATATGTTACATGTATAAGTGATTATATTTTGATAATATTAAGTACTGTACTGTAGCCATGAGATTTCAAAGGTATTCATTGGGTATAGTGGAACATACATGTGAATATACGAGTTTGCAAGATAGGATCTATCATTCTCAGCAAAGAGAGACATATCTTATGTGATTTGGTTTAATATAATTTACTTAAAACCTCTAGTCAGAGCAGTGTCATGATTGGAATGAGATTTCAATTGGTGTTATAAGGAATTATATTATTAAATAATGTACACATGATTGGACTAATTGTTTTTGGGCTTGGCTACAATACAACCTACAGCCTGGTATAACCGGCAAAGTTACAAGTTTGTTTGAAGGAAGTTACAAGTTTTTCTGGAAAGTTACAAGTTACAAGTTTATGTAAAAACTTGTAACTTCCTTCAGACGAACTTGTAACTTTGGTCGGTTATACCGGCTGTAGGCTGTATGGAAGTAAATGCCATTTTTTTTCTCTCCATACTCTATTGATCATTTCGAGAACATAAGATAGAGAGATCGTATAATACAAAAAATCATACATGATGAGGTTCCCATGTTGAAATTCCTATCAACTGGATAGGGTTATGATAAGTAGGTAGACGTGACCAGGGTTCTAAGTGTCAGCCGTTATGTACCGTTACGACCAATATGTAACGGAAAATTGGTCCGCCGTGATAGTTACGGGGCCGATATTTCATGTTTGGGCCGATTCACACTGAATCAACCCATTACGAGGCGATACAGGCTTGTAACAGTTTCTTTTCCTATTATGGAAAGTTGTTACGACCGATACAGGTTTTATTCAACCTTGTGCAGACCCCCTACCATGAAATACAGGTTGTATACAGCGTTGTGCATGCCATCTCCAATCAAAAACACATTTCCCATCAACAGGATGTAATTTCAACCTTGTGTAGAGGCTATGTGATGGCTGGAAATTCACTATTTCTTTAGATTTCAGCCTTTCTTCAACCTTTTTTTAGCCTTAATGAAAAATTCCTTTTTTTTTTCCATATCTTTATTGTGTTGGATATATAGTTAAATATCATAATATCTATTAGAATGTATTTATTAAAAGTTTAATGAGTAAAACAATTACTATCATTGAGATTTTGAGGATGTTCTAGTGATTTTAAAAAATTCACACCCGTTATGACCTATTCTCATTACGGACAGGCCGTTACTCCCGATACCGCTACATCGATACTATGATTTAAAACCGTGGACGTGACTCAAAGTTAGATGAGATGCTTAAGAAAAAGTGTCTTTCCTGTAAGAGTAAAATTAAACTTTTTCTAATTTTAATTAATTAATTCCACCATTCAGCTTTTGGTATGAACCTAATAGATCACACACAATAGAAAATAGAAGTTGGAAAAATTATTTAAAAAAATATGTAGTAATGCTGAATCTTGTGAAAATTTGGGGGCCTAAGTATAAATAAGGAAAGAAGGGGTGTCTAGGATTTTGAACCCTGGACAATACCTATATGAGGGGAAGACCAACTAGTCGCCCCTTATGTGAATTTTGGCCACTCCAATACTTTTTCTAGAGTTTATTCTTTCATTTCCTTGTTCTATTGATTTGATTTTTATTTATCACATAGGATCAAATCAAAGTTACCTTAAGATACTATTAAAATCTTATTCTTAGAAATCTCAAGAACACCATCTCTGCTAAGTTTTTTTTGTGGATATTGTTATAGGCAAAACACTTGTGTTGCTTCTAGGAGAACTATTTTTTTGCTACCAGAACTAGATCAGATTTAGTTGCTCTTGAAAGAGTTTACTCAAATGACGCATTGGGAACTACAACTAAGGCCGAAACACAGAAAGATGTAATAGATTAAATTAGATTTAATTTTTATTGTTTTAATTTTTTTTTTTTTATGTTGATATGGATAGATCCGACTTAAGGAACGTCATATTAAACATGATTTAAATGTTTATATTTCGTTACATAAGTCTTGTAATTTTATCTGATTTTTTCATAACTCTTTTAAGTACAAAAAAATCTTAAAATAAAAAATAAGAAACACATATGAGAGGGAAAAATGCGTAACTCTATTTTTTCTAGTTCTATTTTCTAAGATCTGAATAAAATAAAATTTTTGCAATCATTTTATTTTCAATTTTTGTTCTCTAAAAAAAACTCAAAAAAGGGGGAGAAAAAGCACTAAATAAAAGAGCAATCATAAGGATTTTGGGCATTTAAAAGGAGCAATTCAAGGAGACTTGGGTATTATGTGTAATCTATATATAAATCAGGATGGAAGATATTTTAACAGTCTAGATTTAAGTTTAAACGATAAATGATTGAGATTGAACTTGTACAATCTCTCAATTCACTAATTTCAAACTTTTCTATACCACTCAATGACTTTGATAAAAAGATAAAATATTTGGGTGGAATAATCATGCTTAAAAATTTTACACTTTCATTTTCAAAGAAGTTGAATTAAATTATAATTTGTACCCTTTAAGTTTCATATATATACTTTATTAACTAATTTTTTATTATTTATTATTTTTTCCACACATAAATTGTTTTTAAAAAATATAGTACTTTTAGGCTCGGGAACCCAAGTTAACTAAACATGTAATTAGATCTTGCAATTTTTTCTCAAATTTCTCTCTCCAAATTCAGTAGATCTACAAAAAACAATAAACAGAAATATAATCAAGTACAAACACACACACACACACACACACACAAAAAGTGTTTTTTCTTTATTTTATTTCTGTTCAATTTTTTTTTTTTTTTTTGCTATTTGATTTTTCTGTTTTTTTTTCTTTTTGTTCTCGCTCATTTAAGAACAAAAAACAAAAAAAAAAAAAAATTGTAAACTGATCAAAAATCTCGAACAAAAATATAACTAGACCAAATCAAGAAAAAATAAATAAATAAAAATAAATATATTATGCAAACAATAAAATAATATTGAACAAACAAACAATTGAAATGAAAAAAAAAATATTATGACTGGACAGGTACAAAAAAAAAGGAAGATGTACTTGGCAATGAGAGAGCAAGACAGTGAAAGAGACTAAGTTGAATATTATTTATATTTAAATTTAATCTGGATCATTTTTTATCTCATAACACAAAATATCCTTAATCTTATACACATCCTAATTTATTATACAGATGCACAATAAAAAAAATCTTCCCATATTTTGCGAATATTCGGATTTAGGAATTCTTCTAAGTTCAAAAATACAAATGTGACATCTTTATCATTGTAATTTGGAGCTAAAAAGTGCTATTATTTGATGATTGGTGTTTTCACAAAGCACCCCAGACAACTTACAACGCAACACGTGGAGACATAGTGTCTAAAAAGGTCCCCTTTGATCGCCTACTGCCGACCGACCAAAGAGGTATACCGGTCACAATTGGCTTGCCACCAATCATCAACCACCACTTGGACCACCTGACGACACCCCTTCCCGACCTAATCACCAATTGGCGAGCACTAGGCAAGCCTCTTCAACCACTGGGAAGGCTTCTATGTTTCCATAGGTTGGGCTTCATCTCCTGTTTACTTGGGCTGGTGATAGATGTAATTTACTTATCTATTTCCAAACCGAACTTTTTAGTTTTCGAGTATATTTATTAGGTATTATTATGTTTTAATATGTTTTTATTATTTTTGTTATAAATCAGGTGTGTGGGGTGAAAAGAAATGAAAACGGATCATAAACGATCAAATCGAATCAAGAACGGTGGGAAAACAACCATAAGGACAAAATTCATACCTGTAGCCCACTGCCGCGGCGGTCAACATGCAGAGAAGGGCCTTATTCTTGCTAAACATCCATCGCCGAGGCGGTGACCTCACCGCCGCAGTAGTGAAACCACAGAAAGGTCCCTGCTCCTACCGTTAAGTCCACCGCTGAGGCCGTGACTTAACCGATATGCCCATCGTTGCGGCGGTCACTCTGCACCAGAATTAGATATTTATTTAGATATTTTGTTCCCTATTTCTTCTCTTCTCCTCTTCCATTAATCTAAGGGAGCTAATTTAAGGTTAGGATATTTTAGAAAGAGTTTTGGGGAGTGTTCAACCAATTCCGAAGAAGAATAACACATTGCGAAGAGGGAGAAGCGATCCCAAAGCGTTTTTAGTAGCAAATCTTCGGATTACAGCTAAGTTTCTTTTGTTTCTTCTTTATTTTCTTAACTTTTGTAGGTTATTGAGCATGTTTAGCTTGTTTTTCCTTATATGAACGGTTATGGCCATGAGCTAAACGGATTTTTTTTCTAGGGATTAATAATATTTATGAAAATGTTGTTTGTTTGCGTTTGTGTTTCGTTTATGGTTGTTCTTCACTATTTGATTGTGTTTTATGTATTATTATGTTTATTATGCTTAGATAGATATATTAAGAATACGGGGTTTGACACTTGGGAGAGGTAACTCCGAATTCGGACTAGGTTAAACACAACGCGACGATCCAATAACCCAAGAAGGAGTTGAAAAGTGTGCAATCAATGACATTGGGGTGAGACTCATGTGACATAGTGTCGTTAAGACATTGAGAGAGACTTTTTCGTTGACGCAAAGTCGCATATTCACTCATCTTATACTCGGGAGAGGTGGCGATTGAGTTTACGAACAGAGATGGTCGGATAGGTTGAATGCCGTTATTGTAAACTAAACGAGACCAATTATGTTTTTGTAAACAAAATTAATCTCTAGACAATCTTTTCCCTAAACATCTCAATATAATATTAGTATAATTAGAATAATTAACTTAGTATTAGTATATTATTAATTATAAACACATTTTTACCGCCTAGATAAAATTAGGTTATGATAATTACGGTAATCGATAATAATCTCAACCAATCCCTGTGGACACGATACCCCTACTCTCTCCATCTATACTAAAACTTGACCCGTACACTTGTGGTGAAAGTGGCGTGCGTTAATTACGTGCCACCAAATTTTTGGCGTCGTTGCCGGGGATTGATTTTTAGATTATTATAGATATTGTGAGTAAATAACCCGATTTTACTTTACTTTAGGCATTTCTTTTGTTTATAATTTTTTGTTTTTGTAGTTTTGTTTTTATTTATCTTGCAAGGCTCTTGGCGATGTTAGATCGACAAGTATTGATGCAATTTTTTCAACAAGATTCTGAGCCGTTTTATTGCGCTTGGGATCGTTACAATGAGTCGCTACTTCGTTTTTCGAACCATAGGTTCCCGAGGAAATGTCAACTCCTGAATTTTCTCGACAGGTTACAAGCCGCAACCAGAAATTGGGTGGAATGAGGAAATAATACCTCATCTTTCTACGACCTAACTGCAGACGAAGCCATTTGGTCGTTGGAGAAAATGACAGCCTATGATAATCAGAGTTGGAATTATTCACCAAGTCACCAAAGCTTGGGGGATAGTTTCAACACTACGGCGCCATGGATTGACATTTCGGATCAAGATGAGGAGTCTTTCCCTGCCTTAGAAGACGTGTTCGCTACCGTTATGGGGGGGACGCATAATTAACTCAACGAGCATGAGGATCGTCTTGATAATATCAAGACGGTCTGCGTCGAGATTGATACGACCATAATGTCTCTTCAGACGTAAATCGGTCAGCTTATCTGGTTTGTTGAGGCCGAGACAGAGACGGTGGCACTAAGAGATGAACAAGCTAAATTCAATTGTGAAAGACACCGAGAGGAACCAGAGACAAGCAGGAGGTACTTGGGTGAGATCGAAGACGATCATGAAGATGCAACACCTCAAGTGTGGATTGGTGATAGAGATTCACATATTTATCTTTGTGAGTTTTCACTATTTCAATTCCAATTGGTAACACCACCCCCGAGCCAAGACGATCGCATTTATGAGGATCCGATGTGACTCACCTACCCTACCCCATTTCTAGCTCAGTACATTCAAGTTCCCCAAGCACAAGAGATGAAGCTGAATCGAGTTGAAAGCTCGAGCTATATAATGCCAAATCTCGCTAGTCTTGAGGGCGTATTAAACCAAGACCCGTACGTGGTGTTATTTGACACATACTACGGGTGGAAGCCGCTTTTTGAAGAGCACTTCAGGTGTGTTAGGCTAACAACCATAAACCAAGAGCTTCTTAGGAGGCAACCCAAGGAAAAATATAAGTTAAATCCGTCACAGCCGACTTGATTCGGAGGCGATATTCTCTCACCTCCCAGGTACGTGTTTTAAACCCCTTTCTTTATTATCATGCTATATGCTGACATTGAGATCGTTGACGGGTCATTTTGGGCAGTGTCTATGTTAAGTTGATGGTGATGTGTAGTATGTTTTAGTATATGTTTTAGTTGTAGTTTATGTTTTACTGTTTTTATTGTGTGCATGTTTGTTTATGGTAGTTATTGTTATGTGCTGAGTTTTGATTTCATCTGGGCCATTACCTGATGATGAGTTTGTCCCCTGATTGTTTATTGAGGTCAAGTGTAAATCTCATTCATGTGTGTTTTGTGTGTTTAACATATCGTTTTAGTAAAAATTATTGTATATCCTAAATGGATGAGCACGTAAACTCAACATAGCACTATCTAATTGATTTGAAAACGATTATCCGTCACCCAAATTCATGAAAATAGGGATTCTAGAACTTGATTTTGGGAAAATTTGAGGTGAAATCCTAGGCGAGGTAGTTCAGGAGATATGATTTAGGCAGTCATTTGTCGCTTAAGCCTTTTAAGCTCACCTTGATATATCATTATCCCTCGTTACCCTGTCGAAGCCTAATAGCCGTTTCAATTCTGAACACTTAACTAATACCATAGCCGATTGAACTTTTTCCAAACCTATATCGCTAAACCAAAGGCACAATGTGAGTAAATCAAGTTAGCATTCGTTATGCTACTTGATGTGAGCGGTTGAGTTTTGGGTGAGCTATTAATTGGTTCGGTATTTGAGTACTTATTTGTCATTTTTCGTTCATATTTCACACACCCCATAAATTGTACAAATCAAATAAGTTTGGGGGTGTGTTTGGTTAAAAAAAGAACTATGTAAATATAGTTTTATTCCAGTTTAATTTGACAAGTGAGTATGACATTCTTAATATATGTTTAGGGTTGTTTTAATTTTATCTGTGGGATTTCGAGTGGGAGAGTGCCAAGGATGTGCCTCGGATATTGTCAAGTTAACAACATTAACCTGTTTTCTAATTTCGATATATCCTTGGCCATTTTTCCAAAACCGAACCAAGTCCTAATGATCTTTTTGGACCTCCAAACCTATATTAGTGGATAATAGAACCCGGGTCAAGCGTATAGATTCCCTATACCTCAATGGTTTAAGTCATGAACTTTATTGAGAGATAATCCCATCTAATCAATGGATAGTTGTATATTTGAGTTTTAACACACACACTCTGACATGATCTAGAATGACGCTTACTATTATTGAAAGTCGAAATTCTAGAACACCGCATGGTGTGATTTATGCTTGAACTTGATAGGTTGGGGGCTGATGAGTGAAACTTTGTTTGGCCGTTAGATGATAATCAAAACTTGCACATTTTTGTTTTTCGTGTTTTTTATTTTTAGTTTTTAATTTCATAAGTAGTTGTTGTATTTTTTTCTTATTGTATGGGTGCTTTGCTTGAGGACTAGCAAAATTCCAAGTTTGGGGGTATTTAATAAGTGTAATTTACCTATCTATTTTCAAACCGAATTTGTTAGTTTTTTAGTGTGTTTAATACGTATTATTATGTTTTAATATGTTTTTATTCTTTTTGTTATAAATCAGGTGTGTGGGGTAAAAAGGGATGAAAACGGATCATAAACGATCAAATCGGATCAAGAACATAGAAGAACGGTGGGAAAACAAGCATAGGGGCAAAATTCAAATCTGCAGCCCACCGCCGCGGCGTCCAGACTATTGCCGCGGCAGTCAACATGCAGAGAAGGGCCTTATTCTTGCTAAACATCCACTACCACAGTGGTAAAACCACAGAAAGGTCCCTGCTCCCACCGCTGCATCCACAGCCGAGGCCGTGACTTAACCGACATGCCCACCGCCTCGGCGGTCACTCTACACCAGCATTAGATATTTATTTAGATATTTTGTTCCATATTTCTTCTCCTCTCCCCTTCCATTCGTCCAAGGGGAGCTCATTTAGGGTTAGGATATTTTAGAGGGATTTTTGGAGAGTGTTCAACCAATTCCGAAGGAGGAGAACACGTTGCGAAGAAGGAGAAGCGATCCCGAAGTATTTTTAGTGACAAATCTTTGGACTACGGCTAAGTTTCTTTCGTTTCTTCTTTATTTTCTTAACTTCGATAGGTTGTTGAGTATGTTTAGCTCATTTTTCCTTGTATAAACGGTTATGACCATGAGCTAAACAGATTTTGTCTAAGAATTAATAATATTTATGAAAATATTGTTTGTTTGAGTTTGTGTTTCATTTATGGTTATTCTTCGTTATTTGATTGTGTTTGTTGTATTATTATGTTTATTATGCTTAGATATATATATTGAGAATACGGGGTTTGACACTCGGGAGAGGTAACCCCGAATTCGGACTAGGTTAAAAACAACGTGACGATCCAAAAACCCAAGAGGTAGTTGGAAAGTGTACAATCAATAACGTTGGGGTGACACTCATGTGACGTAATGTCGTTACGACGTTGAGGGGGACTTATTCGTTGACATAAAGTCGTATATTCACTCGTCTTACACTTGAGAAAGGTGGCAAGTGAGTTTACGATACAAAGATTGTCGGATAGGTTGAACGCCGTTATTATAAATTAAACGAGTCCAAACATATTTTTGTAAACAAAGTTAATCCCTAGGCAATTTTTTCCCTAAACATCTCAATATAATATTAGTATAACTAGATTAATTAATTTAGTATTAGTATATTATTAATTATAAACACATTTTTACCGCCTAGATAAAATTAGGTTATGATAATTACAGTAATTGATAATAATCTCAACCAATCCCTGTGGACACGATACCTCTACTCTTCCTATCTATACTAAAACTTGACCTGTACACTTGCGGTGAAAGTGGCGTGCGTTAATTATGTGCCACCAGCTGGCTCATGGGCTCTATTTGTTAGACCGAGATGTAAGGCCTAAAGGCTTAATCATGCCACGTGCCTCCTTATTGGCCACGCACCAAATTACGCTAGTGATTTGGGCTCATGGCCTTTATTTCACGGGATTAATCTTACTTCGCTCCTATAAATAGTGGATCATAAATTCACTAGGTACGAGAAATAAATTTAGAGTAAACTCTCTTGAACTTTTTTTCCCCAGATTCTAACTCTCACACCAAAGGAATTTTGTTGGGCACACCCGAGCGGATCTTCGTGCAAATACTAGTTTGAACCACAAAACTTTGATCAAGGACCTTTCACAAGACAAACATTACCATATACTACGGCGCCAGCTCAGCATAAGACATTCGCATGGCCTATAACTGGACCAACTGAGACTATTGTCTATTTTTCAACACACATTATCCACCATAGAAATTGGTTAACACTACTGATGTGGGTAAAATCCAACCACCTCCACATGTTCGCCACCTGAACTAACATTGCCACGACACCAACGCCATTTCATCAGCAATGACCTGAGAAGCCCGGTGAATAAACAGCCCAGGCACCTCCTTAGGTCGGTCAACAAGAAGCACTTGATCAACCACTAAGCAAAAGTCTCATCTGACATCACCAAAAAAGAGCAGGTCGGTACTGCCATCCCGACCTACGCCTCGACCCCCTAGGATGACTTGTCCCTTCTGGGCAGGCTTGTCCTATGGGCTTCTCCTTCAGCGTACAAAGGGCCCAAGGCCTAGGTTGATAGCTCTAATCCACTTGTGTTCTCCACGTGCCTAACTAATTAGCACTAAACCAATCTTAGGGCCCTAATCTTCTGGAACGCTAATCACTTCATTGCCTATAAATAGAAGGCTTTATCAACACATTTACACACAGAAAAAATACACTCAACAGGTCGAGGTAATAACTTTACTCCAAACAACTATTTTCTTCCTCCCAAGCCCTTACTCTCACGCCGGAGGGGACACGCTGGGAATACCCCGGCCTGTCCTATATACAGGTGACAGATCGAAGCTCAGCTCGGATAGCGGCTTGGATAAGAGTCCAATAGCTCAGGCTCTCTAACCCAGACAACAGGCCAGACAATGCCTGTCTAGCTCGGATCGAATATTCCAAGAAGACTAAGGTTATCCCCGGATCAGTTGCAGCTCTCCCACGAAGGGTGACTGGACCATACTACTGGTCGGACATATTTTTGACTCCAATAGTTTGGCGCCGTCTATGGGAGGCGCACAAATAGCCTTCTCTAAATCATCAGCTACCTGCTTTGCTAAGGTTTGATGAACACAAGGTCTAGACACTCTTTGTAAATAGAGAACCAGAATGCCGTAGTGAATAGCAACCCTATTGAAGACATATCGCGAGCTCCAAGACCAGAAACCAGGGCTACTATTGCCCGCCGGCTAGTCAACAGTGAAAATATCAATATTGAGAGACGAAATACCAATATTGAGGGACAATCTTATCCCCCAGTCCTAGAGTTAGACATCTGCCTAGGTTAAACTTCCGGGGCCATTGACGTTGCCAGGTTCGACAACATGGAGCGCCAGCTCGATAAGTTCTAAGACTACTTCAACATTCTCTTCTCCTGCCTGCCTCTGGTCCCAAATCAAGGGGGGCCGAATATCCATATTGTAGGAGATAAGAAGCGCCCACAGGTGTCTGATGATCAAGTGGTCATCTCTCATGGACATATGGAACGGGTCTAGCCTCAAGCCGTTAGCCGGGTACCCAGGGAGAGGGATCTCGACCCCCCTGTTGCTTCGAGGTATATATATATATATATATCAATCGACAGGTGGACGTCGATCCAAGGACAGACTGAGATCACCTCCAGCATGGGAATATAGTCACCAGGAACGTTTTGAGCGTCGATTTTGCCAAGTTCGTGAGGTAGATTTCCACTTTCTGCCCCTGGCTTGGAGGCGTGAGGCCCGAGCTGCAGTTAGTGGTGAAACAACTATGGAGCGGCGCATGGCCAAGATGGAGGCTGCTCTTAATCAAATGTGAAACACCAGGGGTACAGTCGGGGGTAAGATCTCCTTTTATTACTGAAATCACAGAGGATCTTGTTCTGTATTGATGTCCCAGTCTCTTGGTAGCTTAGTACGATGGGACAATTGATCCCATAGTTTATCTTTCCATCTATGTCTCCCACATGGATATGCACGCTGCCTCTAACACGGTGAGATGCAAGTTTTCCCTCTTAGTTTGACTAGTCCTGCTCAGACATGGTTCAATAACCTGAAGCTGGCCTCAATCTCTATCTTTCTCCAGCTTGAGCAATAGTTCATAGAGAGGTTCAGTCGATCTCGGCAAAGGCCCAAGATCGTTACTCATATCCTCTCTCTTAGGTAGGAGACAAATGAGAACTTGGGTGATTACATTCACAAATTCTGGATTGAATCACTCGTCTGTAAAAGAGTATCTGACGCCGTCGCCCTCAACATTTTTATTGACGGAGAAGACTCTCCTACAATCTAAGTTCCAAGCCCGCCTCATGCTTGCGTAAAGCCTTGGACCTGGGCACCAGTTACTACAAGGCTGACCTCCTCGACAGAGTAAAGAGGGAGACAGAAGAACTACTCAAGAAGAAGGGTTGACCTAATGAAGGGTCAAGCCGAGCTTAAGCCTCTAGGAGACTCTAAGCGAAAGGTCGGTTGGGACCTCTGCTCAGTGATAGGAAGCCACCCCCAGGTCCCCGTCAGCACGGTTTCACGCCCTTCACTACCTTTGTCGCTACCATCTTCGTCAAGAATATTGGGGAGGGGATCTTACCACCTGCCCCTCCCTTGAGGGGGAAGTCTTTGGGTAGGTTGGGTAATAAATACTACGACTTTCCACCAAAGATTGTTTTCAGCTCAAGGAAGAGATAGAGGCTCTCATCATACGAGATTACCTCGATAATTATGTTTACTGAGCAAACGAAAATTGGGTCGTAGGGAATGACCACCGCGATGAACACCATGGTCAGCGCCGAAGAAGGAATGATAATTGACCTCCACCCCGAGAAGATAACACGGGTGGCGATGCTTACTTGAGGGTTGATGGCGAGATTAATGTCATTCACGGAAGACTGGGTCTCAGTGGTGACACTTCATCTTCTTGAAAGAGATGTGAAAGTAAAGGCAAGAGAAAGGCCGAGCAGGGTGTATATGAGGTCAACATGGTAGATGCCGCCACACACCACGTCATCTCCTTTAGCGAAGCTAAACCTGAAAGGGGTGCACATTCCACACGATAATGCCCTAATCATTTTCTCTCTACTTATTAACTACAAAACAATGAGGATTCTGGTTGATGACTGCAACTCGGCTGATATTATCTTTAAATGGGTATTTGACAAAATGAGCATGGATTCCAATGTTGTGTAGCCCGTAAAGTCCCCACTAGTCAATTTTGGGAGGACGTCATCTCGATTGGGTGGGTCTCGTTTCCCGTCACAATTGGATCCAGGCCGAAGACAATTACTGTCTGGTCCAAGTTTCTCATAGTGGATAGGTCGTCTCTGAAAGCGCCCCGATTTTCCAGAGAAAATAAAAAAATATAGATATATGCTTATATATGCTTGGCGCTGGTAAAACGAGAAGGGTTTTTAAAAACGTCGATTTTCTCATTAAAATATACTTAAGCCTGTTTTAGAAAAAGGAGTCGCCACCTAGCATTGGGTTTAAATGATGTGCTAGGTCACCATATTTTCTTTTTTGAAAATAATTTAAAAAAAATGGCTTAAGTAAAATTTGACTCCAAAAATAACATGGTCTGACCAGAGATTCGTTTAAAGAGTTCGGGGGTCAGTTATGCTCGGGGAAGGTGTCAAGCACCCCAAGACGCCCGTCCAAAGACGGTAGCTTATCCGATTAAGTCCAATTAGAATTTAAATCCGAATGTTTTTATTTTATTTTTAAATCCACGTTATATACACATATACACATATACACACATTGAGGGAAGTGATCTCCCTTCTAAACCTAGGCCGTTCTGATGGAAGGCTGAAAATTTTCCACCTCATCTTGTTAGCACATTATATTTAATATGAGTTAAAGAAAACGCACGCACCCACACGCACGCACACATTGAGGGGAATAATTTCCCTTCTAAATTTAAACCGTTCAAATGGAAGGTTGGAAATTTTCCACCTCGTATCGTTAGCACGTTATATTTAATACAAATTAAATAAAACACCCGCACACACGCATCGAGGGGAATAATTCCCTTCTAAATTTAAACCGTTCAAATTGAAGGTTGGGAATTTTCCACCTCGTATTGTTAGCACATTATATTTAATACAAATTAAATAAAACACCCGCACACACGCATCGAGGGGAGTAATTCCCGTCTAAATTTAGACCGTTCAAATTGAAAGTTAGGAATTTTCCACCTCGTATTGTTAGCACATTATATTTAATACAAATTAAATAAAACACCCGTACACACGCATCGAGGGGAGCAATTCCCTTCTAAATTTAAACCGTTCAAATTAAAGGTTGGGAATTTTCCACCTCGTATTGTTAGCACATTATATTTAATACAAATTAAATAAAACACCCGCACACACGCATCGAGGAGAGTAATTCCCTTCTAAATTTAAGCCGTTCAAATTGAAGGTTGAGAATTTTCCACCTCGTATTTTTAGCACATTATATTTAATACAAATTAAATAAAACACCCGCACACACGCATCGAGGGGAGCAATTCCCTTCTAAATTTAAGCCGTTCAAATTGAAGGTTGGGAATTTTCCACCTCGTATTTTTAGCACATTATATTTAATACAAATTAAATAAAACGCCCGCACACACGCATCGAGGGAAGTAATTCCCTTCTAAATTTAAGCCGTTCAAATTGAAGGTTGGGAATTTTCCACCTCGTATTTTTAGCACATTATATTTAATACAAATTAAATAAAACACCCGCACACACGCATCGAGGGGAGTAATTCCCTTCTAAATTTAAGCCGTTCAAATTGAAGGTTGGGAATTTTTCACCTCGTATTGTTAGCACATTATATTTAATACAAATTAAATAAAACACCCGCACACACGCATCGAGGGGAGTAATTCCCTTCTAAATTTAAGCCGTTCAAATTGAAGGTTGGGAATTTTCCACCTTGTTTTATTTACTCAAAAAAAAAAAGTAATAAATAAATAAATAATAAAGGAAGAAGAAAAAAAATCTAATTTATAAAAAAAAAAATTAGTATAATAACAACTTAAAAATAAGAGTAAGATTTACAACAGATGAAAATTTACCACCTTCTTGGAGATTTTTCTTCTTCAAAATTACAATAAAATGAAAATAATATTATTTTCTTCAAAATTTCTCTCCAGATTTCACCTCTCCCTTACAAAAATTCCTCTCAAAAAAAATTTCTTCCCCTCAAAATTCTCCTCCCTGAGTTGTCTGAGCCTTCTTCTATTTATAGGAAATTTTCTGAAACTCCTCCGAACAAAAGGCGTGCGAAAAGGTAAGGAAAAGGGGGTGGGTGCACCGAAATTTGGTGCACCCACCCTCTTTTGGGTGCACCGATTTCGGTGCACCCAAACAAAAGGGGGGGACACCCCCTGCTGGCCGCATGTGCAGCCAGCTTTAAAGCTGGCCGCACCAGCGGCCAGTTTTTGGTCGCACGTGCGACCTTTTTGCAGCCCCCCTCGGCGTTCAGTCTAGGCCTCTCTCGTTCTCGTCCGTTTCTTGTCCATTTTGTTCCGAATTAACGCGTTTTTATTCCACTTCGAAAAATCTACAAAACCAAAAAAAAAAAATAAAAAAAAAAAAATCAATTACTAATATTTAATTTACTTAAGAGATTAATAAAACTTAATTTAGCAGTATTAAACCGCATAAATACAGTACAATCAAAATAAAATAAAAATAAATAAATAAAGGTAACTATAAAATAAAGTATGATTTTTTGCGAGGCGGTCAAAAATGCCGTGTCTACAGTCTCCATACAATGCAATTATGGGCCAACCCACTGTGGCCGCCCTAAAGGCCTTGAGCTCATCATATCACTAGAAAATGAAGTTCCCCACCAGTTCTGAGGTCGACAAAGTCCAAGAAAATCAAAAAACTATCTGGGCTTATGCAAGGAGGGTAATGGAAAAGAAATAACAATTACAATTAGAGCCCGAGCTCGTGGCCCAGGCCAGAAACACCATGCCCGTATTGATCGACGATTCCCAGGATGAAGAGCCCAACCCCCGGACCCATGAATATTTGGTCGAAGTCCCTGTTCACCCCAATCATCCCCGAGAGGATGGTGAGGATAGGAGCTCAGCTCGACGCTGAGCAGCGAACCGAGTTCACCGAGCTATTGAGGAATAATTACGATATTTTTGCCTGGTTGCATAATGAACTTCCTGGGATTGATCCTAGTATGTCCATGCACCATCTCCATGCCGACGCGTACCACCCGCCTATTCGCTAGAAAAGAAATAAATTTTACCCAGACCAGCTAATAGGTGTAAATTATCTATCTATTTTCAATCCGAACATTGTTAGTTTTTGAGTATATTTAGTATGTTTTAATATGTTTTAATGTGTTTTTGTCTAAATTAGGTATTTGAGGTAAAAAAGTATGTAAACGGATCAAATCAGATCAAGAACGATGGAAAAATGGTGGAAATGTGCAAAGCAGGTATAGGTGCTGTAACTTCAAGGCTATTTTTGACTATTATTAAATTCTTTTTTGTAACAACTCAAAACATGTAAGTTGTGTATATTTATCTTATCTTTCCAAAGGTTTTTGAATCACCTAAATTGGATCTCAGACGAAGAAGTTACAACCAAAACAAGAAAGTATGTCACCGCCTATGCGATAAAAGTGCAGAATCAAGCATAAACTCACTGTTGTTCCAATGCCAAGGTGGATATTCCACCGCCTAGGCAGTCACCTCTGCACCATATTTGATATTATTTTAGATATTTTAGGATATTTTGATCCCTCTTTCTCCTCATCTCCTCTCCATTCGGCCAAGGGACCTCCATGAGACTTTAGGAGGATAGTAGAGAGGTTTTAGGGAGTGCTCAAGCAAATCCTAAGGAAAAGATCATGTTGCAATGAAGGAGGAGTGATCTCGAAGCATTTTTAGTGATAAATCTTCGGACTAGGCTAAGTTTCTCTCATTCTTTCCTTTATTTCTTAACTTAGGATTATTATTTGAGCATGTTTAGCTTAGTTTTCATTGTATAATTGGCAATGGTCATGAGCTAAACGGGTTTTTGTTTAGGGATTAATGTAATTTATAAAAGTGTTGTTTTGTTGAGTTTGTGTTTAGTTAGCGGTTGTTCTTCGTTATTTTGATTGTGTTTGCCGTATTGTTTGTTTATTATATTTAGAATAATGTTATGAGAATACGGGGTTTGACAAATCCCGGATTCGGACTAAAATAGACAAACGCCACGATTCAATAACCTAGGATGGAATTGGATTGTGGACAATTGATGACGTTGGGACAAGACTCACGTAACCTAGGGTCATTAAGACATTGAGGGGGACTTCTTCATTGACTTGAAGTCATATATTCCCTCATCTTATACTCGGGAGAGATGGCGGTGGAGTTTTAGAACTGAAATTATCGATAGGGTAAACATAACACGACGATCCAATAACCTAGTCGGGAGTTGGATTGTGTGCAATCAATGACATTGGGGCGAGACTCACATGACCTAAGGTCGTTAAGACGTTCAGGGGGACTTTTTTGTTGACACGAAGTTGCGTTATATCCCTCGTCTTACACTCGGGAGAGATGGCGAGGGAGTTTACGAACTAAGATTGTCGGATAAGTCGAACGTCGTTAATGTAAACTAAAACGAGATCAAACACGTTTTTGTAAACAAAAGTTAATCCCTAGGCAATACTTTCCCTAAACATCTCATAGTAATATTAGTATAGTTAATTTAATTAGATTAATTAACTTAGTATTAGTATAATTAATTTTATTTAATTTATCTTTGCCTAGATAAAATTAGGTCATGATAAACGTAGTACTCAATAATAGTCATAACCAATCCCTGTGGACACGATAACAATAACTTTCCCGATCTATACTAAAACTTGACCTCGTATACTTGCGAGTGAAAGTAGTGGTGTATTCACGTGCTAGTAAGTTTTTGGTGCCATTGTCGGGGATTGATGGATTTGGTTATTATTGATATTATGAGTAAATGACCAAATTTTACTTTAGGCATTCATTTTGTTTATAACTTTCTTGTTTAGTAGTTTTTGTTTTTCTTTTCCTGCAGGGTGCTTGAAGATGCTAGATCAACAAGTGCATTTGCGATTCTTTCTACAAGATTCTGAGCCGTTTTATAGTGCTTAGAATCGATAAAAGGATTTGCTACTTTGGTTTCCAAATCACGGATTCCTGAGGGAGTGTCAACTACTGAACTTCCTCGACGGGTTACAAACCGCAACCAAAATGTGGGTTGAAAAAAGAAATGGTACCACCTCTTTTGACCAACTAACCGCAGACGAAGCCCATTGGATGTTAGAAGACATGGTGGCCTTTGATTATCAAAGTTTTAATTCTACGGCGCCATGGATTGACACCCCGGACCAATACGTTGAGTCTTTCCCCAACCTGGAAGAAATACTCGCTGATTTTATTAGGGCAACTCAGACGTTTTGGAGGAAGACGAATGACCAGCTAAATGAGCACCAGGATCATCTCGACAACATTGAGACGATTTTCACTGAAATCGATGCGACCGTAATATATCTTCAGATGCAAATCGGTTAGCTAATCTGCTTGATTGAGGCCGAGTCAGACGCGGTAGCACCTGAAGATTCACAAGCCACATTTGGTGAAAGCCACCGTGAGGAGCCGGAGACAAGCGGGAAGAGCTTGGGAGCGTTCAACTATGCCTATCTGAAATGAGACAGGAACCCAAGCTTGGATCGACGATTTTGATTCGTCACCATTTGAGATCCAATTAGTGATACCGCGATCGATCCCATATGATCATATTTACGAGGATCCAATATGGTTCACTTGTCCCTCGCCGCCATTAGTAACGTTCTTCCATGCCCACCAAGTACATGAGCCGGTGGAGCATCATGTTGAAAGATCAAGCCTAATAGAGCCTTATCTTGCCAATCTTGAGGGCGTTGATAACCAAGACCTATTTGTAGAGTTATTTGACATGTACATTGGGTGAAAGCCGCTCTTGGACAAGTATTTCGGCGTGTCAGGCTGACACCCATAAATCAAGCGCTTCTTGGGAGGCAACCCAAGGAAAAGAATAAGTTAGATCTATTATAACCGATTTGATTTGGAGGCGAGAGTCTCTCGCCTCCCAGGTACGTGTTCTAAACCCTAGTATTCATTATAATTCTTTATCATGTCATTGGGATCATTAACTAGGTCGTTTTGGGCATTTCCTATTTGAGTCAAGTGTGATGTGTAGTATGTTTTAGTATGTGTTTTAGTTATAGTTTATGTTTTACTGTTTTTACGTGTGGATGTTTGTTTAAGATAGTTTTTGTGCATGTGCTGAGTTTTGATGTTATCTGGGCCATTACCCAATGATGAGTCTGTCCCCTAGTTGTTTATTGAGGTCAAGCGTAAAACTCATGCATGTATGTTCTGTGTGCTCAACGTTATGTTTTAGTAATAGTTATTATAGATATTACTTGCATGAGCAAAAAAACTCATTATATAATAATTGATTTGAAAACGATTATCTGTTACCTAAATTCATGACATTAGGGTTTCTAGAACTTGATTCAGGGGAAATTCGAGGCAAAATCCTAAGCGATGTAGTTCGGAAGATATGATTTAGGCATTCATTTTCTCGCTTGAGCCTTTTAATCTTACCCTGATATATTATTATCCCTCATTACCCTGTCAAAGCCTAAACACTGTTTCAATTCTGAACACTTAACAAATACCATTTGACCAATAAAACTTCTTTCCAAACCTACATTGCTAAACTGAAGGCACAATCTAAGAAAATCAAGGTAGTAGATTGCAAATGCTACTTGAAGTGAGTGGGTGGTTTAGGGTGAACTTTTGATTGGTTCGGTATTCGATTACTCACTTGTTGTTTTTGTTCGTTTTTCACACACCCCTTAAATATTAACAATTAAATTAGTTTGGGGGTGTGTTAGTTGAAAAGAAAAGAAAAACAAAATAGAAAAGAAAAAATAAATCAAATGTAAATACGGTTTTTATTTTCGTTTCTTTTTTACAAGTGAGTACATCATTCTTAATATATGTTCATGGTTGTTTTAAATCTTATCTATGGGGTTTCGAGCGTGAGTGTGCCAAGTGATGTGCCTTGGGTAACGTTAAGTTAACAACGTTAACTCGATTTCTCTTCCAATTTTTCCTTGGCCATTTGTCTTAAACCGAACCAAGACCTATTGATATTTTTGAACTTCCGAGCCTACATTAGTGGAGAAGAGATCCTGGGTCAAGCCTATGGATTCCCTATACCTTCGGGGTTTTCTATCATGCGCTTATATGGTGGATAATACAATCCAATTAACGAACAGTTATATATTTGAGTTTTAAACACACACACACACTTTAACAGGATCTATAACTGCATTTACTATTATAAATGTTTAAATTCTAGAATATTACATGGTGTGTTTTATGCTTGAACTCGACAAGATTGGGGGTCGATGAGGGATATTTTGTTTGGCCGATAGATGATACTCAAAACTTGCACATATTTGTTTTTCGTGTTTTTCTTTTTTAGTTTTTAGTTGTTATATTTTCTTTTATTGCATGGGTGTTTTGCTCGAGCACTAGCAAAATTCTAAGTTTGGGGGTATTTGATAGGTGTAAATTACCTATCTATTTCCAATCTGAACGTTGTTAGTTTTTGAGTATGTGTAGTACGTTTTAATATGTTTTAATGTGTTTTGTCTAAATCAGGTGTTTGAGGTGAAATGGTATGTAAAAGGATCAAATCGGATCAAGAACGGTGGAATGTGCAAAGTCGGTACAGGTGCTGTAATTTCAAGGCTATTTTAACTATGATTTAATCCGATTTTGGAACAACTCAAAACGTGGAAGTTGTAGATTTTTATCTTATCTTTCCAAAGGTTTTGAATCACCTAAATCGGAGCTCGGACGAAGAAGTTACAGCCAAAACAAGAAAGTGTGTCACCGCCTAGGCGGTAAAAGTGCAGAATCAAGCATAAACTCACTGTTGTTCCACCGCCTAGGCGGTCAACTCTGTGCCAGATTAGATATTATTTTAGATATTTTAGGATATTTTGATCTCTCTTTCTCCTCATCTCCTCTCCATTCGGCCAAGGGACCTCCATGAGACTTTAAGAGGATAGTAGAGAGGTTTGGGGAGTGCTCAAGCAAATCCTAAGGAGAAAATCACGTTGCAACGAAGGAGGAGTGATCTCGAAGCATTTTTAGCGATAAATCTTTGGACTAGGCTAAGTTTATCTCATTCTTTCCTTTATTTCTTAACTTAGGATTATTATTTGAGCATGTTTAGCTTAGTTTTCATTGTATAATCGGCTATGCCAATGAGATAAACGGATTTTTATCTAGAGATTAATGTAATTTATAAAAGTGTTGTTTTGTTGAGTTTGTGTTTGGTTAGTGGTTGTTCTTCGTTATTTTGATTGTGTTAGTCGTATTGTTTGTTTATTATGCTTAGAATGATATTTTGAGAATACGGGGTTTGACAAATCCCTGATTCGGACTAAAATAGATAAATGCCACGATCCAATAACCTGGGAGGGAATTGTATTGTGGACAATCGATGACGTTGGGGCAAGACTCACGTGACCTAGGGTCGTTAAGACGTTGATGGGGACTTTTTTGTTAACTCGAAGTCATGTATTCCCCTGTCTTACACTCGGGAGAGGTGGCAGTGGAGTTTTAGAATTGAGATTGTCGATAGGGTAAACACAACACGACGATCCAATAACCCAGTCGGGAGTTGGATTGTGTGCAATCAATGACGTTGGGGTGAGACTCACGTGACTTAGGGTCGTTAAGATGTTAAGGGGGGATTCTTCGTTGACACAAAGTCGCATTATATCCCTCGTCTTATACTTGGGAGGGGTGCGAGGGAGTTTACGAACTGAGATTGTCGGATAAGTCGAATCCCGTTAATGTAAACTAAAATGAGACCAAACACGTTTGTGTAAACAAAAGTTAATCCCTAGGCAAAACTTTCCCTAAACATCTCATAGTAATATTAGTATAGTTAATTTAATTAGATTAATTAACTTAGTATTAGTATAATTAATTTTATTCAATTTATTTTCGCCTAGATAAAATTAGGTCATGATAAACGTGGTACTCAATAATAGTCAAAACCAATCCTTATGGACACGATAAACCTAACTCTCTCGATCTATACTAAAACTTGACCTCGTATACTTGCGAGTAAAAGTAACGGCGTATTCACGCGCTACCACCAACAGAAAATAATAGCGGAAGAGATAAATAAGCTCATTAGGTTGGATGTCGTGGAAGAAGTCGATTTCTCGGACTGGCTCACAAACGTTATCCTGGCTCCAAAGACTAGTATTAAATGGAAACTTTGCATGGACTTCAAGGATCCAAATAAGGTCTGCTCGAAGGATTTCTTTCCCCTTCTCAGGATCGACCTTGTGATCAACGCAACGGCGAGGTACGAGCGGCTCAGATTTCTTGATGCTTATGTCGACTACAATTAGATCCTAATGTATCATTTGGATAAGAGAAAGACCTCATTCATTATGGACAGAGGCACCTACAACTATAAGGTTATGCACTTCGGCCTTCGCAATGCATGGGCTACCAATTAGAGGCTTATCAATAAGATGTTCAAAGAAGAGATCGGGGAGAAAATAGAGGTATACACCAATGATATGCTCGTAAAACGTGCCCATGCTTAAGACCACCTCGGTCATCTCCGGGTCTGCTTTGATAAACTCTGATATTACCGTATGAAGCTCAATCCGACCAAGTACATCTTCGGGGTGTCCACTGGTAAGTTTTTAGGCTTTATGGTCACATAGCGTGGTATTGACGCCAACCCCGACCAAATCAGCGCAGTGCTCGGTATAGTTTCCATGCGAAATAAAAAGGAGGTTCAGATACTGATGGGCTATTAGCCTCCCTGAATCGGTTCATCTACCGGTCCTTCGAAAAGTGCCTTCCATTTTTCAAGATCCTTAGAGGGAACAAGGCATTCGAGTGGACCGAGGAATATGACAGCACTTTCCAAGTGTTAAAAATGTACCTTTCCTGAACTCCACTGCTTAGCATACCTCCGAAAGAGGAGGAACTGCTCCTATACGTTGCTGCCTCCGCCACAGCGGTAAGCGTCGCCCTCGTTCGAGAAGATGACAGTGTGCAGAGCCTGATCTACTACTCGAGCAAGGTCTTCATCGACGTCGAGAAAAGATATATGAAGTTTAAAAAATTGTCATATGCTTTTCTAATCTCCTCGAGGAAACTCAAGCAATATTTTCAAGCACATACCATCGTAGTGTTGATCGACCAATCGTTAAGGTAAATCCTCTACTCCCTTGATGTCTATAGGCGATTAATAAAGTATAGCCTCGAATTAATCCATTTTCACATCGAGTATCATCCCAGGACAGCAATAAAGGGACAAGTCATGACTAATTTCATAGCCGAGATGACCTTCCCGGATAAGGAGCCCCGTAGCCAACTAATGGGTTACCGAGAAAACTTCCCCGTCGACAAGCTAGGTTGGAGGGTTTCCCAGTCCAACCGGGGTATACTCCACCCGAGGCATGACAGCTCTTTACTAACAAGTCCTCAAACTAGAATGGCTTGGGTACCGAGATGGTCCTCATCACCCCAGATGAGGGAAAGATTGAATATGCTCTTAGACTCGGATTTTGGGCTACAAACAATGAGACTGAGTATGAAGCCCTCTTGTCCGGGCTGAGATTAGCCCGAGAATTCAACGTGAAAAGTCCCCAGGTCCTGTGCGACTCCCAGTTCGTGGTCAACTAAGTCAACGGTGAATACCTCGCTAAACATCCGTGCATGGTCACCTACCTGGAGATGGTAAACACCCTGGTAAAGAACTTTGAAAACCTGCAAGTCAAGCAAATACCCTGAGAAGAAAATAGGTATGCCGATAAGTTGCCTAACCTAGCCTCGGTGGTGGAGTATACTCTCCAAAGAATGGTCCTCGTGGAGTATTTGGCCGAGCCGAGCACCGTCTCCTCAAACGAGGTCGCTACAATATGTGCCCTCAGTTCTGGATCGACCTGGATGGATTGGATTGTGAGTTATCTCACTGATGGAACGCTTGTGAATGACTAAGCTCATTCCTGGAAAATAGCCCTGAGGTGTCGATTGGATGTCACCCTCTGATGGTGTCATGGCGATCACAATCGAGGACCTATCATCTTATGTCTACTCTCTCGCATCCGAGTTGATCTCGAACTACCCAAAGGGACAACACTCCTGCAGTGAAGGTTGAGGCAGTCCAAAGGGGCTAAGACAACCTCGTCCCAAGTCTGACCCCCTCCTCTAAGGTTACCACTAAAGCCCGGCAAGCTGAGCTCTTATGGTCGCCTTGGGGGGCAAGATGGCCAGCCCTGGCTAACGATAAAAAGATTGCAAAGAGAGTCTTTGTATAACTGAGAAGTAGTGTCAATTTCTACAGCTTGGTCGACATGATTGGCGTATGGTTCGAAGAATCTCACAGTTCTTGCCGTAGATTTAATTGTATTATATAGGGAATCGGAAACATTAGCATGTAATCAAACGGCTAACAATGCCTCCTCTGCCAAGGCAACAAGTTTCCAAAATTTTTTGAAGAAAAATACAAAATGATCAAAAATCATCGGGCTGAAGGGAGTAGCCGGGTTGTTGAAGGTCATCTTGGGTATTAAATTGGATGATCACCCAGGCTGATTAAAGGGCTTACTGTTCAAATTATTTGAGGTCAGTTACTTCCTTCAAGTTGCAATAATCATCAGATCACATTTGTGAGTAGTGTGTAGTAGTAACCGACAAGAAACTGTGAAGCAACCAAACCAAAAAAATGAAGCATACAAAATGCAATTGGAAAAAAAAAAAAAGTTCTATTCATTGCTCAATAATTTGTGGTTACAAAAAATTAGGGCTCCGGCCCGTGGTTACCAAGCCCGCTCCTTGCAAGGCTAAAAAAAAAAAAAAAAAGTTTTGTTGGTTGATTGGGCTGTTGGAGGCCTACTACTAAAAGGGATCTGGACTGGTTTGGCCTTCGTTGCCCGCCGTGGCACTGCCCCGACCTCCAGAAGTTCTGCTATGTCCGCCCCGACTTCCAGAAGATCTGCTCGACCTGACATCCTGTTCGGCCTAGGCTTCTTGGATATCTTCAGGATCAAGCTCGAGCTTGATTTTGTATAGTCGACTTCTTGTAACTGGCGTCGGACCGAATTGATTACCCCTTTGAACCCTAGCTTTATCACGCTTCTCCTGATCCAGTCCCGGACGTCTCTGAACTTTTGATTATTCTTCTAGTCCACCACGACTTCAGCCTAGGTGTGCTCTAGCTCAGCTACCCGGCTGTCCCTCATCACTTCAAGTTAGTTAAGAGCAGTATGGGACTGTTGCATGGCCCTGTTGACTCTTTCCAGGTCATCCTTGGCCCGCTTGGCCAGTTCTTCGTTCTTCTTTGTCAATTGCTTGACCCTGCCCCAGAGCCTATCCAGCTCCCTTTGGTTCTCGTTCAGCCTGTCGATGTGTTCGGACCTCCCTTTCTCCAGTCTCTCGTACTTCTTACTAGATTTATGGAGACGCAGCCCCAGCTCGTCTAAAGAATATAGGGCTAAAAAAGATGAAGTGTTTCAAATCTGGAGATCTTACCGAGGTGAGAGCTTACTGACAAGTGGTTCCAATAGAGATCGGAGGCGAGTCGGCCATCGGATGTTTCGCTAAATTTTGCCCAGTCCGCTAGGGGAGTGATCTGATGGATGAAGGTCGGGAGGATAGCTAGCATCTCAAGGATACTTCGGTCACATCGAAGCCTGGTTGTGACGACGCAAGGCCCCACCTCCTCTTCTTGCTAGGACTCGTCCTGTCCCCGTTGGACCTTAGCGCAGCTCCTCTTCTACTGTCCGGCCTTTGTCACGGACATGCCCACTTTCCAATTTCCTTTATCTCTTCTATGCATATGGGTCGGGTTTTCCGCGTCCACGGGTATCGCCATCGGCCTGGCTGTAGCTGGGGCCGCTGGCCTCCTCGGAGCTTCCACTTTGCCCGCTGTTGCTAACCTGGCAGGAGCCGTTTGAGGTACGGCCTCAGTTGATGGATTGACGGGCGCCAGCCTGAATGAAGCGGCCTAAATCATCGCCCTCTCCTGGGCCCGCTAACTATCCCCTCTTGCGGCCTCCTACTCGATGTCCTACTCCGCCAACCGTTCCAGCATCTCAATATCCATGACTGCATGAAGAAAAAATCTGGGAGCATCAGTTAACAAAAGAAAGTACAAGTGTAAATAAATCAACGAGCAGGGGTGGAGAAACTTACCATTCTTAGAATCCTCTTTCAAGGTCGCTAGTGGAAGGGAGGGGTCGCTCTAAAAGTAAAGGTCGTACAAGCACAACCAGATAAGAGCTCCGACATGACAGAATGGGGTGTTAAAGATCCGATCTCTCTATGCAAGAATCTCTGGGCTTAGCTCGTGCTTCTTCTCGGCTAAAAGAAGCAAAATCAAGACAAGTCAAAAAAATTGACAGGGGAAGGAAAGTAACTAACACCGGGCTGAGAAGCTTACCCACGGTCCCCTAGTGCCTCTAGACCGGGAACTCCCATTCTAACACTGGGGCCGCCTCCCATCTAGTCCTGCCAAGAAATAAGAAGCCTAACTTCCAGTCTTTAATAGATTCGGCATAGCCCATAAGGAACTTCTACAGGGTCGAGATGTAGCACCAACCCTTCCCGCCGGGCATGGAATTCACCAAGAAGAGGGCATAAAACAGCTGGAGGGACGAGGTGATGCCTTCAGCCAGGCATATCACGTGGAAGGCCACGACCATCCGCATACTATTGGGGGCGAGTTGTGACGGACATAGCCCGAGATCGCAGCAGACCTGCCTTACCTAGGAGTGTATGGGAATGCGCAGGTTGTCCTATAGTTGTTGGTCGTAGACCATTATGATCCCCTTCGGTGGGGTGCAGACCTAGTCATTTTTCTCAGGAACGCGGGTCTTTACCGTGCTGGGGAACGCGTACTTGGAACAAAGGTCTTGAACCTTCTTCTCCATAAGGTCAATTTTCACCTACCAGACCAAGGCGTCCTAGGGGACCTCACAGATCGATCAACTTGAGGTCGAGCTAGCCCTAGGGGTGTGACCCGACGTTGACGGCTGAGCTTCCGCCCCTGAGGGCGAGCCCTCGATATCAAGCTCCACGGTTGGACCCACGCCGAACTCAACACCATAGCCCCTAGAAAAGCCTACTTCGTTCCTTACTATCTTCTGCTGAGGCCTGCTGGTAGTGCTAGGAAACTGGTAGGTCCCCGCTCTTGCCACTCTACGGGCCATTTCGGAAGAAGAGGTCGTCTATTCAACGTTGGCCTCCAGCTCGACGGTCCCCTTAGATGCAGATATCACCTCCGGTTCATCGACCTCGGTTGCATACGAGCTGAGCTCGATCTTCTTAATGTGGAGTTCGACCACAGTCTTTTCAGAACCAAAAGGGTTGTACGCCGACGAGTAGGACTCAAACATTGAAGATATGAAGGAAAGAAAGGAAGAAAGTACCGTGCTCTAAGGTCGGGCGAAACTATCACTAATACTCTAGTGTGAAGAAATGAAGTGCCTATATATAGAAGGGTTAAGAAGTCGAATCGTCACGTTGATCGGACGGTAACCAGAGCGTCAATTCACGCACCATCAACTATATGTCACGCATCTAATCAACGTGTCAGTCAAGCTTCTTGTGGAAGCCTTACGATAATCCGAGCTGACCTGCAACTGATCTATCCCGTCTCGGCCCGGATACTTACCTCCCATCATACCGTGACAAGAACCCTCAACATCTCATGTTTCATCTCCCCGCTGAGTCTTGGGGGGCAACTAACGTGGGTAAAATCTGACCATCTTCAGGTGTCCGCCACCTAGACTAACATCGCCACATCACCATCGCCATTTCATCAACAACGACCTGAGAAACCCGGTGAATGGACAGCCCGGACGTCTCTTCAGGTCAGTCAACAAGAAGCACTTGATCAACCGCCAAACAAGAGTCTCATTTGATATCACTAAAGAAGAGCAGGTCAATGTTTCCATCCTGACTTGCGCCTCGGCCCCTGGGCCGACCTGTCCCTCTTTGAAGGCTTAGCCCATGGGCTTCTCCTTCAACGGGTACAAAGGGCCCATAGCTCTAATCTGCTCGTGTTCCCCACGCGTTTGACTAATTCGCACTAAACCGAGCTTAGGGCCCTAATCTTCCGGAACGCTAATCGCTTTCTCGCTTATAAATAGAAAGCTTAATCAACACATTTACACACAGAAAAAACACATTCAACAGGTTGAGATAATAGTTTTACTCCAAACAACCTGCTTTCTTCCTCCCGAGCTCTTACTCGCATGCCGGAAGGGACACGCTTGGAACACCCCAGCCCGTTCTGTGTGCAGGTGACAGATCAGAGCTCAGCCCGGATAGCGGTTCAGATAAGAGTCCAACAGCTCAAGCTCTTTAACCCAGACAACAGGCCGGACAATGCCTGTCCAGCTCGAATCGAAGATTCCAACAAAGACTAAGGTCATCCCTGAATCAGTTGCAGCTCTCCATGCGAAGGATGACCAGACCATACTGCCGATCGAACCAATTTCCAACTCCAACAACTGCCAAAAGAATGTTGTCTTCCTTAATTGCCTCGTGAAATTTGTCTTGAGACTATAATTAGTAGAATTGGGACTATCATATTTTAACTTTTTCTTGAATTGTATTATAATTTCAGGGGTTTTAAATTTAAAATAAATTTAAATTTATTGATATATTTTTTATCCCATATATATCATATCTTGCCATTTATAAGTCAAAAAACGTTTCGTCACTGGGATGTTTATTTGTGAAACTTGTGTTTCTCCTTTACAACAACAATAAAATTGATTCTATTGAAAATAAATAAAAATACAAGCATCTATCAATAAGTTAATTTAATTTTAATAAAACATAATTTTATTTTGACGAGTTTAAATCCAACACATTTCATGTTATTTCGACAAATACCAAAGACACATTTTTTCATTTTTATAATATATGAGATACATTTTTTATTTTTAATTTAATTATCCAATACATCCTTCATCATATTTTATTGATAAAAATGCCCTTATAACATAATTTTTTTTGTTTACTTTATATTTATTAATTTTTAATTTCTATTTCCTACTCTCTTTTATTTCATATTTTTTATTTTTATGCTTTATTTTTTATTTCATTTGTTTTTATTTTTTATTTTTTATGGTATCAGTAGAAAATAGAAATGATTGAAAGTAATAATCTAGAAAACAAAATGCAAAAAATAAAAAAAAACAACAAAAAAAAAATTAAAAATAATATGTGAAAAATAAAAAATTAATTTAAAAATGAAAAAAAAAAAAAAAAAAACATTTCACTTATTTATTTTTAAATTTAAAGTTTTCTTTTTGTTGTTTTATATGTGTTTTTTGTTTTCTAATTTTTACTTTTGATTTTTATTTTTATTTTTCATAAATACCCCCCCCGCGCGCGCGCACACACACACATATATATCTATATATATATATATAAGAAACCAAATAAAATAGAAACTACCGAACAAAAGCAAAAAATATCAAAATAAGAAAATAAGTGAGTAGAAAGAAGAAAATAAAAACAAAAATTAAAAAACATAAAAGCATAAGAAAAACAATATTACAAGGATATTTTTGTCAATAAAATATGATCTGTTGTTGCAGAAAATAAATAAAGTACGAGTTTACCAAAATTTCTTGGGATGAGTCGCGGACTAGGTCGCTCTCTTTAAGACGTTTCGTGGCTTTGCCCAAGAACGTGCAAGCAGTGTATCAGCCCCGTCGTCCCCAGGATAAAACAGCCCAGAATTCTCCTCTGTCTAGGACGTTCTTTGCACTGTAGAAGTCCCAAAAATCAAACACCCCCACACACTGTTCGCAAAACGAACAAAACTGCTCGGAAACCAAAATCGGACTGAATAAACAATACCGGAACAGATCGGAACAATTCCGAAAGATGAAACCGAAAATGTTTCGGAACAGAAACAGAAACAAAACCGGAACAGAAACAGAACTGAAGCCGAAACAGAAACAGTGTTCTGGTATTTTTTTTTCTCTGAAAATTGAGGAAACAAAACAGGTATTTATAGAAAAAAAAAAAAAAATCAAACCGTTTGAAATTTTTTTTTTTTTTTTTTATTTTTTTTTAATTTCAAACGTTTAATAATTTTATTTTATTTTGTAATTAAACTGTTTTTTAAAATAAATAAGTGCCACCTCATCACACGCGCGACTCGACTCGACTCGGCACGGCCGGCCGGGCAGCAGCGTGCGCGCGTGTCGTAAACCGATAGGGATGTAACTCCTCTCCTCTCCACAAAATGTGGGTACCCCTTGGAGCACACCCCAAGTGTCTCACATACCCCTAGATATCTACTTTAATTTTACCTCTCCCAACCAATGTGGGACAAAAGGTTTTGAGGGAAAAATCAATTTGACACATTTGGCACTTTTTATTCTAAAAATTAAATTAAAATTCATTTGTTTCAACATGATCAACAAGAGTTTTAAAGTATTATAAAAAAGATAGAGGATGACCTTGATATTAGTGATATGATAGAAGATGTCTCATGTATAAACTCTTATTTTGACATGACGTAACAAACTTCCTTTTATTTTAATAAAATAAGATGTTAGTTTGGTATATCAAATATGATGTAACAAAACCGTCCTTGGTACATAAGAGAAATCAAAAGGGCTATGGGGCGCGA
Source organism: Eucommia ulmoides (assembly GCA_016647705.1). NCBI lineage: Eukaryota > Viridiplantae > Streptophyta > Magnoliopsida > Garryales > Eucommiaceae > Eucommia > Eucommia ulmoides. Next base: position 12,557,383 of record CM028339.1, on the reverse strand, counting down.
TCAAAAGCTTATTCACCAAGACGAGCCTTGCCATGCATTCGGACGATCTTCTAGGTACTTAGGTAGCGTTTGGTAACCGTTTCTGTTTCTATTCCAGCAGTGAGATGGGATGGGATGAGAATTTTATTTTCTTCTTGAAAGTAGAATCACATTTGGTAACGATAATTTTTTTTTTTTTTTGAGAAGAGAATTGTATTTGGTAATGATTTTATCCTAAAATCTTTTTTTGTTTTTTTTTTTTTTGCCTGACGGCCGTTGCTCCGTCGCCGGCGACGATAGGACAACGGTGGCGGGTGGGTGATAGTGGCCAAAAATTTTCTGACTGGCCGGTGACCGGCGACGGCCGCCGGAGATGGCCGGCGACGGCGGCGGACGGTGGTCGGCTGCTCGGATAAATAGTGACAATGTGTTTTAGAAATGGAATAGGAATAATGAGAAACAATTTATTTTTTTTGTTTCTCATTTCTTAAGAAAAAAGTAGGCACAATTCTCAAATAGGAATTAAATGAAAACGAAAACAAAAATTACCAAACGCTATTTCTAAATAGAATTCCCAAAAATCTGGGAATGGAATGAGAATTTCTGGAATGGAAACGGTTACCAAACGGGGCCTTAAGTTTTTATCCCCCATCCGTTCTTAACTTCGAGAAGAAATCCATACACTTGTATTTTTTCTTGGTGTGAACTACCGTCGATAGTTGTTATATGCCAAGAAATGTTTAGTCTTCAATCCAAGACTTGAAGCGATAAGTTTTAGGGCAATGTTCATGATAAGTGCCACCACCTTAGCTGAGTCTGTCTCCACGATTACACTAGGGAATCTTTTCCTACCGGAATTCTTTTCCAAGCTCGTGCACAACGGGAGTTGTACGTCATATCCTACTTTCCAGCTTCCACTGTGGTCTATCATAAGTCTTCCTATTCTTTTCTTTTTTTTTGGGATTGCCCCTTGAGTTCCCAACCATATTTAGTTTAAAAAATCAAGGCAAGTTCTCAACCATTGTGTTTGGGAAGTAAGAGCATCTCCAACGGCTGTGCATTACCAAAATGACCATTGGAGTAACAACGACGACTCCAACGATCTGAAATCAAGAGCAACGGGAAGAAAAATGAGAAAAATAGAGGCACCAATATCTACATAATTGAAAAATAAAATGAAGAAGAGGCACCAAAAACCCTTACCAAATCTCGATCAACTCGTCATTGCCAAACAACATTTTGTCACTGTTGCCTTCTCCTTCTTAATTGTAGTTTCTCGTCGTCGTTGCCTTCTCCATCGTAGATCGCAGAGTTCGTCTCCCTCTCTCTCTCTCTCTCTATGTATTTGTGAATGATTTGGGCAATTAGGGTTGTTAATTAGGGGAAGGGGTGGGCTGATTTGGGCTGGGCGATTAGGGTTACTAATTAGGGGGAGGGGTGGGCTGATTTGGGCTGGACGATTAGGGAGAGGGATGGCCTGATTTGGGTTGGTTTAGTAATTAGGGGGAGGGGTGAAAATAACGAATTAGGGTTCAATTAAGGTGGGTTTGTAATTTTGTTTTTTTAATAAAAAAATGACACACCAAAATAACATCTTCCTTGGAGTTTTTTTTTTTTTATTTGCCATAAAGATTTTGATGTGCAATTTGGCCAAATGGGACACCAAAATATAGCACTTCCTTTGGAGATACTCTAAGTAAACATTTAGCATTCTCCATAGCTCTGCCCAAATGTTTATTGACTCTAGAATTCCATTTTTATTAGTACCTGACCAATTCATGGATGGGCCACTGGCTTCAAGATCATTTAGGCCGCAATCAGAAATGTTGGTATTTAATTTGTTGACACGATTAACATTCGAGGAACTGCGGGACCCCAGCTTCTCTTCCTGAGATGCGATATCGCTGAAATCCCCTATTGCCACCCAGGGGAAAGTGTTACACTGGGAGAAACTTCTTAGATCCATCTAGAGCTCTTATCTTTTCCTGGGTTCAGGTTGGCGTACACTGTCGATAAAATCCAATCCTCAAACCCAGTCTTAGTGATTTTAGTGAGGATCACCTATTTTTTGTCGATACCTGATGAATGGACACTTTATTGGGTTCCAAAGAACCCATATGTTGCTCATTCTGCCCAGTGTTTTAAAAATCGGACTGAACTGGCCGGTTCAACCGGTTGAACCATCGACCGGCTCAGTTTCTGGTCCGGTTATACCCCTAAAATCGGTCAACCGGCCGGTTCGAACCGGTTCGATCGTCCAACCGACGAACCGTTCCGGTTTTCTATGAACCGCCCAATTTTTCTTCATTTCTCTGTTCAAACCATCACAGACCTCCAACGAGCAACAACAACACAGATTGTTTTTCTGATTGACGAAGGTCCTTGCTCGTGCGACATCCAACAATCAACCACCACAGAAAAGCGCCATCCAAACCATAGCCGAACTTCACTGGGCACGATCGCTAACCGTACCAACCGCAAATCAACCACTGCCAACCATCGCCATTCACACCCTCGCCCAGCTGCACCGTCATCGCCGACCTCCTTCATACCGTCGTCGTTAGGGTTGCAGCGTCAAAGAGAGAGAAACACACACACACACATAGAGGTACCTGATGCGGGTTTGGGAAATGGGAAGGAGCAATCGACAATTCTAGGGTTTGGGAAATGGTCAAATGGGAAAGATATATGGTTGTATTTTTTTTTATCTTTTGATCCAATGGTCCCGGATTTGGCATTTTTAAATAATATATATATATATATATATATATATATATATATATATATATATATATATATATATATATAATTGAAAAGGATTTTCACACTTTGTTTTCTAAAGTTTTACCCAAATTTCACTTTAGTCATACTTTTATTTTGAACATTATAGCATAAAGTTTCATAATAATCTCATTGCAATCTAATTAATCATTATCTTCGTTATAATTTTGGATAAAAAATAATTATTTGTTGTCCATGTGATTGTTTTTAATATTTTATATATATAACGTAATTATGATGTCACCGGTTCAACCGCGGTTCACCTGCTGGTTGAACCAGTGACCCGTGATCCGGTGATTTTTCCGGTTCAACGTCCAGTTTGGTTTTAAAAATATTAATTCTGCCTTGGGGGTCCACGTGACGAGAAACATTGAACCCCAGATTATTGAAGAAATTTACATTGTTCCAATTTACACGTCAGTTTCAATCAAAGTAAAGAGTTTCATTGATCTTTTACTTAGATAACTAGGTAGACGTTCAGAATCATAGAGCCCTAGGAGGAGTTTTGCACTTCCAGATTGACTTATCCTATGCTTTTATAGGTTCAACGAAGATTTCTAGGAAAACGCGGGCTTGAATTGCACTCCGTTCTAGCATATCACTCATAAAGCTATCATTATCGTTTCGGTGATCCAAAATACCTCCACTACTTATTTGGCCTCCTCCACTTGTTCCAAGAATAGGGAGAGGGGATTTCTTTGAAAGATATTGATGTTTAGGTCTTCCATACAAAATGAGTGAAGGTTTAACTTTTCGTCCAGAGGTTTGGAGGTGAGGGTGTTTTTGACGTATAGCAACCCGATTAGTGAATGGTATTTCTAGGTTCTGGATCGGTATGGTTGAGTGAGGAAGTGAAAGGGGTTGAGGGATAGTGTCCATTGTCCACATTGCAGAGTATTGGAGAACTCGCCTCTCTCGTTTCGACAGTGGTGTTGCGTGATTTGGCTTTTGGGTTCCTATAGAAATTCAGATTTCTGACATGTCATGATTTCCGATGCATCCCTAGCAGTTGATTAGCATGAGGGATTTTGATCCGCTGGTTCTCAGGGTTGTAGTTTTTTTTTGGCGGGTGTGAGCCGGGGGGGGGGGGGGGGGGGGGTGGGGTCGGGGGGTCATGGGCTGGACCACGCTCAAGTCTGGTTATAGTTAGGATATTACAAAAAAATACTAGGCCCTATTTTTATGCCCAAACTTAGCCTACCAAAAAATAATCAAACTCAAACCCGACCCTATAATTTTTTTTAATTTAAAAAATAAATACTAAAACATAAACATAATACTAAAATATAAAATCAAACCAAATCAATATTATTATTTCACATTCACATGAAATCAAGTCAAACAAATATCGTCACATAAACTAAGATTGAATTTATTTGATGTCTATTTTTGTATTTTTTTAATTAATAGTCATCGGGATGATCCTAAAAAAATGGCCTTGCCCAAATCTGGATCTTAATTTGATTGGGCCTAAAAATTAAAGTCCAAACTATGCTCATGGGCTTAAAATTAAAGCTCAAGTCCTAAAAAAAAATAGGGTGTAAGTCGAACGGTCTGAGCCCATGACCACCCCCTCACACGAGGCCTTCTGTTGGTCATTCAGACCTTGGGCTTTCTTCTTTTTAATCATTGTGCTTTCCTTCCCCAAATGGGCCTCCCTATTTAGGCCATTTTGAGATGTCTTTCTTTACCTTGGACCATTATTTTCCTCCTCCTGGTATAGGCTTTCCTATCTATTTGGGCTATCTTTTGTTCCTAGTCTAAATTATAGGATTTTTTAATTAGATATCCAATTATACAATTGATATTTGAATGGGCCCCAAACACTTTAACTCATAACATTAAACACCCAAACAATTAGTTTAATTTTGAGAAACACCCATTTATACATCCAAACCTCTCACGCGCGGCTGTGCTTCTGCAATTGCTAGTTAGGTATTTTTGGAAAATGGCATCAAGCTAAATAAGGCAAATCCAAGCAATTAAACATTTGAAGCTATGAAAATGGAAGATTTTGAAAATGATATTACCGCATTCCATGCCATAAATCGCAAAAGAGGTGAGGGCGAAGGTGAGGACGGTGATAGGAAAAGCCCTAAATCGCGAAACACATCCCCACGCCGGCAGGCGGTAATGACGGCGACGAATCGGCGGCGACGACAGCAACTTCAGTGACGGGAGAAACTTCGGCGACGACGGCAGCAACTTCGGCGACGGCAACAGATTGAACGGCGGGCGTGGTTGAGCAGAAACACTAGTTATAGGTTTCGTTTTTTATTCACCTTCCATGTTTCAAATGGTGTTGCTTATTTCAAAAATTCCGAACATAAAACAAAGACCATTTCGCGATTTTTGATTTTGCTACTAGTTGGATATTTAACTAAGTTCTTCTAACAAGATATAGCTATCGGCATGCAAACGGAATTAGATCAGGAAGTTTAATTGTAATTGTGCAATTCTAGAGAGAGAAAGTAGTGGGTCTTGCGTTTATAGAGAGAGAAAGTCGGTTTGCAAGAGTTCACTGCAGAAGTTGAGTTCTTCGCAACACTCGTAGGAATTAGATCAGTTGAATGTTAATTGTGCAAATCTAGAGAGAGAAAGTAGTGGGTCTTGCATTTATAGAGAGAGAAAATCCGTAGGAATTATATCAGAAAGTTTAGTGTTAATTGTGCAATTATAGAGAGAGAAAGTAGTGGGTCTTGTATTTATAGAGAGAGAAAGTCCTAATGCAAGAGTTCACTGCAGAATTTGTTCTTCAAGAGTTCTTCGGAATTGATAGCAACACTCGTAGTTATACACTGTTGAATATTACTGGAGGTCAATTCTTGATTTTGCACATAATTACTTTGTTGAATATTATTATACAGCTATATGTGGACTAAATATTTTATATACAGTTATAATTGGTTGAATATCGATGTACAGTTATAATTGGGTTACATTACCGCAATTATAACCGTACATTAATATACAATTAGAAGGGATTGAATATTGATGTACAGTTATAATTGCGGTAAATATAACTATACAGTTATAATTGGATTGAACATTACTATATAGTAATAATTGGTTCAATATTCGATATACACCTATAATTGGGCTGAATATTAATATACAGTTACAATTGGTTGATTTTTTTATTGTACAACACGAAATGTTGAGCAACCGTTTCATATCTAAATATTATGTCGATAACCTTTCATGTTTGAGTGTACATCTAAAATTGTTTGAACAGGCGAGATGCATGTTGGAGAGAGTATCGGAGATGCAACTAGAACTAATAATGATTACTACAGCGAAAATACAGGGAGTGACGAAGATGAAAATCTATTGATACCGTATCGCCCAAATAAGTCGACAACAATGTCTGCTGATTGGAGGTATTTAATTCGTGAGGTAGGGCAAGTTTTTAAAGATGGGGCTAATGATTTTAGGGATTGTTTGATAAAGTATTCCATCGAAATTGGATTCAAATTTGATTACCATAAGAATGAACCATCTCGTGTTGTAGCATATTGCGCATATAAGATTGAGCGAGGATGTGAATGGTTCGTACGTGCGAGCATTGATAGTAAGAATGGATTTTTTTACATCAAGAAAATAAACAATATTCATACTTGTGGTGCTGCAGTTAGAACCAGGCAAAATGGTAGAATTAATTCCAAAATTGTGTCGAATTGTATTAAAAACACGCTAAAGATTCAACCACTAAAACGCCCTATTGACGTCGTCAAAGAATTTAAAAATAACTATGGGTTGGACATAAGTTACCACCATGCTTGGTGGGGGGTTGAAAAGGCTAGAGAAGATGTTTTTGGGGATTATCGTAGTGGATACGACGAGTTGAGATGGTATAAAGAAGTGTGCATGGAGACAAACCCGGGGACTTGTTTTGAAATTGAATATGATATGAGTACTGGTTGTTTTAACCGACTTTTTGTTTCATTCGGTGCTAGCATAGCCGGGTTTAAATATGTACGACCTCTATTATTTCTCGACGGAACGTTTCTGAAAGCAAAGTATAAAGGCACGTTGCTTGGCGCGACCGGCAAAGACAGGAATAACGGTAAGCGGGGGTATAAAACCTAGTTGTTTTTTGACGTGCTAATCAATTTCTCGTTGTTCTATACGGTGTAATATTCTTTTTATACAGCGTAAAAATAATTATTACTGTTAATTTAGTAATACTATTGGGTGTACATTAAATATTTCATATTGACTAACTAGTCTTTTTGTCATTTTCTGACAGGTATATATCCACTAGCTTTTGGAATCGTTGACTCAGAAACGGAAGTCCATTGGGAATGGTTTCTAAAACAACTAGTTAATGTTATACCACCGGAACGAGTAATGACATTCGTATCTGATCGACATGCTGGGTTAATAAAAGCTGTGAAAAAGGTATTCCCAGATGCATACGATTCATTTTGTTTGAACCACTTAACAATGAATTTGAAGGAAAAAATTGGAGCTCGTTTACCAGTGGTAAAACAACGGTTGTTGTGGTTGTTACGTGAGTGTTACAAAGCAAAAACGGAGTTCGACTTTTACACACTATTGGCAGATTTAAAAACAGAGGGATCCAAGTATATTTCTGATTGGGTTGATGATTTGCCTAGAGAGAATTGGACAAATGCGTTCTTCAAAGGGCGAAGATATGGCGAATTGACACCCAACGCCGCTGAGTCATTCAATGGATGGATTGCTGAAGCTAGACACCTGCCAATTCACAAAGTTGTCGATCGAATTCGTTTTGACTTAATGGAACAACGGACAAAACGACGTAACATGGCTGCGGGGGTGAACAATATTCTGTGTGAGATAATCGAGACACAAATGCTAAAAAGATTAGAAGAATGCAGAACATGGGTGGTGCGTGAATCTGTGAATGGAGTTTTCGAGGTTCAATCGGACCCTTCTGTACTTGTGGACCTAAATAAACAGACGTGTTCTTGTTTCGATTGGAGGGACAACGGGATACCGTGTGTGCACGCTTGCGCTGCTATTACAAAGACCGGTGGAGATTTGAACTCATATGTAGAGGATTACTTCCACATGTCCTTTTACCGTTTAAGTTACGAGGATGGGATTTTGGCTGTGCCAACTGCGGGGAAGAAAGAGACGAAACAAGAAGATATTGTAATACTACCACCAGTTACCAAACGACCTAGGGGACGACCGAAGAAAACAAGGATCCCATCAAAGGGAGAATTCAAGAAAGGAACATTGAAGTGCAGTCGTTGCGGTGGGAAAGGACACAATAGGAAAACATGCAAAGAACCCATATAAAATGACATCATTTATTAGACTTTCATTATTTTTTACATCAATAGTTGCTATTTATTGTTAAAAAATTCAACAATCGTGTGGATGTTTTCATAACTAGAATCGTTTTAGCAATTGGTTTTCATTTTTGATAGTTGTGTATGGTAATTTTATGTTTTGAACCTATTTTTGTGCCAAATTACGTAATAGTTTGATGAAGATAAATTAAATGATTACAAGACATGATTTTATTCGGCGGATACAGTGATTTATTAAGCAAATAAAAAACAAGGAGTAATAAATGAATATTACTTCACAGTTATATATTATTGTAGTGAAATAATTAATACGCAGTAATTTTTAATCATGCTCGGATTCCGAAGATCCGGTAGTGAAATGATCGGCGGCCAAAAACGAGTGGTGCAAGTGGACCAGTTCCTTTGTCGTCCCGAGCATGACATTGAAGGAGGGTAGAGCCGAAGGATTCAGTAAGTTACTAAACTACTGCTGTTGCTAAAATTAGGGCACTCATATTAACATCATAATTGTGTTGTACACAACAATCTTCCTTTTTCACTAGTATTAAATTGATCACCATCACTTAACATGCATCAAATGATTATTACCCAAAAAAAAAAAAAAATTCTCCCCTGTTGTTCGGCCAGTAGCAGTTTTGCAGCCCTAGTGTGCTGCTTTGCTCCTTCTTTGCTGTTCGACTGATTCTCGATCCCCTTAGCGGCGTTGTCCAGTCACTTGTTCCCCCTTGGTTGTGCCCGATGTAGTATATAACGATGTAGTTGATACTTTTATATAATAATTAATTTTTAAATTTTTTCAGCATTCTAAATTAGAATGTTGTATTCAATTGATTTTTAGATAAACTCTCAATTTCTCTGTCTAAATTGATGTAGTTTGATATTTAATTCCGGTGGTTTAATAATTCTTCTTTGGGCAAAAGATGTTTGTTTGTGCTGATTATTACATTTTTATTTGTCTGGCTTTGCAAACATGAAATTCAAGTACGAATTTTGGCTAATTCCGGTCAAATTATGAATTTTTCCGGTGAGGATTCGGTATTTTTCCGGTGATAAGTGATTATTGCACCGGAATAATTAGGTCACAGTAAGTTTTAATAGAACAAACAATAATAAGGGATAACATTATTCGTCTTAGACATTTCATGCACGAACATGATTACGAAACCAGAGATACAATTACTAGACGAAAGTGATTGAATAAAAAATAAGGGATACACACGCATTGCGATGAAACAAAAAATCTGAATATGGAGACAAAACAAATAAGCCATTTGTGATCACAAGTTGACGTCTTTCACGATAATTATAAGCTACGTGCATGTTCATCACACCCATCATTTCAACACTAAAACAAGAAATTGATTACAAAACAAGAGATACACACACGCATTGAGGTTAGTCATGAACCACATCCATCCTAAAAAAGTCAAACGTCAAATAAGTGTAGAAACAAGTAGGGGATTTAATCAAAATAATTTAAAAAATAAATAAAAATTGTACACGAACCCAACACGCTCAACTGCTCTACGCATAACAAGAATCAAAAGCCCAACACCCATGTTTGTCATTTATTATGTCCTTGATAAGATCCGCCCTTTTCCACCGTTGCTATTCTGGTTTTGCATTCACGCTTGACGTTCGCTCGTTGCCCAAGGACAAACTGCCTCATTATATAGGTAACAATTACTCCGCAGTCAGGTCTGGCAAAAAAAAAACCCATACAAATTTCTATTATAAATATCGCATATTTTTACAAACCTAATTCAAATCAAAATCCACACTTACCGATCAACCCTTTGCTGAGGCGTGTCATAAACAGGCTCCAAAGTTATCGATCGTTCTTGTGTAGAAGCGCTCGACGAAGTCGCATACCGAGTGAAATAGCTGTTAATATAATCCACCTATATTTTGCAAACAATGATATCACTAATTAAGTTTAAACAAATAATAACACTAAATAAATGTACGAGAGTGCATTTGGCATGTAAGATTATTATTGTAAACTCATAATCAATTAATTCGTAAAATATCTAAAACTTTACTATAAGTTTGGCGCTCTCCAAATGCGGATCATGTGAATTAAGACTATATAGCGAGTTGTAGTGATTCAAAGTCCCATGCTCCATCTCGAAAGCAAGTAATGTCCAGTGCGACGGTGCAGATTTCCTCCCAGGAGTGTTTATTGGGAACATTATCGTCTCGTACTTCCCAGCGACACCTATATTGAATTGTTTATCCATTTGTTCCCGAATGATTGCCTCTCTATTCTCTTTAATGTAAGTCTATCATCAAAATCGGCACAAAATTTAATATGCATTAAAAGACTACAAATACAAATGCACCAAAATATACCATAATCAAACACCGTGGAAAAAAGGAAGTTACCCAAGAAAGACTAGGCATAACAAACACTCTGTGGGGAGCATCAACATTTGAACTGCCATTAAAAATTTCAATTTGGCGATGGTGTATTATCTCGGCAAACGTATCTATCACCTACAAAAGAACGAGGCAAAAAAAAATTCAAGTTTATGTGTTCATTAAAATACATGACATCCAATATATTTTCTTACCCTACTAGATAATTGTTCTCCTTTTAGGAGATCGATAATGTCGCCAAAACGGACGCCAAGGAAGCCATCCAATCCAATCCATGCTAGGTCACTGAAGAGCAAAAAATTAAATCAATAAAGTGAATAGGGAATTTAAGAAAAAAGTACAAATTGATTCGAAGTAAATATAACGAATACATACGCATAATCATGTGTTTCATGTATGGATTTTATTTTATCCCAATCACTTTCGTCTAGTAATTTGGCCACCGCGCTTCTTTTTTTGTTTGGAAGTTTTTCGGGTTTCCTTCTAGTCATGCAATGTATCAATGGGATCTCATCCACATCAATCACTACCTGAACACACTCCTTTTTACTTCGCTTTTTAACCCTCTCATACACGTAATCTGACTTTCTTGCGGGTTTTCTTTTTTGCCGTTTAATCTCCCTTACCATAGAAGTTTGTAGTTCGGCATGTTCAAGAGGTTTCATACTTGGAGATGAAGCTAAATTGGCAACGGATTTTTTTTCGCGTATTTGTTCCGCATCAATGATCGTCGTCCGTTCCGCCAAATCATCTAATTGTTTCATCAACGATGTTATCAACTCGTCATGGCTTTTCAGCTCAGAGCGAAGATGGACATTCTCCGCAACCAACTCACTATTTTGATTCAACGAACACTCCAATTGCTTCTTGATTTCAGTGAGCTCGTCCGAGGGTTGTTGCTCGGGGGGAGGTAAGCCAGCTGATGTTTCCGTTGGGTGGGCCCCGAATACATACAACTCTTCCATAGATGATGGCACCAGATCGTCAGAGATTATCTGAAAACGGTATAATACCATTAATAGTCAATATACAGTAACATTCTTATAAATGACACAATACACGTAACTTTTGCTATGCAGTAAAATTCTTATATATAATACAAACAGTCATTTAATGACATACATATAATATTTCAAATATACTATTGGCACTAACCTGATTTTCATTGAGATCATTCACCCCATGCAACACGTTCTTTAAAGAAGACAAATTCTAACGGGTGAATCGAGGAATGCCGATCCAACTGACATCACCGCCAACTGGCATAGCTTGGTGATTGTAGTCTGGATCTAACAAGGTTGAACGCTCGCAAAACATATACTAAGAGTAATAACATATAGAAATTAGAAAAAATTATTAAATCAACAAACAAGAATATATACAACATTTGTCATTGCACCTATAAACAACTTACCAATATAGCGATGATGCAGCCACGAATCGCATAAGGTTTGTCAATGTTATTAAGGATAGAATCATTTACCCCCTTCGCAATAGCATCAGCCCATGCATATTCAGACATTGCATGCAAGTCCTCTACCATTTGAACAAACGACCATCCGATATTTGTACCAGTAGTTGCGAAAAAACAAGTCACAAAAGTGTACAAACACATCAACCTTACGACATCCTCAACGTCATCGTGATCGTTCCGATCAATAAACGTGTCAATCGTCTGTAATATCACTCTCGTTGAGACTTGGTCCACTCCAACAAAACGTCGTTGAACAAACGGACTCATAATCTTCTTCGCATACGTATGTTCAACTACTTTGGTCCCATTTTTTATTCCAAAGAATAATGATATATCTCTCGCACTCAAAGAAATACTCTTTCCACCAAACACAAAAGCTTTCTTACATCTGCTCAATACGCAAAACAATAGAAAATTGTTCAGAAAATTATAGTAAACCAGTAAATATCATTGCAACATAATTGTTTCGATATGCAAAATAAACAATTTTTACCGATTATAATACTTCAACAGCGCAAAGATGTCTTGGTCACTTTTGATGCATTGTTGGACCACGACATTGCCGTCAACGAATTACTTAAAGAAAGGCCAAAGCGGAGTGGACGACATCACATCAATATGGCAGGGACGAAACTTCCTTCGGTTTTTTCCCATTAAATCGCAAAAGCTACGCAAATTACATTGGAACTGTTTACCCCTTATTTGATTATGGGTCATTGGATCGCTTTCGGATGCACCTGCCATTACCTGAGATACAATTCCGGTGTCGGACAAAAAATCGACATCCAAACATTAACAATGTAGAGGTCGAACGGTATAATTAAAAAACATATATTTAATTGTTGAATTTTGCATCACAATTTCAAACTCTATTAACCAAACATGAATTTTTTATACACATTTATGAGCCTGGTTCCGAATTCATATTTATGAGCCTGGTTCCCTTTGATACATTCTGAACTACCGGTTGCCATTATGCATGTACAAAATTTGACGTTGATGGTCTATATATTGTAATTAATCAGCTGTGTGCTTTTAGAGTATTATCACATCCATCATAAAAAGTCATGAACCAAAGCAACTCTTTATCAATGGTAACTCTTTATCAATAGTAACTCTTTATTAATTAAATACACATTAATTTTTACACCCCAGTAACTCTTTATCAACACCACAAACCAATAGCGAAACAGTCTCAAGTTGTGTATCTAAACCAAGTCCTCACTTAATGTTTTTTGATACACATTAATAATCTATATAAATCGAACATATTCTTTTTGATATACACTAATTAAATATCGATTATTACACCACAGCAACAATTCGATAGAAATCCCATATGAACAGTGAAATGTAACAAATTGTCAATCCAAAACAAGTATTTTAATTCGTGAATTTTGCTACACAGTAAAATACCTCAACATTAGTGGCTACCCATTAACTATTCAATCATAAATTGATAACAAGAAAATGGCCATCTCTATTTGTGATGCAACCAAAAGCGAAATTCAAGAACACAACTGCATATACGTAATATTGCTACACATTAACAATTTAACAACCCGAACAACAAATATTTCAATAACTCACGCAACAACCAATATATGATTATTAATGTGCATTCACCATCTCAACACACCAAAATTCCGATTCTAATTTCTCCACATTCCTAACCCTAATTTTGAATTAAACTCCAATCAACAAGCATGTTAGAATCCGAATTTTGGTGTTTAGATGGCCGAAATATGAACAATGCAAGGGGGGGAGATGGATTTTTGCTGTGCATTAAAATTCCTAACAATCCAAAATCAAGAACACACCAAATAATATATGATTTTTACTGTGCATTCATCATCTCAACCACATGCCATCAGTGGACTGCTCATTGTTCGCATTACCCAAACCCTAGAAAATCAAAAACCTTTAATTGATATGAAACTTACAGAAATTGAAACCGACGGACTCAAATCGACGGCGACGGCGGCTGGATTTGAACGACGACGACGCTTGAATGGCGACGGTGAGGCGAGATCGAGCTACTGTTGCGGCGCCGATGTTCTACCAACGTGTAGGCGACGTTTGAGGCGACGGCGACGACTACAGCAGGTTTGCAGCGACGGCGAACACTGAAGCAGGTGACGGCGACGGCTACGGTAGGCGGAGACGGTTAAATAACATCGGCGCCCTAATTATTGCAGACAACCAGCGAACGAAAGGTTACAAATTTGGGGATTGCGATTTATTTGGAGAAGAAGGTGAATATCCACTTTCCATAACAAGATTCTGAGCATGGATTAGAGGATGGAAGGTTCGAAAATGGAATTTTGAGAAAGAACACTTACCATATAGCATCAGCTCTCATGCGCGATTCTCACGAGTCCACTGCACGGAATCAATATGGGTTTTATGTTAAATACAATATATGGATGGGTATATGTATAATATATTAGTGGGCCTTGGGGCCCATATTAAAATCCCCTAAATTATATGGGTTTGTTTTCCTGAAATCTTCTAGTTTCTTTTTGTGAGCTACAAGGGTCAAGTTCTTGTTCATCCAATGTCAACGTGAACTCAAACCCGTCTTATACTTTCTGATTGCTTTGTTTCTCATCATCCAACCTTTGATCGATGGTCATCCCCTCTGACGATTCAGCCATCATGCCGTTAGAAAATTTTATTTCCTAATATAATTTTAAGCAACATATTATTAACACAATATTTACTCTTTAAATTTAATAGACTAAAATTAAGTGATCTAATTAATTTTGGTAAACTCATAGACTACTCGAAAGAATGTAGGTTAAATGAGTAGATACAAAAAATTATTAGGGTGATTAGGGGATTATGAAAACCCTAATCACACTATATAAATACATAATATTAGAGTTACTGTCCCCAATACACCAAATCATCTTGATGGCTCTCTTCTCTCTATCTAGAAGTGAATCACGAATATCATTGAGCAGGTTCGGAGATTTGATTGAGGAAGTCCACATACCCGCTTGATTTGTATCCTTCTCGTGATTGATTGTCGTAAATTTTCACATTGGTAGTCAATTGATCATAATAGATCCAAGTACGCAATTTACGTGTATATTAGAACTTTTGGTGATTTGACATATTAATATAGGTGTTATAGATTCAGATTTATAAGGATTAAATACCAATAAGTGAGGTTGGCCCAAGTAAACTACCCAAGAGGGGGGTAAATTGGGTAGTAATAAAAAATTATCAAATAATAACACTTGAAAAATTCAAATAATTAATTTTGACTTAAATTAATTATTATCTTTATATTTTCAATACTTAAAATAATCAATTAATCAATTTATCTTAAATTGATTATTATTTTTATAAGGCAGCGGATAAGTGTTCAAATCTAAGTGCACACCCAAACAATAGGAAATGAAGAAAATAACAATGTAGTACACCACGATATATCCTGATTCACCAAGCTACACTTGGTTAATCCAGTCCTCTGAGCCCCACGAAAATTCGCACCTACTAAACCACTAAGATTCATTTAAACAGGTAGGAACCAAACATTTACACAATGATTTTTTTTTTTCACAGGCTCAGAATCAACATTTACAATTCCTTTTCTCAGGCTTATAAATAACCATATTTTTTTCCCAAGCTCAGGAATAACCTTATATTTTTTTCAAACTCAAGACTAACCTAATCCTTTCATAGGTTAAAGATCAAATCTAATTTTTTTATACCTTAGACTAAGAATCAAATCTCACAAAAACACTCAAAGTATCATTTTCTCAGATAAGGATGGAACTTTTATAAATTCACTTAAAATCTAATTCTATTCAAGAAGAATTAACACATATCTCTTTTCACAGAAAAAGAGTAACCTAATCTTTTTATATTCTAGGCAAAGATCAAATCTCAATCTCTTTACTCGAAGAGATTGAAACTAGCTACCATTGATTAGATACTCTCAATAATATCTAATCCGTACACAATTCACCAATTATAAAAATTGATAAGTTATTCCCACTCGAAACTTCTACCACCTCAGATTAAATTTAAACTCGATTAATGTCCCGATATATACTAGTGATAGAAATAAGTGAGAAAATAGGAATCTGATTATAAAAAATAATACGGGTAACACAAAATTGAACACTTAATTAGATTATCACCAAAATCGTTTTAAAATAATTTTTATACTTTTAAAGTTCAAAAATGATTTTACAAGATTGAATAACCAAGCAAGTAATAATATTAATAAACTCAATAAAGAATAAGCTTGGAACAATCTCACCAGAAAAACATCAATGGATTGCAAATCAGATCGCTAGACAGTTCAGATTGGTGACGCCAAATCAATTAGCGTTTTAACTCAAGAACTTTAATTTCAGAATAATCTCACAATATTTTCTCAATATAATATTAGAATGATAACTCTCAGAAAGGTTAGAAATTGAACAATTCTTAATAATGTGTAATTAATATGTGAAATCTGCAGGTCTATATGTAAAGAATTAGAACAAACCCTCCAACGACTAATTTTTAAATGATAAGTATCTAAAAGACACCTATAGACCCTATATATCATTATCTTTCATTCTTGGTACAATTTACTTAATTATAACTTTCAAAACATTCAATTCAGTCCCTCAAATATTTCTCAATTTCAAATAGATAGGATAAAAAGAATTATATGAACTAATTTGAGATATAATCAAAATATATGAATCATATCTATAGATATAACAAAATATTAATATCATATCTTAAATACCATCAGATCCCTAAGATAACTCTCAAATTCTTACCATAAAACGGCTAGTAATGATTACTTTTTGGAAAAATTCACAAAATCCTCTAATCTTGAAACCTAACTATCGGTTGACCGACCAAAATCCATAGGTTGATCGATTGATTCAGGTTGTAACCCAAGCCAAAAATTCAAACCTGTCAGTCGACCGCTAATCCTTGGTTTGTCGACCAAACAATTCAGGATGCTCTCCAGGCCAAATTCCATCTATGGTAGGTCGACCGCTACTCTTCAGTCTGTCAACCTAATGATTCAGAGAGTTCAACATTTGGCCACAGGTCGACCCGTCGATTGACCTATCGATTCAGAGACTGCACCATTCTTAGCCACTACTTTATCGGTTGACCGATCCTCATCGATCGGTTGACTGATTATGCTAAAACACTTCTTCTAAAATTAATTTTTAACTCAACCTTTCGACGTTTTTTCCCCTTTAACCAATTTATTTTCTCGATTAACTTAACTAACACTTAAATTCAATTTTAATCACTAATATAAATTAAATCCATATTTCTTCTTCAATTTCACATAGGAGCAAATATGTTTAACTATTTAGAATCCTAATAAAAACACAAAATCATAAATTCATTTTTTGTTGTGTGTGATCCTAATCGGGATACATTAAGAATAAAAATTAACCTGAATTGTTTTCTCCTAAATTCTTCAAAATCTTCAGTCTCTTAATACTCGTCTCTTTATCGGTCTTTTGCATCCTATCTTCAATAATTTTTTCATGATTAAATTATCAATGGAACTTTATCACTGAAACACCCAATAAACTTATTAGTTCCACAAAAAATATCAACATTTAATTGTTCATCAAAATCTTAAGATCAATAAGTGGAATCAGAGCCTGTTTCATTTTAAATCATTAAAGTTCTTAAAATGCTCATGTTCATCATTTTGGGGTATAATCATAAATCAGGATTAGGAATCACGATATTTGAATAGTAGGCCGATTTCAACAGTAAACTTGGTTGAACCAAATCAATTAGGTTTTTCCAAATTGAAGAACTCGCGACACCACTTTTATCGTTATATTTCACTATCCTTATGCGGTGCTTGCTCTCAAGTCAAAGTGAAGTAACATACTGACGCTGCGGCTATCTTGATGAGTGATGGTCAAATAAGCGCATTGGTAATTAACCAATCTAAAGACGTGCTTGAAAAGAATATTGGTTGTTTAAGGAACTTTTTACATTACCCATTGGAATCTATTCTTAGATGTCACAACATCATTGCTTGGAATTACTTAATGCTTCTAGTGGAATTATAGAGGTTTTGACGCTTTTGCACCTGAAGTTTGACCAAAATCCCACTTTAATTCCCATGGATTAAGTGAATTTTCTACGATTCTTAATTTTTTTTGCTTTTGGGCTTTAACACTTTGTACCCCTGAAATTTGATTATTATCTCATTTAGGCCACTATGATTTTAATTTAAGGATTCGTAAGGCGTGAATTGTTTACATGTTCATTACTTGTCTCAAGTGTAATAATTTTTTTTTATTACTAAAATTGTCGTATATCTTGAAATAAATTAATTGAAACAATATATTGTCAAAGTAACCTCTATTGCGTAGATTTATTTATTTTGGGATATTAAGACGTTAATGTTTGTTATTTACACAAATATTAGCCTGCCCAAAGGAAAACTATTGTTTTGCCAAATAATAAATATTAGTGGTTGTTAATGTTTGTTATTTATGAAAATATTAACTGGTCCAAAGGAAGGTTATTGTTTGGTAAAATAATGAACATTAATTGGACGATTATTATTTATGCGAACAATAACTGGCCCAAATGAAGGTTATTGTTTGACTAAATAATAAAACATTAATTTGGAATATGTTGTTTATGCGAACCATAACCATCCCAAAGGAAGGTTATTGTGAAACTAAATAATAGACATTAATTTGAAATTAATATGGTTATTATTTATGCAATCAATAATTGGCCCAAAGAAAGGTTATTGTTTAGCCAAATAATAAATATACATGCGAGAATAAATGTGTTATAATTATCAAGTTTCCTTGTGAACAGTAAGTCGGTCCAAAGAAAGGCTTATTGTTTAACATGATTTATTGTTAATGTTTGATTATTACATTGAGAGTACTGCTTATAAGTTGGTGTTTATGTCCAAAGGCTAAACATCAACGTTATGCTAGGTATCTTGTGATGGGCCCCTACCAATACAATTATTTTGTTTATATTGTATGTGTTAAAGTTTTAATTTGACATAAAATTTTATGTTATGAGCTTGTGTTCTTCATTGTTTTCTATTTAGTTAATGCTTCTACTGCTACTATTATTGCCAACATGAATTCTATTCAGTGCTTAATGGTATGAACTTTAAGGATTGGAGAGAGAACATTTCAATTGTTCTCGGTTGCATAGTCTTGACTTTGCACTAAGGAAAGAACAACCTTTACCTCTCACTGAAGAAAGTTCCCCTAAGGCTAAAAGGGAATATAAGAGGTGAGACCGTTCTAATCGCATAAATCTTATGATGATCCGACATAGTGTTTTGGAAACATTCAGGGGCGGTATATCCGATGAGGTAACTGCTGAGACGTTCATTGAGGAAATAGAAAAACGTTTTATAAAGAACAAAAAGGTAGAGACAAGTACGCTTTTAGCTGATCTTATCTTGATAAAGCATAAAAGAAAGAGGAACATAAGGGAGTACATTATGGAAATGTCTAATGTCGCTTCGAAATTAAAGGCACTAAAGTTGGAGCTGTCTGAGAACTTGCTCGTGCATGTAGTACTCATTTCTCTTGCTGCACAATACAGTCAATTTACGATGAGTTATAATGCTTGAAATAATAAATGGACTCTTAATGAACTCATATCTAACTGTGTGCAAGAAGAAGAAAAATTAAGCGAGAAATGACAAAATGTGCTTACTTAGCCACTATCTTTAAGGGTAAGAAACGACAAAGAGATAAAGATCAGGAAACTGCAGTCAGAACACAACAGTCCAAATTGCAAAAGAATAAGGATCAGAAATTTACTTGTTTCTTCTGCAAGAAGGAATAACATTTGAAAAAGGAGTGTTTCAAGTACACTACATGACATGTAAAGAATGGTATGCTCCTTACTTTAGTTTATTCTGAAGTTAATTTAGCTTATGTACCTAGTCACACTTGATGGGTCGTTTCTGGTGCTATTACTCATGTAAGTGTGTCTATGCAGAGTTGCTTGTGGAGCCGAAAGCCAATTAATGCTGAAAGATGCATCTGTGCAGGCAATGGCAAAACAATTGTTGATAAGGCAATAGTGACTTTTAGATTATCCTTAAAGACTGGTTACTTTTTGGATTTGAAAGAGACATATGTAATATCATCATGTAAACAGTATTTGGTTTCTATTTCTACTTTTGACAAATTTGATTTTTCTTGTTCATTTGGAAATAATAACCTCAATCTTTTTTTGAGATTCAAATATTATTACAACTAGTTATTTAATTGATAATCTATAGTTTTTGGATACTATTGTTTCACATAATAAAACCTTGCAAACTATTACTTGTGGTACAAAATGCAATTAGCTAATAAGAATCTCGTCATACTTTGGCACAAACGTCTAGGAAATATCTCTAAACAGAGAATAGAGAGCCTTATTTCTAACGAAATTCTGGATCCCCTTGATTTAATAAATTTCAAAGTTTATATTGAATGTGTAAAGGGAAAACATACAAACATAAGAAAATTGGGTGGCAATAGGAGTTCCGATGTCTTAGAACTAATACATACTGCTGATAATTCTCTACGGCATCTTGGATTGGAAAATAGTATTTTATTACGTTCATAAATGACTACTCTCGTTATGGGTACCTATATTTAATTCATGAGAAGTCTTAATCCTTAGACGTATTTAAGGCTTTCAAAGCTGAAGTTGAAAATCAACTAGGCAAGAAAATTAAGGCCTTTTAATCGGATTGTGGTGGTGAATACTACGGGAGATTTGACGGATTATGAAAACAACATCCAAGACCCTTTGCCAAATTCTTAGAGGAATACGGAATCGTCCCACAGTAAACCATGTCGGGCAAACCTGACATGAACCGTGTTGCTGAGAGAAGAAATAAAACGCTTAAGGAAATGGTAAGAAGTATGATAATTCATTTTTCTTTACGCAAATCACTTTAGGGAGAAGTACTTAAAACTATAGCATATATCCTGGATAGGGTACCAAGTAAAGCGGTAGCTAAAATCCCTTATGAACTGTGGTTAGACGTAAAGCCTAGCATAAGGTATTTACACGTTTGGGGTTGTCTAGCTAAGGTAAGGCCTTATAGACCAAATAAAAGAAAACTAGACTAAAAAAAAGTTAGCTACTGCTTTGTTGGGTACACTGAACGGTCGAGGGGATTTAAGTTTTATAATCCCTTGGATTAGACATTTTTCGAGACGGGAAATGCGAGATTTCTTGAGGGTGTTGAGTTTGAGGGGGAAGAAAACATAAGGAATGTTGTCTTTGAAGAAGAATATGCTATTGGCGATGATTACATCTCTGTACCTATTGCTGTTCATGACACAGTTTTCTTCGAAAGGGAACATGTTATTGACGGTGGTCAGATCTCTATACCTATCGTTGTTCAAGACACTGTTCCATCTTTGTATAAAGATGTTCAGGCTCAAGCTCCTATTCCTAACATTGTTCCAGACCAAGAGAACAATGAGATTCTTTCTTAAACACAACATATAGAAGAAACTCAACAACCTCAAGAAATGCCATTAAGGAGATCCACAAAGGAAAGGAGAAGTGCGATTTCAGATGATTATATCGTCCTTCTCTAAAGACATAAGTTTGACATAGGGACAATGGAAGATGATCCAATCGACTTATATCAAGTCAAACAAAGTCCAAACTCTCAAAAGTGAATTATAAATAGACTTTGTCTCCAATTTCATCAAACAAGCTTCCCGTCAATGGTGTCACAAATTTCATCAAATCATTATCTCGTATGGTTTTTAGGTAAATACAGTTGATGATTGTGTATACCACAAGTTCAGTAAGAGTAAATTCATTATTTTCAGTGCTATAAAATTAATATCTAGCAACGATATAGGCTTATTACACGAATCCAAGAGATTTCAAACTAAGAATTATCTTGGGGATGCCTCTTTTGTATTAGAAATAAAGATACACTGAGATCGCTCTCGTGGTATCCTTGGGTTATCACAAAACTATCGATAAGGTGCCTGTTGGATTTGGCAAGAAAAATTTTCACTTGGAAATACTCATATCACTAAAGGAGACATGCTTAGTCTCACTTAATGCCCCAAGAATGAGTTAGAAAAGAAAGAGATGCAATAGATTCCCTATGCGTCGGCAGTAGGGATTATTGTGTATGCTTAAGTATGTATGCATCCAGATTTAACTTTCATATTTGGAATATTGGTAGATATTTAAGTAACCCTGTGATGGATCGTTGGAAACCATCCAAATGGGTTATAAGGTATTTACAAAAAATAAAAGATTATTTACTCACTTATCGAAGGATAGATCATTTGAAGATCATTGAGTATTCTAATTCTGATCAAGTTTCTAGTTGCTAAAGAGAGAATTCAGAGTAGGATAATATCTATAGAACATATGGGAACAAACTTCATGATTGCAGATTCGCTCACTAAAGGTTTCACCTAAGGTATTCCATGATCACAATGCTCGTGTAGGTGTGGTTTTATCTGATAATGTGCTGGTTTAGTAGGAGTTTGTGTTTGTTGAATGTTCTTTTATTAGATACGTATATTTGATTTCTGCAGAATAAAGTTGATGGATTAAATTTTATTTACTCTGAATGTATTATTTCTAATTGTGGTTTAACATAAGGATATAAAGACTAAAGATTGATATCACAAAAGACTAAAGTTGGACCAGTTAGAAATAGACATGTCTAAGATCACATTGCATGTAATTTCCATGCTACTCTTCCACCTTTGATCTATGTCATTGAGTGTATTGGTATGGTGATCATCATGGTTTAATCATGACTGTATTGTGATATAAGTTGCGATAATTCTATTACTAGTATATAAGATAGACCAAATTGTTTAAGGAGAAGTCTAAGGATAAATAGCATATGAATGCGTGCCTAAGGAATTTTATGATAAAATTGTTTCAGGGACAATATGTGGCCCAACTAGGAGATTGTTAGAAAATTTTATTTCCTAATTTAATTTTGGACAACATATTATTAACACAATTATATTTGCTATTTAAATTTAATGGGCTAAAATTAAGTGATCTAATTAATTTGGGTAAACTCATAGGCTACTCAAAAGAATGTGGATTAAATGAGTAGATATCAAAAACTGTTGGGGTGATTAGGGGATTATAGGAACCCTAATCACACCATATAAATACATAATATTAGGGTTATGGTCCCTAATACACCAAATCATCTTGACGGCTCTCTTTCTTCCCATCTGGAAGTGAATCGCGAATCCCGTTGAGGAACTCCAGAGACTTGGTTGAGGAAGACCATGTACCCGCTCGATCCGTGTCCTTCTCGTGATCGATTGTCGTAAATTTTCGCATCAATAGTCAATTGTTCATAATGGATCCAGGTTCGCAATTTACGTGTATTTTAAAACTTTTGGTGATTTGACATGTTGATTTAGGTATTATAGATTGGGATATATATAGATTAAATCCCAACACGTGCCTCTATTTGTTGTCGTTCTCATTTTTTTCTCCGGTGGTTCCTTGTTGTTGGTCTCCGGAACTTTGACAAACAGACAAAATCAACTAGGTGTTTCACCCTCCCGCAGGTATTGCAAAGCCCGTGTAGGGTTTCATATTCAACCCGATAGACTCCCATTCTTAGTTCGTATTGCGGTATTAACAGTATTTTGGTTGAATGGAATCAGGGTGGAATGGAATCACCATTTCACCATCGATTCCAATTCTCTCATTTGATTGTACAATAGAAATATAGAATCAAAAAATTGATTCTATTGGAATTAAAAATGATGGAATTGAATTCCATAGTTGTTAGGGTGGAATCAACCTAGCCCGATAGAATCAAAAATTAATTTTCATAAATGCCCATTCCCAAAAACCAATGTCAATATTCATCTATCGGGTAAGCTCACATCAATATATATATATATATACACACACACTAATGTATTAATTATAGCAAAACTTATTTGTAATTATTTTTTGAGAAAATTACCAATAACTACTATTTTTGTTTCACTGTTATTGATCAAGCCCAACAGTTTAATAGTAGACCGATCACTCTCATCGGTAATAGAAATTGAACATGGAAATCCCGTTCCACGAGAATCGCCGGTAATAGATTACCGATATACCCCCCCTTCATTTTCGCAACAGTTTTTTCCAAATATAGATCAATCTTACCATACAAAACGGCACAGTCCGTTGGGAATTCATGAGCTTCCAATATTTAGGGTTTTTTGAATTTGAAAATCAATTTAGAGAAGAGAGATCAAAGAAGAATAGTCAAGCTTTTCCGAAACACACTTCGATATATGCTTTATTCGGAGAAGAACATGCCGAGCTCTACGAACTGCAGAATATATTGAGAAAGCAAAAGTCGAATAATCAATCAGTCACAATTTCGTAGATCAGAGCTACAGATCGAAACAGGTATGTAAATGTCATTTTTGGCTTGACGCACACAAATGTACGTGTGTGCACATGACACATTATAGCGGAGAATGTTACATTCCATATACATATGACACAATCCATTGATGTTTCTGCTGTCATTTTTTTGAATAAGATGTCGGGTGTCACTTTTTTGAATAAGTTGTCGAGTGAACATGGTGGAGTTACATTCCACATGCACATACAACAACAAATTAATTGGTACGCTTTTTGGTGGCACATCGTTTTTGAAAAGCAACAATGAATGTTATATTCCACACACACAACACAAAACATGGATGTTACATTCAACATCCACTATCAGGCATGTCGTTTTTTTACACATGAGTGTTACATTCCACATCACACAACACGACCTGACTTGATGTTACCACTGACATTTTGTCGGGAAAAAATCAGTGAGTGTTACATTCCACACACAAACGACCCCGGACATGTATTTTTGCACACCCCAACATCCACGATCATGTGTGTCGTAAGACACACCATACGGGTGTCACATTCCACATGCACACAGCTCGTTCAGATTTGACGGTATTACTGACATTTTTTTTCGGATGTTGATCAGTATGTGTTGCTGCATAAGCATTTTTTTTACTGACAGGGGTTATGTTTTTTGATTGAACAAGATGATGTCATCAATACCATTACTGTGCAAATACGAGAACATGACAACAGTGGTGAGAATGAAGAACGATTGTGAAATCGGTGAGCTGCGTCAAAAAATTGAAGACAAATGGTCAGAATTACACAGCGGGAAGTTTGAGTTGTCATATTCACTGCCCGAGTATCCAAAATGCATGCTAGATGACCAGAATGATTGCGAGGAAATGTTTTTCCTAGCGGGGATTATGAAAATCGGGCTGATTGAAGTGTGTGTCGAAAGGCGAGCTAGTGATTCAAATGGGTCTACCGCCGCATCATCATGTGCGATAGTCCCTATTACTGATCACAACAGCGGCGACAGCGAAGCTGAAATGGACTATATTGGCAGTTACGGTGGTATGTTACAAATTTCTAGCGATAAAATGTTGTTATCCACAAAATGGGCTGATGGCATACAAGATGAGGGGCAAAAATTCGGGGGAGGGGGGGGGGGAGGGGACAAGTGAATTTCGCACGGCATTGCAGAAATATGCAGTAGAAGTGGGGTTTAATTTTCGGTACCTTCGAAACAACAAGATACGGGTAACGGCTACATGTGCGCTGCGAGAGGAAAAAAATTGCTTGTGGTTTGTGCACGGACACGTGAGGAGAGAAAATGGGATATTATACATTCGCAGTTTAGTAAAGGAACACACATGCGGGGCTGCATTCCGTACAAATAAGAAAAAATGTTTGAGCTCAGACATTATATCGTTATGTTTGGTTGACGAGGTGTGTGCAAATCCAAAAACTCGCCCAGTAGATGTCGTTGAGAGTTTTAGGAAATAATATGAACTAGATATATCATATCGGCATGCATGGATAGGAGTAGAGAAAGCAAGAAACAACGTATTCATTGACTACTCGTCGTCATATGATTAATTAAGATGGTATGTTGAGAAATGTAGAGAGACAAACCCGGGTAGTCATGTCACACTAGAATACGACGATGACACAAAACGTTTCAAGAGGATATTCATTGCGTTCCAAGCGTGCATACACGGTTTTCGATTTTGCCGTCCAATGTTGTTTCTTGACGGCACATTCTTGAGTGGTAGGTACAGGGGGAATTTACTAGCAGCAACAGCAAAGGACGGGAATCAAGGTATGTATACAAACTATGTTCTTTCAGACACAACAATATTACATTCAACTTTTTGTTTCCTAAAATAATGTTACATTCAACATTTTTTGTTTTGTGACATTCAACATGGATTATCTAACTGGACGTCGTTTTATGTAGGGATGTTTCTAGTCGCGTTCGCCATTGTTGGCACAAAGAACGACAATAATTGGTATTGATTTTTGTCAGAAATCAAGAAGATCGTTGAGCCGGATATAGTGATAACATTTATTTCTGATCGACATAATAGGATTTTGCAAGGGATACAGAACGTGTTCCCACATTGCTATCACGGATACTGCCTGCATCATCTGAAAATGAATTTGAGGGCTGCGATGACCGGCACAAGTACGGCATTCAAGGAAACGATTATCCAAAAATTGAACGGATTGGCATACACACACATGCCGAAAATGTACAAACTGCTATACGATCAACTAATGCACGAGAAGGGCATAAAAGTGCATAGATTCATCCATGAATTGTCAGCCATGAAATACAGTAACGCGTTTTTTTGAGGAAAACGATATGGTGAAATGACGTCCAATCGACACCTCTTGGCAATTTTACTGATTGACAAGATAAGGATAAAGTGGATGGACTTAATGACAGAGATGAGAGACGAAGCAAACAAGCTACAAGGTGAGGTAACGCCATACTAGGAGAATAAGATGTGTGAACTGCTGAATGAAGGACGAACTTGGAACATTAGCTCATCAGGTAATGGAGTGTTAGAGGTTCATTCAGCCCATTCTGTCTTAGTTGATACCGAGGGACGGTTATGCTCATGCAAACAGTGGCAGATAAAAGGGTTTCCATGCGCACATACTTTCGCTACTAAACAAGTGTGGACTGCCAACATTCAAATACATAGAGGACTATTTTCAGAGTTGGTTTTATTGGGAGATGTATTCAAGAGGCATATATGCAATACCAACGATGAAACAACTGATATTGGTCGAGAGTGAAGCAATTATCTTACCCCCTTTATCAAGGAAACAACCAGGACGTCTGAGGAAGGTTTGGATTGCATCCCATGGAGAGGTAAAAGAAAGGCGATGTGGGAGATGCGGTCAAATGAGGAGACATAACAGAAATCATGCAAAGTACCGCTCGAATATGGGGGAAGATAGAGACTTTCATTTTTTTGTTCATTCGTACCAAAATAAAATCTACTTCTTGTAGATTCCCATCAACAGAGACAAAACAGATAGAGTCTTCATTCTGATGGATAATACATTTTTATTCTTTGCCATAGTTACATTTTTTTTCTTGCTATATACAATAGTTTTATATTGGTATTATAGACCGTTTTATTATGTGCATGTTATATCTTCCTTTTAACATGATAAAATATTGTTTCTGTATGGGATATTTTTTGGCAAAGTAATGTTACATTCCACACGCAAAAAAAAACAAAATATGTTTCTAGGTTCACGTTACATTCAACACTCAATGGAATGTTACATTGAACACACAAAAAGAACCATGTTACATGCACAACACGCATGCAGTAGGGGGGAAAATGTTGAGTGTAACATCCACACACAGAGCCATGTTACGTTCAACACGCATAACACAAAACAGAGTTTGTGCACATGTGGACATCACACACACAAAAAGGAAAATTGTGTGTAATATTAGCATGCCACATTACATACAACACACACAGCTAAATCAGGGGTGTGCCCAAAAACTCATGCACATTAATGTTGAATGTAACATCCAAGGACAAAGACATGTTACATTCAACACGTGAATGCAAGGTCTATGTTACATTCAACATGCACAACCAACACACGTCTGTATATTCATGCGTATAGATCCATGTAAATCATGGGGGGGTATGTCACACATGAATGTTGAATGTAACATTTAGACATAGAGCCATGTTACATTCAACATGAACAGTAAAAAAACAGGCGGGCATGTTACATCCAAAAGACACAGTTATATTACATTCAACATGGCTGTGGCACATCCAATAATGTAAGCAATTGGTACGTAAAAACAATCATATCAACAACGGTTTTTTTGGACATGACTTTATGCATTAGGTAATTTAAGGTTAAAACCAGTACGTAAAAACATGTCAAAAAACAACGTACTCAATTGTTTCATATAAGGAGAACCAAAAAAACATGAAACAAAAAAACTGTCACGTATACATAGTTTATTGCGATGCTTTATCACTGAGCTTCCTACCTAAAGCTGTGTTGATAGTCCAAGAACGGGGTGGATCATTAAGGAACATATGCACAAGTGCAGATCGTTCCATTCGGAAATCTTCAGGGCCCAAATCGACATTGATCGGCTATAGATTGTATAGCTGCTTCATCACGTAAACCACACACACCCCGCACTCAACACTATATATGTACAATTCGAAACAACATTCAAATAATACGATTATATAAATAAACGAGATGGTAGCGCAACTAATTGGGGGGGGGGGGGGGAGATGCACTTACACCGACATCCCCTGATTAGGTACTTCAGCAACATTGGAAACTTTCACACGTTTCAGCCTATGTTACTTAGCCTTTTTTGAAAAAAACTCGTTGATGTATAAAATCTGTCAGAATGTTTTTTCGCAATTTTTATCTTAAATTTTTTTTTTTAAAACAAAACTTACAACTTTTTTGGCATTCTCGTAATAAACGTCAATTAATCCTGGCCTCCGCAAGTCAATAGAATTATAATGACTCCAGGTTGAGTCTTGTTTATCACATACGAGGAGCATCTAGTGTCCTGATTCAGGGCCTGATCCCTTACAATGTAGTGGAAAATGCACATACCAGACGTTTGATGAAAGCACTTGTATTATACTTGGATCCAGAATATTGTTAAGGCAATCAGAAATATTGTGACGGATCCAAGTCTGGCAAGTGCATGGAACAAAAAAGGTACAAAACATAAACAACAGCAGGTAGCCATGGGAGGGGTTACAAATTAGTGAGTAAAAATACACAACAAAAATTGTATAGGCCCACTAACACTTACCCAGCATGCACTGTTTATAAAAAATGAGGAATTAGGTAGATCAGGCAACTGACTGACAACCTTACACTGCTCGGTCCACATAATTTCCATATATGCATTGATAACCTACATGAAACAAAACAAACAAAGACGCAACAGCGAATGAAAAAATCCAAAATTACAGGTGTATGCTACATTTTTCAATAAAAAAACAAAGAGCATGCTACATTCAACAAGTGTGGAATGTAACACAATATGTGGTGTAGGATAAACAAAAGTGTACTTACAAAATTCGTCAACTGTTGTTCCCATAACAGGTGGGGGAATGAAAAACAGTGGTACATCCAAAATTACAGGTGTATGCTACATTTTTCAATCAAAAACAAAATAGCATGTTACATCCAACAAGTGTGGAATGTAACACCTCATGTTACATTCCACACGTGTGGAATGTAACACAGCATGTGGTAAAGGACGAACAAAAGTGTACTTACAAAATTCGTCAACTGTTGTTCCCATAACAGCCCAAGAATGTCGCACATTGATAATTGAGCATCCGGCCACTCACCACCCCACACGTACAGACTACAGAATTTTTCAAAGTTTGTAGATTGAGGTACGTATAGCAGATGTATAAGTACAAATAAGAATAAAAATACAAATAAAATACTTACGACGATCCTTCAGTGCGTATAATCAACTCAGGCTTTTCCCAATCAGATGGGACCAACAGACAAGCAACAAGGCCATCTCGGGGAGGTAACACACGAGGTTCAGCAATGACTGCACTAGATACGGAAGGCTCACATGTGTAAACAACCATATCCTTGACAAGATTATCATCTTTTTGCTTCAATCACCGCTGCTTTCTAACAGGTACAATATACTCATGGACAGAGTCCTCCCCAGTCTTCCGCGTCCTCACACGTTTCTTCACATTTTTAACGAGCGAAGTGGGCGTTGGTGGTCGATTCCTCGTTCGCGTACCACGTCACGGGGGCAGGACTGTCCCTCTATCATCATAACGTACAATCTCTGTAGCCTACTGGACAATAACATGATCCCTATCCTCCAGCTCAATTTGATAGAATTTGGACACACCAACAATTTCATCTTCATGTTTCCGCTTCTCCTCAGCTGATTGAGTTATAGAATGGACAACAGCCTCAACTAATTCTTCTTCAAGAATCTTCTTTTCTGATTCATGACGTTCATTCTGTGTAATCACATGCACTTCTGACTCGATCAGGTTCCCATGCAATTGTTGTATTTTCTCCTTCAAGTCTCGCACCGTTGCTCTTAGCTTTTCAATCATTGTTGCCTTCCTCAATCTTAGACGTCTCTGAGACTCCCTCAACGCATCTAACTTAGACATCAACTGGTGATTTCTCTCAATGAGCTCAGTTAAGTTCTATGAACCGCCACAAAAGTTAGCAACCTCCTCGTTAAACGTCTGTGATATACCCAAGTCAAAAGACGAAAATTCGCTTGATGAGCTGACCTTCCCCTTACCCTTTGACCTGGTACCGAATTCCGCAGTATCACCATGCACTGGCAACACGATACCAACTTGTATTTCAGAAAGCGTCTCAACCAGCTGACTTTCATTAACCTGAAAATATGACATTAATCAATAAAACAACGTGGCCACCCTTTTTTAATGTTGAATGTAACATGAATGTTGAATGTAACACTCAGGGGGACAGAGCCATGTTACATTCATCACATCACATTCAAAACATTGGGTTGTATACAGACATCACACAGAGAGCACAAGGAATGTTGAATGTAATATCCAAAAGACGGTCAAATCATAGGGCATGCACACAAAACTTCACACACATAATGTTTGCAATGGAACATCCAGTGGCGGACCCATGTTACATTTAACATGCACAGTCACACCCCCGTGTCCGTATGCACGTGTATAATCCAACTGTGTTTTTTTGAACGTTTTGAATATAACACATAGGGGGACAGAACTACGTGACATTCATCACAGTAAAAAAAAAAAAAGTGGGTTGTACACAGGCATCGCATTTTTGGGAGCACAAGTAATGTTGAATGTAACATTCAAAATATGCAGTCATGTTTCATTCAAACAACGAAATGTATTGGTTTTCACCCAAGGTCGTGCAACATACCTGGTTTTCACCAAGGTCACACAATTGCAGTCTAGATGTAACAGTCATCAATTCAATCATATTCCACTTGCCCCAGCGTGGTATAAATGTCTTGCGTTCTGGGACAACACGAATAATGTTAGTGTGTTCGCACAGCCAAAACTGAGTTTAAGAAACAAAAACAAGGGACAACAACAAAAAACTTACAGTTTTTAATAAGTTAGATTAAAAAAAAAAAAAAGATAACCTGTAGTGCGATAACACAACCAATGACCAACGACGGTGTCTAGTAACCAGCCTCTATTGAAGACATTAAGTTTGAATGCACACGTTCAGCCCAATTATAGGATGAAAGTGCATTCAAATCCTCAACAAGTTTTATATCTGAAAGACTACACGACTGCCCCTTGTTCGCAAAAAAACATGTTGCAATAAGATGCAGATAGAGTAATCTCACAACATCCTCAACATCATCCTCAGTATCACTATCCACAATCCCCATCAGCATGTTCTTGATCTGAACGACACTCAAGCAATTTGTTTTCAAATGCCGACGACAGATAAATGAGCATTCAACCTTCTTAGCATACCGTCCTGGTATTGGTTTGTTACCGGATGTAAAGCCAAATATCAATTGCACGTCATCAGGCATGAACGACACCAATTGGTGACCGATTTTGAAGGCTTTCCGGTGTGGTTGGTAGGTAATTATGATGTTCGCGCACAAGCTATCTATTTTGTTAAAAGCCATATTCGCCGAGCTACAAGGGAAGAGCGCTGACATTGTGTTCCAAAATGGTGTCCGTTTAAGTAGTTCAGTATGTGGATTACGGAGGCAAACAATGGAAACAAGATAGCAAAACTGTGATAGATTTGCCCTGTATTTCGCTCTTTGGTTATCCAACGGGAGCGAAACCGCAGGTCTAGACGGTGGCGAAACGGGGGCTTCTGTGTTAGAGGAACCGCATGATGGCATGGTGGAAATGTTAGAGACATTGATCGGGATAGCGGGTTGTGTGAATTCGATGAAAATCGCTTCATCTGAAAACACAGTTTAAGCTCAATAAAGTGTTTTTTTGCAATCAACATGAATTGAACACAGTTGCGAATTAAAACATGCCTCCATTTGTTTTGGAATCAAAAGAATAACAATAATGTTACATTCAGCACAATGGCAATGTTACATTCAACACTACAACAACAATGGTATATTCAAAACATACTGACAGTGTTACATTCAACACCTGTTTGCAATTTTGCTTAACATTATGGTCCAATGACAATGTTACATTCAACAAATGTCACATTCAACATAATGACATTGTTACATTCAACACAGTGTTACATTCAATACACACATGCATTTTTGGGGGTTAATATTATGGTCAGATGACATACAAGAAACATAAGGACTAAAACCCATTTTAAGCATAAGGATAAAAAACCTCTTTAAGCAATTGATATAAACAGAAATAATACACAGAACATTCCAGAAATCAAACGATTAAAATTTTAAATAACAAAAAAACCAAACGAACACAGATGCATTTACAACGACTGGAAGCATAATCAAAGCAAAAAAACATAACGGGGCTAGAAACATGTAAACATAAAGAAATACAGCAAACAACAATGTAGACAAGTAATTTTTTTTAGAGTTTTGGTGCGGTACACTTCATGCATGCCGAGTCTCATAGTATCAAACAGATAGCAAGACACAGAAAATAGTGGTTCATTGTGCGCAGAGCCGATCATGAAGCAAACATTCCATAAACGATAAAACTTACCCGATTCCGTGAGGTTTACTGGTAGCAGCAGTATTGGGGTTCACGGTCCGCATCTTTCGTCGTGTATTCTCTATATTTTGGGGACGACGGAGGTTTTAGGGTAGTTGACGGATGAAATCGCGGAGAAGATACGGAAAGAAAGAGTGATTTTAGGTTTCTTGGATGAGAATGGAAGGCGAAAAGTCTGCAAATGGAAACAGCGCCATTACCAAAAACGGTAACATACACGTCGCATGGAGCACGAGTGATTTGATTGAGACGGCACACGGGCAACGATCAGGTGATTAGCGGAACTTACGACAGCATGCACCTCCGAACACACGGCCGTTGATGTTACATTCAACACACCTTTGAGTGTGGAATGTAACATCCACATGAAAATAGATTCTCCCAGCCAAAAAACATGAATAGCATATTGGTAGGAAGATGATTTTTTGCTGATTAATATGATGCAAAAATTTTGATTTTTCGACATCATGAAAGTAGAGTAGATCATTGTTTTTGTTTCAAAGATGGCCACGCAAATATGCCCCATTTTTTCGGGGATGCGGGCGTGTGGGATTTTAAAGGCACCGCAAAACCTGGGTCAATAAACATCCCATATTCGGCATATTGCAGGGGTATTAGGATCAGTAATTGCTCAAAAGGAGTTGCCGGTCCAAAAAAAAGGAGATGCGTTGGATTGGTATGCACAATTGTAAAATGTGAGCTATTGTTACGCGCCCCTTATTTTTTTAATAATCTATTATTAGATGGATATTCAAAATTGATATCTAAAAAAATATTATAAAATTTTGTTATATTTTACTATTTTATTTCTTCTTTCATTTCATAATAACCGGAATAAAAATTTTATTGACAAATTTATTATATTTTTTCTCTCATTCCATTAGTTATCGCATATTATCTTGTGATCAAATTCAACACATATCGTGGAAATTTTGCCCTTGATTGACGCTGTCCTATTGCCGTCCATTTTTATGGGCTTTGAACCTGTTCTTTGTCCGTTGTTGTGTCCTCCATCAATGCAGAGGATTTCGGAAACTCATGGACTTTGGATTCTTCCGTAATGATCTCCACTTCCCTGGATTCTTCAGCAATTTTGGTAAACAATTTTTATCTTCTTGGTACTCTTCTTCCTCATTAGGGTTTTGAAGAGTTTCTCTCTCTAGAACTTCCATTTTTGGATACTACTAGTAAAGGCGTATACAACGAGTCCTTTGGCTGAGAGAGAGAGAGTGCAATCCTACCTGTTTTAATGTAACTTTCAAATCATATTACCATCCTTGAAGAGGGAGAGACATAAAGAGAGGTACTACTAGTAAAGGCGTATACAACGAGGCCTTTGGCTGAGAGAGAGAGAGAGTGCAATCCTACCTGTTTTAATGGTACTTTCAAATCATATTACCATCCTTGAAGAGGGAGAGACATAAAGAGAGGAGCAACTATCAGTTTGCTTATAAAATCTGTAATGTATAATATATTTTCTCTTGTAATTAGACCTTCAAATGAAAAAAAAAAAAAAAACACTCAAAATTTTGTTTCATATATACATTTGCCGCATGTTCAGATGAAAATGTTCTAAAAAAAGGAAAAAAAAAAAATAATTAGTGAGAGCCGATGTTGAGGATTGAAGCTCTTGTTTTGATCAAATGCCTAAACATCCTCCCCAAACCATTCTCTATCTCCTCCACAAAGGCCTCCAAATCCTCCACTTTGTCTTTTACCACCTCCGTCTTCTCGTTGCCACCACCGCCGTCGATCATTCGCAACGCCGCGTCCAACTCGTTCACGCAGTCAATCCCTCCTCTTCCGTCTTCTCCTTCGCTTCCCACTCTCTCCTTCCCCGCCAGTTTCGAAATCAAACCCCATTTCCTCTGTTTTTGCATCGAAACCGAACCCGAGAGTACGAGCAGAAGAGATTGGAAGAACGAAACGCTCGTCGAACCGACATCTCTCAGCACTCCGATCAGCGCCAACACCTGCGATGCCGCATCCAGGTGGTTTTGTTTTTGGTTTTGGTTTTCCATTTTCTTCAATTCGAAAATCAACCTTTTGGCTTCCTTCTTCAACTTCTTCCTGAAAAAATTGTACTTTTGGACGGCTAATAGGTCGGCTTTTTTCCGCCGGAAACAGGACCGGAGATCCCGAACGTGTTCTTTGATCTGCGACACGGAATCCCTGGTGGCGCCGCAGATATCCAACACCCTGAGCGACTGATCCAACGCGTCGCTCAACCATCTCTCGTTCTGACTGTGCGAAAGCGCCTGTTGGGTCGCCGCAGAATTGAGAAGATCGCCTAGACATTCATAAAGCTCCTCAAGTCCGGAAAGGCCACCGGAGATTGAACCGGACGTCGACGGCTCCCGGTTTCTGAGATTATTCAGATGTTCTTCGATTCGAAGGGTAGTGGGGTGTGATCGAGAAGGCAAACTAATCGATCGGATGTTTGATTTAGACATGATGGGTTTTGCTCCTCAACAGAGAATGGGTATGTGAGTATGGTACTTATACGGGAACAATGATTGCATTAAATACGGTATTGTTGTTGTTGATTGTATGGATGAGGAAGCATGTGGCGGCAGTGTGGGTTTCTCCTTTGAATTCGGCTTTTTGGGTTGGTTGTAAGAGAAATGGAGAGCAAACCCTTCAATTATTTAGTCAATTTATTTTTTTTTATTTTTTTTATAATAACAAATATAATATTTACTACTTACCTCCGCTATTATTTTATCCAAAATTACAAACTTTTGCTATTATTTAAAAAACATCAACCAACTTTGATCTATTTTTTTTTTTTTTTTTATTAAAAAAAAGACACAAATGTTCTTCTCTAATTTTAAAAAATATAATTTTGATTCTTTTTCTAATCAAAAAGTCACTAGTCCATATTTTTAAAAAATTACATTTATCCCCAACTCACCACCACTATCATTTTTTTTTTCAAAAAAAAGAGAAAAGAATAAAATAAAAATAAAAATTAAAATTAAAATAAGAATGTGAATGTAAAAAAATAGAGGAAAAAATATAATAAAAATTTAAAAGAATATATATGCATTTCTATTTTTAATTATTTAATTATTTTAAAAATTTTAAGGGTAGAATTGTCATTACAAAACAAAATTGATAATTTTTAACTTATAGGGGAACTAAATGATGTTTGATAAAAAATGATAAGAGGATGACCGGTATTTGACAAATGATATGGGAGGTTTATGGTTTTAGGCAAAAGGACAGGAGTGATAAATGGTAAATACTCTGAATAATAGAGTTTTTGGGTGAACAATATACAAAATTAGAATTTTAGTCTATATGACTACAGTAATTTTTTCAAAAATTCAAAATTACTTTTAAATTTCCAAAAGTTATTGTACGGCATAAAAATTACTGTAATTTTTAACATGAAAAATTATAATAACTTTTATATATTACAGTATTTTTGTATTTTTGAAAAAAATTATTATATTGCGTGGACTATTTTAATTATTGGTAAAAAATCTCTTCCAAATAGATTATAATATCCTCCATGGTAAAGGAAATGAGTAGTTAATATGAAAATAAAAAATAAAAATTGACAGGCGTTTTGTCTCCCCTGCATTGCGCAATCACTGACACATTGCATGCTAGTTGCTGCCTCAGCCTCCCCTCATTCATCAATGAATGACACCGAAGTATGTTTATTTTTTTTTTATCTGGCGGTCGGGAAATGGGCGGCGTAGAACGTAATTTGAGCAGGTTAATGAATGCCGAGATTGCCTTTCATTGTCTCCCAACTTCTTCACTTATTATTCTACCGACTGTCGATGATTGTATTGTCTTTTGTTGTTGCAAAGAACCATTTTTTAAGTTATGGGTATGGATCATTTGCTTCAAGATCCGATGATTCGCCATGCTTCTAAATATATTCTGTTTCTTTTTCCTTTTTTCTTGTCTGCTATTAGCAACATGATATGGTACATTGCACTTGGCGAATTTACATTGTTTTAATGGTTTTGAACTTTTAATGGAAAGTATATAATCGAGTCAGGATGGCCTTGTGGCCTAAGGCGCCAGACTCAAGTTCTGGTCCTCTAACGAGGGCGTGCGTTCAAAACCCACTTCTAACATGTTTTATTGGATCTAAATTATATTTTTTTTATCACATTTTTTTTTTTTTCATTTTTACTTTTCAACTTTTTTTACATTTTTCACAAGGTCACAATATTTTTTTATCTCACTTTCTTCTCTTATTATGCACTTTTTCATTTATTTTTTAATTATTATTTTTATTTCTTTATGACGTTTACACCAAAAAATCAAAAGTAAAAAACTAGACAAAAAAAGAAAAATAAAAAAATATAACGAAAATAGAAATCCAAAAAATAAAATAAATTAAAAACTTTAAAATTTAAAAATAAGAAATAAAACAAACACAAAAAAGATTTTATTTTTTTTTTTTTTGCTTTTAAAAAATTTACAAATTTTTCTTTCTTTTTTTTTTTTTTAATTTTCTTCTGTCATGTTTTCTAATTTTTTACTTCTGATTCTACTTTAAAAAGTACTTTTTTCATTTTTATTTTTAATTTAAATATATATTTTTTTTATTTTGCTTCCATCATTTATTTTATTTTATTTTTTTAAATTTTCTACAAACACTATACATAAATAAATAAAATAAAATAAAAAATATGAAATAAATACAAAATATGAAAAACAAAATAGAAAAAATAGAAATGAAAACAATCAAAAATTATAAATTACGATGATATTTTCATCGACAAAACATAATAAAAATTATTTTAAACAATATTTAAACTATAGGATGTCTCACACTTCTTCAACTCTTTAAAATACAAATGTGATGATTTGTATTGCCTTATCAACTTTTTACTTTAACTTTGGAAATTGAAGTTTCTCTGTTAAAGACAAGGAAAAAGCAACCACCATGTGGATAAGCAAGTCACACTTATTAAAATAGTTGAAAGGTCTCTGTACCATTAGATATTCAAATTTGCGGGAAAACACTCGTTGGAAGGGACAATCATAGAATCCTGAATGAGATTAGTCTCACATCCTGTACATGTGAGAGAACACTCATGGGTAGACTCAAAAATAAAAAAATAAGATAAGGAAATGCCCCCAAACATAAACAAGCACCGGAGCGAATAGTGTTGGGTATTTCTGGGTACAGAACAAGATAGCGTGGAGAGCCGCAGACATATTCACAAGGCAAGCACATGGTAATCAACACTTGCCATGGAGTCTATGCATGCATGAATCTATCATCCTCTCTCCATGTTCATCTCCGCCGTTTTGCTTCAATGTGCCCTTCTTAATGTTCATCTATATTTTTATTAAGAGAATGTTCATCTATGTAAACCATATACTAGTAATTGTTATCTTAATAAATATATATATATATATATATATATATATATACAATTTTAAATTAAAAATAATTAATTAATTTTATATTATGAATTTAAATGACATAACCTTTATAGAGAAATTATGATTAACATATAATTAAATATCAAAATCTCCTCAAATATATAATTTAAAAAATAAAATTATCTCTTCAATTTAATTTGCATCTAGCTTTTATAAGCACCCAAGAGGTGTTAGTTCAGTTGGCATGGGGAGTTGTCTCATTTCCTTATCAACCAAGGTCCGAGTCTCTTGGTGAGTACTTCGGGAATTAAATCTTGAATTTAATCCTAAATGCACCATGCCGATGTGGAGGAACGCTCATAAGATCGCTCAATGAGGTAATTAATTTTAGTGCGTGTAAACTAGCGCGGACACATCTTACCGTAAAAGAAAAAAAAAATTAATAAATTATAAGCGTCTTATTAAAAAAAAATATATATATATATATATAAAATACACATCATCCTGATATATATTTAATATACTAATGTAGGAAAAAAATAATTTTAATATTTATGCAATAAAACGAAAAATCAACTGAGACAACGACAAAAATTTTATTTGGGAGTAATACATTATCTTCTTTAATATATAATAGTGTTTTACATAGTTTTTTTCTTACACACAAATACCAAGGATGAAATTTTAAAATTCAATTTTAAAAGGATAGTCTCGGACACTTTAGGACATGTCGTGGACATAGAGTAAATGAAAATAACTTAAAGGTTAAAAGTATAAATACCTAAAAGTCTAAACAATGTAAATAATTTATCCACTTTTTTAGAACCTATTTTCAAACAATCTATTCTAAGCCCTAACCCTCTCTCTTTTCTACCGAACTAGCACAATGGTTCAAACCCTAATCTACTCTATCTTCTAGCGGTGGCCAGAATTCGACGATGAGAGGCCGATGGCGAGCAGCAGTTGGTAATGCAACCCTAATTAGAACATTTTTTTTTTCATAAACTCAAATAAATGAAACTAAAACTAAAATAGTTATTTATTTTAAGATTTTTTATTAATTTTGTGTTATTATTAGGACCTCTCACCAATTATCGTAAAAAAATTAAAAAGAATTTATAATTACCATAGAAATTAGAATATATCCTTCATTTTGCCCCCATTAAGTTTTTACCTTTTCTATTTCACAATTGTTTAAACAAAATTCTTGTAGCAATTTTTTCAAATTAGAGATAAAATTAAAAGTAAAAAATAGTAATTCCATTTTTTATTTGTATTTTAACATTGTATATCAAAGAAATTTTAGTTCCATTTTGCCTCCACATAAAATTTTTGGATGTAGATTATGTTAAAAAAATATACCTGAATGAAAATTTGTCCTATAACGAGTCGCAAACATGACTGATTTTCATCGTAAAACCGGATGATTACTTAAACACCATATATAATTACAGAACTTAAATTGGAGCCGAACTTCTCGAAGTCCCGTAGAAAATCAGGATAAACGTCTTATTAAACAAACTGAAAGTACATAGCAAATCAGTCAGGATGGCCGAGTGGTCTAAGGCGCCAGACTCAAGTTCTGGTCCTCTAACGAGGGCGTGGGTTCAAATCCCACTTCTGACACCACCACATTTTTGTAGTTTTACTTATCATTATTATGATTTTTATTTTTTTATTTTTAAATTTATAATAGTAAATTCTCAATATTTATACATGAAACACTTAAAACACTTAGATACTGTTTAGTTAATTTGAAAGTATAGTATGAATTTCAAGATAAAATTCAAATTATAAATGAGTTATACACTTTTATTTTTCATATATTATTTTTCAATTTTTATGGATAAATTGCACTTCTTAAAAATGATAAATGATTTTCAAATTATTTATATTTCCCAATAAATGAACTCATTAATCCAAGAGATTTTACATGTTTATTAAATATATGTGAACTAAGTTTAATAAAAAATAAAGAGAGCTCATGTAAATTTCCGAAAGCTTTCCAAAAATTTTACAAATTAAGTAATTATTTAATTAATTAAATACCACCTAAAATTTTCAGTCGGGTGTAAAATTTTCAGCCAATTAAGTTTTATTTATTATTTTTTTTTTCCACTTAATAGGCTCAACCCTTTTTTGTGTATGACATTTTTATCCTCAACAGATCTTGGTCACTCTCAACATATAGGTTTTTATTTATTTTTATTGAACTCTATATTATTATTGATTTGTGATAATTCATATATTTGAACTTTTTAGTATATTATTGGTGTTTTTATTATTTTGTTATTGATTTTATTTTTTTCGTATCATCTTGATTTTAAATTTAAATTTTGAAGGGTAGCAATATAATTTAAATTATTTTCAGTCTTCAAAATTTATATTTATTAAACAGACAAAAATAATTCTACACTTAAAAATCATCACTTAAAATTTAAATTTTATCAAACAAAATAATAAAAGTTTCAATATTTAAAATTTCAACAAAATTCAGTACTTTAAATTTAAGATTCTAATGCCACAATTTACATAATTAAGGAAAAATTCAGAAAAATAAATAAATGTTATGAAACACTATATACAAAAGAGATACCTTAATCATACATTTTTTTTCCCCTCTAATGATTCAAGATGTTAAGAATGGAGACTCTACATTGGATGAATCTCCTATTCAAACACTCTAATCCTCCCTCAATCCCTTGAAGGCTTCCTTCAACCTCCACCAACCTCTTCAGACCCAATTTCACATCGCCATTATCTGCTTGAATTAGCGCCAAATCAAGACTACCCATTTCACCCACTATTCTCTGCTCGATCCCTGTCTTTTTCAGCATCAATTTTGATATGACTGACCACCCATTACTGTTAACAAGCCTCGCCTTTGGATCAGACTCGGACGAGAACAGTAACAGGGATCTGAAAACAGAGACTGTGATGGCAGAAACTTCTCTTAAAACATGATACTCTGTTTCTGTTACGAAAATTGATCCGAATTTGGTTTCCATTTGCTTCAGTTCTTTGATTATCTTGGCAGCTGCTTTATTCAATCTCTTTCTGAGGCAAATGTAAGCCGTGATTTCCCCTTTTGAGTCTCTTCCCTTTCTTCTCAAAACAGATTGAAGATCCTGAACCTGTTGTTTCAGGGTTGAGAACATTTCTTGAATGGAGCAGCAGGAGTCGATCAACCCGAGGGACCAATCAAGGGCGTTTTCATGCCGGAGAAGAGCTTGTTTTCCGGCGGTGGGAGATTCAAGGTTTGCGGCAAGATGAGTGTAAAGCTCGGCGAGCTTGACTAGGCCTGATCGGAGAGTTTGTGAACTCTGAGGATGCGATGCGGCTGAAAACAGCGTTGTTTCCCATGATTTGAGGCTGTCTAGGTCGGATTGAAGATGGGTTGAGATTGAATTAGGGTTTGATCTTGAAGGCAAGCTGATGGATCTGACTCGGTATTGATGATTCTGAGATGCTAATGAACTTTCCATTTTGATTTTTTTTCTCCTTGATTATATGAATGACTCCATCTACTATTTATAGGAGCAGCAACCTTATTCAAATCTTCTTTCTTTTTTCTTGGTAAAAAGGAAGAAGATATGATGCCTCATCATGTCCAATCAATATCCCCGTGATTATATTTTATGTTTCTCTTCTCTTTGGATGAAAATTAACACTCGATGATTGCATATAGAGAGAGATAGGGGTGTTCATGGCTGGGCTGGGTCGGGTTCGGACCGGGTCTAACCTAATAAATTATAAAAATTTGTAGGGTTTAGTCTAGACATCATACCTTATTCTCCTATTCGAACCCGTTCATTGTAAAATGCATAGAATCCAAGCCCTGTCCTACGGGTTGGCCCGACATTATATATACATTTTAAATAATTAATAAATATTTTCTTAGTAAAATATAATCTATATATGACTAGGTTCCAAATATTATATTGTATGTATTATATGTTATAATTTATTTATTTTATGTATAATATTTTTTTTTAAATAATTGGATAGGCGGCCCGGCCTAGTCCGACTCTAAATATAAATGGTGGGACCCTAGTTTAGCTCTAAAAATAATCGGGCTTAATTTTTTTGTGTACTGTCCCAATTCATGGACTTAAACTTCAAATCCAAGCTATAAAAATAGCCAATGGGTTGGGCAGGCCGGACGAGTTCCCGGGCCATGGACAATCCGAGAGAGAGAGAGAGAGAGAGAGAGAGAGAGAGAGAGAGAGAGAGAGAGGATTGAGTGTCTGGGAAGACATTGCTCTTTGTCTTTGCAGAAATGGTTGGGGGACAAGATTTTATGTAAAGGCAAGAAAATCTGTGTATATAATTGTGTCATTTAATTAAAACTGGATAAACATTTGGCCGTGAAACAATAATTAAACATGGATCTTTGTACAGATTATTGAAACAAAAAACC
This sequence comes from Eucommia ulmoides, assembly GCA_016647705.1. Taxonomy (NCBI): domain Eukaryota; kingdom Viridiplantae; phylum Streptophyta; class Magnoliopsida; order Garryales; family Eucommiaceae; genus Eucommia; species Eucommia ulmoides. Next base: position 12,514,579 of record CM028339.1, on the reverse strand, counting down.
CATCGATCATGTCGTGGTGTCACCATGGGCACCAATAATCGATGTCAAGAAGAAGAAGAAGTGGGTGCCATGTGACCGTACATTTATTAGTCCTTAGCATCATAATTAAAACATTCTTAATCATAGCATAATTGATGATTTCCGTAATTACGGCAGAATTCTTTAGAATCAGAATAATTGGATCCGACATTTTTAGGACTCAAGATTTGTTTTTGCTCTAAAGCTGTTTCTCTTGGCTTTCATTGTTCGTTCTCCCACCAATTCATTGTATTTCTAAGGGATTTTGACACTTTATACCCCTATAGATTTGTGTTGATGCCAAAAAGTGGTGACGGGTCAACAGTATGGTCTGGAAGGAGATTGGGGACACAAAACTGCTGATGGTGTAATTAATTGGCTGAATTCGGGGGGGCGTGGGGGTGGCGATCTCCGGGCTGAGCTCCACTCATTTGCTCCGAGTATCTGCACAAAGATCCACCGGAGTTGTGCCCGGTGAAGCCCCTCCGGCGTGAGAGTAAGTATTCGAGAGAGAATGGCTAAAAGTATTATGATTTCAGTAGAGGTCACGTACCGTTGGGCAGTGGATGCCATGGTATATTTATAGGCGCCGGTGCCCAATTAGTGCTCTAATCGCCTAGGCTGGGCTTTTGGGCCCACCTATAGAGGCCCATGGGCCGGAACCTCATGACGGCTCGGTGAGGTCCTAAGTGCGGAGATGGCGAGTAAAGGATGTCTGAGTTCGTCAGTCCGAATCGTAGTCCGTCGGCCTAGATTTCTTTACCGAGATGACTCTCAGCTCGGCTCGGGGGCGTCCTGGCTCAGCATTTGAGGGGTTTTCAGTTCCCATCCCGACATTGAGGGAATTTCAGTCCTTAACTCGGCCATTTTTCCCATATTTGGGTGGATATTAATCACGTGGTACACCTGACGAGATTCTCCTATATCAATTGCCCCCCAAGTCCCGAGGGCGTGAGTGGAACGTAACGGGCTCGGGATTTTGAAGGAGCAAACGGTTTGTAGTAGTTTTGTCCGAGCTGAGAGTACAACAGCTCATCAGTTCGGACATTGCCAATGCCTTAGTTTTTTGTTGATGGTTGGAAGTTTAAGCCTTCCCATTTTTCGTTTTGTCCAAGCTGAGAGTACGACAGTTCGTCAGCTCGGACATTACCAATGCTTTAGTCTTCTTTTGATGGTTGGAAATTTGAGCCTTCCCATCATTCGTTTTGTCCGAGCTGAGAGTACGGCAGCTCGTCAGCTCGGACATTTCCAATGCCTTAGTCTTCTTTTGATGGGTAAAAGTTTGAGCCTTCCCATTTTATGTTTTGTTCGAGCTGAGAGTACAGTAGATCGTCAGCTCGGACATTTCCAATGCCTTAGTCTTCTTTTGATGGGTGGAAGTTTGAGCCTTCCCATTTTTTGTTTAGTCCGAGCTGAGAGTACGGCAGCTTGTGAACTGGGACATTTTCCTTGCCTTTATTGTTTTGGAGGATGGGAAGTTTGAGCCTTTCCCCTTTTGATTTTTGTCCGAGCTGAGAGTACCTAGGCTCGTAAGCTCGGACATTTTTCATGCCTTGAACTTTTTAAAGGGTGGGAAGTTTGAGCCTTTCCCCTTTTGATTTTGTCCGATCTGAGAGTACGTAGGCTCGTAAGCTGAGACATTTTCCATGCCTTGAACTTTTTGGAGGGTGGGAAGTTTGAGCCTTCCCCCTTTTGATTTTGTCCAAGCTGAGAGTCCGTAGGCTCGTGAGCTCGAACGTTTTTCATGCCTTGTAAATTTTTTTAGAGAGTGGGAAGTTTGAGCCTTTTCATTTTTCATTTTGTCCGACCTGAGAGTACGGCATCTCGCCAGCTCGGACATTTCCAATACCTTAGTCTTCTTTTGATGGGTGGAAGTTTGAGCCTTCCCATTTTTTGTTTTGTCCGAACTGAGAGTACTGTAGCTCGCCAGCTCGGATATTTCCAATGCCTTAGTCTTCTTTTGATGTTTGGAAGTTTGAGCCTTCCCATCATTCGTTTTGTCCTAGCTGAGAGTACGGCAGCTCACTCGGACATTTCCAATGCCTTGGTCTTCTTTTGATGGATGGAAGTTTGAGCCTTCTAATTTTTTATTTTATTTGAGCTGAGAGTACGACAGCTCGTCAGCTCAGATATTTCCAATACCGGTGTCTTCTTTTGATGGGTGGAAGTTTGAGCCTTCCCAATTTTTATTTCGTCCGAGCTGAGAGTATGGCAGCTCGTGAGCTTGGACATTTTCCATGCCTTAAACTTTTTGGAGGATGGGAAGTTTGAGTATTCCATCTTTTGATTTTTGTCCGAGCTGAGAGTACGTAGACTCGTGAGCTCGGATATTTTCCATGCCTTGAACTTTTTGGAGGGTGGGAAGTTTGAGCTTTCCCCCTTTTGATTTTATCCGAGTTGAGAGTCCGTAGGCTCGTGAGCTCGGATATTTTTCATGCCTTGTGAATGTTTTTGGAGGGTGGGAAGTTTGAGTCTTCCCCCTTTTGAATTTTGTCTGAGCTGAGAGTACGTAAGCTCATGAGCTCGGACATTCTCCATGCCTTGAACTTTTTAAAGGGTGGGAAGTTTGAGCCTTCCTCCTTTTGATTTTGTCCGAGCTGAGAGTACGTAGGTTCGTGAGCTCGGACATTTTCCATTCCTTGAATTTTTTGGAGGGTGGGAAGTTTGAGCCTTCTCCCTTTTAATTTTATCCGAGTTGAGAGTCCGTAGGCTCGTGAGCTCGGACATTTCCCATGGCTTGAACTTTTTGGAGGGTAGGAAGTTTGAGCTTTCCCCCTTTTGATTTTGTCTGAGCTGAGAGTCCGTAGGCTCGTAAGCTCGGACATTTTTCATGCCTTGTGAACTTTTTTGGAGAGTGGGAAGTTTGAGCCTTCCCTCTTTTGAATTTTGTCCGAGCTGAGAGTATGTAGGCTCGTGAGCTCAAACATTCTCCATGCCTTGAACTTTTTAAAGGGTGGGAAGTTTGAGCCTTCCCCCTTTTAATTTTGTCCGAGCTGAGAGTACGTAGGCTCTTGAGCTCGGACTGTTGATCCCAAGATTTTGATGAACAATTAAGTATTGATGTTTTGGTAGAACTAATGTTTGACCAAGTGTTTCAGTGATTTAAAGTTCTGGTAATAAAGATGTCAAATTGAATAGATGCTTAATGAAGATATCAAAATGATGAAGAAGTATTAAGAGTTCGAAGAAATTAAGAAAAACAACTCAGGTAAATATTAACTCTTAATATCCCATTTAGGAATACACACATGACACAAAATGAATCTTATCTTTTATGTGTATTTTTGTTAAGTATATTTATTTGCTCCTTTGTGAATTAAAAATAAATATTTTTGAATGACTAAAATGGAATATAAGAGTATTAGTGGAGCTTATGTAAATATAAAAATGGATAAAGGGGCGAAATCGTGGAAGAAAGTAGGTTAAAGACGAGATCAAAGAAGTAATTCAGAAGGAGGCAGTTGACTTAGGAGTCGACCGAAGAAAGAAGATGAAACATCTTAAATTGAAGAGTCGACCGACCGGTCGACTTGTGAAAATATCTGAACTCTCTAAATCTGTGAGTTGACCAAGCGGTCGACCGGTGGAAGTATGACAAACTCTCTAAATCTGTGAGTCGACTAGGCAGTCGACCTATGCTTTCTGCGACGATGGTTTGGCTGCAAGCTGAGTTGGTCAGTCGATTGAGCAGTCGACCGTATGTGCTGGTTCAGGATATAGTTTGATCCTAGTTTAAATCCGAAAGTAGCTATTTTTTTGTTAGGATTTGAGAGAGATTTAAGGGATATTCTCTATATTTAAAATATGGTTCATATACTAATTAAATCATTTCAATATGGTTCATTAAATATTAATGTTTCTTAATTTGGTACTTGAAATAGATTCTATACTTATTTATTTTGATTGAGAAAAACTTTGGGGGTTTAATTGGAAGATTGGAAAGATATTTTTAAGTGAAATCGAACCTAAAAGAAGTTCTTATGTTATAAGGGGTCTATAAGAGTTTTTTTATTGTCATGAAACTTGTAAACTAGGCGTTAGAGGGCTGATTATATATTCCTTTAAATAGACCTGCGAATTTTATTAGAAAGTTCATCATTCCAAGGGAGAAAATCAGTTTATATCATTTTGAGAGAGCTTTTATAAGATTTATTATTCTACGATATTGTGAGTTATTCTAAGAGTAATTCTGATAATCAACTGCGATATATTCTTGCTGATACTGGATTTGAAACTATACTATTCTAATCATTATTTTTGTGGATTTCGGGTGAGATCTTTCTATATTATTTATTATTTTATTTTAGAAATTGTTCTTAGAAATTGTTTTCGATTTTTGAAGAAAATATTATTTCAAACAATTTCTTGAATCTGATTACGTGCTCCAATTTACTATCCATATTCTTGTTAAAATTAGATTTCTGTATCTCACAGATTTCTATCACTAGTTGGGATATTAATTGAGTTTTTATTTTTCTGGAGTGGTAGATGTTTCAAGTGAGATTTACTTATCAATTTTTATATTAATCAGTTGTGACGGATTAAATATCATTGGGGATATTTAATCAAAGGTAGCAAGGTTTTAGTCTCTTCCTGTAAAGAGATTGAGGTAGTGATTTTTCCTGGATAAGAATTGTGTTTTCGAGTGATTTTGTAACGGTTCAATCCTTACCGGGTAAAAGGATATTTGGAGTGTTTTTGGTAAGGTTTTGATTCTTGAGCCTTAGTGTTAAAAATAATTAAGTTATTCTTTAACCTGTAAAAAGTAGAGGTTCTTCCTTAACCTGAGAAAAGGAAATTGTAATGGTTGATTTTGAGCCTGTAAAAGAATCGGTGTGCGGGTTTGGTCCCTACCTTTAAAGTAATCTTGGTTTTAGTGGGTGCGACCTCCGTGGTACTCGAGGGACTGGATTAGTCAAGAGTAGCTTGGTGAACCAGTATAAATCTCTTGTGTGCTGCTTTATTAATTTGTTTATTTTTGTTGTTTGGGTGTGCACTTAGATTTATTTTAATTCCGCTGTGATATAAAGATAACAATTAATTTAGGCATAAAATTAATTATTTGATTTATTCAAGTATATTCCGATAATATTTTTTAATTACCCAATTCACCTCTCCTCTTGGATATTCTACTAGGCCAACAATTGGCATCAAGATCACATGACACACATAGTAGGCACACTAGGTGAGGGGCAGTCTATGCATCGACCACCCTTATTTGCAGGTGAAAGTTACTCGTTTTGGAAAGACAGGATGATAGCCTTTCTTTAGACTACAAATTATGACGTGTGGCTAACAATCGAGGATGGTCCATTTATTCCAATAGAAAACGAAGTTGAGAAGAAAAAGGAATAACTCACTGCTTCCGATAAGTAGAAACTCTCTATTAATTTTCAAGCTATCAATATTCTCTTTTATTCTTTAGATGCTAATGAGTATTCTAGAGTTTCAGGTTGTAAATCCGCAAAAGAGATGTGGGATAAGCTACAAGTTACCCGCGAAGGGACAAGTCAAGTGAAACAGTCAAAGATCAATACACTCATGAGAAAATTTGAGCTGTTCAGGATGGAGGAGAATGAATCGATTCATGAGATGTACACTCCCTTCAATAATATATGCAACAGTATGAACCAACTTGGAAAGCCGTACTCCATGGAGGATAGAGTACGAAAGGTCCTAAGGTCCTTAACGAAAATATGGGAGTCAAAGATAACGGCAATCGAGGAAGCCATGGATCTTGGCAAATATAACATCGATGATCTAATTGGTAATTTCATGACTCATGAATCGATGACCAAAGGCTACGAGGATGATACCAAAAATAACAAGAGGAAATCCTTGGTACTAAACGTTCAAAAAATTGAAGAAATGGATGATAGTGATGATGAAAGCCTTAATAGTGAGCAAGAGAAGAATGTATCACTTCTCACAAATAATTTTAGAAGAATGACTCGGCGCACATTTCAGGGAAAAAGAAATCTCAACATGCCCAAAGTGGAATGCTGTAACTATAGTAAAACCAATCATTTTCAAAATGATTGCCTCGAACCGAAGAAGGATAAAGAAAAGGAAAAGAAGAAGAAAGAAAAGAAGAAAGTAAAGAAGAGTAAGAAAAAATCGATGAAGGCTACTTGGGATGATACCGATTCAAGTAGCGCGGAAGAATCATATAGTGAAGATACACCCATGCTTGCATTAATGGCCACTGGTGGTGAGGTAATCGATTGTTCAAGTTCTTGTCCTTTAAATTTTGATGAATTATTTGATGTTTATCAAGAACTCTCACATGATTATAAAAACCAGTGTTCTAAAATAACTGTCCTTCAAAGTACAATTAACACATTAAACAAGCAAGTGATGGATTATGAATTTGAAAACAATGGGTTGAAATCTAAATTGATGGATTTGCAATCAATTGTTCTCAAATTTACCGACGATGAAAATAATTTGAAAATACTTTTGGGAAGTTCACGTGGAGTTTTTAATAAGGCCAGTTTTGGATTTTAGAAAAATCTTAACCAAAAATGCTTTTATAAATTTTTTTCTGAAACCAAAGATCTTGTTAAATGTTTTAAATGTAACGCTGTGGGGCATACTATTCGTAGATGTTTTGCAAAACTATCTAACTGTAGACAAGTTTGGGTTCCAAAAGGAACAAAAATTGTCCCAACTAACAAGATCGGATCCACGTAGGCTGGGTACCACTTAGGAACTAATTAAGGTGCTCCTTGCAGGTTATTCTAAAAGCATCAATAAACAAGGACAAATGGTTCCTGGATAGTGGTTGTTCTCGACACATGACGGGAGATAAAGGAAAATTTACATCTTTGACACCTAAAGATGGAGGTCATGCGACTTTCGGAGACAACGCAAAGGGTAAAATTATCGGTAGAGGTAATATCGGTAATGGTACTACTATGATTAAAGATGTGTTACTAATTGATGGACTTAAATATAATTTGCTTAGTATTAGTCAACTATGTGACAAGGGATACAATGTTATATTTGATCATGATAGATGCATCATTAAGAATAGTTATAATAGTAGTATTTTGCTAGTTGCATCACGTTTTGAGAATGTTTATACTTGCTCTTTTGATGATTTTAATTCTCAAAATTTATCTTATTTGAATGCTTTATCTGGGAGTAGTTGGTTATGGCATAGAAGACTTGGGTATGCTAGTATGGAGTTAATTTCTAACTTATCTAAGAAAAGTCTTGTACGCGGCCTACTTGATTTGAAATATGTGAAGGATAAAGTATGTGATGCATTTCAATTAGGCAAGCAAGTTAGATCATCATTTAAGAAAAAAATACACACGTCCACGTCTAGATGTCTTGAATTATTGCATCTTGATTTATTTGGGCATAACTCTGTTGCTAGCTTTGGTGGTAAGTTCTATGCATTTTTTATAGCTGATGATTATTCAAGACTTACCTGGGTATACTTTCTTGCTAAGAAAAGTAAAGTTGCTTCTGTTCTTGCTAAATTTTGTAAACGTGTTCAAAATGAGAAGTAATGTTCTATTATTAACATTCGTAGTGACAGAGGAAGAAAATTTAAGAATGATGAAGTGATAAGCTACGATAATGAGTATGGTTATGCTTACAACTTTTCTGCACCAAGATCGCCGCAACAAAATGGTGTAGTAGAAAGGAAGAACAAAACGCTTCAAGAGATGACCAGAATAATGCTCAATGAAAATTGTTTACCAACCTACTTCTGGGCCGAAGCAGTAAGTACCGCTTTTCATGTGGTAAACCGGTTATCAATTAGTAGAGGGTTTAACAAAATCGCATATGAAATATGGAATGGTAAGACTCCTAATATTTCATATTTTAAAGTTTTTGGATGCAAATGTTTCATTTTGAATAACAAGGATAATCTTGGTAAATTTGATGCTAAATTCGATTATGGGATTTTCCTTGGATATGCTACTAATAGTAAAGTTTATAGAGTTTATAATAAACGTACTTTAGTAGTAGAAGAAACTATGCATATTTTTGAGGAAGCTGATCCATACTTGTCGAGAAAGGTTTTAGATGATTATGATGCAAGTATCTCAAATAACCAAAACCAAGGTAATGATGCACCAAATGAGTCTCAATAAGAGGAGGAACCTAAGGAGAAGGATTCGACTTTACCAAGAGCTATAAAGAAAGTACCAGGGCATTCAATTAAAGAAATCATCGGTAATTTTGAAAAAGGTATAAGTACTCGATCTTCTCTTAGGGATATAATTAATCTTGCTTTCTTATCTCAAATTGAGCCTAAAAATATAAATGAGGCGCTAATTGATGAATCTTGGATTTTCGCAATGTAAGATGAATTAGTTCAATTTGAGAGGAATAAAGTATGGTGTCTTGTTCCGAGACCGGATTTTCATCCAGTTATTAGTACTAAATGGGTATTTAGAAACAAAAAGGATGAATCTGGTATGGTAATTAGAAATAAAACAAGATTAGTGGCACAAGACTATAATCAAGAGGAAGGAATTGATTATAATGAAACTTATGCTCCTGTTGCTAGACTAGAAGTAATTAGAATGCTACTCGCCTTTGGATGTTCACGTAATTTTAAGCTATATCAAATGGATGTAAAGAATGCATTTCTAAATGGCTTTCTAGCTGAAGAAGTTTATGTGGAACAACTATCGGGATTTAAAAGTGACAAATTTTCTGATCATGTATTTAAACTTCGCAAGGCTTTGTATGGGCTCAAACAAGCTCTGAGAGCTTGGTATGAGAGACTTAACCGATATTTGATCGAAAATAGTTTTCGAAGGGGTATTTATGATATAACACTATTTGTAAAGCAAATTGATTTTGATATCCTATTAGTAGAAGTATATGTTGATGGTATCATTTTTGGATCTACTAATGAGGATCTTTGCCAAGAGTTTGCTAAAATGATGCAGGTTGAATTTGAAATGAGTATGATGGGAGAACTGAATTTCTTTCTTAGATTGTAAATTAAGCAAACCAAAGAAGGGATAGTTATAAACCAAGCTAAATACACCAAGGAGCTGTTAAAGAAATATGGCTTGGAAAGAGCTAAAGAGTACAAAACTTCCATGGCAATGGCTACAAAAATTGAAAAGACAATATGGGCAAAAGCGTTAATGAAACGATATATCGAGGTATGATTGGTAGCTTGTTGTATTTAACTGCTAATAGACTTGACATTATGTATAGTGTTTGTCTTTGTGCTAGATTTCAGTCTTGTCCTAAATAATCGCACTTGACTGTGGTTAAACGAATATTTTATTATTTAAAGGGGACGACTGACCTAGGATTATGGTATCCTAGGGAGAGTGATTTTAAATTGGTAAGTTACTCCGACGCTGACTTTTCTGGTTACAAAGTTGAGCGAAAAAGTACAAGCGGATCATGTCATTTGTCAGGACGTGCTTTGGTTTCTTGGTCAAGCAAGAAACAGAATTCGATAGCCTTGTCTACTACTGAGGCTAAATACATGGCAGCTGGTAACTGTTGTACTCAAATTTTATATATTAAGTAACAGTTAAATGATTTTGGAGTTTGTATGGAGGAGGTCCCGATCTTTTGTAATAATAAAAGTACTATATGTCTTAAGTAAGAATCCTACATAGTACTCACGAACTAAGCACATAGAGATTAGACATCACTTTATTCGTGATCACATTCAGAAAAGGGATATTATTATCGAGTATATTGATACATCCGATCAGCTTGCTGATGTTTTTACCAAACCACTAGCGGAAGATTAGTTTGTAAAAATCATTCACGGTTTGGGTATGAGTAGGCATAATGATGTTTACCTAGAGTGAGTTACATGTTTATTGGTTTCTCATTTCCTACCTAAATTTATTTTGAAGATGACAAAGGGGGAGAAATGAGTGATGTTTTATTTAGGGGGAGTATTCTAAAACTATATTTTAATAAAAAAGGAGAAATTTAAAAATTGTACTTTATTGAGTATTTTTAAATTGTGTATTATTGAAATCTTCATTGTGACGCTTTAACGAGTTAAAGAACCCGTCCTCAGATTCAGGGGGAGTATGATTATATTTTATTTTAAATAAAACATTAAAGTTAAATGTCATCATAAAAAAGAGGGAGATTGTTGATCCCAAGATTTTGATGAACAATTAAATATTGATATTTTGGTGGAACTAATATTTGATCAAGTGTTTCAGTGATTTAAAATTCCAGTAATGAAGATGTCAAATTGAATGGATGCATAATGAAGATATTAAGATGATGAAGAAGTATTGAGAGTTTAAAGAAATTAAGAAAAATAACTCAGGTAAATATTAACTCTTAATATCTCATTTAGGAACACACACATGACACAAAATGAATCTTATCTGTTATGTGTGTGTTTTTTTTAAGTATATTTATTTGCTCCTATGTGAATTAAAAAGAAATATTTTTGAATGACTAAAATAGAATATAAGAGTATTAGTGGAGCTTATTTAAATATAAAAATGGATAAATGGGCGAAATCGTAAAAGAAAGTAGGTTAAAGACGAGATTAGAGAAGTGATTCAGAAGGAGGTAGTCGACTGAGGAGTCGACTGGAGAAAGAAGATGAAACATCCTGAATTGAAGAGTCGACCGACCGGTCGACCTGTGAAAACATCTGAACCCTCTGAATCTGCAAGTCAAATGAGCGGTCGACTGTAGAAGCATGACAAACTCTCTGAATTTGAGAGTCGACCGGGCGGTCGACCTATGCTCGCTACGGCGATGGTTTGGCTACAAGCTGAGTTGGGCAGTCGACTGGGCAGTCGATTGTATGTGTTGGTTTAGGATATAGTTTGATCCGAGTTTAAATCCAAAAGTAGCCGTTTTTTGTTAGGATTTGAGAGAGATTTAAGGGATATTCTCTATATTTAAGATATGATTCATATACTAATTAAATCCTTTCAATATGGTTCATTAAATATTAATATTTCTCAATTTGGCACTTGAAATAGATTCTATACTTATTTATTTTGATTGAGAAAAACTTTGTGGGTTTAATTGAAAGATTCAAAAGATGTTTTTAAGTGAAATCGAACCTAAAAGAAGTCCTTATGTTATAAGGGGTCTATAACAGTGTTTTATTATCATGACACTTGTAAACTAGTCGTTAGAAGGCTGATTACATATTCCTTTAAATAGACCTGCGAATTTTATTAGAAAAGCTAATCATTCTAAGAGAGAAAATCAGTTTATATCATTTTGAGAGAACTTTTATAAGAGTTATCATTCTACGATACTGTAAGCTATTCTAAGAGTGATTCTGATAATCAACTGCAATCTATTCTTGCTGATACCGGATTTGAAATTCCAATTTCGGGACTCCAAACCCAATTTTACAACATGACGGCGATAATTATAATTATTGAATTTGTCGATTTTAAATCTAAGAAATTTTACAATACGATACCAATAATTATATTCAATTTATCGAGTTAATTTTTACAACGATGAACAATAACTACAATTATTACCAATAGCAAATCAAATCAAATGAAATTTCAACTAAAATTCTTATCGCCGTTTGCTACCACCGGGCCTGCAATCAAAATTGTGAGGTTATGAGCCAATGCTAAGTAGAATTTCAACCATTCTAATACGTGTATTTAATTAATATGACAAATAAACCACATAAGCATGGTTTCCACATAATTTTCACGTAATAAGTATTCATAAATATCTCATGAAAACTAACAATTAAAAATTTATCATCATATAATCAAGAGATAAATTAAATACAAATATTAAAAGAGTTAGAAATTCTACCTGAAATCGAAAACCGAAATCTGAACAGAAATCGAAAATCGAAATCCGAACCAAAATAAAAAACCGAAATCTGAACTGAAGTCGGAACAAAAAAAAAATAGAACACTCAAAATCTATTATAATTAAATAAATAAATATACCCATTTTTTTGAGTTTTTTATTATATGATCCCCCATAGAGAGATTACTTAAATTAAAACCCTTTTCACAAGATCGTTTAGGGCTCAGACCATCCCGTATAGTGGGTTTAATTTTCAGCCCTCCGACGAAGACAAGGTGAACGGTAATAGACGATAATACCCTTGCTCACTCCGGCGAGCCGGGTGAACAGATCAATTCGGCTATGGTAAGCAACAAAATAGAGATTTTTCAGGCTGATTCAAATACATGTACGACATTCCTTACACAGAGCGCGGATTTTAAAAAACTTTCGCTTCAAAATTGTAGGCGTTGCAGAACTAGTACGAGGTGAAGATTTTGAAACGATGGCGACGTCGAATATATAACGCGGCGGCATTTGGACTGTGTTTAAAGGTGAAGCAGGTCAGTTACTTGATTGTATTCATTGAAAAGTTATATAATCGCGTTTAATCTCGTTTTTTCAGTTTTTCGACTTTGTTACAACGTTTCGAAGTTGGATGTTCGAGTTTTTGGCCATGAATGAATGCCTATTTTTTAGGGCACACTCTATGAGGGAACGTGAGCAATGCGTTAACGTTAACGTATTTGGTGTTATTTTGTGTACCATTAACGTAATAACAATGTGAATAGGAGCAAATACAGTCAGGGAATGGGCATACATGGTAAAGTTAGTTAACTCACAGTTTTTTCAGCTTTTTCTGAAAAGCAAATATAGAGGCAGTCGTTTGTATTCAATGAAACGTTTTAACGTTAACATGTTTTAACAGTAATTTTTTCCATTTTAACGTTAACATAATAACAATGTGAATAGAAGCAAATACAGTCAGGGAATGGGTGTATATGGTAAAGTTAGTTAACTCACAGTTTTTCAGTTTTTTCTGAAAAGTAAGATGCTCCAAGCTACAAAGGCACTCGTTTGTATTCAATGAAACGTTTTAACGTTAACATATTTTAACAAGCAGTTTATTTGCGTTAACGTTAACGCAATTAAGTTCATGTGTCAATGTTTACGCAATCAGTCTAAGTATTGGACAGACTAACGATTAACGTTAACGGCACGTTACAATGTTTTACAAAGGCAACTTAATTGTGTTAACGTTAACACATACAAGTCCATTCGTTAACATTTACGCAATAAGTATAAGCGCTCAACCAGACCAATAAGCATACTGAAATCTAAACTTTCTGATGCACATTAATGTTTTATCTAAACTGTTTTTTTTTCCGCACAATTTGGGGATGCATTCTTTTTTATTTTCGCAGATTTACTAGGGGAGGGGGGTCAAAGCAATTTAGGTGCGTTAACGTTAACGCATTTTAAGTTTATGCGTTAACGGTTACACAATAAATCTAAGTGCTGGACTAGAAAAGTGTTAACGTTAACGTTACCCCTGTTTTACAAGGCAACTTGATTGCATTTAACGTTAACGCAACCAAGTCAACACGTTAACGTTTACGCAATCAGTATAAGCGCTTGAACAGACTAATAAGCATACTGAAATCTAAACTTTTTCTATGCATATTAATGTTTATCTAGACTATTTTTTTTCTCACAATTGGGTTGCATTCTTTTGATTTTACAGATTTACGGGGGGATCAATGGCTTCGTGCATATTTTTTATGTGCAAGTTTGATGGTTACTCGTTGGGCGTCAAGGTGGATGATGATTTCACGCACGCAGTTCTTATTCAAAATGTGTTGTCGCGGTGGGACGTGTTGAGGGATATTTCGTTTGAGATGTTTTATTCCATACCAGGGCATGACAGGTGCCTAAAATCGTGTCAGGACGACGTAGAGGTAATTGTTAGCCTTGCACGAGCAATAAAGCTTGAATATGTGGGGTTGGGGATAAAGGTGTGAGGCAGCGGTAGTGGACTAAGTGGCAGTTGGGACAGGATGTTATTTGAATATCCAACAGGACGGGAGGGCCAGGATGGTATGGACGAGGAGGACGACCTGTTGTCCGTTTTCTGCCCATTACCTAAAAAGGCATTATTGTCCGATCATTGGGCTGAAGGTCTTAAAGAATTCGGGCATATTTTTAAGGGTGGAATACCAGAATTCAGAGAATCACTAAGGAAATATGTTGTACGAATGGGTTTCACATTTCAGTACATAAAGAACGACAAGAAGAGGGTGACAATTAAATGTTCTTTCAAGGAAGAGAGAGAATGCAAATGGAGAGTACATGGTAGAGTAGACGAAAGGAATGGGTTTTTTTATATTTGGGAGTTTCAGAGAAATCATAGTTGCGGCGCTGCTTATAGGATAGCGAGGAATGAGAAGATGAACTGTAGTGTTATGAAGTCATGTCTTTTAGACTTAGTACGGAATACCCCGTCAACTCATCCAATTAACGTTGTTCACATGTTCAAGAACGACTATGGGATTGAGATCTCATACCACATTGCATGGAACGGCGTGGAAAAAGCTCAGGATGATTTGTATGACGACCACGAATCGTCTTATGATCAATTGCACTGGTACTTGGATGCATGTAGGCAGATGAACCCAGGCAGCCATTTGGCGTTGGATTACGATAAAGAAATGGGCCAATTCAAGAGACTGTTTGTATCGTTCTATGCGACTGCGCACAGGTTCAAATACTGCAGGCTGATGCTATTTTTAGATGGGACATTTCTTGGGGGTAGATACAAGGGGTGTTTGTTGGCGGCCAGTGTAAAGGATGGGAACAATGGTAGGCGTTGTTTGATTCCTTATTACATAAACGCAATAACATTTAACGTTAACACATTAGATGCAAGTAACGCTTTCTTATATTTTTTTACATTTTTTCAACAGTTTTGTGGGGGTGGGAGGTAGGGAGGGGGGGTGTGACAAGACGAGCTGATCATGTTTGGAGATAAGACATGGGAACTTTTTTAACGTTAATGTTAAATGTGTTAACATTAACATATATAAACGGGCTGTGTATACAATGATTATTTACAGCATACTGATATGTTTTTTTGTCTTTCATAAAGGGACAGGTCTTTTCCCGATGGCATTCCCTGTTCTTGATGCGGAGAACGACGACAACTGGTTTTGGTTCATAACCAATTTAGAAAACATTGTGGCGAAAGAACGTGTGTTAACCTTCATTTTCGATCGACAAAGTGGCATTCTTGAAGGGGTCCAGAAGATGTTCCCAGATTGTTTTCATTCTTATTGCTTGAACCACCTGAAGAACAATATGAGGGATAAATTAGCGAGTTTGAAACAAGCGTGGAAGGAGAAGCTCGTGCACAAATATTCGATGATAGCATATGCGACGACGCTTGACAAATACTACCAGCTAAGGGAAGAATTAAGAACAGAAGGTATGGGACGAGTAGAGAATTTCCTAGAGGATATGCCGCTTGACAACTTCTGTAACATGTTTTTCACAGGCAAAAGATATGGAGAGATGTCATCCAACCTAGCGGAGTCATTCAACGCATGGATTCGTGATTACCGGTACCTGCCGATCATATTAATGGTCGACAAGATTAGGTGCAAGGTAATGAACCAGTTGTTAGTGAGACGCGCCGAATCACTTCTGATGACGGGTTTCCTATGCCCAGTACGTGATCAAATACTGTCGCGGATGATAAGTGATGGACGGACATGGAATGTTGTTGAGTGTAGCAATAGCATATACGAAGTGCACTCGATCCCATCCGTTCTGGTTGATATGGATAAAAAAATGTGTTCCTGCTTCGGGTGGCAGGGAAACGGGTTCCCATGTGTTCATGCTTGTGCGGCGATACAAAAAAGTGGCCAGAATATATGTTCATCCGTTGAGTCGTTTTTCTCGGTGGAATATTATCGAATGACCTACTCGGAAGGTATATATGGTGTGCTCACATTCGAGAAGTCGGAATGGAATGCATCTGAAGCTGTAATCATCCCCCCGATCACAAAAAAATAACATGGTCGATCACGGAAGAAACGCATCCCATTAAGGGGTGAGATCCCAGAAATAAGATGTAGTAGATGCAAAAAAGAATGGGCACCACAACAGGAAGACATGCACGACTTCAATTTAAAGCACACATTTATCAAATATTTCTTTTTATTTAGTTTTGACACATAAACACTTTCTGTGTTCAATGTTTAGGGGGAGAGGAGGGAATCTTGTTTTTTTCACATGATGTTTTTTGGTAAGAAAGATCATCGGGGGAAGGGATGAGATTTTTATTTTGCGTAAACAGTTATTATACACACGCAAACCTTTTTTGTGTTAACGTTAACGCAAGTACGATTCGCTCATTTTAATGTTTTTAACGCTGTCATAATGGTATATAATTTAATTGCGTTAACGTTAACGCAATTATAAAATCGACTCCAATAACTAATCGCGTAAACATTAACGCATTTTTCTTACAGTACAAGCAAATTACAGTTTGCGTTAACGTTAACGTAATTACAACCAAAAACTCATTATAATTACATTGACGTGAACGCAATTTACAACCAAAAAACTTCTTAACTGATTGCGTTAACGTTAACGCATTAAGGAACCCATCACATTTAACTTTTGTTGCGTTAATATTAATGCAATTACAACCAACACATGTAAAATTACTAATTGCATTAACATTAACGTCATTGCAACAAAAACCCAAAAACTTATTACGTTAACGTTAACGCATTAACAATCCAGTACACTTACTTACTTGCGTTAATGTTAACACAATTACAATCCAACAGCAAAGTCAAAAGGCAACAGATTTAACGCAATAAATCATTGGATGCAATAAGAGTTAAAGAATTACATCTTTTCTTAAGTTAACGTTAACGCATTTTTTCGCACATTAATGTTAACGTTGTTTGCACATTAAACCACCCATCAAACACACGTAGTTATCATCGTAAAAAATGAATTAAACAGGGAAATATATAAATTTTCTCAGATTTTTGTCTTGTATCATTGATCAACCCCCCCTAGGTCAGGGTGCGCCCAGATCTGGTTGGGTTTTTTCAACATCGATGACCACCACGGGGACCCAGCTGTAGTGCGGATGATTGAGTAGAGCATGTATTACATCTTTCCAGACACCCCGTACATCCGCCACCGACAGTTTTTTCCCGACGGGCATATTTGCAGCATATTGTTTCATGATGTACATAACAAAAATGCCACAATCAGTCCTGCAAACCAGGGGAAAGGTAAACAGATGAGAATGATAAATTTGTACAGACATACGATTTTTAGTACACAGTTTCAGACAGGTAAACTTACGCCCCGCGTTGTTGCGGTGAATCGAGACATTGTTCTATAGGTGCGTTGCCCCAATCTGGCCGTATTTCCATGTTGATATGTCGTTTAACAAACTTTTCCTGTTCAGAATATAGGTTAGTCAAATAAAATAGAGTGTAGTTACAGACAGTCAAAGTAGTTCCATGTCAAATCACATACCACCGTAAGCGCGTCGTTATAATAATGATCAGTCGTGTTCTTCCTAGAACGGATGGAATTGTAGAACGTCCATTTTTTATCATGTATCTCCAATACCATTACAGTCCAGTGAATGGGTGACGCATGGCGACCATTAGTATTCATCGAGAACATAACATAATGATTTTCTTTGTTGAATGCGGTGGAGATTTTGTAGTAGAGATCTTTCAGCAGCAGCTTGTTGTCCTCTCTTATAACATTCTATGATTTTTTTTACATGTTAGCAAGTTTAGATGAAAAAGAAAAAAAAGCTAACATTGTGCTAAAGCGTCGTACCCAAATACATGATATTGCGAACCGCGTTTTGTGCAACAGCACGATTAACATTGACATCTACATGTGATTGATCGATCTAATTTTATCTTCCAAACACTCTCCGTACGAATCGATAACCTGTGGGAGAAGGGAGAGGGGAGTTAGTACGTTAAAGTTAACGCAAATTTTGTTAACATAAACATCTTTTCACGAAACAAGTTGATGTAAGCATTTAATCAATCACAAACATTATGCAGTCGGTTTCATATGTTATCCGACACACGACGCTCCATAAGCATGCAAATGACGTCGCTACATGAAACCGTGGCCATGGGTTTCCCGCCTCCAAACACGATTGGACATTGTAAAAAACAACATCTCACATGATCAGCAAACATTTTTATGGAAAAAGGCATTTTAAAAGTAAATAGGCACTTTGAGTTAATTTTTGGTTTTTACCCTAGGCCCTTTTTGGAAATCACAGACAACTTCTCCCAATCTTCATCACTAAGCATGGCACCAACGATCGTCATATTACAAGCTGGCAGTCTTGCATTGTCTTCATACATTGTTGCTGGCAGAAGTTCATCGACATTAACTATATCAGATTTCTCTTTCTGCTTCCCCTTCCCTTTTGCTTTGGGGTAAACAAAATCACTGTCTTGTTTCTTCGGTTGCCTCTCCTTTTTCTTTACTCGTCCAACCATGGAGATAACTTTTTTCGTTGACCCCACATGCGATATAGGCATCAGGACTGGAGACAGTGCATCAGGGGCGTCCGTCGGCATGACCATAGAGAGCGATTGAGGCTCGAGGACTGCTAGAGTGGTAGGGGTACCCCTCCCTCCCATTTGCATGTGGGCATTTAATTTCATCTGGAGGTCCTGTATTTGTTTATTTAGCACCACACGCATTTTATCGTCTGATTTGGCTATCTCTTTCTTCTCATTCCTCAGCAGTTTGTTGATTTCTTGTTCTGCTTTCGTCAGCATCATCAGCATGTTGCTGATTCAATGTTTCGATGGTTTTTTTTAGTGTCTCCACCTCCTGGGCGAGCTCGTGACATCTCCACCTAAGGTCATCTTTCTTTGTATCGATGGAGGGCTCCCTATACTTTTGAGTCACGTCGTGCACGCTCATTTCCGTCAAGATGTCTGCCTTCTCCCCAATTGATTTTGCTAATTTCGCAGAGTGGTTGGAGACAGAATGCTCATAACTTTCCTTTT
The DNA here is from genome assembly GCA_016647705.1 of Eucommia ulmoides. Taxonomy (NCBI): domain Eukaryota; kingdom Viridiplantae; phylum Streptophyta; class Magnoliopsida; order Garryales; family Eucommiaceae; genus Eucommia; species Eucommia ulmoides. Next base: position 12,495,728 of record CM028339.1, on the reverse strand, counting down.
CTTGCAACGATGATGCTTTTAGACGATCAATCTTTTTTTTCTGCTCGACGTTGGCAGCAGTTATGATTGCAATTACCCTATGCAACGCCGCAATGGTCTGCTCTTTTTCCATTTTATTCGCTGCGAACTCACCCTACATGTGTTCGATCTGTTTGCGGATGTCATCAACTGTACGTGCGGCCACAGACGGTGGTCTCAAGGCACCCTCTGAAGGTGTGCAAAATGCACTCTCAGCGGGGGCATAATCATCATCTAAATTAGTTGTCTCTTGAGTGGGGACATGAGTAGGCTAATTTATGAAGGATGTCAGATACCTACCTCTGATGTCATCAACCATTGCATCGTAGCCATCATCAGCACCAATGTTTGGATCTACGCCCTCATTGCCCGGGCTATCTTTAATTGAGTCATCACTTTCCTCCTTCCAAGTAATTCCCATTTGAAGCTCTGTTAAAGTCTCATCAGCAGGCTAGTCCTTCACCTGGCATATATAAAAGCATTAACGTTAACACAGCCATCACCCTCCCCAACAAACTAACTGATTGCATTAACGTTAACGCATTTTTTACAACAAAAACTCAACACCCATTTTTTACGTTAATGCTAATGCGATCACCACCCGGGACATTAACTAAAGTGCGTTAACGTTAACGCAATCACAACACCAACCAATACTAATTGCGTTAAAGTTAACGCAATTTATAACTCAGCACATATAAATTACTTACGTTAACGTTAAACATAAGTTACAAACCAAAAATCAACAACTAAGTGCGTTAACGTTAACGCAATAACAATCCAACCATATATAACTTAACGCAGAAATAATTAATTGCGTTAGCGTTAACGCAATAACTATTTGCGTTAACGTTAACGCAAATAACTAATTACATTAACGTTAACGCAAATACCACATAGCACATTTTACGTACTTGCGTTAACGTTAACATAATTACCCTCGTCAGCAACGTCAATGATAACGTAATAAGGTCATTGCGTTAACGTTAACACAAACTAGTACACCTGTTCGACCATACCAATAAACAAACCAAATATAAACATTTTAACGTTAACTTAAATGTTTATTTTTTTAAACACAATCAGATGTGTCAATTGGAGTCAATATATTGTTCAAAAGCTTGAATGCATTCGTCCCCCCCATCTCATTTTTATTTAAAGCACAACACGTTTTTTTTGTTTACTTTATCAGCTGGCAGGAGCCCGAGGGGGATGCCACCCAGGTTGGAAGAAAACGTGGTGAGGTACTATCGCTTCAAACGCTACACACTGTGATCTCTACCCTCGGTGTGGTCAACCAACGTTGTGTGCTCGCACAACCAATACTACAAAGCAAAAATTGTACTATGTCAAGTAGGTTCAACAAACAACGCTTTTTAATTTTAGAAAAACATTTTCACAATATTTATGTGTATACCTGGAGAGCAAGCACACACCCCATGACTATCCGGGGTTCCATGTACGATTTCTTGAGGCTCGTTTCCAAATCTGTGAATATTGCAGCTGTCTAGTTGTAATTTTCCATGTCTTCAATCATTTCAATACAACGAACTAACCACTTCGGGACCTGCTGCCCACTATTCGCAAAGGAGCATGTGGTCATCAAGTGCAAAATGACCATATGCACAACATTCTGTACTGTTTTATCGTCCATGGCGTTCACACTTGATTGCACTTGTGATCTCAAATACGCGACAGTGAACCCGCGGTCTGCGAATGTCAATTTGGACATGAAGGGAGAGTCGGATTTTGTGTAGCGGCTCACAACAACAGGTTCTTCGCCTGCCGCTATCCCGAATATCAGTTATATGTCCAATGGGGTTATCTGGATGAGCCTGCCCCCTATCCTAGACCCCCTCCCCCCCCCCCCCCTCCCCCCGGTTCAGGGTTGTAGCATCAAATGATCATTTCAATGAGATCATTATTTTTGTGTATGTTTTCGAGACTCACCCTCTGCTCATATAACGTCTCGAATAATTTTGCAAATGGGGTCCTGGCCAGCAGAGTCTTATGCTGATCTTTGAGTTTGCATTCTTTCAACAGTTCATACGTCTGCTTCAGGTTGGAGCAATAAAGGAACGTCCGCTGGCTGGAGCTTTCTTTTTTGGGTTTCTTAAGGAGTTTTACTGCAATAACGGCGCTGAACACAATTAATGCACATTACAAGACGTATGTTAACATTAAAACAATCATCCATATCCCTCTTTACATAACAAAAACAATACCAAATCCTAAAATTAGTGCACATTAAAGTTTACTCATCCACACCCCTATTTACAAGCAAAACCCATTTGCGTTGAAACGGTCCACCTTTTTTTTTTACACAGACAAACTGGGGTTGCGTTAATGTTAATGAAATTAATATTCATGCCTTACGTTAACGCAACAGGCCCTTTACTTTTTAACAAGCAACAATTTGCGTTAACGTTAACGTACTACAATAAACGCGTTAACGTTAACACACCCCCTTCAAACCAAAATGTTGTACCAAATTTGAGAAATTAACACAAAAATAGTACCAAATCCTAAAATTAATGCACATTAAAGTTTACTCATCCACACACCCTATTTACAAGCAAAACCCATTTGCGTTAAAACGGTCCACCTTTTTTAACACAGACAAACTGGGATTGCGTTAACGTTAATGCAATTAATATTCATGTATTATGTTAACGCAACAGGCTCTTACCTTTTACAGGCAACAACTTGCATTAATGTTAACGCACTACAATAAACGCGTTAACGTTAACACATCCCCTTCAAACCAAAATGTTGTACCAAATTTGAGAAATTAACGCAAACAGGCCCTTTCTTTTTACATGCAAGTATTTGCGTTAACGTTAATACACTACAATAAACGTGTTAACTTTAACGTATTTTCGCTCAAAACTCAAATGTTGTACCAGATTTGAGAAAATAGCCATTACCGACGAGTAACGCAAAACGGTCCCCCCTTTTTTCATAGGCAAGTTTTTTTGCATTAACATTAACACAATTACATCCACGCGTTAACGTTAACACAACCTAGTACATAGTGTTGTACCCGACAAACAAACATACCTAAATCTAAACATCCGACTCACATTAATGTTAACGTTAACGTAAGTATTCTTTTTAAATTTCTGTTTTTTGGAGGCAAAACAACAGGTGGGTAAACCCAAAAAACACATGAATGTTTTCAACATCGCAAACCCACGAAATAAAACACGACATACGATGTCAAAAAAATCATAAATCCAAAATCGGGAAATAGAGCATGCCGGAGTCGGGGAAAATAGACGAACATCATCATCTCGTTTGTGATTTTGATTTCTAAACGCTTTTCGCCAAACAAAAGTGTATCGATTTTAGGGTTTCACATACCGTCGGGACTAAGGATTCCTCGTTTCTGTGTGGAAGACGACAAGGCACATTCAAAATTCTCTATTATCTGAAAACGACGGGGCGTGTTCGGATTATTAGTTATATCGCCTCTTTAGTTTTAGGGTTTTAGAGTTTTTAAGCGTGGAGAGAATAGAGAGCGTTTAGCTGGTTTTTTGTATGTAGTCGTGCAGATAGTGAAACGGGTAGCAGGACATATCGGAATCAGAACGGACGCGGTAATACAACCACTGCTAACAGTGCATTAACGTTAACGCAATCCGCTAATGTTAATAGGAAAAAAAAAAAAAAAAAAAAAAAAAAAAAAAAAACGAACAAACCATTGCAAAGATATCGGCGAGCTCTTTAATTTGAATACATTTTTATATAATTTGATTCAGAAATCAGGTCTATAGAGGCGGATTATGTATTGAGTGGGGTTTATTTAGTGCACTGTTCATGTTGTAGTGATTTGTAGTCTCAGAATGGTATGCTCTGTAAATAAATTGTAACGGAAGGGCAAAATTGAATGACTTTTTCCTAAAGAATTGATATGGTCTAAAAACTTAATACAGATTGTCATGGGGTCTGAATAGTGAATGAGTAACTAATAGATGACTAAAAAATAAAATCCCTTGTTTTTTTTTTTCCCAGTGAAAATGATGGTTGTTTTTACTTCTAATTCTCCTTCTCCAAACAGGCTAATCCCTATGTATATATGTTATAATTATTATTATAATTATAATACTAACCTATGTCCACGTGTGATCACATGCAGCCATGTAATATTTATGGCTTGAGATTGATTCCTTCATTAAGAAGAAATCAATATCAAATGTATATATATATATATATATATATATATATATATATATATTATTTACAGAATGCCTTCTTTAAAATAAAAAAAATATTAATTATATCTCAAAACTTTTAAATGTCAATTTCAAATTAACTTTTAACTCAAAAAATTATCAAATATATTTATACCACAAATTCACAAAACCATCTTAAAAAATATTAAACTTACATAAAATATTTTTTTTCAAAAATTTAAATTTATGAGGTATTACATATAGAATTGTTCCTCGATCCGTACACAGAAGACAACAACTCGAAGGTCTTATAAGCCCTTGATCTCTTTCAATACTTGAAAACGCCAACTTCTTAAAGCTTCAGGACTGTTTCTAAAAAATATCCCAATCCTTTAATACATCCAAACAACCAAAGATTTCTTTTTTCCTCTCTTTTTTTGGTATTGAGACGATTTTTTTTTTTTTTTTTTTAAATAGTAAACGATGCTTACTACCAATTTTAAAGAAAATCTCACCAATTTCATCATTAGATTTTGATTCGCAGCTACCATCCGAATCAGTTGTGAATGACCATGCTTGACTTGGAAAATCAATGTCAATCTTAGTAATTGATTCAAGCGAATTGGATTGACCGAAGGATTCCACAATGATCTCACCCTATTCCAGACCGTGGCTAACAACTTTATAGATTTAGAGATTCTCTCCTCGATCAACTTTAGGAGAGGATCCACTCCCATCTAATGTGAGGTTTATTGCACCCACTTAGTCCAACGACTCCAACACCTTAGTTGCCTCTAGAGGCAATCCATTTTCAATACAATTCGATCCCACATTGTCCAATTCCTTAAGGATAAGGTCAACAATCAAATCCCTGAACTCCACTATGTTCGAAGTCATAGACAAGCCCAATATGTTTCCGTATTCCATCACTTTTTCAACTCTATGCAACACTAGTTTGATTTTATTTATCAAATCCTTGTTAGAGATGGAGTTTTCACCATTATCAAGCGAATTTGGAGACCGAACTACTGATAAATTCCAAGGATTAGAGGATGTAGAGACAAAAGAACTAGAACCTAGACCCACTACGACAAAATTAGGCTTGAATTGAGGAGAAACGAGGGAACCAACACATGTTCCCACTCTTCCACACTCAACTCCACTAGCCTCTCGAGTAACATCAACTTGACCCCCAATTATGGCAACACTATCAGTACTATCAATTTTTTCTCGATGTATTGAAACATCTCTACTGTCAACAACAACAATACCTTTCTCCTTAACTCTCCATGTAGATTTTCCAACCAACTAGCCAAAATTTCTATAATTTTTACTTTGGTACGAGTTCCAATTATAACAAAAACTCAAATTAATCACCATAATTAAGACCTCTATTCCTTTTTTCCAATCCAAAATCAACAAATTTTACCAAAATTCGCCAACCAAAAATAAACCCCATTCAAAAGAATAATTGCAGCCTTATCCTCTTGATAAGAATTAAATCTAACAAAACTAAACACAAAATTCTTACCGAATCTCTTCTTTCTAGACACAAACACATATCCCTAATCTTCCCAATACCATGAAAAACTCTCCTAAGCCAATGATTACTTATATTGAATGGAAGATAATCAAGGAAAAGGAAGAAGAGCTTACCGTAATTTCTCTCACCTACACTGCCTCCACATCTAGGTACGAAGCTTGGAATCATTGGAATTTTGCCTAATCTTTCCACTAGATCAACTAATTACCCTTCTCAGCCTCTCCTTAGCACCCTCAGATTCGATTTTGCAGAGGTCTCTGCACAAACACCCACAGTTAGAAAACAAGAGCAGACTGAAACATTTGAAACTCGGAGCACGAAATTATATGTTACAAAATTATATATATTTGTCTAATATTTGTTACATCTAACAAATTTTTACACATAAATTAATTACATGTTACAAATTACAGTAATATTTGTTACATCTAACAAATGTTTTATACACAAACTAGTTACATGTAACTACGCGAGTATAGGTGTGTGTATTGGATCTTCTACCTTTTTTAATAGGCAAGACTAAAATACAAGTTGCAATTGTACATAGAACTTTTTTAAAATTATGAGTAAAACAAAGGAGTTGCTACCGAATGATCCATAATAATTTTGTTTTAATCCAAATGTAATAATTAAATAATAATTTTTTAATAATCTTTTTACATAAGTTTTGAGGGTTATCCCATTTTTCTCATGAATAAGAAAATAAACAGGGGTGCATGGCAGCCCCGTCGATACATAACACATAATATATAGGCGAAAAAACAAACCACTATAATTTCAGAAAGCAAATCATATATAACACCCACTCATTTTATTTGAACTTCTCCACATTAAATGAAGTTTACACATACAAATTTACACCCACATTATTTATGTTTTATTTAGATGTAGATTTCATATAAATACATGCCTTGCATTCTCTATTTCATTTCAACAGTGTGTAGAAAGCCTAACCAAAATGCGTTTGGTTGTAGCAGTCCAGATTGTTGTCGTACCCGACCCCGAGCATATCGCAGTATCTCCTATAGAACCCGATCATGACAGCATGGCCCGGTCGTGATAGCATGGCACGACGGTTTTGGCGGCTGTTGGGTCATCTAGAACTATAGTGCGGTCTTGAACGAGATAACCAGGTTGGTTGCGACTAAGTCTGGGTTGCTCAGAAGGTTCACCCCGATTGCCCTCCCAGCTGGATCATAGTTGTAGTTGCTGCAAGTCATTTTATCATCATTAAATTTTTATTTGACATCATAATTATAATAAATTAAAATATAATTAACAATTAAAAAATAAATAATACTTACTAAGAGAGTTGGATGGGACCTCGACCAAAGTACTTTTCACTGGGAGCACATGGCCATTGCTTGTTTGTAACACAGTTATCTCGAGGGCTTCCTCGTTCCCGGTTGAAGCAATATCCCCACGCATATGGTCCATCCGGTGCTGTAGCCCACCCACCTATATCAACCCGATCCATCATCCATCATTAACATAAATTAATTTCATTTAACTAACATTGTATGGATGTCCATGCATCAGACCCGTTGACTCATTCAAGCTAATTTAATTCTTTAGGGGGCTTTCATATGTCAATAATTATGTGATAGTTTTAGTCGACTGTTCATGCATGTTAATCAAAAAATTCTAACCCAAAATCATATGGTGCTTCTTTGATTTATATAATAATTTGGACACTCTCAAATAATCGATATGGGACAAGAATCTAACGCTCTCTCTTAAGTGCAATTCCGGTTCGCACGGATGATTTAATTACGAGAAGATGATGAGATAGGTGCGATCCCAAGTTTGCACGAAAGATTTGATTACGAAGGAAAGAGAGGTGAATTCCCATAAACTAAGCGCTAATACCATGTTAGGAGATTCTAATAGAAAACTATATGGTGCCAAGTAGAGAGTCTCCTTTGATTTATGTAGTGATTTGGCCATGATCGATGTGAAAGAGGAATCTAAGGTCAAAGTAAAAATGAATCCATAATTTAGGGGCAAAAAGTGTAATTTACCCATCTTTTGAAGTGCATGTACGTAGACTGTAAAAGGAATGAGAAAAAGTGTGTTACCAGCCGCAACGGCAGCGGCTTACCAGTAGTTGAGCTTGAAGTTTGGGCCAAAAGGCGGCGATCTCACGCTTACGAACGGTGAGGTTGCCGTTGGTGCCAAACCGTCCGAAGGACCTGGCGGCGGAAATGAAAGCTTCGTAGGTGTAGAAGCCTCTCGCCGGGCAGTTGCCATCGTTACGGTGCCTGAGCATCTGGTCGAAGAGGGACCTACTCACAATGGAACCAACATCTTGAGACAAGGCGACTTCTCCTAGTGTGAAGAATATCACCAAAATTAACACTAACCAACCCCTAATTTTGATCTCACGGAGTACTAGATTCTTGCGTTGTGAAGAGGCAAATTGAGGTATATATATAGATAGAGGGTGGGGAGTGAGGACAGTGGGAGTTGGGGGAATAGACTTTTCTAACCCCACTAATATTCCTTTAAATATTTCATAAATAATTCAACAAAGTTTATCATCGCTGGTTCACTTGATGACCAATTCATCTTTAGTCTTGCGTCTTGTTTGGGTAGGAAAAAGAATTAATAAAAAGAAAAATTAAATATAATAATAAAAAAATAAAATCGTTTGGTATGATGAGAAAATGAAAAAAAAAAAAAAAAATGCACGATTGTTTAAACAATTTTTTTCTTCAACAATTTAGAAAGAAAGAAAAAAAAAATAATGATGATTTTTTTTTTTTTTTATTTAGAGCATGTTTGATAATGTTTAAATTTTAAGCTTGAAAATTTAAGACTTTGAATTTTAAGCGCTGAATTTATTAAGTATTGAATATATTATTAAGTATTCAATTTTTAATACTTTTAACTTAAAAAATATTATCTTTCTACCTATTTTTTGTTCCTAAAATAATTTTACAACTTTATTTTTTAAAAATATTCCCTCTTTAATATTTTTTGTCTCTATTTTTTTTTTTTTAATTTATAATTTTCAATATCTATAAAAAAAATTTATATAACTTTTTATTTTATAGTATTAGTGTAAATTGTTAGTTGTGATAATTAGATATTTTAAGGTTTCAAGTAATAAGTGTAAAAAAAATTAAGTGAATCACACATATCTTAAAATTTTGAATAATTTTTAAATAATTACTTAATTCTATTATCAAACGCACTTAATTTGATAAGTACTTTATTTATTCAGTTTAAAATGCTTAATTTCATTATAAATTATATTGCTATTCGTGTCTTAATTTTGTAATATGTGAGTCTAAATTATATTAAAGTGAATTATTTTCTTAATTTTATTTATTTTTTCTTAATCAAAGAGCACAAAGAAAAATAAATTTTCTTTGATATATATTATCCTATTATTTTTCTTTTCTATCTTTCCAACCAAATATATCTGAGTATTATTTGATTTTTTTTTATGCATTTATTTATTTCAAGTTATAGAAGTAGTTTTGTTAGCTTTGCATTTTAAAAACTATTTTTTAGAATTTATAAAAGTTCAAATATAATTTTAAAATATTTTTAAATAAAAATATTTATTTCACTTTCTAATAATTTTCTTTTCAAATAATTCTTTTAATGTAAAAAAATGGCTTTGAAAATTAACCAAAAGGGTACAATAATAATCGAGTTTGAAAATCTAGGCCATGTTTAATAACCACTTAAATTTTAAGTGTCGAATTATATGTAAGTGTTGAAATTATAAGTGTTGAATTTATAAAGTGCTGAATATATTAAATATAGTTTTTTAATACTTTTAATTTAAAAATAATTATATAAATTTTTATTCCTAAAATAATTTTTACTACTTTATTTTTCTAAAATATTATTTCTCTATAACTTTCTCTCTCTCTCTCTCTCTCTCTCTCTCTCTCTCTCTCTCTTTTTTCTCAATTTAATATTTTTTCCATCTATAATTTTTTATATATAATTTTTTTTGTGAGATTTTATATTATTAGTGAAAAATGTTGGTTGTGATAATTAGATATCCTATAATATTAAATTATAAGTGCTAAAAGATTAAGAACTTGTTTGATAACGACTTAATTTTTAAGTGCTGAAAATTTAAGTGCTGAAAATTAAGTACTGAAATTTTAAGTGCTGAAAATTTAAAAAGGTTGTTTAATAAAATTGTGCTGAAAATTTAAGTGCTGAATTTTTTTTATTTGTTCGATAAGTACAAAATTTGTACGCTGAAAATTGTTTAATTTACATAACTACTTTTGAATCAAGATAATGTGAAGAAAAAAAAATTAAGAACAAAATAATAAAATTAAGAGGCCATTTTAAAAAAAAAAAAAATTATATTAAAATTAAAAGTAGAAATTAACCCAAAAATATGTAAATATTATGTATTTTTTTTTATGTAATTTGATTGCTTAAATTAAATTATAACAATAATTTAAATATAAAATAAAATTAAAACCATAAAATAATCTAAAATTAATTCGATTCTCATTAATCCTAATTCTAATTAAACCCTAATAAGGAATCAAGGGTAAAATAGTCAAAACATAAATTTTTTTAAGTGGGAAATAATGGAGTGTATTAAACAAAATGAAATAAGTGAAGGGATTTTGACTTAATTTTTTATTCACATTTTGACTTAATTTTTAAGTTAACTTAATTAATTAAGTGATACTAATTACATTTATTAAACAAACTTAATTAATTAAGTACTTAATATAATCAGTTTTAAGCACTTAATTTTTTTTATCAAACATGCTCTAACTGAATCACATATCACTTAAAATTTTGAACAATTTTTTTAGTCATACTTATTTTTTTGAGTGATTGATTAATTTTGTTATCAAACGCACTTAATTTGATAAATACTTAGGGCATGTTTGATAAAAAAATTAAGTGCTTAAAACTGATTATATTAAGTACTTAATTAATTAAGTTTGTTTGATAAATGTAATTAGTATCACTTAATTAATTAAGTTAACTTAAAAATTAAGTCAAAATGTGAATAAAAAATTAAGTCAATGTCTCTTTACTTATTTTATTTTGCTTAATGCACTCAATTATTTTCCACTTAAAAATTTTTTATATTTTGACCATTTTACCTTTAATCCCCTACGAGGATTTAATTAAAGTTATGATTAATGAGAATTGAATTAATTTTGGATTATTTTATGGTTTTAAGTTTATTTTATATTTAAATTATTGTTATAATTTAATTTAAGTAATCAAACTACATAAAAAACACATAATATTTACATATTTTTAGGTTAATTTCTACTTTTAATTAATATAATTTTTTTTTTTTAAAAAATGGCACCCTAATTTTATTGCTTTGTTCTCAATTTTTTTTTTCACATTATCTTAATTCAAATGTAATTATGTAAATTAAATAATTTTTAGCATACAAATTTTGTATTTATCAAACAAATAAAAAAAATTCAGCACTTCATTTTCAGCACAATTTTATCAAACAACCTTTTTAAATTTTCAGCACTTAATTTTCAGCACTTAAATTTTCAGCACTTAAAAATTAAGTTGTTATCAAACAAGCCCTTAATGTATTCAATTTCAATTTTAAGTGTTTAATTGTGTTATCAAACTGCATAAACTTTTAACTCAATTAGTTATTCATGTTGGCCACCTTTTAAAAATTATATTAATATCTTTAAAAATTATGTAAATTACTCATAAATTACACTACTATTTATATATAAAAAAAAAATTAATAATTTTTTGTCCATATTATTTTAAGATTCTAAATTTTATCTACTAAAGTATTTAATTTAAATTGTGTATCCTAATATACTGTTTACCTTAGTTTATTTTTTTTCTTTGTTCCGTTTTACTAATCTCATTGTTTATTAAAAAGAATACATATATGTAATTCAAACTAATAATATAAAATAAAGTTTTAGTTAAGCAAAGTTATTGATGTGGGTAAAATCCGTCCACCTCCATATGTCTGCCATCTGGATCTAAGCAGCCACGTCACCAGCACCACTTCATCAAATGGCCTCGAGAGCGCGGTGAATAGGCAGCCCGAACTGCTCCTCAGGTCGGTAAAAACGAAGGACCACCAAATCTACAAGCCAGAATCTCCTTAAAATATCTCCTAAGAAGACCAGGTCGGTTCATATAGCCTGACCTTCACCTTGGCCCCTGGGCCGGCCTGCTGCTCTTAGTAGGCTTGGCCCATGCGCTTCTCCATCAACAAATAAAGGGCCCAAGGCCCAAGCCCATAGTTCTAATCCGTCGTGTTCGCCACGCGCCTGACTGATTAGCAGGTAACCGAGCTTAAGACCCAAATTTTTAGGAATGCTAATCGTCTCCTCGCCTATAAATAGAAGGTTTCACTAACACGTTTCCACACGCAAAAATACTCACAAAGTTCGAGGTAATAGCTTTATCTCTCTAAGCGATCTGTCTTCTATTCCCCCGAGCTCTTACTCTCACGCCGGAAGGAACACGCTAGGAACATCCCGGCCTGTCCTGTTTGCAGGTGACAGGTCGAAGATTAGTCCAGACAACGCCCCAATAGCCCGGACAACGGTTCGGATCGCACCTCTGAAAGGTTGGATTAGTCCAAGCGATCTATCTTCTGTTCCCCCGAGCTCTTACTCTCACGCCGGAGGGAACACGCTAGGAACATCCCGGCCTGTCATGTGTGCAGGTGACAGGTCGAAGATTAGTCCAGACAACGCCCCAATAGCCCGGACAACAGTTCGGATCACACCTCTGAAAGGTTGGATTTTCTGGCTCGGATCTCAGGCCGGACACTGTCTATCCAGCATGGATTAAAGACTCCAACAAGGATGAAGATCAACTCCAGATCAATTGCAGCTCTCTGTGCAAAGAATGACCAAACCATATTGTTGGCTGGTCTAATTTTTGACACCAACAAATATTATGCTAGTTTATTTTTCTTAACATATTGATATTGATATTGATGGTAACTAATAAATTTTTACTAATTTGTTTACCAACTATATTTCGTTTTTTTTTTATTTATTTTTTATTGTGGCCCCTTATGAGAATTTTTTGCATTGGCCCCTAGTCACAAGTACGCTTTAAATAATAAATTTTTTTACTTTAAAAAAAAATAATTACAGTAAGATTTGTTTGGGTCAATTTATACGTATCTTGACAAATTATTTTTCTAGACAATTTTAAAGATATATTTCTCCATATTGATTTAATATATTAATATTTAATTTGTGGAATGGTTCTCCATAGATTGAACTTGGAATAACATTTGATTTAATGATGCCTAGAAAGGAATTTGAATACATTACTTGGGATTTCATTTTTAACAACAAAAATTCAACGAAGAGTTGGTAACTTTAGCATGCATAATTATCACAAATATAAAGTACATTTATCGACCCTATGTAGGACTATAATTTTTGTTTTCATCAATTTTTTTTATATTTTATTCCAAGTTGACAATTGGAATAAACATCACAAATATATCAAATTAACGGTACGCTATCGAAATTAAATTCTTAAAAAGCTAAACCCACAAAAAATAACAATTTATAGGGGTGGAAAGTGTAATTTGTTCCATTCAATAGCAGGACGTTTTGGAGTCATCACTACACACTACATGTATCTAGAGTGATCGATGTCAAATGAAAGTCGTGTGTACAGACATTGGAGTTTTGATTTTGTGGAATAAATTTAGTAAGAATAAAATATATTTGGGTGTAAACGGTATTTTACACTCAAATGATTTGTAAATTACATTTTAGCCTTTATAGGTTTTTCCTAACCATGTAATCCCTGATTTCAAATTTCACTAGTCAATGCACTAAAAGAGATTGATGAAGGTAGAAATCCTCAATGTTATTGACAAGTATACATCACCATTTACATACAAGAATGTGAAGAAAAAAAACCTAGACAACTAGCAAGAAACTACCTAATATAGAAAAGGAAATACAATCAAAGAAACAATCAAATATAGAAAAGGAAACACAATCAAATTATAATGAATACACCTAATAAACTCAATCAAATATGATTTAATCAACTTTCCTAATACGCCCCCTCAAGATGCGGTCGAGGAGTAACACCTATCTTGGATCGAAAGCCTTCAAATTCAAACCTGGAGAGTGTTTTGGTGAGCAAGTCAGCGAGTTAATCCTTTCCATGAAAATGAGCAACACGAAGCTGGTCTTTTTGAACCAAAGACCTTACAAAATGATAGTCAATTTCCAAATGCTTCATGTGAGAGCGAAACACTGGGTTTGCTGCCAAAAATGTGGCTCCCAAATTGTCACAATAGACTACCAGTTTTTGAGACAACGAAACTGAAATCTCCCTAAGGAGATTTTGGACAAAAAGAAGTTCTGCTGTTGCAACGAAACTGAAATCTCCCTAAGGAGATTTTGGACAAAAAGAAGTTTTGTTGTTGCTGAAGCAACTGACCTGTATTCTACCTCAGTTGAAGAACGAGTCACACTCCTTTGCTTCTTTGAACTCCAAGAAACAAGATTTTGACCAAGATAAACAAGATAAGCACTTGTGGAAGATCTATCATCCTTGTTTCCAGGCCAGTCAGCATCGGAGAATGCATGAAGAACTAGAGGTAAACGACAATAAAGAAAGAGACCTTGGTCAATGGTGCCTTTTAGATAACAAACAAGATTCTTTACAATAGACCAATGTTTAATAGTTGGTCGATGAGAAAATTGAGCAAGCTTGTTTACGGAAAATGCGATGTCGGGTCTAGTTAAAGACAAATACTGCATAGTTCCAACAACAGTTTGATAAAGTTTCAGATTTTCGAAATAAGCACTATCCTCCAAACGCAAGTTGTGGCTGGTGGCAATGGGAATACTAACATCATTTGTTCCATCCATTTGAGTTTTGGTAATAATATCATCAATATACTTCTTTTGAGAAAGAAATAACCCAGGGTTTTGAACCACTTGGACACCAAGAAAGTAATTGAGGTTGCCAAGATCCTTAATCAAGAACTGTTGCCCAAACTTTTGAATAAACTTATCCACTACATCAGTACAGCTTCTTGTGACAATTAAATCATCTACATATACCATCAAGTAAAAAGTTATCTTAGAATGAAAGTAGATAAAAAGAAAATGATCAGAGTGTGAGGAAAAAAAATCCCAAAAAGATAAGACAATTCTTGAGTTCTAAATACCATGCCCGAATTGTTGTATGCTTAGCAATAAGCGAGAAAGTTTCAATATAGTCAATGCATGGCCTTCGAGTGAATCCCTGTGCAACCAGGCGAGCTTTGTATTTATTTAGCGAGCCATCTGAATTGTGTTTTACCAGAAAAATCCATTTGGATCCTACTAGTTCTTGAGTTGGATTGAGAGGAACTAAAAACATGTTGTATGCTTAGCAACAGGCGAGAAAGTTTCAATATAGTCAATACCTGGCCTTTGAATGAATCCCTATGCAACTAGAGGAGCTTTGTATTTATTTAGTGAGCCATCTGAATTGTGTTTTACC
The DNA here is from genome assembly GCA_016647705.1 of Eucommia ulmoides. Classification (NCBI taxonomy): domain Eukaryota; kingdom Viridiplantae; phylum Streptophyta; class Magnoliopsida; order Garryales; family Eucommiaceae; genus Eucommia; species Eucommia ulmoides. The sequence continues at coordinate 12,480,512 of CM028339.1, read as the reverse complement.
TGAAAAATCCATTTTGGATCCTACTAGTTCTTATGTTAGATTGGGAGGAACTAAAATCCAAGTTCCTTGCTTTTGCAATACTTGAAATTTTTCTGTCATAGCAGCCTGCCAATTTGAATCCTTTAATCTATGGTAAACAAACTTAGGGTCCATTGGTTCACGTTGGGAGACTTATTGTTTGTTGGAAGTGAGATTGGCTTCGGGTGAAGTGGGGGGAAGGGGGGTGTGAAAGTGGCTGTGAGGTCTTGGGCGGTAGTGGCTAGACAGAGACGTTGATTGGGCTTGCGAATGTTGTTCTTGGCTTGAGTGGTCATTGGGTGAATGATTTGGGGTGTATTCCTGTCATGATTAAAAGTATCTGTACACGAATGAGAAAATGAATTTGTTGGAAAAAGAGATAGAATACTCATACCTAAACTTTGTTCTGTAGGTCGCGGAGCTTCACTTGATGAAGAAAAATCGCTTGAGGTTACTTCTGCAGCGGGTAGATCATGAGTTGGAGTGTTACTTGTGGCCAAAAAAAGAATAGAAGGTAGAGATGACAACTGGTTGGCATTAGACTCTAAGGTAGGACTGGCGGCTTGAATGGGTATAATAAAGTATGGAAGCCAAGTGCTAATTGTGTCTTCATTAATCCGTTTTGCAATAGGTTGCAACTTGGTAAATGGAAATTCATGTTCAACAAAATCCACATGCTTAGAAAGGTAGAGTTTAGAGGTAGCTAGATTATAACATATATGGGCACTTTGATTAAGGGAGTACCCTAGAAAAATACATGCAGTTGACCTTGGTTCCAATTTATTCTTAGCATATAGACGTAGCCACGGGTAGCATAAACAACCAAAAACACAAAACTTTGTGTAATTTGGTTACATTTCAAAAATACGAAGATAAGGTGATTCATTATTCAAGAGAGGAGTTGGCATTCTATTGATCAAATATGTGGTTGTTTGAAAGGCATATGACCAAAAGGATAATGGTAGGTTAGCAATATGAAGAAGTGTAAGACCTGTCTCAACAATGTGTTTATGGTGTCTTTCAGCAGTACCATTATGTTCTGGTGTACCTGGAGGGGTTCAGAAGTGAAATATCCCATTACTAGCAAAATAATCTTTAAGGTGAATAAATTCACCACCATTGTTATAATAAAGGAGACAATAGATTTCTTAAAGAAATTTGTAAAATGATCCACAAATATATAACCAAATATATTTTGTAAAATGATCCACAAAAATTAGATAGTACTGAAATCCATCAATATAAGGAATAGGGGAAGGATCTTACACATCATAGTAAACAAATTCCAAATAACACGTTGATTTTATTAAGGAAGTTACAAAAGGAGTTTTGTACATTTTATTGCACTTACAGGAATTGCAGTAAAATTTCGACGTAAGGGAAGAAACAGGAATATCAATTAAAGTAAAAATACGACGTAGGATAGAGGAAGAAGGATGACCAAGACAACAATACCATTAAGATATGTTGGATAGTTGGGGAGAGTTGACTGAAGGAGAGGCTAACAGCTTGGACAAGTTCTTCAACGGCCACTCATCGACTCCACCTTTAGGATTCCCCGCTACCAGATGCTTTTTCATGCAATAATCCTTCACAACAAATAAAAAAAAATGAGAATTTAACAGAAACATTATTTGATAAGCAAAGCTGATAAATGGAAATAAGGTTCTTTGTTATTGTAGGAACACAAAGGACATTATTTAGATGTAAAAGGTCTAAAAAGATAAGGTAAAGAGGTGAAGCCAATGTGTGCCACTTCTAAATTTTTATCAGCACCTAACATGACATCATCACCACTATCATATTTAGAATGAAGGAAGAGATTTTGAAGATCGACCGTCACATGATGAGATACACCAGAGTCGACCAACCAATTGGAGTTAGATGTGGTACCCAACTGGACAAAATTGGCACGTGACTAGTTAGTCTTTTGGCCGGCATTGGGGGATCCATAGGTGGCCGAGTTGGATTGTTTAACCCACGGAAAAAGTTTTCAGCATTGTTTCACAATGTGACCCGATTTGTCACAATATTGATACACTATGCTAGACCTTTGCTTTGTGTTCTTTTCTTTTCTCATTTGATGATGGCACTGATTGGAGAATACGTGACTTTGAGAGGATGATTGCATTGTGCTCCAGTTATTATTTCGATTTCCAGAACCATTATGGCGAGCAGTAAAATTTCCTATTATAGGAGAGACGACCGAGAATGTATCACGAGTAATAAAGGTCTCGTGATTGCACAATTTCTCATGAATCTCATCAAACGTAACCGGGAAGTCTCGAATTCGAATAGCTGCTGAGATTTCTTTGTATTCTGGAGAAAGGTCTTAAAGAACATGGAGAGTGACATCATCCATCGTTAGATTTGCACTAGACACATTCAGGGTTGTAACAAGTTATTTGATGTGTTAGAGATACACTGACATAGGTTGAGATTCTTTGGTTACTCGTGCCAAAGAGTCCTTAAGAGTTATAAGACGTGCACGAGATGGTCATGCATATAAATTATGGAGAGTAGTCCATACGTCAAAGGATGTTGCTATAGACATCACATATGGTGCAGCTTCATTCGTCAAGGAAGCGACAAGAGCGTTTCAAAGAAATTGATCTTGACGATTCCATAAAAGAGAACTAACTTGTAGATCTGTTGGTGGAGAGGTGACATAAGATGTAAAACCATAGCCGATAAGAATTTAGTGCCACTGAGAATACCATAGTTGGTAGTTTGATTAATATAACTTTAGAGGGGCTTGTGCTATGGTATTAATAGAGAGAAATTGGCTTTAATGAGTTGGGGTGACTGGAGAAACCATATTTATGGTTGAGGGAATCGAATGGGCTGGTGGTTGAAATAGAAGGAAAATGCAGAATTTGTGAGATAGTGGAAAGTGTTGGATATTTAGGCAGTGATAGAAGCATGGAAGATATGGCATGTCGTGGAAGCGAAATGGAGAGGGGTAAATGAATAAGCATATGTTGTTGTACGGTGGCGGGGTGTTGGTTGTTTTGTGGCGACGGAAAGGTGGACGACTATGGTGGTTCCGTCTGGTTGTCTATGGGTTATGATTCTTCTATTCCAGCAGCGAGTAAATAACAAAAAAAAAAAAAAATCAGAGGTGCCAATTTTCTTGGGGCTCTGATGCCATAAAGGAAATTGATGAAGATAGAAATCCTCAATGTTATTGACAAGTTGTACGCGCTCGGATTTAACTACTTTGTTTCCTCCTCGCGGTAATTGGACTACTCGCAAGTGTACGAGGTCTAGTTTTAATATAATGGATCTTTTAGGATCGGATATCGTTCTACTGGGAATGACCGGTAATTCAAGTGGGTATTGCGATTTCAATAGTTTCATATTATCTCGACTAATCAAATTTTGTTTGTTTTCTAATTACTATACTAAGATAAATGACAACTATAAAGTTAGTTTTAATTACACTAATTACTTAGGTTTAAATCTTTTTCATATAATGCATAACCGATTTCATTTAGTTAGCTATAACGATTTCTATCTAATCCGACAACCTCTGTATCAATAACTCCTCCGCTACCTTTCCCGAGTGTAAAACGAGGGATTACATGACTTTGGGTCAACGAAGAAGTCCCCTTCAACGCCTTAACAACCCTAGGTCGCGTGAGTTTTGAGTCAACGTCATGGGTTGCATACGTTCTAACGCCCTCCCGGGTCATTAGAACGTCATGTTGTATTTACCCTAGTCTGAATCCGGGGTTACATTTCCTGAGTGTTAAACCCCGTATTCTCGGTTTATCAATACAAGCATAATAACAAGAATAACGATAACACAATCGGATTTAGACAAACTACTCGTTAAAGTAACATAAATTTACTCAACTAAACCGTTACATGATTTCGACTACACCTAAGTAACATTTAACTACTACTACAAGATCTTAGCCATATACCATACAAAATAAGAGGGATTCAACATTCTTAGATATGAAAAAGTGATTACAAAGAATAAAACAAGAGAGAAACGATCAAATCTGGAAGTGAAACGGTTCACTGTCACTAATGATCGGTCCGCAAATTATCCTTCTTTATCCGGATGATGAACCTCCTTCTTGGTCTTCCAAATATAGCTTAAGAGCTCTTTTCTAGGGTTAGGGTTCTTCAACAACCAGTTTCAGACGTGGCCAAGGGGTATTTATAGGCTTAGGGGTTCAAAAATATCTAAACAGATTTTTTGATCTGTTCTGTGATTTCCACCTAAGCGGTGGAAATTCCGCTTAGGCGGAGTTTAAGTCGGTTAGAATTCTGCCTAAGCGGTAGAATCTTCGCTTAGGCGGAGGACTAACTTCTTGGCTCCTTATTTGTTTGACAGAATTCTGCCTAGGCGGTAGCTACTTCGCCTAGGCGGATTTACAACAGTGCAGCTCTATCCAGCAGTTCAGTACTTCCAGCGTTCTGGTGGATTTCCGCCTAGGCAGTGGAAACTTCGCCTAGGCGGATTCAATACTTCAGCCCTTGCAACCTTCTTATGGATTTCCGCCTAGGCGGTGGAAACTTCCCCTAGGCGGATTTCAAATCTTCAACATTGCAACTTTCTGATGAATGTTCGCCTAGGCGGTGGAAACTTCGCCTAGGCGGATATGCTCTGTTATTTGAAGCCTCCTCTTTTTTTTTTCTATCTTTTTGGCTACCCCTTTCGCACCATTTTGCTCAGTTTGCCAATTGTTTACGTCACTGCTCCTGACTAATAAAAACAACTAAAACGGTATTCAAACTTCAATAAAATACTCGAAAACTGGCAAATTCGGTTTAGAATTAGATAGGTATTTTACCCCTATCACAAGTATACATCACTATTTATATACAAGAATGTAAAGAAAAGCCTAGACAACTAGCAAGAAACTACGAAATATAGAAAATGAAATACAATCAAAGAAACTACCAAATATAGAAAAGGAAACACAATCAAATCATAATGAATACACCTAATAAACTCAATCAAATATGATTGGTCAACTTTTCTAATATGTGCGGGCTTAGAAAAAATTATATAATTTTTTTTTTATATTAAAACATGAAATACATAGGTATTATTTGTTAATTTGGTAGCATTATCTAGGAGTGGCTTCATCAATTTCATTGAATAATTGCGTTTTATAAATACAAAAAATAAATATACTATTAAAAAGTACATAAATAATTATAAAAGTGAAATAATATTTCTACAAATTAACTTTTACTAATATACTTTAAAATAATGAACAAGTAACTATAAATTAAGATTAATTTTATCAATTTTTGCATGCCTAATAAATCCTAATTTAATTAATTTATATCGTATCTAATTTTTTTTTGTTGAAAATATTTTTTTCAATCCCAATTATATTTTAAGTAATTTAAAATGTGCACCAAGAAAATTAATCATATATTTGTGCATTAATTAAAAAAATTAAATAAAAATAAAACAAAAAAGAAAGAGGAAGAAATTGAGTAGTGCACCTATTATTTGATATATATAAAAAATAAAAATAAAATAAATATATAAGAATTTATTAAAATGCTTGAAAGAGACATTCTCCAATGTAATTAATTTATATTATATCTTTTTTTTTTTTTGTTGGAAATATTATTTTAATCACAATTATTTTTTAATTAATTTAAAATATGCACCAAGAAAATTAATCATATATTTGTGCTTTAATTAAAAAGTAAATATAACTAACAAAAAAAAAAAAAATTGAGTATGACACTCATTTTTTGATATATATTAAAAAATAAATAAAAAGTAAAAATATAGCAACTCACCAAATTAAACCCAATTCTTCAACCTCATTAAAACATTTACCTCATTCCACTTTTAAGTATTAATATTAGATATTAGATTATATATTCACATAACCCTTGTCATATTTGGTAATAATATTTTATCCTCTTCTGGTTTGATTCTTTTGCACTTTGGACACCTATAATATTTTTGTTATTTTTTTATTTTTTTTTTTATAGTTCATACTTAAGTGCAACGGTTAAATAATTAATAAAATTTCTTGAAATGATAAACTTATCTTACTAGATCTGATCGGACACAAAAAAAACAACAAACAAATATTATTCGAGTTGACCCGATTTGGAATACAAACTGTCAAGTAATATTAAATTATTTATTAATTTTGATTTTTTGAGGTTTGCCCGTTAAATTTAGTGGAAAATATAATCGTTATACTTTAGTCCAAACTATACGAGAATAACTGTTTGCAAAAGTACTATAGGAATATAAAACACAATTTAGTCAAACTAGAGGAGGGTCAAGTGCCATTTTTCCTTCATAACTAGGGTGGGTCACGTGCCTATCATAAAATACTGTATTAATTTGATTTTTTTTAATTCCGTATGAAATATTATATAAATACATCAAATGCATAAAAAAATAACAATAAATATAAATTTCATTATTATTATTATTATTTTAATATTTTGAATTTGCGATCGCTAATTTTTTAATATTAGATTTTTTATTTTTAGGTATTTTATTTTCATTTTGTTATTTTTTTATGTTTTGTTTCCATTATTCAATATATTTCTTTGTTATTTATTTTCTTAGTTTTTTTAATTGTTTTGTTTTTGGTTTATATTATAGATTATAGATGAATAGGAAATGAAAATTTGAAATATGAAGTAGTAAAATGTAATTACAATTAAATATTAAGGGTAAAATCTATTTTGAATATGTAATTTGCAAGAGGATTGCTCATTTCCAAATGCCAACAATACTCAAATTTTGAGAGCAAAAATAAAAAAATTATTATTTAAAAATTGATGTCCTTAATTATAATGTCAATTTAAGTTTCTTTCTTTCAATTTGAAAATTAATAGCATACTATAATGTAAATTACAAGCACAAGAAGTATAGTTATTTTGTTAGAGTTAAGACTACTAACAGATAAGATCAGTCAATTCTATAAAAATATATATTTTAGACTAATATAAAAATAGTAAAAAGTTAAAAGTAATATATATTTTAGAGTAATATGCAAATTTTAAAAGTTAAAGAAATAAATATAAATATATTTAAACTTCTAAGGATGTATGTGTAATTTACTTCTCACGCTCTCTTTTGTATTAACTATAGGTATAAAATCTTTGATTACCAAAGGGTCTAGTAAACAGGGGCATGGTTTTGCAATTGGTATTTTCCAAAAGGGTTAATTACACTTTACTCCCTTATAGTTTGGCCAATTTGCACTTATCCTCCTGTAGTTTAAAAATCACCACTTATCCCCCTTATGGTTAGATTTTCAAACCACTTACCCCCTGATGTAGGGGGGTAAGTGCAACAAATATCTCACCACAGGGGGTAAGTGACTATTTTCAAACTATAGGGAGTAAAGTGAAAATTGGTCAAACTACAAGGGAGTAAAATGTAATTAACCCTTTTTAAAATTATAGTTTTATTATTAGTTAAATTATTTGAGTTAGTGGATCTTGTGGAGGTTTTGCAATTGGTATTGAAGCACGGTTGGTGGACTTTCTTGCAGTGGACTATGTGGTCTCTTTGCCCTAGCCATTTGGTCTTTTTCTTACGAGACTAACTAAACTAACATTAGTAATGAGAAAAAGACTTTACTTCAATACACTATAAATTTTGAGTATATGTATAATGAGTTTGAAAATAGAAATACTACATACAGTCTTAGTCCAATGAAATAGCATTTATTGCACGAATAAAAATAAAATTTGCACTGACAGAGAATGTGAAAAAAATGAGTATATAGATTTGTATTAGTAAAGAATGAGCAAAGAATGTGTGAAAATAAGAGAGAAAATGAGTGTAGTAATTTAAGGGGAAAAACTAAAATTTCAAAATTGTAATTTGGAGGTTAAGTTGAAATGTAAAATTTTAATTTTGGCACTTTATAGTTTGAAATCAAAAATTAGAATTGGGTAGATTTTAATTTCAATTTTGGTGTTTTAGTTTGAAACCAAAAATTGAAATTTGGAGGTTAAATTAAAATTTCAAATTTCAATTTCAGTGCTTTAGTTTGAAACCAAAATTTGAAATTTGACTGTTAAATTGAAATTTAAAATTTTAATTTTGATGCTTTAGTTTAAAACAAGAAATTAACATTTGGCAGTTAAATTAAAATCTAAAATTTCAAATTTGGTGCTTTAGCTTGAACCAAAAAATTTAAATTTGGTTGTTATTTTAAAATTTTCATTCAAGTTATTTTTAATTTTAATACAAAAGTATATCTAAAAAATGTTGCACTATTTTTTCCACAACTATTGAAGTAGCCACCCAAATTAAGGTGTGTTATACTACTATTGGTGTAGCATATTAGGCAAATGACACACCAAAAACTGGCCAAGCTGTTTTTTATGCCCTTATATGAAAAAATCGCTACTATTTTTAAAATTAGTCATTTATGACGACAATTATAATTTTTTTAAATACAATCTATTACAAAAAAAATGGCACTTTGTTCTCCTATAGTTTACATGAATCGTATTTTATCTCATGTTATTTTCGTAGCACATAGCTCATGTGATATTAATCAAAGTGCAACACTTTTATTTTCATTAAAATTAATGGTCAAAATTTACAAAGTAAAAATTACGAAGCTCCTTAATATTAATATTAATTAACATTTATATCCTTCAAATTGAATAAGTAATGCAATTAATTTCCTAGGGTTGATTTAAACATTATATTAGAATAATGAGAGACAAAAAATTGAGAGAGAATATGAAACAGTTGTATGGATGTGTGAAAAGGTACAATTCACATAGATGTACAAAATGTGTATATTGACAGTGATTAGGGGCCAGGTTACCCAAGTGAGCCTAGGGTTTAGCCTAGTGGGAATGGGACAATGGCTATATACATGTATTAACATCCCCCTCAAATTCAAGTTGATACAGCAGACGTGAACTTGAATTTAGAAAACAAAATGTTAAAGTGTCTAGGTGGATATGTCTTGGTGAAAATATATAATGTCTGTTGGTGTCTAAAAATGGTTAACATTTCGAGTTGGTCCGGTTAGAGTCCCCGATGATTTTTCTCGCAGAGGTGAAGGTAATGTGTACTGAGTACTAGGATTGAAGATAGGTCTCATTTTGTCGCTTCGTGGTCCAGAGTCACTTCTGTACAATCCGAGCTAAGGTTCCGAGCTTATACCTACACAAAGACCCGACAGGATTGTGCCTGTTGAAGTCCCTATGGCGTAAGAGTAAGAGTTCGAGAGAAAATGCTATAGTATGCTTCAATTAGATAAATGAGCATTACCTAGGGCATTGATTGCCTAGGTGTTTATAAGCAAGGAGCATTACGGCATGTTTGGTTGGATGGAATGGAATGAAGGTGGAATGGAATGGAAGAAGTAATGGAATGGGAGAAGGAATAGAATGGAATTATGAATGAATCACTATTCCATTCTCTTGTTTGGTTGGTATGGAATGAAAGAAAGAATGGAATAGTGAAATATAGTAAAATTTCCATTTTGCCCTTATAAAATTATTATTCCATTCTCTTCTTGGTTGGTTATAATAAAATTTTATTATATTTCACTATTCTATTCCTTTCCTCATTTTATTATATTTCACTATTTAACTCAATTTTAAGATTTTGTTCTCTAATTTCTATTTTTGTTCTCAATTTTTAGTTTCTATTCTTTAATTTCTGTTTTTGTTTTCAATTTTCAGTTTCCTTTTTCAATTTTCTGTTCTCTAATTTTCTATTTTTTGTTCTCAATTTTCAGTTTATGTTCTCTATTTTTTGTTTTTGTTCTCAATTTTTTGTTTTTATTCTCAATTTTCTATTATCTAATTTTATATTTTTGTTCTCAATTTTCTGTTTTTGTTCTCAATTTTCTATTTCTATTATCTAATTTTATGTTTTTGTTCTCAATTTTCAATTTTCGTTATCAATTTTCTGTTCTCTAATTTTATATTTTTGTTCTCAATTTTCTGTTTATGTTCTAAATTTTCAGTTTATGTTCTCAATTTTCTGTTTCTGTTCTCAATTTTCTGTTCTCTAATTTTATGTTTTTGTTCTCAATTTTTAGTTTATGTTCCCAATTTTCTGTTCTCAATTTTCGGTTTATATTCTCAATTTTCTGTTTCTATTCTCAATTTTTTGTTTCTATTCTCAATTTTCTAGTGTTCTCAATTTTTTGTTCTCAATTTTTTATTTCTATTCCCAACTTTCTATTCTCTAATTTCAATTTGTGTTCTCTAATTTATGTTTTTGTTCTCAATTTTTAAGGGCTTAATTATAAGGGTTATCATATAATTTAAGATATTGATTCCATTGGGTTGGAATCCCATTCCACCCCATCTCAAATGGAATCCCATTCCATCCAATTTCATTCCAATGGAATCACAAAAATAATTCCATTGAAGAACCAAACAACGGAATAGGAATCGAGGGCGGAATGCGATTCCATTCCGCTCTCGATTCCATCCAACCAAACATGCCATTAGCGCCGTAGGATTAGGGGTATGAGCTCTGTTAATTACTGTAAATTGATGCATAGTCAATGAGTAGGCGCATAAGGAGATTAAACTTCTAGGTTTGGCCTTTCCTAACATGACTAAGGAGAGCGGACTTGGTCTATGATGATGATGATGGTGCTGAGATGAGTCATTTTACCCCCCAGTATCAACCCCGGAGTAGAGATCTTCATTCGGAGGTCAAACGAGCGCTGAGAGGGGCCTATCAAATGGAGAATCCAAGTAGGGAGTGCTTGGAGAATGGAGTTTGGACCTCCGAGCTTGGATTTGGCCTCCCAAGGTCTTCAAGGACACTGAATCGAGCAGGGACAACTTGGAAGACCCTGCTCGAACTTTGGGCGACGTGATTCCCTTTTAGCAATTATCGAGTAGAGGTTGTTTGGAAAATTGAGATAGGTTGAAGGCATCAAGGGTCTAATCCCTTTGACAATTACTGAGCAGATGATGCTCATAGAACAGTGCTCGGATGAAGGCCCCAAGGGTCTACCCATTTTGGAAATTACTGAGCAGATTCAGAGAACGGAGATCAATTGATTTGCTATACTTCTCTGATGGGGCTCTTTTTCAAGATGACAACTCTTCAACGTGTGACTTTTTAAGTGGGTGGACATGTTCGACCAAAATACCCCATATCACTATCTAATCGATAGGATTGACAGAGTGGATGTGCCTTGGGAAAAAAAAAAAAAAAAATCAAAAATCATTTCTCCCTAGAGATTAAAAAAAAAAAAAAAAAAATTCCCCAAATATTGTTTTTCGTTTTTCTGAAAATCGCTAAAGAAAAGAATACAAAGTTTTTCAAAAAGATCATTTGTTTTTAAAAATAAATCAATAGATAAATAAAATCAAGAACATATTTCTAAGGAACTACTCTTTTTTAAGTCAAATTATTATTATTATTATTATTTTTTTTTTTTTTTTTAAGATTCTAAATCATGTTTCCAAATTCAAAGAACTCATGTTCCAACCATCGTGTTATCAAAAATTTGAAAAAAAATGAAGAATTATCTCCAAGAAAACTATTGTATTTTCTAAAAAAAAAAAAAAATCATCCAACCAAAACTCATGGTTTTCCTTTTAGAAATTTAAAGATACGTTTCTTCTAAAGATGTTGAATAAAATTATTTTTTAGCTTTTAGTTTAAGAACCCTCATTTCCAAGCAAATCGCGCAAGCTCTTACCGTTTTCTTTTAAGATATCAATTGAAAACATAATGTTTTCTCAACAAACTGTGATTCCAAGCAATTGCATTTTCTTCCAATATATCGTTTTTCCAATTTTTTTGGGCCAAATTATACCAACGTAATCTAACCTTCAAAGTCACCATATTAAAACCCATGGAGTCAAACTTTTCGATTTCAAATATAATGGAGAGGAGCCTACAAGAGAAAAAATTTACCTTTTCTTTTTGACTAAAAAAAATAAACTTCTTACACCCTAATATGAAAATTATAAGAATTTTGTAAGGACAAAATTAACTTATCTGGACTTAGTTTAATTCAAAATTTCTAAACAAAGGTACCGTCTTCATATGAGTTTCTTGAGATATCTAAAATCTTTCCGGGAGCACAATTAATCCCTGAATTTCTGAATCTTCTAGTTAGGCCATTTTATTTTTTGGAGTCAAATTTTGGGACATTCCAAAAATAAATAAATAAATAAATATTTTCAAAAAAATTATGGTGATCTAGCACACTAGCTAGTTCAACTCAACGCTTGATGGTGATTCTTTTTACTTAAAATTCAGCCCATTCTTTTTTTTTTTAAACCCAACGCATACAATGTCCAATAAATAAGATTTCAAAAATCTTTCAAAAAACACACATGTAATATAATGAGATTTTTCGGTGGCGTCAACAACTATTGTTCACAAACTATTCATTTGTTTACTTACATCATTAGAAAATTAAAATATTTTGTCATGTATTTTTGTTTCGTTTCTTTTCTTGCCTTAATTATTGTATTCTTATTACCCCTTCAATTTCAACGTATTAAAAAAAAAAAAAAAAAAAATATTCTATTAATTAAATTTAAATCTATATATTTAAACAAATTATTACATCAAACATAAAACAATTGATCTATTATTTTTCAATTCACATAAAATAATTAATTAATATTTTTTGATAATATGTTTTTCATATATCTTATCTCTTCTTTTAATTAAATTTTAATTTATATGTTCAAAAATACTATAATAAATATAAAATAATTAATTTATTATTTTTTAATCCAAATGAAATAAATAAATAATATTTTTTTAATCCAAATGTAATAATTAAATAATAAATTTTACAATAATCTTTTTACATAACTTATGGGAGTTACCCTACTTTTTCAAGAATGAGAAGATAAACGGGGGTGGCAGCTTCACTCGGCTATATACATAATATATAAGCAAAAAATAAACCAAATCAACTAGTAACTATAATTTGAGAAAGCAAATCGTATATAATAAACACTCATTTTAATTGAACTACTCCACACTAGAATTTTACACACACAAAATTACACTCACATTATATATTTTTTGTACAGATGTAGATCTCATATAAATACATCCCTTTTATTCTCTATTTCATTACAACAGTGGGTACAAAGCCTAATTACCAAAAGGCGTTTGGCTGTAGCAGTCCTGATTGTTGTCTTGCGGGATCCCAAGGATATCGCAGTAGCTCCTATAAAACCCGATTCGATCCCGAACATCCTTGTTCCTACCCTTCCCGCATTCCACCCCACCGTTGATGATGTTGATCACGGTTCCGTAACCCAGGACGCGACCTGCGGAATAGTCCTCCGAGGATGGCGTCCATGACCTGGTCATGACAGCATGGCACGATGGTTTCGGCGACTGTGGAGTCATCCAGAACCAGAGTGCGGTCTTGAAGGAGATAACTGGGTCGGTTGCGACTAAGTCTGGTTTGCTCAGAATGTTCACCCCGATTGCTCTCCCCGCTGGACCATAGTTGAAGTTGCTGCAAGTCATTTTACATCATATTAAAAATAAATTAAAATATAATTAAAAATTAAAAAATATTTTTTTTTTTTAAAATAACAAAAAAAATTGAGAGAAAAATAAAGAAAAAAAAAACATATAATAAAAACCCTTTCAACAAAATTTCCAAAAGTATATATAAAACGATAGTGTAATTATTTGTAATATAACAATTAATAACAACCTCTTCATATTCTTATTTTTACTTTCTATTCTAATTAAATTATAAAATGATTCAATAAATAAAAGAGTCATTATATACTATATTTTGTTTAACCCAAGTCTTGTAATCTACATTACAACCGGTTATTTAGTGTGCTTCTTTAATGGGAAATCTCCTGTTCAAAATCTCCTCCCAAACTGTTCATTAAAAAAAAAAAAAGGGGGAGAAGTACTATAGTTTGTTTGATAATTTATTTATTTATTTATTTTTTCTTTTATTAATGTTTTACATATGTTAAAAATGATAACAATATTGGAAATTACAAAAGAAGAAAAATAAATAATAAATAATACTTACTAAGAGAGTTGGATGGGACCTCGACCATAGTACTTTTTACCAGGAGCACATGGCCATTGCCGGTTTGCAACACAGTAATCTGGAGGGTTTCCTTTTTCCTGCTTGAAGCAGTATCCCCATGCATATGGTCCATCCGGTGCTGCAGCCCACCCGCCTATATCAACCCTACCCATCAATCACATAAATTTCATTTTTAAAATGAGAAAAGTGTGTAACTAGCGGCGGCGACGGCTTACCTGTAGTTTCGTGTGAAGTTTGGGCCAAAAAGGCGGCTATCTCACGCTTACGAGTGACAAGGTCGCCGGTGGTGCCGAACCCTCGGAAGGACCTGGTGGCGGAAATGAAAGCTTCGTAGGTGTAGAAGCCTCTCGCCGGGCAGTTGCCGTCGTTACGGTGCTTAAGCATCTGGTCGAAGAGGGACCTACTCACAATGGAACCAACATCTTGAGACTGGGCGACTTCTCCTAGTGTGGAGAATATCACCAAAATCAACACTAACCAACCCCTCATTTTGATCTCCCTCTACCTAGCTGATTTTGATTGTATGGAGTACTAGACTCTTTCATTGTGGAGATGCAAAATGAGGTATATATAGTGCGGGGGGAGTGGGGGGAGTGGGAGCTGGGGGAATAGACTTTTCTACCCCAATAATATTCCATTACGGACAATTATCAATTAATACCATTTGTTTTTGTTTGTGATTAAACTAGTTAATCTCGTTTACTTGATTTTTTAAACTGTTTAATCTTAATTTTTAATTATTTAATTTCAATTTTAAAAAAGTCAAAAAATTTATAACCAAAATACCCTCAAAAGATTTGTGGAATTTAATATTTTTTTTATTAAACGTTGTTAAAAAATAGATTTAAAAAATAATATATCTTTAGTCACTCAGTATTATTTGATAATATATTTTTAAGATATTTATTTATTATAAGTTACAGAAGTAGCTTTGTTAACTTTGTATTTAAAAAGTATTTCTAGAATTTATAAAAGTTCAAATATAATTTTCAAATATTTTTTAAATAAAAATATTTATTTCACTTCCTAGTTTTTTTTCTTTCAAATAACTCTTTTAATATAAAAAATACTTCAAAAATTTACCAAAAGGATGCGGTAATAATTCATTTTTGAACCTTAAACTTTTAACCCAATTATTCATGACGGGTCACAAACATGGGCGGATCCAATATATCATATCAACGGGGTGGGCACTTACCCCCTGATGTTTTAAAAATTATGTAGATTATTCATATCATTTTATTACAATTCATCAATAGCATAGAGTTCAATAATAAAAAAAAAAAAAATTCAAAAATTAATTTTAGGCCCTAACCCCAAGTCTAACAAGTTTGCTGAAGGGTAAAAATATCTCAGCCAAAAAAATTAAAGGAAAATGAGCTGAGCTTATTAAGTGCTGAAAAATTAAGTTAAGTCCTAATGACTGATAAATTTAAGCCCATTAAATTAAAATTTAAGTGGTACTTAATTATTTAAGTATTAATGATTATATTTTTTTTAAAAAATCCCTCTCATTCTTGGAAGAAAAAGACCAAAAGTCTAGGCAAAGCGACCACGTGGTCTAAGTCATCCACTACAAGAAATTGCACCAACCATGCTCGAATACCAATTGCAAAACTTCAACAACATCCACTTCAAATAATTTAATTAGTAATAAAATTATATATTTAAAAAATATCTTAAATTTTATTCCAAGTTATTATATTTATTTCCACGGTTGCATGATTACAACAATGGGTGGAAGTTTATGTCGACGAGGGAAGGCCAGCCCCAACTTTTTTCCATTTTTTTCCCAAAAGGAATTACACAATGAGCCCTGCAAATATAAGTTAGAAAATCAAAGCTCCTTGCCCATCATCTCTCATGCTAATATCTTAAAGTGATAGTTTTTGTAAGATACTAAAAATTACACTTGTTGATTATAAGATTTTGATGGATAATTAAAAATTGATATTTTTTGTGAAACTAACGGTTTGATTAAGTATTTCAGTTTATTAGTTCCAAACGATGAAGATATAATGACAAAGATATTGAAGGATTAAGAGGCTGAAAATTTTGAAGAACCAAGGGAAAACAACTCAGGTTAAATTTTAATTCTTAACATCCTAATTAGGATCACACATGACACAAAAAGATTTTTAAATGATTTTTATAAATGTGTGTTTTTAATAGGATCATAATTAGTTAAATTATTTGCTCATATGTATAATTGAAAAAGAAATACTAATAATTGATTAAAATTGAATTTAAGTATTTAGTGGAGCTAACAGAGAAGAGAAATCGGTTAAAGGGGCGAAAACGTCAATAAAAATGGATTAAAAACGAATTGAGAGAAGTGTTCCAGTATTTATAAGTCGACAGGTAAGTCGACCGGAGTATAGAATGAAAAGTCTCTGTATCTATCGGTCGACAGGTAGGTTGACCTGTGCTTAAATATAAACTCTCTGTATTTATAAGTAGACAGAGCGATCGACTTGTGATAAGAAATAGAACTCTTTGAATCTCTAAGTCGATAGATAGGTCGACCACTAGGCACATAATTTTTTTCTTGGCTACATCTTGAATCGATCGGTCGACAAGTGATCTTGGTCGATCGACTTATGAGACTGTTTCCGGATATTACGGAAATCCGGATTCTATTCTAAAAGTAGCCGTTACTAGCTATTTTTTTGTTAGGATTTACGAGATATATTAGGGATTTAATATTATTTGAGATATGCAGCACATATTATGATATCCCAATAAATTTGGTTAATTAAATTTGAATATTTTTTAATTTGGTACATGTAATACTTTCTATTCTATTTAATTGTGATTGAGAAATATTTGGAGGATTTAATTGAGAAGTTTAAAAGATATAATTAAGTGATTTGAACCAGGATGAAATCCTAATGATATAAAGGGTCTATAAGAGCAATTAAGTATTATAACAAGTGGGAATTAGCCGTTAGAGAACTCATTTTATTCTTATTTATATAGACATGCGTTTTTCATATTAGAGAGAGAGATTAAGAGTAATATATTAAGCTTTTTTAAGAGAAATCATATTGAGAATTGTAAGAGCTTTTCTAAGAGTTATTCTTGAGAATTATTTACTGTGAATCATTGCTGCTATAAGGGGTCTATAAGAGCAATTAAGTGTCATAACAAGTGGGAACTAGCCGTTAGAAAATTCATTTTATTCTCATTTATATAGACATGCATTTTTCATATCAGAGAGAGAGAGATTAAGAGTAATATACTAAGCTTTTCTAAGAGAAATCATATTGAGAATTGTGAGAGCTTTTCTAAGAGTTATTCTTGAGAATTATTTACTGTGAATCATTGCTACTACCGAATCTGAAGTGACATTGGTATAATTATTCTTTCGGTGGATTCCGGGTGAGATATTTCCAAATTACTTTCTATTTAGTATTGTTTGGTTATATTTGGAATTTGATCTTTAGAAATTATTTTTTGATTTTTTATTGAAAAATATTTTTGAAACAATTTCTTGAATCAATCTGATTACGTGCTACCCATTTTTGTTTAAAATCAGATTTTGAATATCTCACTTTTCTATCATTAATATTAATTGAATTCTAATTTATCTGGGATAGTAGAAGCTCCGAGTGAGAGAAATCACTTGTCAATTTTTAATTGGTAAGTTGAGTGACGGATTAAATACTGTTGGGAGTATTTAATCTAAGGGTAGCTGGGTTTCAGTCCCTTCCTGTAAAGAGAATGATGTAGTAATTTTTCTTTGATTGAATTGATTTGTGAGCAATTTTGTAACGGTTCAATCTTTACCGGGTAAAAGGATATTTGGAGTTTTTGTGACATTTTGATTTTTTAGCCTAAGGTACAAAAAGAATTAGGTTATTCTTGAGCCTGTAAAAAGTAGAGGTTATTTTTTAGCTTGGAAAAAAGAAAAGGTTATTCCTGAGCTTGAGAAAATGAATTTGTAAAAGTTGATTATGAGCCTGTGAAAATAATCATTGCATAAATGTTTGGTTTCTACGTGTTTAAATGAATCTTAGTGATTAGTGGGTGCGAATCTCCGTGGGGCTCAGAGGACTGGATTAGCCAAGAGTAGCTTGGTGAATCAGGATATACCGGTGTGTATTGCATTATTTATTTTCTTTATTTTATTTTGTGTTGTTTGGGTGTGCACCTAGAACTTATTACACTTATTCGCTGCTATAAAGATAATAATTGATTTTAGGATAAAATTAATTGTTTAATTTTTGAAGTGTTATTATTCTGATAATTTTTAGTACTACCCAATTTACCGCCCTCTTGAGTAGCTCACTTGGTTAACAACACTAAATTAATAAAACTCTAAAATCAAATACCTATTTTATTTTAGGTCTCATCTTTTAGAGTTTATATAGACTAATATTTTAATTAGAATTGAGCTGCCAATCGCTGCTCCACCACCACCGTCACTAACTATAAGACCCCGCCCATCAGCTTCCGATCGCCGATCGCCAAACCCCTATTTGTCGGATATTTTTAGTCACATTATTAATTTTTTTAGTAACATTTTCTTTTTGTTATATTTTTAGTTATATTCAACTAATTTTCTGATTGTCAATCGCTGAAAAATCACATGAATGTAACTAAAAAATATACTCAAATATAACTAAAAAAAATAATTAAAAATATATCTAAAAAATATACTCATAAAAATTAACTAAAAATACACTAAAATTAATCATACGTAGCTAAAAAAAAATTGACAGCTAATGATCGATGATACAAACCTTAATTTATTTGAGTAGAAATATAAGAGAACATTCATCATGGGATTAAAATAAAAAATAAAACATATTAAAAGAATTATATTTAATTTTAAATTAAGTGGAAATAAATTATGAATTGGATAATCTAATTAGAACGATGGACCAATTCTACCCGTTTTTAATTTATTTTTATCAAGATTCATTCTTTCTCTATGATCATCGCCGGGTGCGAGTATTTTAAAAGGGTGAACCCAAATCCTTCCCAAAAGGAAGATTAATTTCGAGTTACTTTACATTTGGTGAACACCTACAAGTATTTTATGTGCTTATGTAATATAAAAATAAGAAATTATGTCTTTAGGAAAAAATACCATATGGGAATAAAATAAAATTCGCGTAAATCATAGGGTGCAAAATACAATTTACCAAAAAATAATTTTATTCTTACCAAATTTATTGGAGAAAATCAAAACTTCGTGCCTATGACATTCAAATAAGAGCAACTCCAACTCACTAGTTATCTCAACAACCAAATGGTATAACTATCATTTTCGCTAATCAAAATTAAAAATTTAAATTTCAACCCAAGAACCATTAACATAGCCATTTTACCTAGGGTCATTCAGTGGAAGATGCCTTATTTCACCTTCAATTTTAAAAAAGTCTCAGAGGAGAAAAAAAACTTGTGTTTTAGTCTTGCCTATTTAAAAAAGGCGAAAACCCTGCACACGCATCTACATACGCACAGTTACATGTAACAATTTTGTGTATAAAATTTTGTTACATGTCAAAAATATTCCTGTATTTTATAACATGTAACAATTTTGTGTGTAAAATTTTGTTAGATATAACAAAAATCACATAAAATACATATAATTAGTTACATGTAATTAAATGTACACAAATATATGTAACTAATATTAAACTAATTTCTGTGAGTAATATTTGTTAAATGTCACAAATATTACACAAACATATGTAATTGTAACATGTAACTAATATTATATAAGTACATATAATAAAAAATACACCGATATATGTAAAAATATAAAAATTATTAAATTGTAACTAATATTCGTTACATAATAATAATATTCACTATAAAATCAAATTTACCCATTAAATTTTCTCTACAATCCCTATAATGTCTCTACAATCCCTGCAGTGCGAGACTAAAACTCAAGCAAAATCTAACTTAAGAGAATAAATCAAAACCTAATAATAAGAAATGACTAATCGCGAATTAGACCCTAAAATAGAACTAATCGCCGATTATCCCTTTTACCTGTTAGTTAGCTCAAGAGTCATATCTACTTAAGGTATAGATGTTAGCTAAAAATTGGTGGGCATCTTTTAACCATTAATTTGACTATTTAATATCAATGTCATCTACTCTCACCCATTAAGTAAATATTTGTTTAACTTAAATTTAAAATTTTAATAGATAATTTATTTGAGTGGTACGGTTACAATAAATTTCTATTAAATAACTATTCATGAGTTAAAATAATATTTTAACTAATAAAAGTACCATAAAAAATTCTTATTACTTATAACGTACTTGCGACAAGGGGCCGGCGGGCAAAATATCTCATAAGAGGGCAACAGTAAAAAAATAAAAAATATATATAATACAACTAGTAAAAAAAATTAATAAAAAATTTTAGTCGCCATCAATATGCTAAGAAAAATAAACTAACATAAGGAATGAGTGGGGAAGAGAGAAACAGTGAGAGAATGCTTTAAGATTTGTTGTTCGGCGATGACGATTGATCAAGAGACCTTTCGACAACGACGATTGAAGAAGCCAATTATGTTCGAAGATGGAGAGGATCTGCAATGGTGAGGGTTTGGAAACTGCGGGTTTGGCAACTGCAGAGACGATGATTGAACAAGACATTGTTCGGCGACGACGATTGAAGTAGCATATTTCATTTTGGAGATGACGTGGATCTACAATGGCGAGGGTTTGGCATCTGTGGCGACAACGATTTCTGGCGTTTGGCTTTGATTTCAAATTCTATGATTTGAGAGAAGATAGAGGGAGAGATAGGACATTTTTCGATCTGTGATTCAGTTGTGGTAATGATGTTCTAAATCTGATTGGAGGTGGTGTCCTGCGCCGTTCGCCATCGTTAAGTTGACGGTCTTGGAGATTGTTTTGTTGAAAGGTATGATTTTATTTTTCAGATTAGTTTTTGTTTCAATCTTGAACTGTATTTGGGTTGTTCGTTGCTTTCTTAGACAGTTCTATGGTCAGATCTGAGATTTTGGGGTTTAAACGTTGGCTAGTTTAAGGTGATTGGATTATCAAGGTTTGGGACGAAGGCAAGAGAGGCAAATCTACGGCGGTTGCCGTTTGGGGCAAAGAGATCGTCTAGTTGTCGGTTTCTTTGCCTAGGAAGATGAAGAAAAATAATAATTGAATATGGATGTAGAGAGGAATTCTCAAAGAAAAACAAGTGGAGATTTCTACTGAGGAAGACCATGGTATTAAAAGAAATAAGAAGAAAATCAAGAAGATCACGATGCAATAGAAGGTAGTATGGATTTGGATCCTAGCAGAGAAGAATCAAATGGGATTGATATGGTGCATAATCTGATCCAGGATTTGGATTCGGAGTAGACATTGGCTCAAAAAACAATTCTCATGCATGCCCAAACTAGATCTTTCAAGGATGTCCTTAATGGGAAAAGTGATCAGCCCAAAAGTATTCTTCAAGATGTGTATTTCAACGTTGAGGATGATGTAATGGCTACTAGTGAGAACCTTAACTTTTTCTTTGATTCTGGCACGGATAAAAACGAAGATGGAATCCCAGAAGTCTTTGTGTCTGATAATATAATTTCTCAAATCAGGGAGAAATGGAAGGACACTCTAATCATTAAATTGCTTGGGAGATCGATCGGTTACAAAGTGTTATGTAATAGAGCAAAACTCATCTAGAAGTTACAAGGAGATTTCGAACTGATTGATCTAAACTACGGCTTCTCTCTAGGAAATTTGATCGTATCAGTGATGCTTAGAAGGTCCTAACTGAAGGGCCTTGGGTCATTCTTGATTACTATCTAACAGTTAGAAAATGGGAAGCGGATTTTCACCCTGAATTTGTGGTAAAATCCCAAACAACTGTGTGGGTCAGACTCCCAGATATACCGTTTAAATACAACGAATTCCCAATACTCTATGATATAGAAAGAGTGCCAAGTCATCCTAGTAATATTAACAGGAATACGATGACATCTTATAGAGGTAAGTTTGCAAGGTTGCTCGTGGAAACTAATTTGAATAAACCCCTAATTCTTTGTTTCAGAATGAGGGGAATGGTCTTCAGGGTGGAATACGAGAGTTTGCACGATCTATGCTACTCCTGTGGAAAGGTGAATCACCGAACAAATTTTTTTCCATATGTTAAAAGTCAAGTCGAAGATGGTGGTGTTGCGCTGGAGAAATGAGAAGGTACGGAGGTAGAAATTCCAACGTTTGATAGCACAAGAAACTAGACAACAGCGACGGATTGTCAGGAGGTCAATGTTATGTCTATGGAGATAAAGATGAGGGAAAGTGACATTGTTGCTTTGGATGGAGGCGATGATAATTTTGGGCCATGGCTTCTTGTTAAAAAAAAATGAAAATTTGGGCCTAACAAGCCCAAAAATAATCAACAATGGAACCAGAGAGACCTATCAAAGAGAGCCATGGAGAATCCATTTGGATATGTTGGGCTGAGGGGAAAAAAATCCTAAAGATGAGATCCAGATAAGATGGTTATGAACAAGGGGATTGGAGGAACCAGGCCATCCAAATCCCAACAAGCTAAACAAGACAAAGGTCCTGTTCAACCTTAGGTGTATGGGGACTCAGCAAAAAAAGGTATAGGAAACCCTATGGCAAAGTCTGGTACAGGAGTAAATCCTATTGGGAAGATAAACGATTCAAAAGAGTAGGGATCAAAGAAGTGGGAGCACAGGCGATTGATAAGGCCAAAGGAACGCCTGGTGTATTGATAGGAAACGCTACTCAAAAGGCAGCAATGGAGATGAAGCCTAATAAAAACAATAGTTTTGGTTTATTAGATAAGATCATCATTACTCCTTTAGGTAGTGTGCCACTATTTTTATCTTTGGAATCTCTTCCTCATATTCCTTCTGATTAATCTTCTCTATGAAACCCAGTTCATCCTCTTGAACCCCCCGATTATAGTATAAGCCATAGACCTTCTTTTGGAAGGTCTTCAAGTCATTTTCTTCCAAAAATTCCTCTTCTAAATGTTTATAGAACAATCGGAAGAGTGGATCCAATGCATGGAAGTGTTCTAGCTAGTAGATTTGGTAAGGCTGAAGGTAAAGATCTTAGAACGGATAGTTCCAAATCCACCATTCATGGAGATACTCTTCGAGTCGGTGAAGACTTGGGAAAGCTTACTTAGGTGATGGAAGGCACTCTAGGGGTTCAGTAATTTATACTATCTCCCTAGTTTCCCATCAAGAGTTTCTATAAATACCCTTACTTGTAATTGTCGTGGTATGGGTAATAGTCATTTTAGAAATGCTTTTCATAACATTTTTAAAGGGAAAAAGCCCGAGATAGTGGTTCTTTTGGAAACTAAAGAGAATCTTGGTTCCATGGGGAATTTTTTCCTTTCTTTTGGCCTTACAGCTACTACTCATATTAACCCAATTGGGCGTGCTGGGGGTTTATGGATTCCTTGGTTCCTTGAAAAGGTCACGATTAGTCAAGTTTATCTTACTAATCAGGTAATCCATGAGAAGATTTCTATGGTGGGTTACGAGGATTGGATCATCTCTGCTGTTTATGGTAACCCAAACCCCATTGTGAGAAGAGATCTTTGGGCTGAGATGAAGAATTTTCCCCAGCTTAATGAATCTCTCTTGCTAACAGCGGCGAATATTAGCGATATTAGCTCCCAAGCTAAGAAGATAGGATCCGTAAACTCTTTCGATATTCGTAGAATTAATTCTTTTAATTTGAATATTGCGGAATGTGGGCTGAATGACTTGGGGGCTAGTGGTTCGTCCATGACCTGGTCTGGAACTAACATCCATGGCCAAAGGGTTAATAAACGTTTGGACAAGGCTTTGGCTAATAAGGCTTGGTGCTCCTCCTATCTTGAGGCTAGGGTGAGAAATCTCCCGTGTACGTATTCTAATCATTTTCCTTCATTAATTCATATTTTAGGCATTAATTTTTTGAATCATTCTCACCCATTTAAGTTTGAAGCCATATGGCTTATCCACCCTAACTTTAAACCCATGATTAATAATCATTGATGTATTGTTGAGTCTAACCTTCATAATATGTTAGAGAATTTCACTAAGGAGATTAAAATTTAGACTAAAGAAGTTTTTTGGAATATTTTCAAGTAGAAAAAGCACTTTCTAGCCAAACTTAGAGAATCCAAAAATATCAAGAAACTATTTTTTTTGTCTTTTCTTGATCATCTTGAAAAAGATTATGAAAAAGTATACCAACATCCTTAAAAGGGAATAACTTTTTTTGTATCAAAAGACTAGGGTTCAATAGTTGTCCTATGGGAATAAAAATATTAGATTCTTCTATGTTGCTACTTCTCAAAGAAGAAAGAAGAATGGAGTATCGATGATTAAAAATGCTAATGGCATGTGGTTGAATAATCAAGATGACATTAAAAATCACGTTAGAAATTATTTATGTGGGTTGTTTTGTGAGGATGGATCTAATATGATTGAATCGAAATTTAATGAGTCTAGCTGTATACACCCTATTGATACAGGGGATCATCAATCCCTAATAATGGTGCCAAATGATGAGGAAATTATAATGAACTTGAAAAATATGAAAGACCTTAAGGCTCCTAGCCCTGATGGCTACCAAGTTGTTTTTTTATAAGAAAAACTAAGAGACGGTGAGGAAAAGTTTATATGATTTTGTTGAAAGATATTTTGAGAGAGAGATATGTCTGCTAAAATGAATAAGACACTCATTGTTTTAATCCCCAAAGTGAATATTCCAAAAAAAGTTAATTAGTTTTGCCGTATATGTCTTTGTAATATCCCTTATAAATTGGTTAAAAAAAATTGGAGGCTAGGCTTTTTGCCTCTCATTTTGTCCATTATCGGGCATTTTCAAAGTAGTTTTATTCCTAGGAGATAGACGTTTGATAATATTATCATCGCTCAGGATTTCAAAATTGATCTTGAAAAATCCTATGATAAACTAAGTTGGGATTTCTTAGAAAATACTCTGAATTTCTTTAATTTTCTGGAAGCTTGGACTGAACTTGTTTTAAATTGTGTTAGGAAAGCTTCTGCAAATGTCCTCTAGAATGGGGAACCCCTTTAGGGTTTCTCTCCTCGAAAAAGTGGGCTAAGACAAGGGGGCTCCTTCCCTCGCCCCCCCACGTTGTCCCTTTATCTATTTGTACTATGCATAGAGAGACTCTCTAGCATGATCAGTAAGGAGGCTGAACAGCGGAATTGGAAGGGTTTTAAGGTTTCCAGAAATTTTTTGACTTTCACCCATCTATTTTTTGCTGATGACATTCTCATTTTTTCTAAAGCTGAGTGATGAGAACCAACAAGCAACATCAAAGGACACATTGCATATCCCGGTTGGGCCCATTACTAGGACAAGATTCAAGAAGATCAAAGAAGCGCTTAATAGGCTAATTCAAGAGCTTTCGGCTGAATCGAAAACAATAAAGCCCAAATTAGGCCCAAATGACGATCAAGGCCTAATCCATCTCATCAAAGCAAGTGAATGTGTTTAAACATAAAGTCAAATGGACCAAGGCTTGTGAACCACGAAATTCCTATCATATTTATTTTATTATTTTAAGTCTTTTAATTATTTTAGTCTGATTTGTAAGCTTGATTGCCAAGTAAATCATTTCCTTTTCCAACTAGAAATGTAAGGCAAATTAGGAAGCTTCCTTATTCTTTATTTAGCAATTAGATTTTAGGGTTTCCTTTTTCCTCCATGTAGACCCACGAATTTCAAAGTGTATTAGGGTTTCTTTTCTTATTCTCTTGGCCACCTATTTAAGGGGCTTTGTAGACCTACGAATTTCATATTACTTTGATTAATAAAAATTGTGAGAGTTTTCTCTTTAGTTCTTCAGAGAACTTTTCTTGAACTTATCAAGAGTTTCTTGTGGCGTTCAAACTTATATCTTTGATTCGTGATTTATTATAATCATTAAGTCAAGATCATTATACCATTGGTTCGCGTTTCGTTCATAAACGTTGGGCCAAGGTAATCTATCTTTCAATTTCAGTATTTTTAGCTCGTTCAAAATCTGATTTAGTTTCAATCTTCGCGAAGAAACCCTAAGTTGGTTTCGGGTCTCACTAATCTTTGGTGAGGTTCGCATCATTTGGTAATCAAAGCAAGGTCTAAATCAGGTTTCATCTATCCTTTTCCTTTCTCGTTCTTTCATATCTATTTTTTCATAATTTTTTTTTTCTTGACCAATCAGATCTATTGTGTTTTTTTTTCTTTTCGTTCTAATTCAAATCTGGTCCAATCTTGAAGGAAAAAAAAAACACGGTGCATCTTTGTTCTGATCATATTTTTCGTTTAAATATTGTGCTTCTTCAAATCTCAATTTAAAGTTGCTGTTTTTCAAAAAAAAAAAAAAAAAAAAAACAAAACAAAAAAGAAAAAAAAACAGAAACAGAAAAAAAAAATTGAGAAGATTCAGCAATCCCCCCCCAACAAAAATTGAGAATAATTTCTTCTTGTTCTACTCTATAAACTTTTCTTTGTGCTATTTTTGTTCCCTTTGTTTCGTTCCTAAAATCTCATTCTTAGTGAATCAAATTGTTGAGTTTGGATTGCTACAAGAAAATTTCTGATTGAGATTGATTAAGTTCAATAAAGAACTAAAAGAGGGAACTAAAGAGTGGAAAAAGGCAAGAGAGTGTGAGCTTATAAGAGGGTAAAAGCCGAATTTGAGTGATACACGAGTGGAGTGACATAGTTTGAGTGCAAACACGTGAGGGAGTGTTTGTGAGGTTTGTTAACTTTGTTTTGTAGGTTACTAAACATGTCTCGAGAAACAAACAAAGGCTCGTCCGATGAAGCACATGAAAGGATGGACATAATAGACGCAAAAGTTTTCTACAAGGCCTTGGAGCAAAAGTTTCAACAGTTGAACTTGCGGTTTAATGAAGTGCATGAGCGGCTTGACAAAGTTGAGTCTAGTGCACAAAAGGGGCAGTCACCGAGAGCTCCTAATGTGCAACGAAGAGAGAGGAATCAGCCTCGGTTCTTGTATAAAGATGATTATGGGGATGACTTAGATGAAGACGATCGAGCCTCTAATGCAAGCTTGGGAAGATTTGGGAGTGGACATGGGAATAGAGGAGATAGACATGGGGAGCGGATTGATAATAACTTGGAAAGTATCAAGGTGAAGATACCCTCATTCCAAGGGAAAAACGATCCTAAATCATACTTGGAGTGGGAGAAGAAGGTGGAGTTGATCTTTGAGTGCCACAACTACTCCGAGGAAAAAAAAGGTAAAACTTGTTGTGATTGAGTTTATTGACTATGCTATAATATGGTGGGATCAATTTGTGATAAACAGGAGAAAGAACCATGAGAGGCCTATCGTGACGTGGGCGGAAATGAAAGCCATCATGAGGAGGCGATTTGTCCCTAGTCACTACTATAGGGACTTGTATCAGAAATTACAAAACCTTACCCAAGGCTATCGGAGCGTAGATGATTACTACAAGGAGATGGAGGTCGCTATAATCCGGGCCAATGTCGAGGAGGATAGAGAAGCTACCATGACAAGGTTCTTGAATGGGTTGAATCGGGACATTACCAACGTGGTGGAGTTGCAACATTGCGTGGAGTTGGAGGACATGGTTCACATGGCCATAAAAGTGGAACGACAGCTTAAAAGGAAAGAAACTCAGTCATTTCAAAATTCAAGCTCCTCTAATTCATGGAGGCCGAATGGGAGGAAGGACGAAGGGGCTGTTTCAAAATTCAAAATCGAACCCCCAAAAAGGAGAGATGATGTTCCCATTGCCAACAAAGGTAAAACCGAAATCCAAACTCGTAACCGTGATATTAAATATTTTTGTTGTTTGGGAGTAGGTCACATAGCCTCACAATGCCCAAATAAGAGGACCATGATTGCACGTGTTGATGGAGAGGTGGAAACCAAAAGTGAGAGTGATGATGACCAGATGCCACAACTTGAAGATGCTTGTGATGATGATGTGGAGTACCCGGTGGAGGGAGAGTCACTTGTGGCAAGGCGTGCTCTAAGTGCCCAAGTTGCGGAGGATGACGTGGAACAACAAAGGGAGAATATATTTCATACTAGATGCCACGTCAACAATAAGGTATGTAGTATGATCATTGATGGGAGAAGTTGCACAAATGTGGCTAGCACTACTTTAGTAGAGAAACTGAATTTACATACCTTGAAACACCCTAGACCTTATAAATTGCAGTGGTTGAATGATTGTGGGGAGGTTTGGGTAAATAAACAAGTGTTAGTTTCCTTTTCGATTGGGAAGTACAAGGATGAAGTACTTTGTGATGTTGTTCCAATGCATGCGGGTCACATATTGTTGGGCAGGCCATGGCAATTTGATAGGAAGGTTATTCATGACGGGTTCAAGAATAGGCAATCATTCGTCAAAAACAATAAAACCATTACTCTTGTGTCGTTGACTCCAAAACAAGTGTATGAGGATCAAATGAAATTGAAAAGAGAGAATGAGTTGAAAAAAACTTGTGAGACTGAGAGTTCAAAAAAAGATGAGAAAAAAAGAGAGTGAAAACATAAAAGAGAGTGAAAAGCAAAAAAGAAGTGAAAAAAATGAGAGAAAAACAGAGAAACAAGTGAGCTTTTATGCTAAGGCGAGTGATATCAAGGGTGCTTTGTATGCAAACCGGCCTATATTTGTACTATTGTACAAAGAGGCATGTTTTAGTGCTAACGAATTTGACCAATCTTTGCCTAGTGTTGTTGTTTCTTTGTTGCAGGAATTTGAGGACGTGCTCCCTAACGATGTGCCTAGTGGATTGCCACATATTCGAGGCATTGAGCATCAAATTGACTTTGTGCCAGGTGCAACAATTCCTGACCGACCAGTCTATAGGAGTAATCCAGAGGAGACGAAGGAACTTCAAAGGCAAGTGGAGGAGTTGCTAGCCAAGGGACACGTAAGAGAGAGCATGAGTCCGTGCGCAGTACCGGTACTACTTGTGCCTAAGAAGGATGGAACTTGGCGTATGTGTGTTGATTGCCGAGCTATTAACAACATTACGGTAAAGTATCGACATCTCATTCCTAGGCTAGATGACATGTTAGATGAGTTGCATGGGTCATGTATTTTCACTAAAATTGATTTGAAAAGTGGGTATCACCAAATTAGGATAAAAGAAGGTGATGAATGGAAAACTGCCTTTAAAACTAAATATGGATTGTATGAGTGGTTGGTAATGCCTTTTGGGCTAACTAATGCACCAAGTACATTCATGAGGTTAATGAATCATGCATTGCGTGCGTTTATAAGCAAGTTTGTTGTGGTCTATTTTGATGATATTTTGGTGTATAGTAAGAGCTTAGATGAGCATATTGATCATATGCATTGTGTGCTTGATGTTCTGAGAAAAGAAAAATTATATGTAAATTTAAAGAAATGTTCCTTTTGCTTGGACAAAGTTGTGTTTCTTGGCTATATTGTTAGTTCGAAAGGGATTGCAGTGGATGAGGAAAAGGTAAAGGCTATCAAAGAATGGCCCACACCTAAGTCAATCACGGAGGTAAGAAGCTTTCATGGTTTGGCTAGTTTTTATCGTCGATTTGTTAAAGATTTTAGTACACTAGCCGCACCACTCACTGAAATTGTCAAAAAATCCGTGGGTTTTAAATGGAATATGGAGCAAGAGCGTGCATTTAATGAGATTAAAGAACGATTATGTGGTGCTTCTTTATTAGCATTACCTAATTTTTCTAAAACTTTTGAGATTGAGTGTGATGCTTCAGGAATAGGCATTGGAGCTGTTTTGATGCAGGAAAATCGACCAATAGCATACTTTAGCAAAAAGCTAAATGGGGAAGCATTGAATTACCCAACATATCATAAGGAGCTTTTTGCGTTGGTGAGAGCATTGGAGACTTGGCAACATTATCTATGGCCGAGAGAGTTTGTCATACATACCGATCATGAGTCCTTGAAGCACTTGAAGGGACAAAGTAAGTTAAATAGAAGGCATGCCAAGTGGATAGAATTCATTGAAACCTTCCCTTATGTAATCAAATACAAACAAGGTAAGGAAAATATTGTGGCTGATGCACTCTCCAGAAGGTACGCCCTTTTCTCTTCATTAAATGCAAAGCTACTGGGGTTTGAATATGTTAAAGAATTGTATGCTAATGATGATGATTTTGCTAGTGCGTTTGGTGCATGTGAGAAGACAGCGTTTGGTAAGTTCTATAGACTAGATGGGTACTTGTTTAGAGAAAATAGACTTTGCGTGCCTAATAGTTCTATGCGTGAGTTACTCGTGCGTGAAGCACATGGGGGTGGTTTGATGGGTCATTTTGGTGTGAGAAAGACTTTAGACGTGTTACATGAACACTTCTTTTGGCCAAAGATGAAACGTGATGTGGAGAGAGTTTGTGCTAGGTGTGTTACGTGTAGGTAAGCCAAATCTAGAGTCTTACCACATGGATTATACACTCCCTTGCCTGTACCTAGTGCGCCTTGGATGGATATTTCCATGGACTTTATTTTAGGCTTGCCTAGGCCAAGGAAAGGTAGGGATTCGATTTTTGTGGTTGTTGATAGGTTCTCTAAAATGGCACATTTCATATCTTGCAATAAAACTGATGATGCGACCCACGTCGCTGATTTGTTCTTTAGAGAGATAATACGTCTCCATGGTGTCCCTAAGAGTATTGTATCTGATCGTGATGTTAAGTTCCTAAGCTATTTTGGGAAAGTCTTGTGGGGAAAGATGGGAACTAAATTATTGTTCTCAACTAATTGTCACCCCCAAACGGATGGACAAACCGAGGTAGTAAATCGAACTTTATCTACTTTGTTGCGTACTATAATTCAAAAGAACTTGAAAAATTGGGAGGATTGTTAGTCGTTCATTGAATTTGCTTATAATCGGAGTGTTCATTCTATTACTGATTTTTCACCATTTGAGATTGTTTATGGTTTTAATCCACTAACTCCTTTGGATATGTTGCCTTTGCCAGTAAATGAGAGGGCTAGTTTGGATGGACAAAAGAAGGCTGAGATGGTGAAGAAACTCCATGAAAGCGTACGACAACACATAGAGAAGAAAAATGAGCAATATGCAAAGAAAGCAAATAAGGGCCGTAGACGAGTCATCTTTGAACCTGGTGATTAGGTTTGGGGGCATATGAGAAAAGAAAGATTTCCAGTCCATAGGCGGACCAAGCTACATCCTAGAGGGGATGGTCCATTTCAAGTCCTTCAGAGGATCAATGATAATGCGTATAAGTTGGATCTTCCAGGTGAGTATAACGTTAGTGCTACATTTAATGTCTCTGATCTTTCTCCGTTTGATGTAGGTGAAGATTCGAGGTCGAATCCTTTTGAAGAGATGGGGGATGATGAGAACCAACAAGCAACATCAAAGGACACATTGCATGTCCCGGTTGGGCCCATTACTAGGGCAAAATCCAAGAAGATCAAAGAAGCGCTTAATGGGCTAATTCAAGAGCTTTCGGCTGAATCGAAAACAATAAATCCCAAATTAGGCCCAAATGACGATCAAGGCCTAATCCATCTCATCAAAGCAAGTGAATGTGTTTAAACATAAACTCAAATGGACCAAGGCTTGTGGACCACGAAATTCCTATCATAATTATTTTATTATTTTAAGTCTTTTAATTATTTTAGGCTGATTTGTAAGCTTGATTGCCAAGTAAATCATTTCCTTTTCCAACTAGGAATGTAAGGAAAATTAGGAAGCTTCCTTATTCTTTATTTAGCAATTAGATTTTAGGGTTTCCTTTTTCCTCCATGTAGACCCACGAATTTCAAAGTGTATTAGGGTTTCTTTTCTTATTCTCTTAGCCACCTATTTAAGGGGCTTTGTAGACCTACGAATTTTACATTACTTTGATTAATAAAAATTGTGAGAGTTTTCTCTTTAGTTCTTCAGATAACTTTTCTTGAACTTATCAAGAGTTTCTTGTGGCGTTCAAACTTATATCTTTGATTCGTGATTCATTATAATCATTGGGTCAAGATCATTATACTATTGGTTAACGTTTCGTTCATAAACGTTGGGTCAAGGTAATCTATCTTTCAATTTCTGTATTTTTAGCTCGTTCAAAATCTGATTTAGTTTCGATCTTCGCAAAGAAACTCTAAATTGGTTTCGGGTCTCACTAATCTTTGGTGAGATTCCCATCACGGAGCTTAAATACTGTGAGTCTATTATGAATATTATGCACAAATTTTCATCGACCTCGGGGCTCGTTGTGAATTTTAATAAATCTAGAGTTTTCACTGCCCCTAAAGTTAATTCCCCTATTGCTAAGGAGATTAGTAACAATTTAGGGATTCGTCTTTGTAGAGATTTGGGGACTTATCTGAGAGCCTCGTTTATTCATGATAGGTTCAGTGGTAGATATTTTAATTTCGTATTGAAAAAAGTCCAAAAAAAGACTTTCTTGTTGGTAAGCTTCTAATTTATCTATAGCTGGAAAGGCCAATTTGATAAAATTTGTTCTGTCTATGATTCCCCTGTACTCAATGCAAACTAATTCCCTCCCCCTTAAACTATGTGATAAAATTGATCAAATGGCTAGAAATTTTCTGTGGGGAGATATTTGGGGGGGGGGGGGGTGAAAGGAAATTTCATCTTATTAATTGAGATAAGGTTTGTTTGCCCACTGACTTGAGAGGTCTTAATATAAGAAAATTTAGACTAAATAATAGTGCTTTTATGTTGAAACTAGCTTAGAAAATTGTCTCCAATGATAAAAAGCTTATGGGTTTCTGCTATTACTAAAAAATACAATTTGGAGAGAAACTCATCTTCATGGATTATAAGGCAGGGTGACTCTTATGTTTGGAGAGGTATATTTATATCTAGGGAGTGTATTTTAAAGGGTTTAAAATGGAAAGTTGGTAATGGGGTTAATATTAACTTGTGGACTGATTGGTGGTGCGGGGATAGGCCTTTAGGCAATGAGGAATTACAAAAAGTTATGACCTCAAGGTTATAAATATTTGGATGATTCTAATAGTTAGTATCTTTTACCAATTGTCCATCTTATCTCAGATAACCAAGTCAATGACATTATTAATTCTAAGCCTCCGGACATGCTTAAAGAAGATATAGCTATTTGGTATCCGGAAAGGTCGGAGAAATTTTCTATTAAATCTTTTTATTCTCTTATTTTGGATTTTGAAGTTTCGTCTACTCTATCCAAATGGGAGTAGTTATGGAAACTCAAAATTCCGTAAGCTCAAAAGTTTTTCTTTGGAAAATCTTTCATAATAGATTGCTGACTAAATCGTTGAGAACGAGATGGTCAAGTGAGATTTCAGCTACATGTGATCGTTGTAATAATGCCATAAAGTCCTTAGACCATATGCTGAGACCTTGCCCAAAGTCCTGGTCCATTTGAAATGTTTTTTGGGACAGGGGTGCTTTAAGGCAGGATCTGGAATAGAGATACATGACTGGATTGCTAAGTTCATCAACGAGAGATCCATGAAACCTTCAAGTTTATGTTTTTTTTTTTCATTGCCATTTTATGGGAGATTTGGAAAGATAGAAATAATGAAGTGATTAAGAAAGTTGTCCAAGATCCTTCTATTGTGTCTTCTTGAATTTCTTGGTTTGTAGGAGAAATGAATGAAGCTTTCAATCCGAACCAAATCCATAACGGCTTATTGATTAATCCTACTCCTAATTGGTTTTTTTCCTCCTGCAGGTTTCTTTAAACTTAACACGAATGGTAGTGCGTTGGATAACCCAGAAAAAAGAGGGATTAGAGGTCTCATCAGCCATGTTGATGGAACGTGGAAAGCTAATTTTTTCTGTCATCTTGATTCGTGTATTGGCTTGGAGGCTGAAATCAGGAGTATACATGCAGGAATGTGTTTTGAGATTACTAAGGGTATCCCGAGAATTGTGGTGGAATTTGTTTTGGAAAAAGCATTGAACCTGTTCAAAGGAGAGTGCCTTGAGAGCCATGTTTACAAAAGATAGATCACAGAGTGCAAGGATATCATAAACACTCATGATTTCTTGATCCAAGCGACTAGAAGGATATATAATAGACGATAATAGATGTGCGGATTACCTAATTAGAATGGGAACGCATAGTGGAACATAAATGCATTTTCTTGTGGAGCCCCCAAATGGGTTGGAAAGGCTTCTTATAGCCGATATAGGGAACGAGAATCGTTCGCATAGTTCTTAGTTTTGTTGTTTCTCTTTTCTCAAACAAAAATAAAATAAAAAATAAACTAACATCATATTTTGCACACTTAAAACATTATTCTTTTTATAAACAACAAAATTTAAAAGAAAAAAGAAAAAAGTGAACAAAAATAATTAAGCAATTTATTTTGTCATTTGAAAAATGCTAGTCACCTCATTTGACTAATACTTTTTTGTAAAAAGACATGAATGCCTTTAAATAAATAAATAAATATATATATATATATATATATATATATATATATATATATATATATATATATATATATATTTAAAAAAATTCACTAACACCCCCTATTTTTAAAAATATATTTTTGACACCTATTTTTTGAAATTTGATTTCAGACAATTGATTACATGAATTTCTTTAGCCAATCTACCTCCTTACTCCTCAAATCAACGATCTTCGCCAAGACGATCATCTCCCACTCTTGAAGCTTCAGCACCCTTATGTTCCTCAAGATTTCAGACGTTGCCTTCATCCTCTCATCTGGCGGCGCTCTCTCTCTCTCTCTCTCTCTCTCTTTCTCTAACCTATCGCGGTGACGGTCTGTAGATCCGTCATGACGACAGATCTAGGAGAGATAGAGAGAGATAGAAGGAGGAAGAAAGTGGAGGAGGAGGAAATGGAAGGAGGTGGGTGAGGTGTTCTCCGGTGAGGACGAAGGATGAAGAAGAAAATGAAGGAAGAGGGTGTTTAAGTTTTTCGACAAGGAAGCGATGGGTTGGGATGGGGGAAATGAAGAAGAAACAGGAATCAAGAGTGTGGGATTTTAGGGATGTTATTGTAATATGTGTGTTATTGTAAAAAACAAAAGAAGAAAATATATATAAAAAAATTAAGGGCTTATTTATGTAGTTCAATTTTTAATTATTTAAATATTTTTAAATGGTTAAGGGTAAATTATCATTACAATAAAAATTTTAGCAACTTTGTACCTATAAAGGAACTAAATGGCTTTTGACCAGAAATAATAAGGGTTTGACTGGTATTTGTAAAATGACAGAGGGAGTATCTCGTTAATGACAAAAAGACAAAGGCTATAAATGGTATAAGCCCAACAATATATTAGGATACTTAATTTAATTAAAATACTTAAATTTAGTAGATAAAATTTAAAAGTTTAAAATGATATGAATAAAAAAAATTATTGAATTTTTATAGATAGTAGTGTAGTTTACATTTGAATTTTTTAGTATGTTATCGGTATTTTTATTTTATTGTTTTGTTCCCGATTTTTTTACCTTATTATCTTAAATTAAATAATTTTTTGTTTTTCAAATTTTATATTGATCAAATAGATAAAAAGAATTTAGCACTTAAAAATCAACACTTCAAATTTTAATTTTATCAAACAAGTTTGTGATATTTTCAGTACTTAAAATTTTTAAAACTTAAAATATAAGCGGTTATCAAATATGGCCTAACTAAACTAAACTAACATTAGTAATCATAAAAGGGATTTTACTTCAATACACTCCATATTTTGAATGTATGGACGATTTTGAGCATATATATGTTCAGTTTGGAAATAAAAATATTACATGTAGTCTTAACCATTCATGTCCAATCAAATGCTATGCGTCTCTATTTCGGCCATGTCCTATTCAAATGCTTTTCAATTTCAAAGTTGGAATTTTTAGGTAATTTTTCGCTAGTAGGTAGCAGGTCATAAGATGATTTATAAGTTTTGGCAAAAAAGTTACAAATTTCAGTAAAACATTATAAGTTACTTTCAAAAGATTCAGAATCGAACCTTTCTGTTGGCTTTCCCAATTCATTCGTGAGTCGGAATGAAAAGGCATTATTTGATCTAGCCAAAAATCGTTAGGTAATGTATACTAGCGGGGACAACGTATTTCACATAAGATTCGACTTTTTTGTCTAGCTGGCAAAGATAGACCTTCTTGAAAAAGATGTTTGAAAAGTTGCAAGTTTATTGAACAAATATGCCGGTTCAACTGAACCTAGTTGTATGAGAAGGCAGTTCTTGTATTTTAACCAGTGTCACCAATATTATCTTTTGAACTGGGTTTTAACAGTGTTTTATCTTATGGGAACTGGCAAAATAGGTATTTACACGATAACATGACACGAGACTGACACGAAATTATTGGGTATGAGTTTAACTTATTGGGTAATGAGTCGTTATCGGGTCTGACTCGATACGATAAGAAACATGTCAGGTTATCGAGTTTACTTGATAACTCGATAAGCGACACGAATGACACGACAATAATTTATCGAGTGTTCTGGTTACATGATAACAAAGACCTAATAGGTCACACGATAATTTAATATATTATGTTAAAATAAAAATATACTAATAAATATTTATAAACATCACCCCAAATTTATATAATATTATAATTTAGTCCATATTATATATATTATACTCTAACCCTAATTCAATCTATCTTACTCTTCTCACTCTTCTTCACACACACACACACACTCTCTTCCAAACTCTCAATTCTCATCATATCCACACACACTTCTCGCTCACTTCTCCACCCGAACACTGCCAGTTGTCGCCACCTCCATCAGTACACCCAGCACCTCTCTAGCGTCAAATCAAACACAACCACCGCCTCTTCATCTCTTTGAATCTCAATTCCCCTATCTCTCTCACTTCTCTTTCCAAACAATTGCGACAACGAGGGGTTAAGGATATGCGATTGTTCCATTGTATTGGTGATTTTTTTCCATTATATTGGTGAATCTCTTTTTTTTTTTTTTTTTTTTTGGTTTGTTTTCTTGAAGTTGTATAATTTTTCCGTACGTTCGTTCTTTTATAATTTGTGTTAAATGTTCACAGTTCTTTAATGTATAATGGGTTAAATAGGTCTTTATTGTATCGTATTAATATTTTGTGTTATCGTGTCATAGTATAAATTATTATGTCGTATCGACCTGATAAATTTCGTATTATTATGTAACACGATAAATTATCATGTCGTGTCGACTTGATAAATTTTGTGTCATTTTCGTGTTCATGTTTTTTGACACGATAATCTTATAGTATTGTATTCGTGTTTCGTGTTATAGTGTTCATATCAGACCATGACACGACAAGAAACACGACCTGATGACATGATTTGTTAGCCTTAACTGGAATGATATATTGAAATTAGTTTTTCAGGATTCATTGGAAGATTAATATTTAAGATATAGGGTTTTATTGTATTAGGTTTTTGGATAATGAATTAGGGTCTCGTGATAATGTTTGAATTATAGGGTTTAGGATTTAGGGAATGTTTAAAATATTAGGGATTAGTTTTCAAATAATAACTTATTTAGTTTAACATTACGTGATGTCTGTCGTTATAATTTGAACAATTACATAACTCATCAATCAACTTGATATGAAAGTGAATATCTTTGAAAACATATTTAGTAACATTAGGGGTCAATTTGTAATGAGTAAGTTGATTGGAATTAAATTTAGTGCATTTTGTGATAATTTTGTAATTCTTTTATGTAACTTATGAGTAAATATAATCAATTAGAAGATTAATTACGATTTATCCAAAAATAAGAATTGTATGGAAAGTTAGGCCCAAATTTGTATACTTGGATTTCTATGATTGGGAATACATGAAATAATTTGTTATAATATCAAATCATGTCATTTAAAAATTGAAGTGTTCAATTGGAATATTAATTAGAATACATATTCTTAATTAAGAATTATAAATAAACAAGTAGGGCATAAGATTGGAAGGTCAATTTATTCAATTGCGGGACTAAATAGATTATCTCTATTATTAGGGGTTGTTTGAAGGATTGAGAGTTAATTTTTAAATAATTACTTCTTTAATTTAAGATTATTGGAGGTGTGTCGTGATAATTTTGCAATAGGATTACACAATTCATCAATTAATATGGCCAATTACAATACAAATTGGAATATCTCAATAAATTAATCTTTGATCTTTTAAAATATTAGGTTTTTATTCTTCATGTAATAGAATTAGAGTGAGATAAAGTTCTTCCTAAACCTGTGAAAATAATAAGTGTTGTAGTGTGAGAGTGTGAGATTGCAAAGTTTGATTCTGAGATCCTGTGAAAAGAATCAGGATTATAAGGGTTTGGTTCTTACTTGAGAAAGGAATCAAAGGATTAGTGGATTTCGAAATCCCTGTGGAGCTCAGGAGACTGGAAGGAAGTAATAGTAGTTTATCGAATCAGGATAAATTTTGATGTGCTATATTGTTATATTTCTGATTGTTTGGGTGTGCACTTAATTAAACACATTTCTACTACTTAAAAAGATAATAATCAATTAAAAAAATTAATAATTTATATTTAAATTTACTGTTTAAATTTTTATCACTATTTAATTGACCAATTTCTTAGATAGATCTTTAGATCGACATAGGATAAGGCTAAGACTTTCAAGTGTTGCTAAACACATGTCAACCTAATCGAGATCTTTAGGCCGACGTAGGATATGGCAAAGAATTTCAGATTCTATTACTAGGTGTTGCTAAACACATGTCAATATACAATTAGGTGTAGGGGGTCATGATCGGCCATTCTTTTTCCAAGCACTAGCGTTTTAGTCAAGTGTCATAAATTAAACCACAAACCCTACTGTAATTTTCAATTCAGTTTCTTTTATTTATTCACTCTATTTTTTAATAGGTAATTAAACGCCGATAAAAGAGATCATAACATCTAAAATAAAAGTTCAAAATTATAAATTACACTGTCCAAAATGTGATAGGGCAATTAGAGAGGAGAGATGCTCATTTTTCTTATCAAGTAAGGTTCAATTCTCTTGAAAACACAATAGAAATTAAATCTTGAATTTAATGTTGAATGCATTAAGCTAATACAGAAAAGTGCGTCTTTAAGGTAACACGTGGAGGTGATTAGTCTAAATATACATAAATTAATCCGGATACACGTAAAACTGAAGAAAAACCATAATGCCTAACATGAAAAATTAAAATACATTATCACATATTTAGACTATCAACACAAAACCATCCAAAATCTAAATCTATGAGGTGACATAAATTAATGTCACTTATCATTTGTTTGTTCGGCACCTTCTACAATACATTTCTTACGTATAATGTATTAATACATTCAAATCATACGCCATATAATTTTTTAATTTGATCTCAACCATTATTTTTGTAAAAATAAAAAATCATCTCAAAACAATAAAAAATCATGAGGTGAATTTTACCTACTCAACCGGTGACAGTTTTTTTCTTCTTCCATTTATTCGTTATTTCTTTCTTAATTGTATTATATACCCCTACAGTCTTTTGATGTGCCACTTTCAATCTACCCACTTTATTTACATAGGTTCACCATAAACTTACATGAGTTGTGTTAGTTTAACCCGTAAGGTGGTGTTTGGTATGCGGGATTCAAGGTGAGATTGGAATGACCATTGGAATGGTCATTCCATTCCGATGTTTGGTTGGTGGGATTGATTTTCATTTTCATTCCCAAGTAATGACTAATCCCATAATTCTTGGGATTAATCAATCCCAAATGAAATGAGGTATTAGATAATCTCGGGATTACCTAATTCCAAATGAAATGAAGTATTAGGTAAGAAGAATGACATATACTTGTGTTTCCGTATTTTTCACAATAGGAAATAAAATTCTGGAAACAAAAATAAAAATATGGTAGTGTTGCTTTTATATTTTTATTCCTAGAAAACACGGAACGAAAACAAAAATATGGAAACGAAATCTAGGAAGACAAACAAAAACAGAAATCTGGGAACAAAAGCAGAAATCTGGGAACAAAACAAAAATAGAAATATGGGAACAAAAACAAAAATAAGGGAACAAAAATAGAAAATGGGAACAAAAACAGAAATATGAGAACAAAAACAAAAATAGAAATGTGGGAACAAAATCTGGGAACAAAAACAAAAACAGAAATCTGGGAACAAAAATAGAAATCGGGAACAAAAACAGAAATATGAGAACAAAAACAAAAATAGAAATATGGGAATAAAATCTGAGAACAAATACAAAAATAGAAATCTGGGAACAGAACAAAAATAGAAATATGAGAACAAAAACAAAAACAGAAATCTGGGAAGAAAAACAGAAATATGAGAACAAAAACAAAAATCTGGGAACAAAACTAAAACAGAAATCTGGGAACAAAATAAAAATAGAAATCTGGGAACAAAGATAGAAATATGTTCCCAGATTTTTATTTTTGTTTTTGTTCCCAAATTTCTATTTTTTTTCCCATATTTCTGTTTTTGTTCCCAGATTTCTGTTTTTGTTTTTGTTCCCATATTTCTGTTTTTCTTCCCGATTTCTGTTTTTGTTCCCAAATTTCGATTTTTGTTTTTGTTCCCATATTTCTGTTTTTGTTCCCAGATTTCTGCTTTTGTTCTCATATTTTTGTTTTTGTTTTTGTTTCCATATTTCTATTTTTATCGGTCATTCTAATACCATATTTAATATATTTTGTAAACAAACGTAGGAATGGTAATAATCATTCCAATACCATGTTTAATCCCGTTTGTCACCAAACATAGGAATGACAATGGCCATTCCATTCCACTGCCACATTCATTCCAATATCACACTCATTCCATTCTATTCCAGTGTACCAAACGTAGCGTAATACTTTCAAATGACCTTTACTTAATATATATATATATATATACACATTCCAATTAATCTTGTAAATAACCATATAATCTGCTTAATAATGTAAAACTAATATCAAATCATCCTAATATATATATTAGAATGTTAAATTGAATTTCTTGGTCTTTCAAATTTAGCCCATGCTTATTTTTACATAATTTCTAATTCAAAAAGTTCATATAATAAAATCTATTTCCCACTTAATCTTCCAAGTAAACACTTCAATTTCTAAATTATATGATCAAATTATGATAACATAAATTCACTAAATTTAATCCCAAGTGAATAACTAAATTAATATGTTTTAATGTCTTGTGATGTGTTAAATACAAAGTTAGCAACGACCTACACCAACGGAGTTAACTGTGGGCTGGGCCCACTATTGACTACATAATGCCTCCTCGTATATTTTGATGTCTTCTGCTGCCACTTAAATTTTTTACGTAAAGTGTTATAAGGAGTGTTATCCTCTCTTGAGACCATCGGCAACCAGGAGGACCCTAGGTGCGCTAAGGGGCGTCAGCATGATAAGGCAAGTCGTATCTAAAGGCCAAGGTATGATGGAAAGTTATGGGTAAGCCTTACCCAAGAATCTCGGCACAGGTGAAAAGTGGGATGCGATGAGCGTCAATGAAATAGAGCGTCACGGGTCAATGCTAGCGGGCATTATGTAATGCCAAGGCAAGGCACAAGGCGATCCTAGGTACACGTCTAGGATCAACACTCATGAGCATCGACATACATAGGCACATATAGGTGCTTCTAGATAGTGCTGGTAGACATCGGGTGTCTCTAAAACAAGACACGATGATCCTAGGCGCAATGTTAGATTAACATTCATGGGTGCAATATAAAGGCAAGTTTAAGCACGAGGTCAAGCTAATAAGGCAGAATGTGGGTGCAAGTGACATGTTCTTTCCATGGGGGGTAGCATGACATGGCATCAACAAACATCGTCATGATCGTGGGAACAAGATGTCAATATTGGGCAACATGTGGGCACAACATCAAGCAACAAGGATGTAGTGTTGGAGTACTAGCTCATGAAAGACTAAGTGTGCTAGTAGTTGTGATGCATGTGATGGACATATGATGGGCAATTTCTAGAAGATAAGTTGGCCAATTGCTATGTTGCTGGCTGGACAAGTGTCAGAAGAGGTGTTGGCTTTCTGTCTAGATAGTTTGGGTTGTCAACTAACATTGTTCCATATAAATACCATATTTGAATGTCTAGTTCAAGTAGAGAGTGTGCTCCTACGAACCAGATCTATTTGTAAGATATTGGTTCCTTGTTCTAGAGTTATATTTAAGGTTGGACTTTGCATGTAATCATTGTTGTGTGCCTGTGTGCAAGTGTATTTTGTGCCATCTGTTTCGGTGTGCTGTGCTATGTTATAGGAAGTCTCTTAGCTGACTGATTTTGGTGATAATCAGGCCATCACAAGATTAAAAATTCGAAGTTGAAAGCTAACCTTGTGACGTGTGGTGTAGTGGTCGAGGCATGTGTGTTTAAACCTAATTGTACTATGGGCACACTCCATGTGCTTAAAATTTAAGTTTAGGTTAAGTTTTCCAATAACTTTAATGGTCAAGAGATAAAATTCAACAATAATCAAATAATTAATGTTTAATGACATTTATACCATTCAAATTTTTAATAGGAATTATTTCAATAGGGTAAGTTATCTTTTGCCCCCTCTACATTGTTTAATTATCACTTTACCCCTCTCTACTTTAAAAATTACACTTTACCTACTTCTACTTTTGAACAAAGTGAGAAATTAATTTTTTTTATTTAAATTTACGAAATATACTTAAGAATATATTGAGTTAAATTTTTCATCAAATTTTTTAATGAAATGCACAAAATTGCCCCTTTAATATAATTTTGATTTAATTTTTTTATTATAAATATTTAAAAAAATAAATTAAAATTAAAATAAAGGGACAATTTCATCCATTTTATCAAAAACTTAGATGTAAATTTTAATTTTATCCATTTTAAAATATATTTGGTTAATTTAAATTGAAAAAAAAAATAGTTTCACACTTTGTTCAAAAGTAGTATTAGGTAAAATGTAATTTTTTAAAGTAGAGAAATGAAAATTAAACAAAGTAGAAAGTGGTAAAAGGTAATGGGTTAATTACATTTTGTATTCCTATGGTTAACTGAATTGCACTTTGCATCTTTGTGGTATTTTCATCAGTACTTGCACCTCTGATACTTAGTCTGGTTGATAAGAGAAGGTATCATTTTCCTTTTTAACCAAGATTACATTTTCTGGAGATTTCAAGGGTAAAATTCTGAATGCATCAAGTAAATGAGGGGGTGTGCACCCTTAAGATCGTCCAGAGATGTGATTAGTTAAGGTGCGCGTAAACTGAACCGGATACACCTTATTGCATAATAATAAGAAGTAAAAAAACTAATGAATAAATAATACAAGTGAATATCAATTTAATAACATTTAAAAAAATATCATTTTTTTTTTTTATTTCGAAATCCATCTAATTAATCGAATCACCGAATGTCATATAATTTCTTTTTTCTATAAAATCCAGTTCATTAAGTAATTAAAAATAGAGCTTCATTCAAAAATTAACAATTAATATATATATTAAAAAAAGAAGAAGAAGAAGATATTCTTCATAAAATAAACAAGACCCTGTATGTATTGTCCATTTGCAACGATGGATCTAAAAAATTGACTGAGGGGACTAATTTTATTTATTTATTTATTTTATGTTTAGTGGATATTTAAATAAATTAGGGGTGCGTAAGTAAAGTTTGTTTTTTTTATTTTTTTTAAAAAAATTAGGGGTGAAATTGAAATAATAATAAAAAATGAGTTCAAGT
This sequence comes from Eucommia ulmoides, assembly GCA_016647705.1. NCBI lineage: Eukaryota > Viridiplantae > Streptophyta > Magnoliopsida > Garryales > Eucommiaceae > Eucommia > Eucommia ulmoides. The sequence continues at coordinate 12,436,775 of CM028339.1, read as the reverse complement.
GCGAGAATTATACGCCTAAGAAAACTTAGAACAAGACTTTGATGACATTAAACCTGATTAAGGGCCGGAATGACCCGTGATCAATCTATGTTTAATCGACTCTACTTAAGTTTAACTTAAGTGGGATAAAAAAAAATTAGTTCTTGTTATTACTATAACAATATATATATATATATATATATATATATATATATATATATATGCGCCCGCGCGTGCAGGTTGTGCTAGAAGGCAAGAAAGATAAAGATGCATCAGGCGAGAGACTGCCAAATTTGGTATATGTATCAAGACAAAAAGATCTACTCCCCGTGTAGTCTTCAAGGCTGGTGCCCTTAATGTGCTGGTAGTCTCTTCTTTTTCTCTTTTGGCAAAATTTCACTTTATACCCCTCTAATTTTTAGACCTACACGTACACGGCCTCTTATTTGTTGAATTTCACTTATTTTTCCCTACATTAAGTGAAATTTGACAAACAAAAAGAGACCTAATTGAAATTTCCCTTAATGGGTTGGTATGCTAGCTCTCTCTTCTTTTATTTTTGGACAAATTTCACTTAAATGCAATGGTTATATTTTAGGAATTTTTAATTAGACACCCACTTTTATATAAGATATTAGATTAGGCCCCAATAATCAAGCCCAAACAAAAAGACACCCATCTAATTATTTATATTTGGAGAAAACCCCAAAAAATTGGCTATATCTCTTCACGCGCAACTGAGCAAGAATGGGAGGTTTCATGTATTTTTGGAAACAACCTCAAGCTAAACAAGGAAATAGCAACCTAATTCTCTTATTCAAAGCTGCAAAAATGGAAGATCTTATGTTGATTATACCTTCTATTCCTATTTTCTCTTGCACCAAATTGCAAAGAAACAAAGTGGGTAACCCTAATTTTACCAATTTCCAATTCAACCATTGCGGTGACTACGGCGACGGTGACGACATCTGTGATTGAGCAGCAGATCTTGGTTCCCAGGTAGTGTTTCTTACATTTACTTATCAGATTTAAGTTTTTTCCCCTCTGTTTGGAACCGCAAACAGAGGTGTGGTTTTTACCCTCTATTTGAAACGCTTACTCAATCACATTGAGTTTTTTCTTACCAGAAATTGTTTGTTTTTTTTTTTAGAAGTTGATAGATATAAGTTCTGGTGTGGATCTGCTAATTTTTTATTTTTTTATTTTTAGTTTTTTTTCCTGTAATTTTTATGTTGTTTGGTCTAGAGAGAGAGAAAAATGTGAGAGCTCAAATGCATCAATAATGGCGGATTTAGAGAGAGAGAGGAGTGAGAGAGAAGAATAGAGAGGTTACCCTAATTAGCCCCTAAGTTTAGAATAATTTACAGTGGCTCCTAAGTTTAGAATAATTTACAAATAGATCCTATTAAATTAGATACTGTTAAATATTTACTGTACAGTTATAATTGGATTAAATATTATTGTACAGTTATAATTGGATTGAATATTTACTCTACAGTTATAATTGATTGAATTTTGGTTGTACACCATGCAATGTTGAGCAACCGTTTCATAGATGAATATTGTTGTACAACCTTCCATGTTTAGGTATTGTAGTACAGTTATTTTTGGTTGAATATTTGATATACAATTACAATTGTTTGAACAACAACACCAAAGAACGTGGAGGGAGAGGGGGATGACAATAAATATTGTTGTGTAGTAACAAAAAAAAAAAAAAAAGTAAAATAGTGGAAAAAATGGGGATAATTCAAAACAAGTCTTTAATTGTTGATTCTTGCTTCACAGTAATTACTCTATAAATCAAACATCAATTTTTGTTATACATTAACTAAATATTAATTTTTATATCACAGTAATGAATTGATCAACAACCACACATCAACAGTGAAAAGTAACAAATTGTGAATAAAAAACAAGTGTTCAATTCATGATTTTTGCTACACAGTAATAATCTCTATATCTCATGAACCTTCAAATTAGAATGCTCGAGTACTTCCTTCAATGGGTTAAGAGATCTCTCCCATAGATCTTCGCATAGCTTTTGAAATGCCTCCCAACTTATTGTGCTCCTAAATTGACAATGAAAGCAAGCAGGTTGACATTTTCACTTAAATAAGAGAAAAGCTTTTGAAATGCCTCCCAACTTATTGTGCTCCTAAATTGACAATGAAAGCAAGCAGGTTGACATTTTCACTTAAATAAGTTTTCTCTTTGAGAATAATGTGAAGGTTGAGAATTGATTTAAATCAAAAACTGAATCTTTGTCATATATTAACTAAACATTAATACTTACACCACAGTAATGATTGATCAACAATCACAAATCAACAGTGAAAAGTCTCAAAATGTGCATCCAACACAAGTCTTCAATTCGTGTCTTTTGCTACACATTAATAATCTATATAAATTAAACATTTTTTGTTTGCTATAGACTAATTAAGTATCAAATATTACACCACAGTAACAATTCGATCAAAATCTAATATCAACAGTGAAACGTAACAAATTATCAATTCAAAACAAGTCTTTTAATTCGTTATTTTTGCTACACAGTAAAAAACTCAAAGATTTATTACTACACAGTAACTATTCCAACAATTTATCATTGGCCACCGAAATTGATAATAGGGACAATAGCCATCTCCATTTGGGATGAAACAAAAGCGAAATTCAAAAACACAATTACTGATAGTTATTTTGCTATATATCAACAATTTTAACAACCCACACAGTAAATATTTAAAAAAATCAAGCACCAACACATCAACCATTAAAAGGAATAAACCCAACGTCAAAATTTGATTTTTGAACAGTAATATTCACCCAAACAGACACAAACAAATAACAAAAATGCAAAGAAATAGTAATATTCACACACACACATAGAGCCACAGACACAGGCAAAGATAATATTATTCACACACATAGTCAAAGACACAAACAAACATGGATTTTGGTCATTTGGGTTCAATGTGTTCAAACGAGGCCCCCAAACAGCAACAATGCAAAGAAAATGGAAAAAAAGTTAAAATAAGGTTTTTCATTTTACCTACGGTTTTTTGATTACCTCTCTTCGACTGAAGATGGTAGAGAGAGGAATAATTCAATCGCAAATTAAATATCGATTTTTGCTACACATTAACTAACCATTAATTTTGGAATCACAGTAAAAATTCTAAAGATCAAGTAACTCGATTTTCAAAATCGATTTTGATATACAACCAATTTTCAACAAAAACACCCACAATTACTATGAAAATCGACAAACGTCCCATCGAAATTTGAGTTTTTCACAGCAATTATTAAACCCTAAACTCAATATATGATCATCATTGCACAGTGGTCACAAATTCATACACCCTAAATCCAAGAATAGATGTGGAGAGACGAAGCAACAAATTGTCATTGACCACCGAAAAACCCAAGATTCTGTTTTGAAAAATAGCTTGTGAAAATAGATTCTTGGTTTAATATTACTGTGGTGTAATATTTGATACATACCGGCGACGAATCTTATGGTGACGGCACGAGGAAACGTCGGCGATGGCGTCTGCAATGGAAAATGACGCTTCCTGTTGCAGCGTCACGAGCGAGATGTTGCGAATGTAGTGGCCAATTGCGCCGGGATGGACAGATGACGGCGGCTGGCACTGGACGGCGACGGCTTCGACTGACCGGTGCTGGTAATAGACTGGACAGTGACGGCGATGGCGAATGAAATGAACGGCGACAACGGCCTGGACTGGATGGAGACGGCAATTGCAATTGAATTATTGTTGTGGAATAAAACTTAGGGCTTCAAATGGATACCTTCCAATTTGGGGAGGATGAAGAACAGTGCAAAAAGGAAAATGGCAATTTCCAATTGTTGATTTTCCAATTTTTATTGAGATTTCCCCCTAATATTACCTTCCATATCAAGGGGCTTTCACGCGCATCTACTCCTAGGTGAAGTCCACGGTAGCAACATGGGTTTCATATTAATCATATATTATTATTGGAGAAAACTCTAATATATGGATGGGCCTTGGGGCCCATATTAAAAAACCATATATTTTAATAATATATATTTTATTTATTTTTCAATAGTAAACTTCGGGTATCGGCCATCATGACCAATGCACCTTTAGTTTTAACCCTGGATTGCAACATGTACTCCAACGACCCTCAAACACCTCTCCAAGCGCTTTGTTATCAATTGGGCCCGTCGAGCCCAAATTTGGGTTTCGTACAGTTTCCCCAACGTTTTCATGGGCTCAACAAGAACGATACCTATGGCTCTGAATTAAAGTATCTTTTTCAAATCGATCCAACAGGAATGGACAGCCTATGGGGCCCGATCCATGTGGGTACCGGATGCTTTTTCCGATGACAGGCCTTTTTTGTCGCCCCGAAATGAAAGAGGTAGGCTCGGATCATAAGGTGAATGGGCCTATCCAATCAGAGGAAGTTATAGCACAGGCCGATCATGTGGCGGGCTGCAACTATGAAGTCCAAACCAAGTGGGGCCTTCGAGGTAATTTTGTTGGGTGGATTAATTTCTTTTTACTCCTTTATACTTTGGTCTTATTTCATTTTAACACATTTACTTTAAAAATCTTGAGGGACAAATTTCCATTTTAGTCGAAAAAGTATAAAAATAAATGAAGATATAGAGACCCAATAGAAAAAAAAGACCCCATGACATGAACAATTAAGTTTTCAGACCCCACCAAATTTTTAGAAAAAAGTCATTCATTATGGTCTTCCCTGTTAACATTTATTTACAAATTTATCATTTTGTCATTATGCAACAAGACAAATTTGAACAATAAAGGATGTTAACGTTAACGTAATTTGTTCAAGTAAATACCACTTACTTATCTTACAATATTACATTGATATTAACGTTAACGTTGTTGAATCCATTTTTTTTTTAATTAACGCATCATCTCCCAATCTGTCTGTTTGAGTATTACGTTAACGTTAACTCATTTTATTACCAGATGTATTGTATATTTTTTCTCTTGAATATTTATCATATTTTGTATGTGCGTTAACGTTAATGCATTTTTTTTTTTTTTTTGTGTTTTATATTACTGTCTCTTTTATGATTTGTTTTATGTACATTAACGTTAACGTTAGTTACATTAATGTTAACGCAAATACAACCGAGCACATTAATTTAATTGCATTAATGTTAACGCGATTACAACCCAACACATTTAATTTTATTATGTTAACATTAACATAATTATAATCTAGCACACTTAACTTAATTGTGTTAACGTTAATGTAATTATAAACCCAATACATTTAATTGTGTTAACGCTCAACACATTTAGTTGTATTAATGCTCAACTTTAGAGAGTGAGAGAGAGAGAGAGGGTGAGCTTAGAGTAAGAAAGAGAGAGAGAGTGAGTGATAGTTAATATAAATAAGAGAGAGGGTTTGTTCAAGGGTACATGTGTCTTTTTAGTATTCTTTTTATGTTTTTGGAGGATTAAAAACTTAATTGATTGTACTATTTGGTCTGAATCCTAACAAAACATATGAAAATAATTTTTTTCTCAATGATCTCTCTATGGAAATTATATAATAAAAAACTCATAAATGAATTTATTTATTTATTTTAATTTTAATTTAATATTTAAAAGTAATAAATGAAGAAAATTAATATTTTCTCTCTTTAGTTGTGTTTTTCTCTCTATTTCTATTTTTTTATGAAAGAAAAATAAAATAAAGATTGAATGAAAAAAAAAATATTTTCACCTATTTTCAAGTATATTTGGCTAAGTTAAATCAAAACATGTTTGGCATGTAGAGCTAATCCAACTAAAAAAAAAAAGTTTTATTTTAATAAAAAAAATTGTAGATGATTGAAAAAGTTGTAGTGAAGAAGTCTTAAACTATCGAATTCCATTAATCTCTCGTATTATAAAAATTAAAAAAAGAAAAAAAAAGAACACTTAAAATTATATTTTCTAATTTTTGTTTTTTTAAATTATTTTTTAAAGTGAAAAATAAAAAAATTAAATATTATATTTATAATTTTATTTGGAAAAAAAAAAAATATTTACAGATGGGCTATAGATACGGGTCATTGGTTGAGGACTTCTTCACAGGGGGTATACGCTTCACTACCAGGGCTGGAGATCTGTTTTCTGCAATCTGGGTCGGGCTGCGTTTCTGGGCGATGTACCGTTGACCCTTGACGATGTGCTGAATCAAACAAAGAGGTGGTCAATGGGCCTTCTAGATATTTCGTTTAATAAATTGAGCCCAATAGTTTATGGGCTTAAGTCCATGAATATATTACCGGACTTGTGTTGTGTGCACTACTTATGGTGGCCCATTTGGTCCATTCCAATCACTATCTATGCCTTTTTGCCTCAGTTGGCTCTCATCAACTCCTTCCCAATTTTCCCAAAGGTAAATAATTTATGTAATTTTTCTTTTTCATGGAGGTGGGATTCAGTTTTCTATATATTTATAAAAAATTAAAAGGGTTTTATATAAAATTTTAAGGTTTTAATTAATTTTTCTTTTGAAAATAAAGGGGTGAAAGTGAGTTTAAAAATAAATAAATTAAAAGGGGTATATATAAAATTTTAATGTTTTAATTGATTTTGTTTTTACAAAAAAATAAAAGGGTGGATTGGGGGGGGGGGGGGGGGGGGAGGGGGGGGGTGGGGGGGGGGGGGGTAAAAAAAAGATTTCCTATAATTTGACATAAAGTAAAGGGGTTTATATAAAATTTTAATTGTTTTTTTAAGATGGGGTTTATATAAAATTTCAAGGTTTCAATTTATTTATTTTTTAAATAAAGGGGTGAAAGTGTAAGTTTAAAAAAAAAGAAAAAGAAAGTAAAATGGGTTTATATAAAATTTTAAGGTTTTAATTGATTTTTTAAAATTATAGGGGTGAAAGTGTATGTTTCTAAAAATGGGGAGGGGGTTTTAAAAAAAAGAATTTTATGTAAAGGGGTTTATATAAAATTTTATTTTATTTTTTCTTCTAAAAATAAAAAGATGAAACTGTAAGTCTCGAAAGTTTGAGGAGTTGAGTTCCCTAGGGCACAGGATGGCTCCGTCACTAAGGATGACAATCACAAACAATTGGAGAGCTATTAATAACTTAGGAGATCTCAAGTTCCCCTCAGTTTTATTACCCCTGCGTTCTTTGAAAAAGTCAATTAAAATCCTTTAAAATTTTGCATAACTCCCGACTCAATTATAAAAATATTCAATAAACTCTTTGAACTTTTGTTTTTAATTTCTCTCAACTAATTTTCTCGATTCGCCCGTTGATCAATGATATCATGTAGTTCTATTTTTACAAAATGTCTATTTTTGTTGTTGCTCATTTTTTGTAGATTTGGGATGCTTGGTTTTACTTGTATGCATTTCTCTTCCTTGGAGCCTATTCACAAGACATTGATTTCATATTGACTGGAGGAGGTGTCCAAAGATGGTGGAATAGCCAAAGAACGAGGACGGTTAGGGAACTCTCAAGCTTCTCCTTTGCCCTTTTTGAATATCTACTCACATCTTTTGGCATTCACTCCTTTGGATTCAATGTCACCACCAAAATATTTGTTCATGAGCTAACCAAGAGATATGAGCAAGAAATCTTTGAATTCGGACTCAATTCTCCTTTGTTCTTGCCCATAATTACAGCGACAATAATCAATTTATTTGCATTTTTTTTTATGGAATTTCACTGTTTTTGAAGAATGAGAGCGGTAGAGATATGTTTCTCTAGATATTTTTGGCTAGTTTTGTAGTAGTGAATAGCTGACCAATTTATGAAGCCATTCGGTTGAGAAGAGATAAAGGCAAAATGCCAATGAAGATCACGTTGGTATCGACACTTCTTGTTTGGGTTCTGTACAAAGTGTCGTCTTTAGCATTCAGGGCTTGATTATTTTTCTATTTTTTTTAATTTTTTTTTTTTTAAGATTGCAAGTGTTTCCAAACTAGACATTAATAATTTATTTTTCTCTTCTTTGTATGTTTGTGTGTGCGACTTTATTTCCGCTCAATATATTGAAACGAGGTTTGACATTTTATGCACCTAAAGTTTGATCGTTACTTTACTTTGGTCCCTAGAGTTTCAATTTGGATACATGATAACATGAAGTTTCGTAATGATCTCACTTTAGTCCAAATGAATAACTCCATTATAATTTTGGATAGTAAATCGTCACTTTTGGTGCACCCAATTATTTTTAAGAGGACCTTAAGGATATTTTCATAATTTTCCTTTGTCCAAAACTTTATATGTGTGCGAACGCACACACATGTATTATGTTATATCTAGATTTCTAACCTTTGAATATTTGGGTAAGAAGAAGAAAAATGGGATGAGGATAATAAGGAGACTGAAAATACTCATAAAATCTCTTAAAAATTGTTAGGTGCTAGTTAAAAACTAAAAATGTTTATAAAATCTCTTAAAAGCTGTTAGATGCTAGGCAAATGACTATTTTTTGGTCCAAAATTGTAATGGGAATAATGACTTGGACTATTTGGAATGATTAGAAAACTTTTAATCATTTAAATTGTTATATGTTCCCATTTAAATTATAGGGACCAAAGCGAGATGTAATCAAACTCTAAACGCTACGTTTGGTATGCTGGAATTGAATGGAATGGAATGAGTGTAGTATTGAATGAATGTGGTATTGGAATAGAATGAATATTGCCATTCCTATGTTTGGTGATAAACGGGATTAAACATGGTATTGGAATGGGCATTACCATTCCTACATTTGGTTACAAAATACATTAAATATGGTATTAGAATGACCGATAAAAACATAAATATGGGAACAAAATCTGGGAATAAAAACAAAAACAAAAATCTGGGAACAAAAACAAAAACAGAAACATGGAACGAAAACAAAAAAAATGGGAACAAAATCTAGGAACAAATAAAAAACAGAAATATGAGAACAAAAACAAAAACAGAAATCTGGGAACAAAAACAGAAATCGGGAAGAAAAACGGAAATATGAGAACAAAAATAGAAATCTAGGAACAAAAATAGAAATCTGGGAACAAAAACAAAAACCAAAATCTAGGAACATATTTATGTTTTTGTTCCCAGATTTTTGTTTTTGTTTTGTTCCTAGATTTTTGTTTTTGTTCTCATATTTCTGTTTTTCTTCTTGATTTCTGTTTCTGTTTTTGTTTTGTTCCCAGATTTTTGTTTTTGTTCCCATATTTCTGTTTTTCTTTTGTTCCTAGTTTTCTGTTTTTGTTCCCATATTTCTGTTTTTGTTTTGTTCCCAAATTTTTGTTTTTGTTTTTGTTCCCAGATTTTGTTCCCATATTTCGATTTCTGTTTTTGTTCTCATATTTCTGTTTTTGTTCCCGATTTCTGTTTTTGTTCCCAGATTTCTGTTTTTGTTTTTGTTTCCATATTTCTGTTTTTGTTTTGTTCCCAGATTTCTATTTTTGTTTTTGTTCCTAGATTTTGTTCCCATTTTTTTGTTTTCGTTCCATGTTTTCTGGGAACAAAAATATAAAAGTAATACCACCATATTTTTGTTTTTGTTCCCAGAATTTTATTTCCTATTGTGAAAAATACGAAAATACAAGTATAGATCATTCTTCTTACCTAATACTTCATTTCATTTGAAATTAGGCAATTCCGAGATTACCTAATACCTTATTTCACTTGGGATTGACTAATCCCAAGAATTGTGGGATTAGTCATTGCTTAGGAATGAGAATGAAAATCAATCCCACCAACCAAATATAGGAATGAAATGACTATTCCAATGGTCATTCCAATCCTATCCTATGGTATGTAAAGATACCAGTGGGCTTAATGGACCGGAATCTAGATATTACTGGGCTTAAAGGACGCGTCAAGAAGGCCCACGGGCCAATGTTTACCGGATACCTGCTTTTCCCGATTCTCCCTCCAAAGGCAGCAGGAATTTAAAGGGGCAGGCCATAGTCCCGATTCTCTGTTTTGCAATTACATTGTCGGCGGTTCAGGGGTAGGCCATAGTTCCGGTGTCGTGCCAACGAGCGACGTTGAGTTCCTCTTGTTCTTTGTAATGCATTTTCCTTTGTTGTTTTTATGTTTATTTAATTCTAGGAAGGGAACTCTGTTGGGTTCAGGGGCGACAAAATATGAAAATAGAAAATATGCGGAAGTAGAGAAAATGACAAATACAAAATGACAATATATAACGTGGTTCGGCACAACTTGTCAACCTCTACGGACAAAGAGCAACCAATAACTTTACTAATATGAAACAAAAAAAAAAAAAAAAAAAATACACAAAAGGAGATAAGTTCTTAAACTCAAGAACTAACAACAAAATCTCCCAATAAAAATCTCTCTCAATAAATACACTCTTTTTTAGTATGGGCACCCAAAATTCCTATTTGGAATTTCCAATACACGTTCACGAGAGATGCACTCACAATTGGTGAGATATATCTTTTCCAATGCTCATGGCCTCTATTTATAGAAGAGGCCTGAGGTACAAATTTAGTTTGAACAAAATCTCAGAGAACTTCAAGAAATTCAGGAGTTTGTTGCGTAACCTTGTTTTTACTGCTTTCTTGTTGCTTCTCCTGCCTTCCTTCAATATTTGCTGCAACCGAAAGTTTGACAGATGAAGAGAGAAGGCAGATTTTCTTCAAAGGCTACTGGTTCTTATCAACATTTACTGTAGTTGAGATTGATCCGATTAAATAAAGGGAATTTCACATCAAATTTGCCAGCTTTTAGTTTGTGGTTTGACAAATTGTGAATCATGACAAAAAAAAGTTTATTTTGTAAAAAACACACTGGCCTACTTGTTGATATTTGAGCCAAAAAACAACAATCTCCACCTTGGCAAGATTTTCGACCAAACAAATTTTTTCTTCATACTTGAGGATATTCTTCCTCATGTTGTCTTCTCCAACACAATATCAATTTTAGAAAGTAACTCCAATCAAGTTCAAGAGCTCTTTTGAGCTTGTCCATCAGTTCCCAAACATAAACTCGATGTACCAAAAGTCCGCTGGCCAGACTCAATTATTTTGACAAATCTCGAATATGGAACCCCCATATTCTCTGCCACAAGAAGTGCTTCACAAATTTGTGATTTTCATCCAAGAATGATCAACATGTCTTCTCTAAAAACTCTGTTCCACGAACTATTGAAGTACTAACTCCCACTCTATCAAATTATCTCATCTGAAGCTCCACTTGCTTCTGAGACCCCGAAACACCTGTAGTACTAAATGTACCACCTTAAAGAACATAAAGACTGCCAATCTTTTTTCCTGTCATCATTATTATGACACCTCTGCTCACCTTTAAAACTCCATATTTCGTGGAGAACCTACATTCTTTGGAATCCAAACTGCTCGAGAACACGAGACTCTTATGTAAATCTGGCACGTGACGAACACTCGTCAATGCTCTAAGAGCTCCATCATTCAACCGGATCTGGACTGAGTCTATCCCAACAATCTTGCAATAAGTATCGTTACCCATCAAAACTATGCCACCATTGACTGAATCATAGGTAGTAAACACATCCTTATTAAGATACATGTGGTAGGAACAACCCAAATCTAAAATTCACTCGTCCTTGGAGTGAATTTGTAGAGTTGTAACAAAAAGAACAAAATGTGAATCTTCACCCACACCAACATTCGTCTCTGTATCTGTCGCTTGACCACCAGGTTTTTTGAGCTTTGGGCACTCCGACTTGTAATGTCCAAATTAGTGACAATAATGACACTTAATATTTTTCTTTGATTTACCGTCGCCTTTCACGGAACTGTTCTTTCCCTTAACGAACAGGCCTGTAGCTTGATCATTACTACCTTCACCATTTAGCTTAGCCCTCAACTCTTTCGAGTTTAAGAATGCCTTGACGTCGGTCAAGAAAATTGAATCTCGTACATATAACATGGAATTAACAAAATAAATCATACGAGATTGATAATGAACACAAAAGGATAAGAGTTTGATTTTCCTTGTCAACCTCGACGTCAATATTCTTCAAATACATGATAATTCAATTAAAATTATCAAGGTGCTGGTGTATTGACATACCCGCCTCCATCCTAAGAGTGTACAACCGTTCCTTCAAATACAACCGGTTCATGAGAGATTTTGTCATATATAAGATTTCTAGCTTGTCCTATAGCCCTTTAGTTGTTTCTTCGTCTGCAACCTCATTGAGCTCTGCATCCGCAAGAGATAGTTGAATTGCCCTATGTACCTTTTCTTCCATCTCTACTGCCTTTTCCTTGGATAACTTGGATGCCTTGTCTTTATCCAAAATTTTTGCCAAGCCTTGTTGTCGCAAAAATGAACGTATTATGATATGCCAAAAACTAAAGCCATTTTCTCTATCAAACTTCTCTATTCAATATTTTGCGGAAGCCATGAACCTTGGGCTCTGATACCACTTGTCGGGTTCAGATGTGACAAAAATATGAAAATAGAAAATATGCGGAAGCGAAAAAAATGGCAAATACAAAATGACACAAGATATAACGTAGTTCGACATAACCTGTTTACCTCCAAGGGCGAAGTATAACAAATGGTTTAACTAATATGAAGAAAATTAGACAACAGAATATAAGTTCTTGAACTCAAGAACTAACAAAATCTCTACAAAAAACCTCTTTCAACAAATATACCATGTTTTAGTATAGGCACACAAAATTCCTATTTGGAATTTTCAATACACTTTCACGAGATATGCACTCACAATTGATGAGATCTATCTTTTCCAATGCTCATGGCCTCTATTTATAAAGGAGGCCTAAGGCATAAATTTAGTTTGAATAAAATCTCAGAAATTTCAAGAAATTCAGAAGTTTGCTACACAGTCCTCTATCTATCGCTTTCTTATTGCCTCTCCTACCTTTATTCAAATTTTGTTGCAACCGAAAGTTTGACAGATGAAGAGAGAAAGCAGAGTTTCTTCAAAGGCTACTGCTTCTTATCAACATTTACTGTAATCGAAATTAATTCGATTAAATGAAGGGAATTTCACATCAAATTTGCCAGCTTTTAGTTTGTGGGTTGACAAATTGTGAATCATGACAAAAAAAATAAAAACAAAATAAAAAATCTTTTGTCAAAGACACACTGGCCCACTTGTTTAAATTTGAGCCAAAAACCCAACAAACTCTTGTGATTTTACCTAATAATTAAGGTGTTAGGGTTTATTCAAGATCTTTGAATTACATTAGAATTAAATAAATGTAAGACACGTATATTTGTTTTGGTGTACGAAAACCCTAGAATCGTGTTTTTGTAGAAAGTAATTGAGACAAAAAATGTACGAAAAATTGTTCTGATTGTTAGGTTACTATAGCAGGAGCGAAGTAAATTCTGATTTTTCTATTGAAGGGGAATTGGGAAAGAATGTGGAGGAAATTATGCCCCTTAAACCACGAAATTCTGAATTCCCTGTTGATTGTTCATTCCTCTTTCTCATTTGCCCAAAGTTAGACCCCACAAGCATATTCGAAATAAATTCTCTAAACTAACTAAATTTCATGAATTATGGTTTTGGTACTCCATCGCCGTTCTCTCATTCGTCTTCGACCATCGCCATTCTCTCCTTCGTGTTTGACCATCGCCTTCATCATCTTCAAGCATATTCAATTCCATTTTTCATCGCTCGAAGCACTAGATCCAAAGATTTCTATGGATTTTCAAAATTTCTTTCTTGTTTGAGCAAATACGGTCCGAGGTATTTATGATCGTTGGTTTCAATTTCGACATCTTTTTCGGCTTTCATTTTCATTCTCTAACGATCATCGAATTGCTTCTTATTTTGGTCGATTTCAATGATTTTCTTGAATGTTTGCTTAGATATGATCTTGAATATTACATTCAACACACACGAATTTGCAACGGTTACGATTCTTAAATAATATTACATTCAACACGCATGTTTGTTTGATTATTGCCAGTTAGATGATGTTACATTCAAGACACACGATTTTTACAACGGTGGTAATTTATTAGACAATATTACATTGAACAAACATGTTTGATAATATTCTAAAATATTGGGTTCAATCAGATTACATTCAATAAGCATTCTAAAAGCTAATTTTGAGAATATTAGACAATGTGACATTTAACACGCATATTGTTTTTGAATCTTGACAAGATTAGACAGTGTTAAATTCAACACGCACGCTAAAATTTAAAATTTTACATTATTAGACAGTGTTATATTCAATATGCACATTGAAAGAGGCGACACAAATGGGATAATCAGATGTATCATAATATTTGTTAAAAAAATACAATTGATTGTTCTCTTGGATGTTACATTCAACATTGATTTTAGATGTTACATGTAACATCCACGCATAATACGACACGTACGTCCAAAGAATATGATTAGCATATCATAAAAAATAGGACATTTTAATAATTAATACAATATAAAAATATTAATTTTACAACATCAAGAACTATGAAAAAATCTTTATGTTTTGATGTTAGCATTGAAAGTTACATTCTCATCAAATGAGGGATATTTTGGTCAGAAAAACGCAAAAAGAGCTCTTGTTGAAAAAAAAAATTAGGATGGATCGGTACTTTGAAAAGTAAAAAAGGACCTCCTGGTGCATGCCCCCTAAAAAAATAGATTAAGTAGTAGAACACATTAGGATAATTGAAGAATAAATACATGCTCTCAACACTTGGTTGTTTATTATTTAGTATTTTAATTTAAATGATTTCTCTCATAGCCCACCTTGGGCCCCATGCCCAACCTCAATTTGATGTTACCCAACCAGTAACAAATATACACTAACTGTTAATTAACATAGATTTTCAAAAAAAATTACCAACTCAAAATTCAAGAATTACATATGTCCCAAATATTCCATAGAAAAACTACAAAATTCAAACCCTTCCTGATCAACACCTATCTTGATAGCCCAAAAAATTATACCTCCTTCTGACTTTATCTAATGTTAGTAGTGGACCTGTCGCTACTTGGAGTACTTGAGACAAAATATTTTATTGCTGTATTGTCTTCATAATATAAAAATAATTTATGAATCAAACATATTTATAAAACATTACTTTTCAAAATATAAATATAACCACATATTAAGAGAAAATAAAATCCCACAAATATCACAATAAAACGAATGCATTCAAATCAACCGATCATTTTTATTTTTATATAATAAAATACCCCACATATATTTTCATACTAGTCATGGGATTATTTCACCTCATGATTGAGAGCGGTACTGTAACCTGGGCAACTGTATAATCTAAAGTTGTCTTCAATGTCAGAGTCATTCAATATCTACAATGGTAGGAGCCAATACGTGGTATAAACCAACATATCATAGTGATAATCATCATTATCAACAACAACAACAACAATATATATAAATCACCTGTAGGACTTGCCATTTTGTCAGATTACAATACAATGTTCTATAGGACATGCCCTCCTTTTAGGATCAACTACATCCCGCAGGACATGCCATTCTGTCGGGACCATACTATGGTATAGTAGGATAATAACAAAACCACTTTCCACATTTAACATTTTACTTGATCCATCTAACGTTATAAAACTGTCTATTTTAATAAAGTTTTTTTTTTCCCCACAATTTAGTATGAAAATATAATTTGACTATTTACATAGAAGATAATACACTCATCTCGATATTTGCACTGTTATTACGCTATCGTCATAATATTGACATAGTTGACGTCGCCTATGAACCTAACAATGATAAGAATTTATCTAAATAAATATGATATGCAATGCAGTGCATGAAATGCATGACATTAAAATGCAATTTTTCTTATTATCAAAATTTTTAATCATACAATATTTATTAAACGCCAAATTTCTTCAGCTAATATTAACTGTACAAAAATATTATAGTAACAAATACAAAAAATTTTTAATTAATAATTTAATTTATAGAAAAATATTCATAAACTGTTAATACACACACACACACACACACATAGAATATATACATAACTTAGATAAAAAAAAAAATGGAAGAAACATTAATATAAAGTAGATGAATTTACATTGTGGATAGAGGTGAGTAAATCCCGAAGTTAGGAAATGACTCAAAGTTAAGTTAGGAAGTGACTATATATGTGTGTGTGGTTAACCCATTGATCATCATCGTCTTAACTAATGCTTTTTTTTTCCCTTGGCTTTGTGTTGGCTTGATTTGCAATGGCCATGTATCTTCTATTTTTTTTTGGGGGGGGGGGGGGGTGGGGGGGGAGGGGGGGTTATCTGTTGCAACTAACAAAATAATGTAAACCTTATGCCTAATTTTCACACACTACCCCACAAAAATGACTAAACCCTAAACCCTAAAAAATAAAATTTGAATAACTCCTTATCCCCAAAACTTTTAAAGTCAAGTTAACTCAACATATTAATCCCCAATTTTTTTTTTAAAATTAAATTTTAAATACCAAAATAACCCCTCGAAAAATTCTAAAGTAAAATTTAAATGACACAATGTACCCTATTATTTTCTAGATATTCTAAAATGTAATTAAAATTATGTACATTCAAAAGTTGGGTCTTACAGTCTTTTCTCCCTAAAATAATTTTCCTCCCGAAATTTAGTAATTTTAGACAAACAAAATGCGGATACTTATTTCTCATTTCTTCTTCTCTTTCCTACGTCGCCTCTTTCACGGAGTGACTATGCCATAAAAGTTTCACCAACAAAATCGTTTTCGTTCACAATACTTGATTTTTACAATTTAGAATCTGTATTGGCTCCTCAACGTATGATAAGTCTTACTTCAATTCAATTGGCTTAGAAGCCAATGCATGCGAAGGGTTTGGCACATATTTCTTCAGTATCGAAACTTGAAAAATATCGTGTAATAGAGATAACTCTCGCGGTAAGGCTAGTCGATACACCCCTATACTGACCATTTCTAGAATCTCGTATAACCCAATATACCTCGGACTTAGTTTTTTCTTCTTTCCAAATATCATTATTCCTTTCCATTGGCATATACGTAAAAATATGTAATCACCTACTTTAAAATCCAAGACACGTCTACGTTTATCGATATAGCTCTTTTGTCGACTATGAGCAATTGTCAGTATTTCTTTAATCACTTTTCTTTTTTTTCGCTGTCATCTAAGCTATGTCGGGTATCAACAATTTTTGTTCTCCAACTTTCGTCTAACAGATCGAAGTTTAACATATTTTGCCATAGAATACTTCATACAGTGCCATTTTAATAGCTGAATGATAGTTATTGTTATAGGCGAACTCCATCAACGTCAAATGATTATTCTAGATGCAACCCCTCAACTAAGGGTGAAAGAAAAACCTGGCTACCTGACCCGCCCGACCTACCTGCCCGACCCGCCTCGGGTTCGGTCGGATTTCACTTTTTATTTTTATTTTTTCACTTGACCCACCCGCCCTACAAGAGAGAGAAAAAGGATCGGGTTTACCACTCCCTCGCCCTCCCCGCCTGAACCCGACCGAAATGACTAAAAGGCGGTTATATTACATTCCCCACCCCCTGACAATTGTTTATTACAAAAACCCCCAACTATATATTGAAAATTATAACCTTAGCTCTTTCATTTGCGCCGCCTCACTCTTCTCTCATTTCTCCTATTTTCTCAATCTCTCGGTTTTTCTTCCCTCGATTTCAGTCCTCCGGCGTAGCCCCTTCCTCTACTGAAGATCTGTCTACGTGACTCTGATGATTTCAACCAAAATGTATATCCTCCGACGAAGCTCTCTCTATTTCGCTGTCAGTTCTCTCTCTTAGCTTCGCCATCGTTGCCACTAAGGTTAAAATCATCTGATATGTATTTTTTTTCATTGTCTCAATTTCAGATCTGTATAATAATTCTTTATAATTGTTTAAATTTGTTCATTTTTTGCTTCTCGTTCTGAAATTCTAATATGAATTGAAAGGGTGTACCTTCTGGTTTCGATGATTTGCACTTCGTTTCTGTTCTTTTCTTACCTGGAAGTCGCCGGAAACTCGCCCGCACCTGAACCCGCTCGGATATTTCGGATTAGGGTCGAGTAATTTCAACTCTCCAAAAAAAGTTTGGGTTGGGGGCCAAAACACTTCTTCCTCCGACCTACCCGACCGATTTTTACCCATACCCTCATCATATCTTCCAATGTATGAATTATTCACTCTAATTGGCTGTCCATTTGAGGATGAAATGCTATACTTAATTTTAATTTGGTACCCAAAGCAGCCTGAAGAATAGGCCAAAATTTCGATGTAAATCTCGGACCTCTATTTGACACTATGGAGGCTGGCGCACCATGCAACTAGACAATCTTGTCAATATACAATTTTACAAACTTGTCTATGGAGTATATGGTTTTCATAGTCAAAAAATAAGTCAACTTTATAAATCTATCAATAATCACCCAAATGGAATTATGTCCTTTTCGAGTACGGGACAATCCCAAAACAAAATTCATCGTGATTACTTTCATTCTAGGATAAGAAAAGGTTGAAATAATCCTCCTAGACGTTGGTGTTCGATCTTGACTTGCTGATGGATAAGATACCTGACTACAAATTATTCAATATCTCGTTTTATTCCATTCCACCAATAATATTCTCTCAAATTCCGCTGCATTTTGGTGCTCCATAGATGCATTGCATACGTTGAGTTATGCACTTCTTCCAAGATATTTTTCTTCAAATCGGTATTATAATAATATGTTTCCAAACATAAAGATTTCATCATTATCTCTAACAAAATAGTTGATTATCTACTCATTTTTCATTTCATCCCTAATCTTCCCCAATAAGGCATGTGACTTCTATGCTTTATAATATGGTCAATTAACCTCGGTCTTAAGGTCAAAGTTTCAAGTAACAATGCAGTCTGACCCACTATCAACTGGACTCGCAAGGATCTCAGTTTGGCATATATGTTAGTATGAACAATTGAAGGTAGGCAACCAAACCTATCGATTTTAGACTTAATATATTTGCTACAACATTAGCCTATCCAGAGTGATAATAGATTGTACAATCATAATCCTTGATCAATTCCATTCAACACCTCTGTCTCAGATCTAATTTTTTCTGAGTAAATAAATATTTTAAACTCTGGTGATCAATGTATATATGACAAGTCTCACCGTAAAGATAATGTTTGATGGCCTAAGAATTACCCAAGAGGGAGGGGTGAATTGAGTTTTGGAAAATTTTATGTTTAATTAAATTTACTCAATATAAACTAAGTGTTTATGTGATTTGTGTCAAGTGTATAGCGGATATTCAAACAAAAGTAATAATTACAAACACAAATAAATGCAAAAATGTAAAGAGTAGAGTTAGAGAGATTTACACTGGTATTTTATAGTGATTCGGTAAACACCCTTTGCCTAGTCCACTCCCACGAGCTCCTTTGAGGATTTCACTATTATTTGATCTTCTTACGGATAAAGAACAAACTGTTTAAGTCGCCGCTTGAGAAGTAAGTATCTTAAGACTTTACAATTTAGAGTGAATATATTCCACTCATAAATATCTTCTCTTGAGTAAAATCCTTACTAAGATTTACAATAAAAATCTCACCGTCTCACAAAATAGAGCTTCAACACTCACAAGATATAGAACTCAAGAATCTATGTGCGTGAAACAAATACCACAAACACTCAAGAAATATGAATCAAGAAAGAGTGTAAGTGTTGTTGGACGGATTTTATCTTGGAAGCCATTTGTAGTATCTCTTTGATCTTTGTAGTTCACTTGATTGATACTTTTATAGATTGATAATTTCTTCTAATAATCTTTACTCCTTATATAGATGTAGAGAATGTAGGAGGATATCACACTTAAAGATCTTGAGAGCAAAGTGATCGTTGGGGCTTCCTTTTTAAATGTCAAGATTCAAAATACATAGACTCCTCTCCATTATCTCTGCAGATTTGTCAATATTTCATCAATTTTTTCCAACCTCATAAATAATAGATATATCTAATTAATTGCAAATGTCCCATTGTCTAATTTGTCTTTGAGGTAGTGAAAAATTATAACAATTTGTTTCAGATATTCAAAGTAGTATAGTTGACATTGAAAGCATATAGACAAATCAAGATAGAGATATTCAAAATTGGGTAGGAATCATTAAATATAAGGCTCCTCAACTTTGCAATATGTAACAAGTTGTTCAAGATAAGAATCCATTCACATTATGGAAGACATGGCATGGGCTAGTATTTAATGAGCTATCCTACCACTAAGTCTAAATAATATCTTTGTATTCCCACTTGGTTATCTTGACAAATTCAAATATAATACTTGTATTTATACATGATTATGTATTTGAGCATATGTATATAATATGTATAAAACATATTATACATGTATGCAATCCAATTAAGCACATGCAAGTATTTCAAGCATTTGAACACTTAGAATTTATTTAATATGATGAAAACAAAATTTTCATACCCTTTGAGCCAATTTATCAATTAATTATATATGTAATGATAAATATATCAATTGATTACGCATATATCATGTAGACATATTAAATTAACATCTCATAACATGATTTGAACGTTCCGAACAAAGTATGATATACAAATCTAAATTTGAGTTCATGACAAAATTATGCATTTTGAGTTATAAAATATTTCAAGATGTTTTGATCAATGCGTTTTCAATTCAACATTGTATTGATCAAATTGAATGATTAAAGCATGTTATATATTGATTATAATCCAAATGAATCATCATACAGCAATTAGAACAAACATATAACGCCAAAAATGTGAAGCTGAAAACAGGGCAGGAAAGAAAAAGACTACTGACATTTTTATAAACGGCTACTATTTTATAGGAAACACATATCCAAAATTTTCTTACTATGCACAGAAATAGATCTTATGGAGTTAGGGTTCCATAGAAAAAAAAATCACATCATTTGGACTCCGTATGAGTGAGATATTATCAAATGAGTGAGTAAAGGTCTAGACAATTTTTTTTTGTAAAAATCAGTTACTGACTTCTGCCGAAATATTAAAAATTGAACAACCAATACAACTTGAATTGATATGAAATTTATATGGTTTTAAAGATATTTGAATTATATTTTCAACCATATAAGATTCATCAGATGTGGACAAGTAATAAGAGAGATACGACCAATTTACTATAAATTATCCATTTTTATTTTTTAGACAACAATAGTTAATTGCTACAATATTTACAACACAATTTTATTTTTCATTGCCCGTTCTTGGTTTTACTCGATGTCTATGATAATTTTTTTAACTAAACACCTTAAAAATATTATTTCAATGATGTTCAAAGTGTTTTGATGATCTAAATATACAATGTACCTTATGATCACATAAAAATCGAGTTTAAGCAATTTCAACATTTTTGTGATCAAAATATGAAATTTTCAATTGAGCAATGTATGAACAATCTTATTACATGGACCATAATATAATAATTATATGAACATGTTCAAAATATTATATCAATGATATTTGAAGTGTTTTTACATTAAGATCATGCAATATACTATTTGATCATATTAAATCCAAGTTTAAGCATATTAAACACATTTTTTTTATCAAGATGTAAAATTTCCAAATTTGCATGATATGATTAAATATATAATACACATTATGATATTTAGGTATATTGTACATGTTAGAAACAAAACCTCAAATGTATGCACCATCGGTGTGTGTGTACAACCTATAGAGTTTCGAGTTAAATATCTTAAATAATGTTATCCAAATGAAAAATTGCATTATTTAAATTATACTTTTCAAATTGAATGCATCTCTATTATGTATTTCCATAATGTTTGGATGACCTATACTTGAAAACAATGTTAATTCATTTAAAACGTCAAATGAGGCGTTATCGTCAAAATTATATTTTCCGGAGATCCTATGATTGAAACCGTTTAGGCCAACAATCTCCCCTTTATTGATGATGATAACTCATTTGATGTTTTATGAATGATAATCAATTTTACTAGCTCCCCCTGAGAATTAGATTGGTTTAAAAAACAATTTATTTAAGAAAGCTCATTTTTCATTCTTTTAGGTAAGTAAACTTCTTATAATCATCATAGCAATAAAATTATATAATTAAGATCATATGAATCATACAAACATAAGTAACATACCACATAACATAGATTATCTTACAATATTCAAATCACAAGTATAATAAGAAGATAAATATCAAATCTAGGTCTTTCTCCCATTTTGTCTTATCCAAAAACATATTTAGATTTAGTTTTGAGGAGGTGGTAGTGGAAAGTGCGTGTAAAAGTTATGCGTAAATTGCGAGAATGATCATATGACCATTTGAAATAGCTCGTCTCTACTATGTTGTTCAGCGTCAAAACGATTCATAAACTTAATTTATGACAAATTTCTAATTTGTATATGAATTTATCAGCCCAATATAACTTATGATTGATCAATATCACATGTAACCAAATTTCATTATTGCCTCAAGGATTCAAGTCTATCAAAATTAGATTTTTGATCACTTTGAATAATATGGTTTTGAAATCCTTTTTAAAACATTTTAAACACATTCAATATAAATAATTATCAGTGAAAACCATAATAAATATTTTAAATCAAAATTGAAGTAATTTTTGACAATTTATAAGATATTTACTCTCAAGTAGAATTTTTTGAAAATTTCATAATTTCAAAGTATTTTTTTTCTCATCATACCTAAGTCACGTAATATTTTTAAAAATTGTTCTTCCCCAAGAGGTTTACTCATCTCGAATTCTTCCTGCATAAGCTTAGCAAATGTTTGGCACAAGATCTCATTAGTAGCTCCGAAAATGATATCGTCAACATAGATTTGTACTAGTAAGACATTATTTTAAGCTTTTTTAATAAATAAAGTTATATCAGTTAAACCACGTTTAAAACTTTTTTTTAGGAAAAATCTACTTAACCTCTCATACCAAGCTCTAGGTGCTTGTTTGACACCTTAAAGTACTTTGGATAGTTTGAAAACATGATTTGAAAACTTCTCATCTTCAAAATTGAGAAGTTGTTCAACATAAATTTCTTCATAAATGAAACTATTCAAAAATGCACTTTTAACATCCATTTGAAAAAATTTGAAATCATTAGCACAAGCAAAAGCAAGTAACACATGTATAGCTTCTAATGTAGCTACCGGTGCATATATTTCATCATAATCTATTATTTCTTCTTGATTATAACCATGTGCTACCAATCTTACTTTATTTCTAATAACAACACCTGACTCATCCTTTTTATTTCGAAAAACCCATTTTGTTCCAATTACGGGATAGTCATTAGGTCTTGGCACTAGAGACTAAACGTTATTTCTCTCAAATTAATTTTAACTCATATTGCATTGCAAGAATCCAAGATTCATCGTCAATAACTTCAAAAACATTTTTAGGTTCAATTTGAGATAGGAAAGTAAAATTGTTAACATAGTTTCTCAACGAAGATCTAGTACTTACCCTGCGCTCAATGTCACCAATGATTTGATCGGATGGATGAATGTTAACCTTTTTCCACACCTTAGGTAACATGTTCTCGGAAGGTTGTACTTCCATTAAGTCATTATCAACGGGCCTTAAATCTGCGTTTTTAGCTTCTTTCGTTGATTTTTCTATCAAATCTGTATTTTCTTCATCTATATCTTTTCTTAGTGAAAAGAGGTTAGATTCCTAAAAAACAACATGTATTGATTCTTAAACTACAAGTGTATGTTTGTTATATACTCTATAAGCTTTACTATTAGTTGAATTACCAAGAAAAATACCTTCATCGGATTTAGCGTCAAATTTTGAAAGATTTTCTTTATCATTAAGAATAAAATATTTGCAACCGAAAACTTTAAAGTAGGAGATAATAGGGGTTTTACCATTCCATAATTCATATGGAGTTTTATTTAAACCTCTATGGATTAAAACACTATTCGAAACGTAACATGCCGTACTTACAGCTTCCGCCCAAAAGTATTGCGGTGAAGAATGCTCGTTTAACATAGTCCGAGCCATTTCTTGTAAAGTTCTCAACAACACCATTTTGTTGAGGTGTTCTAGGGGTTGAAAAATTGTGTCCGTAACCTTGTTCATCACAAAAATTTTCAATCTCATCATTTCAGAATTCTCTTCCTCTATCACTTCGGATATTGTTAATGCTAAAACCTTTCTCATTTTCAACACACTTACAAAACTTAATAAATACGTAAGAGACATCACTTTTCTTAGCAAGTAGTAGAACCCTATATATCTAGAATAATCATCAATAATCACAAATGCATAATGCTTGCCACCTAATCTAGCAACGGGATTAGGACCGAATAAATCAAAATGCAAAAGTTCTAATGGTTTAGTAGTAGAAATAAACTTCTTCTTAACTTGTTTGCCAAGTTGGCATGCATCACATATCTTATCCTTAACAAATTTTGCATTCGGTAATCCACGTACAAGATTATTCTTAGATAAGTTTGAAATAAGTTCCATGCTAGCATGTCCTAGACGTCTATACCATAACCAACTATTTTTGGTTAAAGCATTTAGACATGAAACATTTTGAGAAGATAAATCATCAAATGAACATGTATAAATATTTTTAAAATATGATGCAACAAATAAAACTTTGTGATCATCATCTTCTTTGATGACACATTGATTTTCAAGAAATGTTACTTTAAAACCGTTATCACATAGTTGGCTTATACTTAGAAGATTATATTTTAAGCCTTCAACAAGTAAAATATTTTCAATGATAAAATCATTTTTACCAACTTTACCAATACCAATGATTTTACCCTTAGAGTTGTCTCCAAATGTCACATGTCTGCCATCTTTAGGTGCTAAAGATATAAATTGACTTTTATCGCCCGCCATGTGCCGTGAGCAACCGCTATCTAGGAGTCATTTGTCCTTGCTTATATTTGCTTTAAAACTAACCTGCAAGGAGCACCTCAAATGATTCTTAAATGGTACCCATTTTACTTGGGTCCGGGAGGGTTAGTCTTTGGAATCAAGGTTCCCTTTGGTACCCAAATCTTTCTTAACTTTGTATTTGCATTTTTCAGTTTTCTTTCATTACAAACATCAATAGCGTGACCAACTTTGTTGCAATAAAAACATTTTATACACTTTTTTGTTTTTGAGAATGTTTTTTGAAATTTCGTTTGTTTCTTATGTTGATAAAAACCCAAACCGGTTTTGTCGAAAACATCCTTTTGACTTCCCAAGAGAAGTTTAAAGTTATTTTCACCTTCAGTAAACTTGTGGACTATTTTGGTTAAATTATCAACTTGATTTTTCAAATAAATATTTTCCTTTTCAATATTACATTTCTTTAAAAAATCATTTTCTTGTTTTAAAGAAGTAATTTTAGATTTTGTTGTTTCCAATTCTTTTGAAAGAGTAGCTATTATTCAGTTAAGATTTATCATTTTTAAAAAATATTTTTTAAGCTCATCTTTTAATTCTTTATATGCATCAAGTGATTCATCATATTCATCTAATGAACAAGTTTCAAAAGTAGAAGTTACCTCATCTTCTTTTGCCGTGAGTGCAAATAAGTTGGCCTCCTCGCTACTACTTTCACTTTCCAGGTCATTTGAGTTGGTGTCATCCCAAGTTGCCTTGAAAACTCTCTTCTTGCTTTTGTAATGATGTTTCTTTGGCTTTTTGAAATCCTCCTTGAGTTGAGGACATTTGGTTTTGTAATGACCGAACTTGTGACATTTATAGTATTCAACTTTGCTTATGTCGGTTTTGTTGAATTTCTTCTTTTTGAAGAATCTTCGGTTGAGTCGATTGAATCGTCTCCCCAAGATAGCCATTTCACTTTCGGGTTCGTTCATGATGCTTTCATCATTATCATCATCATGAATAGATTTTAAGGCTATTCTTTTCTTTTGGTTTCTACCTCCTTCTTCGTAGCTTTTGAGTGACGGCTCATGAGTGGTCAAGTTACCAATGAGTTTATCAATGGAATATTTTTTTAGATCTTTGGATTCCGAGATGGCCGTTGCCTTTGGTTCCCATACCTTGGGAAGAGCTCTAAGGATCTTTCGTACACGTTCAGACATTGAGTATGGCTTTCCGAGTGCATTCAAGCTATTACAAATATTTGTAAAGCGAGTATACATCTCCATGATTGATTCTCCATCCTCCATCTTGAATGGTTCGTATTGGTGCACGAGAATGTCAATCGTAGATTCCTTGACTTGGTTTGTACCCTCATGAGTAACCATAAGAGTATTCCAAATCTCCTTAGTCGATGAGCATCCAGAAATCCTATTATATTCATGAACATCTAAACCACAATAAATAAGGTTAATAGCTTAGTCATTTATAGAGATTAATTTGGTGTCCCTATCATCAAATTCTGATTCTACCTTAAGTATAGTAGATCCATCAAGATTAGTTTTGATAGGAGTCAGTGGACCATTTTTAATAACTTTCCAAGCTTCATAATTTGTAGCTTGTAAAAATATTATCATTCTAACCTTCCAAAACACATAATTATTACTATTAAACAAAGGAGGTCTATGCATGGATTAACCTTTGGGAAGGGTAGTTGCAATGAAATTTGCCACGATCAATTTGCTAGGATTTTAAGCCTATTAAGCAAGTGTAGTTTTGATACCAATTGATGGCCCGAGAATTACACAAGAGGGGGGGGGGGTGAATTGGGTTTTGGCAAATTTTACATTTAATTAAATCTACTCAATATAAACTAAGTGTTTACATGATTTGTTTCAAGTGTATAGCAGATATTCAAACAAGAGCAATAATCACAGACACAAATAAATGCAAAAATATAAAGAGTAGAGTTAGAGAGATTGACACCGGTATTTTATAGTGATTCGGCAAATACCCTTTGCCTAATCCACTCCCCCGAGCTCCTTCGAGGATTTTACTATTCTTTGATCTTCTTACGGGTGAAGAACAAATTATTTAAGTCACCGCTTGCGAAGTGCGTATCTCAAGATTTTACAATCTAGAGTAAAAATATTTCACTCACAAATCTCTCATCTTGAGTAAAACCTTTACTAAGATTTACAATAAAAATCTCACTGTCTCACAAAATAGAGCTTCAATACTCACAAGATATAAAACTCAAGAATCTATGTGTGTGAAGCAAATACAACAAACACTCAAAAAATATGAATCAAGAAAGAGTATAAGTGTTGTTGGACAAATTTTAGCTTGGAAGCCTTTTGTAGTATCTCTTTGATCTCTGTAGTTCACTTGATTGATAGTTTGATAGATTGATAATTTTTCTAGCAATCTTCCATCCTTATATAGATGTAGAGAATATAGGAGGATAGCACACTTGAATATCTTGAGAGCAAAGTGACTGTTGGGGCTTCCTCTTCAAATGTCAAGATTCAAAATACATAGGCCCTTCTCCATTATCTCTGCAGATTTGTCAACATTCCATTTACTTTTTCCAACCTCATAAATGATAGATATGTCTAATTAATTGCAAATGTCCCATTATCCAATTTGTCTTTGAGATAGTGAAAAATTACAACAATTTGTTTAAGATATTCAAAGTAGTATGGTTGACATTGAAAGCATATAGACAAATCAAGATAGAGATATTCAAAGTTGGGTAGGAATTATTGAATATAAGGCTCATCAACTTTGAAATATGCAACAAGTTGTTCAAGATAAGAATCCATTCACATTATGGAAGACAAGACATGGGCTAACATTTAATGAGCTATCCTACCACTAAGTCAAAATAATATCTTTGTATTTCTACTTAGTTATCTTGACAAATTCAAATTTAATACTTGTTTTCATACATGATTATGTATTTGAGCATGTGTATATAATATGTATAAAATATATTATACATGTATATAATTCAATTAAGCACATACAAGCATTTCAAGTATTTGAACACTTAGAATTCATTTAGCATGATGAAAACAAAATTTCATACCTTTGAGCCAATTTGTCAATTAATCATAGATGTAATGATAAATATATTAATTGATCATGGATATATCATGTAGACATGTTAAATTAACATCTCATAACATGATTTGAACGTTCTGAATAAAATATGATATGTAAATCCAAATTTGAGTTCATGACCAAATTATGCATTTTGAGTTCTAAAATATTTCAAGCTATTTTGATAAATTCTTTTTTAATTCAACATTGTATTAATCAAATTAAATGATGAACATATGTTATATATTTATTATAAACCAAATAAATCATCATACAACAATTAGAACAAACATATAATGCTAAAAACGTCAAGCTGAAAACAGAGCGAAAACAGGGTAGGAGAGAGAAATGCTACTGACATTTTTATAAATGGATACTGTTTTATAGGAAAATCATATTCAAAATTTTCTTACTATACACAAAAATAGACCGTATGGAGTTAGGGTTCCATAGAAAAAAAGAATCACCTCATTTGGACTCCTTATGACTGATATATTATCAAATAAGTGAGCAAAGGTCTAGACAGGATTTTCTATAAAAATCAACTACTGACTTCGACCGAAATGTTAAACATTGAACAACCAATACAATTTGAATTGATATGAAATTTATATGGTTTTAAATATATTTAAATTAACTTTCTAACCATATAAGATTCGTCAGATTTGGACAAGTAATAAGAGAGATACGGTCAATTTACTACAAAATGTCCATTCTGATTTTTTCGACAGCAATAGTTGATTGCTATAGTGTTTTTAGCACAATTCTATTTTTCATTGCCCGTTCTTGGTTTTTCTTGATGTCTATGATAAGTTTTTAGCCAAACACCTTAAAAACATTATTTCAATGATGTTCAAAGTGTTTTGATGATCTAAATATACAATGTACCTTATGATCACATAGAAATCGAGTTTAAGCAATTTGAGCATTTTTGTGATCAAAATATAAAATTTTCAATTGAGCAATATATGAACAATCTTAATTACATGAATGATAATATAATAATTATATAGACATGTTCAAAATATTATATCAATGATATTTGAAGTGTTTAAGCATATTAAGCACATTTGTGATCAAGATGTGAATTTTTCAAATTTAGATGATATGATCAAACATATAATACACATTATAATATTTAGGTATATTGGATATGTTAGAAACAAAACCACAAATGTATGCACCATCGGTGTGTGTGTGCAACCTATAGAGTTCCGAATTAAATATCTTGAGTAATGTTGTCGAAATGAAAAATTGCATTTTTTAAATCATACTTTTTGAATTGAATGCATCTCCATGATGTATCTCCATGAGGTGTTATCGTCAAAATTATATTTTTCGAAGATCTTATGATTGAAACCGTTTAGGCTAACAATGTCTCCAGAGTTTCGAGGCAAACATAATCGCCTTCAACTCCAAATCATGTGATGGGTAATTATTCTCATGATTCTTCAATTGATGATAGGCATATGAAATCACATGGCCATGTTGCATCTGTACACAACCTAAGCCATGATGTGAAGCGTTATTGTATATCACGAAGCCACCACCTTATATAGGGAGAGAAATTATTGACGCTGATATCAGTAGATTCTTTAGCTCTTGGAAACTCTGTTCACATTTGTCGTGCCGCAAAAACATCACCTTATCTAGACAAAACTTATATTTACTGAACTTAGCATACACTTTTTTCTCTCTCAAAATCTGCAGCACTATTTTGAGATGTTCTACATGATCTTCTTCATTTTTGGAGTAAATCAGTATATAATCAATGAACACTACGATAAAATGATCTAAATAAGGACGAAAAATCTAATTCATCAGTTATATAAATGCAGCGAGGCATTCGTCAACCTAAATGAAAACAACTAAAAATTCATAATGTCCATAGCTTGTATGGAAAGCCATCTTCGACACATTACTATCTCTAATTTTCAACCGGTGATATCCTAATTGAATATTTATTTTTGAAAATAGCCCAGTCTTCTTCAGTTGATCAAGTAAATCATCAATTCTAGGCAACAGATATTTGTTACGAACTGTCACCTTGTTCAGTTGCTAGTCGATGCACATCCTCAAAGTTCTATCTTTCTTCCTTACAAATAGTACCAGAGCTCCCCACGGAGAAACACTTGGTCTAATAAACCCATAGTCTAACATATCTTGCAACTGGATTTTCAGTTCTTTCAGCTCAGTAGGTGCTATGCAATAGGGTGGAATTTATATAGGAGATGTACCCAAAAATAATTCGATAGTAAATTCAATTTCCATGTCCATTGAAAACTCTGGCAGTTCTTCAGGAAATACATTAGGATAATCCCCGACCATTGGAATATTTGTCAACTGTACCTCATTCTGACTTGTGTCAAGCATATGTGCTAGATATCCTTTACATCCATTCTTTAATAATTTTCTGGCCTCTAGGACTGAAATCAAATTGACAGGGATAATGATTTTATCCCCTGAAAACACAAACTCTGACTTGCATTGGACTCGAAAAGTAATTTAAAAAAAAAAAAAACAATTGACTGTAGCATGATAAGCAGAAAGCAAATATATACCCGATATCACATCAAAATCATGAATACTCACGGTTAATAGATCTATTGATTATTCTATATTACCGTAAAGTAGACTATTTTTGTACACACCATCTATCAACATTAACTAACCCACATGGGTTAAAATAATGATACTGTATGATAGAGGAGTAGGGAATCTTTCTGCACGGATCATGAATGTCACAAAAACGAATAGGGATAGCTTGAGCGCCTTGTTGGGTAGTAGAAAATATATGCCCCTAAGTTAAAGATTTACCGGTCGATCTTCTAACTCTTTCTTGAACACTGCTAGGGCCAACACTATCCATACTACTCGTAGAAGGTGTAGGTGTAGCAGTAGGTTTCGAACAATATGGAGACGTGTGACCTAGATTATGACAAGGATAACATATTGGGCCTGCCATAGGATAGTCTCTAACGAAATGATCCGGTCATCCACATTGATAGCATACAACTATCTTGGCTCGGCTAGACGATTGACCGCTACTTTGCCCTTGGTGACCTGAACTCTGTCCAGGTACATTATGTCATTGCCTTGAATATGATTATCTTTGGCCTAGGCTCCTAGCCGATTGGTCGACTATCGAAATCCGAGAAAATTGAGGTCAAGGCCAAATCCCTAAAATGTGCCGCTTGGATATCTGCTAGACGGCTCAAATCTGCTCTTATTATTTTGTTCACGATTCTCGACAGCTTCTCGTGCATCTTTCTCTATTAATTTTTCTATATTTATGAGTTCATAGTAGCTTTTGGTCTATCGGCCTGTCCATCTTGAACGTATTTGCAAGTCTAGTCCTTTTTAGAATTTTCTACATCTCGTCTTCTCGGTCTTTACCAAGTCAAGGGAAAATAGGTACAAAACATCGAATATAACTTCATACTATAGAACTGACATCTTCCCCTACCTCAGTAGTATGAATTATTTTTCCATTTTGAACTGGTAAGACTAAGGGAAATATTTTTATTAAACACTGCCACAAATTATTCCCCGGTGAACACATGATCTGGAATTTAAATTAATTTATTCATTTTTTTCCCTTTAGTTGGAAGATGGTGAGAGGGACTCGACAGTCATCACTGATGCCCATCGCCTCAAATGTGTGCTCTATACTCCTCAACTAATTCTCAGTATCGGCAAGACCCACAGTTCCCTTAAAAATTTGAGGGTCCTGCTCCTTGAATCTTTTCAAAAATATAGTATGAGGATTTATTGTTTCAATTTGGGGCCTCAACCATTCCATAATCTTTGTCTGCTGCTTTGCAGTTGCGCAACAACCTGTAATACTCACCTGATAGCATTTAATCTTTCTCGCACCCTTCTTATTTTTCTTCGGGGTCCAGAATGCCCACTACTTTCATTTCCATAATCCATATCAAGATTGAAATTCAATTTAATAAATAAAAATGCCAACAATACAACAAACAATGAGTGATACAAATTGTCACAGGGTTAATTGTTTAGCACGAATTTTTAACCGAGTGATGGCTTGATCCTTGGAATAATTAGTCAGCTAGGTTCCTGCAATGTTATACAACAGAATGCATCAAAAATAGATAGTACACAATGCACCCACACAAAGACATAAAAATGATTACGAGAAAACCCAACCTTGTATTTAACTCAGGAACAAGAAACCACAAGTCTACAATTTCGGTCCTATTTTTTTAGGAACAATCTCTCTTCCTTAATCAAACAGTAACACATAATATTTAAAGGAATAATAAGACAGTTGACTTCCCCAACTATTTAGGTAGGAAGTTGACACATGTCAGATATTTGTCTAGCCCACAGATGAGCAGTTATTCCTAGCCTAATATGTTTAGAACTACCCATAACTGCCTTGGAACTTCCAATCTCTTGCAGTTTCCACTAGATGACTCTTTAGCCCAATGTTTTCTCTTATTTCCCATCATGTTTACACGCTGCTTATTTACTGTCTTGTTCCCGTGTCATGCCATCGGATGTCGACGCCTCTCTATATCGTCTACCTACCCAGAACGTGTCTTGCGCCCACATTTTGTTACGTTTTCTTGACATCATTCTCAAGTTGGCCCTCGTGGTGCGATCATGAATTCAAATCTTAGCGTTGCGCTTAGGATCACCGCGCCTCATTTCAGTGAGCCTAATGTCCACGCACATCGTCCAACGACACCGTTATATGCCACGTATACTGATGCATACCAATACATTATGTCTTGCTTTAGTGTCATCCAACATCATACTCTGTTTAGCCAAGTTAATCGAGTCCGGATAACTTGGCAAGGACG
Organism: Eucommia ulmoides; assembly: GCA_016647705.1. NCBI lineage: Eukaryota > Viridiplantae > Streptophyta > Magnoliopsida > Garryales > Eucommiaceae > Eucommia > Eucommia ulmoides. The sequence continues at coordinate 12,403,991 of CM028339.1, read as the reverse complement.
TTGGCTTGGACATGGCACCATAATCTAACCCAACGACCTATCCCACTCTTAAGGGGCTAACAAACTACCCCCACAAGAAGAGTTTGACGTCATCGTCGGCCTTTATCCCAACTAGCGTCTGCATCGGTCTTCCCTTTCCATTAAACAAGGAAATAGGTCCTTCGATTCTTCTTACTTATTCCTTCGGTTTTGTGATCCAGAATCTTCTCAACGTCCTTCTCAAACTGTTTACGGATTACAAGCGGTGCTTACCTCGCCTGTTTCCTACCTAAATCCAACAAGTTCTTGTTGAAAGGTCTTAAAAAACTTACGTGTAATATAGGGAGGATCTTCAACCTGTCCGGTAACTTCAACCGGTAAGTAACATTTCTAACCTTCTTGACCACCTCAAATGGTCTATCATACTTCGGTAAAAATCCTTGACGTATTGTTTTTCTACTTATCTTCTTCCAGATTTGTAGAGTAAGTTTCAGCAACACTCAATTTTTGACTCTAAATTCCAACTCTCAGTGGTGCTGATCTGCATACTGCTTCATTCTCGAGCTAGCCTTCGCTAAGTTGTCCTTAGCCTTATCAATCAGCTCTTGTTTTACCCGAGTAAATGAATAGGCAGCAAGACAACTTCCACCAGTACACTGGGTAGCCACCTCATTTTATGTTAGAGACTGATGCCCGTTTGGAATCTCAAACAGACTCATTCCCGTTGCTGACGACTTGTGCAAGTTATAACAGAATTGTGCACTATCCAACAACTCGAAACCAATTCTTTTGGCTCGCCATTACATAATGTCACAGGTACTCCTCTAGCAACTGATTCATCCTTTCGGTTTGTCCATCTGTCTAAGGATGGTTTGAGTAGAAAATTTTAATTTTGTGCCCATCACATTAAACAACACAGTCCAAAAATGTCCTGTGAAATAAGCATCTTGATCACTAATTATGTCTTCAGGCAACCCAAAATATTTTACAACATTTTTGTAAAATAATTTTGCTACAACATTGGCAAAACATGGATGGGGTGCAAGAATAAACAATGTGTATTTAGAAAAACAATCGACAACTACAAAAATTTAACTCATACCGTCAATTTGGAAAACCAGAAATGAAATCCATTGAGATGGACTGCCACAGTCTCTTTGGGATCGACAATGGTTATAGCAATTCAGCTTCTTTCTTCCTCTCGAACTTGTCTTGTTGGCACACAAGACAGGTCTTGACATAGGTATCTATATCATCCTCCATCTTCGGTCAATAAAACGACCGAGATAACAATGCATATATTTTTTCAATGTCGGGGGTGCTCCAGCTAATGAGTGTCATGTGTTTCGCGTAACAACTCTCTTCTTAGTCCTCATTCACTTGGGACATAAGGTCGGCTCCCCTTGGCATATAACAACCCTTCTACCACCCAATATACCTTCAGACTATGCCATCATCGACTAGTTGTCGAAGTTTTTGGTAGGAAACATCTTGCATCTTGTGAGGACTGATCTATAATTCTTTGTAAGAAATCAGTCTCCATCTATGTAATTGCCACAACATATTCCAAAACTTCCTTTCGACTCAATGCATCAGCAACCAAATTGAATTTTCCTGGTTTGTGCACCCAGGTAAAATCGAACTCGACCAAAACTCTTGTCATCGTGCCTGCTTCGAGGTTAATTTCTTTTGGGTCTTAAAGTATGTGCTCGTCACACAACAGAACTCAGCAAGAAACTTAGCTGCGTTCCGGTAATATTATAGAACGGAATGCACAGAAAATAGACAGTAAACAATGCATCCACGCAAAGGCACGAAAACGATTACGAAAAAAAATTCAACCTTGTATTTAACTTAGGAACAAAGAATCACAAGTCTACAATTTCGGTCCATTTTTTGCAGGAACAATCTTTTTGCCTTAATCAAATAGTAGCACACTATATTTAAAGGAATAAAAAGACAATTAACATCCCCAACTGTTTAAGCAAGAAGTTGACACATGTCAGATACTCGTCCATTGGTAGCGTGAGAAATGACACGCCGCTACTTACACTCGCAAGTATACGAGGTCTAAGTTTTAGTATAGTGTGATTGTTAAGATCGGGTTATCGTATCCACAGGGATTGTTGTCGTTACTATCGAATACCGCGTTTGTCGTGACCTAACTTTATCTAGGTGAAAAATAAATGTATTTAATTACTTAAACTAATACTAATATATCCTAAATTAACTACACTATTATGTTAATATGTTTTAGGGTGAATAATTGCATAGGGATTAACATGTTTACAAATACGTGTTCGATTCCGATTTACTTACGTTTACGTTGTTCGACTTATTTGACAACCTTGGTACGTAAACTCCACCGCCACCTCTTTCGAGTGTAAGACGGGGGAATACATGACTTCGAGCCAACGAAGAAGTCCTCCCAGCATCTTAACGACCCTAGGTCACGTGAGTCTAGCCCAGCGTCATTGATTGCACACAATCCAACTTCCTTCCAGGTTATTGGATCATCGCGTTGTATTTACCCTATCGACAATCTCCGTTCTAAAACTCCCTCGCCACCTCTTCCGAGCGTAAGACGAGGGATATAATGTAACTTCGAGTCAACGAAGAGGTCTCCCTCAACGTCTTAACGACCCTAGGTAGCGTGTGTCTTGCCCAACGTCATCGATTGTCCACGATTCAAACCCCGACCGGGTTATAGAATCGTGGCGTTTGTTTACCTTAATCTGAATCCGGGGTTTTGTCAAAACCCCGTATTCTCCATTTATCAATCCAAGTATAATAAATAAACAATATGATAAATACAATCAAACTACGAAGAACAAACATAAACGCAACACCGAAATCATCCAAACAACGTATTTATAAATTTATTGTTAATCCCTACTACAATCCATATTTAACTCGTGGCCATAGCCGTGTATACAAGAAAATAATGAGCTAAACATGCTCACATACTCCTAAGATAAAAAAATAAGGAAAAACGATCAAAGAACTTAGCCTCGTCCAAAGATAAACCGCCAAGAATGCTGTACGATCGATTCGCCGTCTTCTCCACTTCGGGATGCGAGCTCCACACCTAAAATTCCTAACCCTAGGCTTAAGTATAGCCTAAGGGGCTCAAAAATACAAGCGATGGAAGAGATTTTTCTGCCAAGGGGGAGGAGAGGGGATATTTATAGCAAAAGTTTTTCAAAAATATCTAAAAATATCTCAAGACTATGCAGGGCAAATCCGCCTAGGTGGTGGAAATTGCGCCTAGGTGGAGTTAGATCGGTTCGGTCTGATTGCCTAGGCGGTGAAGTAGGCAGTGGACTTGGAGAACATTCTGTTGAAATTCTGCCTAGGCGAAGGAAATTCGCCTAGGCGAGCGGCTGTCAGTAGCGCTTCTGCGTCCTCTGCTGGATTTCTGCCTAGGCAATAGAATCTTTGCCTAGGCGGTCGTCCGTCAGTAACATTTTTCTCTTCTCTGCATCTTCACCGCTTAGGCGGTAGTCTGAATGCCTAAGCAGTGGGCCTGTTTTATCTTTTTAGCCTCCTAGCTTGTTTATCCACCGTAACTTTGAACCGCTTTGGTTCGATCTCATCATTTTAGCTCCAGTTTCCTATATTTTTTCCCTACACACCTGATTTATACAAAAAATATCAAAATTAATTAAAACATAATAAAAATAACTATAAACATATTCGAAAACTAACAAATTCGGATTGGAAATAGATAGGTTTTTCACACCTATCATCCATCCCATAGATGGGCACCAGCCTAATATGTTCAGAATTACCCATAAAGGCCTTGGAACTTCCAGTCTCTTGTAGCTTGCCCGAGCTAACTTTATAGCCCAAAATTTTTACTTACTACCCATCATGTCTACACGCCGCCTGTTCACCGTCTTGTTCTTGTGTCATGCCAACAGATGTCGATGTCTCACCATACCGCCTGCTTGCCTAGAACATGTCTTGCACCTACATTTTATTACATTTGCTTAGCCTCGTGCTCGATCCTAGCATTACACCTAGAATCATCGCACCTCGTTTCAGCATGCCTGATGTCGTCCCACTTCGTCCAACGACGCCGTTACGTGCCACACATGCTAATGCCTTTTGTCTTGCCTTGGCGTCATCTAGCATCATACTCTGTTTAGCCAAGTTAATCGAGTCCGTCTAACTTGGCAAGGACGTTGGCTTGGCCATGCACCAGAATCTAACCTAACGTCCTATCCCGCTCTCAAGGGGCTAACACAAAGATACTATTTAATTAAGTAAAAATAACTTACACTCCCGCGCTGAACCAACCTATCAATACCCTATCTTATGGTCCACTACTAATGAAACAAGTTAACAAGTCTACATAACTTATAACCAAAACTCTGATACCAAAAACTGTCATACCTTACCCCGGGCCCCACGCCCAAGGCTAAGTGTGACCTCAGCTTGATATTACCCAACCAATAACAAATATACATTAATTGTCAATTGACATAGATTAAAAAAAAAAAAAAGAAAAAAAAAAAACCCTCAAAATTCAAGGATTACACAAGTTCCAAATATTTCATAGCAAAACTACAAAATCTGAACCCTTTTCGATCAACACCTATCATAACAGTAAAAAAAAACGTAACTGCCCTCTAACTTTATTAAACGCCAGTAGTGGATCCTCTTTACTTGGAGTACCTGAGACAAAATATCATAATATAAAAATAATTTATGGATCAAATATATTTATCAAACATTACTTTTCAAAATATAAATATAACCACATATTCAGTAGAAATAAATCCCATAGAAATCACAATAAAACCAATGCATATAAATTAACTGATGATTTTTACTCTTATATAATAAAATACCCTACACAGACTTTCATACTAGTTATAGAATCGCTTCACATCACGATCAGAAGTCATAACGGTATTGTAAGGTATACAACTATGCAACCTAAAGTTACCATCAATATCAGGACCATTCAATATCACCAATGATAGGAGCCAACAAGTGGTATAAATCACCATATCATAATGATAATCATTATCATCATCATTAACAACAATAATAACAACAATATATATTAGGGAAAAGTACAATTTAGACCCTCTAACTATTGACACATTTCTAAGTGGTCCCTCTAAGTTTAAACGTTTCATTTCAAATCCTCTACGTATCATAACATTTCAAATTTGTCCCTCCGTTAGAGATTCCGTTAAAACTACTAGAATCTCAGGGGCAAAATGGTCTTTTCACGTTTTATTAATTTTTTAATCATTTTTAATTATTTTTTTTAATTTTTTTATCTCTCTCTCTCTCCCTCCCCTTCCTCTCTCTCTCTCTCTCTCCTGCCACCTCCCTCTCCCTCTTCCTCCCCTTCCCCTCTCTCCCTCCCACCCTACCCCACCTCCTGCAACAGGGGGTGATTTTTTACCCCCTATTGCAGGGGGTAGAACCACCCCCGTACCTCCTGCAATAGGGGGTGATTTTTCACCCCCTATTGCAGGGGGTAGAACCACCCCCGTACCCCCTGCAATAGGGGGTGGCACCACCCCCTATTTCAGGGGGTGATTCCACCTCCCGTAACAGGGGGTGAGTTCACCCCCTGTTGCAGGGGGTGATTGAGCCCCCTGTTTCAGGGGGTGGAACCACCCCCTGTTGCAGGGGGTGGGGTGGGAGGGAGAGAGGGGAAGGGAAAGAAGAGAGAGAGGGAGAGAGAGGTGGCAGGGAGAGGGAAGGAGGGATAAGGAAGTGGCGGGAGAGAGAGAGGAAGGGGAGGAAGAGAGAGAGAGAGATAAAAAAAATTAAAAAAGAAAATTAAAAAAAATTTAATTAAAAATGATTAAAAAATTTAAAAAAAAAAACGTGAAAAAACCATTTTGCCTCTAAATTCCGTCAGTTTTAACTGATTTTCTAACGGAAGGACGAATTTGAAACGTTATGATGCGTAAAGGGTTTGAAATGAAACGTTTAAACTTAGAGGGACCACTTAGAAATGTGTCAATAGTTAGAGGGTCTAAATTGTACTTTTCTCTATATATTAACCACCTGCTGGACTTGTTCTTCTGTCAGGTCACAACCTAACGTCTTACAGGATATTGCCTTTATGTTAGGACTAATAATATCCCGCAGGACTTTCCCTCATGTAGGGACCACACAATAGTAGGATAATAAAAAAAACCACTTTACACATTTAGATAAGTTTGAAATAAGTTCAATGCTAGTATGTCTTAACCGTTTATGCCCTAACCGACAATTTTCGGTAAATGCATTAAGGCATGAAACATTTTGAGAAAATAAATCATCAAAAGAACATGTTTAAATATTTTCAAAATGTGAAACAACGAATAAAACTTTGTGATCATTTTCTTTGATGATACATTGATTTTCGAAAAATGTTACTTTAAAACCGTTATCACATAGTTGACTTATGCTTAAGAGATTATATTTTAAACCTTCAACAAGTAGAGCATCTTCAATTTTAAATGCATCATTACCAACACTACCAATACTAATTATTTTACCCTTACAATTGTCTCCAAATGTCACATGTCAGCCATATTTAGGTGTTAAAGATATGAATTTATCTTTATCACCCATCATGTGCCGTGAACAACCGCTATCTAGGAGTCATTTGTCCTTATTTATATTTGTTTTAAGACTAACCTACAAGAAGCACCTCAAATTATTCCTAAATGGTACCCATTTTACTTGGGTCCGGGAGGGTTAGTCTTTGGAATCAAGGTTCCCTTTGGTACCCAAATCTTTCTTACCTTTGTATTTGCATTTTTCAGTTTTCTTTCATTACAAACATCAATGGTGTGACCAACTTTGTTACAATGAAAACATTTTATAAACGTTTTGGTCTTTGAGAAATATTTATGAAATTTCTTTTGTTTCTTATGTTAGTGAAAACCCAAACTGGCCTTATCGAAAACACCATTTTGACTTCCCAACAGAAATTTGAAATTATTTTCACCTTTAGTAAACTTGTGAATTATTTTGGTTAAATCATCTACCTGATTTTTCAAAGAAGCATTTTTGTTTTTTTCAAAATCATGTTTCTTTAAAGAATCATTTCCTTGTTTTAATGAAATAATTTTATATTTTGATTTTTTTTCAAATCATTTGAAAGAGTGCTTTTAGTTTTCTTAAGAGTTATCATTTTTGAAACACAATTTTTAGGTTCCTCTTTCACATCCTCATAAGCAACAAGTAATTCATCATATTCATCAATAGAAAAAGTTTTGAAAATAGGAATTACCTCATCATCTTTTTCCATGAGAGCAAGTAGGTTGGCTTCGTCGCCACTGCTTTCACTTTTCGAGCTACTTGAGTTGGTATCATCCCATGTGGCCTTGAAAGCTTTCTTCTTGCTTTTGCAATGATGTTGTTTTAGCTTTTCCTATGATCCTCTTTGAGTTAAGGACAATCGGTTTTGTAATAACCAAACTTGTGACAATTGTAGCATTTAATTTTGCTTGTGTCAATTTTGTTGAATCTTTTTCTTTTAAAGGTTTTCCGATTGAGCCAATTCATTCTCCTTGCCAAGATAGCCATTTCTCTCTCATTATCATTTATGATGATTTTATTATCATCATTATCTTGAATAGCTTTATTTTCTTTCGGTTTATTCTACCTTCTTCTTCAAATCTTTTGAGTGATGGCTCATGTGTGGTTAAGTTACTAATGAGTTCATCAATGGTGTACTTGTTTAAATCTTTGGATTCCAAGATGGTCGTCACCTTTGGTTCCTACTCCGTAGAAAAATCTCTAAGGACCTTTCAGACTCGATTGGGCATTGAGTATGGCTTTCCGAGGGCATTTAAGCTATTACAAATATTTGTAAAGCGAGTATACATCTCCATGATCGATTTTCCATCCTCTATCTTAAAGAGTTAATATTGGTGGACGAGTATGATGATCTTGGATTCCTTGACTTGGTTTGTACCCTCATGAGTAATCATAAGAGTATACCAAATCTTTTTAGCCGATAACCATCCAGAAATCCTATTATATTCATGAACATCTAAATCACAATAAAGAAGGTTATAATACGATAGTGATTAGTGCACAATGGATATTCAACCAAACAAACAATCATAAACATAGACAAAACAAAAAATGTAAAAAGTAGAATTAGAGATATTGACACCGGTATTTATAGTAGTTTAGCAACTCTTTGCCTAATCCACTCCCTTGAGCTCCTCCGGAGATTTCACTATCTTTGACTCTCTTACGGGTGGAGATCAAACCATCTAAATTTTTCGCTTGAGAAGTTCGTATCTCAAGACTTTTCAATCAAAAGCAAATATGTTCCACTTACAAATCTATCATCTTGAGCAAAACCCTTACTCAAAATTTACAATCAAAATCTTACTGTCTCACAAAATGGAACTTCAACACTCTCAAGATAAAGAACTCAAGAATCTCTAAATGTGTGTGAATCTAAATACAACAATCACTCAAAGTAAATATATGAATCAAGAAAGTATGAAGGTGATGTCGCACAAAAAGTTGCTTGGAAGTTTAGTAGTACAACTCTTTGAAGCATTTGTGTAAGATAAACAATTAGTGTATCTTGCTTCCAGCAAAATTTCCTTCTTTTATATCAAGAAATATCTTAGAATCTTCCAAGAGAAGATCCAAAAAGCTTCATAACCGTTGAGTATGGTTCCCTTCAAGATAAGATGTCACACCAACGGACTTCTGCCTTAACAACCATTTTTGAATTTCCATACCTCTTTATTGTTGAACAAATGGTTCATGATAACATTCCTCAATGAGTTATCTTTCATTAGGCTCAAGAATCAAGTGTTTTGGACTTGAAATAAGAGAGATATTCTCAAATAAGCATGTAAAGGTTTAGACTGCGTTTTTCTATTTGTCAAATTTAAATTGTAAAAGTCTAATGCCAACTTGCAAAATACAATTTCATGGAATAATTTTCAGGTAATAAATGAGAAGATATAATAATTTCAATCCAATGTGTATACCATGTTGCAAGACAAGTTTTCATGGTGTAAAGTAAAGTCAAACTTTTCAACTCAATGCTATAATAAAAGTTGCAAGACAAACTTTGAATACCTCATATGTATGTGTAATGCCATTTTCGGTTATACATTGTTTGTAAATATGTATATAATTCATTTGATCCATATAAAACATATTATAACACACTTAAATGGTCAATATCAAAATAAAATACTCAAAACAAATTTAAGTATACAAAAACTGAATTTTATATAGAATGATGTCAAATGCTAATAAATCGTTTTCTCAATGATATGAATTTGATTCTAACAAATATATAACATTTATACACATAATTCATACTTTTTATAACATCACTTAAGTAATGGAAACAAGATTTGACATGCAAAACCAATTTTGAGTTCATGCAAAAAAGATGTCAAAGTTGTTCTTAAACCTTTAAAATAATTCTGATCAAATTTATTTAATACAATGATGATTTGATCAAATTGAATAATTTTTATGATATAAAACACCTTAAATAAGGTATAGGAATATTCAAAACCCTTCAAGAATGAATTACGGTCGATCGAAAAACGGAGCGAAAATAGAGCAGAAGAGAGAAAAGGCTACTGACTTTTTAACAAATGGCTACTATTTAGTAAGAAGAACATATCCAAATTATGCCTAATAGGAACATAATTAAACATTATTGAGTTATAATTCCATAAACAAATCACTTTATTTGGACTCCAAATGTGTGAGATGTGATCAAATGAGTAAGTAAATGTCTAGACAAAATTTTCTACAAAACCCAACTATTGACTTATGCCAAAATGTTGAAATTTGAATAGCCAAAACAACTTGGATGAATACAAAATTTATATGCTTTAAAGATATTTGAATTATCTTCCAACCATATAAAATTCATCTGATTTGGACAAGTAATAAGAGAGATATGATCAATTTACTTCCAAAGGTTAATTCTATTTTTTAGACAGTAAAAGTTGGTTGCTATAATGTTTTCAACATAATTCTATTTTTCTTATCCCGTTTTTGGTTTTGGTCGATGTCTTTGATTATTTTTCAGCCAAACACCTATAAAATATTATTTCAATAGTATTGAAGGTGTTTTGATAATCCAAATATACAATGTATCTTATGATCATATTGAAAACCTAATTTCTCAATTTTTGCATAATTATTATCAAAATCTGAAATTTTCAATTGAGCAAGGAATAAACAATCTTATTATATGGATCATGATATAATAATAATAATAATAATAATAATAATAATAATAATAATAATAATAATAATAATAATAATAATAATAATAATGACAATTCAAAACATTGTATCAACGATATTTAAAGTGTTTTTACATTGAGATCATGCATTGTACTCTATGATCACATTAAATCCAAGTTTAAATGCACATTAAGCATATTTGTGATCAATATGTGAATTTTTCAAAGTTGCATGATATGATTAAAGATATAATACACATTGTGATATTTAGGTATATTGGACATATTAGAAACAAAACATCTCAAATGTATGCACCCTTGGTGTGTGTGTGTGTGTGCAACTTATAGAGTTCCGAGTTCAATATCCTTGAGTAATGTTGTCGAAATAAAAAATTGCATTAAGTAAATCACACCTTTCGGATTGAATTCATCTCCATGATATATTTTTGTAATGTATGGATGATCTATTCTTAAAAATAATGTTAGTTAATTTAAAATGTCAAATGAGACGTTATCGTAAAAATTAAATTATTCGAAGATCCTATGATTGAAACTGCTTAGGCTAACAATCTCTCCATTTTTTATGATGACAACTCATTTGAGGTTTTTAAGAAATATATCACTTTACTAGCTCCCCCCCTAAGAATGAGATCGATTTTTTAAACGATTTTTTCCAAGAAGGCTCAATTTTTCATTCTCTTAGGCTTGCAAAGTTATTATTATTATTCTCATCACCTTATAAAAACATAATCAAGATATAATAACCACACAATATCAATAACACAAGACATAACACAGTGTCTTACAATAACAAATCATAAACTTAAACAAATAAGTGCAACATAAACATCAAATCTAGGTCTTTCTTCCCATTTGTCACATCAAAAAGTGGAGTGAGACTAACTTTGCGGTGTGATGGTGGAAAATATGTGTAAAAGTGTTGCATGTATTGTAAGAATGATCCTATGATCATTTGAAATCGCTTGTCTTAATTTATGACAAATTTCTAATTTGTATATGACTATATCAAGCCAATATCACTTAGGATTGATAAATATCACATGTAACCAAATTTTATTATTGCCTCAAGGATTCAAGTTACTTCTTGATGGTCTAGTGGTAAGGAAGGAGAACTTCTTGATGGTTGAGTGGTAAAATCTCCCAATGTCATGAAGAAATTTAAGGGAACAAACACTCCTAATCATATTTATAGAAAGGGGAACATCATTCATCCAAGAAAGGGTTATGGTCCCCATATTTGACGAAAACTATTGAGCACTAATTGGACTAGGGTAATCTCAAATTGGCGAACAATATTGCAAAGAAAAGAAGTAAATGGAAGTGTAAGGCCATATTCAAACATCCACACAAAGAGGCATATTTCATCCTCTTTAACACTATAGGGACGTTCGTTCTCGGATGGAACCCTAATAGAAATTGACAGGGGAATACCATACTGTTCTTAGAATAGCTTGAGCCATTCCTCCAAGAAATAACTAGCACTATGATCTCCCTAGTAAACTGGAGAATCAGTAGACAGATTAGCTGTGGCAAGCATTGTTTGCTCCGCAACAGGATTCGACAACGAACCAACCTCAGCCGAACTATTTGATGGACTCAACGACATTTCAAATAGGATAACAAAAATCAAAATTGAGCGTGAACGAACAACACAATAGAGAGATTGAAGAAAATACGAGAACTTATAAGAACAGGAGAGGGGATCTTTCGTCTCTCTTCTCTAAATCGTTATGAAAGTCAGGAGGGTAAATGATCTAGGAGAAACCCCCGCCCATAATTAATAGAAGCTTGAAAGCCCTGATGGATCAGATAGGGTTAATAATTTAACCCGGAAGAAGTAACCTGGTGATCACTCCAAGCTGAACACACCAGCCCACTAGGGATAAGGTCAGCTCACAATGGAGAGCTCGACACATGAATAGAAGAATGCCGTATAAAGAGGCCCAATCGAGGATTAATAAAATCCACAATGGAAGGACAATCAAAGGTAAAGCCCAAGGACCCATTACCCCCATGCATGAGGAATATCGCAGCTAACTAAACATACATAAACGCTAATTAGAGGTAAATCCCAAGGACCCCATGACCCTCATGCATGAGAAATATTGTAAATAACTAACCTTACATAACTGAGATCAATGCCATATCCTATGCAAATAGGAGAGGATCGTGGAAAAGACGACCTCACCAACATAATGACACAAAATGAAAAGTCTATATAAAGGGAAGGTATAAACATATTATTTTATGATTCAAGTAATTAATCTTTCACCCAAAAAGAAGATTAACGTATTCTTATACTGGAGGTTCTTTGGCCGACACCACACCGTTGTCCCTTGGAGCTAATTGATTTTGCAAGTTTAAGAAGAAGATTGTGAAGGTCTTTAACACGTGTTTAATCCTTTTCACATTCTAGGGATTTTGGCAACATCATAGATTATAGACGGATAGGAAATAAAAATTTGAAATATGAAGTAGCAAAATGTAATTACAATTAAATATTAAGGGTAAAATCTATTTTTAACATGTAATTTGCAAGACGATTGCTCATTTCCAAATATATTAATAATAAAACATTAAGAAGTAAAGGCCAACAATACTAAGATTTTGAGAGTAAAAATAAAAATTTATTCTTTAAAAATTGATGTGCTTAGTTACAATGTCAATTTAAGTTTCTTTCTTTAAACTCGAAAATTTGTAGAAGAATATAATGTAAATTACAAGCTCAAGAAGTATAGTTATTTTGTTAGAATTGGGATTACTAACAGATAAGATCAGTCAATTATATAAAAATGATATATTTCAGACTAATATTCGTAGCGGAATATTACGTCGCTACTTTTACCGTAAGTGTACGGGTAACGTTTTAGTATAATGGAAAGAGTAGGGTTGTCGTATCCATAGGGATTGGATCAAATTATCATTGAGTACCGCGATTGTCATAACCGAATTTTATCTAGGCAACTCAAATGTAGTTTTTGTTAATAAAATATACTAGACTAAATTAATTACTACAATACTAATATGACGTTTAAGGGATTATATTGCCTAGGGATTAACTTTGTTCACTTAAATGTGTTCAATTTAATTTAGTTTACATTAAAGGCATTCAAACTATCCGACAATCTAGGTATTGAAATCTCACTCACTACCTCTCCCGAGCGTAAAGTGAATGAATATATGACTTTGTGTCAATGCCAACGTCCCCGTCTAGCGTCTATATGACACTTGGTCACATGAATATTTCCCCAACCTTACGGATACTTTCTAATGCTCTCTTGAGTCATTAGATCGTCATGTTATGTTTAAACCCTAGTTCGAATCCGAGGTTACCTCTCTCAAGTTTTTAACCCCGTATTCTCAAACCAACCATAATGCCATAATAAGAATATAATGATTGCAATAAAACAATAAACACAATCAAATATGGATGAAAAATCAATCACGAAACAAAGATCAAACAAACAACGTTTTTATAAATAAATTGCTCCCTAGATAATATATGTTTAGGTACACATGGCCATAGCCTTATATTCAACAATACACAAGCTAAACATAAACAAAACTATCAACCAAAACTAAGAAATAAAGAGAGAAACAAGGAGACTAACGGTTATCTGAAGAACCAACGCTAAAACCGCTTATTGTCTTTGTGATCTTCTCTTGGTTGATAGGCCTTGGAGCTCTCAAAGAGGTCCCAAAAATGTGGTCTAAGTGTTGGGAAGAAGGAGTATAAATAAGGATCCAAAGTATTAACAAAATATCCCAAAATATCTTAAACATCTAGTGTCGAACCGTTCCATGGTGGGAATCACTGCTACAGTGGTGGTCAAGCAGAAGGTTTCTGTTGGATTGATCACTACAGCAGTTGGCCTACAATCCAGAACTTGCCTTATTCTTTGTTTTTCTACCATTCTACCACCAACGTTCCACCAATTTACTCGATTATAGACCGTTTTCATCCCTTTTTGTCCCAAACACCTGATTTATAGTAAAACAAATAAAAATGTATTAAAACACTACAGTAATACTCGAAAACTATCAAAACCGATTTGGAAATATATAGATAAATTACACTTATCAAATATGAAAACAATAAAAAATTAAAAGTAATATATCTTTTAGAGTACAACAACAACAACTAAGACTTTGTCCCACTTATGTAGAGTCGGCTACATGAATCCATTTACGGCATAGTGATCGATCAAGAGTCATCCTCTTCATCAGGTTTAATGTCATCAAATCATTTCTAACAGTCTCATCTAATGTCTTCTTAGGTCTACCTTTCCCTTTAGTAGCCCCCTGCACTTGAATTAAATTACATTTTCTCACTAGTGCTTCTATGGGTCTTCTATGCACATGCCCAAATCATCGTAAATAATTTTCTCTAATTTTCTCTTTAATGGGTGTTATTCCTAAATTCTCTCTAATAGTTTCATTTTTAATTTTATCCATTCTCGTCTTCCCACTCATCCAACGCAACATCTTCATTTCTGTCACCTCAATTTTCTAAACATGATTCATTTTTACTGCCTAACATTCTGAACAATATAGAAGCACTGGTCTTATAGTAGTTTTGTATAATTTTTCTTTAAGTTTCAACAGGATCCTACAATCACAAATCACCTCAACTGCACTTCTCCACTTTAACCAACCTGCCTTAACTTTATGCGTAATATCATTGTCAATTTCACTATTGCTCTAAATCATTGAAGCTAAATATCTAAAATGATCAACATTTGGCACTTTCTCATCACTAATTTTGATTACACCACAATCTCTCCAGGTATTACTAAAATTGCAATGCATTTATTTTGTCTTGTTTCTACTAACCTTCAAACCTTTAGACTCTAAAGTTTCTCTCTATATTTTTAACTTAAAATTAAGACATATTCTACTTTCATCAACTAATACTATGTCATCCGCAAACAACATACTCTAAGGTACTCCATCTTGAATATGTTTTGTGAGCTCATCCATTACTAGAACGAAGAGATGAAGACTTAAAGATGATTCTTGATGTAAGGTTATATTAATAGTAAATGCACAAGTATCGTCTCCTCCTGTTCAAACACTAGTGACTATACCTTCATACCTATTCTTAATTATCTCGATGTACACATTGGATATATGTTTCTTTTTTAGCACACACCACAAAATTTTTCTAGAAACCCGATTATAAGCCTTTTCCAAATCCACAAATACCATCTGTAAATCTTTCTTCTTTTATTTATATTTTTTCATTAATCTCCTAAGTAAATAGATAGATAGCTTCAGTGGTTGATTGGATGGGCATAAATCCAAATTAGTTCTCTTCTATACTCGTTTCATGTTTTATTCTATCACTCTATTCCAAAGTTTCATAGTATGACTCATAAGTTTTATGTCCCAATAGTTCGTGTAACTTTGAACATCCCCTTTTATTTTTATAGATGGGCACTAAGATACTCTTCCTTCAGTCATCAGCCATTCTTTTAGTCCTCAAAATGTCATTGAAAAGTCGAGTCAACCACTTCATCCCAATGTCTCCCAAATTTTTCCACATCTTTATAAGGATTTCATCTGGCCCAACTGCTGTTCCAATTCTTATCTTCCTTTGTGCTATTCTAACTTTCGAAACCCTAATTCTTCTTTGAAACCTATAAATCTTTTCTGAAGATAAACTAGGTAACTTTAGTCTAGATTCCCCGGCGTCATTCTCATTAAATATATTATAAAAATAACTTCTCTACCATTCCATAATCTTTTCATCATTCGCTAGTACCTTTTATCAGTGTCTTTGATGCATCTGACACTTCCAATATCTCTAGTCTTTTGTTCAAGTCGCCTAGAAGTTTAAATATGTCCTTCTATCCCTCTTTTGTATCTAACTTTTGATGCAAATTATCATACTCCCTAAATTTTGATTCCTTGATTACGTTTCTCGCCTTCGCTTTTTGCATGTTTATACTTTTCCAAACTCTCCATACTTTGATATTTTTGCCATTTTTTATAATCTATTTTCTTGTCCCAAATAACTTTTTGGACTTTCTCACTCCACCACCAACTTTCTTTATATCGTGATCATTCTTCTTTAAAAACTCTTAAAACTTTTCTTCCTATCTCCCTAATACTACTCGCCATATCAATTCACATTTTTTTTCACATCCTCATGTATTTTGCATAACTTATCAGTGCTAATTTTATCTTTAAACAACTCCATATTTTCACCTCTTAGATCTCTCCAATGTATCCTGATAGGTGTAAATTACCCCTGTATTTTCAAACCGAATTTGTTAGTTTTCGCATACATTTATTATGTTTTTAATACGTTTTAATATGTTTTTATTCTTTTTGTATTAAAACAGGTGCGTGGGGTGAAAAGGTATGAAATTGGAGTATAAACGATCAATTCGTATTGAGAACGGTGGAAAAATGAGCAAGGGGGCAAAAATCTGAAGGAAGCCCATTTCCTAGGCAGTTAAGAAGAAGAGAAAAAACCAATTCAAGCTGACAGCCCACCGCCTATGTGGAAATCCAGCAGAAGGTTTTCCCATTCCATCGCCTTCTCTACCGCCACGGCGAACCATTAACCGACATACCCCACTGCCTAGGCAGTGGCGTTTGCATAGTTAGATATTTTTTAAGATATTTTTTGGCCTATTTATACCCTTCTCTCCTCATCTCTTCCGATCCTCTTTGCCCCCTAAGGCCTTAGTCTATATTTTAGGGTTAGAATAGGGATTTTTGAGGGAGAGCTCTCAGCCCGAGGTGGAGGATGAAGAGGGAAGCAATCGTTCGACGGTTTGTTGCAGCTATTCTTCGGATATTAGCTAAGTCGCTCATTTTTTCTCTTTGTTTTCTTTATTTTGATAGTTGTTAAGCATGTTTACGCCATTTCACATTGTATACGTGGCTATGACCATTGGCTAAACATAGGTTGTATAGGGATTATTAATATAATTATGAAAACATTATTTAGTTGAGTTTGTGTTTTGTTTGCGATTGTTCTTCGTTATGTTGATTGTGTGTGTCGTATTGTTTGTTTATCATGCTTAGATTTACATATCGAGAATATGGGATTTGACAAATCCCAGATTCAAACTAGAATAAACAAACACCACAATCCTATAACCCGATTGAGGTTTGGATTGTAGACAATTGATGACGTTGGGGCAAGACTCACGTGACCTAAAGTTATTAAGATGTTGAGGAGGACTTCAGCGTTGATGCGAAGTCATGTATTCCCTCGTCTTACACTCGAGAGAGGTGGCGAGAAAGTTTTAGAACTGAGATTATCGATAGGGTAAACACAACGTACGATCCAATGACCCCGTTGGGAGTTGGATTGTGTTCAATCAATGACGTTGGGGCGAGACTCACGCTACCTAGGGTTCTTAAAACGTGGATGGGGACTTCTTCGTTGACAAGAAGTTGCGTTATATCCCTCGTCTTACACTAGAGAGAGGTGGCGGAGGAGTTTTAGATATCGAAATTGTCGGATAAGCCGAATGCCGTTAACATAAACTAAAACGAGACCGAACACGTATTCGTAAATGAAACTAATCCCTAGATAACCTATTCTCTCAAAACTATCTCATATTAATATTAGTATTAGTATAGATTAAATTAGGCTATATTAGCATTAGTATTAATTTGTTATATTCTATTTTTGTCGCCTAGATAAAGTTAGGTTATGACAATCGCGGTACTCGATAATAAACAACACCAATCCCTATGGATACGATACCCAACCGAAAGGTCCATTATACTAAAACATGATTCGTACGCTCGCGGTGAAAGTGACAGCGCTTAATTAGCGGCCACCAAGTTTTTGGCGCCATTGCCGAGGTTTGGTTTGTCGAATACAATTTTTGGCGATTGTGACCAAGTTTTTGGTAATGATTGCCGAGATTGTGTTTTGGATTACTATTGAGTAAATAACTCGATTTTAATCTAGGCATTTTTATTGTATATAATTTTTCATTGTAGTTTTGTTTTTGTTTTTCGGCAGGATGCTTAAAGATGTTAGATCGACAGGTACTCTTGCGTTTTTCTCATTGAAACGTCTCGCTAGTCTTGAGGGCATGTGTCGGGCCGAGGACATTAAACCAAGCGCTTCTTGGGAGGTAACCCAGGGTCACAAATAAGTTAGATACATTTCCGTCGATTTGAGTCGGAGGCGAGATCCTCTTGCCTCCTAGGTACGTGTTCTAAACCCCCGTCTTCAATATTATGCTATATACTGTCATTGGGATCGCTGACGGGTCATTTTGGACATCACCTATTTTAAGTTGGTGGTGATGTGTAGTATGTTTTAGTATGTGTTTATATTTGTAGTTAAATTTTACTATTTTTATCGTGTGCATGCTTGTTCAGGATTAGATTTTTTAGTTTAGTTGTTGTTTTGTGCTGAGTTTTGATGTCATCTGGGCCTTTACCTGATGATGATTCTGTCCCCTTGTTGTTTTGAGGTCGAGCGTAAAGCTCATTCATGTGTGTTCTGTATGCTTGACGTATCGTCTTAGTAAAAGTTATTGTGGATCCTAAATGCATGAGCACGTAAACTCAATATAGCACTATCTAATTGATTTGAAACCGATTATCATTCACTCAATTTTATGACAATAGGGATTTTAGAACTTGATTTGGGGAAAATTCGAGGCGAAATCCTAGGCGAGGTTGTTTAGGAGATATGATTTAGGCATTCATTTGATCACTTGAGCCTTTTAAGCTTACCTTGATATATGTTTATCCTTCGTTACCCTATCGAAGCCTGAAAGCCATTTCAATTTTGAACACTTAACAAATACCCTAGCCGATTGAACTTTTTCTAAACCTACATCGCTAAACTGAAGGCACAATGTGAGTGAATCAAGTTAGCATTTCGCTACTTGATGTGAGTGGTTGGGTTTAGACTAAAATTCTAATTGGTTCGGTATTTAAGTACTCGCTTGTCGTTTGTCATTCATATTTTTTGCACATTCCTAAACTTGTAAGAATTTGAATACGTTTAGGGGTGTGTTACTAAATCATTTTTACACACTCCTAAAATTGTAGAAATTCGAATAAGTTTGGGGGTGTGTTATAAAAAAAAAAAAATCATTTTTTTTTACATGACAAGTGAGTACGACATTCTTAAATGATTGTTAGAGATTGTTTTCAATCTATATATGGGGATTCGAGAGTGAATGTGCCAAGCGTTAAGCCTTGGGTAACGTTAAGTTAACAACGTTGACCCGTTTTCTATTCCAAATTACCCTTGGCCAATTATACCAAAACCGAACCAAGTCCTTCTGATCTTTAAGAACTTCCAAGCCTAAATTAGTGGAGAGTGGACCCCAACCGGCCTATGGAAATCCTAGTACTTCACGGTCTAAGTCATAAATTTCGTTGGGGGATAATCCAATTTGATCGTTGTCTAGTTATATTATTGAGTCTCGCACTAACATGTTTATAGGATCTAGAATAGCGTTCACCATTATTGCATGTCGAAATTCTAGAACCACATGATGTGTTTTACTGCCTAAACTCGATATGATTGGCGGTTGTTGAAGGACAAAAATAAATAGGCCATTAGAAGGATTCAAAACTCGCATGTTGTTATGTTTAGATTGTTTAGGATGTTTGTTATTTCATTTAGTTGTATTCTTCATTTCGTGTGTGTGTTTGGCTCGAGGACTATCCAAATTCCAAGTTTGGGGATATTTGATAGGTGTTATCTACCTATGTATTTCCAAACCGAATTAAGTTAGTTTTCGTGCGTTTATATAGTATTGTATTATGTTTTAATTAGTTTTCATACTTTTTATATAAATCAGGTGTATGGGGGCAAAACGATAGGAAACTGGAGGAAAAACGATGAGATCGAACCAAAAATGGTAAAAAAACGGTGGAAAAACTAGCTTGGAGGCAAAAACTATGAAAGAGGCCCACCGCCTAGGTGGTGAAAATGCTGAGAAAGACACTTTTGCTACTGGCGAACCACCGCCTCGACGAAAAACCAACAGAATGTTTCTCCTAGTCTATCGCTGTCTTCACCACATGGCGGTCACCAGACCGACCTAACCTTCGCCTAGGCGGAAACCCTCTGCCCAACCTTGATATTTTGTTTAGTTATTTTGAGATATTTTGCTTATATATACCCACTAAGCCCCTTGGGCTTTACTTAGGGTTGGAATTAGGAGTTTTAGAGGGAGAGCACACATTCCGAAGTGGAGGAAGATGGCGGAGCGATCGTTGAGCTGTTCTTAGCGACATATCTTCGGACGAGGCTAAGTTCTTTGATTTCTTCTTTTATTTCTTTAACTTAGGATCTTGTGAGCATGTTTAGCTTGTTCTTTCATGTAAATACTGCTATGGCCATAGGTTAAATATGGATTGTATAGGGATTAACACAACATTTATAAATATATTGTTTGAATGATCTCGGTGTCGCATTTGTGTTTGTTCTTCGTAGTTTGATTGTATTTATCGTATTGTTTATTTATCATGCCTAGTTAGATAAATGGACAATACGGGGTTTTAACAAACCCTGGATTCGAATTTGGGTAAACAAACGCCATGATTCTATAACCCGGTCGGGATTTGAATCGTGGACAATCGATGACGTTGGGGCAAGACTCACGCGACCTAGGGTCGTTAAGACGTTGAGGAGGACTTCTTCGTTGATTCGAAGTTGCATTATATCCCCCATCTTACACTCGGGAGAGGAGGCAATGGAGTTTTAGAACGGAAATTGTCGATAAAGTAAATACAACGCACGATCCAATGACCCGGTCGGGAGTTAGATTGTGTGCAATCAATATCGGTGGGTGAGACTCACGTGACCTAGGGTTATTAAGACATTAAGGAGGACTTCTTCGTTGACTCGAAGTCATGTATTCTCCCGTCTTACATTCGGGAGAGGTGGAGTTTACGTACCGAGATTGTCAACTAGGTCGAACATTGTAAACGTGAGTAAATCGAGATCGAACACGTATTTGTAAATATGTTAATCCCTAGGCAATTCTTTACCCTAAAACATATTAGTATATTAGTGTAGTTAATTTAGGTTATATTAGTATTAGTTTAATTAATTAATTACATTTGTTTTTCGCCTAGATAAAGTTAGGTCACGACAAATGCGGTATTTGATAATAACTACACTAATTCCTATGGATACGATAACCCAACCTTAACAATCACACTATATTAAAACTTTGACCTCGTACACTTGCGAGTAGTCACAAACAGGCGAGGACGCGAAAATCCTCGCCCGTACAAGTTTTTGGCATCGTTGCCGGGGATTGTTTTGATATTATTGCCGGAGAAATGTGACAATGGCCAGAGACTTAAGTTTTAGATAGGAGAATAAAGTGTATCATATTCTAGTCCCGTCAACGCCGAACAAGTTTTTGGCGCCATTGCCAGGGATTGGTTGCTGTCACAGTTTCTGGCGATCGCCACCAAGTTTTTGGTAACGATTGCTGGAGATTGCGTTTTGTCATTTATTGTCAATATTGTGAGTAAATGACTTAATTTTACTTTAGGCATTTATTTTGTATATAATTTTTCTTTATAGCTTTGTTTTTGTTTCTTATGCAGGGTACTTGCCGATGTTAGATCGACGGGTATTGATACATCCCTTTCGATGGGATTCCAAGCCGTTTTATGGTGCAGGGCCACGCACATAATCCGGTGAGGCGTGTCATTGAAAGATTGAGTCATCCAAAGCAAAACCTTGCCAAGCTTGAGGGCATTCTAAAAATGTCGGGCTGAGGACATTAAACCACGCACTTCTTGGGAGGCAACACAAGTTTAAATAAGTTAAATTCATCACATCCGAATTTATTCAGAGGCGAGATCCTCTCGCCTCCCAGGTAAGTGTTCTAAACACCCTTCGTCAGCATGCTTTAAATTTCATATATTGAGAATGATGATTGGGATCGCTGAGAACACTATCTATTTTAAGTTCGGAAGTAATGTGTAGTATTTAGTATTGTTAGTTTATGTGTTATTATTTTCCCGTATTGCATGTGTGTTTAGGTTAAAATATGTTTATGTTTTTGTGTTGTTGTGTTGCATGTTGAGTTTTGTGTTCATCTGGGTCGTTACCCAATGATGAAAATTACCCCTGGTTGTTTTCGCGGTCAAGGATAATAACCATGCATATGTGTTCTATGTGCTTGACTATATTTTTTTGGTTAAAATTATTATAGATCCTAATTTGCACGAGCACATAGACTCAATGTATAATTATTCAATTGATTTGAGGACAATTATCGATTAGCCAAATTCATGATACATTAAGGATTCTAGAACTTGATTGAGGGGAAGCTTGAGGCAAAATCCTAGGCGATGTAGTTCAGGAGATGTGATTTAGGCATTCTCTTTGTCGCTTGAGCCTTTTTAAGCCTACCTGTAATATGTTTATCCCTCATCATCCTGTCGAAGCCTAAATGCAAATTCAATTTTGAACACATAAACTAATACCCCAGCCAGTTGATCATTTTCCAAATCTTAATTGCTGAATTTAAAGGCACATTTGTATATATCAAGTTAGCCGTTGCAAAGGCTTCTTGATGTGAGCGGTTGGGTTTAGGCTGAACTTCTCATTGGTTCGATATTCGAGTACTCACTTGTCTATTTTCTTCGTTTTAACCACACCCGTGAAATAATACTAATCGAATAAGTTTGGGGGTGTGGTTAGTTAAAAAAAAAAAAAAAAAAAGCTATGTAAATAAGTTTATTTCGTTTCTTTTTGACAAGTGAGCATGTCGGTCTTAAATGATTATTCGGGATTGTTTCGAATCTATATATGGGGGTTCGAGAGTGAATGTGCCAAGCGTTGAGCCTTGGGTAATGTTAAGTTAACAACGTTGACCCGTTTTCTATTCCAAATTACCCTTGGCCAATTATACCAAAACCTAACCAAGTCCTGATCTTTATGAACTTCCAAGCCTACATTAGTGGAGAGTGGACCCCAATCCGGCCTATGGAAATCCTAGTCTTTCACGGTCTAAGTCATGAATTTCGTTGGGGGATAATCCAATCCAATCGTTGTCTAGTTATATTATTGAGTCTTGCACTAACACGTTTATAGGATCTAGAATAGCGTTCACCATTATTACATGTCAAAATTCTAGAACCACATGATGTGTTTTACCGCCTAAACTCGATATGACTGGTGGTTGTTGAGGGACAAAAATAAATAGTCCATTAGAAGGATTCAAAATTCGCATGTTGTTATGTTTAGATTGTTTTTAGGATGTTTAGTATTTCATTTAGTTGTATTTTTCATTTTCGTGTGTGTGTTTGGCACGAGGACTAGCCAAATTTCAAGTTTGAGGGTATTTGATAGGTGTTATCTACCTACGTATTTTCAAACCAAATTAAGTTAGTTTTCGTGTGTTTATATAGTATTTTATTATGTTTTAATTAGTTTTCATACTTTTTGTATTAATCAGGTGTATGGGGTAAAAAGATAGAAAACTGGAGTAAAAACGATGAGATTGAACCAAAAACGGTCGAAGAACGGTGGAAAAACTAGCTCGGGGCAAAAATTGTGAAAAAGGCCCACCTCCTAGGTGGTGAAAATGCTGAGAAAGACACTTTTTCTACTGGCGGACCACCGCCTAGGCGAAAAACCAACAGAATGTTTTTCCTAGTGCACTACTGTCTTCACCGTCGCAGCGGTCACCAGACTGACCTACCCTTCGCTTAGGCGGTGGAACCTTTTGCCTAGGCGGAAACCCTCTGCATAGCCTTGATATTTTGTTTAGTTATTTTGAGATATTTTGCTTATATATACTCCTCTCCCCTCCTCTTGTCCCCCCCAGCTACTAGAGCCCCTTGGGCTATA
The DNA here is from genome assembly GCA_016647705.1 of Eucommia ulmoides. Classification (NCBI taxonomy): domain Eukaryota; kingdom Viridiplantae; phylum Streptophyta; class Magnoliopsida; order Garryales; family Eucommiaceae; genus Eucommia; species Eucommia ulmoides. The sequence goes on along the minus strand of CM028339.1, from coordinate 12,379,955 downwards.
CTTAGGGTTGGAATTAGGAGTTTTAGAGGGATAGCTCATATCCCGAAGTGGAGGAAGCCGGCGGAGCGATCGTTGAGTGGTTCTTAGCGACATATCTTCGGGAGAGGCTAAGTTCTTCGATTTCTTCCACTATTTCTTTAACTTAGGATCATTTGAGCATGTTTAGCTTGTTCTTTCATGTAAATACGGCTATGGCTATAGGCTAAATATGGATTGTATAGGGATTAACACAATATTTATAAATATTTTGTTTGAATGATTTCGGTGTCGCGTTTATGTTTGTTCTTCGTAGTTTGATTGTATTTATCGTATCGTTTGTTTATCATGATTAGTTAGATAAATGGAGAATACGGGATTTTGACAAACCCCGGATTCGGATTTGGGTAAATAAACGCCACGATTCTATAACTCGGTCGAGGTTTGAATCGTGGACAATCGATGACATTGGGGCAAGACTCACGCGACCTAGGGTCGGTAAGACGTTGAGGGGGACTTCTTCGTTGACTCGATGTTGCGTTATATCCCCTGTCTTATACTCGAAAGAGGTGGTGATGGAGTTTTAGAACGGAGATTGTCGATAGGGTAAATACAACGCATGATCCAATGACCCGGTCGGGAGTTGGATTATGTGCAATCAATGACGCTGGGCGAGACTCACGTGACCTAGGGTCATTAAGATGTTGAAGGGGATTTCTTCGTTGACTCAAATTTATGTATTCCCTCGTCTTACACTTGGGAGAGGTGGCGGTGAAGTTTACGTACCGAGATTGTTAAATAGGTCAAAGACTGTAAACGTGAGTAAATCGAGATCGAATACGTATTTGTAAACATGTTAATCCCTAGGCAATTCTCTACCCTAAAACATATTAGTATATTAGTGTAGTTAATTTAGATTATATTTGTATTAGTTTAATTAATTAATTACATTTGTTTTTCGCCTAGATAAAATTAGGTCACGACAAACGCGGTATTCAATAGTAACGACACCAATCCCTGTGGATATGATAACCTGATCTTAACGATCACACTATACTAAAATTTTGACCCCGTACACTTGCGAGTGGTCACATACAGGCGAGGGCGCGAAAATCCTCGCCCGTACATATCCCTGCCTGCCTATTTATCTTAGACTCCCGTTTCCACCCCTAAAACTTCAAATCGATTACCATTAGTCTATGTTGGGTAGCAATACTCTCTCTGGGTATGACTTTACAGTCCTTACATATTAAACGATCACTCGTTCTAATAAGGACAAAATCTATCTGGCTATTCCTCCGACCGCGCTTACATGTGATAAGGTGTTCATTCATCTGTTTGAAACATGTATTTAGAAGAACTAAATCATACGCCATAGAAAAATCTAAAATCATCTCACCCATTGAATTCTTTTTCCCAAAAAGGACAAAATTAAAGAAATTATTACAACTTTGCCACTCAATTAAGCTGGTCAAGCTTCTCACTCCCTCTTTTATATTAACTATAGATATAAAATCTTTGATGACCGAAAGGGTCTAGTAAACTGGGGCATGGTTTTGCAATTGGTATTTTTTAAATTTATAGTTTATTATTAGTTAAATTATTTGAGTTAGTGGATCTTGTGGATGTTTTGCAATTGGTATTGAAGCATGGTTGGTGGACTTTCTTGCAGTGGATGACTTGAACTATGTGATCTCTTTGCCCTAGCCTTTTGGTCTTTTACTTACAAGACTAACTAAACTAATATTAGTAACGACAAAACGTTTTTACTTCAATACACTATAAAGAGTATATGTATAATGAGTTTGAAAATAGAAATAGTACATACAGTCTTAGTCCAATCAAATAGCATATATTGCACGAACAAAAATAAAATTTGCACGGACAGAGAATGTGAAAAAAATGAGTGTATAGATTTGTATTGGTAGAAAATGGTTGAAAATAAGAGAGAAAATGAGTGTATTTATAGATAATTTAAGTGGCAAAACTAAAATTTCAAAATTGAAATTTGGAGGTGAAGTTGAAATCTAAAATTTTAATTTTGGCGCTTTATAGATTGAAACCAAAAATTGAAATTGGGCAAATTTTAATTTCAATTTTGGCGCTTTAGTTTGAAATCAAAAATTGAAATTTAGAGGTTAAATTAAAATTTCAAATTTCAATTTTAGCGCTTCGTAAACGGAGGACTAGGCAGGCGCTGGCGCAACAAATCCGGGTCTGAGGTTGCTCTTCAGCCGCTTGACCTCCTCCTCCACGTTTGCCACACGAACCCAGAGGTACTTGACTTCCGGTTTCATTTTGTCATTGTCGTCGTTCATAGACGAGTACCTCCAGCGGGCACCCCCCCAACTTCTATCAGTCGACCTGAACGTCAAATGCATTGTTGTTGTTGTTTACGTTGTTGTCGTAGTTGTTTGTCATTGCCTAACACATAGTCAATCCCAGGGGTATTGTGAATTTTATCACGCCAAAAGCAGTAAGAAAACTCATGTATAATTTTCATAAAAACACTATAAAATCTAATCGACCCATATGAAAATTCGTCGCGAAAGTTTGTGGAATTAAAAAGATGAACATTCATAAAATTGATCAATGTACGTGGAGTTATGAGTATTCACATGCAAATCGAAACCCTAGAAAATAAAAAATCACTATTCACCAATATTCTAGAAATCATGTTTCCATTTGTAACATCCATATAATATATGCAATTGGGAAAGGAACAAACAACAATGGGTCTTAATTAGGGCTCCAAAAACATAGAGAAATAACCAACATCTTACGAGTGTATTGCAGCAACATGATTGCGAATAAAAATGCAAGAATGGTGGTAAATCATATCGAAAAGGGTAGGGTAAGAATTGTACAGAGACTTACCAATAACTTGCAGTGTTTGGTCGGTGGACTCTAACAATAGTGCTGGGGAGGGGGGGGAAGTAGAGCCCAACGATTGAAGTTTTTATGCTTGGGAAATGGACTGGTATTTGTGTATATATAAACCCCTCGTTAGTGAGATAAAAGGGCTTGATACTGAAAGCTATTATTACTCCTACCCCTTGGTTACTAAACCTGACTATTTTGGGTGTGATGTTCCATTACCCAAACCAAGAAACCAGCGGCATGGATGGAAGTTCGAATAGGGGGTATACGCTTCTTCCTAGGACATCCAACTTGTTTTTCAGTAACCGATGGGATGATTACAACTTCGACTTATTTCCACATCGACCTCTCGAGTGTTGAGACACCGAAAATTCATTCCGAGTATGTTCGTCTGTAGTAATCCACCAAAAAATACACCTCAATGAATGTATGCATGTTGTGGCCACTCTTCAAGATAGTTGAACACGCATGTAACGCATATGAAGCTATTGATTTGCCAGTTCAAATATGTGCGTAACATATTGTTCAAATCAACCAATACAGAAGGGTGGGATAATACTTCGTAAACGTTATTCCCACACTCAATGACATTTTCAAGTTCACCCTAAGCTAATATTATGTGCAATCATTTTTCATTGTGGCACAGGCAAATAATTCCCATCATCATCAAGGACTCAGTGCGTGTAATAGATATCTATGCCATTAACTTCTAATTTTGTCAACCATCATTATAACCGTCAAGTGTCACAAGTTTTGAATCCATGCATTGAAAGATTCTGCAATGTTCAATGACATTTCACCATATTGTTTGACTTGAAGGAACAGGTTGAAAAATCTATCTCTAGGAACATCCTATAAGAAATTTTCAACCTGACCTCTTCCTTTAGCCTTCAAGTCATCAAGCAATTCGTTGTATTTGTCCATTGTCGTTGCGTATGACATTTTTGTATACTTGAACAACAAGCTCTCTTTGAATCCAAGCTTCATTCTGGTCAGCTTGTCCTTCGGGTTATTCTTCAGGTGATTGAGACAGAATGCGTGAAAGTAGTTTGGGAACATTATCTAGACATCATTGATGATCCCGCAATGCTGAACTAATACAAATGTTAACACACATTCATGCGATACAATTAGAGACAATTTGGATATGAACCAACACTAATTATCGTCGTTCTCCGCATCCATAACTGCAAAAGCAATGGGAAACATTCCTATCAAAAACAAAAAAAAGGTCAATTATGTCTTAGTTTGTCGCAAAAATTGAAAAAATAAAATAATATTTTTTACATTGCTTTAGCAGTATATATCTTACAATTCACTCCATTTTTTGCATTCACTGCCAACAAACATTTCTTGTATCGACCACATAGAAAAGTCCTATCCAAAAAAACCATGGGTCGACAATAGTTGAAGTCTTTTATGCTAGTGTTAAAGGAAATAAAAATCCTCTTAAAATGTCTCGTCTCTTTGTTATTCCAGAACAAAATGACTCCCAGGGTTCATTCGCAAACAAACATCGATGTACCATCAAAGTTGGTCGTATGAGAATTTGTAATCACCGTATAACTCATCTCAGGTTTTCTCTACGCCATTCCACACAATATGATATGGGATATCAATCCCATAATTATTCTTGAATGTGTGAACAACATCAATGGGACGAACGTCGAGCGTGTTTCTCACCAAATCAACCAAGTAAGACTTCACCACACTTGAATTCATGTTTTCATTTCGATTCGTCTTGTATGCAGCACCGCACGAGTGCCTATTCTGAAACTCCCAAATGTAGAAAAATCCATTGCTCTCATCCACCCTCCCATGTACTTTCCAACAACATCCTCTTTCTTATTTTTTGTGAACATTCCGTTATGACCTTCTTTTTATTGTTCTTCCTGAGCTGGAAGGTAAAACTTCCTTGAAACAAACTTCCTAATAATTTTCCTAAACAGTAGTACCTTGCCCCTAAAAATCAGCTTTACCTCTTTGATGCCTTCAACCTAGTGATCCGATAGCAATGTTTTTTGTGACAATGGGAAAATTTTTTTAGCAATAAATCATCCTCTCTAGATTCGTCTCCCCGTCAGCTCGACACTTTAAGGACTCAATCAGCATTAGGGGTGCGTTGTTCACCAACCCACTCTCATTGCCATACACTTTGATATCAACGCCAATATATTTGAACTTCAATACCAAAGCAATGCTGCAAATACCTTCAAAGTCTGCTTAAGAGGACAATCGACATTTGTCGTGTCTAGGGATGGAGTAATATAGCTCAAATGTATCAAACCACACAACCCCTCCCATCTTGTTATTATCTTTTGAAGCAACATGTCAAATATGAGATAATCTGCAACCTTTTTCCATAAGAATAAACATCAAATTTGCAGATCAAGACTAATTCGTATGCCATATCCATTTTGTTTGTTATCCGCCCAAGTAAAAACTACGACTCACAAAAATTAGAGTGATGTAAACGTTCAATCTATGCTATTATATATATATATATATATATATATATATGTATGTATGTATCATGCAAAAAATGGATCACATAAAAAAAAAAAAAGTTTTTGTGTGTGTTTTCAGCGTAATAAGTTTTGAATGTTCGAAAAATAACCAGAGAACACTATATTATTTACAAACTAAAGTCCATCTTGTGAATATTATCACGTATAAGCAGTATAAAATATTTCGTAACTTTGAATGTTCTCAAATATGAACCCTCCCTGTATTGTATATTTATTCAATTGCAAAAAAATATGGAAAAATGAACAAAAAAGCGCGCTTTGATTGTAGATTGAAAACGACATACTGCAAACAACATCTATAGTGTGCGATTGGGAAGCTTTGAGAATCGAAAATCAAAACGTACTCACCGAAACACATGACGTCCACCCTGAAGCAATACAGAAAATCAAACTCAAAAAAATGTTGAAAATCATGATTGTAATCTAATCTTCTACCTACAGTCTCGCTACTGGATTTGAAATTGTCTGGGACGTCTCTTCAGTTTCCAAAACATAGCATGAATTAAAATGAGAACATGCCGGGAATAAATTCAAAGTAATGAAATTGCCTAAATTAGGCTGCGAATGAACTTACCATAACCACTTGTGTGCCTATTGAGGGATATCGACGTCCATGCAGGAGTCATTTCCAATAGCCGAGAGTCGTTTAGTAAGAATGTTTTAGAAATGGTTTAAATAATAACATTTTTCCATAATAGCTTGTTAAGTAGAGAGAGTATGGAATTTGGTTTAAAGAATAAAAATCCTTTAAAATATCCCCACCAATTTTTAGCTAACCTCTCTACCTTAATTAGATATGACTGTTGAGATAACTATTAGATCAAATAGCTATGGTGATGGCTCTCGGGTTGAATTTAAATTTTTAATTTTGATTGGTGAAAATGATAGTTATACCATTTGGGTGTTGCGATAATTAGTATGTTGGAGTTGCTCTTATTTGAATGTCATAGGCAAAAAGTTTTTATTTTCTACAATAAACTACATAAGAATAAAATTATTTTTTGGTAGATTGTATTTTGCACCTATGATTTACGCGAATTTTATTTTATTCCCATATGGTATTTTTTCCTAAAGACATAATTTCTTATTTTTATATCTCTTAAGCACATAAAACCCTTTTAGGTGTTCACTAAATGTCAAGTTACTCGAAATTAATCTTCCTTTTGGGAAGGATTTAGGTTCACCCTTTTAAAACACTCCTACCGGGCGATGATAATCGAGAAAGATTGAACCTTTATAAAAACAAATTAACAATCGGGAGAATTGGTCCATAGAAGATGATTTAATTCATAATTTATTTTATTTTAATTTAAAATTAAATATAATTCTTTTAATATCTTTTACTTTCTATTTTAGCCCCATGATCAATGTTTCTTTATATCTCTACTCAAATAAATTAAGGTTTGTATCATCGGTAATTGACTGTCAATTTTTTGTAGTAACCTATGATTATTTTACTGTATTTTTAGTTAATTTTCGATAGTGTATTTTTAGATATATTTTAAAGTGTTTTTTTTCAGTTATATTTCAGTATAATTTTCAGTTAGATTTTTCAGTGACTGATAACCAGAAAATTAATTGAACGTAACTAAAAATATAATAAAAAAATATTACTAAAAAATTAATAATGTAACTAAAAAGGTATCTGGCAATTACGGGTTTGACAGTCAGCGGTCGAAATTTGATGGACGGGGTCTTGTAATCAATGGCGGTGGTGGTGGAGCGGCGATTGGCAATGCAATTCTAATCGAAATATTAATTTATATAAATTCTAATAGATGAGACTCAAAATAAATAAATAAAATATTTATTTGATTTGAGAATTTTATTAATTGGTGCCAATTCTAGTAACTTACAAAAACTATCCCTTTAAAATATTAGCATGAGAAATGATGGGTAAGGAACTATGATTTTCTAACTTATATTTGCATGGGCTTATTGTGTAATTCCTTTTGAAGGAAAAAAAATGTTGGGGCTGGCCTTCCCCTGTCTACATAAACTTCGACCGCTGGTTGTCATCTTGCAACCGTACAAATAAATATAATAACTTGGAATAAAATTTAAGATATTTTTTAAATATATAATTTTATTACTAATCAAATTATTTGAAGTGGATGTTGTGGAAGTTTTGGAATTGGTATTAGAGCATGGTCGGTGCACTTTCCTGTAGTGGATGACTTAGACCATGTGGTCTCTTTGCCTAGACTTTTGATCTTTTTCTTCCAAGAATAAGAGTAGTTGGATTCTATCCACTGACCTGGTCTACCTTCATAAGTCTGACTCCATTATTCACACGAGTCCGACTCCATTATTTACACGTGGAGATTTTTCCCACATCAGCTATATACATAATATATAAGCGAAAAAACAAACCAAATCAACAAGTGACTATAATTTGAGAAAGCAAATCATATATAAATAAACACTCATTTTATTTGAACTTCTTCACCTTACGTGAAGTTTACACACAAAACTATAGCCACATTATTTATTTTTTATTCAGAATTCAATCTCATATAAATACATCCGTTTTATTCTCTATTTCACTACAACAGTGAGTCAATTGCTTAAGCAAAAGGCCTTTGGTTGTAGTAGTTCAGATTATTTCCGTACCCGACCCCAAGTATATCGTTGTATCTCCTATAAAACCCGATTCGATCCTGAACCTGCGAGTTTGGACCTTTCCAGCATTCCACCCCGCCATTGATGATGTTGGTCATAGTTCCGTAACCTGGGACGTGACCTGCAAATAAGTCCACCCTGGACGGGTGCCATGACCCTATTATGACAACGTGGCACGACGATTTTAGCAACTGTGGGGTCATCCAGAACCAGAGAGCTGTCTTGAAGGAGATAATTGGGTCGGTTGCGACTAAGTCCGGGTTGCTCAGAAGGTTCGCCCCGATTGCCCTCTCAGCTAGACCATAGTTGTAGTTGCTGCAAGTCATTTTATCATGATATATAATTAGAAGTTGATTTTCTATTTAACTTTAAAATAAATTAAAATATAATTAATAATTAAAAAAAATAATAATAATACTTACTAAGAGAGTTGGATGGGACCTCGACCAAAGTACTTTTTACCAGGAGCACACGACCATTGCTGGTTTGCTACACAGTAATCTGGAGGGTTTTCTTGTTCCTGCTTGAAGCAGTATCCCCATGCATATGGTCCATCTAGTGTTGTAGCCCACCCACCTACATCAACCCCACCCATCATCCATCATTAACATAAATTAATTTCATATAACAAATATTATGGATTTCCATGCATCAGACCCATTGATTCATTCAAACTGATTTAATTCTTTAGGGCCTTTCATATGTCAATAATTTGTGATAGTTTCAGTTGATTGTTCATTATTCAAAGACCAAAGTACAAATGAATCCATAATTTAGGGGCAAAAGTGTAATTTACCCATCTTTTAAAGTGCATGTACGTAGACTGTAAAAGGAATGAGAAAAAGTGTGTTACCGGCGGCGGCTTACCTGTAGTTTCGTGTGAAGTTTGGGCCAAAAAGGCGGCTATCTTACGCTTACGAGTGGCGAGGTCGCCGGTGGTGCCGAACCCTCCGAAGGACCTGGCGGTGGAAATGAAAGCTTCGTAGGTGTAGAAGCCTCTCGCCAGGCCGTTGCCGTCGTTACGGTGCCTGAACATCTGGTCGAAGAGGCACCTAATCACAATGGAACCAACGTCTTGAGACAAGGCGACTTCTCTTAGTGTGAAGAATATCACCAAAATTAACACTAACCAACCCCTAATTTTGATCTGACTCTAATTTTGATCATATGGAGTACTAGATTCTTGCGTTGTGGAGAGGCAAATTGAGGTATATATATATAGATAGAGGGTGGGGAGTGAGGGTAGTGGGAGTTGGGGGAATATACTTTTCTAACCCCACTGATGTTCCCTTAAATATTCCATAAATAATTCAACAAATTTTATCATCGCTGGTTCACTTGATGAGCAATTCATCTTTAGTCTTGCGTCTTGTTTGGGTAGGAAAAAGAATTAATAAAAGGAAAAAATATATATATAATAAAAAATAAAATAAAATAAATAAATCGTTTGGTATGATGAGAAAATGAAAAAAATAAAAATGATGAAATTTTGAATTTTAAGTACTGAATTGTGTTGTATATATTAAGTATTACTTCAAAAATATTATCCTTGTACACATTTTTGTTTCTAAAATAATTTTACTAACTTTTTTTTTTTTTTTTTTAAATATTCCCTCTCAGCAATTTTTTGTCTCTATTTTTTTTTTTTTTTTCAATTTAGAATTTTCAATATCTATAACTTTTTTGTATATAACTTTTTATGTTATAGTATTAAGGCTTGTTGGATAAAAAAATTAAGTACTTAAAACTGATTAAATTAAGTGCTTAATGAATTAAGTGTATTTGACAAATGTAATAAAAATTATTTAATTAATTAAGTTTGCTTAAAAATTAAGTGAAATATTAAGTTAAAATTCAGTAAAACCCTCTTTACATATTTTTTTTTTACAGAATGTGCTCAGAATTTTTCAAATTAAAAAAAAAAAAAAGTGGAATTGACTGTTTTGCCCTTAGGGAAGTAGGGTTCTTCTGCTCATTATCATTTGATCGATCTCGTTTTCGTTACTGTGTAAAGAGACAATTTTGGCGGTCTGAGAAGAGAGGCGACGCCGGCGAGCTTTGTAGAGGAGCGGTGACAAAGAGCTTAGAAGAAGAGCGGCAGCGGCGGCGACGAGCTTTGAAGAAATGCGGCGAATAGGCAAAGTTTCAATAAGATATGTTCTTCTTCGAATCAATAGTTTAGGGTTTAGGGTTTCTTCATATATATGTTTTTCTATTTCGAAATCTGAAATTTTTGCTTGATATATGAGATTTCTATTCTTTGATTTTGATTTCAAATCAATACACATTGAGTTGGACTGTGCAAGGCGTTTTTCTAGATTTTTAATGTTTTTGGTTTTTGTAATGTTTTCCAGTACACATTGAGTTGTTCTGTGCAAGAGAACATTTGAAATTTGCAACTGGTTTTTGTAATGTTTATGATTATGGGTGAAGGATTATCTAATCTTAAATTCCAGTTTCGGTTCTCTAATATCTGAGAACAAAAACAGTAATCAAGAACAAAAACATGGCCTATTTGAGTCAAGAACAGAAACAGGGCCTATTTCCAGTTTCGGTTCTCTAATATCTGAGAACAAAAACAGCAATCAAGAATAGAACTACTAAACAAATGCCACCAAGAAAGAGACAAAATTATCAGAATTACTGCATCCTCTAACCTCTATTTAAGATTATTGGTTTTTGTAATGTTTTCCAGATTTTGGTTGGTAGTGAACAAGAGAACATTTGAAATTTGCAACTGGTTTTTGTAAAGTTTATGATTATGGGTGAAGGATTACCTGATCTTAATGACGTTCTTTGAGAGTGATTTACCTGATCTTATCTTAATGGCGCTCTCAATGATGATCTCTCATAGAAATTAAAATATACAGTGTATGTGCTGCTTAGAATAACCAATAGTTGTGCTTCATCAAGTGTTCTTGTGCGTGTGAATTTTTTCTTTGGATATGTTGGTGACGGTCATATATTTTACATATATTTGAATACAGATTCCTCCAAGTCGATCAACATATAATAATTTGATCATTGCGTGCGAATAAGCTACTCTGTTTTTTAATTTACACTTGTTTTATGTTTTTTCAATCAAACCGGTGTAGGTATGTTGACTAATGATACTAGAGCTAATTGGAAAGATCCAGATCAATATAAACTTTTTCTGCATTTATGTCTTTAAGAGGCGAATCATAACAAGAAATCTAGTGTAACTCTTAGGAAAGAAGCGTGGGATAATATAGCAAAGAAGATGGCCGAGAAAAAAAAAAAATTGTCTTAACTCAAAAGCAAATGAAAAATCAATGGGACTATATGAAGAAAAAATTATCAAACATGGACCAAACTAATGAAAAATACCAGTCATAGAGATGATCCATTGACAAACACGAAGAATTGGAGTGCCGAGCAATGGAACGCATACTTAAAGGTAACACAAAGTACGATATTATTTATCAAATATATATTTGAATTACATAATAAAATAATAACTTATAAATGAAAAATATGATGCCTTACAGGACAATCCCGAAGCTAAACAATTTCGATATGTTGGTCTGCAATATGCTGATGAAATGAAGGCGTTGTTTGATGGTATAACAGCGACATGGGAAGCATCATGGGGTCCTTCTAGGATAGGATTACCTTCCGATGATGTCCAGTACTCATCAACGTCTTAATCTATCGGACGCGTACAAATTGACTTAGAGAGTGATTTTGTACCTTCATCTTTAAAAGTTAAGCGTCAAAAGAAGATGAAAAGTGATGATATCGATAAACAGCTACAAGCTGTTTTGCAAAGCTTAGAGAAATCGGATGGACCTACCATGGAGGAGTGTAATGGAGCTTTGGATAGTATAATAATGCTCCAAATGGATGACCCTTTATATATTGCAACGCTAAGTATCTTTTGTAAGAGTCAATCACATCGAGAGCAATGGATGACATTAGTTCGAAAATCCGAAGAAGTTAGAATTAATTGGCTAAAAATGAATGCGAAAAAATTAGGATTTATTTGAATGTAACGGATTTTGAATTATTTTTTATTGAATTTCAAATATAAATTTTTATGTTAATGTAGTATTTGGATTTATAAGTACTTGAGTATTCGCTTTGTGGTTTTAATATGTGACTCATTATGTATTTGTTTTTTTTTAAGGTTTTATATATATATGATATTTGACTTTTTATTTCAATGAAATATTTTTAGCCGGTGATTAAAGTATTTTATTTTTGTTGTAGAATGAAAATAAATAATTCAAATATGGTCTTAAAGAAAGTTGCAGTTCTTTTATTAATGAAAAAAATAAGGAGAAATAGAAGAAGACTCGATACCGATTCCTCTCTTAGTGGAAAATTATATATGGAAGAACTTGTTAACGGAAATGATTCTCATTGTCTCGAAATGTTGAGGATAAGGATTGACCCATTCATAAGGGTGTGTACCTACTTCGAAAACAAAGGATGGTTAAAAGATAGTCGTTACATTTCTATTAAAGAGAAAATGGCAATATTCTCTTAATTTTAAGTCACAATTCAAGAATTCGTTGTGTGAAGAGAAGATTCAACCATTCAACTCAAACTATATATAAAAATTTTCATGAAGTATTGGATGTAATGATATATTTTTCTAAAGAAATGATCATCCCGACAATAAGTAATGAGAGTTCAAATCAACACCATCAACGCCTTAGGCAAATATTTCAGGTAAAATATCTAAATTGTTTGTTTAGTAATTGATTTTGGTGTTTTGTTTGAATTAACCGATTCTTTTTAAAGGGTGCTGTAGGGGCACTTAATGGAACTCTTATTCATGCGGTTATTTTTCCTGATAAGCAAGTTTCATTTAGAAGAAGAGGGAGAGGACAATGTTATCAAAATGTGCTTGCGATATGTGACTTCGATATGATTTTTACATTTTTATGGGCTGGTTGGGAAGGTGTTACACATGATGCAAGAGTGTTGTCAGAAACTATAAATGATCCAGCGAACAATTTTTCATTTCCTTTGCTAGATAAGTTCTTTTTATATTATTTTTCATATTAATTTAATTGTATAATACAATTTAGTATATTTATGAGTTATGCGATTGAATAATATTTCTACATATTAATTATACAGATAACTATTATTTATGCGATGCTGCATATACGCATACAAAGAGATTTATGGCGTCCTATCGTAATGTACGATATTGGTTGTCTGACTTTAGGAGCAACGGTCCTAGAACGAAAGAAGAACTTTTCAACCATACTCATGCCAAATTACGGAATGTAATTGAACGAGCTTTTGGGGTTTTGAAAATGCATTTTCCAATCTTGAAGTTGATGCCATCATATACATTTGGAGTGCAGAGAAATATTGTTATTGTTTGTGTAGCTATTCATAACTATCTTCGAAAAACAATTGTGACTGATAATTTTTTCGACCAATTTACTGAAGGTTATGAAGTAAATGAATCATCTGACGATGAAATAATTACTTCAGAAATTGAAACTAGAAGGGGAAGCAAGTAAGCAGATCAAGCATATATGATTAACTTGAAAGAGAGAATTGCAATTGAATTGTTTAATTCCCAAATTTATTTATTTTTTTTGTTGAATTCTATGTTATTGTTGACTTGTGATAATTTATTTATTTGAACTTCTTAGTATATTATTGGTGTTTTTATTTTATTGTTTTATTCTCTATTTTTATTTATTTATTTTTATTTTTTGTATTATCTTGATTCAAGGGCAATTATGTAAATTAAATAATTTTCAGCAATTCAAATTTTACACTTATCAAACAAATAAAAAAAATTCAGCACTTAAATTTTCAACACAATTTATCAAACAACTTTCTTAATTTTTCAACACTTAAAATTTAAGCACTTAAATTTTCAGCACTTAAAAATTAAATCGTTATCAAACAAGCCCTTAGTGTAAATTGTTAGTTGTGATAATTAGATATTTTAAAGTATCAAGTGATAAGTGTAAAAAAAAAAAAAAAATTAAGTGAATCACACATAACTTAAATTTTTGAATAATTTTTAAATGATTACTTAATTTTATTATCAAACACACTTAGGGCATGTTTGATAACCACTTAAAAATTAAGTGTTGAAAATATCAGAAGGTTGTTTGATAAAATTGTGCTGAAAATTTAAGTGCTGATTTTTTTTTTTCTTTTATTTGATAAGTACAAAATTTGTATGTTAAAAATTATTTAATTTACATAACTACCTTTGAATCAAGATAATATAGAGAGAAACAAATTGAGATCAAAACAATAAAATCAAGTGTCATTCTTTTAAAAAAAATTATATTAAAATTAAAAGTAAAAATTAACCCAAAAATATATAATATTATGTATTTTTTATGCACTTTAATTGCTTAAATTAAATTATAACAATAATTTAAATATAAAATAAAATTAAAATCCTAAAATAATTCAAAGTTAATCCAATTCTCATTAAACCTAATCCTAATTAAACCATCATAGGAGATCAAGGGTAAAATAGTCAAAACATAATTTTTTTTAAGTGAAAAATAATAGAGTGCATTAAGCAAAATGAAATAAGTAAAGGGGTATTGACTTAATTTTTTACTCAAATTTTGACTTAATTTTTAAGTTACCTTAATTAATTAAGTAATACTAATTACATTTATCAAACAAACTTAATTAATTAAGTACTTAGGGCATGTTTGATAAAAAAATTAAGTGCTTAAAACTGATTATATTAAGTACTTAATTAATTAAGTTTGTTTGATAAATGTACAACTTAAAAATTAAGTCAAAATATGAATAAAAAATTAAGTCAAGATCTCTTCACTTATTTCATTTTGCTTAATGTACTCCATTAGTTCCCATTTAAAAAACAATCATATTTTGACTATTTTACCCTTGATCTCCCTATGAGCATTTAATTAGAGTTAAGATTAATGAGAATTAGATTAATTTTGGATTATTTTATGATTTTAATTTTTTTTTATATTTAAATTATTGTTATAATTTAATTTAAGCAATCAAACTACATAACAAACTACATAATATTTACATATTTTTTGGTTAATTTCTATTTTTAATTTTAATATAATTTTTTTTTTTTTTTTAAAAATGGCACCCTCATTTTATTGTTTTGTTTTCAATTTTTTTTTTAATTTTTTTTTTCACATTATCTTGATTCAAAAGTAGTTATGTAAATTAAATAATTTTCAGCATACAAATTTTGTACTTATCAAACAAATAAAAAAAAAATCAACACTTAAATTTTCAGCACAATTTTATCAAACAACCGTCTTAAATTTTCAGCACTTAAAATTTCAGCACTTAATTTTCATCACTTAAAAATTAAGTCGTTATCAAACAAGCCCTTAATATAATTAATTTTAAGCACTTATTTTTTTTTATCAAACATGCCCTTAATTTGTTAAATACTTAATTCATTCAGTTTTAAGTTCTTACTTGTATTATCAGACGGGTCTTAATTTTATAATATGTGAGTCTAAAATAGTAAATTATATTAAAATTAAATATTTTCTAAATTTTATTTATTTTTTCCTAATCAAAGAGCACAAAGAACAATAATTTTTCTGTGGATACATATTATTCTATATTTGTTTTCTATTATCTTTTCTATCTTTCCAACCAAATATGTCTGAGTATTATTTGATTCTATTTTTTTATGCATTTATTTATTTCAAGTTATAGAAGTAGTTTTGTTAGCTTTGCATTTTAAAAAATATTTTTTTTTAGAATTTATAAAAGTTCAAATATAATTTTAAAATATTTTTAAATAAAAATATTTATTTCACTTTCTAATAATTTTCTTTTCAAACAATTCTTTTAATGTAAAAAATGCTTCGAAAATTTACCAAAAAGGTACGATAATATTTGAGTTTGAAAACCTATGCCATGTTTAATAACCACTTAAATTTTAACTGCTAAAAATTTTAATTGTCGAATTTTAAGTGCTGAAATTATAAGTGCTAAATTTATTAAGTGCTGAATATATTAAATATATTTTTTTAAATATTTTTAATTTAAAAAAAAATATTTTTATACAAATTTTTATTCCTAAAATAATTTTTACTATTTTATTTTTCTAAAATATTCTTTCTTTACGACTTTCTCTCTCTATTTTTTTTCAATTTAATATTTTTTCCATCTATAATTGTTCGTATATAACTTTTTCTTGTGAGATTTTATAATATTAGTGTAAAATATTGGTTGTGATAATTAAATATCCAATGGTATTAAGTGATAAGTGCTAAAATATTAAGTGAATCACACATCACTTAAAATTTTGAACAATTTTTTGAGTCATACTTATTTGTTAAGTAATTGATTAATTTTGTTATTAAACTCACTTAATTTGGTAAATATTTAATGTATTCAGTTTTAAGCACTTAATTGCGTTATCAAACAGGCCCTAAACTTTTAACTCAATTAGTTATTCATGTTGGCCACCTTTTAAAAATTATATTAATATCTTTAAAAATTATGTAAATTACTCATAAATTACACTACCATTAAAAAAAAAAATTAATAATTTTTTGTCCATATTATTTTAAGATTCTGAATTTAATCTACTAAAGTATTTAATTTAAATTGTGCATCCTAATATACTGTTTACCTTAGTTTATTTTTTTTTATTTTTTTTTTCTCTTTACTAGTTTCATTGTTTATTAAAAAGAATACATATATGTAACACAAAGTAATAATATAAAATAATGTTTTAGTTATGCAAAAATATGATGCTAGTTTATTTTTCTTAATATTGATATTGATGGTAACTAATAAATTTTTACTAATTTGTTTATCAACTATATTTCCTGTCTCCTTTTTATTTATTTTTTTCCAAAAAAAAATTATTTTTTATTGTTGCCCTCTTATGAGATATTTTTTGCATTCGCCCCTTGTCACAAGTTCACTCTAAATAATAAATTTTTTACTTTTTTTTTTTTTAAATTTTATATTAAGATTTGTTTGGGTTAGTTTATGCATATTTTGATAAATTATTTCTCTAGACAATTTTAAAGGTACATTTCTTCACATTGATCTAGTATATTCAAAATTAAATTTAATATTTAATTTATAGAGTGCTTCTCAATAGACTGAACTTGGAATAAGATTTGATTTAATGATACCTAGAAAGGAATTTGAATATATTACTTGGGATTTCATTTTTGACAACAAAAATTCAAGGGTTGACAGCTTCAGCATGCATAATTATCATAAATATAATGTAAACTTATCAACCCTCTATACGACTATAATTTTTGTTTTCATCAAAATTTTTATATTTTATTCCAAGTTGACAATTGGAATAAACATCACAAATATATCAAATTAATGGTACACTATCGAAATTAAATTCTTAAAAAGCTAAACCCACAAAAAATAACAATTTATCGGGGTGGAAAGTGTAATTTGTTCCTATCAATAGCAGGACGTTTTGGAGTCATCACTACACGTATCCGGAGTGATCGATGTCAAATGAAAGTCGTGTGTACAGGCATTGGAGTTTTGATTTTGTGGAATAAATTTAGTAAGAATAAAATATATTTGGGTGTAAACGGTATTTTACACTCAATGATTTATAAATTACGTTTTAGCTCCTTATAGGTTTTTCCTAACCGCATAATCCCGGATTTCAAATTTCACTAGTCAATGTGCTAAAAGAAATTGATGAAGGTAGACATCCTCAATGTTATTGACAATTATACATCACTATTTATATACAAGAATGTAAAGAAAAACCTAGACAACTAGCAAGAAACTATCAAATATAGAAAAGAAAATACAATCAAAGAAACTACCAAATACAGAAAAGGAAACACAATCAAATCATAATGAATACACCTAATAAACTCAATCAAATATGATTAGTCAACATTCCTAATACGCCCCCTCAAGATGGCAGTCGAGGAGTAACACTAATCTTGAACCGAAAACCTTCAAATTCAAACTCGGAGAATGTTTTGGTGAGCAGGTCAGCAAGTTGATCCTTTCCATGAATATGGGCAACACGAAGTTGGTCTTTTTGTATCAAAGATCTTACAAAATGATAGTCAAATTCCAAATGCCTCATGCGAGAGTGAAACACTAGGTTTGCGGCCACATATGTGACTCCCGAATTGCCACAATAGACCACCGGTTTTTGAGACAATGAAATTGAAATCTCCCTAAGGAGATTTTGGACCCAAAGAAGTTCTGTTGTTGCCGAAGCAACAAACTTATATTCCGCCTTTGCTTCTTTGAACTCTAAGAAACAAGATTTTGACCAAGATAAACAAGCGAAGCACTTGTGGAAGATCTATCATCCTTGCTTCCAGCCCAGTTAGTATCGAAGAATGCATGAAGAACTAGAGGTAAACGATGATAAAGAAAGAGACATTGGTCAATGGTGCCTTTTAGATAACAAACAAGACGCTCCACAACATACCAATGTTTAACAGTTGGTCGATACGAAAATTTAGCAAGCTTGTTTAAAGACAAATACTGCATAGTTCCAACAACAGTTCGATAAAGTTTCAAATTCTCAAAATGAGCACTATCTTCCAAACAAAAGTTGTGGCCGGTGGCAATGGGAGTACTAACGGCATTTGTTCCACCCATTTGAGTTCTGGCAATAATATCATCAATATACTTTTTTTGAGAAAGAAATAACCCATGAGTCGGGGTGGCTAGAATGGGTGGTGGTTGAAATAGAAGGAAAAGACAAAATTTGTGAGATAGTGGAAAGTGTTGGATATTTAGGCAGTGATAAAAGTATGGAAGATATGGTGTGTGGTGGAAGCGAGATGGAGAAAGGTGTTGGAATGGCCATATGTTGTTGTACGGTGGTGGGGTGTTGGTTGTTTTGCGGCGACAGAAAGGTGGACGACAATGGCGGTGCCGTCTAGTTGTCGATAGGTTATGATTCTTCCATTGTAGCAGCAGGCAAATAACAGAAGAAAAAAAAAATTAGAGGTGTCGATTGGCTTAGGGCTCTGATGTCATAAAGGAAATTGATGAAGGTAGAAATCTTCAATGTTATTGACAAGTATACATCATTATTTATATACAAGAATGTGAAGAAAAGTCTAGACAACTAGCAACAAACTACGAAATATACAAAAAGAAATACAATCAAAAAAACTACCAAATATAGAAAAAGAAACACAATCAAATCATAATGAATACACCTAATAAACTTAATCAAATATGATTGGTCAACTTTTTTAATATATGCGGATTTAGAAAAAATTATAATAAATTTTTAATATTGAAATATGAGATACATAGGTATTATTTGTTACTTTGATAGCAATATCTAGGAGTGGATTCATCAATTTTATTGAATAATTGCATTTTATAAATATCAAAAATAAATATACTATTAAAAATTATATAAATAATTATAAAAGTGAAGTAATATTTTCACAAATTAACTTTTACTAATAAACTCTAAAATAACGAACAAATAACTATAAATTATGATTAATTCTATCAATTTTTGCATGTCCAATAAATTCTAATTTAATTAGTTTATATCGTATCTAATTTATTTATTTTTGTTGAATTTTTTTTTTCAATCACAATTATATTTTAAGTAATTTAAAATGTGCACCAAGAAAATTAGTCATATATTTGTGCATAAATTAAAAAAATTTAGTATAAATAATACAAAAAAGAGAAGGAGGAAGAAATTGAGTAGATCACTTATTATTTGATATATAAAAAAATAAAAATAAAAATAAAAATATAAGAACTCACCAAAATGTTTGAAAGAGACATTCTTCAATGTAATTAATTTATATTATATCTATTTTTCTTGTTGAAAATATTTTTTTAATCACAATTATTTTTTAATTAATTTAAAATATGCATTAATAAAAAAGAAAATATAACTAAAACCCAAAAAAAAAAAGAGAAAAAAAGAAATTGAGTAGGACACTCATTTTGGATATATATTAAAAAAAATAAAAAGTAAAAATATAACAACTCACCAAATTAAACACAATTCTTGAACCTGATTAAAACATTTTCTCTCATTCCACTTTTAAATATTAGTATTAGATATTAGATTATATATTCACATAACCCTTGTCATATTTACTAATAATATTTTATCCTCCTCTGGTTTGACCTCTTTTCTTCTTTTATGGTTCAAACTTAAGTGCAACGGTTAAATAATTAATAAAATTTCTTGAAATAGCAAACTTATCTTACTAGATCTGATCTGACCCCCAAAAAATAACAAACAAATATTACCCATAGCCGACCCTATTTGGGATACAAACTATCAAGTAATATTAATTTATTTATTAATTTTGATTTTTTGAAGCTTGCCCGTTACATTTAGCGAAATATATAATTGTTGTACTTTAATCCGAACTATACGGAGATAATTGTTTACAAAAGTATTACAGGAATATAAAATACAATTTAGTTAAACTAGAGGAGGGTGGAGTGCCATTTTTCCTTCATAACTAGGGTGGGTCACCTGCCTTGCACATGCCTATCATAAAATACTGTATTAATTTGATTTTTTTAATTCTGTGTGAAATGTTATATAAATACATCAAATGCATAAAAAATAACAATAAATACAAATTTCATATTTACTATTATTTTTTTTAATATTTTGAATTTGCGATCGTCAATTTTTTTATATTAGATTTCTTATTTTTGGATATTTTATTTTTATTTTGTTAGTTTTTATGTTTAGTTTCTATTATTCAATATATTTCTTTGTTATTCATTTTCTATGTTTTTATTTATTTTCTTAGTTTCTTTTAATTGTTTTGTTTTTGGTTTATATTATAGATTACAGACGAATAGGAAATGAAAATTTAAAATATGAATTAGCAAAATGTATATTAAGGGTAAAATCTATTTTGAACATGTAATTTGTATGACGATTGCTCATTTATCAAATATATTAATACTAAAATATTAAGAAGTAAAGGCCAACAATGCTCAAATTTTGAGAGCAAAAATAAAATTTTATTCTTTAAAGATTGACGTGCTTAATTATAATGCCTATTTTAAGTTTCTTTCTTTCAATTTGAAAATTAATAGAAGAATATAATGTAAATTACAAGCACAAGAAGTATAGTTATTTTGTTAGAATTAGGACTACTAACAGATAAGATCAATCAATTCTATAAAAATAGTATATTTCAGACTAATATGAAAATAGTAAAAAATTAAAAGTAATATATATTTTAGAGTAATATGCCAATTTTAAAAATTAAGGAAGTAAATATAAATATGTTTAAACTTCTAAGGATATATGTGTAATTTGCTTCTCACACTCTCTTTCATATTTAGTATAGATATAAAATCTTCGATTACCGAAAGGGTCTAGTAAACAGGGGCTTGGTTTTGCAATTGGTATTTTTTAAATTTATAGTTTTATTATTAGTTAAATTATTTGAGTTAGTGGATCTTGTGGAGGTTTTGCAATTGGCATTGAAGCATGGTTGGTGGACTTTCTTGTAGTGGATGACTTAGACTATGTGGTCTCTTCGCCCTAGCCTTCTGGTCTTTTTCTTACAAGACTAACTAAACTAAGATTAGTAATGAGAAAAAGATTTTACTTCAATACGCTATAACTTTTGAGTATATGTATAATGAGTTTGAAAATAGAAATACTACATATAGTCTTAGCCGAATGAAATAGCATGTATTGCACGAATAAAAATAAAATTTGCACCGATAGAGAGTGAAAATATGAGTGTATAGATTTGTATTGATAGAAAATGTGTAAAAATAAAAGAAAAAACTGAGTGTATTTATAGATAACTAGCGTATAACCCGTGCCTGAAGGCACAGGTGTGAAAGAAATTGAATTTTTATATATATATAATCTCCTATGTTTACACAACATTCTAATGGCGAAAGAAACAGAGGAGCTTGGAGATCCAACAATGACGAATGCGGAGTCAGTGATGGAAGAGAAGATTCACCAGTGCCCTATTTGTTTCTGTCTTTTTTCCTCCGGTCAAACACTCAACGGCCATAAAAGAACACATGGAATTGCTTCATTGACATACTCTTCCTCCTTCTACTACTACTAAAGTAAATCATCTTTACCTTCATCACCATTTTTATCCTCAAAATACTTTCGAAGAACCCATAATAAAAATAAAATAAAATTTACCCATATAATAAAGCACGTGCATCTCACGTGCTAAAATCCATCCAAATTAACACTACTATTTGATAAAAGGGTTACATAAAAAATCGGCAACAAAAAAAAGGATAACATTGAAAATAAAATAAAATTACAGGGCTACATAAAAAACAAATAGCAAATAGGAGGATAAAAAATATATAATTTGTCCAATCAATAAAAAATTCAAAATTAAATTATTATTTCATTTTTAATCCTGTTTATTAGAATTTATGAAAACATTAATATTCAATTTCTTAATAGATCAAAAAACTAAGAAATGAAATCAAATCTATGAATATATTTGTTAGGAAAATCAAAGAAAAAAATAAGAGATTAACAGAAATGAAAAACTAATAAATAAAAGTACTCTAATTGTCATTGCGTATGAAGATACTGCAAGCTGTGGTAGACCATGGTGGAGCGACTGAAGTGATCTTTGCACCACAATACATAAGATGGAGATAGCTTTTTCTTCTTCGTGTTGTATTTGTTTTCTTACACTTTGTCCCCTAAAAATTGAATAATTGGCAAATTCTGGAAAAGAATTGAAACATTTTTTAATTTTCTTCCTGGATTTTTATTTTTCGCCTCAATTTTTTATTTTTATTTTGTTGGAAACACAAATAAAAAAAGGGAAGTAGAAACAGTAAGGTGGCATTTGTTTAGTGTTTCTATTCCCAAAAAAGGTAAGAACAAAAACAGAAATATGGGAACGAAAAATATGATCTTGTTTTTTACCCAATTCTTAAGAATAGAACAAAAACCAAAATTTGGGAACAAATAAAAATACTAATCGAGTAGACTAACCCAAGTACTTGGCGGCAACTTTCACCAAAGCTCCACCGGAATCAGCAACAGGGATGGCAACCATCATTAACTTGCTTGCATTCTAAAATTCCAAACCCAAAGAAAAAATTAATCACATAAAAAAATGAAAAACAAATGATTAAGAGGTTGGAGCTTGGTTTAAATATAAACAAATTCATGTGGCAAATATGAACAAATTCAATATCTAAAACCCAATTTGATGGCAGTGGTGATGAGACTGCGAGATTTTTCCATTCCAATTTCAAGATTTGAAACCCTAAACATTCAGATCTAAAACCCAAATTCAAAAATTTAAAAAAAAATAAAATCGTAAGGCAGAGAGCATATCTGAAGGTTTTGAGGTCGGTGCGAGCATCAACAGTGGGTTTTAGATCAAATTACATATGGAAGATGGTCCTCATGAGCAAGCCAACGCAATTTCTTTGAATTTCTCATGGCGATGGAAAGAGAGAGTGATCACTGGACATTCAAGAAATTAGGAAAGGAATAAGGAATTATAATGACACAAAAAAAAAAAACAGGGTACAAAAAAAATTAAAAAATTTGAGCGAATCCCTCAACTGCAATGAAAAAGGAATGAAAAAAGTTAATTAGAATGTTTAAAAATGAAAAAAGAAAACAATATTTATTTATGGAAGTAATTAAAGTTTAATTCAAAAGTTAATTAATTAAATTAATTTTTTTAATTAAGGAAATGAGTTAATAATTTGTCCAAAATTGAGTTAATTTCTTTATGTTTGTCCTAGTCATCAAATTTATTTAGCCTCGTCAGCAATTTTGTTTGTCCTAGTCATATTTTTTGTCCTAATCATAAGTTTATCCTAGTCAGCCAAAAAGTCATCCTATTTTATATAATAGATTTAGGTGGCAAAACTAAATTTCAAAATTGAAATTTGAAGGTTAAGTTGAAATTTAAAATTTTAATTTTGGTGCTTTATAGTTTGAAATCAAAAATTGAAATTGGGTAGATTTTAATTTCAATTTTGGCGTTTTAGTTTGAAACCAAAAATTGAAATTTGGAGGTTAAATTAAAATTTCAATTTTAGCGCTTTAGTTTAAAACCAAAATTTGAAATTTGGCTGTTAAATTGAAATATAAAATTTTAATTTGGCACTTTAGTTTAAAACAAAAAATTAATATTTGACAGTTAAATTAAAATCTAAAATTTCAAATTTGGTACTTTAGCTTGAACCAAAAAAATTGAAATTTGGTTGTTATTTTCAAATTTTCATTCAAGTGTTTTTTTTTTTTTTTTTAATACAAAAGTACATCTAAAAATGTTGCACTATTTTTGCTACAACCATTGGAGTAGCCACCCAAATTAAGGTGCGCCATACTATTATTGGTGTAACATATTAGGCAAATGACACACCAAAAATTGTCCAAGCTGTTTTTGATGCCCTTATATGAAAAAATCGCTACTATTTTTTGGCAAAAGTACCATTTAGACCCTTTAATTATTGACACATTTATAAGTGATCCCTCTAAATTTAAATGTTTCATTTTAAACCCTCTACGTATCATAACGTTTCAAATTCGTCCCTCCGTTAGAGATTCCGTTAAAACTAACAGAATCTCAGGGGCAAAATGGTTTTTTTAAGTCTTTTTAATTTTATAATCATTTTTAATTAATTAATTTTTTTTAATTTTTTTTTCTCTCTCTTCCTCCCCTTCCTCTCTCTCTCCCGCCACCTCCCTCTTCCTCTCATTCTTCCTCCCCTTTCCCTCTCTTCCTCCCACCCCACCCCCTGCAACAGGGGGTGGTTCCACCCCCCCTGTTGCAGGGGGCGCAACCACCCCCTGTTGCAGGGGGTGAGTTCACCCCCTGTTGCAGGGGGTGGGGTGGGAGGGAGAGAGGGGAAGGGGAAGAAGAGGGAGAGGGAGGTGGCGGGGAGAGGGAGGTGGCGGGAGAGAGAGAGAGAGAGAGAGAGAGAGGAAGGGGAGGAAGAAAGAGAGAAAAAAAAATTAAAAAAAATTAATTAAAAATGATTAAAAAATTAAAAAAACGTAAAAATGTCATTTTGCCCTTAAATTCCGTCAGTTTTAACTGAATTTCTAACAGAAGGACGAATTTGAAACGTTATGATACGTAGAGGGTTTGAAATGATACGTTTAAACTTATAGGGACCACTTAGAAATGTGTTAATAGTTAGAGGGTCTAAATTGTACTTTTCTCCTTTTTTTTTTTACCTCCAAAAAATTAGTCATTTATGACGACAATTATAAATTTTTAAAATACAATCTATTACAAAAAATAAAAATAATAAAAAAAAAATGGCACTTTGTTCTCCTATAGTTTACGTGAATTGTATTTTATCTCATGTTATTTTCGTAGCTTCGTAGCACATAGCTCGTGTGGTATTAATTAAAGTGTAATACTTATATTTTCATTAAAATTAATGGTCAAAACTTACAAAGTAAAAATTACAAAGCTACTTAATATTAATATTAATTAACATTTATATCCTTCAAATTGAATAAGTAATGCAATGAATTTCCTAGGACTTATTTAAACATCATGTTAGAATAATAAAAGGCAAAACATTGAGAGAGAATATGAAACAGTTGTGTTGATGTGTGAAAGGTATAATTCACATAGATGTACAAAATGTGTATATTGACACTGATTAGGGGCCGGGTTACCCAAGTGGGCCCTAGGGTTTAACCTAGTGGGAATGAGACAATGCCTATATACATATATTAACATCCCCCTCAAATTTAAGACGATACAACAGACGTGAACTTGAATTTAGAAAGCAAAATGTTAAAGTGTCTACGTGGGATATGTCTTGGTGAAAATATATACTCTATGTTGGTGTCTAAAAACGGTTAACACCTCGAGTTGGTCCAGTTAGAGTCCCCAATGATTTTTCTTGCAGAGGTGAAGATGATGTGTCCTGAGTACTAGGATCGAAGATAGGTCTCATTTTGTGGCTTTGTGGTCCAAAGTCACTTCTGTACAATCCAAGCTAAGGTTCCGAGTCTGTACCTACACAAAGACCCAACAAGATTGTGGAGCTCGAGAGAAAATGCTATAGTATGCTTCAATTAGATAAATGAACATTACCTAGGGTATTGATTGTCTGGGTGTTTACAAGTGAGGAGCACAGTTAGCGCCATAGGATTAAGGGCCTGAGCTCGGTTAATTATCGTAAATTGATGCATAGTCAATGAATAGGCGTGTAAGGAGATTAAACTTCTAGGTTTGGCCTTTAGGCCCATCAAGGAGAGCCTAAAATGACTATGCCTTGGTGAAAAAAAAAATAAAAATTTTCAAAAATCATTTCTCTCCCTAGAGATAATGAAAAAAAATAAAATGTTTTCTTCCCCAAATATTGTTTTCGTTTTTCCGAAAATCGCTAAAGAAAAGAATACAAAGTTTTTCAAAATGATCATTTGTTTCTAAAAATAAATCAATAGATAAATAAAATCAAGAACATATTTCTAAGGAACTACTCTTTTTTAAGTCAAATTATGGTTGGTTTTTTTTTTTTTTTTTTTTTTTTTTAAAGATTCTAAATCATGTTTCCAAATTTAAAGAACTCATGTTCCAACCACCGTGTTATCAAAAATCTGAAAAAAAAATGAAGAATTATCTCCAAGAAAATTATTGTATTTTCTAAAAAAAAAAAAAATCATCCAACCAAAACTCATGATTTTCCTTTTAGAAATTTAAAGATACGTTTCTTCTAAAGATGTTGAATAAAATTATTTTTTTGCTTTTAGTTTAAGAAGACTCATTTCCAAGCAAATCGCGCAAGCTCTTACCGTTTCCTTTAAAGATATCAATTGAAAACATATGTTTTCTCAACAAACTGTGATTCCAAGCAATTGCATATCGTTTTTCCAATTTTTTTGGGGCCAAATTATACCAACGTAATCTAACCTTCAAATTCACCATATTAAAACCCATGGAGTCAAATTTTTCGATTTCAAATATTATGGAAAGGAGCGAAAAATTTTACCTTTTCTTTTGACTAAACAAAAAACAGAAAACAATAAAAAAAAATAAACTTCTTACACCTTAATATGAAAATTATAAGAATTTTGTAAGGACAAAATTAACTTATCTGGACTTAGTTTAATTCAAAATTTCTAAACAAAGGTACCGTGTTCATATGAGTTTCTCGAGATGTCTAAAATCTTTCCGGGAGCACAATTAATCCCTAAATTTTTGAATCTTTTGGCTAGGCCATTTTATTTTTGGGAGTCAAATTTTGAGACATTCCAAAAATAAATAAATAAATAAATATTTTCAAAAAAATTATGGTGATTTAGCACACTAGTTCAACTCAACGCTTGATGGTGATTCTTTTTACTTAAAATTCAGCCCAAAATATATATTTTTTTAAGCCCAACGCATACAATGTCCAATAAATAAAATTTAAAAACTCTTTCAAAAAACACACATTTAACATAATGAGAAAATTACCAAGACAAACTATTCATTTGTTGACTTACATCATTAGAAAATTAAAAAATTTTGTCATGTATTTTTGTTTCCTTTTTTTTTTTTTTTTTTTTCTTTTCTTGCCTTAATTATTGTATTCTTATTACACCTTCAATTTCAATATATTAAAAAAAATTTCAAATTATGCTATTAATTAAATTTAAATCTATATATTTAAACAAATTATTACATCAAACATAAAACAATTGATCTATTATTTTTCAATTCACATAAAATAATTAATTAATATTTTTTGATAATATTTTTTTCATATATCTTATCTCTTCTTTTAATTAAATTTTAATTTATATGTTCAAAAATACTATAATAAATATAAAATAATTAATTTATTATTTTTTAATCCAAATGAAATAAATAAATAATATTTTTTTAATCCAAATGTAATAATTAAATAATAAATTTTACAATAATCTTTTTACATAACTTATGGGAGTTACCCTACTTTTTCAAGAATGAGAAGATAAACGGGGGTGGCAGCTTCACTCGGCTATATACATAATATATAAGCAAAAAATAAACCAAATCAACTAGTAACATTAATTTGAGAAAGCAAATCATATATAATAAACACTCATTTTAATTGAACTACTCCACACTACTTGAATTTTACACACACAAAATTACACTCACATTATATATATTTTTTATTCGGATGTAGATCTCATATAAATACATCCCTTTTATTCTGTATTTCATTACAACAGTGGGTAAAAAGTCTAATTACCAAAAGGCTTGTGATTGTAGCAGTCCTGATTGTTGCCGTGCGGGATCCCAAGGATATCGCAGTAGCTCCTATAAAACCCGATTCGATCCCGAACATCCTTGTTCCTACCCTTCCCGCATTCCACCTCACCGTTGATGATGTTGGTTACGGTTCCGTAACCCGGGACACGACCTGCGGAACAGTCTGCTGGGGACGGCGTCCATGACCTGGTCATGACGGCATGGCATGACGGTTTCGACGACTGTGGAGTCATCCAGAACCAGAGTGCGGTCTTGAAGGAGATAACTGGGTCGGTTGCGACTAAGTCCGGTTTGCTCAGAATGTTCACCCCGATTGCTCTTCCCGCTAGACCATAGTTGAAGTTGCTGCAAGTCATTTTATCATCATGAAATTAAATTTTTATTTGACATCATAGTTAAAATAAATTAAAATATAATTAAAAATTTAAAAATATTTTTTTTTTTTTAAAACATAACAAAAAAAAATTGAGAGAAAAATAAAGATGAAAAAAACATATAATAAAAACCCTTTCAACAAATTTTCCAAAAGTATATATAAAACGATAGTATAGGGTAGGTAGTTATTTGTAATATAACAATTAATAACTACCTCTTCATATTCTTATTTTCACTTTCTATTCTAATTAAATTATAAAAAGATTCAACAAATAAAAGAGTCATTATATACTATATTCTTGTAATCTACCAGTTATCTAGTGTGCTTCTTTAATGAGAAATCTCTTGTTCAAAATCTCTTCCCAAACCGTTCGTACAAAAAAACAAAAAAAAAAAAAAAAAAAGGATGGAGAAATACTATAGTTTGTTTGATAAATTCTTTTTTTTTTCTTTTATTAATGTTTTACATATGTTAAAAATGATAACAATATTGGAAATTAAAACGAAGAAAATAAATAATAAATAATACTTACTAAGAGAGTTGGATGGGACCTCGACCAAAGTACTTTTTACCAGGAGCACATGGCCATTGCCGGTTTGCAACACAGTAATTTGGAGGGTTTCCTTTTTCCTGCTTGAAGCAGTATCCCCATGCATATGGTCCATCCGGTGCTGCAGCCCACCCACCTATATCAACCCCACCCATCAATCACATAAATTTCATTTTTAAAATGAAAAAGTGTGTAACTAGCGGCGGCAGCTAACCTGTAGTTTCGTGTGAAGTTTGGGCCAAAAAGGCCGCGATCTCACGCTTACGAGTGGTGAGGTCGCCGGTGGTGCCGAACCCTCCGAAGCATCTGGCAGCGGAAATGAAAGCTTCGTAGGTGTAGAAGCCTCTCGCCGGACAGTTGCCGTCATTACGGTGCTTGAGCATCTTGTCGAAGAGGGACCTACTCACAATGGAACTAACATCATGAGACGGGGCGACTTCTCCTAGTGTGGAGAATATCACCAAAATTAACACTAACCAACCCCTCATTTTGATCTCACTCTACCTAGCTGATTTTGATTGTATGGACTACTAGACTCTTGCATTGTGGAGATGTAAAATGGGGTATATATAGAGTGTGGGGGAGTGGGGGTAGTGGGAGTTTGGGGAATAGACTTTTCTACCCCAATAATATTCCATTACCGGGCAATCATCAATTAATATTATTTGTGGTTGAACTAGCTAAGAATTGATTTTTTTCAACTGTTTAATCATAATTTTAAATGATTTAATTCCAATTTTAAAAATGCCAAAAAATTCATAACCAAAATATCCTCAAAAGATTCGTGGAATTTAATAGTTGGTTTTTTTTTTTTTTTTTTAATTAAACATTGTTAAAAATAATTTTTACAAATAATATATCTTTAGTCGCTCAATACTATTTGATAATATATTTTTAAGATATTTATTTATTTTCAGTTATAGAAGTAGCTTTGTTAACTTTGTATTTAAAAAGTATTTCTATAATTTATAAAAGTTCAAATATAATTTTCAAATATTTTTTAAATAAAAATATTTATTTCAATTCCTAGTTTTTTTTTTTTTTTTTTTTTTTTTTTTTCAAATAACTCTTTTAAACCAAAAGGATGCGGTAATAATTAATTTTTGAACCTTAAACTTTTAACCCAATTATTCATAACAGGTCACAAACAGGGGCGGATCCAATATATCATATCAACGGGGTGGGCACATGCCCCCTGATGTTTTAAAAATTATGTGAACTATTCATATCATTTTAAACTACACTACTATCTATAAAAATTCAATAATTTTTTTATTCATGCCATTTTAAACTGTTAAATTTTATCTACTAAATTTAAGTATTTTATTTAAATTAAGTGTCCTAATATATTGTTGGGCTTATACCATTTATAGCCTTTGTATTTTTGTCGTTAAGTAGATACTTCTTCTGTTATTTTACAAATACCAGTTAATCCCTTATTATTTTTGGTCAAAAGTCATTTAGTTCCCTTATAGTTATAATGTTGCTAAAATTTTTATTGTAACGACAATTTACCCTTAACCATGTAAAAATATTTAAATAATAATAAATTGAAATACATAAATAAGTCCTTAATTTTTTTTATTTATTTTTATATATATTTTCTTCTTTCGTTTTTTACAATAACACCCACATTACAATAACATCCCTAAAATCCCACCCTCCTGATTCCTGTTTCTTCTTCATTTACCCCATCCCACCCCCATCGCTAGCTCGCCGAAAAATTTAGACACTCACCTCCTTCATTTTACTCCTCACCCTCTTTCCTCGCCGGAGAACACCTCACCCACCTCATTTCCTTTCCTCCGCCTCCACCTTCTTCCTCCTTTCTCTCTCTATCTCTCTCATCGTCACGACGGATCTGCAGACCGTCATAACGACAGGTTAGAGAGAGAGAGAGAGAGAGAGAGAGCTCGCCGTCGGATGAGAGAATGAAGGCAACATCTGAAATCTTGAGGAACATGAGGGTGTTGGAGCTTCAAGGGTAGTAGATGATTGTCTTGGCGAAGATCGTTGATTTGAGGAGTAAGGAGGCGGATTGGCTGAAGAAATTCATGTAATCAATGGTCAAATTTCAAAAAATAGGTGTCAAAAATATATTTTTAAAAATGTGGGGTGTCAGTGAATTTTTTAAAAAATAAAAGAAAAAAAATATATTTTAAAGGCATTCATGTCTTTTTACAAAAAAAATAAAATAAAATAGTCAAATGAGATGACTAATATTTTTCAAATGACAAAAGAAAATGTGATATTGAACAAAATGACATGGGAAGTAAATGGTATAACCCAAATATTGTTTATCTTAGTTTAATTATTTTTGTTCGCTTTTTCCTTTTATTTATTTATTTTATTTTAAATTTTGTTGTTTATAAAAAGAATAATATTTTAGTTATACAAAATATGATGTTAGTTTATTTTTTATTTTATTTTTGGTAGAGAAAAGAGAAACAATAAAACTAAGAACTAAGCGAACAAGTCTCGTTCTCTATATCGGCGATAAGAAGCCTTTCCAACCTCTCTGGGGGCTCCACAAGAAAATGCATTTCTATTCCACTATGCGTTCCCATTCTGACTAGATAATCCGCACATCTATTATTTCTCCTTTTAGTCACTTGGATCAAGAAATCATGAGTGTCTATGATATGCTTGCCCTCCGCGATCCATCTTCTATAGACTTGTCTCTCAATGCACTCTCCATTGAATTTTAATGATTTTTTGAATCATATTCCATCACAATTCTCAGGATACCCCTAGTAATCACCAAACACATTCCTGCATGTATACTCCTAATTTCAGCCTCTAAACCAGTACACAAATCGAGATAACAGGAAAAAACTAGCTTTCCACGTTCCATCAACATGCTTGATGAGACCTCTGATCCCTCATTTTCTTGGGTTACCCAACGCACTACCATCCGTGTTAAGTTTAAAGTAATCTGTAAGAGGAAAAAGCCAATTAGGAGTGGGATTAATCAATAAGCCATTCTCTATTTGGTTCGGATAGAAAGCTTCCTTCATTTCTCCTACAAACCGAGAAATTCTAGAAGACAAAATAGAAGGATCATGACAACTCCCTTAATCACTTCCTTATTTTTATCTTTCCAAATCTCCCATAAAATGGCAATGAAAAAATAAATAAATTTGAAGGTTTCACGGATCTCCCTTTGATGAAGGTAGCAATCTAGTCCTGTATGTCTATTCCAAGATCATGCCTCAAAGTATCCCTATCCAGAAAAAACATTCCAAATAGACTAGGCCTTTGGGCAAGGTCTCAGCACATGGTCCATGGACTTTATGGCATGGCCTTATCAATCGCCTGTGCTCCCACAGTGTTCCTCGATCCCTACTCTTTCAAATCGTTTCTCTTCCTGATAGGATTTACTCCTGTAGAAAACTTCACCCTAGGGTTTCCCATACCCTTTTTTACTAAGTCCCTATACACCTAAGGTTGAACAGGACCTTTGTCTTGTTTAGCTTGTTGGGCTTTGGATGGCCCGGTCCATCCATTCCCCTTCTTCATAACTATCCTATTTGGATCTTCTTTTTAGGCTTTTTTTTTTCCCCTCAGCCCAACATATCCAAATGGATTCTCCATGGCTCTCTTTGATGGTCTTCTTTGGTTCCATAATTGATTTTTTTTGGGCTTGTTGGGACCAAATTTTCTTTGTTTTTTTTAACAAGAAGCTAGGGCCCAAAACCATCATCTCTTTCATCCAAAGCAATAACGTCACTCTCCCTCATCTCTATTTCCACAGACATTTCGTTGACCTCCTGACAATCCGCCGCTGTCGCGTGGTTTATTATGCTATCGAACATTAGAATTTCTACTTTCATACCTTCTCCCTTCTCCGGCGCAACACCATCATCCCCGGCTTGAATTTTCACGTATGGAAACAATTATGTTTGGTGATTCACCCTTCAGCAGGAGTAACATAGACCGTGCAAACTCTCATATTCTACCCTAAAGACCATTTCCCTCATTCTGAAATGAAGAATTAGGGGTTTATTCAAATCAATTTCCACGCACAACCTTGCAAACTTACTTCTATAAGATGTCGTCTTTTTCTCGTTAATATTAATAGGATGACCTAGCACCGAGAATTCGTTGTATTCAAACTATATATCTGGGAGTCTGACCCACATAGCTGTTCAGTATTTCACCACAAATTTAGGCCGAAAATCCGCTTCCCATTTTTTCACTGTTAGATAGTGATCAAGAATGACACAAGGCCCTTCAGTTAAGACCTTATGAGCATCACTGATACGATCGAATTTCTCTAGATAAAAGCAGTAGTTTAGATCAATCAAATCGAAATCTCCTTGTAACTTCCAGATAAGCCTTGTTCTATTACATAACATTTTGTAACTGATCGGTCTCCCAAGCAATTTAATAATTAGAGTATCATTCCATCTCTCCTTGATTTGAGAAATTATATTATTAGACACAAAGAATCTGGGATTCCATCTCCAATTTTATTCGCACTACAATCAAAGAAAACATTAAGATACTTACCAGCAGCCATTACATCATCCTTAACGTTGAAATACACATCTTGAAGAATAATTTTGGGTTGATCGCTTTTCCCCTTAAGGACATCCTTGAAAGATTTAGTTTGGGCATACATGGGAATTATTTTTTGAGTCATGTCT
Organism: Eucommia ulmoides; assembly: GCA_016647705.1. Lineage (NCBI taxonomy): Eukaryota > Viridiplantae > Streptophyta > Magnoliopsida > Garryales > Eucommiaceae > Eucommia > Eucommia ulmoides. The sequence continues at coordinate 12,346,194 of CM028339.1, read as the reverse complement.
GTCTGAATCCAAATCCTGGATAAGATTATGCACCACATCCATCCTCTCTGATTCTTCCCTACTAGCATCCAAATCCATACTACCTTCTATTGTATCGTGATCTTCCTGATTTTCTTCTTGCTTCTTTCAATACCATCTTTTTCCTCAGTAGAAATCACCAGTTGTTTTTCTTTGAGAATTCCTCTCTACATACATATTCAATTATTATTTTTCTTCGTCTTCCTAGGCAAAACAATCGACAACTAGACGATCTCTCTGCCTCAAACGACAACCACCATCGATTCACATCCTCTACCTTCATCCTTGACCTTGAAAACCCAATCAATTTAAACCAACCAACTTTTAAACCCCAAAATCTTAGATCTGACCAAAGAACCATCAAAGAAAGCAGCAAACAACCCAAATATAGTTCATGATTGAAACAAGAACAAATCTGAAAAATAAAATCATTCCTTTCAGCAAAACAATCTCTAAGACCATCAACGTAACGATGGCGAATGGTGTAGGATGCCACCTCCAATCAGATCCAGAATATCAACACCACGACTAAATCATAGATGGCAAAATGTCATCTCTATCCCTCCATCTTCTCTTAGATCGTAGAATTTGAAATCAAAGTCAAACGCTAGAAATCGTCGTCACCGCAGATTCCAAACCCTCACCGTTTTAGATCCACGTCGTCTCTGAAACAGAATCTGCTATTTCAATCACCGTCGTCGAACAATGTCTTGTTTAATCACCATCTCTCCAGTTGTCAAACCCTCACCATTGCAGATCCTCTCCGTCTTCGAACATAATCGGCGTCTTCAATCGCCATCGCCGAAAGGTCTCTTCATCAATCGTCTTCGCTGAACAACAAATCTTGAAGCATTCTCTCACCGTTTCTCTCTCCCCCACTCATCCCTTATGTTAGTTTATTTTTCTTAGCATATTGATGGCGACTAAAATTTTTATTAATTTTTTTACCAGTTATATTATATATATATATTTTTATTTATTTTTATTGTGGCCATCTTATGAGATATTGTGACCAGTTATATATTATAATTCCATTTATTTGTGTAATATTTGTGACATTTAACAAATATTACACAGAGAAATTAGTTTAATATTAATTATATATATTTATGTACATTTAATTACATGTAACTAATTATATGTATTTTGTGTGATTTTTATTACATCTAACAAACTTTTATATACAAAGTTGTTACATTTTATAAAATACAGTAATATTTGTAACATATAACAAAATTTTATACACAAAATTGTTATATGTAACTGCCCGTGCGCAGATGCTTGTGCAGGGCTTTTACATTTTTTAAATAGGCGGGACTAAAACACAAGTTTTTTCTGCTTCTGGGACTTTTTTAAAATTGAATGTGAAATAAGGAACCTCCCATCGAATGACCCTAAGTAAAAAAGCAACGTTGATGGTTCTTGTGTTGGAATTTAAATTTTTAATTTTGATTAGCGAAAATGATAGTTATACCATTTGGGTGTTGAGATAACTAGTGAGTTGAAGTTGCTTTATTTAAATGTCATAAGCACGAGGTTTTGATTTTCTACAATAAATTAGTTTTGGACACGCATAATATACAAGTTTAGAAAAAAAATATTAGTATATTTTTTTTTTTGTAATTTAAATACTTTGATATTATAATTTTGGTTCTTGATCTACGTACAATATAAAACATAAAGTATTTTTTAAAGGACTAATTTTTTTAAGAGTTCAATTGAAATTTATATAAATTAGAGAATGAGTATATGAAATTTTAATATTCTAATTGATTTTTTTCTAAAAATAAAGGGGTGAAAATATATATTTTCAAAAATGAAATAATATATGTATAAATTATTTTTTAATAAAATACTATAAAATAACACACAAATGGGCATAAATTAGGATTTAATTTTTGTAAGTCTAACAAATGCTTATTTAATTAATTTATATCTTGTCGAATTTCTTTCGGGTACGAATAATTTTTCAAATACACTTTACTTTTTAAATAATTTAAAATGTGGATCAGAAAATTTAATCATATATGTGTGTCTCAATAAGAAAAAATAAATTAACTAAAATAAAAAGTATTTAAAAATTAAATGAGGCCACCCATTATTTTGATATATTAAAAAAAATGTACGGAATATATTTAAAAAAAAAAAAAGAATAACGAACAATTAAAAAAAATGAAGACTTGTAGGAGATGAAGAGTTTTGGAATTTATTGTAGGAGATGAAGATGATAGTAGAAATCAACAGCAATAAATCAAGAATGAAGAAGATGAAGAAGATTATGCATACCTGAATATACTTGAATATAAAGGCTGCTTTTATATATAGTATAAGATTTGGTAAGAATAAAACTAATTTTTGGTAAATTGTATTTTGCACCTTATGATTTACGCGAATTTTATTTTATTTCCATGTGGTATTTTTTCCTAAAGACAATTTCTTATTTTTATATTACATAAGCACATAAAATACATGTAGGTGTTCACTAAATGTAAAGTAACTCGAACTTAATCTTCCTTTTGGGAAGGATTTGGGTTCACGCTTTTAAAATACTCGCACCCGGCGACGATCATAGAGAAAGATTGAATATTGATAAAAATAAATTAAAAACGGGTACAATTAATGCTCCATCGTTCTAATTGGATTATCTAATTCATAATTTATTTCAATTTAATTTAAAATTAAATATAATTCTTTTAATATGTTTTATTTTTTATTTTAATCCCATAATCAATGTTCTCTTATATTTCTACTCAAATAAATTAAGGTTTGTATCATTAGTCGCCGGCTATCAATTTTTTTTTAGCTACATATGATTAATTTTATTGTATTTTTAGTTAATTTTTATGAGTGTATTTTTTAGATATATTTTTAATTATTTTTTTAGTTATATTTCAGTATATTTTTTAGTTATATTCATGTGATTTTTCAGCGATTGACAATCATAAAATTAGTTGAATGTAACTAAAAATATAATAAAAAAAAATATTACTAAAAAATTATTAGTATAACTAAAAATATTTGACAAATAGGGATTTGGCGATCGGCTGTCGAAAGCTGACGGGCGGGGTCTTGTAGTCAATGACGGTGGTGGTGGAGCAGCGATTGGCAGCTCAATTCTAATTGAAATATTAGTCTATATAAACTCTAATTTTCTAATAGATGAGACCTAAAATAAATAGTTATTTAATTTTAGAGTTTTATTAATTTAGTGTTATTTTTAGTAACTTACAAAAACTATCCCTTTAAGATATTAGCATGAGAGATGATGGGTAAGGAGCTACGATTTTCTAACTTATATTTGCATGGGCTCATTGTGTAATTCATTTGGGAAAAAAATTGGGGCTGGCCTTATTTTGTCGACATAAACTTCCACCCGTTGTTGTAATCATGCAACCGTAGAAATAAATATAATAACTTGGAATAAAATTTAAGATATTTTTTAAATTTAAGATATTAGCATGAGAGATGATGGGTAAGGAGCTACGATTTTCTAACTTATATTTGCATGGGCTCATTGTGTAATTCCTTTTGGAAAAAAATTGGGGCTGGCCTTCTCTTGTCGACATAAGCTTCCACCCATTGTTGTAATCATGCAAGCGTAGAAATAAATATAATAACTTGGAATAAAATTTAAGATATTTTTTAAATATATAATTTTATTACTAATTAAATTATTTGAAGTGGATGTTCTTGAAGTTTTGCATGGTTGCTGCAATTTCTTGTGGTGGATGACTTAGACCATGTGGTCGCTTTGCCTAGACTTTTGGTCTTTTTCTTCGAAGAATGAGACGGATTTTTATTTTTATTTTTAAATATCATTATTAATACTTAATTAATTAAGTATCACTTAAATTTTAATTTAATGGACTTAAATTTATCAGTCATTAGGGCTTAACTTAATTTTCTAGCACTTAATTAGCTCAGATCTTTTTTCCTTAAATTTTTTTGGCTGAGACATTTCTACCCTTCGACAAACTAGTCAGACTTGGGGTTTGAGCCTAAAATTAATATTTGGATTTTTTTATTATTGAACTCTATGTTGTTGATGAATTGTAATAATTCTTATATTTGAATTTTTTAGTATATTATTGATAATTTTATTTTATTATTTTGTTCTCGATTTTTTTATCGTATTATCTTGAATATTGATTTTAGTAAAAATTTAAATTTAAAGTCAATCATGTAAATTAAATAATTTTTTGTTTTTTAAATTTTATATTTATCAAATAGATAAAAAGAATTCAGCACTTAAAAACCAAAACTTCAAATTTTAATTTTATCAAATAAATTTTCTGATATTTTCAGTACTTAAAATTTTCAAGACTTAAAATTTAAACGGTTATCAAACATGGCCTAAGTAAACTAACATTAGTAATCATAAAAGGGATTTTGCTTCAATACACTCTAGATTTTGAATGTATGGACAATTTTGAGCATATATATGTTCAGTTTGGAAATAAAAATATTACACGTAGTCTTACCCATTCATGTCCAATCAAATGCTATGCGTCTCTATTTCGACCATGTCTTATTCAAATGCTTTTCAAAGTCAAAGTAGGAATTTTTCAGTAATTTTTCGCTAGCAGGTAGCAGGTCATAAGATGATTTATAAATTTTGGCAAAAAAGTTACAAATTTCAATAAAACATTATAAGTTACTTTGAAAAGATTCAAAATCGAACTTTTTTGTTGGCTTTCCCAATTTATTCATGAGTCAGAATGAAAAGACATTATTTGATCTAGCCAAAAATTGTTAGGCAAGGTATACTAGCGGGGACAAAGGGTTTCACAAAATAGATTCAATTTTTTTGCCTAGCAGGCAAAGATAGACCTCCTTGAAAAAGATATTTGAAACGTTGCAAGTTTATTGAACAAATATGTCAATTCAACTGAACCTAGTTGTAAGAGAAAAAATTGTTGGCACTACTTGTATTTTAACTAGTGTCACCAATACTATTTTTTCAAATTGGTTTCAACAATGTTTTATCTTATGGGACTGGAATAGGGCTAACAAAATAGTTATTTACACAATACCACGACACAAGACTAGCATGAAATTATTGGGTATGAGTTTAACTTATTGGGTAGTGAGTTGTTATCGGGTTTGACCTGATACGATAAGAAACAAGTCAGATTATCAGGTTTACCTGATAACCCGATAAGTGACACGAATGACACAATAATAATTTATCGAGTGTTCTGGTTACATGATAGCAAAGACCTAAAAGGTCACACGATAATTTAATAAATTATTTTAAAATAAAAATATACTAATAAATATTTATAAACATCACCCCAAATTTATATAATATTATAATTTAGTCCATATTATATATATTATACTCTAACCTAATTCAATCTCTCTTACTCTTCTCACTCTTCTTCACACACACACAAACTCTTCTAGACTCTCAATTCTCATCATATCCGCACACACTTCTCGCTCACTTCTCCACCCAAACACTGTCAGTCGTCACCACCTCCATTAGTACACCCAACACCTCTCTAGCGTCAAACCAAACACAATCACCGCCTCTTCATCTCTTTGAATCTCAATTCCCCTATCTCTTTTACTTCTCTTCCCAAACAATTGCGACGACGAGGGGGTTAAGGATATGCGATTGTTCCATTGTATTGGTATTTTGTTTTCCATTGTATTGGTGAATCTCTCTCTCTCTCTCTCTCTCTCTCTCTCTCTCTCTGTTTGTTTTCTTGAAGTTGTATTTTTTTTTTTTTTTTACGTTCGTTCTTTTATAATTTGTGTTTAAGTATTCATAGTTCTTTAATGTATAATAGGTTAAATATGTATTCATTGTATCGTATTAATATTTCATGTAATCGGGTAATGTTATAAATTATCATTTCGTATCGACCTGATAAGTTTCGTATTATTATGTAACACAATAAATTATCATGTTGTGTCGACCTGATAAATTTTGTGTCGTTTTCGTGTTCAGGTTTTGTGACACGATAATCTTATTGTGTCGTATTCGTGTTTCGTGTTATCATGTTCATATCAGACCATGACATGACACCAAACATGACCTGATGACACGATTTGTTAACCTTAACCGGAATGATATATTGAAATTAGTTTTTCAGGATTCATTGGAAGATTAATATTTAAGATATAGGGTTTTATTGTTTTAGGTTTCTAGATAATGAATTAGGGTCTCGTGATAATGTTTGAATTATAGGGTTTAGGATTTAGGGAATGTTTGAAATATTAGGGATTAGTTTTCAAATAATAACTTATTTAACATTACGTGATGTGCGTCATTATAATTTGACAATTCAATTACGTAACTCATCAATCAACTTGATATGAAAGTGAATATCTTTGTAAACATATTTAGTAACATTAGGGGTCAATTTATAATGAGTAAGTTCTGCAATTGGAATTAGATTTAGTGCATTTTGTGATAATTTTGTAATTCTTTTATTTAACTTATGAGTAAATATAATCAATTGGACGGTTAATTACGAAATATCTGAAAATAAAAATTGTATGGAAAGTTAGGCCCAAATTTGTATACTTGGATTTATGTGATTGGGAATACATGAAATAATTTGTCATAATATCAAATCATGTCATTTAAAAATTGAAGTGTTCAATTGGAAGACTTATTAGAGTACATATTCCTTAATTAAGTATTATAAAGAAACAAGTAGGGCATAAGATTGGAAGGCCAATTTATTCAATTGCAGGACCAAATAGATTATCTCTATTATTAGGGGTTGTTTGAAGGATTGAGAGTTAATTTTTAAATAATTACTTCTTTAATTTAAGATTATTGGAGGTGTGTCGTGATATTTTTGCAATAGGATTACACAGTTCATCAATTAATATGGCCAATTACGATACAAATTGAAATATCTTCATAAATTAGGACATATTTAGAAACATTAAGGGTTAATTTAGTTATTCACTTGGGATTAAATTTAGTGCATTTGTGTTATCATAATTTGATGATATAATTTAGAAATTGAAGTGTTTAATTGGAAGATTAAGTGGGAAATAGATTTTAGTAAAATATATTTTATTATATGAACTTTTTGAATTAGAAATTATGTAAAAATAAGCATGGGCTAAATTTGAAAGACCAAGAAAGTCAATTTAACATTCTAATATATATATATATATATATATATATATATATATATATATATATATTAGGATGATTTGATATTAGTTTTACATTATTAAGAACTTTATGTGGTTATTTACAAGATTAATTGGAATATATATATATTAAGTAAGGGTCATTTGGAAGTATTAGGGAGTTAAACTAACACAACTCATGTAAATTTATGATGAACCTACGTAAATAAAGTAGGTAGATTGAAAGTGGCACATCAAAAAACTCAGTAGGGGGTATATAATACAATTAAGAAAGAAATAACAAATAAATGAAAAAAAAAAAATTGTCACCGGTTGAGTAGGTAAAATTCACTTCTTGATTTTTTATTTTTTTGAGGTGATTTTTTATTTTTACAAAATTAATGGTTGAGATCAAATAAAAAAATTATATGGCGTAAGATTTGAATGTATTAATACACTGAAAGTAAGAAATGAGTTCTAGAAGGTGCCGAACAAACAAATGATAAGTGACATTAATTTATGGGAAAAATTAGCGGTCAATCTCAATTTTAGCCTGAAATTACCAATCAAACTCGTATATTTGAAAATAAACCAAATAATCCCAATCTACAGATTTTTTGAACCATCTAGTCCCAAATTTTAAAAAACGCAGAAATTATATGACAAAATTACCCATGTATAATTATTCTTTTTATAATTTTCTTATTTGGAGGTTTTACACAAAATCATTTTATTTAAATCAAAATAATTTTTCTTGTACATATTTTTTTACGATATAATTATACATTTAAATTCTTGTTAATAAGATCTTCAAAATGATATCACATTCAATATTTTTTTTTATTTTTTTTTTATTTCGGATTCGTGTTATATTCAACATGGATGTTACATTTAACATTATTATTACATGAATGTTACATGTAATATTACTATTACCCCATGTTACATGTAACATTCACACTCATTACAATATCCGATTTAATACAGTCAATGATACTTTCCACATGCAATATGCTTTCCATTGACAGATTTGCCCTTGCATTATATGAGGGTATTCTTTAATAAGGATTGAGAGTTTCCATATTCAACAAAATTATTTTATTAAAACGAAAATAACTATTATTGTACACATTTTTTTTACAATCTAATTATATATTCAGATTCGTCTAAACAAGATCTTCAAAATGATATCCAACTTACTATTTTTTTCATTAGTTTCAATTTTCACATTCATGTTACATGTAACATGATATTTTTTTAATTTTTAGTTCCTACAAATTATAAGATGTTATATGTAACATCCCATGAAATGTAATATTGATGTTACATGAATATTAAATGTAACATGATGTAGTTACTAAGGTGGAGTTTGGTTAGTGTTCCCACTTTTCTGAACCCAACTAGAATGGGTTGGGTTGAGTTGGATTAGGTTGGGTTGAGAAATTTGGGAACAGAATTGCGTTTGGTAACGACAATTTTTGTTTTGTGCTGAGAACAGAATCGTGTTTGGTAACGATTTTATCCTAAAACTATTTTTTTTTTTGAATTTTTTTTTTGTGTTTGGCGGCGGTGGCGGCCGGACGGCGGTAGTGGTGTCAGATGATGGTCGGACTGCCGAACGCTAGCAACAGCGGTGGTGGCCGGACGGTGGCCGGCGGTGGCGGACGGACGGCGACACACGGTGTCAGGAGACGGTCGTCGGAAGTGGCCTGCCGTGGTCGCCGGACGGCGACGGCAGATGGCGCCGCCCGGCGGCGGGTGGTCGTTGGATGGTGGCCGGAGTTGAGAACTTTAGGTTAAGTTTTTGGGTAAAAAAAAGAAAAAACAAGTTTTTTTTGTTTCTTATTTCTGTAACATTTTGAAAATCAAATCCTATTTTTTGGGTTTGGTTGGGTTGAGTTTTGTATTTGCCAAACGCGTTTCTAAAAATTAAATTCAGAATTTTTGAGTTGGGTTGGGTTGGATTTGGTTGGGAACGCTAACCAAACGGGGCCTAACCTTTTGATTTTGGTTTTGGTTAATGTTACATGTAACATCCTTTAATTATAGATGTTACATTTTTCACATGGAATGTAACATGAATGTGAAAACTGAAAACTAATGAAAAAATAGTAAATTTGATATCGTTTTGAAGATCTTATTTAGATGAATCTGAATATATAATTATATTGTAAAAAAAATGTGTACAACAATAGTTATTTTCATTTTAATAAATGATTATCTATTACTTAAATTAGCTCCGCAAGATAGGACTGTATTATGTAGGCATAATAATTAGAGACATTCTCGTCACAAAAATGGCAAAAGGATCGCTCAGTTCATGAAAAAAGGAGCGGGTATAATTGGTAGTTTTCAACCATTTTTTTGGATCTCCCGGTAAGCGCCCCTAATTTATTTCACCTCATAGATTTAGATTTTGGATGGTTTTGTGTTTCTAAATATGTGATAATGTATTTTAATTATTCATGGTTAGACATCAATTTTTTTTTAGTTTTACGATAAAATGTGTTCGGATTTAATTTTATCGGATTAATTTACGCATATTTAAATTAATCACCTCCTCGTGTTATCTAAAGATGCACTTTTCTATATCAGCCTAATGTATTCAACATTAAATTCAAGATTTAATGCATTTTTTTTTTAAGAGAGTTGAACTTTACTTGATAAGAAAAATGGATATCTTCTCTCTCTAATTGGACTAACACATTTTGGACGGTGTAATTTATAATTTTGAACTTTTATTTTAGATGTTATGATCTCTTTAATCGCCCTTTAATTACCTATTAAAAAATAGAGTGAATAAATAAAAGAAACTGAATTGAAAATTACAGTAGGGTTTGTGGATTAATTTGACACTTGACTAAAACGCGAGTGCTTGGAAAAAGAATGGCTGATCATGACCCCCTATACCTAATTGTAGATTGACATGTGTTTAGCAACACCTAGCAATAGAATCTGAAATTCTTTGCCATATCCTATGTCGATGTCGGCCTAAAGATCTCAATTAGGTTGACAACTTGACATGCGTTTAGCAACACTTGAAAGTCTTAGCCATATCCTATGTCGACCTAAAGACCTATCCAAGAAAAGAGTAAATTAAATTGCAATAAAAAATTAAACAGTAAATTCAAATATAAATTATCAATTTTCTTAATTAATTATTATATTGTTAAGTAGCGAAAATATGTTTAACTAAGTCCACGCCCAAACAATCAGAAATATGACAATGCAACACATAAAAATTTATCCTGATTCGGTAAATTACTCTTATTTACTTCTAGTCCCCTGAGCTCCACAGGGATTTCATAATCCACTAACCTTTTGATTCCTTTCTCATGTAAGAATCAAACCTTTATAATCCTGATTTTTTTCGTAGGTTCAGAATTAAGCTTCACAATCTCATACTCTCACACTATAACACTTATTATTTTCACAGGATAGGAAAAACCTTATCTCACTTTAATTCTATTACAAGAATAATAAAAACCTAACATTTTAAAAGGGCAAAGATTAACCTAATTTTTTTTCACAGGATAAAGATAAAATTATAATTTTTTTTCTCAGACTAAAGATTAAACCTTAATCTTTTTCTCATGTTAATGATCAAACCCTAACTATCTAGGTATGATACTGCCCCAAACAAGTCAATCCACTCAAACTCGCAAATATAAAAAATTTACAAGTTTCTTACCGTAGAAGCTTCTACCACCTCAATATAATTATGCTAAATTAATGTCCCGAAATACTATATGATGTAATCTATGTGAAGCACAAATCTGATTTAATCAATTTAACTTACAAATAGTAAATAATCATATTTTACAAATAAAAACTGTTTTAAAAGATTTTCACAATATTAGATTTGAAAACAATTTTTCTAAAACTCTTAATCCAAGTAATTAATCAAATAATCTAAGAAAGAAAATTATAATTTGGAAAAATCTCACCGGAATTTCTTGAAACCAAAACTTTTTGTGCTTCGATCAAGAACTCTTTCGATAAAACTCACTTATAGATCTCAGTGCAAAAAAACTCTCCTATAATAGCCAAACACTGAATATTCTTCATTTTTAATTTGAAAAACGTAATTATATATATATAGACCTTTAACTAGACTTCCAACGGCAAGTTTTCAAATTTTAAGACTTTAAATGACCCTTTAATAACTCATATATAATATACCATTAATATAGGTATGTTTCATTTAAAAATACTTTTAGAAAAACTCAATTTGGTCTCCAAAACCTTTTCGATTCAAAACTCTCAAAGATAAGAAATAGTTTTATCAATTCAATTAAACGAATAATTAAATATATCGACCAAATAAATAGAAAATAAGTAATATATGACATTTAAAGTACAACATTCAAATCACTTACAAAAAAAAACTCTTTGAAACCATTAAAAACAAGAAGATTTGGCTAAAAAATTGAAATAGTCAAAGTTGATTGTCTGACTCTACCGGTTAATCGACCCTATCTCCGGTTGATCGACCATCCAATGATCAGATTTCTGACCATTGCTTTGCCTACGGTCGATTAATCAACTGCCTAGTCGGTTGACCGATCCATCCAATAGGTTTTCCTTCGTTTCGGCTACTGAAATCGTTAGTCAACTTACCCTAACCATTAGTCGATCAAATTGGCCAGTAGGGTCATCTATTTAACTCCCTTAAGCTATTCTTTCCTTTAATCGACTGACCCATTTCGTCAATTGACCGAAATGACCCGAAAACTCACCAGTTTATGTATTAAAACCATTTTTTCATTTAAACTCTTTACCAAAAATATTTTTTATGATTCAACACTTTATGAAAACCAATTTAGGACCTTAAACTTATCACTTCTTACTATAACACAAATAAGATTATTCATTTTAACGTGTTGTGCATGATCCTAATTTGGGTTAAATTAAAAGTATAAAGGTAATGAATTATTTTCATCTAATTGTCTTTAACGTCTTTAATGCTCTGAAAATCTTTATTATCCTCATCTTGCATCCTTATTGAATTCCATTGATTATTCAATGATTGCTTCATGAATTCTTCAATGATTAATCTTTCTTAACCTTTTTTTTTTTTTTTTTTCTCATTTAACCTATGAAACTTTTAATCTGAAACCACTCAATAAAAACATTTGTTCCATAAAATATCAAGATTTAATTGTCCATCAAAATGTTAGGTTCAACAACCTCTTCTTTACTAAGATGGAAGTAAATACGGATGAATATGCATGTTACATTTAGGTGGCATTTAATTAGGAGTTCCACTTTCTTTTTTTTTTACTCTCCGTAGATTAAGATTCAATTTTTATTTCTTTTGTAGCGTATTGTGAGAATAGAAACTGAAATTATTTCTTTTAATTTATGAGAACAGAAATAAAGAAATACGTTTGATTGTAGTATTTTTTTTCTTTAAATGTATGAAAATTTTATTTCTTCAAATGAATGAGAATAAATACACATATTTTTTAGCCATCATTTGGTTTTATTTTTTTCTTCAAATGTATGACAATAAATAAATAAATAAATATATATATATATATATATATATATATTTCGTGGGTGGTGGTGACCATAAAGGATGGTTGTGGCTGCCGTGGGCAGTGGTGGCTGACGTGGATGATAGTAGCCGATATGGGTGGTGGTGATTGATATTGTGGTGGTTTTCAACATTTACCCTTATGACATAGTTTGGGGATGATTTTTGTCGGAGTGAATGAAAACAAGACTTTTTGTTTCTCAAATTTTAAGGAATTCTGAACGTACTTCTAAATTGGTGAGAATATTTATGCACAAAAACACATTTACCAAACACGTTTTTGTACATTATTTCCAAAATTCGAGGAACAGAAACAAAAATTAATGAGCTGAAACACTAATCAAACAAAACCTTACTTTACACAATTTTTTTGCTAATATTTAGTATTTTTTATTTTATCAATATTACTTTTATAACATTGTTTTTATTGTTAATACTATTAAAGTGACAAAATGTTTTTAAAACTTAAATATGTATTTGATGGAATATTTATTTTATGAAAAATAATAAAATATAAGGTGTTTCTATATGACTTTCAAGAGTCATACTGTATACCATGGTATCTCAGTCATACCATTTTTTTTAACGAAAGTCCCATTTGTTATCAGATAATATTTCTTGGCAAAATTGCTCTCAAACTGTTCTAGTCACAACAAGCATTCACCACCACTGGCACCACTACAAACACCATCACCATTGCAGCAAAAACCAATTTCATCGACCACTACATACTATTATCAGTGCCACAAGAAAAATTCACCACTACAGCAAAATATGCTAAAATAAAAATAAAAAAAATAAAAAAGGAAAAAGGAAAAAGAAAATAGTTGATTATACTTGAAACTCCTGTGGTTAGACCTAATTTTATTTGTACCTTTGTGTTATTTATGTCAGCACTTATACTCCCAGTGCTTACGATTTAAGTACAATTTTTTAAAATTTAATAGAATTAGGGGTATTTGAATAATTTCACTTAAAAAATAAGGGAAGTATTAGCATTTTTGTCTAACTAATTCAATGGATTCTATTTGAAAAATAATTTAAATTTTTAAGGGTAAAAATATTTATTTTTCCTTTCATTTTCTTCGTTTCTTCCACTTCGCAGCACTACCCAGTTCATTTCCAGCAACCCCCAACACTACCTCTTATTTGTTCATTTCTTGTGACTCTCACCCCAACTTCTTGGATCCTATCCTGAGAATACCACATCATCTTATCTGTGCTCGGATACATCCATCATTGCTCGGATGTGTAAATTCGAGCAAGGATCCAATCGTTCAACAAAAAAAATACTTTGATCTTTGCATATATATATATATATATGTGTGTGTGTGCGCGCGCGCGCGCGCCCACACGTGCGCGCGTGTGGGGTAGTTTGGGCAAAAGAAGATGAAGATGGAGATGGATATGGAAAATAACAAAGAAGAAGAAAGTACACTATTGATGCCTGAGTTTGAATTAGTGTTCAAATATTTCTTATTAAAATTTTCTGAGAGAATATATGTCATTTAATATTAATTATCTAGTTTTGGTTGACTTTTACTAGTTGACCATTAAAATTAATAGAAAACTTAACTGTTGTACTTAAATATTAAATACAGAGATTGTAACTGCTGACAAAAATAACACAAGGATATAAAAGTGAAACTCAGTATAATCATAGGGGTGCAAAGTGTAATTAACCCTTAAAAAGATAAAAAATACAAAATCAATAAATCAACTGTGAAATTGTAGAACTTAAAAAAAATAACATCAAAATTGCAAAAGACGCTCACCAAAATCGCAGTAAAAATCTAACAAATCCGATTTTCCTTAAATGAACATATCAATTTGAAAATATTGCTGTAAAAATTTTGCATAACTTAAACACCAACAATAAATCCTGTCGAACTCACTCAAAATCTAGTATCAACAAATTTAATTTTTCTTCAAGAAACAAATATCAGTCAAAAACCAGCAACAAAATTATGTTGAACAAAAAAAAAAAAAAAATAATTACAAAATTTCACCTAAAATTACAATAAAAATCTAATAAATATGAATTATCAACAGAAAAATTACAAAAACTCACCTAAAGCCGCATCAAAATCTAATAAATATGGTTTTTAGAAAAAAACAATTTATTGAACAGCTTAAAACAATATAAAATTCAAAAAAAAAAAAAAAAAACTCAAATTTGCAACGAAATTCTACATCTGGATAATTAGATTTAGAAATGGTGAGTGTGTGGAGAGAGAGAGATTCAAATATAGAAACCTTGATCCTATTGAATTCTAGATCTGGAAATAGTGCGGTGGTGGCACCATCACACAATGGTGGAGATGTGCGTTACTGTGGTCATTGTTGAGTAGTGGTGTTTATTATGGTGTAGTGTTAGCCCCGTGGGCGGATGTATGGATTTTGATGCCATGTCCAAGTCAACTTTCTTTCCCATGTTAACCGAACTCAATTAATTTGGTTAAACGAGTATGGTGTGCTATCTTTTAATGTCTTGTGATATACCAATTCCCGAAGTTAGCAACGGACTACACTAACAGAGTCAACTGTGAACTGGACCACACTCTTAACTCCATTATCCCTCATTGGACATTTTCATGTCTATTGATACCACTTGATTTGTTTTTACATTAAGTATTAAAAGGGGTGCCCCTCTCTCCAGACCCTGGGCAAGCAAGACTATATATGCGCTAAGGGGCGTCAGCACAGAAAGGCAAGGTGTATTTATGAGCATTAACATGCATTGGCATGCGTGGACACACATGGGTGTCATTGAACGGGGTTGGTGGACATCAAGAATCGATAAAACATGACACGAAAATTCTAGGTGTAATGTTAGGATAGACATTTATGGGCCCAACATGAAGGAAAGCTTGAGCACAATGTCAAGCTAATAAGAAAGAATGTAGTTGTAAGACACGTTTTGTCCATGCAGGAGGCATGACGAGGCATCGACAAACGTCGGCATGATCATGGGAATAAGACGACAATACCAAGCAGCGTGTTAGCACAATGTCAAGCAATTAATACAATGCTGGAGTACCAGCTCATGAAAGACTAAGTGTGTTGGAAATTATGGTGCATGTGTTGGGCAATTACTGGCAGATAAGGTAGGCTAACTGTTGTGCTCTAGGTTGTACAAGTGTCAAAACAGATGTTCATTTTCTACCCAGATAGTTGGGACTATCAACTATCATTGTTCCCTATAAATACCTAATTTATATGTCTGGTTCAAGCAGAGAGTGTATTCCTGCGAACCAGACCAATTTGTAAGACATTGGTTCCTTGTTCCAGAGTTATATGCAAGGTTGGGCTTTGCTTATAAATGTTGTTGTATGGCTGTATGTGGGTGCATTTTTTATTGTTTGTTTTGTTGTATTGTGTTGTGTTGCAGGATGTCTCTTGGTTGACTGATTGTGGTGACATTCAGGCTATAACAAGGTTAAAAATTTGAAGTTGAAATGTTAAACCTGTGATAGTGGGTATCAGAATAGGGCTACGAAATGGCTCTTGTATTGAGTGTAAACGGTCGGCTTGAAGCCTTGGAGGATTATGTCGGTGTGCCTTTATATGGCAACAATGTAAACTTATATGTCCAAAACATTGAAATCATGACCGATATCGCAAATTTTCAGGTTTCGTTCAAAGAATTATTTAGTGATACAATGGCCATAATCAAGACCATGGCGAAAGACATAATCGTATTGGCTAATGTCTAGAGAATAAGCCTCAGACATGTGGAGGAAGAACTTTCCATTCTGCAAAAGGCCATCACTGGACAGGGAATGCGCGATGGTCAAGCGAAGGTCAAGGTACGGTAACTAAAACTTTTTGTCTCGTGCTAGAAATGCCAAATAGTTGGAAAACATTATTTGGGATGTCGAAACGTATTTCAAGGTCACCACTTTCCAGATTCAAAATATGTGACCATTTCAACTATGTACTCTAAGCAACGTTGTGAAGTTATGGTGACGGACGCATGTTTTAAATATTGATCGAGCGCATATTACGAAATGGAATGATCTACAGAAAGAAATCAAGAAGCAGTTCTTGCCCAACAACACTCCTTGGGTTGCTCAAGAGTCCCTGAACAATATGAAACAAATTGGTACCGTGAGTGATTATGTGAAGAACTTTAATTCAATAATGCTGAAGATAAATAACATGTATGAAAACAAGCTCTTTGGCTTTATGTTAGGATTGTAACAGTGTGAACAAGTGGAAATTATGTGACGAGGCGTGTGCAACTTGCCCGTTACTATCATTGCAAAAGATAGCCTTGTTGACTACAAACTTAGTGAGCAATATAGACTATCTATTGGTAAGAATGACAAGAAAATATATAACAGTTTAAAAGATGGGGAGAAGAAACCCTGTGACCAGAAGAAAAAAAAATCGGGTCCCTAAACAAGTCAAAGTGTAATTTATCTATTTATCCTCAAGCTGGTTTTGGGAGTTTTCGAGTATTTTTATAGCGTTTTATTATGTTTTAATAAGTTTTTATTTATTTTGTCTTAAATTAGGTATTTGGGATAAAAATGGACTAAAACGGTCTTTAAACGATCATATCCAAGCAAGAACGGTGGGAAAAGAGCAAAAGGCAAACTTCCAGCATCTGCATGCCACTGCTGCAGTGGTGAAACCACCACTACAACGGTCAAAGTAAAGAGAGTTACCTAAACTCTCTGCATTTCTACTGCTGCAGCGGTGAAGCTGCCGACATGCACACCGTTGCAGCGGTCACTCTGCAAACAATTAAGATATTTTTAGGATATTTTAAGATATTTAGAATCCTATAAATATCATTCCTATTCTCCCCAAATAAGAGGTTGACATTTTCGGGAGTCTTGAGAGTTCCAAGGCCATTCGACCAATAGAAGATCACAACGCGAAGAAGGAGGAAGCGTTCACGGAGCAGTTTTAGCGGCGGATCTTCAGATAACGGTAGTCTCCTCGTTTCTCTATTTCTCTCTTAGATTGGTTGTTTGTTGAAATATGTTTAGCTTGCTTTTAGTTGTATTTAGGGCTACGACTATATGTAGCTAAACATATATTGTCTAAGGCTTGATGTAATTCACGAAAACGTCGTTTATATAAAATCTGTGTTTCGTTAATGGTTGTTCATGTTTATCCGATTGTGTTTGTCGTTATTCTATGTTTATATACTTGTTTAGATGTACTGAGAATATGGGGTTTAACACTTGGAAGAGGTAACCCCGAATTCGGACTAGGGTTTAAACACAACGCGACGATCTAATAACCTAGGAGGGAGTTAGAAAGTGTGCAATCCGTGACATTGGGGCAAGACTCATGTGACCAAGTATTGTATAGATGCTCGAAGGGGATTTCGACGTTAACGCGAAATTACATATTAATTCACTTTATACTTGGGAGAGGCAGTTAATGAGATTTCGATACAAAGATTATCAGATAGGATGAACGTCGTTAATGTAAACTAGATTGAAACAAACACGTTTAAGTGAACAAAGTTAATCCTTACGCAATAATTTTCCTTAAACGTCATACCACTATATTAGTATATTAGTATAATTAGATTAATTAACTTAGTATTAGTATATTTTATTACAAAAACTATATTTTTATCGTCTAAATAAAGTTAGGTTATGATAATTACAGTACTCAACGATAATCTCAACCAATCCATGTGGATACGACAACCCTTACTCTTCTCATTATACTAAAACTTGACCCTTACACTTGCGGTGAAAGAAGCGATGTATTCACGTGCTACCAAAGAACTAGGATTGTTTCTTGCGTAACAAACCCCATTGGATGAAAGATTGTCCAAAGAATGAGAAAATCAGTGTCATAACTGCCTAAGACTTGGGGGATGACACTAAAGATTCCATAGTGCTAGTTAATATCTTATAAATTCTTAGCACCCTCCTCGTTGAGAAAACCCCATCATAAGAACGGATTTTGTTATATGTGAAAGCATTGATAAACATTGTGAGGCGTTGGTCATGATTTATACTAGTGCAACTCACAACTTTGTTGTAAGTCGACAATTTGATAATCTGAAGCTGGTTTTGGTGAAAAAACCTACCAGAATCAAGGCGGTAAACTCAGAAGCTATGCATATTCGTGGCTTAGCATGTGTTTATATGAAGATTATAATAAGGAAAAGAAAGATGAACCTGATGGTAGTGCCCTTGGACGACTTCGATGTCAACTTGGGTATCGAGTTTTTGGTTGCGGTCAAAGTTACACTGATGTCCTATATCGAGTGCTTATTCATTGTAGGTAAGACGGTACCTACTTTTGTTCACACAGCTAAATGTGAACAACCCAAGAAATAAAGAAAATTGAAAGCTGACATGTTTTCGGATTTGCAAGTAAATTCAGGTTTGAGGCATGGAAATGAGACCTACTGTTGGCCCAGTGAGCTACCTAAGAGGGGGTGAATTGAGTAGATAAATTTTTTAATCCAAATAATAATACTTCTAAAATCAAATAATTAATTTTACCTTAAATTAATTATTATATTTATAACAGCTGATAAGTATTATCAACTAGGTACACACCAAACAACAAAATATAAATAAAATAAATAAAGCAGCACACCAGAAATTTATACTGGTTCACCAAGCTATTTTTGGCTAATTTAGTCCCTCGAGCTCTGCAGAGAGTCTCTCTCACTAATCACTATGATCCCTTTAACCAGGTAGGAACCAAACCGTTACAAATTATTCTTTTCGCAGGCTCAGAATCAACCTTTACAATTCTTTTTCACAGGTTAAGGAATAACCCTATCATTTTTCCAAGCTAAAGATTAACTTAATTCTTTTATACTTAGGCTAAGAATCAAACCCAACCCCAAAAAAAAAAAAAAAAAACACTCAAAGTATCCTTTTACCCAATAAGGATTGAACTGTTATGAATTCACTCAAAATTAATTCTATTCAAGAAGAATTAACATTTAATCCTTTTGTACTCTAGGCAAAGATGAAAACCTCAATCTCTTTACCGGAAGAGATTGAAACCCACTACCCTTTGATTAGACACTCCCAATAGTATATAATCCGATATACAACTCACCAATTACAAAATTGATAAGTTTTTTTTTTTTTCCACTCGGAGCTTCTACCACCCTAAATTAATTTGAACTCAATTAAAGTCCCAATACTAGTGATAGAAATACAGTGAGAATTTCAAAATTTAATTTTAACAAAATGGGTAGCAAGTAATTTAGCACGTAATCAGATTTTCTCAAAAAAGTCGTTTCAAAATAATTTTCAATTTAAAATTCTGGAAAACGATTTCAAAGATCAAAATTCCAAATATTAAACAATAATATCACACAACAGTTAATAGCAAAAACTTGGAACGATCTCACCAGGAATCCATGGAATAAAAAATGATTAGCAATGAAACTTTAAGTCAGCAGTAGCAATAATCCACATCGATTTTTCTTAAGAACACTTCTCAATAATACTTCTCACAATACACTCAGTATGATTTCAGTTGATCACTCTTAGAAAGCATAAGAACTGAATAACTCTTAAGATATGAACGATTGAGATTATTGAAACCTCAGAAACGCAAGTCTATTTATATGAAATTAAAACAAGCACTCTAACGGTTAGTTTCCATATATCACAACAGATAATTACTCCAATAAACTCATTATATCATTATGACTTAATAGCAAAAACTTGGAACGATCTGACCAGGAATCCACGGAATAAAGAATGATTAGCAATGAAACTTCAAGTCGGCAGTAGCAATAATCCACATCGATTTTTCTTAAGAACACTTCTTAAGAATACTTCTCACAATACACTCAGTATGATTTCAGTTGATCACTCTTAGAAAGCACAAGAACTAAATAGCTCTTAAGATATGAATGATTGAGATTATTCAAACCTAAAAAACGCAAGTCTATTTATATGGAATTAAAATAAGTTCTCTAACGGCTAGTTCTCATATATCACGATAGATAATTACTCCAATAGACCCCATATATCATTATGATTTAATTATGGTATAATTCACTCAATTACATCCTTTAAAATATTCAATTTAGTCCTTTAAACATTTTCTTAATCTCAATTAGATAGGATAGAAAGAATTACATGAACCAAATTGAGAAATAATGAAAATACTTTAACCATATCTATAAGGATAATAAAATATCAACTATATATCTCAAATTCCATCAGATCCCTAAAATATCTCTCATATCCTAACCATAAAATGACTAGTAACGACTACCTTTTGGATCAAAACCATGAAATCCTCGAATCTTAAAACTATCCATCTGTTGACCGACTGGAAGGTATAAGTCTACCGCTCGATTCAAGATGTAGTCTAAGCCAAAAACTCTACGCCCATAAGTCAACCTCTACTTATTCGTCTGTCGACCAAACGATTTAGATAGTTCCTCTTTTGGCCATAGGTCGACCTAACTGTCAACTGAATGATTCAGAGAGTTTAGCTAATTCCATCACCTTCTCATCGGTTGACTGATCCCTCTAGGCAGGTCGACCGATCCTGTTGTACTCCTTTCTTAATTTATTTTTTAATTCAATTTATTCGACGTTTTTGCTCCTTTAACCGATTTCTTTTTTCAGTTAACTCCACTAACACTTAAATTCAATTTTAATCTAATCTTTCTTAAATCAATATTTCTTCTTCAATTTCACATAGGAGCAAGTATGTTAACTAATTAGGATCCTATTAAAAACACACATAATTGTAAAAACATTTTGTGTCGTGTGTGATCGTAATTGGGATACATTAAGAGTTAAAGTTTGACCTGAGTTGTTTTCTCCTAGGTTTTTCAAAGTCTTTGGTCTCTTAATGTCCATCATCTTTGTTAGTCTCTTTAGAATCCATTTAGCATTCATGTCAACTTCTTCATGATAATATATGTAATGGAACTTATAAACTGAAACACTCGATAAATCCGTTAGTTCTAAAACATCAATATTTAATTGTCCATCAAAATTTTAGGATCAACAATCTCCCCATTTTTTATGATGGCAATTAATTTTGATATTTTTGGCAAAATAATATATAACCACACTTCTCCTAAATCCGATGACGGGTTTTTAACTCATTAAAGCACAATCATGAAGAATTTAAAAAAAAAATGATATTCAATAAAGCACAAAATCATCTCAATAATTCATAAACTCTCCCTTCATAAATGCAAACTAATTTATAGCACAACTATGGTCTCTTGGACGCGGCCATTTAAGATGCTCACGTCTGACTTTACTCGCAAGCGCACGAGGTTAAGTTTTATTATAATGATCGTGAGATCAGATATCGTTCCACTGGGGAAGTGTAAATTAGTTGAAAACTATAATTTGCATAGTATCATATTATCTCGACTTTTCAAGAATTGTTTGTATTTTAATTAACAACTAAGATAAATGAAAACTATTAAGTTAGTTCTAACTATATTGATTACCTAGGTATTTATTTCTTTCACGTAATACATATTTGACTTCGTTTAGTTAGCTATGACGGTGTTTATCTTATCTGACAATTTTTGTATCTACATCTTCTCCGTTACCTCTCCCGAGTGTAAGACGGGAAATACATGACTTCGTGTCAACAAAGAAATCTTCCTCAATGCCTTAACGACCCTAAGTTGCGTGAGTCTTGAACCAGCGTCATGGATTGCACACGTTCTAACGCCCTCCTGGGTCGTTAGAACGTCGCGTTGCGTTTACCCTAGTTCGAATCCTGGGTTACCTCTCCCGAGTGTCAAACCCCATATTCTCTAATTATTTAAACTGGCATAATATTAAGAATAACGGTAAATACAATCGGATTTAGACAAACAACCATTAAAGTAACTTATATTCAATCAAACTAGCATTTACATGAATTACAACAACATTTAGATAATATTTGTCTAATACTACATGATCTTAGCCATATAACATACAAAACAAGAGTGATTAAATATCATTAGATATGAAAAAGTAATTACAAAGATAAAAACAAAGGAAGAACGATCAAATCTGAGATTGGAATGGTCCACTGTCGCTTAAGATCGCTCCACAAATGCTTCATCTTCTTCCAAATGATGATCCTACTCCTTGATATCTCAAAAATGGCTAAAGAACACTATACTAGGGTTAGGAACGTTCAACACTTTTCACAAGTGGGGGAGAATCTATTTATAGGCTTAAGGTTCTAAAAATATCTAAAAAGATCTTTTCGTCTGTGTAGAACTGACCACCGCGGCAGTAGGGATCATCGCTGCGGCGGTGGGAATGTCAGTTAGCTCACCGCCGCGGTGGTGGGTCATTTGAGCAGAATCACCCCTTTCTACATTCTCACCGCCACGGTGGTGACTTGTTGTCTTGAAACCTTGTATTTTTCCATCGTTTCTTCACCGTTTTCCCACTGTTTTGATCGTTTATAGCTCGTTAATGTCCCTATACCTGAATTACATAAAAACTAACAAAAACAAAATAAAATAATAATAAAACACTAAAAAACTGGCAAATTCGGTTTAGAAGTAGATAGGTATTTTCAACCTATCATCTCTCCCTTAAGATATTCAACAAAACATCAATACACATTATCTCCCTTTTTCATCTCAAAAAGTGGGGAAGGAGAACCACAAATCAACACTGCTCTAGGTAAATAACGTAATACATACTTGAGAGATTAATCATGATATATAACCTTTTTAAAAAACTATTATTAAAAGATAAGTCAACTCATAAAGCTCAAAATAAAATCATTTTTCAAAATAATTCCATGTGGGTCATCATTAGAGATAAGTATTTAACTAAGTAGATCAAGTCTAGCTATTCCATCAAAATCCATACACTAAAAGTTAAGTTTCACCAAAACCCTAAATTAGCTATTACATACCAAAATGCTAATGTGGGACTTGTTCAATTAACACATCCATAATAATAGTAGAAAATGAAGTCCAATGAGGACTCTGTCCGGTAAACTAATAGTATAGTCCCATCGGACTGGTAGTTGAGTGTGGAGGATACTAAACCATCGTCTGAACATTTGAACTTGATGGCATTTGTTGATACAATGGCGTTGACGGTCCTGCTCCCGATGGTCCTGCTTCAGATGGCCCTACCGCAGATGGTCCCTCAAAGGACTGTTGTGCTCCAAACATAGTCTGACCTGTGAAATGTTGTTGAGCACTATACTGCTACTGGTATGCATGATGTGATTACTGCATAAACTGGAACATTTGTTCCTGATTTTCTGTGATTTTCCCAAATCCAACTTCCATATGCGTATTCATTTGGGCCATACTCTTTTCTGTCCCAACCATCCGATGTTCTATTATTTCTGCATGTACACGAAGATTATCAACCTGTTCACAAAGCAAATCTATCTTCTGATCTGAGCTTGTTTCATTCTCATCATATTCTTCTTCATCAATCTACACTCCCTTTCTTCTCTCATTTCTCTTCTTCACCTATCTATTCAACATTACCCACATTAATCCACCCTGGTGTCATTGTCATGAATTTTTCTTTATCAGGATTAGTTTTTACTTCAAAATGGTCAAACAACCTTTGAAGCGCATCAGCATAGGGTAATACTCCGGAGGGTTTCTGAAGGTGATATTTCATGTGATCCATCATGATATGTGCCAAATCTAACTTTCTTCCTTCAACAATCTCATTCATCAAGTAAAGATCAAATTCATTCACATTTGCATGACTTCCCCCTCTCGGTACAATCGTATAGGTTATTACCAAATGAAGGAACCTGTGCTCAAGGGATAATGATCCTGCTTTATCTTTATCCAAGTCAATTTTTTGTGCAATTTCTCTTCTATTAAAATTTATCGAAAGCTAGTGGGGAGTATTGAAAGGAAATACATCTCCTATTTGTATCTCTAAAATATCACACAGTAATCCCCTATTAAACCGAATTTATTTTCCTTTAACAAAAGATGTCATATAAACATCATTATATGTGACATTACTGTAAAACATTTTTACCCACACCGGCATCATTCATTTCTTTGGGTGACAAACTCGGTCCATCCCAAATCTCCAAAATACTATTTAATATCAATATTTTTCTCTTTTAAACCTGCAAAATCTATAGGTTTGCAACCTATAACCTTCCGATTCACAAACTCCTCATTATATCTAATTTCTTTCTCCTCCTTTTGAAAATAAGTATTATCAAATTTAGATTTTTGAGCGCGCTTTTTTATTTTAGGCATTTTTCTCACAAATTTGAAACAAATCAACCAAGATAACCCAAAAGATTTACCCTAAACAGAAAAGCAACTGAAACCCTAGAAGATAGAAAGAGAACCAACCTTATCTCGAAGCAAAGAGTCTCCAAGTCTTAGATCCAAGCCCTATACCTTCAGATCCAACCCAAAGATCTTTAAATCCAAGCCAAATCAAACTGATTTTGTAAGGTTTAGGAGTGAACGAACTTGAGAGAGGAAGAGTTTTTGAGAGAAAGGGTTTTGAAATCGAATGAAATGAAATGAATGGTCAAAGGTGTTTTAAATTCCGTAACGACAGGTCGACCTCCCATTTAGAGTTAGTCGACTAATGGTATAGACGTTTTCGTCTTGTAGTGCATTTAATCCCTAATTTGATCAACTTAGTTGAATTTTTACCTCTTATTTTGATCCACATATTTTATTTAAAAGTATTTTTCAATTACTCACACATTTAAACACACACACCCATATATCACAAATATCTAGATTTTAAAATGTACAAGCTCAGTCTCCCTAACAAAATTAATAAACTTAAACTATAAAATGTTTGACATACCTGGATCATCCTTGGGAGCAATTGCTATGTGTTCCTTTGGTGGATTACTAATTTCTGACTTGGTATCCTTTAATTCCACCAATTTTTCTTTTGCATGCTTTGTCACTTTGATTGGTTCCTTCTTAGCAGTGGCATTTTTCTTGATTGGTTCGGTAAGAATTTATTTACCTTTGTTTGGTGCTTTGAGCTGTTTTTCCTCATTCTGCTTTGGCACGGCTTTGTAAATAGTCTTTTTCTTGTATTGGTATCTTGTCATTTGTTGTGGATAAGCTTTTTTAGCTCTCACATAATAAGCTTGTTGTTGCTTGATCTTTTTATTTTGCATGTGTTGATTCTTCTTCTTAGGTGCATTGAACCTTGATTCCCTTGCCGGCATGAAGTATTCATTGTATCTTCGTGTCTGTTCAAATCTCCTTGTTGGTACGTAATATTCATCGTATCCTTGAAATTGTCTGAATCTCCGATTGGTACCTGCATCAAAATTTTCTATTTTTAGTATCCAATTATTTCTTGATCCGACAGGATAACCATGTAATAAATAACAAGATTTTTTATAATGACCAAACTTGCCACAATAAAAACATTTAATACTGTTAGCACATTTCTTCGGATAGTCATTGTTTCATACGGGAGCACGATATTGTTGGTGACTTTGAGAATCAACTTTAGTGACTGTTGGTTTTTCAAAAGGTTTAGTACTCTCGATATCCTTGAATTTATTCATTGCTTCTTTAAGCTCCTTTTTCTTCTTCTCAAGTAATCGCTCATTACTGCTAACGTTTACCTGTAGACCAAAATTCTTTTTATGCATAAATTCAAGATTATTCTTAAGAATTGGGCACTCATTTTCAACAGAATGGATTTTCACACGAGCTCTATCAAGCTCACACCTTACATTATCCAACTCAATGCTCAAGGTGTCATTCAAAGTTTTAAGGTTTTTCCTTTTAAAATCATTATGTTGAAGATCATAAAAATCATTTTTCAACACCTCAGTCTTATCAGATAAAACATTTCTAAACTCAACAGTTTCGAAATAATTCTCCAAATTCTTTTTCTTGAGAGATTTAATAGTACTAAACTTCTTATTTTCAAGAGTTGTAATTTTTTGTTCAAGTTTAAAATTATCTTTTCCAAAAACATACGTAAGAGAAATAAGCATCTCGATAGTCTTATCTGCATTCTCATCATTGCGAATTCTATCAGTCTTACGAACAGAACAATGACTATCAGAAGAAGTAGAATCAGCAGTAGTGCACATAATTTCATAATCAAGACACTCCATGTGATAGTGCTTAATAGTTCGAATGATATCAGAATCAAGGCACCCCTCGTGATCGTGTTTAGCTATACTGTGAAGTTTATCGAGTTAAAACCAACTCTAGTGCCAATTGTTGGCCCAATGAGCTACCCAAGAAGGGGATGAATTTGGTAGATAAAAAATTTAATCCAAATAATAATACTTCGAAAATCAAATAATTAATTTTATCCTGAATTAATTATTATCTTTATAGCAGCGGATAAGTATTATCAACTACGTGCACATCAAACAACAAAATATAAATAAAGTAAATAAAGCAGCATACCAAAAATTTATACTGGTTCACCAAGTTATTCTTAACTAATTCAGTCCCCTGAGATCCGCAGAGAGTTGCACCTACTGATCACTATGATCCCTTTAACCAAGTAGAAACCAAACCCTTACAAATGATTTCTTTCACAGGCTCAGAATCAACCATTACAATTCCTTTTCACAAGCTAAGGAATAACCCTATCTTTTTCTCAGGTTAAAGATTAATCTAATTCTTTCATACTTAGGCTAAGAATTAAACCTCAAAAAAAAAAAAAAAAAAACAAAAAAAAAAACACTCAAAGCATTATTTTACCCGGTAAGGATTGAACCGTTACAAATTCACTCAAACTTAATTCTAATTAACACCTAATCTTTTTATACTCTAGGCAAAGATCAAAACCACAATCTCTTTACCAGAAGAGATTGAAACCCGCTACCCTTTGATTAGACACTCAGAATAGTATGTAATCTGACACACAACTCACCAATTACAAAATTGATAAGTCTTTTTCCCACTCAGAGCTTCTATCACCCCAAATTAATTTAAACTCAATTAATGTCCTGATACTAGTAATAGAAATACAGTGAGAATTTCAAAATTTGATTTCAACAAAATGGGAAGCAAGCAATTTAGCACGTAATCAGATTTTTTCAAAAAATCGTTTCAAAAATAAATTTCAATTTAAAATTCTGGAAAACGATTTCAAAGATCAAATTTTCAAGTATTAAACAATAATATCACACAACAGTTAATACTAAAAACTTGGAACGATCTCACCAAGAATCCACGGAATAAAGAATGATTAGCAATGAAACTTCAAGTCGGCAGTAGTAATAATCCACATCGATTTGTTTTTTTAGGAACACTTGTCAAGAATACTTCTCACAATACACTCAATATGATTTCAGAATTATCACTTTTAGAAAGCACAAGAACTGAATTGCACTTAAGATATGAATGATTGGGATTATTGAAACCTCAAAAACGCAAGTCGATTTATATGGAATTAAAACAAGCCCTCTAATGGCTAGTTGCCATATATCATGACAGATAATTACTCTAATAGACCCCTTATATTATTATGACTTAATCCTGGTATAATTCACTCAATTACATATTTTAAAATATTTAATTTAGTCCCTCAAACATTTTCTCAATCTCAATTAGATAGGATAGAAAAAATGACATAAACCAAATTGAGAAATAATCAAAATACTTGAACCATATCTATAGGGATAATAAACTTTCGACTATATATATCAAATTCCATCAGATCCTTAAGATATCTCTCATATCCTAATCATAAAATAGCTAGTAACAGCTACTTTTTGGATCAAAACCATGAAATCCTCGAATCTTGAAACTGTCCATCGGTTGACCAACCAGAAGGCATAAGTCGACCACGCGATTCAGGATGTAGCCCAAGCCAAAAACTCTACACCCATAGGTCGACCTCTACTTATTCGTTTGTCGACTAAATGATTCAGTGAGTTTCACAGGTCGACCTCTCCCATTTGTCTGTCGACCTAACAATTCAGATAGTTCCTCTTTTGGCCATAGGTTGACCTAGTTGTCGACCAAATGATTCAAAAAGTTCAGCTAATTCCATCACCTTCTCATCGGTTGACCAATCCCTCTAAGTAGGTCGATCGATCTTGCTGTACTCCTTTCTTAGTTCATTTTTTAATTTAATTTCTTTGATATTTTTGCTTCTTTAACCGATTTCTTTTGTCGATTCACTCCACTGACATTTAAATTTAATTTTAATCTAATCTTTATTAAATCGATATTTCTTCTTCAATTTCACATAAGAGTAATATATGTTAACTAATTAGGATCCTATTAAAAACACACATAATTATAAAAATATTTTGTGTCGTGTGTTATCTTAATCGGGATACATTAAGAGTAAAAATTTAACCTGAATTATTTTTCCCTAGGTTCTTCAAAGTCTTCGGTCTCTTAATGTTCATTATCTTTGTCAGTCTCTTTAACATCCATTTAGCATTCATCTCAACTTCTTTATGATAATATCTTCAATGAAACTTATAAACTGAAACAATCAATAAATCAATTAGTTTCACAAAAAATATCAACATTTAATTATCCATCAAAATCTTAGGATCAACACCTACCTTGTGGCGTTGATTGAGATCAAACCTAACCAAATGGTGGAAGTACCCGATGTTGTTGCTAAAATCCTTGAGGGGTTCAATGACGTTATACCTCAGGAACTCCTGAAGACCCTTCATCCTAGACAAGTTGTCGATCATAAGATCGAGCTAGAACCTGGAGCAAGGCCCCATGGCAAGCCCCTTACCATATGTCCCCTCTTCTCTCCCCCCATGGAGTTGGCGGAATCGAGAAAATAGATTGGAAAATTGTTGGATTTGGAATATATGAAACCCTCTAAAGCTCCATATAGTCCCCTGGTGTTGTTCCAAAAGAAGATAAATGGCTCAATGAAGATGTGTGTCGATTACTTGTCGTTGAACAAGGTTACAATAGAAAACAAGTATCATGTTCCTAACATCGTGGATCTATTTGATCAAATTGCTTAATCCAAGTACTTCACGAAGCTGGATTTGAGATCAAGGTACTCTTAGGTTCTAGTAGCGATAGGTAATGAAACAAAAACATGTGTAACACTGTACAAATTGTATGAGTTTTTGTTGATACTGTTTGGATTAACTAATGCCCCTGCTACATTCTGTAATCTTATCAGCAATGTGTTGTATTAGTGCTTGGATCGGTTTGCTATTGTTTATCTTGATGATATTGTGATCTATAGCGAGATGCTTGAAGATCATCTCTCACACATTTGAGAATGGTTCTTTTGAGGCTAAGATAGAATCAATTGTATGTGGAAAAAAAAATGCGAGTTTTTCCGTGAAAAAGTTTTGTTCCTTGAACGTTGGGTGAGCCAAGGACAGGTAAGGATGGATGAACGGAAGGTGCAATCTATCGTTGATTAAACAACACCAAAGAAAGTATCAGAATTATGTTCATTCTTAAGACTTAATAATTACTACCACAAATTAATTAAAGGATACTCGAAGAAGATGAAACCACTTACTGATTTAGTGAGGAAAGACATAAAGTGGGAACAGACTGTGAAATGCCAATAGACATTTAACTGATTAGAAGAAACAATTTATGCGGAACCTATTCTAAAGCTGCCATGATTTAAAGTGCCCTTCGAGGTATGGACAGATACGTCATTTAGAGCAATTGACGATGTTCTTGTGAAAGAAAGACACTACATTGCTTATGAGAGTTGGAAGTTAAAAGATGTTGAACAATGCAATTCAACACATGAGAAGGAGATGGCGGTGATTGTTCATTATCTAAATACTTGGAAGCATTACCTTATGGGAATGAAGTTTACGGTGATGACGGACAATGTTGCTAACACCTACTTCAAAATCCAAAAGAAGTTAACCCCAAAGTAATCACATTGGCAAGAGTTTATGGCCGAGTTTGATTTTACTTTTGTAAAAAAACTAGGAAAATCAAAGTTGGTGGTTGATGCTTTAAGTCAGAAAGAAGTCCTTGAGTACGTGGCGTCAATAACGCAAGTGAAAGTGAAGATTGATTTTTTGCAAAGAATCAATAATTAGTCTTCACGCGACCCTATTTAGCAAATGCTTTGACAACAAGTAAAAGATGACTATGTGCAAAAATATTGTGGAAAAGACGGTATGTTGTATGCCCAAGGGAGCAAAAACTATGTCCCTAGTGAAGGGGGACTGAGAAGAGAGTTGTTGCGAGATACTCGTGTCCATAATGGGAGATTCACTCGTGCATTGAAAGAATGTATACATTGTTGTCTCAGTCATTTTATTGGCCAAAAATGGAAGATGACATTGAAGCCTATGTTAAAACATGTCTTGTGTGTTAATAAGACAAGTTAGAAAGAAAGAAAGAAGCTAGATTGCTACAGCCACTACCAATCTAAAAGAGACTAGTAGTCCATTTTGATGGATTTCAAATCCAAATTTCCGAAGGTGGATGGTATGCATTCATTTTTTTTTTATTTTTTTTTAATGGTTCTCAAAGTATGTTATGTTTATCCTTGCCCCACATGCGTATTCTGCCGATGTTGTAGAAGAATTATTTTGTAAAAGAGTAGTAAAATATTTTGGATTGCCGAAAGACATCATATCTAATAGAGACACTCATTTTACTAGCCATTTTTGGATCGTGCTATTTAATTTGATGGGAACGAAATTGAAATTCTACATTACAAATCATCCTCATATGGATGGATAGACCGAGATGATGAACCAGTTGCTGGATAGCACAGGATTTTCTACAATTTGCACAAATTGTCAGCAACAAGGATAAGTCATTTTAAAATTGCAAACAGGACGCAGCTCTTACGCCAAATGAAGTGGCTGCCCAATGTACTGGTGGAATTTGTCTTGCTGCCTATCAGTTTGCTCGGCTGAAATAGGAGCTTATCGATGACGCAGAGAATAACTAAGCTATACAGATCAATGCCACAGATAGTTAGAATTTAGAGTATGAGATCGAATTATGCTCAAACTCACTCTGCAAATTTGGAATAAAATAAGAAGCAAGATGGTACATCATAGCTTAATACCAAAGTGCGACAGACTATTCGAGGTAGTAAAAAAAGTAAAAAATGTTGCTTATTGATTAAAGTTGTCGGATTGGTTGAAGATCTACCCCACTTTTCATGTAAGTTTTTTGAAACCATTTAATGAAGACTTGTTGAATTTGGGCCAAAAATAGACGAAACGAGTGCAACCTATAATTCATAAACAATTTGAGAAGGAAATCGAGAAGATCCTAGATCATAAAACCAAATGAATGAGTAAGAAGAATCGGAGGACCCATTTCCTGGTTTAGTGGAAAGTGTCGAAGGAAGCTAATGCAAGTAGGGAAAAAGATGTGAACCTCTGGAAATTTGTAAAACAAATCAAAGAGTACTGGGACAAACACCCTCCGACGAGGACATCAACCTCTTCTGGTAGGTTTGGTTTGTTAGCCCCGTGAAGGTGTGACAAGAAATAGGCTTGGATTTCGATGCCATGTCCAAGCTAATGTCCTTTTCCATGTTAGCCGAATTCAGTTAACTTGGCTAGACGAGTATGGTGCTATGTTTTAATGTCTTGTGATGTGTTAAATCCAAAGTTAGCAATGACCTACACCAACGGAGTCAACTGTGGGCTGGGCCCACTATTGACTCCATAATGCCTCCTCGTATATTTTGATGTCTACTGCTGCCACTTGAATTTTTTACATAAAGTATTATAAGGAGAGTTCTCCTCCCTCGAGACCCTCGGTAAGCAGGAGGACCCTAGGTGTGCTAAAGGGCATCGGCATGATAAGGCAAGTCGTATCTAAAGACCATGGTATGATGGAAAGTTATAGGTGAGGCTTACCCAAGAATCTCGACACGGGTGAAAAATAGGATACGATGAGCGTCAATGAAATAGAGCGTCACGGGTCAATGCTAGCGGGCATTGGGTGATGCCAATGCAAGGCACAAGGTGATCCTAGGTACACTTCTAGGATCAACACTTATGAGAATCGACATACATAGGCACATATGGGCGCTTCTAGATAGTGTTGGTAGACATCGGGTGTCGCTAAAACAAGACACGATGATCCTAGGCGCAATGTTAGATCGACATTCGTGGGTGCAATATAAAGGCAAGCTTAAGCACAAGATCAAGCTAATAAGGCAGAATGTGGGTGCAAGTGACATGTAGTTTCCATGGGGGTTAGCATGACATGGTGTCAACAAACGTCGTCATGATCATGGGAATAAGACGTCAATATTGGGCAACGTGAGGGCACAACATCAAGCAACGAGGATGTAGTGTTGGAGTACTAGCTCATGAAAGACTAAGTGTGCTAGAAGTTGTGATGCATGTGATTGACATATGATGGGTAATTTCTGGAAGATAAGATTAGCCAACTGCTATGTTGTGGGTTGAAAAGTGTCAAGAGAGGTGTTAGCTTTTTGTCTAGATAGTTGGGGTTGTCAACTAACATTGTTCCATATAAATACCAAATTTGAATGTCTAGTTCAAGTAGAGAGTGTGTTCCTACGAACCAGACCGATTTGTAAGATATTGGTTCCTTGTTCTAAAGTTATATTTAAGGTTGGACTTTGCCTGTAATCGTTGTTGTGTGCCTGTGTACAAGTGCATTTTGTGTCATCTGTTTTGGTGTACTGTGCTATGTTATAGGAAGTCTCTTGGCTGACTGATTTTGGTGGTAATCAGGCTATCACAAGATTAAAAATTCGAAGTTGAAAGCTAACCTTGTGACATATGGTGTAGTGGTTGAGGCATGTGTGGTTAAACCTAATTGTACTATGCGCGACACTCCATGTGCATAAAATTTAAGTTTAGGCTAAGTTTTCCAATAACTTTAACGGTCAATGGATAAAATTCAATAATAATCAAATAATTTTAAATGACATTTATACAATTCAATTTTTTAATAGGAATTATTTCAATAGGGTAAGTTATCTTTTGCCCCCTCTACTTTGTTTAATTATCACTTTACCCTTCTCTACTTTAAAAGTTATACTCTATCTACTTCTATTTTTTAACAAAGTGAGAAACTATTTTTTTTCTATTTAAATTTACGAAATATACTTAAGAATATATGGAGTTAAATTTTTCATCCAATTTTTAATGAAATGCAAAAAATTGCCCCTTTAATATAATTTTGATTTAATTTTTTGTTATAAATATTTAAAAAATAAATTAAAATTAAAATAAAGGGCAATTTCATCTATTTCATCAAAAACTTAGATGTAAATTTTAATTTCATCCATTTTTAAATATATTTGATTAATTTAAATTGAAAAAAAATAGTTTCACACTTTGTTCGAAAGTAGTATCAGGTAAAATGTAATTTTTTAAAGTGGAGAAATGATAATTAAACAAAGTAGAAAGGGGTAAAAGGTAATGGGTTAATTATATTTTGTATTCCAATGGTTAACTGAATTGCACTTTGCATCTTTGTGGTATTTTCATCAGCACTTGCACCTCCTATGCTTAGTCTGGTTGATAAGGGAAAGTACCATTTTCTTTTTTAACCAAGATTACATTTTCTGGAGAGCAATTCAAGGGTAAAATCTTGAATGCATTAGACAAATGAGGGGTGTGCACCCTTAAGATCGTCCAGAGATGTGATTAGTTAAGGTGCGCGTAAACTGAATCGGATACACCTTATTGCATAATAATAAGAAGTAAAAAAACTAATGAATAAACAATACAAGTGAATATCAATTTAATAACATTTAAAAAAATATCATTTTTTTTTTTAATTTCAAAATCCATCTAATTAATCGAATCACCGAATGTCATATAATTTCTTTTTTCTATAAAATCCAGTTCATTAACTAATTAAAAATAGAGCTTGATATCAAAATTAACAATTAATATATATTTAAAAAAAAACAAAAAACAGAACAGGAGATATTCTTCATAAAATAAACACCACCCTATATGTATTGTCCATTTACAATGATGGATGATGGATCTAGAAAATTGATTGAGGGGACTATTTTTTTTTAGTGGATATTTAAATAAATTAGGGGTGCACATGTAAAATTTTTAAAGTTTTTTTTTTTTCTTTTTCTAAAAATTAGGGGTGAAATTGAAATAAAAATAAAAAATGAGTTCAAGTGCGAGAATTGTAGGCCTAAGAAAACTTAGAACAAGACTCTTAGAATTAATTTGATGACATTAAATCTGAATAAGAGCCGGAATGACCCGTGATCGATCTATGTTTAATCGACTCTACTTAAACTTAAGTGGGATGAAAAAAAATTAGTTCTTGTTATTACTATATATATATGTTGCCCTTAATGTGCTGGTAGTCTCTTCTTTTTCTCTTTTGGCAAAATTTCACTTTATACCCCTCTAATTTTTAGACCTACACGTACACGGCCTGTTATTTGTTGAATTTCACTTACTTTTCCCCACATTAAGTGAAATTTGACAAACAAAAAGAGACCTAATTGAAATTTCCCTCAATGTGTTGGAATGCTAACTCTCTCTCTCCTTTTATTTTTGGACAATTTTCACTTAAATGCAATGGTTACATTGTAATAATATATATTTTATTTATTTTTTAATTGTAAGCTTCGAGTATTAGCTATCATGACCAATGCACCTTTAGTTTTCACCCTGGATTGCAACATGTACTCCAACGACTCTCAAACACCTCTTCAAGTGCTTTGTTATCTATTGGGCCCGTTGAGCCCAAATTTTGGTTTCGTACAGTTTCCCCAACGCTTTTATGGACTCAACAAGACCGATACCTATGGCTCTGAATTAAAGTATCTTTTTCTAATCGATCTAGCTAGAAGCCTTTGGGGCCCGATCCATGTGGGCACCGGATGTTTTTCCAATGATGGGCATCTTTTGTCGCCCCCAAAATGAAAGAGCTAGGCTCGGATCATAAGGTGAATGGGCCTATCCAATCGGAGGAAGTTCTAGCACGGGCCGATCATGTAGCAGGCTGCAACTATGAAGTCCAAACCAAGTGGAGCTTCGAGGCAATTTTGTTGGGTGGATTAATTTCTTTTTACTCCCTTATACTTTGGTCTTATTTCATTTTAACCCATCTACTTTTAAAATCTTCAGAGACAAAATCGCATTTTAGTCGAAAAAGTATAAAAATAAATAATTTTATTTATTTATTTTAATTTTAATTTAATATTTAAAGGTAATAAATGAAGAAAATTAATATTTTCTCTCTTTAGTTGTGTTTTTCTCTCTATTTCTATTTTTATGAAAAATAAATAAAATAAAGATTGAATGAAAAAAATATTCACCTATTTTCAAGTATATTTGGCTAAGTTTTATCAAAACATGTTTGGCATGTAGAGCTAATCCAGCTAAAAAAAAAAGGTTTTATTTTAATAAAAAAATTGTAGAAGATTAAAAAAGTTCTGGTGAAGTAGTCTTAAACTATCGAATTCCATTAATCTCTTGTATTATAAAAATTTTAAAAAAAAATTACTTCTAAAGAAACACTTAAAATAATATTTTTTACTTTTTATTTTTTTTAAAATTATTTTTAAGTGAAAAATAAAACAATTAAATATTATATTTATAATTTTATTTGAAAAAAATAATAATATTTACAGATGGGCTATAGATACGGGTCATTGGTTGAGGACTTCTGCACAGGGGTATAGGCTTCACTGCCAGGGCTGGAGATCCGTTTTCTGCAATCCGGGTCGGGCTGCATTTCTGGGCGATGTACCGTTGACCGTTGACGATGTGCTGAATCAAACGAAGAGGTGGTCAATGGGCCTTCTAGATATATTACCGGACTTGTGTTGTGTGCACAACTCATGGTGGCCCATTTGGTCCATTCCAATCACTATCTACGCCTTTTTGCCTCAGCTGGCTCTCATCAACTCCTTCCCAATTTTCCCGAAGGAAAATAATTTATGTCATTTTTCTTTTTCATGGAGGTGGGATTCAGTTTTCTATATATTTATAAAAAATTAAAAGGGTTTTATATAAAATTTTAAGGTTTTAATTGATTTTTCTTTTGAAAATAAAGGGGTGAAAGTGATTTTAAAATAAATAAATTAAAAGGGGTATATATAAAATTTTAATGTTCAAACTGATTTTTTTTTTTTTTAAAAAAAAATAAATAAAAGGGTGAAAGTATAAGTTTTTAAAAATGGGGGGGGGGGGGGGGGGGGGGGGGGTTTAAAAAAAAATTCCTATAATTTGATATAAAGTAAAGGGGTTTATATAAAATTGTAATAGTTTTTTTAAGGGGTTTATATAAAATTTCAAGATTTTAATTAATTTATTTTTTAAATAAAGGGGTGAAAGTGTAAGTTTAAAAAAAAAAAAATTAAAATGGGTTTAGATAAAATTTTAAGGTTTTAATTGATTTTTTAAAATTAAAGGGGTGAAAGTGTAAGTTTTAAAAAATGGGGAGGGTTTTTTTTTTTTTTTTAAAAAAAAAAAGAATTTTATGTAAAGGAATTTATATAAAATTTTAATTATTTTTTTTTTTCTACTAAAAATAAAAAATGAAACTGTAAGTTTTGAAAGTTTAAGGAGTCGAGTTTCCTAGGAAACAAGGTGGCTCCGTCAATAAGGATGACAATCACAAACAATTGGGGAGCTATTAATAGCCTAGAGGATCTCAAGTTCCCCTCAATTTTATTACCCTTGCGTTCTTTGAAAAAATCAATTACAATCATTTAAAATTTTGTCTAATTCCCGACTCAATTATAAAAATATTCAATAAATTCTTTGAACTTTTATTTTTAATTTCTCTCAACTAATTTTCTCGATACGCCCGCTAACTTCTATTTTTACAAAATGTCTATTTTTGTTTTTGCTCATTTTTTGTAGGCTTGGGATGCTTGGTTTTACTTGTATGCATTTCTCTTCCTTGAAGCCTATGCACAAGACATTGATTTCATATTGGCTGGAGGAGGTGTCCAAAGATGATGGAATAGCCAAAGAACGTGGACGGTTAGGGGACTCTCAAGCTTCTCCTTTGCCCTTTTTGAATATCTACTCACATCTTTCGGCATTCACTCCTTTGGATTCAATATCACCACCAAAATATTTGTTCATGAGCTAACCAAGAGATATGAGCAAGAAATCTTTGAATTCGGAGTCAATTCTCCTTTGTTCTTGCCCATAATTACAGCGACGATAATCAATTTATTTGCATTTTTAATGGAATTTCACTATTTTTGAAGAATGAGAGTTGTAGAGATATGTTTCTCTAGATATTTTTGGCTAGTTTTGCAGTAGTGAATAGCTGACCGGTTTATGAAGTCATTCTGTTCAAGAGAGATAAAGACAAAATGACAATGAAGATCACGTTAGAATCGACACTTCTTGTTTGGATTCTTTACAAAGTGTCGTCTTTAGTATTGGAGGCTTGATTATTTTTTATTTTATTTTTTAAGATTGCAAGTGTTTCCAAACTGGACATTAAGAATTTATTTTTCTCTTCTTTGTATGTTTGTGTGTGTGACTTTATTTCCGATCAATATATTGAAACAAGGTTTGACACTTTGTGCGCCTAAAGTTTGATCGTTACTTTACTTACTTTGGTCCCTATAGTTTCAATTTGGATACATGATAACATGAAGTTTCGTCTCATTTTAGTCTAAATCAATAACTCCATTATAATTTTGGATAGTAAATCGTCACTTTTTGTACACCCAACTATTTTTGAGATATCCTTAAGAGTATTTTCATAATTTTTCTTTGTCCAAAACTTTATATGCGCGCGCGCGCGCACACACACACACACACACGTATTATGTTATATTTAGATTTCTAACCTTTGAATATTTGGGTAGGAAGAAGAAAAATGGGTCGAGGATAATAAGGAGACTAAAAATGCTCATAAAATCTCTTAAAAATTGTTAGATGCTAGGCAAAGACTAAAAATACTTATAAAATCTCTTAAAAACTATTAGATGCTAGGCAAATGTCTATTTTTTGGTCCAAAATTGTAATGAGAAAAATCACTTGGACTGTAGTTGGAATGATTAGAAAACTTTTAAGGTGTTATATGTTTGAATTTAAATCATAGGGACCAAAGCGAGATGTAATCAAACTCTAATGACATGTTTGGTTGGACGGAATAGAATGAGGGTGAAATAGAATAGAAGAAATAATGGAATGAGAGAATGAATGGAATGAAATTGTGAATGGAATAACTATTCCATTATCTTGTTTGGTTAGTATGGAATGAAAGAAAGAATGAAATAGTAAAATATAGTAAAATTTTCATTCTCTTCTTGGTTGGTTATAATAAAATTTTATTATATTTCACTATTCTATTCTTTTTATCATTTTATTATATTTCACTATTCAACTCAATTTTAAGTTTTTGTTCTCTAATTTCTATTTTTATTCTTAATTTTCATTTTCTATTCTTT
Organism: Eucommia ulmoides; assembly: GCA_016647705.1. Lineage (NCBI taxonomy): Eukaryota > Viridiplantae > Streptophyta > Magnoliopsida > Garryales > Eucommiaceae > Eucommia > Eucommia ulmoides. The sequence continues at coordinate 12,307,260 of CM028339.1, read as the reverse complement.
ATTTTCTATTCTTTATTCTTAATTTTCAGTTTCCTTTTTCAATTTTTCGTTCTCTAATTTTTTATTTTTTGTTCTCAATTTTCAGTTTATGTTCTCAATTTTTTATTTTTATTCTCAATTTTCTGTTTTTATTCTCAATTTTTGGTTTCCGTTCTCAATTTTCTATTATCTAATTTTATATTTTTGTTCTCAATTTTCTGTTTCTATTATCTAATTTTATGTTTTTGTTCTCAATTTTCAGTTTTCGTTCTCAATTTTTCGTTCTCTAATTTTATATTTTTGTTTTTAATTTTTAGTTTATATTCTCAATTTTCTGTTATCTAATTTTATGTTTTTGTTCTCAATTTCCTGTTCTCTAATTTTCTGTTTTTGTTCTTAATTTTCGGTTTATATTCTGAATTTTTTGTTTCTATTCTCAATTTTCAATTTTCGTTCTCAATTTTTTGTTCTCAATTTTCTATTTCTATTCCTAACTTTCTGTTCTCTAATTTCAATTTATGTTCTCTAATTTCTGTTTTTGTTCTCAATTTTCAAGGGTTTAATTACAAGGGCTATTATGTAATTTAAGATATTGATTCCATTGGGTTGGAATCTCATTCCACCCTATCTCAAATGGAATCTCATTCCATCCAATTTCATTCCAATGGAATCATAAAAGTGATTCCATTGGAGAACCAAACAACAGAATATGAATCGAGGGTGGAATGCGATTCCATTCCGCTCTCGATTCCATCCAACCAAACATTCCGTAAGGGTAAAGTGCCGAAACCCTATATTCAAATTTACACCTATGGTAAGTAAAAGATACCAGTGGGCTTAATGGACCTGAATCAAGATACTACTGGACTTAAAGGTCGCGTGAAGAAGGCCCACAGGCCAATGTTTACCGGATACCTGCTTTTCCCGATTCTCCCTCCAAAGGCAAGAGGAATTTAAAGGTTGCGTTCTTTATTTGAATTTTGAGAGAGAGAGAGTGTGTTGGGTTAAGGGGAGTCTTTTGGTCTCTGTTTTGCAATCGCATTGTCGGCGGTTCAGGGGCAGGCCATAGTTCCGGCGTCGCGCCAACGAGCGACATTGAGTTCCTCTTATTATTTGTAATGCATTTTCCTTCGTTGTTTTTATGTTTATTTAATTCTAGGAAGGAAACTCTGTTAAGTTTAGAGGCGACAAAAATTTGAAAATAGAGAATATGTGAAAGCAGAGAAAATGACAAATACAAAATGACACAATATATAATGTGGTTTGGCACAATTTGTCAACCTCCAAGGGCAAAGAGGAACAAATAGCTTTACGAATATGAAAAAAATTATACAAAAAGAGATAAATTCTTAAACTTAAGAACTAATAACAAAATCTTCCCCAGAAAAACCTCTATTAATAAATACACTCTCTTTTAGTATGGGTATACAAAATTCCTATTTGAAATTTCCAGTACACCTTCATGAGAGATGCACTCACAATTGGCGAGATCTATCTTTTCTAATGCTCATGGCCTCTATTTATAGAAGAGGCCTGAGGTACAAATTTAGTCTGAATAAAATCTCAGAAATTTCAAGAAATTCAGGAGTTTGCTGCGTAACCTTCTTTCTATTGTTTTCTTGTTGCTTCTTCTACCTTCCTTCAATATTTGCTGCAGCCGAAAGTTTGACAGATGAAAAGAAAAGGCAAATTTTCTTCAAAGGCTTCTTATCAACATTTACTGCAACCGAGATTGATCTAATTTAATGAAGGGAATTTTACATCAAATTTGCCAGCTTTTAGTTGTGGTTTGACAAATTGTGAATCATAACAAAAAAAAGTTTATTTTGTAAAAAACACATTGGCCCACTTGTTGAAATTTGAGCCAAAAAACCAACAATATCCACCTTGGTGAGATTTTCGACCAAACAAATTTTTTCTTCATACTTAAGGACATTCTTCCTCATGTTGTCTTCTCCAACACAATCTCAATTTTAGAAATTGACTCTAATCAAGTTCAAGAGCTCTTTTTAACTTGTCCATCAATTCCCAAACATCAACTCGATGTACCAAAAGTTCGCTAGCCAGACTCACTTATTTTGACAAATTTAGAATTTGGAATCCCCATATTTTCTGCCATAATAAGTGCTTCACAAATTTGTGATTTTCATCCAAGAGCGACCAACATGTCTTTTCTGAAAACTCTCTTCTACGGACTGAAATGAAGTACTAACTCGCACTCTATCAAATTATCTTATCTGAAGCTCCACTTGTTTCTGAGACCCCAAAACACCTGTAGTACTAACTGTACCACCTTGAAGAACATAAAGGTCGCCAATCTTTTTTCCTGTCATCATTGTTACGACTCCTCTACTCACCTTTAAAACTCCACCTTTCGCGGAGAACTTATAGCCTTTGGAATCCAAACTGCTCGAGGACACGAGACTCTTCTGCAAATCTGGCACGTGACGGACACCCGTCAATATTCTAAGAACTTCATCATTTAACTAGATTCGGACTGAGCCTATCCCAACAATCTTGCAGGAAGTATCGTTACCCATCAAAACTATGCCACTATTAACTAAATCATAGGTAGTAAACACATCCTTATTAGGATACATGTGATAGGAACAATCCGAATCTAAAATTCATTCGTCCTTGGAGTGAATTTGTGGAGTTGTGACGAAAAGAACAAAATGTGAATCATCACCCACACCAACATTTGTCTCTGCATCTGTCGCTTGACCACTGGGTTTTTTGAGCTTTGGGCACTTCGACTTGTAATGTCCAAATTAGTGACAATAATGACACTTAATATTTTTTTTTGATTTACCGTCGCCTTTCACCGAACCGTTCTTTCCCTTAACGAATAGGCCTGTAGCTTGATCATCACTACCTTCACCATTTAGCTTAGTTGTCAACTCTTTCGAGTTTAAGGATACCTTGACGTCAGCCAAGAAAATTGAATCACGTCCATATAACATGGAATTAACAAAGAAATCATACGAGATTGGTAATAAACACAAAAGGATAAGAGCTTGGTCTTCCTCGTCAACCTCGACGTCAATATTTTTCAAATCCATGATAATTTGATTAAAATTATCAAAGTGCTAGTGTATAGACATACCCGCCTCCATTCTAAGAATATACAACCGTTGTTTCAAATACAACTGGTTCATGAGAGATTTTGTCATATACAAGGTTTCTAGCTTGTCCCATAGCCCTTTAGTTGTTTCTTCGTTTGCAACCTCCTTGAGCACCGCATCCGTAAGAGATAGTTGAATTGCACTATGTGCCTTTTCTTTCATCTCTGCTGCCTCCTCATTGGATAACATGGATGCCTCGTCTGCATCCAAAATTTTTTCCTAGCCTTGTTGTCGCAAAAATGCGCGTATTATGATATGCCAAAAACTAAAGTCATTTTCTCTATCAAGCTTCTCTATTCAATATTTCATGGAAGCTATTGAACCTTGGGCTCTGATACCACTTGTCGGGTTCAGATGCGATAAAAATATGAAAATAGAGAATATGTGGAAGCGAAAAAAATAAAAAATACAAAATGATACAAGATATAACGTGGTTCGACACAACTTGTCTATTTTTACAGGCGAAGTACAACAAATAGTTTCACTAATATGAAGAAAATTACACAATAGAATATAAGTTTTTGAACTCAAGAACTAACAAAATCTCCCCAAAAAAACCTCTCTCAACAAATACACTCTGTTTTAGTATGGACACACAAAATTTTTATTTGAAATTTCTAATACACTTTCATGAGATATGCACCCATAATTGATGAGATCTATCTTTTCCAATGCTCATGGCCTCTATTTATAGAGGAGGCCTAAGACACAAATTTAGTCTAAACAAAATATCAGAAACTTCAAGAAATTCAGGAGTTTGCTACGCAATCTTCTATCTACCGCTTTCTTGTTGCTTCTCCTACCTTTCTTAAAAATTTGTTGCAACTGAAAGTTTGACAGATAAAGAGAGAAAGTAGAGTTTCTTTAAAGGCTGCTACTTCTTATCAACATTTACTGTAGCCGAAATTAATCCGATTAAATTAAGGGAATTTCACATCAAATTTGCCAGTTTTTAGTTTGCGGTTTGACACATTGTGAATCATGACCCAAAAAAAAAAAGTTTCTTTTGTCAAAGACATACTAGCCCACTTGTTGAAATTTAAGCCAAAAACCCAACAAACTCTTGTGATTTTACCCAATAATTAAGATGTCAGGGTTTATTCATGATCTTTGAATTACACACAACAGAACTCAGCAAGAAACTCAGCCACGTTCCTGTAAAATATAAAAAGGAATGCACTAAAAACAGACAGTAAACAACGCATCAACGCAAAGGCACGAAAACGAATACGGAAAAACTCAATCTTGTATTTAACTCAGAAACAAGGAACCACAAGTCTACAATTTCGGTCCAATTTTTGCAAGAACAATCTCTCTGCCTTAATCAGACAGTAATACACTATATTTAAAGGAATAATAAGTCAATTAACATCCCCAACTGTTTGGGCAGAAAGTTGACACATGTCAGACAGTCGTCCAACCCATAGATGGGCACCAGCCCGATCTGTCCAGAATTGCCCATAACGGCCTTGTAACTTCCAGTCTCTTGTAGTCTTCCTGAGCTAACTCTATAGCTCAACATTTTTACTTACTAACCATCATGTCTACACACTGCCTGTTCACCATCTTGTTCTCATGTCATGCCAACAGATGTCGACGCCTCACCATACTACCTGCCTGCTTAGAACATGTCTTGCACCCACGTTTTATTACATTTGCTTGGCATCAGGCTCGATCCTTGTGGTAAGCCTAGAATCACTGCACCTCGTTTCAATATGCCCGATGTCGTCCCACATCATCTAGCAACGCCGTTACGTGCCACGCATGCTAATGCCTTCTATCTTGCCTTAGCGTCATCTAGCGTCATACTTCGTTTAGCCAAGTTAATCGAGTATGGCTAACTTGGCAAGGACATTGGCTTGGACATGGCACCAGAATCCAACCTAACGGCCTATCCCGTTCTCAAAGGGCTAACACAAAGATACTATTTAATTAAATAAAAATAACTAACACTCTCGTGCTGAACCAACCTATCAATACCCTATATTATAGTCCACTAATAATGAAACAAGTTGACAAGTCTACAGAATCTATAATCTAAACTCTGATACCAAAAACTGTCATACCTTACTTCGGGTTCTACGCTCAAGACTAAGCGTGACCTCAACTTGATATTACCCAACCAATAACAAATATACATTAATTGTAAATTGACATAGATTTAAAAAAAAAAAAAAAAAACAAAAAAAAAAAAAAAAAAAAAAACAAACCTCAAAATTCAGGGATTACATAAGTTCTAAATATTTTATTGTAAAACTACAAAATCTGAACATTTTCCAATCAACACTTGTCATAACAGTTGAAAAAAATGTAATTGCCCTCTGACTTTATCTAACGCCAGTAGTGGACCATCTTTACTTGGAGTATCTGGGACAAAATATCAAAATATAAAAATAATTTATGAATCAAATATATTTATCAAACATCACTTTTCAAAATATAAATATAACCACATATTTAGCAAATATAAATCCCACAGAAATCACAATAAAACCAATGCATTTAAATCAACTGATTATTTTTACTCTTATATAATAAAATACCTCACACATACGTTCATACTAGCCATAGAATCGCTTCACATCACGATCAGAAGTCATAACGGTAATATAAGTTATACAACTTGTAAGACACCGATTTAGCGCGTACACCCTTTTAAATTTCATGTTGGAAAATTTAGAAAATTTCGGGGTAAAATTGATGTTAATTAAAAATCAAATTAAAAGTTATTGGGTCAAATTAAAAATATAGAAATATTTATACTAAACTTGGAATGCAAATTATCAAGTAAAATCTAAAAATTTAAAATGTTAAGGGTGAAATTTCAATTTTTGAAACTTGTAAGTATTAATTTGAACTAAAAAAAAGATAGTTAGAGAATAAGGGGACAAAAGAGCAATTTAACAAAAAGTTTTTTTTAAAACACACACACACATATATATATGCATATAGTGTACATGTGCAGTGAGAACCGGAGGCAGAAACAGAGAAGGACCGGTGACGTGGCAACGCGAGGGATAAGAAGAATACCACTAAATTCATGCGTATAAATATAAATGCATGCATTTCAAATCAATTATGGGGAAGAGAAAAGAGAAGAATCCAAACAATCGAGAGAGAGATGAGAAGATTCGCGAAGAAAAAGAGAGAGAGAAAGAGCGGGAGAGAGAGAAAGAGAGTCCGCTGATGTGGGTTTTGGGTGCTGCCGTCGTTCAAATTCCTCCGACGGTGGGTTGGTTGTGTGACGTCACCGGCAGTGGGGGTTGCCGGCCGGAGAGTTAGAAAGATAGAATGTGGGTTTCGATTTTAGGTGTGTGTTCCGTTCGGCATCGTGGGTGTTCCGTCTTCATGGATGTGTGGCGTGACCGAAGCAGGGTCGGTCGGCGGCGAGTCCCAAAACAGAAATAGAAAACGAAGAGAGAGAGATGGTCGGTGATGGTCCGGTCGACGTGGGTGGTGGCCGTCCGTTCAGTCTATTTTGTGTGGGTGTACATTTTGTCCGTCGTTCAGTCTATCGTTCAACTTGAGTCGTGGGTAGGTGAGCGTTGCCGTCGCAGCGTTGCCGTTGTCAGGTGTGTGTGTGCAGGCCGGCGATGTGTGATCGGTGCTATTCTGATCGGTTATGTGTGTGGTGGTGTATGTATGTTGTGCGGTCATCGGTTAGGTGTGTGAGGTTGGTTGGTTGGTGGCTGGCAGTGTAGAGCGGTGGTGATGCTCAACGAACAGCAAACAGGAATAAGTAGCAGAAGAAAAGAAGAAAAGGAAAAAAAAAAAAAAAAGAGGGGAAAAAAAAAAAAAAAAGAAAAAAAGGGGGGGGGGGAATTACACCAATAACCCCAATAAATCCGAAATCCATCTCGCGACCCGGGAACGATTCGGAACGGGTAACGTTTTTCGTTAAGTTTATTTTAGTCTTGTTAAATTAAATTCTAGTATTAAAATTTAGTAACCAGAATAATAAATTTGGGACCTTTCGTATTACTAAATTTTATGCAGTAAATTTTTTAACGGAATGGAATTAATCAAATAACAATTTTCATAAATAAAATGTGGGAAATGGGAAAATCCAGAACGTAGGGTTTGCATTTGCATGATTAGGTTATTTTTCTTAAAATATTAATTTAGGCCTTGTCACTAATAGGTTCGTAGACACCGGAGTAGCGGTAGAGTATAGTCGGTAAAAGCTTTTTGGAGCGGATTCCCAGGTGAGTGTACTGTCTACTTACCAAACTATTTTTCTATGTATATACATGATGAAATATGAATTTATTGAAACTGTATGAATTTATAAATGATATGGATCAAGCCGGATTTGGGTAAGTTAGTAAACTGAATTTTCGGAAGATTTCGGTGATTTTCGAAATGAAGTTGAAAATGAATTTTTGTTGGATTTGGTGAAATCAGACGGTGTTTTTAAAAGAAAATAGAAAATATCTATTTTTCTAAAAAAATGCCTGGTTTTCTAAAAATAAAGGGTGGAAAAGTAGTTTTGATAAAATCAGACGTTTTCTTTAAAAGAAAGTGTGAAATATGATTTTTGGATTTAAAAGTTGGTTTTGAGGAAAAGAGGTAGACGTAGTAATTTGACGAGGTTGAGTAGACGATATTTATTGAGTTGTGATTCGATGATGCTGTATTTGATTTGACGATGCCATAGTATTTATCTGTTTCAGTAGAGTGGGGTTATCCGCTTCAGCAGAATGATGTTATTCGCTTCAGCGGAGTGATGTTTATCTACTTCGGTAGAGTGATGTTAGACGTTTATACTGTGCAGTGATTATCCGCTTCGGCGGAGTGATGGATGTTCGTAGGAAGGCATATCCTACGGATGGTATGGTACCGTTGTAAACTCCCGATCGTGAGGTTAAAATGATCACTAGGGCTGGCCAGTATGTGTGTTTGAGGTGTGTGTTTGAGATGTGGTATTTTACTTATAGTGGGTAATTTATTATTTACTCTGGTGATTGGTATGATTTTATATTAGATGAATTTGGATGAAACTTATACTTATGGGTTTATTTCCACTGCTTATATTATGGAGAATTTTACTAATTATGCGTTGTTTACATACTTACGCTTGATTCATTTAGATGTTGTAGAATGATTTAATATTGAAAAAAGGTTTTTACTAAGAAGGTAGTACACTTGCATGTAAAACAGTTAGGAGTCGGTCGGTTCCCTACTAGTGCTAGATAGAGTTGTGCGGGTCATGCGATGTAGTCATTTTAGAGAAATTTTGAGGAGAGGTGTTAGAGATGAATCTAAGTGAGATCCAGGAGATTCGAACTTAGGTTATTCTTATTTTTCGGACAGTGTGTCCCTATCAGGTGGAATTATGTATATGTTGTATTTATCATTTGTTTGTATATTATCATTATTGTAATTGTCTAGTCAATTAGGTGATGTCAGGTCGACGTCACGCTGGCCCCAGGGTGATAGGAGTCTGGGGTGGGGGTGTGACACAACTATGCAATCTAAAGTTGTCATCAATGTTAGGGTCATTCAATATCTTCAATGGTAAGAGCCAACAAGTGGTATAAACCATCATATCATAATGATAATCATCATCATCATCATTAACAACAACAATAACAACAATATATATTAACCACCTACTGGACTTGTCCTCCTATTAGGTTACAACACAATGTCCTATAGGACATTACCCTCATGTTAGGACCAATAACATCCCGCAGGACTTACCTTCATGTAGGGATTACACAATGACATAGTAGGATAATAAAAAAACCACTTTTCACATTTAGATAAGTTTGAAATAAGTATCATGCTAGCATGTCCTAACCGTTTATGCCATAACCAACAATTTTTGGTAAATGCATTAAGGTATGAAACATTTTGAGAAAATAAATCATCAAAAGAACATGTGTAAATATTTTCAAAGCGTGAAACAACGAATAAAACTTTGTGATCATTTTCTTTGACGATACATTGATTTTCGAAAAATATTACTTTAAAACCGTTATCACATAATTAACTTATACTTAAGAGATAATATTTTAAACCTTCAACAAGTAGAACATTTTCAATGATAAATGCATCATTACCAATACTACTAATACTAATTATTTTACCCTTACAGTTGTCTCCAAACATCACATGTCAGCCATATTTTGGTGTCAAATATGTGAATTTATCTTTATCACCCGTCATGTGCCGTGAACAACCGCTATCTAGGAGTCATTTGTCCTTACTTATAGTTGCTTTAAGACTAACCTGCAAGAAGCATCTCAAATAATTCCTAAATAGTAGCTATTTTGCTTGGGTCTGGGAGGGTTAGATTTCAGAATCAAAGTTTTCTTTGGTACCCAAATTTTTCGTACCTTGACATTAGCATTTTTCAACTTTCTTTCAATGCAAACATCAATGGTGTGACCAACTTTGTTGAAATGAAAACATTTTATAAACGTTTTGATCTTTGAGAAATATTTGTGAAATTTCTTTTGTTTTTTATGTTGGTGAAAACCCAAATTGGCCTTGTCGAAGACACTATTTTGACTTCCCAACAGAAAATTGAAATTATTTTCACCTTTAGTAAACTTGTGGACTGTTTTGGTTAAATCATTTACTTAATTTTTCAAAGAAGTATTTTCTTTTTCAAGATCACGTTTCTTTAAAGAATCATTTTCTTGTTTTAATGAAATAATTTTATATTTTGATTTTTTTTCAAATTATTTGAAAGAGTGCTTATAGTTTTCTTAAGAGTTATCATTTTTGAAACGCAATTTTTAGGTTCCTCTTTCACATCATTATAAGCATCAAGTAATTCATCATATTCATCAATAGAACAAGTTTTGAAAATAGGAGTTACCTCATCATCTTTTACCATGAGAGCAATATGTTGGCTTCTTCGCCACTACTTTCACTTTCCGAGCTACTTGAGTTGGTATCATCTTATATGGCCTTGAAAGCTTTCTTCTAGCTTTTGCAATGATGTTTCTTTAGCTTCCTATGATCCTCTTTGAGTTGAGGACAATCGATTTTGTAATAACCAAACTTGTGACAATTGTAGCATTTAATTTTGCTTGTGTTAGTTTTGTTGAATCTTTTTCTTTTGAAGGTTTTCCGATTGAGCCGATTCATTCTCCTTGCCAAGAAAGCCATTTCTCTCTCGTCATCATTTTCGATGATTTAATTATCATCATTATCTTGAATAGAATTTCTTTCTTTTAGTTCATTCTGCCTTCTTCTTCAAATCTTTTGAGTGATGGCTCATGTGTGGTCAAGTTATCAATGATTTCATCAATGATGTACTTGTTTAAATCTTTAGATTTCAAGATGGCCATCACCTTTGGTTCCTACTCCTTAAGAAAAGCTCTAAGGACCTTTCGTACTTGATCGGGTATTGAGTATGACTTTTCGAGTGCATTCAAGCTATTACAAATATTTGTAAAGCAAGTATACATCTCCATGATCGATTTTTTATCCTCCATCTTGAAGAGTTCATACTGGTGGACGAGTATGATGATCTTGTATTCCTTAACTTGGTTTATACCCTCATGAGTAATCATAAGAGTGTACCAAATCTTCTTAGCTGATAAACATCTGGAAATTCTATTATATTCATGAATATCTAAACCACAATAAACAATGTGATAATACTATAGTGATTAGTGCACAACACATATTCAACCAAACAAACAATCATAAATATAGACAAAACAAAAAATGTAAAAGATAGAATTAAATAGATTGACACAGGTATTTATAGTAGTTTGGCAACCCTTTGCCTAGTCTATTCCTTTAAGCTCATCTGGAGATTTCACTATCTTTGACCCTCTTATGGGTGAAAATCAAACCATTTAAATTCGCCGCTTGAGAAGTTCATATCTCAAAAATTTTCAATCAAGAGCAAATACGTTTCACTTACAAATCTCTCCTCTTGAGTAAAACCCTTACTCAAAATTTACAATCAAAATCCCACCGTCTCACAAAATGAAATTTCAACACTCTCAAGATAAAGAACTCAAGAATATCTAATTGTGTGTGAATATAAATACAACAATCACTCAATGTAAATATATGAATCAAGAAAGTATGAAGGTGATGTTGCACAGAAATTTGCTTGGAAGCTTAGTAGTACAACTCTTTGAAGCATTTGTGTGAGATAAGCAATTATTGTATCTTGATTCTAGCAAAATGGCCTCCTTTTATATCAAGAAATATCTTAGAATCGTCCAAGAGAAGATCCAAAAGGCTTCATAACCGTTGAGCATGGTTCCCTTCAAGATAAGATGTCACATGATGGTGTTTTTCAAAATTCTTTTCAGATTTCAGTTATCCACCAATAGACTTCTGCCTTAAAAACCATTTTTGAATTTCCATACCTCTTTATTTTTGTACAAATGGTTCATGATAACGTTCCTCAGTAAGTTGTCTTTCATTAGGCTCAAAAATCAAGTGATTTGTACTTGAAATAAGAGAGATATTGTTAAATAAGCATGTGAAGGTTCAGACTATATTTTTCTATTTGTCAAATTTGAATTGTAAATGTCTAATAACAACTTGTAAAACACAATGTCATGGAATAATTTTCAGTTAATGAATGATAAAATACAATAATTTCAATCTAATCTGTATACCAAGTTGCAAGACAAGTTTTCACGGTGTAAAATGAAGTCAAACTTTTCAACTCAATACTTTAATGCAAGTTGCAAGGCAAACTTTGAATACCTCATATGTATATATAATGCCATTTTTGGTTATACATGGTTTGTAAATATGTATATAATTCATTTGATCCATATACAACATATTATAACACACTTAAATGGTCAATATCAAAATAAAATACTTACAACAAATTTAAGTAGAATGATGTCAAATATTAATAAATCGTTGTCTCAATGACATGAATTTGATTTTAACAAATATATAACATTTAGAAACATCATTCTTACTTTTAATAACATCACTTAAGTAATGGAAACAAGATTTGACATGCAAAACCAATTTTGAGTTCATGCAAAAAAACTGTCAAAATTGTTCTTAAACCTTTAAAATAGTTTTGGTCAAATTTATCTAATCTAATGATGATTTGATCAAATTGAATAATTTTTATGATATAAAACACCTTAAATAAGGTATAGGAACATTCAAAACCCTTCAAGAATGAATTACGATCGATCGAAAAACAGAGCAAAAATAGAATAGAAGAGAGAAATGTTACTGACTTTTTAACAAACCGCTATTCTTTAGTAAGAACATATCCAAATTATGCCTAATTGGCATATAGTTAAACATTATTGAGTTAGAATTCCATTAAAAAAATAAATAAATAAAATCATCTCATTTGGACTCCCAATGTGTGAGATGTGATCAAATGAGTAAGTAAAAGTCTAGACATGATTTTCTACAAAAATGCAACTACTGACTTCTGCCAACATGTTAAAAATTGAGTAGCCAAAACAACTTGGATCAATACAAAATTTATATACTTAAAAGATATTTGAATTATCTTTACAACCATATAAGATTCATCTGATTTGAACAAGTAATAAGAGTGATATGGGCAATTTACTACCAAAGGTTAATTCTATTTTTTAGATAGTAAAAGTTGGTTGCTACAATGTTTTCCACATAATTCTATTTTTCTTCGCCCGCTCTTGGTTTTGGTTGATGTCTATGATCATTTTTCAGTTGAACACCTTTAAAATATTATTTTAATGGTATTGAAGGTGTTTTGATGATCCAAATATATAATGTATATTATGATCATATTGAAAACCTAATTTCTCAATTTTTGCATAATTATGATCAAAATGTGAAATTTTCAATTGAGTAAGGAATGAATAATCTTATTGTATGGAACATGATATAATAATAATAATAATAATAATAATAATAATAATAATAATAATAATAATAATAATAATAATAATAATAATAATATGGACAGTTCAAAATATTATATCAATCATATTTAAAGTGTTTTTACATTGAGATCATGCATTGTACTATATGATCACATTAAATCCAAGTTTAAGCGCACATTAAGCACATTTGTGATCAATATGTGAATTTTTCAAATTTGCATGATATGATCAAACATATAATACACATTATAATATTTAGGTATATTGGATATATTATAAACAAAACATCACAAATATATGCACCCTTGGCATGTGTATATGCAACTTATAGAGTTTTGAGTTCAATATTCTTGAGTAATGTTGTTGAAATAAAAAATTGTATTAAGTAAATCATATCTTTCGGCTTGAATTAATTTCTATGATATATTTCTGTAGTGTATGAATGATCTATACTTAAAAATAATGTTAGTTAATTTAAGACGTCAAATGAGATGTTATCGTCAAAATCAAATTATTCGGAGATCCTATGATTGAAACCGCTTAGACTAATAATATCCTTATTTTTTATAATGACAACTCATTTGATGTTTCTACAAATTATATCACTTTACTTGCTCCCCCTGAGAATGAGATCAATTTTTTAAACGATTTTATCCAAGAAGGCTCAATTTTTCATTCTCTTAGACTTGTAAAGTTATTATTATTCTCATCACCTTATAAGAATATAATCAAGATATAATAACTACACAATATCAATAATACACCACATAACACATATTGTCTTGCAATATCAAATCATAAATTTAAACAACTAAGTGCAACATAAACATCAAATCTAGGTTTTTTCCCCCTTTGTTACATTAAAAAGTGGAGTAAGACTAGTTTTGTGGTTTGATGGTGGAAAATGTGTGTAAAAGTGTTGCGTGAATTGTAAGAATGATCCTATGATCGTTTCAAATCGCTTGTCTTAATTTATGACAAATTTCTGATTTGTATATAAATATATCAAGCCAATATCACTGAGGATTGATAAATATCACATGTAACCAAATTTTATTATTGTCTTAAGGATTCAAGTTACCAAAATCAAATTTTTGATCACTTGGAGAACAATGATTTTGAAATAACATATATAATTATACATTTGTAAAGATCATTTTAAATACCAAAAATTGAAATGTAAGTCAAATTTTACTTATAAAGTTATTTTTACAATTATGAAGAACCATATCATATATAAGCTCAGTTTAAAAGACAATCATTTCAAAATACCTTTTTGTCTAGCCATACCTAAACCATATAATTTTTTTGAAAATTGTTCTTCCGCAAGAAGATTAGTAAAGATATCGACTAATTGATTATTAGTGTCAATGAATTCCAACGTGATATCGCCATTTTGAATATGGTCACGAATAAAATAATATCTAATTTCAATGTGTTTTATTTGTGAATGTTGATTGAGATTCTTACTCAAATATATGACGATAGTGTTATCACATAAAATTGAAACACAACCAACATCAATATCGAAATCTCGTAATTGTTGTTTCATATAAAGAACTTGAGCATAACAATTTCCAGCCATGATATATTCAGCTTCGGCAGTGGATAATGCAACTGAATTTTGTTTCTTGCTTAACCAAGAAATCAAGCGTGTCCGAGAAAATGACAAGTGCCGCTAATGCTTTTATGCTTGACTTTGCAACCAACAAACTTCTCGTCGAAATAACTAAGCATATCAAGACATTTATTCTTAGGATACCATAATCCTAAATCACATGTACCAAGCAAATATAAAAAAATACGTTTAATGGCGGTTAAATGTGATTCCTTAGGACATGATTGAAAACGAGCACATAAACACATATTAAACATGATATTGGGTTTACTTACCATAAGATAAAGAAGACTACCAATGATACTTTGGTATTCATTTTCCTTTACTTTTTTACCATTTTCATCGGCATCCAACTTGGTTGAAGTCTTTGGTGTATTTTGTGATTAAGTCTTTGGTGTACTTTGCTTGATTTACAAATATTTCGTCTTCTGTTTTCTTAATTTGCAATCCGAGAAAGAATATGAATTCTCGCATCATATTCATCTCGAATTCTTCCTACATAAGCTTGGAAATTCGTGAGCTATCGGGTCATGTACATCTCCATAAGAAGTATTCCGATCTGATGAAGAATAGGTGAGATAAGCTCTCGAAGAAAGACGAAGATAAGAGAAGATCCGAGAGTTGGTCTGCAGGATCAATCGGTACGAAGAGCATGACTTCTACCATTTCAACTCAGATTTGAGGAGCTAGGTCCCCTCTATTCTCCTGGGAGATGGCATGGAAGTGAGAGGTCTCTATGGCGTAAAATATGGTGCAAGAGTCCTTGAGGACTCTGAGACGTCGATGCTCTTCAAAGAGTGTCTTCGCCATTGTCATTAGAGCACCACAATTCTTACCCAACTCGATCTCCTGTTGCCTTTCGTTTTGAATAGCCTCAAAGAATGAGGATGGGGATGGTGTCGATATCACTGTATGAAAAAAAAAAAAGATGAGAGTGAAAGAAGAAAGAAAAGGCTCTGTGAAAATTCAAACAAAGAAGAAGAAAGCGTTGGGTGTGTGTGAAACCTCAATACATGGTTTGGCTTTAAACAACTAAACCGATGAAGAGAAAAATTATAAAAGATGAAAAAAATCGTCGAAAATGTGCATTTATGATAAATAAGTGATGTGCACTGATGAAAGACGTACGATAATTATGAAACCGTATTTCCAATATTAACGGGGGTGGCTACTGTTTAAACAGGTCATAATTACAAAAATGTCATCATTACCAAAAACATAAAAATATAGGCATTAAAAATTGAACAATCGTTAAATCAGGGCATTGGACTCTGGTTTGCGATGTCTGGTTGGCCAGCTATCTAAAGCCCAACAAAAGTAGAGACAACATCACTAGGCAGGGATTGGACTTGGTCATCATTTGTTGGCTGAGTTGAGGATTGCAAAATTAGAGGAAAAACTGGATTGGAGAAGAGCTGGCCAGAAGAGCTTGGATCTGAGTTAGCTGCAGGCACCTCAGTCGCTGATGTAAGGGCTTCTGGAAGAGGCATCTCACCTTTAACACAAGGCTATTTTCTTCAGTGGTAGCACCTTCCACCTCTTCTTCATCCTCCACTTCCCTATCCAGGAAGAAAAAGTCAATGTTTTGGCGCTCCCTTGTAACCAAGCTTTGGTAATGGCGGTAGCTAACCAACTGAATGCTCACTTTCAAGGAGTCGAAGTGGTGCTAGAGACGGATGATCTTCTGTTCATTCTCTTTCATCCTCTTCGCCATTTCTACCGTCAACTTCTCTACTGTCTTTATTGGGTTGGCAGACTTTATCTCTAGCCCAACAGTCTTGGGATTCTCCTTGTTCAACTCAGTTGAAATTTAGCTCTTCTCGCTTTCTAAGTACTGGAGAGAATCGTCATTGGCCTGAAGAGCAGTATCTTTGGTCTGAAGATAAGTCTTTATAATCTATCTCTAACCATGCTGAGCTAACTTCTTCTATAAGTACAGAGTTCTTCGCATAAAAACTGTTGCTCTCTGTAAGAAATAGGTGATTGTTCTTTTGCAGCGCTTCATATTGTGCGTTAGCGGCATGCAGGTCAGCCTTAAACTTCTCTTTAGATAGCCTCACCATAGCTAGGTCAGTGTCAAGAGAAACTTTCTATTCTAGAAGAACACGAAGGTCCTCTTCCAAGTGACTAGACTTAGTTAACTGATGCATAAGCTAAGTATCCAACTCAGACACATCATCAAAACGTCTTCTTAGTGCGGAGGAAATATGGATGCTCTGCAAAATAATATCAATTAATCAAAAACCTATATGACAGTATTAGGAGGTCCAAAACTTATTGAATAAGAAATAAATTACCTGACGAAGCGCATAAACAAGGGTCCTGAAGAGCTAAGCCCGGCTTCAATTCCCAATTTAGGTTGGCTCTTATCCCAGGATCGTTCGAACAAGGTCTTGATGGCATTATCAAAGATCTCCTTGCAATTTTGAATCGAAGAACCTACCTTCTTCAGCAAGTGCCACATCCGCTCATGGGATATATCTTGACTGCTTGGAGAAGCAAACATCCCCTAGATGGAAGAAATTTCTGTAAGAGAAGGTGGCAGAGTGCTCGTCGAAGCAAGCTCTGAAGCACGGTTAATAGGAATCCCACCTGCACGGATGCCAAGCTCCAGCCCCCTAAATCTTGGTGGGAATTGGAACTTGAGCAGCAGGGACTGGCATAAAGACAACCCCACAGCGACGTCTGCTCGACGATTGAAAATCATCAAATTTAGAAGACATAGGGAGAATGAGCCAAGCTGTTGGAGGTCGAGGAGCTATTGGACGAGCTGCAGCAGGCTGGGTAGAAGGCTTGACAGTGGGCTAAGCAATAGACTGGGCAGCTGGCTGAGGTGCTGTTTGCCCAGATAGCTTGGAAGGCTTCTTAGCTGCTCTTTTTCTCTTCTTTTCCAAAGCTAAGTCATACAAATGGTTAACTCTAGACTCATTCATTTCTGGTTGAATGAATGGATTGAATGCAAGAACCTTACAAGGCCTTTCTTTTAGGACCATGAGCCTCCTTAATTCGTCCTCAACCTTAGGTGTAAGGCGAAGACGTTTTCAGGCACTTTCACCTGCATAAGATAACCCAAGAAAATGTTAAGACCACTATTGCAAAACTTATGAGTTTAATTGCAAAAGACACAAGAAAAAAAAAATTACTTAGGAAGTTAAAGTGCTTCAGTACTAAAATGCTTCAGCACGACTGTAGGCTGTCCTATTTTACTAGAAGAGAACTCCCAATTACCCTTGAAAAAGAGGTATCGCCTCTGTTATCCTCCTCTCAACGCAGCAGGAAGGTCAGTAAGAAAGGAGTACTTCTTGAAGGTTGAGTGATAGGTGTAATTTATCTATTTTTCAAGACAATTTTGGTAGTTTTCGAGTATTTTTATGGCGTTTTAATATGTTTTAATACGTTTTTATGTGTTTTTGTATAAATCAGGTATTTGGGATGAAAATGAGCTAAAATGGTTGAAAATCAGGCTAATCGAAGGAAGAACGGTGGAAAATTGAGAAAAAAGGTCAAACTTGCAACTGCAGCCCACCACTATAGTGGTGAAACAACAGGATGGTCAGATTTCATTTTGCTTCCACCGCTGCAGCGGTGACTATTACTTACGTACCCACCGCTGCAGCGGTAAATCCTACATCTATAAATTATTGTTTTTAGATATTTTTGTTCCCTTATCACCTCATTCTCCTCCAATTTCGGCCATTAGACCTCATTAGAATATAGATAGGATAGTTGAGAAGTTTTTGGGGAGAGCTCAACCAAACCAAAGGAGAAGAACATCGAGCAAAGAAGGAGAAACGCTCTCGGAGTGGTTTTACCGTTGGATCTTCGGATAACGGCTAAGTTCCTTCGTTTCTTTCTTTATTTCTTAACTTTAGTAGTTTGTTTGAGCATGTTTAGCTCGTTTGTTTTTGTATATATGGTTATGGCCATTAGCTAAACATGAATTATCTATGGCATTAATATAGTTTCTGAAAATGTCGTTTGTTTGAATTGTGTTTTTTTAACGGTTGTTCTTCTCTATTCGTTTGTGTTTACCGTTCTTGTATTTCCATTATATGCTTGTTTAGATATATTGAGAAATCGGGGTTTGATACTCAGGAGAGGTAACTCCAGATTCGGACTAGGATTTAAACACAACGTGACGATCTAATAACCCAGAAGGGAGTTAGAAAGTGTGCAATCCATGACGTTGGGGGAGAGACTCATGTGACTATGTGTTCTAAAAAATGCTAGATGGGGACTTCGGTATTAACGCAAAGTCACATATTCATTCACTTTACGCTCGGGAGAGAGAGTGAATGAGTTTACGATATTGAGATTGTCAGATAGGTCGAATATCGTTATTGTTAACTAAACGAAACTAAACACGTTTAAGTAAATGAAGTTAATCCCTAGATATTTCATTCCCCTAAACATCTCAATATAGTATTAATTAGATTAATTAGTATTTTAGTTAGGATTTATATTTATAAACAAAACATATTTTTATAGCATAAATAAAGTTAGGTTATGATAATTACGGTACTCAATGATAATCTCAACTAATCCATGTGGATACGAAAACTCTTACTCTTTCCATTATACTAAAACTTGACCCATACACTTGCGGTGAAAGTAGCGACGTATTCACGCGTTACCAAGTTTTTGGTGCTGTTGCCAGGAATTAGTTTTTAGATTGTTGTTGATATTGTGAGTAAATAACTTGATTTTAATTTAGGCATTTATTTTGTTATAATTTTTTTTTTTTTGTGGTTTTGTTTTTTATTTCTCATGCAGGGTACTTGAAGATGCTAGATCAACAAGTATTGATGCATTTCTTTCAACGAGATTCTGAGCCATTTTATTGTGCTTGGGATCGATACAAGGAGTTGCTTAATTTGTTTCCAAATCTGTAGTTTCCAAGGGAGTATCAAGTACTGAATTTTCTCAATGGGTTACAAGCCGCAACTAGAACGTGGGTAGAAGGAGAAAATGATATCACCTCTTTCTATGACCTAACCGCGGAAAACCTTTAGTCATTGGAGGAATTGGTGGGTCTTGATTATCAAAGTTGGAATTATTAACCAAGTTACCAAACCTTGGGGGATTGTTCCAACACTTTGGCGCCATTGATTAACACCCCGGACCAAAATGTGGAGTCTTTCCCCAACCTGGAAGAGATATCCATTATAGTTATGGGGAAAACTCATATTTTCTTTAGGGAAACGAATTACAGGCTCAATGAGCATGAGGTTCATGTTGACAATATTGAGACGACCTACGCGGAAATTGATAAGACCGTAACATCTCTTCAGACGTAAATCGGTCAGCTAATCTGCTTTATTGAGGCCGAGTCAGAAGTAGTGGCACTGAGAGAAGCAAATGTCATATCCATATATGAAAGCCATCGTGAGGAACCGAATGCAAGCGGAAGGTACTTGGGTGAGATCGAATATGATCATGTTAATAAGAAGAAAACCCAAGTGTGGATTAGCGATGAAGAATCACATGTTAATAGTTGTGATTTTTTTGCCGTTTAAAATCCAATTGGTGATGCCACCTATACGAGCGAGCGAATTCAGCCTCCTCACCGTATCTGTGACTACTCACAAGTGTACATGGTCAATGTTTTAGTATAGTGTGATTGTGAAAGATTGAGTTATCGTATCCACAGGGATTGGTGTCCTTACTATCGAGTATCGTGTTTGTCATAACCTAACTTTATCTAGGCTAAAAACAAATGTATTTATTTAATTAAACTAATACTAATAAACCTAAATTAACTACATTAATATACTAATATGTTTTAGGGCAAAGAATTACCTAGGGATTAACGTGTTTACAAATACGTGTTCGATTTCGATTTACTCACGTTTACGGTGTTCGACCTATTTTACAATCTCGGTATGTAAACTCCATCGCCACCTCTCCCGAGTGTAAGACGATTGAATACATGACTTTGAGTCAACTAAGAAGTCCCCCTCAACGTCTTAACTACCCTAGATCATGTGAGTCTCGTCCAGCGTCATTGATTGCACACAATCCAACTCCCGACCGGGTCATTGGATCGTGCGTTGTATTTACCCTATCAACAATCTCCATTCTAAAACTCTTGCACCACCTCTCCCGAGTGTAAGACGAGGGATATAACGCAACTTTGTGTCAATGAAGAAGTCTCCCTCAATGTCTTAACGACCCTAGGTCACATGAGTCTTACCCCAACGTCATCGATTGTCCACAATCTAAACCCCGACCGGGTTATAGAATCGTGGCGTTTGTTTACCCTAATCCGAATCCGGGATTTGTCAAACCCCGTATTATCCATTTATCTATCTATGCATGATAAATAAACAATACGATAAACACAATCAAACTACGAAGAACAATCACAAACGAAACACTGAAATCATCCAAACATATATTTATAAATTTATTATTAATCCCTATACAATCCATGTTTAACTCGTGGTCATAACCATATAAACATTGAAATTGAGCTAAACATGCTCACAAAATCCTAAGTTAAAAAAAATAAGAGAAAAAATCGAAGAACTTAGCCTCGTCCGAAGATTTATCGCTAAGAACGTTCAACGATCGCTTCACCATCTTCCTCCACCTCGGGATGTGAGCTCTCCCTCTAAAACTACTCTACCTACCCTTAGATATATTCTAAGGGGCTCAAAAATGCAAGAGCAACCGGAGAAGGGGGAGGAGATGGGATATATATAGGCAAAATATCCTAAAAAATATCTAGACTATGCAGAGGGTCATCGCCTAGGCGAAGGGTTCCATCGCTTAGGCGGTGGTAGGTCGGTTTGGCTGATCGCCGCGACGGTGAAGACAGCGGTGGACATGGAAATATTTCTACTGGTTTTTCGCCTAGGCGGTGGGTTGTTAGTAGCCTTTGGTCTTTCTCAGTATCTTCACCATTGCGACAGAGGTCTGGACGCCGTGGCGGTGGGTTTGTTGCACAGTTTTGTCTCTGAGCTTATTTTTCCACCGTTCTTCGACCGTTTTTGGTTCGATCTCATCATTTTCGCTCCAGTTTCCTATCTTTTTGCCCCACACACCTGATTTATACAAAAAGTAATAAAACTAATTAAAACGTAATAAAATACTATATAAACGCATGAAAACTAACTTAATTCGATTTGGAAATACGTAGGTAGATCATACCTATCACCACCCTCAATCCAAGATGATCACATCTACAAGGATCTGATGTGGCTCACCTATCCTACCCCATTTCCAGCTCAGTACATTCATGCGTCCCAAGCATATGAGATGGAGTTGAATCAAGTTGAGAGCTCGATCCATACATTACAACATCTCGCCAGTCTTGAGGGCGTTCTGTATCAAGACCTGTATGTGGGGTTGTATGACACATACTATGGGCGGAAGCCACTGTTTGATGAGCACTTCTCCATGTCAGGCCGAGGACTATAAACTAAACGCTTCTTGGTAGGCAACCCGAGGTTCTAAAATAAATTAGATTCGTCACTGCTGACTTGATTCGGAGGCTAGATTCTCTCGCCTCCCAGGTATGTGTTCTAAACTCCTGTCTTCATTATAATGCTTTATGCTTTCATTGGGATCGTTGATGGGTCATTGTGGACATTATCTATTTTAAGTTTGGGGGTGATGTGTGGTATGTATAGTATGTATTTTTGTTGTTAGTTATGCTTTATTGTTTCAATGTATGCATGTTTATTTAGGTTTAGTTTGTTTAGCTGTTGTGTGCTGAGTTTTGTACTTTATCTGGGCAATTACCCGATGATGAGTTTGTCTCCTAGTTGTTTATTGAGGTCGAGTATAATGCCCATTCATGTGTTCTGTGTGCTTGACGTTTTGTTTTAGCAAAAGTTATTGTGGATCCTAATTGCACGAGCACATAAACTCAATGTATAACTATCTAATTGATTTGACGTTGATTATCCGTTAGCCAAGTTCATGACAATAGGGATTCTAGAACCTAATTTGGGGGAAATTTGAGGCTAAATCCTAGGCGAAGAGTTCAAGAGATATGATCTAGGCATTCATTTTGATCACTTGAGCCTTTTAAGCCTACCATGTTATATGTTTATCCTTCGTTACTTTGTCGAAGCCAATTTGTCGTTTTAATTCTGAACACATAACAAATACCCTGGCCAATTGAATTCTTTAAAAACCTATATCGTTGAACCAAAGGCACAATTTGAGTGAATCAAGTTAACATTCATGTATGCTACTTGAAGTGAGCGGTTGGGTTTAGGGCGAACTTTTGATTGGTTCGGTATTCAAGAGCTCACTTGTCATTTTTCTTTCGTATTTTCACATCCGTCAAATTATAACAAATCAAACAAGTTTGGGGGTGAGTGTATGAAAAAATAAATAAATATAGTTTTATTTTTGTTTTGTCTTGACAAGTGAGTACTACGTTTTCAAATATAAGTTCAGGGTTATTTCGAATTGATCTGTGTGGGGTTACGAGTGTAATTGAGCCAAGCATTATGCCTCGGGTATCGTTAAGTTAATAACATTAACCTGTTTTTATAATCCTGATATATCCTTGGCCATTTTCCAAAAATCAAACCAAGTCCTATTGATCTTTTTGAATTTTCGAGCCTACATTAGTGGAGAATGGAACCCTGTCAGGCATATGAATTTCCTATACCTTATTGGTTTTAGTCATGAACTTTATTAGTGGATAATCCAATCCGATCGGTGGATATTTCTATGATTGAGTTTTCGCGCACACACTTGAAAAAAATCTAGAATGATGCTTACTATTATTGAATGTTGAAATTCTAGAACACTACATGGTGTATTTTATTTTTGAACATGATAGAATTAGGGGCCGATGAGGAAAACCTGTTTAGCTGAGTAGATGAAATTCAAAACTTGCACATTATTTTTTTTTTCATGTTTGTCATTTTTAGTATTTAAATTTCGTAATTAGTTGTTGCAGTTTCTTTTTTTGTATAGGTGTTTTGCTCAAGGACTAGTAAAATTCTAAGTTTGAGGTATTTGATAGGTGTAATTTATCTATTTATTCTCAAGTCGGTTTTGGTAGTTTTTGAGTATTTTGTAGCATTTTAATATGTTTTAATATGTTTTTATGTGTTTTTGTATAAATCAGATGTTTGGGACGAAAAGAAGCTAAAACAGTTGAAAATCAAGCTAATCGGTGGAACGGCAGTAGAAGAACGGTGAAAAATTGAGCAAAATGGCCAAATCTGCAACTGCAGGCCACCGCTGCAATGGTGAAACAATAGGATGGTCAGATTTCATTTTGCTTCCACTGTTGTAGCGGTTAAGCCACCGCTATAGTGATGACCACTACCGATATACCCACCGCTGCAGCGATGAACCCTACACTTGTAAAGTGTTGTTTTTAGATATTTTTAGATATTTTTGTTCTCTTATCTCTTTACCCTCCACCAATTTTGGCCGTTAGACCTCATTAGAGGATAGATAAGATAGTTGAGAGGTTTTTGGGGAAAGCTCAACCAAACTACAGGAGAAGAACATCGAGTGAAAAAGGAGAAACGCTCTCGGAGTGGTTTTATCGTCGGATCTTCGGATAATGGCTAAGTTCCTTCATTTCTTTCTTTATTTCTTAACTTTGGTAGTTTGTTTGAGCATGTTTAGCTTGTTTGTTATTGTATATACGGTTATGACCATTGGCTAAACATGGATTATCTATGGGATTAATATAATTTATGAAAAATGTCGTTTGTTTGAATTGTGTTTCTTTAACGGTTATTTTTCGCTATTCGATTGTGGTTACCGTTCTTGTATTTTCATTATACATTTGTTTAGATATATTGAGAAATTGGGGTTTGACACTCGGGAGAGGTAACCTCGGATTCAGACTAGGGTTTAAACACAACATAACAATCTAATAACCCAGGAGGGAGTTAGAAAGTATGCAATCCATGATGTTGGGGCGAGACTCATGTGACTATGTGTTCTAAAAAATGCTAGAAGGGGACTTCGGCGTTAACGCAAAGTCACATATTCATTCACTTTATACTCAGGAGATGGAGTAAATGAGTTTACGATATTGAGATTGTCGAATAAGTCAAATACCGTTATTGTTAACTAAACGAAACCGAACACGTTTAAGTAAATGAAGTTAATCCCTAGATAATTCATTCTCCTAAATGTCCTAATATAGTATTAATTAGTTTAATTAGATTAATTAGTATTTTAGTTTAGTATTTATATTTACAAAAAAAAAATATTTTTATCGCCTAAATAAAGTTAGGTTATGATAATTACGGTACTCAACGATAATCACAACCAATCCCTGTAGATACAACAACCCTTACGGCACGTTTGGTTGGACAAAATGGAATGAGGGTGGAATGGAATGAAAAAAGTAATGGAATGAGAGAAGGAATGAAATGGAATTGTCAATGGAATCGCTATTCCATTATCTTGTTTGGTTGGTATAGAATGAAGGAAAGAATGGAATAGTGAAATATAGTAAAATTCTCATTATGCCCTTATGAAATTATTATTCCATTATCTTGTTTAGTTGGTATGAAATGAATGAAAGAATGGAATGAAATATAATAAAATTCTCATTATACCCTTATTACAAAATTTTATTATATTTCACTATTCCATTCCTTCCCTCATTTTATTATATTTTACTATTTCATTCAATTTTAAGTTTCTATTCTCTAATTTCTGTTTTTATTCTCAATTTTCAGTTTCTATTCTCTAATTTCTATTTTTGTTCGCAATTTTTGGTTTCCGTTCTCAATTTTTTGTTTTCTAATTTTCTATTTTTGTTCTCAATTTTCAGTTTATGTTCTCAATTTTTTGTTTCTGTTCTTAATTTTCAGTTTTTGTTCTCAATTTTCAGTTTCCGTTCTCAAATTTCTGTTTTCTAAATTTCTATTTTTGTTCTCAATTTTTAGTTTATGTTCTCAATTTTCTGTTATCAATTTTCTGTTTTTGTTCTTAATTTTTTTTTTCTCAATTTTCAGTTTTTGTTCTCAATTTTATGTTCTCTAATTTTATATTTATGTTCTCAATTTTCTGTTTCTATTCTTAATTTTTTGTTCTCAATTTCTATTTCTATTCCCAATTTTCTGTTCTCTAATTTCTATTTATGTTCTCTAATTTTTGTTTCTGTTCTTAATTTTTAATTTTTGTTCTCAATTTTCAAGGGCTTAAATATAAGGGCTATTATGTAATTTAGGATGTTGATTCTATTGGGTTGGAATCTCATTCCACCCTATCTCAAATAGAATCTCATTCCACCCTATTTCATTCCAATGGAATCACAAAAATGATTACATTAGAGAACCAAACAACGGAATAGGAACCGAGGATGGAATGCGATTCCGTTCCACTCTCGATTCCATCCAACCAAATATGCCGTTACTGTTGATCCTAAGATTTTGATGAACAATTAAGTATTGATGTTTTGGTGGAACAAATGTTTTAATTGAGTGTTCTAGTAATGAAGTTGAAGATATTGAAGATCAAATTAAATAGATGCTAAATAATGAAGTTGAAGATAATGAAGATCAAATTAAATGGATGCTAAATGATGAAGTTGAAGATTTAAGAGTTTGAAGAAATTAGAAAAAACAACTCAGGTAAATTTCAACTCTTAATATCCCATTTAGGAACACACACGGCACAAAATGTTTTTATTATTTGTGTGTTTTGATAAGATGAATTTATTTGCTCCTATGTATATTTGAAAAGAAATATTTATAAATGGTTAAAATATAATTTAAGAAAGTTAATGGAGCTAATTAAGAAAAGAAATTAGTTAAAGGGACGAAAATCTAAAAGAGAAAGAGTATAAAACAAGATCAGAGAAAAGATTCAGAAGGAAAAAGTCGACCGAGAAGTCGACCGGCATATGGTGGCTGAACTCTCTAAATCTGTGAGTCGATCGGTGGAAGCTTGACAAACTCTCTGAATCTGAGAGTTGACCGCGCGGTTGACCGATGAATGCTACTTCTAGAATCTTCCAGTCGACTGGGTAGTTGATTGAGTGCTCTATTTCAGGATAATGTTTGATCCAAAATCATATCTAAAAGTAGTCATTTTTTGTTAAGATTTGAGAGAGATTTAAGATATGGTTCATATATTAATTAAATCATATTGATTTAGTACATTAAATATTAATGTTTCTCAATTTGGTACTTGAAATAGTTTCTATGCTTATTAATTGAGATTAAGAAATACTTTGGGGATTTAATTGAAAGTTTTAAAAGTTGTTATTAAGTGATATTGAACCTAAATGAAGTCTTTATGTTATAAGGGTCTATAAGAGCATTTTATTGTAATGACACTTGTAAACTAGCCGTTGGAAGGCTGATTACATATCTCTATATATAGACCTGCGAATTTATGATTTAAAAATACAGAAAATGAGAAAAATCATATCATATTATATTGTGAGCTTTTATAAGAGTTATCCCTTTGAAATTTGTAAGCTTTTCTGAGAGACGATCTTGAAGATCAACTGTTATTAATTTGTGCTGCTACCGGATCTGAAGTTACATTGCTTTATCTATTCTTTTTGTATTATCCAGTTGAGATCTTTCCAATTATATTCTTTTATTGCATTATTTGTTTATTGTTTGGAAATTGATCTTAGAAATTATTTCTGATTTTTGAAAAAAATATTTTTACAAACAATTTCTTAAATCTGATTACGTGCTCCAATTTGCTACTCATATCTTGTTAAAATCAGATTTTTGTATCTCACGTTTTTCTATCATTAGTTGGGATATTAATTGAGTTATTATTTATCTAGGGTGGTAGAAGCTCCTGAGTGAGATTTACTTCTTATCAATTTGTGTATTGGTGAATTGTGACGGATTAAATATCATTGGGGATATTTAATCAAGGCTAGCCGGGTTTCAGTTTCTTCTTGTAAAGAGATTGATTTATTAATTCTTCCTGGATAGAATTAGTATGAGTGAATTGTAAAGGTTCCATTCTTACCTGTGAAAAGAATACTTGGAGTGTTGTGTGATGTTTTGATTCTTGAGCCGTAGTAATAAAAAGAATTAGGTTAATCTTTAGCCTGTAAAAAGATAGATTATTCTTGAGCCTGGAAAAAGTAGAGGTTATTCCTGAGTCTGTGAAAAGGAAATTGTAAAGGTTGATTTTAAGCCAGTAAAAGAATCGGTGTGTGGGTTTGGTTCCTACCTTTAAAGAGATCTTGAGAATTTGTGGGTGCGAATCTCCGTGGGGCTCGGAAGACTGGACTAACCAAGGTAACTTGGTGAACCAGGATATATCTTGGTGTACTGCATTATTACTTTGTTATTTTTATTGTTTGGGTGTGCAACTATTAATTGATTTATTCCGCTGTGATATAAAGATAATAATTAATTTAGGAAGTAAATTAATTATTTGATTTATTCAAGTTATATTCTGATTATTTTTAATTACCCAATTCACCCCCCTCTTAGGTATTCTACTGGGCCAACATTTATTCTTCCCATTATACTAAAACTTGACCCGTACACTTGCGGTGAAAGTAACGACGTATTTATATGCTACCATTGAGTGGTAAAATCTCCTAATGTCATGAAGAAATTTAACGGAACAGACACTCTTAATCATATCTACAGAAAAGGAAACATTATTCATCTGAGAAGTAAATAGAAGTGCAAAGTCCATATATCTGACGAAAACTATTAGGCGCTAATTGGACTAAGGTAATCTCAAATTGGCGAAAAATATTGCGAAGAAAAGAAGTAAATGGAAGTGTAAGGCCATATTCAAACATCTACACAAAGAGGCATATTTCATCATCTTTAACACTATAGGGACGTTCGTCCTTGGATGGAACCCTAATAGAAATTGATGGGGAAATACTATATTATTATCAGAATAGCTTAAACCATTCCTCCAAGAAAGAACTACCACCATGATCTCCCTAGTAAACTGGAGAATCGATGGACGAACGGGCTGTGGCAAGTATTGTTTGCTCCGCAACAGGATTCGACGACGAACCAGCCTCAACTGGACTGTTTGATGGACTCAACAACATTTCAAATAGGATGACAAAAATCAAAATCAAGCATGAACGAACAACACGATGGAGAGATTAAAGAAAAGATGAGAACTTACATGAACATAAGAGGTGATCTTTTGTCTCTCTTCTCTAAATCGTCACGAAAGTCAAGAGGGTAAATGATATAGGAGAAACTTCCGCCCATAATTCATAGAAGCTTGAAAGCCCTGATAGGTCGGATAGGGTTAATAATCCGACCTGGAAGAAGTAACTCGGTGATCATTCCAAGCTAAACACACTAGGCTACTAGGGATGAGGTCAGCTCATAAGGGATAGCTCGACACATGACTAGAAGAAGGCCCTATAAAGAAGCTTAATCGAGGATAAATAAAATCCACAATGGAAGGACAATCAAAGGTAAAGCCCAAGGACCTATGACCCCCATGCATGAGGAATTTCGCAACTAACTAACCGTACATAAGCGCCAATTAAAGGTAAACCCCAAGAACCCCACGACCCTTATGCATGAGGAATATCGCAAATAACTAACCGTACAAAACTGAGATCACTGCCATATCCGATGCAAATAGGAGAGGATCGTGGAGAGAGCAACCTCACCAACATAATGGCACAAATTGAAAAGTCTATATAAAGAGAATGTACCAACATATTATTTTATGATTCAAGTAATTGATCTTTCGCCCAAAAAGCAGATTAACTTATTCTCACGCCGGAGGTTCTTTGGCTGACACCACACCGTTGTCCCTTGGAACTAATCGATTTTGCAAGTTTAAGAAGAAGGTTGTGAAGGTCTTTAACACGTGTGTAATCCTTTACACATTCTAGGGATTTTGGCAACATCATAGATTATAGACGAATAGGAAATAAAAATTTGAAATATAAAGTAGCAAAATGTAATTACAATTAAATATTAAGGGTAAAATCTATTTTGAACATATAATTTGCAAGACGATTGCTCATTTCCAAATATATTAATAATAAAACATTAAGAAGTAAAGGCCAACAATGCTCAAATTTTGAGAGTAAAAATAAAAATTTATTCTTTAAAAATTGATGTGCTTAGTTATTATAATGCCAATTTAATTTTCTTTCTTTAAATTCAAAAATTTATAGAAGAATATAATGTAAATTACAAGCACAAGAAGTATAGTTATTTTGTTAGAATTAGGACTACTAACAGATAAGATCAGTCAATTTTATAAAAATGATATATTTCAGACTAATATGAAAACAATATAAAATTAAAAGTAATATATATTTTAGAGTACAACAACAACAACTAAGACTTTGTCCCACTTATATAAGGTCGGCTACATGAATTCATTTACGCCATAGTGATCGATCAAGGGCCAACCCCTCCGTCAGATTTAATGTCATCAAATCATTTATAATAATCTCGTCTAACGTCTTCTTAGGTCTACCTTTCCCTCTAGTAGCCTCCTATACTTGAATTAAATCACATTTTCTCACTAGCGCTTCTATGGGTCTTCTATGCACATGCCCAAACCATCGTAAATGATTTTCTCTAATTTTCTCTTCAATGGATGTTATTCCTAAATTCTCTCTAATTGTTTCATTCTTAATTTTATCCATTCTCGTCTTCCCACTCATCCAATACAATATCCTCATTTCTGTCACCCTAATTTTCTGAACATGATTCATTTTTACCGTCCAACATTCTAAACCATACAGACGCGCTGGTCTTAGAGCAGTTTTGTAGAATTTTTCTTTAAGTTTCAACAGGATCATACGATCACAAATTACCCCAACTACACTTCTCCACTTTAACCAACCTGCCTTAACTTTATGATTAATATCCTCCTTGATTTCTCTATTTCTCTGAATCATTGAACCTAAATATCTAAAATGATCAAACTTTGGCACCTCCTTATCTCCAATTTTGATCGCTTTCCGTCTCTCCGGGCATTACTAAAATTGCAATGCATGTATTCCGTCTTATCTTCAAACCTTTAGACTCTAAAATTTCTCTCTATCTTTCTAACTTAAAATTAAGACATATTCTACTTTCGTCAACTAATACTGTCATTTGCAAAAAACATACTCTAAGGTACTTCGTATTGAATATGTTTTGTGAACTCATCCATCACTAGAATAAAGAGGTGAGGACTTAAAGATGATCCTTAATGTAAGACTATATTAATAGGAAATGCACAAGTATTGCCTCCTCTTATTCGAACACTCGTGACTATACCTTCATACATATCCTTAATTACCTCGATGTACACATTGGATACATGTTTCTTTTCTAGCACCCATCACAAAATTTCTCTGGATACCCGATCATAAGCCTTTTTTAGGTCCACAAATATCATATGTAAATCTTTCTTCTTTTTTCTATATTTTTTCATTAATCTCCTGAGTAAATAGATAGTTTCAGTGGTTGATCGGTTGAGCATAAATCCAAACTGGTTCTCTTCTATGCTCGTTTCATGTCTTATTCTATATTCTATCACTCTATTCTAAAGTTTCATAGTATGACTCATAAATTTTATACCCCGATAGTTCGTTCAACTTTGAACATCCCTTTTATTTTTATAGATAGACACTAAGATACTCCTCCTCCCATTGTCAGGCATTCTTTTAGTCCTCAAAATATCATTGAAAAGTCGAGTCAACCACTTCATCCCAATGTCTTCCAAACTTTTCCACATCTCTATAGGAATTTTATCTAACCTGACTGCTTTTCTAATTCTCATCTTCCTTAGTGCTATTCTAACTTTCGAAATCCTAATTCTTCTATGAAATCTATAATTCTTATCTGAAGATAAGTTAGGTAACTCTAGTCTAGATTCTCCGGCGTCATCCTCATTAAATATATTATAAATGTCACACCCCACCCCGAACTCCTGTCACCCTGGGGCCGGCGTGACGTCGACATGATATTACCTAACTGACTAGACAACCACAATAAAAAAAATATACAAACAAATGATATGTACAACATATACATAATTCCCACTGATAGGGACACACTGTCCGAAATATAAGAATAACCAAAATTCGAATCCCATGAATCTCACTTAGATTCATCTCTGACACCTCGCCTCAAAATCCCTCTCAAATGACTCCATCGCATGACCCGCATAACTCTATCTAGCGCCAGCAGGGGACCGACCGACTCCTAATTGTTTTACCTGCGAGTGTACTGCCTTCTTAGTAAAAACATTTTGTAATAATAAATCATTCTACAACATGTAAATGGATCAAGCGTAAGTATGTAAACAACGCGTAACTAGTAAAATTCTCCATAATATAAGCAGTGGAAATAAACCCATAAGTATAAGTTTCATCCAAATCCATCTAATATAAAATTATACCAATCATCAGAGTAAATAATAAATTACCCAATATAAGTAAAACACCACATCTCAAACACACACACTGGCCAGCTCTAGTGATCGTTTTAACCTTACGATCGGGAGTTTGCAACGGTACCGTACCATCCGTAGGATATGCCTTCCTACGAACACCCATCACTTCTCCGAAGCGGATAATCACTGTGCAGTATAAACGTCTAACATCACTCTACCGAAGCAGATAAACATCACTCCGCCAAAGTGGATAACGTCACTCCGCCGAAGCAAATAACATCACTCCGCCGAAGCGGATAAATACTATGGTATCGTCAAATCAAATACAGCATCATCGAATCATAACTCAATAAATATCGTCTACTCAACCTCGTCAAATCTTTTCCTCAAAACCAATTTTTAAATCCAAAAATCATATTTCACACTTTCTTTTAAAGAAAACGTCTGATTTTATCAAAATCACTTTTCCACCCTTTATTTTTTAGAAAAACAGATGTTTTCTATTCTCTTTTAAAAACACCGTCTGATTTCACCAAATCCAACAATAATTCATTTTCAACTTCATTTCGAAAACCACCGAAATCTTTCGAAAATCCAATTTACCAACTTACCCAAATCCGGCTTGATCCATATCATTTCTAAATTCATACGGTTTCAGTAAATACATATTTCATCATATATATACATAGAAAAATAGTTTGGCAAGAAGACAGTACACTTACCTCGTTATCCGCTCTCCCAAACCTTCCCTGACTATACTCTATCGGGACATTGGTGCCTGCGAACCTAATAGTAACAGAGCCTAAATTAATATTTTATCTAAAACATCATAATCATGCAATGCAGACCCTATATTACGAATCGTTACTATTTTATGTACCACGTAATTAAAAGTAATTAATCGTTACGAAATTATTACGATTTTAGGATTTGTAACGCTAGATAAAATTTAATTTCATGAAAATTATTCATCGATTGAAATTTCACCTGTTTCCAAGTCGTTTGGCGATCACGTGATCGGTTTTAGATTTTCCTGGGGTGGTTTCTGCAAATTTCTCCCCTTTTTTTTCCCTTTTCCTTTTTTTTTTTTTTTTTTTTTTCCCCATTTCCTGCTTTTGCTTTCCATTTCTGTTTGCTGTTCCCTGCAGCCGCCGGGCTCTTCCATTCTTCCCGGCCACCGTCCGCCGGCCAACCCACAACCGACCACCCGCTTACAATCGTAGCAGCACACACACAGCACTCATACTGAGACAACCACACACCCACACACACATATACCCACTTCCTCTCTCTCTAACTCTCTGGCGACAACTTCAGCGATCCACACACACACCGCCGAACGGCAACACCACCGAACCAAATACACCCTCTCACGTACAGCACACACACAACACACACGGATGCCCAGACCCACATACGGCCAATGGAAAACACACCCATTTCTCTCTCTAAGCTTACCGTCGGCGAACATCCGGCGACACCCATACAACCACCGCCATCCACGCCACGCCCACAAGACACGATCACCCACACACGCATCAGACTACACACACAAGCCGATTGCAAATGACACCCAGACACACATAAACACGAACGTCCGAAACACACCCCCACACACACTCGTCGGACAAAATCGTACCTCCGATCAAACCAAACCGACGAACCCTACCTCTTCATAGCGTTGGGGGTCACCGTTAATCGATCAGGAAACGCACACGCACACATATTATCCCAAACAGAAGAGCCGAACGGCACACCCGCGTATACCCACAAAAATCGTTGGAGGAGCAAATGACGATTCCACCCATTCCCTCGCAATGTCGACCTGCACAGAACACACAAGCAACACACACACCTACTCACCAACGACGATCGACACACCCACGCTGGAACAGCGCCGTCGCTCCGAACCCATCGCCGCCGACCAAGCTTCCCCTCTCTCTCTCTCTCTAGAATGTTGTGTTTTCAGATTTTCTTACCTCGTTTTTTTTTATCATGATCCCTATACAGATGCATTTATATGTATGAATTGAGTGATATTTGTTGATCATAACGCGACCACGTCGTGAGTTTGATTTGCTATGGATTCCACCGACGGCATGTTCGCATATATATATATATATATATATATATATATATATATATATATATATATATATATATATATATATATATATATATATATATATATATATATATATATATATATATATATATATATATATGTTTATTAATTCATTTGCCAAAATTACATTATCCCCCCTTAGTTTTCATTAGGTCTTTAATGGAACCCAAATTCAAATTTAATATTTTGAAAATTGCAAATTGACCCCTACACTTTTGAATTTTTTTTTTTTTTTTACTAACAAAAATTTATCCCAAATTTTCCAATACTTTAAAATACAACTATTAATGACGTACTTATTATGATTTGGGCCTTATAATAAAAATAACTTCTCCATCGTTCCATAATCTCACCATCCTTCACCAGTACCTTTTCATCAGTGTCTTTGTTACATCTGACACTTCCAATATCTCTAATCTTTCGTCCAAGTCTCTTAGCAAGTTTAAATATATCATTCTCTCCCTCTTTTGTATCTAACTTTTGATACAAATTATTATACGTCTTAAATTTTGATTCCTTAATTACTTTTCTCGCATCCGTTTTTTGTATGTTTATACTTCTCCAAACTCTCCCTACTTTGATATTTTTGCCATTCTTTATAAGCTATTTCTTGTCCTGAACAACTTTTGGGACCTCCTCACTCGATCACCAACTTTTTTTATATCGTGGTCTTCTGTCTTTACAAACTCCTAAAACTTTTCTTCCTATCTCTCTAATACTACTTGTCATATCAATCCACATTTTGTTCACATCCTCATATATTTTCTATAACTTATCCTTGCTAATTTTATCCTTAAACAACTCCATCTTTTCACCTCTTAGATCTCTCCAATGTATCCCTGTCTGCCTATTTATCTTAGACTCCCGTTTCTACCCCTGAAACTTAAGATAAGTTACCATTAGTCTATGTTGAGTAGCAATATTCTCTTCAGGTATGACTTTACAGTCTTTACATATTAAACGATCACTCATTCTAGTAAGGACAAAATTTATCTGGCTATTCCTCTGACCACTCTTACATGTGATAAGGTGTTCATTCCTCTTCTTGAAACATGTATTTAGAATAACTAAATTATACGTCATAGAAAAATCTAAAATCATCTCACCCATTGAATTCTTCTCCCAAAAAGGACAAAATTAAAAAAATTATTACAACTTTATCACTCAATTAAGCAGGTCAAGCTTCTCTCTCTTTTATATAGTAACTATAGATATAAAATCTTTGATGACCGAAAGGGTCTAGTAAGCAGGGGCATGGTTTTACAATTGGTATTTTTTAAATTTATAGTTTTATTATTAGTTAAATTATTTGAGTTAGTGGATCTTGTGGAGGTTTTGCAATTGGTATTGAAGCATGGTCGGTGGACTTTCTTGCAGTGGATGACTTAGACTATGTGGTCTCTTTGCCCTAGCCTTTCGGTCTTTTACTTACAAGACTAACTAAACAAATATTAGTAATGACAAAACGTTTTTACTTCAATACACTATAAAGAGTATATGTATAATGAGTTTGAAAATAGAAATAGTACATACAGTCCTAGTCCAATCAAATAGCATATATTGCACGAACAAAAATAAAATTTGCACTGATAGAGAATGTGAAAAAATGAGTGTATAGATTTGTATTGGTAGGGAATGGTTAAAAATAAGAAAGAAAATGAATGTATTTATAGATAATTTAAGCGGCAAAACTAAAATTTCAAAATTGAAATTTGGAGGTTAAGTTGAAATCTAAAATTTTAATTTTGGCGCTTTATAGTTTAAAACCAAAAATTGAAATTGGGTAAATTTTAATTTCAATTTTGGCACTTTACTTTGAAACCAAAAATTGAAATTTGGAGGTTAAATTAAAATTTCAAATTTCAATTTCACCGCTTTCTAAACGGAGGACTCGCCGGGCCCTGGCGCAGCAAACCCAGGTCCGAGGTAGCTCCTCAGCTGCTCGACCTTCTCCTCCAAGCTTGCCACACGAGCCTGGAGGTACTTGACTTCCGGTTTCATTTTGTCGTTGTCTTCGTTCATAGATGAGTACCTCCAAAGGGCACCCCCCATCTTCTACCGGTTGACCTGGACGTCAAATGCATTGTTGTTGTTGTTTGCATTATTGTCGTAGTTGTTTGTCATTGCATAACACATAGTCAATCCAAGGGGTATTATAAATTTTATCACGCCAAAAGCAGTAAGAAAACCCATGTATAATTTTCATAAAAACACCATAAAAACTAATCGACCCGTATGAAAATTCGTCGCGAAAGTTTGTGGAATTAAAAAGATGAACATTCATAAAATTGATTGATGTACGTAGACATACATGGTTTAAATAATAACTTTTTTTTTTTTTTCCATAATAGCTTGTTGAGTAGAGAAACTATAGAATTTGGTCTAATGAATAAAAATCATTTAAAAGATCCCTACCAATTTTTAGCTAACATCTCTACCTTAAGTAGATATGATTGTTGAGATAACTATTAGATCAAATAGCTATGGTGATGGTTCTAGGGTTGAATTTAAATTTTTTATTTTGATTAGCGAAAATGATAATTATACCATTTGGCTGTTGAGATAACTCGTGTGTTGGAGTTACTCTTATTTGAATGTCGTAGGCAAGAGGTTTTGATTTTCTACAATAAATTGATAAGAATAAAATTATTTTTTGGTATATTGTATTTTGCCACCTATGATGTACGCGAATTTTATTTTATTCCATATGGTATTTTTTCCTAAAGACATAATTTCTTATTTTTATATTTCATAAGCACATAAAACCCTTTTAGGTGTTCACTAAATGTAAAGTAACTCGAAATTAATCTTCCTTTTGGGAAGGATTTAGGTTCACCCTTTTAAAACACTCGCACCCGGCGATGATAATCGACAAAGATTGAATCTTGATAAACATAAATTAAAAATCGGGAGAATTGGTCCATAGAAGATGATTTAATTCATAATTTATTTTATTTTAATTTAAAATTAAATATAATTCTTTTAATATCTTTTTCTTTCTGTTTTAGTCCTATGATCAATGTTCTTTTATATCTCTACTCAAATAAATTAAGGTTTGTATCATCGTTCATTGGATGTCAATTTTTTATAGTTAACTATGATTATTTTACTGTATTTTTAGTTAATTTTCAATAGTGTATTTTTTTAAGTGTTTTTTTTTAGCTATATTTCAATATAATTTTCAGTTACATTCATGGGATTTTTCAGTGACTGACAACCAGAAAATTAATTGAACATAACTAAAAATATAATAAAAAAATATTACTAAAAAATTAATAATGAAACTAAAAAAATATCCGGCAAATTAAGGATTTGACAGTCAACGGTCGAAATCTGATGAGCGGGGTCTTGTAGTTAATGGCGGTGGTGGTGGAGCGGCGATTGGCAATGCAATTCTAATCGAAATATTAGTCTATATAAACTCTAATAGATGAGACCCAAAATAAAATATTTATTTAATTTGAGAGTTTTATTAATTGGTGCCAATTCTATTCACTTACAAAAACTATCCCTTTAAAATATAAGCATGAGAGATGATGGGTAAGGGACTATGATTTTCAAACTTATATTTGCATGGGCTTATTGTGTAATTCCTTTTGAAAGGAAAAAAAAAATGTTGGGGGGTTGGCCTTCCCGTAGACTTCGACGAGTTCTTTACGTAATAAATATAAAAAAAAAAAAAAAAAATTCTGACAACCGATTTATTTTAACTTAATTACGGAACCCGCGTATTTCAGGGTTGGTAACCCCGGGAACTGAGATCCCGGGGTTGCCAACCCCGGGATTTTCGGATTATTTTTTATTTTTTATTTTTTTTTTGGACAAATGGTCCCGGGGTTACCAACCCCGGGACCTTCTGCTAAAGCAGCCGGTCGTCCGACCGGCTGCTTTAAGCAGTGCTCAGCAGCTGCTTCGAACGGTCACTGACTTTGGCTGCTTTTGCAGCCAAAGTCAGTGACCGTTCGGCGTGTTTTGAAAACCACCGGCCCCCCCTCCCCCCCAACCCAAGCAGCTGTCCGTCCACCGCCCCCCCCCCCCCCCCAACCGGCCCTCCTCCATTTCATGAAGCCTTCTCCTTCTCCTTCTCCTTCTTCTTGTTCCTTTTCCATCTCCTTATTCCTTCCTCAATTTTGTTCATCATTTATTTGCTCAATTTTCTTCATAAAAATTTCACAACTTCACAAAATCTTCCTCCTATTACAAAAGGTATGTTTATTTTAATTTTTTAAATTTATTTGTTAATTAGATTAGTATGTTTTTTACTTATTAAATTTACTTACTTGTTTAATCGTTAGTTTAATTTTTTTGTTTAATTTTGTTGTTTGTTAGTTTTATTGATTACTTGTTTTTTACACATTATATAATGCACTATTTAATAAATTAGTTAGTTTAGTTGTTAATTTAATTTTTTTTAAACATGAAAAAAACATTAGAAGATAGTTTAATTTTAATTTGTTACTTGTCTAATTTGTTAGTTAATTTTGTTTATTTTGTTAGTTAGTTTACTTGTTTAATTTGTTGGTTCGTTAGTTAAATTAATTTGTAAATTAGTTGGTTAGTTTAATTTATTAATTTAGTTGTTAAATTAAAAATTACACTATGGCCCCTTTTACATGTGTCGAAAAATATAGGTTAATATATTATTTAAAAACATTGTTAGTTAGTTAGAAAAATACACTTTGACCCCTTAAAGTATAACAATTAGAAAAATATATGATTTAATATATTGTTTTAGAAAAGTTTTAAAATAAATTGTTAGTTGTTTATTTTTTTTGATTTAGTTAAAATATTGAATTATTTAGTTTAATTTATGAATTTAGTTGTTTAATTATAAAATTTTAATTAAAAATTATGCACTTTGACCCCTCAAAATTTGACAAATTATAAAAATTAAAATTAAAATATATTGGTTTAAAATAAATTCTAAGTTAATTTGAGTTTATTTTTTGAATTTAGTTGTTTAATTAAAAAAAATACATTTTGACCCCTCAAAGTATGACAATTACAAAAATATAAAATTTAATGTATTGTTTTAGAAAAATATAAAATTTATTTTATTGTTTTAAAATAAATTGTTAGTTGTTTATTTTTTTTGATTTAGTTAAAATATTGAATTATTTAGTTTAATTTATGAATTTAGTTGTTTAATTATAAAATTTTAATTAAAAATTATGCACTTTGACCCCTCAAAATTTGACAAATTATAAAAATTAAAATTAAAATATATTGGTTTAAAATAAATTCTAAGTTAATTTGAGTTTATTTTTTGAAGTTAGTTGTTTTGACCCCTCAAAGTATGACAATTACAAAAATATAAAATTTAATGTATTGTTTTAGAAAAATATAAAATTTATTTTATTGTTTTAAAATAAATTGTTAGTTGTTTATTTTTTTTGATTTAGTTAAAATTGTGAATTATTTAGTTAAATTTTAAGTTAAATTTATGAATGTAGTTGTTTAATTTATAAATTTTAAATTAAAAATTGTGCACTTTGACCCCTCAAAATTATGCAAATAAGAAAAATATATATATTGGTTTAAAACATACTCAAAGCCATAAAAAATTAACACTGTAAACATTGGTATAAGAACATACTTTTATGATTGAGTTTTAGTTGATGATATTATTTTCTTGTTTTGTTTTGCCTTTTGAAATGATAGCCGCTTGAAATGGATCACGTCCGTTTGTTATTGTATTGGGGTGGTAGAATATTGAAGGGTACTGAATTCGGGATTAGTTACAGTACATCAGTTATAAAATCTTTGGTTGTCCATAGGGGAACAACCTTAGATGAATTAATTGAGATGATAAAACCGTGTGTTCTTGAGAATGAGACTGATGGGAATTTGAAACTGAAGTGTAGGATGCCGATGGCACTTTTCGGGGCGAATTATAAATATACCCTATTTTCTATCGGGGATGACTCAGCATTAAATCAAGTACTTGAGTTACCACTTTACATACTCTCGCTTCTTGCTGTTGAGGTGTATGTAGAGGTAGAACGAGCATTTGCTGATGGTTCGAATATTTTCCCTGGAAGTGGTCATTTTACCAACTTATTGAGTCATAGTTTTAATCCGTACAGTAGCCAATCTGATGGCCAATTTTTTGGCACCTTCCCCCAAGCAGTCCAGTCTAACTATATTGTCCCACCCCCTTACATTCCAGAACAATATCATTCCCACAGTACTCCCATGCCGCACCCCCAATCTGATCATGATCAGGGTACCAGCTCTAGTCTTCCACATCACCATTATTCACCGACTAGTCCACCGCAACATGACACAAGTAATTATGGTGGTGA
This sequence comes from Eucommia ulmoides, assembly GCA_016647705.1. Classification (NCBI taxonomy): domain Eukaryota; kingdom Viridiplantae; phylum Streptophyta; class Magnoliopsida; order Garryales; family Eucommiaceae; genus Eucommia; species Eucommia ulmoides. The sequence goes on along the minus strand of CM028339.1, from coordinate 12,266,962 downwards.
GTTTGATACAATTGATAGTCGTCATGATGTGTCAGAGGAAGAGTTAAATGCAGATGTTGCGTTTGACCCAGACGAAGTTGTAGATGCTGGGCCTAGTGGGCAAAGTAGTGAGAATCAACAATTGCCGTTGGAAAGGGATATTCCATTCTTCAATAACTTGGAATGGGGTGACGACGATGATATGGCAAAATACGAGCCAAAATTGCGAAAAAAAATTTGGACACCAGAGATGGACGAATTTTGTGTTGGTATGGTCTTTAAGGATAAGGAACATGTGCAGCAGGCCGTTAAATATTACCACGTGAAGAAAAACAAAGAGTTTCGTGTGTTGGAAACGAACAAAAAGGTCTGGTCAGTTCATTGTTTGCATGGATACAGTTGGAGATTGTGGGCGGGTAGGAAAAAAAGTCACGGCATGTTTCAGATTACGCAGTATGAAGGGCAGCACACATGTTTTTATAATCATACTACTGTAGATCATAAAAATCTGGATTATGGACTCATTGCCAACCTAATACTTGGATAAGTCGAACAGGATCCAGAATTGAAGATTGGCGTGATTGTGGCTTACGTCAAGGAGTCTCAGGGATTCACCATCTCCTACCGAAAAGCTTGGATGGCTAGAGCTAAAGCCATCGAGACCTTGTTTGGAGATTGGGACGAATCTTATCAGAAGTTGCCGAAGTTTATGTTCGCGTTGCAGCACTATAATCCGGGAACGATTGTTGAGTGGAGGACTGTGTCGACTGATATGCCTGCCTAAAAGACGTTCGACATGGTATTTTGGGCATTCAAAGCTTCAGTTGACGGATGGCGTTATTGTCGCCCCGTAATCACCATCGACGGGACGCACTTGTATGGTAAATACGAGGGCAAGATTTTAATCGCCATTGGAATGATGCTGTCTAACAAGTGCTATCCATTGGCTTTCGCCATCGTACTGACAGAGGACTACGATGCTGGCGATGGTTCATCTACATGCTTAAGAGGCATATTGTCAAAAATCGCCCTGAGGTAACATTGATATCGGACAGACACGGCGGCATTACTAGTGCGGTTGACAATATCTAGCTTAATCAACAAAATGAGCCTGTCCGACATCATCGATTTTGTTTGCGTCACCTTTGCAGCAATTTCAACAAGATTGCTAAAAATCAGCATCTCAAAGATCTTGCTTGGAATGCGGGTGCTGCGACACAAATTCGAAAATATAATGCTATCATGGAAGAGATAAAAAAAATTGATGTTCAGGCGCATGCATGGTTGAGCAGTCATCCACCTTATAAATAGACCAGGGCACACGACGATGGTAAGCGTTGGGGAGTGATGACGACCAATTATGCAGAGGTATTTAACAACTGTTTGAAGGGTGCAAGAAATGTTCCAATTACTGCATCCGTGAATATTACGTTCTACAGGATGGTTAAATACTTTGATATTGGTCGACAACAAGCTCTAAAGGACTCGGCCGATGGTTATGTATATGTTAAACACGTCGTTGAGAAAATACTGAAATCTCAAGCCAAGTCTAAAACATACGAAGTTCAAATATTCAATCGGTAATTTATTATTTTTTAATTATTTTCATGTTACATATAACTGCATCGACACATATTTAATGTAATATAATTTTTTTTTCTAGAGAGAACATGATCTACCACGTTAAAACTAGAAAGACTCTCATTGGGGGCCTGATCGCTCATGAAGTCACATAAGGTGATGACGCGAATTGCACATGTGGAAAGTATAAAATTTGGCGATATCCGTGCTCTCATATGCTTGCGGCCACCGAGTATAGTGGAGTTGATGCATTTCACTATATTGCAGCTGAGTACACGATGACAAACCAATTGATGGCATGGGAGTCATCGTTTCGCCCGATTATTCATGAGGACTACTGGCCAGAGACCAATTTTCCAAACCTTATTCCAGATCATGACAGACTTCGGGTTGTTCATCGTGGTCGACCAAATTCCACTCGCATTCAAAACGAGATGGATCAATCGCGGAGAACAATGACAAATCGTTGTGGTTTATGTTCTCAAACTGGACATGATAGGCGGAGGTGTCCATCCCGACCCCGTCATACGCCCAATTAATCTTGTCGGTTCATTATAATTATGTTTATGCTACTTCATTTGTTTGTTATGTCAACTTTTATCTATTATAAATTCCATGCACACATTTCTTCATGATCAATGCTATATTTTGTTTATAAATGTCATTAAATTTTAATTTCATACTAACAAATTTACCACAAGTGTTGACGGACCAAATTTCAGCTATGTCAATCCTTGGACCAGAAGATGTTTCAGTTCTACATATGCAGGCGCAACATAGGTCTGAAGTAGTATGGGCAACACAGGTAAATATTTAGGTTATTGCATTATATTAATTTTTATATTTCAGTTTTTAAAAAATTTAATGTTATTTATTGTGTCTTATTTAATGTTTCAGGATATTCGTTCTCTTGACTGTCCTGGATCCGATGGAGGAGAATGGAGAGAAAACGTTCCCCCTCAAATTATACAATTGATAGAATCAGTCGGTTTCTACGGCCCGTTCAGGTTGTGGCCGAAGCGATTGGATAGGGCTCTCATAACTGCATTGGTAGAGAGATGGCATCCGGAAACCCACACTTTCCATCTACCCATCGGGGAGATGACCATCACATTACAGGACGTTGCCATCTTGTTGGGGTTACCCGTGCATGGGAAGTCGGTTATCGCCAATGAGCCAGCGCGAGCGGGACCCGAATGGCAAGCACTTTGCCTCCAGCTCCTTGGAGTAGTACTACCAGAGGCACAGATTAGGAATGGGTGTTTGAAGCTCAAGTGGTTACGTAACACCTTTGCCGAAGTTCCTGAGGATGCCGACGAGGAAGTCATGCATTGCTACGCACGTGCGTATTGCTTGCTTATACTTGGCTAGATGTTGCTGCCTGATAAATCGCAGAATAGTGTCAGGCTAATCTACCTCCCATTGCTTAGTGACTTGACACCTAGCGTCAAGTATAGCTGGGGCAGTGCGACGCTTGCAGTCCTCTACCGCGAGCTATGTAAGGCGTCGAAGGCCAACACGAAAGACATAGCCGGTTGTCTATTTTTGTTGGAGTGTTAGGCTTGGGAGCGGTTGCCGAGACTTCGACCTGAAGTTATCCATGAACCCCAGTATGACATCGCAATCGCAGAGCTGGACTTCGGTAATGGTGTGATGTTCCCAGCTGCTCCAAGGGGTGCTTGGTAACTAATTTGTATTTTATTTTTAATTTCATTTACCATGTAATAAATATTTATTTATGGATATTAAACTTATGATTTATATGTTTGTTGTACAGGTGGACCCTCGAATTCAATTTAGAAAACTTGTCGATGCATGTTCTAGCGGTGTATCGCGATCAGTTAGATCGCTTGCAGAATGACGAGGTTACTTATTTATTCATATCAAAATTTAAATAAATTTATATTTTGTTTTGACAGGTTATTTGGATGCCCTATATCTTGTCGACTTTGCCTCCATATACTACAGATGGAGAAGATATATGGATAGCATCGCTACCTCTCATTTGTTTCGAGGTCGTTGAATACATGTATCCCCTGCGCGTGCTATGACAGTTTGGTTATCGCCAAGGGGTTCCTCAGCCGGTAATTATGGATCGGGACTTGCATAAAATGACTCGGTGAGGATACTTTGGTGTAAATTGGACTGAGAAGCACCACGCACATATAGTTGCGTGGAATAGACGACGAGCACCAGATGTGCGCAGATTTCAGCAAGGGATAGGGGTTGACCAAGGATACATGGATTGGTATTGGAGAATCACACGAAGGATCTTGGTCAACCCGGTGTACCGACCTGAGTTTGGGTATCCAGCAACGGGAGGACGAGTTGTGTTAGAAGTATGGCCCCCATTTGACTGTACCATCTGTTTAGTTATATGAGTTTGATTATGTTGTTATTATTCATGTATTAAATAACCAATTATATGTGTTTCGTAGGATACGGAGGTATCAAACCTGATACGCTTGAGTGATCTAACTCTGCGGTCGGGTACTGCGGAATCAGGTATTGCATTGGCTCATGCCATCAATGATGGCACCATTGGGAGGATGCACCGAGGAGTACCACGCCATGTGGCACCTGACGTGCCTCCATCTCCGCAGCCTGCACATCAGTCTCCTCGTCAGCAATGGACTTCTGATGCCTACTATCCAGATAGTGTGGGTGATGTCGGACCATCCACATCATACAACATGGGTGCTTATGACGGACCATCTAGCACGTACGGATTGGGTGACGGTGCTGGGCCTTCCGACGTGTACCAGATGCACGACCCTTATTCGCATGAGCCATTGCAGCTGTCACCTTCATTCTTCACTCCTGCGATGGACGAAATTGTCTCAACTTCAGGCGTGAATCCTCCAATGGCATTTGTCCAACCGACAAGATTGGAAAGACAAGTGTCACCGGTGCCATGGTTGGGGGACGATGGACAAGTTACACAGCTTTATGACGAGGTTGAGGAACCTCCGATTGCTCAACGCCGAGGGCGGAGGAACGTCCGACGTAGGCTTTGTGGTACATAGTTAGTTAAATAGTAGATAGCTTAAGTATATGATTGTAAATACAATTTTTTGTAAATAATTCTTTTTTTTTTTTAACGTTTGTAGAGGTTAAAAAGTTGTTAATCTACCGTACATATTTATTTTTCTTGAATTTGAAAGAAAATTTTTCGAAGGTAGACATGATATAGACAAGGTATAACAAACGCAATACATAACAAAGACAATACATAAAAAATAAAGTACATAACATCACGAAAAATAGTTGTCAAAAAAATATTAAAGTAACAAACTAACTAAGAAATTAAACAAGTAATCTAACAAATTAAATTAACTAACTACTTGACAAATTAAATAAGTAAAGTAAATAACAAACAGATTAACTAAATAATAATTTATTCAAATTTTGAGATGTTAAAGTTCCTAATTTTTAATTAAATAACTAAATTAACAAAATAACTTAAAAAATAAATTAACTAAATTAATTATAAATTAAGTAAAAAATATAATAATCAAATTAACAAATATATTAAAATTACCTGAAAATCCGAGAGATGAAAGAGTTGTAAGAAGGAGTCGGTTGGAGAAGGTCGAGAGAGGAAATAGTTCCAAACAGTTGCGGAAGGGAAAGGGGTTAGATTTGGCGGATTTTTTTTTTTTTTTTTTTTTTTTTTTTTAAGATGGATGGTCCCGGGGTTGGTAACCCCGGGACCCGTCAGCCGCCGTTGACGGCGACGGCGGCCGTCCGGCATAACATCCCGGGATTACCAATCCCGGGATGTTCGCAGAGCTGCAGCTTGCATAAGCTGTGCAAGCTGCGGCTTATAGCTTAGGTCCCGGGGTTGGTAACCCCGGGACCATTTGTCCAAAAAAAAAAAAAAAAAATTAATCCCAAAATCCCGGGGTTACCAACCCCGAAATACGTGGGTTCCGTAATTAAGTTAAAATAAATCTGTTGTCAGAATTTTTATTTTTTATTTTTTTTATATTTATTACGTAAAGAACTCAAACTTCGACCCATTGTTGTCATCTTGCAACCGTACAAATAAATATAATAACTTGGAATAAAATTTAAGATATTTTTTAAATATATAATTTTATTACTAATCAAATTATTTGAAGTCGATGTTGTGGAAGTTTTGCAATTGATATTAGAGCATGGTTGGTGCACTTTCTTGTAGTGGATGACTTAGACCATGTGGTCTCTTTGCCTGACTTTTGATCTTTTTCTTCCAAGAATAAGAGCTGTTGGATTCTATCCATTGACCCGATCCAGCTTCTTAAGTCTGACTACATTATTCACACGTGGGGATTTTTCCCACATCAGCTATATACATAATATATAGGCGAAAAACAAACCAAATCAACAAGTGACTATAATTTGAGAAAGCAAATCATATATAAATAAACACTCATTTCATTTGAACTTCTTCACACTAGGTGAAGTTTACACACAAAACTACAACCACATTATTTATTTTTTATTCAGAAGTCAATCTCATATAAATACATCCATTTTATTCTCTCTTTCACTACAACAGTGCGTCAATTGCTTAAGCAAAAGGCCTTTGGTTGTAGCAGTCCAGATTGTTTCCGTATCCGACCCCAAGTATATCACTGTATCTCCTATAAAACCCGATCCGATCCTGAACCTGCGGGTTCGGACCTTTCCCGCATTCTACCCCGCCATTGATGATGTTGGTCACGGTTCCGTAACCTGGGACGCGACCTGCAGATAAGTGCGCTCCAGACGGGCTCCATGACCCTGTTATGACAGCGTGGCACGACGGTTTTGGCGATTGTGGGGTCATCCAAAACCAGAGTGCTGTCTTGAAGGAGATAATTGGGTCAGCTGCGACTAAATCCGGGTTGCTCAGAAGATTTGCCCCGATTGCCCTCCTGGCTGGACCTTAGTTGTAATTGCTGCAAGTCATTTTATCATGATATATAATCAGGAGTTGAATTTCTATTTAACTTTAAAATAAATTAAAATATAATTAATAATTAAAAAATAAAAAAATAAAAAAAAAATACTTACTAAGAGAGTTGGATGGGACCTCGACCAAAGTACTTTTTACTAGGAGCACATGGCCATTGCTGGTTTGCTACACAGTAATCTGGAGGATTTCCTTGTTCCTGCTTGAAGCAATATCCCCATGCATATGGTCCATCCGGTGCTGTAGCCCACCCACCTACAACAACCCCACCCATCATCCATCATTAACATAAATTAATTTCATATAACAAATATTATGGATTTCCATGCATCAGACCCATTGATTCATTCAAACTGATTTAATTCTTTAGGGCCTTTCATATGTCAATAATTTGTGATAGTTTCAGTTGATTGTTCATTATACAAAGACCAAAGTACAAATGAATCCATAATTTAGGGGCAAAAGTGTAATTTACCCATCTTTTAAAGTGCTTGTGCGTAGACTGTAAAAGGAATGAGAAAAAATGTGTTACCGGCGGCGGCTTACCTGTAGTTTCGTGTGAAGTTTGGGCCAAAAAGGCGGCTATCTCACGCTTACGATTGGTGAGGTCGCCGGTGGTGCCGAACCCTCCGAAGGACTTGGCGGCGGAAATGAAAGCTTCGTAGGTGTAGAAGCCTCTCGCCGGGCAGTTGCCGTCGTTACGGTGCCTCAGCATCTGGTTGAAGAGGGACCTACTCACAATGGAACCAACATCTTGAGACAAGGCGACTTCTCCTAATGTGAGGAATATCACCAAAATTAACACCAACCAACCCCTCATTTTGATCTCACTCTACCTAGCTGATTTTGATTATATGGAGTAGTAGACTTACCATTGTGGAGATGCAAAATGAGGCCTTTATAGAGGTTTGGGGGAGTGGGGGTAGGGGGAGTTGAGGTAATAGACTTTTCTACGAACAGTAATATTCCATAAATAATGCAACATTTCTTGTCATCTCTTGGCTGGGTGAAAAAAAAAAAACCAATGAGAAAATAAAAAAAATATATGATGAAAAATAAAAAAAACAAATTATTTAGTATGGAAGAAAAATGGGAGAAAAAAATAAGGAAAAAAATTGCACAACTGTCTAAACAATTTTTTTTTCACACCAATTTAAAATGAAAATGAAAAAAAAAAATAACGGAAAGATTTTATGAAGACAGTAAAATTACAATTATATCTTTAATAACTGAATTTATTTATTTATTTTTATAATATATGAAGATGAAATAATAAATTATATTAAAGTGAATTTTTTTATTTTTTTTTCATTTCACTTTTTTTCTAACCAAATAATGTTAGGAAAAATAATTTTCCTTTCTCAATAGATAAAAATATTTTATTGTCATTTTGTTTCCTATTTTTTATCCTTTCAACCAAACGCACTCTTATTACTATTTGATAATATTTTCTTTAGTTATTTATTTTAAGTAATACAAGTAGCATTCTTCACTTTGCATTTTTAAAAAGTATTTTTAGAATTTAGAAATGTTCAAATATAATTTTAAATATTTATTTTAAATATTAAATATTTATTTTATTTTTCAGTATTTTTTCTCAAAATAATTATTTTTAAAGCCCTAGACTTTTAACTCAATTATTTATGGTGGATCAGAAGTAGGGACATATCCAACATATCATATCAACGGGGTCGGCATAGGCCCCCTAAGGACGTTTTAATAATTACATTATATTTTTTAAAAATTAAGTGGATTACTCCTCTCAATCCGGATAAACTAGGCTAGTATCTATAAAAAAAAAAAAAAAAAAAAAAATTCAATCATTTTTTATGCATATCATTTTAAGATTTGGTTTATATTCGCGCTATTTTAATATACCAATGTCATCCATTATACGTTTCATAAAATGTGAGACATCCTTATCATTTTTTGTTAACAAAAATATGATTGCAATATTTGTTTTATTCTTTTATTTTTAAATTTTTGTTTTTATTTTTTCTCTATTTTTTTTTACCCTCTTTCTTTCTCGCTTGTTTTCTACTTTTTTATTTTTGCTTTTGTTCCTTATTTTTAATATGTGTATTTATTTATTATTTTTAAAATTCGTTTTTTTATTCTTCAAATCCGATTTCTTGTATTTTTTTTTTATTATTTTTGAATTTTTTCTAGATTTTTTTTTTTCGATTTTTCTATAAATACCATGCCAAAAAAAAAATATTAAAAAATTAAGACAAAAGAAATAAAAATATATAGTATAAAAAAGAAAAAAATGAAAATAAAAAACAATAAAGAGGGTAGAAAATAGAAAATGAAATAAACAATAAAAAATATTATGTTACGAGGTATTTTTGTCAATGGAAGGTGTATATAGGTAACCAACCAAATATATAAGAGGTGTCTCAGATATTATGAAAATAATAGGAGATGTCTAGATATATGAAAATAATAGGAGATGTCCAGATATTTGTCAAAATGACAAGAGGTTTAAACTCTAAAATTCTAAATTTTATCTACTAAACTTAAATATTTTATTTAAAGTAAGGATTTTAATATACTTTCTTTTTTACCTTAGTTTAATTATTTTTATCTTGTTCCCACTTATCAAAAATTTTGCCTCTGCCCCTACTCACAAGTACATTATGAGAAATAAGATTTTTTTTTTTGGTTTACGGTAAAGTGTGTTTGGGACAACTCACATGTATTTTGACTAATCACCTCTCTAGACGATTTTAAGAGTATACTCATCTACATCAATTTAGTAACATTTAAAATTAAATTCAAAATTTAATTGTTAGAATGCACTCCACCAAACTAAAAATCGAATTCACAAAGAACAAGATTTAATGACGCCTAGAAAGAAATTTGAATACATTACTTCGGCTTTCATTTTTAACAAACAAAAAATCAACAAAGGGTTGGCAGCTTTAGTATGCACAATTATCACAAATACAAACTACACTTATCAACCCACTATAGACCTATAATTTTTATTTTCATCAAATTTTTTATATTTTATTCCAAGTTGGTAATTAGAATAAATATCACAAATATATTGAATTAAATTCTTAAAAAGGTTAAACCAAAAATAATAATAATTTACAGGGGCAGAAAGTGTAATTTTAATTCCTATCAAAGTAGGACTTTTTTGAGTGATAGATATGAGATGAAAGTCATGTACACACACATTTGGAGTTTTTCATTTGTGAAGATAAGAATCGTAGTACATTAAGGAGGTAATGACACGTGTACTAACGGCTAAAACAATCGACCAGCTGCATCTCAAAACCGTCTTCATCAAAATCGTATGTTTTAAAGCCTTCTAACTTTATCTACTTCTCTTCACTGTTGAAATTTAGAACGAGTCCAATCAAATAAGTACTTTTTATTAATTCAAATATTATTTTAGCTCATCAATAATATTTTACTCGTTAAATTTTGAAATTATATTCTAAGCATACTAACAACTGAATTAGTTATTAAAATTTTAAATTTAATCTTTACTAAATTGCAATAGATAATATTGATATTGAATAGATAAATTGATAATTAAAAATTCTCACCATTTTTTAATTAATCTTTCCACCTTAACTAGATTCTCTTGAGATAACTATTAGGTAAAATAACTATAATGATGACTTTTAGATTGAAACTTAAATTTTTAAATTTGGTTACCCGAAATGTTAATTATATTATTACACTAGTAAGTTGGAGTTACTATGCACCAAATGAATTAAAAGTAGAGAGAATTAGTTCATAGCCCTAATTAGATGGTCGAATATATAATTTATTTTATTTTAATTTTAAATTGAATACAATTCTTTCATTATGTTTTATCTTGTATTTTAGTCACATGGTCAATGTTCATTTGAATGTCTACTCAAATAAATTAAGATTTGTATATATGTCCACCGGTGTCACTCTCCGTCGCCGTCATTCGACCTCAGACTTTCCGTATCAAAGTCCGACAACCGACCGTCGAATTTTTTTAGTCACATGTGATTATTTTTTTATTGTATTTTCTAGTTACATGTAATTATTGTTTGTAGTGTATTTTTCAGTTACAAACAATAATTTTTTTAGTGTATTTTTAATTATATTTTTTAATTATATTTTTAGTTATATTTCAATATATAATTTAGTTATATTTTAATTTATTTTTTAAAATATTTTTTAGTTAAATTTATGCGATTCTCTAGCGATTGACAATCGAAAAATTAATTGAATGTTGCTAAAAAATATAATAAAAAAATTACTATTAAATTAATAATGTAACTAAGATGATTTTGACAATTAAAGGTTTGACAACAGTAATCGCCAATGATTAGAATCTGACTGTTACAGTCTGGTGGTCGGTGTTGGTAGGGTGGCGATTGGCAATGCAATTTCAATTGAAACATTAGTTTGTATGAACTCTAACCGATGAGATAAAAATTAAAGTATTATTTAATTTGAGAGTTTTTATTAATTTAGTGTAGGTAAGGAGTCCATGATTTTCTAAATTATATTTGCATGGGTTCATTGTGTAATTCTTTTTGGTACACAAAAGTCACACCTACAAATGCCCTATTCATTAAAAAGAAAAAAAGAAAAAAAGTTGTTGGGGCCTGGCCTTCCCCTCTACATATACTTCCACACCTATGGTTGACACCAATTTGTTTTATAGAATTTGAAGTCCACTTATTCATTTTACTTTTTTTGTTAAATAGTTTTATAAATATCTTGTTTTGGGGGGAGTAGGTAGATTTTTAATGCATTGAGATAATGTTTTGTCCTTATTGATTAGTATTTTTAGCAGTGAACAATCAAGGAATAACTCTAATAAATAAATTGTTAGATAAAAAGAAAATCTTCATTAAAGAGCAATGCTATAGATTTTAAATGCTAATTGAAATTTTTATATTAAGTTGTTATGTATAGTTGTATAATAGTTATATTAATATTAGTCCGGTTAGTCATGAAAGGTGTCAATTTTTTTTTTTTTTGTCAATTAGGATTCAATTTTTATGAGAATATTTTAATAATTAAATTTTAAATTTAATCTTAAATATACTAGGTCGATATGTGAGAGTATATTCGAAAGATAATTAGTCAAGGTGCGCGTAAACTATTCTAGACACACAGATATAATAATTTAGGGTGAAATTTAATGTATCTTTTTCATATATAATTAGGGTCAAATTTAATATATCTTTTTAATATTTAATTAAATTACTTGAGTTAGTGGATGCGGAGGTTTTGCAATTGGTATTCAAGCATGGCCGGCGGACTTTCTTGTAGTGGATGACTTGGACTATGTGGTCTTTTTGCGCAAGAAGACTTGGGTGGCTTTTGGTCTTTCTCAAAAACTAACATTAGTAATCTAAACAATTGATAAGGATATATATCTAATAATGGAGAGAATGTTTTAATGGGATTAAAAAATATATTTTTTAAAAATTTTAGTGGGTTTTAATTTTTTTTATTTTTTCATATATAAAATTAAAATTTTATTGATTTGCAAAAATTGATAAAACTAATCTAAATTCATGGTTATTTGTTTATTATTTTATAGTATATTAGTAAAAAGTAATTTGTATAAATATTATTTTACTATGGTTATTTATGTAATTTTTAATAATATATTTTTTTTCGATATTTGTAAAACATCATTACTTACTAAAATTTTTAAATTTTTATTTTTGATTTTTTATTTACCACAAATAAAAAATGAACTAAAATTACAAATTTAGAAAAAAATCTATATCTAATATTTAAGGTTAAAGAACATTTTTTTATGCTTTTTGGTGGGTTCTAATTTTTATTTTTTATACATAAAAATAGAATTTATTGACTTGCAAAATTGATAAAATTAATCTTAATCTATGGTTATTTGTCTATTATTTTATAGTATATTACTAAAAAATAATTTGTAAAAATATTATTTTACGATGATAATTTATGTAAGTTTTAATAATATATTTACTGTCGATATTTATAAAAAATTATTACTTATTAAAATTAATAGATTTTTTTTTATTATTACCACAAATAAAAAAAATCAAAATAAAAATACAAATTTGAAGGGAAAAAAAAAGAGATATATCTATATCTATATCTATATATCAAATAGTTAGAAGTGGAAGAAGAAAGAATGTTTTAATTATATTAAAAAATACATTTTTTAAACTTTTTGGTGGGATTTTAAGTGGTCTGATCCTTCCTCGAACCCCGCTTATATTGGGATCTTTGTAGCACCAGGTTACTCTTTTTATATATAAAATAATGTGTGGTCTTACTCAATTTTTTTTTAGCTATACTTATTTTTGTTTTAATTAATGCCAAAATATATGAATGATTCCCTGATTCACATTTTAAATTACTTCGAAAAATAATTGTAATTCAAATAATAATTCCACCCAAAAAGAAAATAGATACTCTATAAATTAATTAAATTAGAATTTTTTTACTTGCAAAAATTAATAAATTAATCTTAATTTATGATTATTTGTTTATTATTTCATAGTATATTAGTAAAAAATAATACGTAGAAATATTATTTTACTCTTTTTATTATTTCTATAATTTTTAATTGTATATTTATATTCAAAATTTATAAAACGTCATTATTTACTAAACTTTATGCATTTTCTCTCGGGTATTGCAAACAAAGAAATCAAATGATATCGATGTGTTTAATGCTTCAATATTACGAATTTATTATAATTTATTTTAAACCCGCGCATTAAAACGAAGTAGAAGGCGAAATTAAAAATTAACCACAACTTAAAACAAAATATCTAATCAATCTTTTTATTCCTATCGAATCAATGGTCAATATCTTCTTTCCACTATCAATATTCTGAACCTAAATTTTCTATAAACTAATCATCCTCAATGTTTTGAAAATATATATTTTTACCCCTTTATTTTTGGAAAAAGTCAATTACAATCTCTCTAATTTATATAAATTTCAAGTGAATCTCTAAAAAAAAATTATCCTTTAAAAAATGCTCTATATTTATCAAAATATTCAAATTAAAAATATATTTTAATATATTTTTTTTCTAGACCCGCATATTATGTGGGTCTAAAATTAGTTACTAATAAAAAAGAAATCATAGTAGGGTTTGTGGATTAATATTGGACACTTGACTATAACGCAAGTGCTTGGAAAAAGAATGGCTTATCATGATGATCTACACCTTTTTTTGTAAGTAGAAATTAAAGAGCAACAAAACAAAATACATTAATCCAGGCATATTTCTCAAACAACATCTTATCCATTTCATCAAATAGGATGTCTTCAAGATCAATAATCGGTATCTCAAGGATTTTGAATGTGCAATCTATATCAACTCTCTCTTGGACAAAATGTCCGCACACTTATTAGTCTCTTTGGGAGCGAACTGATGGGTATAATCATTCAAAAAGAGAAACCCTTTACATTTTTCAATCCAGTCTTTGAATTGGTAGTTTTCCAGACATGAATTTTAGATAAGCATGACCGCATCCCCCGAGTCTATTTCCACAATTACTATTGGGTAATCTCTGCTAGCTATGATTTTAATACCTATAACTAGGCTTCTAAGTTCAGCTTCGAGAGCAGTGCAATTTTTCGCGCAACCATAGTAACCCACTTTCCAAACTCCAAGATTATCTCTGAGAAGGCTTCTAATACCACCTCTGCCTAAGTTTTCTTTAGCACTGCTATCTATATTTGATTTCAAAAAACCTGCAATGGGGGGAGGAGAACCAATTAGTATGAGGACTACGTGATCCATTTAAGAAATTTGGTTCCAAGAATGATTTAGAGAGGTTACGAACATAGTTTACAATTCTAATCACTACAAGAAAAAAGGCTTTTTATCACAGTTAAAAAACGTGATAAAAAAGTTTTTATCACAGTTTTTAGTCCCAGAACAAACCATGATAGTATGCGGTGTGATTAAAAGTATGTTTTTTTATCACAGTTAAAAACCGAGATGGTTAATTTTTTATCACAGTTAAAAATTGAGATGGTTAATCCATCTAATATCACGATTTTCAAATGTGATTAAAAGGGTTATATATATGTGGTCAAAGTAATAAACGTGATTATTTTGACGATATTTATCTCACTTTTATATCAAACTGAGATGTTTATTCTCTTTTCTATCACCTTTAATAATAAAACAATCACATTTAAAAATTGTGATTGTCTCTCATATCTATATTAAAATAAAAAATAAAAATAACAAAATAATAATAATAATAATAATAATAATAATAATAATAATAATAATAATAATTTACCAACCATTTTATGAAAAATACTATAAAAAATTAACTAAAAAAATAATTTCATATTACCCAAACAATTAAAATATTAATCACATAAGAATTCTACATCAACATGAAAAACACAAATAACAATAAAAATCATAAACTTAAATTTCTATAAGTATAAATGTCTAAAATATAAAATTTCTATCAAATATAAAACTAATAAAACTAATCTACCAAAATCTCGGTCATAGAGCATCCAAAGGTGAAGTTCAGCTAATTTTTGACATTGGTTGATCCAAAAAAAAAGTCCTGCATCTAGAAAAAAAAAAAAACAGCAACTTAAAAAATACACTTGCATCTAAAATTACACCTAGGAAAAAATAAACTTGCTAAAAACAGCTACAAAAAAAAAAAAAAAAAATTACTTAGAGCTACGGAAGAAAAAAGAAAAAACTAGCTAAAAAAAGCTACAAAATAGACTTGTAGCTACAAAAAAAAAAAAAAACAGCTAGAAAAAGAACTTACAGCTACAAGAAACCAACTCAAACAATAAACTTGAAGATACAACAAACAACTTACTAAAAAAAAACTTTAAAAATAAAAAACAAGCTCAAAAAACTTATTAAACTTTATTTTCAGCGCTGTTCAAGGACTTGCACTAACAATCTTATGCAGAAAAAACATATTTATAGTTAAACATTTCTGTCGAACAACTGTTTTGCTGTAAAACAGCAATGATTTTGCTGCAAAAACAGGCAAAACAGTGCTGTGCGCTGCTGTTTTTGCAGCAAAACAGCACTGTTTTGCTGCGCACAACACTGTTTGCTGCAAAAATAGCAAAATAGTGTTGTTTTGCTGCAAAAACAGCACTGTTTTGCAACGCACAGCACTGTTTTGCTGTTTTTGCACCAAACCCATTTCTATTTTACAGCAAAAACAACAAGATAGCAACGGTTTCGCTGCAAATACAGCAACACAGCTTAAACGTCTCACAAATGAATCAAGATAATGACATACCTTTTCTGCAATCACATTTGTTTTGACATATATTTAATCCATTCAACTCTCAATTCGTCTAATTCTTCTTCGGAGTAGACATTCTTCCCATTAAACTACAAAATTTATTCAAATGAGTTAGTGAAAAAAAAAATTTGAGAGATGCAAAGTGCAAAATAAATTAAAAAAATCATAATATTTTCGAGGGATGCAAATTGCAAAATAAATTAAAAACAAACAACTTATCTCACATTTTCTCGGAAAATGATGCTCTTATCTTTAATAATATCTTTCATGAATCTCATTACGTAAAAACCAGATTTCAGAGCCGAAGATTGTTGAGGACACTAAATATAACAAAATTTTGATGAGAACTGGTGTAACAACTGTGCTATTATATATATATACATATTTATTTTATAGATATATATTGAAAAACATGTTTATCACCTTAATGCACTTCCACGTTGGAGTTTTTTTTGTCCTTGTTTTGGTCCTTTCCAATGTTCTAAGACCACTACATAAAGATTATGTGAAAAAAAATAGAAAAAAACAAACTTATAAACATAAAAAGTTATGAGGAAAAAATGCATAAATAGTTGCCTACATAAAAGGTCGTGTAAAAGAAACACGGAATACAATAAAATGACACTTACGTGTTTATTATGAATTCAAGTGTTGTATTCACTTCACCTGAACAACAGGGATCAAAATAGAATACCGTTAGAATTGATAGGTCAATAGCCAACAATATCCAGCGTTCCCTGAAAAGTAAAAAATAAAAATTACAAACAATGAGATTCACAATTCATGAATATTCTAAAACTAAAAACTCGATACATCTAAATTATAAGAGACTTACCCAATATCAAATGGAATAATGAATAATTGGTCAGGTCTTGAAGTCTCTAATCTTCGTGCAAGCATTCCTGATTTTTCACCACTACCCTTGGATCTTCCATTGCTAATGGACAACGGACTAACACATCCAAATTTTTCATCCAATTTGCCCCTCTTAATAATTCCATATAGATAACTGAAATCAAATAGCAAAATCATAATCTTTTGACAACTTACCAATCTAAAAACAAACATGATGAATTCACAATAAAAAACAAAACAATTTTTTTTTTTTTTACCTCATGTATAGCATGATGCATGCAGCCGATACTTTGTTAAACTCACAAAAATACTCTAAATCAGATTTAGTAAGTTGGAGTGTTATGCTCTCTCCAAATATTTCTTTTACCAATCGAATGTTTACAACTTCATTATCTTTTAAAAGATCTATATAATTTTCCACAAAAAAATTTATACAATCTAAGTCACAATCACCATTCGTCTCTCTCGAAGGTACCTGTGACATAACAAATCCAATATCAACACTCAATTGTTAAAGAAATAATCGAATGGTTTAGAATTTAATAATACAGAAGTTTAATACCTCATCAACGACTACTATAAGATTCTTAGGCCAAGCCACAAGAGACCCCTCAGCATCTATAACCTTGTACATCTCGTCATGTACAGGCATTGGAAGAATAGCATCTCTCTTAATTGCACAATCCACGGAAACACGCATATAGAAATCCCCTAATGGAACATTGTGTATCATTTCATTTGATCCAATTGTATTATATACGGTGCCATGAGCAACAATATTTTCGATTGAGTTCACTGCCAACTTACATGCTTTGCTCTAAAACATTCTCAAACAATTTATATTATTAAAAATAGCATAAAACAAGCATATGAAACACAAACTAAAAGTAACAAGGTGTGAATTAATGAATTACCTTTCTCACGATCAGTCTTGGTGCATTTTCATCTCTTTTTGGAGTATCTTTTTCTTTTGACACGGATTTAACAAGTGGTATTGAATAATTGTGTAAAGTGTTAGAGCTCACATTATCAGACTCATGCATTTGGCGACTACTGGCACCCTGTTGTTTCATTGCACGAAGTTCTTCTTGCAATTGTAACAACATTGCCTCCATCAACTTTTGTTTTTCCTCAAACTCAGTTTTCTTTATCCTTTTAGGCATATGAAAATAGACACTTGGTGTCACACGACCTCCCACTCCCCTCACCCGACCTGCATGCTCAGGAGTTTCCAACGCAATGCAAAGAACATCATTACTACCTTGAGTTTTTAAACTTCCATCTTGAACCTCTTGTGTCAACTTATCCTATGAGATTATTATCATACAAAATGATAAGCACAGATAAAGTCAATACAAATATTTTAAATAAGTGCACGAAGTAATAGAAAATACTATTTTTTCAACAGTCATCCTCGTCACATCATCATATTCGCCATCTTTATTTTGTCGAGCTTTCTTCCAATAAAAACTTCTATCCAAAATTTCATTCCCTTCTACGTCAGGTTGCTATAAGAAAAACATAATAATTTCAAGATATAAAATAAATATATTGCAAAAGATAAGAGCTATGAAATTGTTTCTTATTCAATTTATATTTATAAAAACTTACACATTCTTGTACAAGTCTAGCATAGCCTTTTTGACTTAACCGATGGTTACATATATTCTTTGCTCATCTTTCTCTTTGAAGCTCACTTAATTTCTACAATGTAAAATTTAACACGTGTAGGCCAAACATCAAATACATAATGTAACAATATAAAAAATAGTATCTCCAATGCATAAAGAACATATAAAAAAAGGTACCTTAAATTCTTCCGTCAATCTCTTTCTAACAAATTTATTCCAATGGCGTTGTTTGATGCACTTATATTTTTTTGGTGGATGTTTGAGAGCAATGGGGTTAGCCTCAAATGGACGTACATAAGTACTGGTAAGGTACTTCTTGAATGTCCTCCATTTTTCTCCAATCGAAGATAAACACTTCTTTTTTGATTTTGGATCGACAATACAGCTTAACTAAAAACCATTCATATATAAGATAATATGAAAAAGGAATAAATTATACAAAAATTAAAAAGGGTTACCTCCACAGTACTCCATATGTCGTTTTTTAACTTTTGTGGTACCTTCTGCCATCGATCATACTTGATTGGAACCATATTACGAGCCAATACTCCAAGATAACTTGTGTACTCTATTGCAATTGTTCCTATTGGTACTCCATTTTCGTTATATTCAACTACTTTCCTCACACCGCAACTTCTATCTTTGGTTAACTTGGGCAAAAATGTTGCCCCTCTACCAGTATTTTTGGTAGCACTTGTTAATGATCCTTCTCCAACCTCATTTTTGAAAGGTTGATATCGATCCATCTAATGAGATCACAATATAGAACAAATAGCAAGAAGAAACAAGTGTAACTATTAAACATTATTACTCAAATGTAACTAAACTACAAGTGACCCAATTTTAAAGTTAAAAACTTCGATTTCACATATTGACATTTGTTTCAACAAAAGTATTACCTTGCATAAAAATATGAAGAAATATAAAGCACAATTAAAAAGTAAACAAATACGATAAGGTAGAAACCAAGCAATCCTGAAAGTAAAGCCTATTATTAATGAAGTATGACAATATATTACCTATATCCATGTCCCCTCACATTCTGGTCGTGCATAAAACGCATTGTTATTCCCCCCATCTTCATCATTATCATCTTCTAGATCTATGGTATCAGCACTCGGAATTACTTGAGCGAGGCAATTGTGTTCAATACAACAATCATTCATCTCATCAACATCTTCATCATTTCGATAGTCTTTTCGAGGAGCAGTTAGCACGACTGACCATCTCAAATCAATTTGATCTCGAACATAAAAAACTTGTTTAGCTTGCGAAACTAAAATGAAAGAGTCAGATTTATGGCCAACTCTATCGAGTTCCACTAAAGTGAAACCAAGATCATATACTTTAACTCCCTTCTTACTGTCAACCCAATCACATTTGAATACTGGAATCATAAACTTGTTATAGTCAAGTTTCCATATCTCAGTTATGACTCCATAATAAGACATATCTACATAAACGGGATTTTTATCCTTTGCACTTGAAATATGCATTGTCGAAGCCACTAAACTCACTCCGCTATTCTGGGTGACTCGTGAATCATCCCGATCCCTCGTGTGGAAACGACATCCATTAATGATGTATCCTTGGAACTTTATTACTTCATATTGAGGTCCATTTGCTATCGACTTTAAGCTATCTGAGATATCATTTTCATCTCTGACCTACAAATATTGGCATACTTTATCCATTTTAGCAATAATAACGAACAATTAAAACTAAGAAGTAAACTAGTGTATACCTTTTTACGCAACCAATTACTAAAGGTGTTGTTGTGTTCAATTCGTAACCATTGTTGGTTTTTAGTTGGAAATTTTTGCTTCAACCAAGTCATATGCTTCCTGTAAATAATATGAAGTACCGACAATTATTTTATATAGATATTTTGGTTAAAAACATGAAAAAGTAAACAAGAGAATAAGAGCATTCTCAAGATACGGTTGAACATCGTTTGTGTTCTCCAGCACATATCGATGTGCTTGTTGCAATTGTTTCCGATCAACAGCAACGACAACACCACCTGATAAAGGCCTACCTATGTCTACATCATCCTCGACCATATTTCTATCTGATGGAATGCCAATGGTACCCATCCCAGATAGATATGAATTACAAAACTCAACAGCTTCTTCTGCAATGTAACATTCTGCAATACAACCTTCCGGACAATTACGATTTCGAACGTAACCCTTAATAACTTTCATGAACCTTTCAAATGGATACATCCATCGAAAATAAACAGGACCACATAGTCGGACTTCTCTAGTGAGATGTACTGTCAGATGAATCATGATGTCAAAGAACGACGGAAGAAAAAACTTCTCTAATTAGCATAATGTCGTAACAACTTCTTTTTGCAGTTCATCTAGCTTTGACACATCCACCACCTTACTACATATGGAATTGAAGAAGAAACAAAATCTGATGATGGCATATCTCACATGCTTGGGCAACACAGATCTTAATGCAACTGGTAATATTTGTTGCATTAATATATGGCAATCGTGAGATTTAAGGCCATAGAGTTTCAAATCTTCCATGGACACACGATTCTGTAAATTTGAAGAGTAACCTTCTGGAACCTTGAGTTCTGACAAAGTCTTACAAACTCTTTTTTTCTTATCCCTCGATAACGTCTAACAAGCTGCAGGTAGATATGTTCTGTTCGGCCCATATGTTGGTGCTAACTCGCCGCGTATTTTCATAGTTACAATGTCCTCCCGAGATTTGACTGTATCTTTCGTTTTTCTTGGAATGTTGAGCAATGTACCAAAGATGCTATCACATACATTTTTCTCAATATGCATAACATCAAGGATATGTCGAACATGCAAGTGTTGCCAATATTTAAGGTCAAAAAATATAGATTTTTTGTTCCAACATGTACTAACATTTCTCATGTCCGAGTTTCCATTCTTCTTTCCCCACATAGAAGGGATTCCTTCAACCTTACTCAATAGTTCGTCTCCCTTTAACGGGAAAGGTGGTGATCCAAATTCTTATTTTCCGTTAAATGCCTTTTTCTGCCTACGATAAGGATGATGTCGCGGAAGAAATCTTCTATGGCCAGCATATGACATCTCCCTACTATGTTTTAATCTAACAGCAGATGTTTCTTCACCGCATATTGGACATGCAAGATATCCCTTGACCCGACATCCACTCAAATTGCCATACGCAGGAAAATCATTAATTGTCCATAAAAGTACGGCCCTTAACATAAATGATTGCTTTTTATAAGCATCGTAGAATTCGACTCCAACATCCCATAGAATTTTTAAATCATCAATCAACGGCACAAGATAAACATCGATGTCTTTTCCTGGTTGTTTTGGCCCTGATATTAGTAGTGATAGCATCATAAACTTCATTTTCATGCATAACCACGGCGGAAGATTGTAGGTGACCAATATAACTGGCCAATAACTATATCTACTGCTCAGAGAACTATGTGGATTGATTCCATCTGCTGAAAGGGCTAGTCGAAGGTTTCTTGGGTCTGTTGCGAAATCTGGCCACTTGTGATCTACCAACTTCTACGAAGGGGAATCTGCTGGATGACGTAGTTGGCCATCAACTATTCTTTCTTCAGCATGCCAGACTAACTCTTTGGCTATCTCCATAGACTGAAACATCCTTTTAAACCGTGGGATAGGTGGAAAATACCATAACACCTTTGCCGGTACTCCTTCTCTTGTCTCAACAGAATTATGAGATTTTCTTTTCCATCTTGATTCACCACATGTGGGACAAGTAATTTCATCCACATAATTTCCTCTGTACAACATGCAATCATTAGGACATGCATGAATCTTCTCATATTCCATGCCTAATGCAGTCAACGTTTTCTTAGCCTCATAGGTTGATGGTGGCATCTTGTTATCGAGCGGTAACATGTCCCTCAACAATGTCAATAGCTCAGAAAAGCCAGCATTAGACAACCCGAAACTTGCCTTTAGGTTATAAAGTTTTACCAATGTAGACAATTTTGTATACTTGGTACACCCTGGGTACAAAGCTTTTTCAGCATCTTCAACCAATTTATGGAACGTATTAGGGTCTTCCATAAATTTATCGTGCACTGCATGAACCATCTCAACTCCACCAACTTCGTCGTTTAAAGGAGAACTTCTAAATTGTTGATGGATAAAATTATAGTCATTCATATCTGGATTTGCATTATTAGGAGTTGTCTCATTAGGAGTCATTTCTCCATGCCATATCCATACACGGTAACTCTGATCTATACCATTACAAAATAAGTGATTTCTTATATCTCGAACATGTTGGCTTATCAGGTTGCCACATTTTTTATATGGACACCGTATCCAATGAGGATCATTAGAATTTGTCACAGCAAAATCTAAAAAATATTTTACTCCTTCCCCATATTCTCTTGATCTTCTATCTTTCACAACCATGATCTATCCATGATTAGACTGGAAAAAAAAATCATATGATATTGGTAAGAGATGAGAGTCAGAGGAAAAAGAAATTTGGGATTGGATTTGGGGAGAGGGGAACAGGAATTTAATACATAAGAAAAATTATGATAAACTGATTGGTTAAGAAGAATCACGGACGTCATCAGTTCAACTGGTAATTTCACACTTCGCATGTTTTCTCCGGCTTCAACCCCACCGGTTAAACCAATAAGTTTATATGTTTTCTTTGGCTTCAACCCCACATAGTCATTAAAGGCCCTAGGCCATAGTTGTTAAAGGCGCGCAAGGTGCAGCAAGACGCAAGGTCTGCGCCTCACCTAGTTTTAGGTGCGTGCCTTGCACAAAGCACGCGCCTGGGGATCGTGGGCAGAGGGAGCACTGTGCGTCGAAGGTGCACCTAAGGATGAAGACTTATTTTGCCAAATTTTCTTACTCTTTCTAAATTTAGTAAGATCCATAGTTGTTAAAGGCTTTAGGCGTACCGAGGCGCACAAGTTGTCCCAAAGCCTAGGCACAAGGAGCAAAACGGGGGACTAACCTAAGCGAACCCAGGCGCACAACATTAAAAAAATAAAAAATAAAAATTATAGCACTATCTAAGCATTTTTAACAAAAAAGAACCAAATTCAAATTTAACAGAAATAAACAATTTTATAACATATATAAACTAAATAAACAATTAAACAAATATATTATAAACAATTAACCAACAGTTAACATGTAATAACCCATAATAAAAAGAACCAAGCATTTAATAACACAACCAAATACATGTTTGATTAGGCTGCTGAATTCACTTGTTTGATTAGAAGAAGAAATGATTGGAGTTCTAACAAACAATATAAATTAAATTCTATTAAATAAACAACTATACAAATAACACAAATAAACAACTAAATAATAAAAGAATTAGAAATGTGAATAGAAACAGAACAACAGAAACTAAAAAAAAAAAAAAAAAAAAAAAAACAGAACAGAAATGTGAACAAAAACAGAAAAAAAATAAACAGAACAGAAATGTGAACAGAAACAGAAGAACAGAAACAACAATGTGAACACATAGTATGCACTCCAATTCCAATTCCAATTTCACATAAAGTTCAATCAATCAAAGATAGAATCTAGATTTCACACGAATTTGAACCAATGAATCTTGAATCTTCTATTTGAGTTTACATAAAGTTCAAACAATCAAAGTTGCATCTAGATTTCACATGAATTTGAACAAATGATTCTTAAATCTTCTAATGGAGTTCACAAAAAGTCCAATTCCAACTATACAAATAACACAAATAAACAACTAAATATTAGAAATATGAACAGAAACAGAAGAACAGAAACAGGAAAAAAAAAAAAACACAGATCAGAAACAGAAGAACAGAAACAGGAAGAAAAAAAAAAACAGAATAGAAATGTGAACAGAAACAGAAGAACAGATTAATCAATATCAATAAAAATGGAAACTTAAATCTGGAAATTAAAGTGCTAGAAAAATTTCAATTCCACTAATCCACTCCAATTCCAATTCCAATTTCACATAAGGTTCAATCAATCAAAGATAGAATCTAGATTTCACATGAATTTGAACCAATGAGTCTTGAATCTTCTAATTGAGTTCACATAAAGTTCAAACAATCAAAGTTGCATCTAGATTTCACATGAATTTGAACAAATGATTCTTAAATTTTCTAATAGAGTTCACAAAAAGTCCAATTCCAACTATACAAATAACACAAATAAACAACTAAATATTAGAAATATGAATAGAAACAAAAAAAAAAAAAAAAAAACAGATCAGAAACAGAAGAACAGAAACAGGAAGAAAAAAAAACATAACAGAAATGTGGACAGAAATAGAAGAATAGATTAATCAATATCAATAAAAATGGAAACATAAATCTGGAAATTAAAGTGCTAGAAAAATTCCAATTCCACTAATCCACTCCAATTCCAATTCCAATTTCACATAAGGTTCAATCAATCAAAGATAGAATCTAGATTTCACACGAATTTGAACCAATGAGTCTTGAATCTTCTAATTGAGTTCACATAAAGTTCAAACAATCAAAGTTGCATCTAGATTTCACATGAATTTGAACAAATGATTCTTAAATCTTCTAATAGAGTTCACAAAAAGTCCAATTCTAACTATACAAATAACACAAATAAACAACTAAATATTAGAAATGTGAACAGAAACAGAAAAAAAAAAAAAAAACAGAACAAAAATGTTGAATAAGATATGGATTACAAGCAATTGAATCAAGTTAGGACAAGTGAGAATTATTCTAACATCTCTAGTTGAATTCAACATATTGGGTATTTTCATTTAAATATCATGTACT
Source organism: Eucommia ulmoides (assembly GCA_016647705.1). Lineage (NCBI taxonomy): Eukaryota > Viridiplantae > Streptophyta > Magnoliopsida > Garryales > Eucommiaceae > Eucommia > Eucommia ulmoides. The sequence continues at coordinate 12,241,917 of CM028339.1, read as the reverse complement.
CTTCATTGGCAAACCAATTAGCAAACCAAAGTCTTGGGAGTTGGTACTGAAGGAAATCAAAATGAGTAGACAAATAACTATCAATAACCCAATCACCAACATAAACAAAATTTCGCAATTAAAACAATGATAACAATTTCATGTATGTAATTTTGACAGACAATATTATATCCAGGAAAATCCAAAAAAATAAATAAATTCATGAATCCAGAATCTACAAATGCTACAGCATATGGAGAATAAATTTAGCAGTATATACCCTTGAAGCATGAATGCATATTAACGTGGGGGAATGCTAAAGAATATAGAGAACAAATTAAGGAGACATACCTTTCAATGCTCAAACATATAGCCTAGATTTAATGACAAATATTAAAGAATAGAATTTGGGAGTTCCATCTCTCACATGCAAAAAATATACAACATTCAGAATTTGGGAGTATTGTAATTTTTCCAATCTCTCACATGTATTTTGGGAAGAAGTTTGTTCAATTCTTGAAAATTTTGTTCCCTGTTTTGTGTTCTCAAAAAATTATGCAACCTTAAAACAGAACAGAAACAAGGAACAATTATAGCGCTAAAACAGAAACAAAACAGAAACATTACTTAAGTGCACCTTGGATAAAATGAACTTATCATAATAGGTATAATTATTTAGAAGTAGGGTTCATTAGAGTCAATTAGGGTTCATGTAGTGATCACACGAATTTGAACCAATGAGTCTTGAATCTTCTAATAGAGTTCACAAAAAGTTCAGTCAATCAAAGATGAATCTAGATTTCGCATGAATTTGAACCAATGAAAGGCGAATTAATCCTCAAATTACCTGACCGTCGGTGAGAGGAAGAGAGAAGGGCTGGAGGTCGTCGGGGAGAGGGTAACGGCGTTGCTAGGGCTGGAGCGATGTCCGATGTACCAGTAAGAGGCACAACGAAGACGATGGTGCGAGCAAGGTAAGCGATATGGCGGTGAACTTCGTGTGATGGAAGATCGGCGCAGCAAGGTAAACATGGTAGCTAGGTCTTGCGAGGTTTCTTCTATAGCGTGATGAATAACCAGGGAAGGAAACTCTCTACTATTTTGGATGAGCGCCTTTTTCCCCTCTTCGATCGGTTTAGCGCCCTTTTTTTTCACCCAACACAACATATCCTCTTTTAATAAAAATATGAGATAAAAACTATTTCCTTATTATTACATTTATTTAAAAAATGTGATAAAAAATTATTTTTAATCACACCATAAATTTTAAATGAGATTAAATTTCACTTATATTTTAACAATCACAGTTTAAATAAAAAATGAGATAAATTATATTTACAAAGCGTGATAAAAGGCCTTTTTTCTTGTAGTGAATAAGGGTAGAGTTTGGAGAATTGGGAGAACATTCAATAACCTCCTTATTCCTATCTTTCCAAACTTTCCAAATGGTTGCAGCAAACAAATAGAATTTAGGGTTAGAGAAACTCCCTTTTAGATTTTTTTTTTTTTTAATCTAATCCCAAATATCTGAAGAAGATTGATGGTATGGGCGTTGGGACAAGTTCTAATAGCATGCTCAATATTTCCAATCGCCCTATGACATTTTTGACAAATATTTGAGATCTCATTGCTTCTTGAAGCTCTAAAAGAGTTAGTAACTAATCTTTTATGAAAAATAGTCCAAAGGAAGAACTTTAAGTTTGTGGGGACTTTAAGTTTCCATATCCTGTTTCATTCACTCAAATCAAAGTTATCAGAATTACTATTGTTATCAAGGAAATAAGTAAATTTTATAGAAAAAACTCGAGAGTTTTCAGGATACCATAAAGGTTTATCTTCTTTATCAAAAGTAGGGGGTTCCATTTCAAGGATTTTATTTTCGGTGTCCTCATCAATAAGGTGGATAATTGGGGGTAGAAACCTGCAACTCCCATCATAAAAAATGTTTGCGACCTTAAGGTCAAAATAATTTTGAATATCCTGATTATAGAAAGGCTTATCTGTACACCACTAATCTGTCCAAAGGTTAACCGATGTATCATTCCCTATTTTCAACTTAATACATTTCTAAAGAATGTTCTTAGAAGTAAAGATACCCCTCCAAATATGGAAGCTTACATGTTTCTTATTCCAAGAGCTAGGGCTATTATCAAGAGAATATTTATTACGAATCGCCATAGCCCAAAGACTATGGTCATCATTAGCAATTTTCAATCCAAGTTTAGCGAAGAAGGCCCTATTATTTCTTTTAGCATTCCTAAGACCGATCCCCCCATCCTCTTTGTTTTGGCAAACCTTTTTTCAATTAATTAAATTGTACTTCTTCTTATTAACAATATCACCCTAAAGGAAATTATGATTTAACTCATCAATTTTGTCACAAATCTTAAAGGAGATAGGAATAGTTTGCATCAAATAGTTAGGAATGGTGGAAGTAATAGCTTTGATAAGAACAATTCTACCAGCCAACGAAAGCATATTGGATTTCCATTTAGCTAACAAATTTTGCATTTTTAGGATAACATGATGCATGTAAAAATAATTAAGTCTACCATGAACGAGAGGAAAGCCCAGATAGATACCTAAATCATCTCCAATCTCAATATCCAGGTTTGTGCTCAACTCTGTAGTTCTCCAATGAGGAATAATAGGGGGCAACAAACAACTTAGATTTGGAGAAGTTAATTTTCTGACCCCCCAGGCCCTAGTAAAATTACCAAGGGTATTTAAAATATTCTGCACTTGTTTTATCATTACCTTTGCAAACAAGATAAGATCATCAACCAAAAAAAAAAGAGAGATGATAGGACCATTTTTCGGAATCCTTAAACCTCTCCAAAGCATCTATTTACATTGTCACTTATCATACGCGAAAGTATTTCCATGCACAAAGTGAAAAGATACGAAGAAATGGAGTCCTCCCTATCTGAGACTCTTGGAAGGTTTGAACTCATAAAAGGATTCCCCATTCCAAATAATAGATAAAGGGTGTTAGTGACACAAGACATAATTAATTTAATCCAAAGACCGAGAAAATTAAAATTAATCAGACTATCTTTTAGAAAATCTCAGCTAAATCTATCATAAGCCTTTTCAAAATCAATTTTAATGATAATACCCCTTCCTTACTCTTGGATATTCTAAGAGATGGAATAATTTCTTGCCTAATAAGCACATTATCCGTAATCATACGCCTTAGAATGAAACTGCCAACAATTTTATTCAAGAGAGGTCTAAGCTTAGAAACAATCAATTTAGTGACAATTTTGTAAGAGGTGTTATAAAGACTTATAGGCCTAAGCTTTTTGATGCTTTAAAGGATGTCAATCTTATGAATGAGGAAAATAAACGTTTTATTTAATATGGACAGCAACTCATAGTTTCTAAAGCAATTTTGCACAAAATTACAGACATCCGTGCCTAAAATACCTCGGTTTTTTTTTATAAAAAAAATAGGTTGATAACCATCCGGCCCAGGGCCTTTTAGGTCTTTCATTCTTTTCAAATTATCCCAAATTTTTGGATTCAAAGATTCTAGGAAAAGGGTGTAGTGGATATCATCTTCAATTGTAGGACATTGATTACTAATGCAAACAATCATAATCTTCCTGTTATCTCTAGAAAAGAGGTCCATCAAAGACAACTTAACAATAACCTTAAGGTCATTACCATTATTAATCCACACATTATCCTTCTTTAACATAGATATCTTCTTTTTTTTTTCTTTCGAGGGCCATAAGATGGAAGAATTTATTATTTTTACTTTTTGCCAAGATATATCCACTAGATTCTAGAAGAATCTAGTGAATTAACCCAATTGTTTTTAATTAAGTCTTTAAAACTATCATGAGTTAGCCACATTATCTAAAAACTAAATGGTTTATTAAGAGAGAGAGAGAGAGAAGAACAGCTGACACAGTGAATTAAAATAGGGGAATGATCGAAGTACATATGAGGGAGGGTTTCAACACCTGTAATAGGAAAGATCGCGTTTCTTTTCTCGTTGTCAGGGACTATATCCAGTCTTTTCCCGATATTGATACCTCTTTTAACTGTACTAGCCAAGGTCATCTTGGGTCTGCAAGATTCCAAAACCATCAACCCACAATAATTCTTGTAACGGTTAAACTTGTTAATATGGGCAATAGTATAGGGACTACACGAACTCGTCTTCTCGCTTTGGGTGGAAATATTGTTGAAATCACCAGTTGCCTGCCAAGGAAATGAATACTCTTGTGAGACTTCATTCATATATTTCTAGATTTCTTTCCTAATTCTCGAGTTGGGATTAGCATATATAAATGAAAGGAGCCAATCATCATAATTGTTGCAGCTGACCAACGCATGTATAACCTAGTTTTTTTATCAAGATATTGTGGAGGTGCACTCTATCAGACATCAAAAGGACCCAAATTCCCCCAACCCGACCTTGAGGGCTATATAACAAGAGGCCGTTAAGCCCAAATTATTATAAAAAAAAATAAAATAAAATAAAATTACCTATCGAGATAAGGTCCACTTTGGCAAAATGAAAATGTCAGGACAGTGGGAGTTACCATAACTCAGATCTATAAGCTCAAACTCACCTTGCGTATTCCATAAGAACTTAACCCTAGCAAGTAGAATTTTATAGCCAATCTGCCTTCCAAGCAGTCTGATAATAAAAAAAACCTATCATTTCTCTATGATTTTCTGAAGAATCTGGGTTGGAACTTGGACCTTGGGGATGCCTTGGTATTTCTCAAGGTTAAAATCATCCTCAGAAGATCACTAAAGCTCGATTATAAGATCTTCCTCAAAATTGAAAAAACCTTCTTTGATTTTTTTTTTCTTCTTATTTTGCCCTCCATTCAGAGCCTCCTTGAATGATTTAATCTTAGTAACTTGTTCCAAGCCTTTAGTTGGCTTCGTCAGGGACGTTTTTAATGGTTTCAGTGTCATCACTTTAGAAACGTCTGATGGTTTCACCATCGTCATATTTTGTATCCATCATTCGCTTAGAGGGAACTTGGGCCATTGGAGCTTCAACCTCCACGGACTCCAAGGAGCTGGAAGGAGGATCATATTTTATTTTCGTTGTGTTTCTAGCAAGATAATCTTCTTCGTCTTTAGATTAACTCTTAGAGAGACTTTCTCTCTCTAGAGAAAATGATGCCATTTTGACTACATCTTCATTCATACCTAATACCTTACCTCTGAGCACTTTGCTCCTCTTTATTCTTGAATGACGCCAAATCATGGTGATCTACACCTAATTCTAGATGACATGTATTTAGCAACATCTAGTAATAGAAACTGAAAGTCTTGACCATAGCCTCTTCGTTGCTAAGATTGAAAAAAATATGGATGAATATGTTGTTACATTTTGGTGGTGTTTGGTTAGTTCTACACCCAATAAATTGGGGGTGAGAATACTATTTTCATTTTAGAATATTGTGAGAATAGAAATACATATGGTAATGACCCTTAGTCTATTTTTTTTTTTTTTAAATTTATGTGAACAGAAACAAAGAAACACATTTTATTGCAATATTTGTTCATTTTTCTTTTCTTTAAATGCATGATAATTTTATTTATTTAAATGAATGACAATAAGTACATATATTTTTTTTTACCAACATTTGTTTTATATTTTCTCTTTAAACGTATGAGAATAAATATCATATTTCATAGGTGGTGGGGTCGGCGTGGTGGTGGTGGGGTCGGCGTGGTGGTGGTGACCAACGTTGTGGTGGTTCTCACTTTTTTTTTGGGGGGGGGGTTTGACGGTAAGGTATGTCTGGACTAGTTAACGTGGACCTTGACTAATCACATTATCGGGTAATCTTAAGAGTGCACTCCCTCACATTGGTTTAGTACATTCAGGATTAAATTCAAGATTTAATTTCTGGAGTGCTCCCCAGAAGAGTCGAACCCTAGATGACAAGGAAATCAAACACTTTCTTTTGCCAAGGAAATTGGACACTTTCCTTTGACGGTAAGGTATGTCTGGACCAGTTTACGCACACTTTGACTAATCACCTCATCAGACGATCTTAAGAGTGCACTCTCCCACATTGGCTTGGTACATTCAGGATTAAATTCAAGATTTAATTTCTGGAGTTCTCCCTAGAAGAGTCGAACTGTGGTTGACAAGAAAATGAGACACTTTTCTTTGTTAACCGAACTAATACCTCTTGAGTAGTGGTTCTCAATGTAAGAAATAGTTTGGGGAAAGATTTCGTCAAAGTGAAATGAAAATAACATTTTTTTTTTTTGTTTTTGCAAATTCTAAGAAATTTCGAAAATATTTTCAAAATTTTGAGAATATTTATAAACAAAAACTTGCTTATAAAATACGTTTCTATAGATTATTTTCAAAATTCTGGAAGCGAAATCCGAAATTAGGGGGCGAAAACACTAATAAAAAAGGACCTTACTTTACACAAAATTTATGATAATATTTTAATTTTTTATTTAATCAGTATCACTTTTTATTGTATTGTTTTTATTGTTAATAGTATTAAAGTGACAATTATTTTTAAAATTTAAATATGTGGTTGGTGATATATTTATTTTATGAAAAATTAATAAAATATAGGGTGATTCGGTAGGATCCCCAACACCCATCTTGTATATCAAGGTCTCCTGGCCATCCTATTTTTTGTAACAAAAGCCCATTCATTATTAGATAATATTTCTTGACAAAATTGCTTGCAATTTGTTCAGGATACAACAAACATTCACTATCACTGGCACCACCACCAAACATCACCATTATCACAACGAAAATCATTATCACCAACCACTACTTACCACAACTAGTGCTACAATAAACATTTACCACCACAACAAAATATGAGAAAAAAAAAAAAATAAGGATATTTTCTCATGGGCTTCAAGTTCCATTACTAATTCATTTTTATACCTGTTAGTGTAATAATGAGATTAGCCCACTTGGCCAATAGGGCAAAACCCTAATCCCACTTCCCCTATAAATACTCATGTATAGTTTTTATTATGCATATTCTTAATACATGTACCCTTATATTTCTTTCTCAATATATCAATACATGATTCATTCTCCACTTCTCAAATACATTAACATGGTATCAAGAGCAAGTATTTCCTGAACCTGTTCTATCTAAATAGTTTTCTTCAAAACCCTAAAGCTTCCGCCGCAGCTGTCTCTTTTGTCCTACGGTTTTCGTCACTGCTATAAGCTTCATTACTACTCCAGTATAAACAACCACCACACCATCGTCTTTGTCTTGTAGAGATGAATACAACGCCACCAAAATCACCACCATTGAAGTATCGACAAACTCACACGCGCTACCAACAGCCTGCAGTGCCCCCTAACTGTGCCGTCTCGGATTTTGGGCTCTACCGCCTCAACCAGGCTTTAAATCCACCTTACAATATACCATTAGAATAGACTCAACAATACGATTCCAATGACGCAAAAATTAGCTCAAGAGGACATGTCATGCTCCCACAAGCATGGCCTCAGTATATGCGCGTCAAATTCATGCGCCACCTTCATTCCTCTGCCACGCCAATTGCTAAGCAGGCGATACGTCAGCACTGACTAGCCATATCAGCATTGACTAAGCCACGTCAGCCGATACTCGTCAGCCACATCATCCCCACGTCATCCATTACATCAGCATCATTGGTACTTTTGGTGCCACGTTATCATTGACCAACACCACATCGGCGTTGATAATGAGCAAAGAATCCACATACATCACTATTGAGCCTGGAGAAACTATTGTCACGGATGGATTCAAGATACTAAAATTATCCAGGAACCGGTCTATACTCGTGAAGAACCGATTGAGAGCTCCTTGAACCGATCAAATCTCTGTGATGAACCGAATCAACAATATAAAGAGAACTATACTGTATGATCAGAATTTGATTTGACGGAGATCACATATAGATCTAAAATGCTGAAATTGTCCCTTTTGCTATAATCCAAAACCAATCTCCATTTGAACGCCTTTTCGGTAAAACTCCTGATTACTCTGAACTCAAAGTCTTTGGTTGTACCTGCTTTGTTCTTCTCAAATCACATGAACACAACAAACTGGAACCAAGGGCTCGTCTGTGTTGTTTTCTTGGATATGACATCGAATATAAAGGGTATCAATGCTGGGATCCCATTTCTAAAACCCTTCATATCTCGCAACGTGTTATTTTTTGGGAACATCAAATGTTTTCTTCCTTGCGGTCATTTTGACATGTCCACCCTGACCAACTCTAGATTCTTTATTAATCCATCTATTGAGTTATTTTCCAGATGATACAGTTCCAGGTACTGTTGAGTCCACTCTAGCACCACCTGTTGCGCCCAGCCTTACACCTTATGTTGAGTCCACCCCAGACCCACCAGCTGAACCAACTCTAGAATCACCAACTGATCTCATATCTCCAATTTCAGTGACCATGCCTGAGACTTCTCTTGTGGCTGATGATTCTGTACAAATTGCCTCTGAAACCCACGCTCTAGAACACCTTTGCCGCTCTACCAAGATAACTCATCATCCACATTACCTTACTGTTTTTCATTGTTTTTCCACTATACTTCATCTGCATGAGCCTCAATCTTATGAGGCTGGTACTAATCCTATTTAGCAGAAATCAATTGACGAAGAACTTCAGGCCCTCGCTAAAATTCATACCTGGGATATTGTTGATTTTCCCCTTAGAACAACTCCTATTGGGTGCAAATGGATATTTAAAATTAAGACGCTTTCTAATGGATCTGTTGAACAATATAAAGCCTGACTTGTTGCTAAAGGATTCACTCAAGAATATAGCATTGACTATGAAGAGACATTCGCTCTAGTGGCGAGGCTAATATCTGTCCGTACACTTCTTACCGTCTCCGCTATTCGAAAATGGACTCTCTTTTAAATGGATGTCAAAAATGCATTTTTCAATGGTGATCTTCTTGAGGAATTCTATATGCATACACCTCCCGGCCTGGTTGGCCCTAGAAATAAAGTTTGTCATTTTCGTCGTGCCTTATATAGTTTGAAACAAGCTCCACGTGCTTGATTTGCTAAATTCAGCACTACTATTCATTGTTTTGGGTTCACACTTAGTTCTCATGATTCGACTTTGTTTATTCTCCATATTACCAATGATATTATCCTTCTTTTGCTGTATGTGGATGATATGGTTATTACTAGAGATGATCTACGTGGCATTTCTGAACTCAAAAAATTTCTCAATGACCAATTCGAGATGAAAGATCTTGGCGTGTTCACCTATTTTATTGGCCTCAAAGTCTCATCTGGTTCTGATGGATATTTTTCCTCTCAGACCAAATATGTCTCGGATCTCTTTTCCAAGGTTGGGATCACTGACTCAACCACTGCCACTACTCTTCTCGAGCCAAATGTTAGACTTACCCCACTCGATGGTTCACCTCTTCAGGATACCACTCTATATCGCCAACTTGTTAGAAGTTTTGTACATCTTACTGTCACTCGCCTTGACATTGCCTATGCTGTTCATCAGGTCGGTCAGTTCTTGTCCGTTTCTTGGACCACTCATTACTTGGTTGTTCCTCACATTCTTCGGTATGTCAAGGGTACTTTATTTCATGGGCTTCATTTCTCAGCTCAGTTTGCTCCCGTCTTACAAGTTTATTCTGATGCCGATTGAGTCGGAGACCCCACCGATAGACGTTCAACCATTGGTTACTGTTTCTTTTTGGACAATTCTCTCATTTTCTGGCATAGTAAGAAACAAACTGTGGTTGTTCACTCCAGTACTGAAGCTGAATATCGTGTCATGGCTGATGTAACTCAAGAGCTTCTCTGGCTTTGATGGCTACTAGTTGACATGGGCATATCTTCTTCTGCAGCCACTATCCGACACTATGACAACAAGAGTGCTATTCAGATCTCTTACAATGATGTATTCTACGAATGTACAAAACACATCGATACTAATTTTCACTTCATCCGTTATCACATTCTCCAGAATACGGTTCGTCTACAATCCGTCAGTTCAGCCGATTAGACATCAGACATTTTCACTAAGACTCATCCACCCGGACATTTTTACTCTTTGGTTTCCAAATTCAAGTTCACCTCCCACTTACTGCCTTGAGTTTGAGGGGGGATGTTGCTGTAGTAATGGGCTTAGCCCACTTGGCCCATAGGGCAAAACCCTAACCCCACTTCCCCTATAAATACTCATGTATAGTTTCTATTTTGCATATTCTTAATACATGTAACCTTGTATTTCTTTCTCAATAGTCAATACTTGGTTCATTCCATACTTCTCAATTATCTTAACAATACCTATGTAGTCATTTAAATTTAGAGAAAAACTCAATTAACATATGGTAATTGTTTGTTGTACAGTAACATTTATATCATCAATTTATTATATTGATGTTGACATTATTGTTGTTTAGTAACATTTACTTCTTCCCATTCATTATGTTGCTATTAACATTGTTGTTGGCCGTAACATTTGTATCTCTCCATTTATTATGTCATAATTGATGTAGTGAGAGAATATATATTTTAGTTTATTTTAAATTATAAATATATAGATGATATTTTCTCAATATGGACCTGCAAGTAGTAGCCCTTTTTAATCTTAATGGTAAAAGTGAGGTTCTCTTTCAATAATAATAAAAAAAAGGTTGATTATATTTTGCACTCCTATGGTTAATCGTATTTGCACTTTGTACATTTATGTTATTTTGATTAGCACTTACACTTCATGCGCTTAAGACTCAAATACAACGGTTAAAATTTTAACAAAACTGATGGTATTTTTGTTATTTCAATTTTAAAATAAGAATAATTTCGTTATGTTCTTCCAGCTAATTCATTGGAGTCTATTTGAAAAATTATTTACTAGACTTGCCGAAGTCAAATCCCCACTTGATTGATGTAGAAATTGTGCATCTTCTAGCCTCCTGGACAATTGAGCATTGCATCAAATGGAGTCATTCAGTGGAAGATTGGTTAAATTGTTAGTCTCTAAGAGAAGTTGGTCACTAAATTGGCTGACGGATTGGTGGTTCTCATGTTTTAACCTCAAAATTGGATCTGAGTAAGGACTCATCAAAAGTAAGCCCCCTCCCCCCCGTAACCGATTCATTTCTTCAATGAGTCATTACTACTTTGTCTTCTGGTTTTGCTTTCAAATGATTTTTACCCAATTTTTGAATTTTTTTTTACAAATTAAAGAGTAAAATCGTTCTGTGTGGTGTTGGTCGAAGATGATTGTGGTATTGGTGTTGGCTAGAATGGTGGCACTCGTGTTGACTGAAGGTGGTATTTGATGGAGGTGGAATCTTGTGGTAGTGGTGGCTGGAGATGGAGATGGTGGGTAGAGGGTCAGTGAAGAAGAAGAAAAAAAGGGAGAAAAACATAAAAAGGAACGAAATAAAAAATAAAATAAAAAATTTATAAATTTATTCATATTCCGTCTAATTTAAGGGTTAATAGTTACAAGTTTTATTTGTCCTAGATACACATTGTCATATAATTTCTTTTACGAATGTTACAAGTATTTTGTTGAATGTTACAAGTTTAGGGTTAGAAGTGAAGCGCACCAAATTAGTCAATAATTAGTGGATAAAAATAAAATTTGCCCGTCTAATTTATATTGTGAGTCGTAAAGTCTTGGCCAATACAAGTTTTCATTAATTATTATGATTCCTAGATTCCTAGAAGTTGTTGAGGATAACTTTTCCCGCGACAGTGTCTCTTATGTAAAATTAGGATTGGTGATGAAAATAGGTTCATTCTTAAATAAACGTTTTTCATATTATTTTGAACTAGTGAGATAAACCCATTACCGATGCATTAATTTTTTCGAAACCCTCTCTTGAGTCTTGAGACTGATCTCTCCAAAGACCATGAACTACGTGGTGCCTCCCCTTACCATTCCTGACTTGCTTTCCATGAGTAATAAATATGTTGAATTACATATAATCGAGGTTGATAAGATTGAATGATTTAAATGGGTTAATTGAGTAATAAAGTTATAGGCAATTGCTAGAGCTAATTTCTTGCCCGTTTATTCCCTCCATTATTTATTGCTATTTTTTCCGGGCTAATTTTTTCCTCCAATTCCTTATTGGTCATTTTCTTGCGCCTATTTTTTCTTGCCATTTTTTTTCTCCAAATATTCTCACCTATTTCCCCCTCCCCAGAGATTGATTGTTTACCAAAGGGTTAATTACACTTTACCTCTTATAATTAGACTATTTTACACTTTACCCCCTATGATATTCGCATTACTATTTTGCCCCCTGTGATTAGACTTTTGTTACACTTTACCCCTTTCGTTAGCACCTTGCCCCACTATAGTTAGGCCTATTTCGTGGGGGTAAAGTACAGCAAAATCTAACTATAGGGGTAAAATAGTAACGAAAATACTACAGAGAACAAAGTGCAAAGACCTAACCACGTGATAGTAAAATATAATTAACCTTTTACCAAAAAAAAAAAAATGATATTTCAAGTACAGAGTTCTAAGTACTAGAACTGTTTTAAGTTAGAATAGTAATGTTGATTTTAATTGAAAGAGAAAAATTGATATTTTAAATAGCGAGTTCTAACTAGTAAAAGTTGATATTTTAAATTGCGACTTCTAACTGGTAGATCTTTTTTAGTTAGAATTAAAATATTAATTTTAATTGGAAGAGAAGAACATTAAAGTAGTTAATTTTTTCAGAAGTAATTTTTTAATTTCTTAAGGTCATTTTTATTTTTTAAAATAATTAACAAGTTGTATTTTAAAATAAAGAAATCATTTTTAGTAATGGTGAAATTATGTATTACAAAGGAAATAAACTTAATACATCATCATAATATTAAGACATACACATAATTAATTACATGGTGTGTGTAATAAACGGGCCAATCCTCGTATTATTTGTGTGAGGAGCTGAACATTTGTGGTGATCATGTCTTGCGGCAAACTATTTGTGGGTTTTTTATGATATTATTCTTGAATTATATCGTTGTAGACAATGGATATTAAATTGAATGTTTGTGTATTTAATATGATTAAAAAAAAGCAACCAAAAACATTTAATAACTTGATATTCTAAATTGTTCTTACTCGGTATTGGATTGTTGAAAATGATCTTCAACAATGTAAGCTAACTTATTTCATTGTTTTCTTCTTGTGAATGATGAGTCTCAAACTATTCATATGAGATACTAGTACAATTACAAGGAAACTTACTAATATAGTAAGGGATTGAACGTGATCATCATTGTATTCCACACGGTAGTTTTGCTTGAGTCAAAATAGGATGTCTAAGGTGTGATTATATTTATGATCTTCTGACTTGAGCTGTTGTTTGTTACATGCATGGGTTGCTATACTTTGATAGTACTGAGTGTTGTTCCCTATCCACGAGCATTCGAATGTATTCATTGGATATAGTAAAATATACATGTGAATATACGAGTATGCAAGATAGAATCTATTCCTCTTAGCAAATGAGACATGTTCTGTGTGATTCGATTTAATATAATTCACTCAAGCTTCTTGTAAGATCCCGACCTTTGACATACGTATAATTTAAGTCGCGATTTTAAATATTTCGAAAATACCGAGGTGGATTGCGATATTAATTATGTGAATTAAAATTTTAGGGGTTAAATTGTAATTTACATAAACATTAAAAATGGAAAACGGGTTTAATTAATACTTAACCTAAAATAAAGGGGAGGCTTGGTGTAAATTATATATATTATATATAGAGAGAGAAAGAGTTGGTGAAATGAAGGGAGGAGAGAGAGGTCACTTGGCCGGCCGTTGATCACATACACTTTTTGATATATAGTGTGTGTATGTGTTGATTGGCTGATGGGCGTCGGCAATTTCGTGTGGGTATGCAGGTGGGTAGTTATATGGGTGTGTTGTTTAATATCTCCGGTGATGTGGGTTACCGGTTCGATGGTTCTTTCGGTCGGTGGTGGGTATCCGTCCAGCGCTGGAGTGGAGTATAGAGTTAGAGAGAGAGAGAGAGCAGAGTGTGTGTGTGTGTGTGTTACGGTGTGTGTGTCGGGTGGGTAGATGGTAGGTGTGAATGGGTGTAGACGTGGAAGTGTGTGTTTGGTTGTCTGGTGGTGTGTATTCGGTGGGTAGGACGGCGGGGCTTCATCGGCGGCGAAGCCCAAACCGGAACAGAAAGCAGAAACGCAAACAGTAAAGGAAAAAGAAGAAGAAAAAGAAAGAAAAAAAAGAGAGGAGAAATTACATAAATAACCCCAATAAAATCCAAAATCCATCTCGCGGCCGACGGATGTTTCGGAACAGGTAAAAATCTAAATCGACTGCTATTTTCATTAAATGGAATAATTAGCAAATGGGATTATAATTTTGCAATCGTTAATTTTAATAAATGTTGTCATCGTCCATATTAACAAATGCGTAAAGTAATTATCAACGAAGCGAAATTAACCGAATAATGACTTTCCATAATAAAATGAGGGGAATGGGAAATTTCTAAATGTAGGGCTTGCATTTGGACGAGTAGGTTATTTTTTCTCTATAATATTAATTTAAGCCCTGTCACAAATAGGTTCACATTTATCGGAGGATCAGTAGCGGATAGTCGGAGGAGTTTTTGAGAGCGAATTATCAAGTGAGTGTACTGTCTTCTTATCAAACTAGTTTTCTATGTATATATATATGATGAAATATGTATTTACTGAAACTGTATGAATTTATAAATGATATGGATAAAGCCGTATTTGGGTAAGTGGGTAAACTGGATTTTCGGAAGATTTCGGTGGTTTTCGAAATGAAGTTGAAAATGAATTTTTGTTGGATTTGGTGAAATCAGACGATGTTTTTAAAAGAGAATAAAAAATATTTGTTTTTCTAAAAATGCCTGGTTTTCTAAAAATAAAGGGTGAAAAAGTGGTTTTGATAAAATCAGACATTTTTTTTAAAAGAAAGTGTGAAATATGATTTTTGGATTTAAAAGTTGGTTTTGAGGAAAAGAGATAGACGTGGTAATTTGACAAGGTTGAGTAGACGATATTTATTGAGTTGTGATTCGATGATGCTATATTTGATTTGACGATGCTATATTATTTATCTGTTTCGGTATAGTGAGGTTATCCGCTTTGGCGGAGTGATGTTTATCTGCTTCGGCAGAGTGATGTTAGACGTTTATACTGCGCAGTGATTATCCGCTTCGGCGGAGTGATGGGTGTTCGTAGGAAGGCATATCCTACGAATGATACGGTACCGTTGCAAACTCCCGATCGTGAGGTTAAAACGATCACTAGGGCTGGCTAGTGTGTGTGTTTGAGGCGTGTGTTTGAGATGTGTGTTTGAGATGTGGTGTTTTACTTATATTGGGTAATTTATTATTTACTCTGGTGATTGATATAATTTTATATTAGATGGATTTGGATGAAACTTATACTTATGGGTTTATTTCCACTGCTTATATTATGGAGAATTTTACTAGTTACATGTTGTTTACATACTTACACTTGATCCATTTAGATGTTGTAGAATGATATATTATTTTAAAATATTTTTACCAAGAAGGCAGTACACTCGCAGGTGCATTAACTAGGCGTCCGTCCCCTACTGGCAATAGGTTGATTCCGAAGGTGCGATAGGAAAAGAGTATCTTGGGAGAGCTACTAGAGGTGAACACCGAGAGGTCTAGATGTTATGTATCTTTATCATTACAACATTTTTTTAGGGACTGATGTTTCCCGAATTTGGGAGTATATATATATATATATATATATATATATATATATATATATATATATGTTTCCGATACATCGGTATGCTTGTACATGGTTTTTCTGGTGTTTGTGATTCTGGTGAGGTTGTGTCGATGTCACACTGGTCCTACAGTGATGGGTATCCGGGGTGGGATGTGACAGTATTGGTGTCTCGTCGTTGGTTGGCTAAAAAATAAACAGAAACAGAAATTGAAGAGAGAGAGAGGTCCGCTGGTGGGTTCTGTCGCCGATCGTGTGGGGTTCGCCGGCGGTGGTGGTGATGTTGGAATGTATGCGTGTTTGTGGTTCGTCGTCAGTGTGCAGCTGTTGTGTGTTGCATGTGCTGTATGTATGTGTTTGTGTCATCGTTCAACTGGGTCCGACGAAGGTTGGTTGTGTGGGTATGTGTGTGTGTTGTTCCTGCTGTGTGTGTGTGTATGTGTTCAATTGTTGAGGTGAGCATGTGCAGGTGTTCTGTATGGGTTGTGTGTGCATGGCATTCGTGGGTATTGGTGGCTGGAGTTGGCGATGAGTGAGAGAGAGAGAGAGAGAGAGAGAGAGAGAGACATGGGTGGAGTTTCAAAACAGAGTAGAGAGAAGGAGCAGCAAGTTCGCCTAGGTGGAAAGACGTTTGCCTAGGCGGAAAAGGGGCAGTGTGCAATCAAAGAAAGAAGGAGGAGCGTTCGCCTAGGCAGAGGATCTATGGCCTAGGCGGAGGAGCGTCAGTAGGTGAACTGGAGAAGGGAAGGAGCGTGTTCGCTGCGGCGGTGGGTTTTGCGCTGAGGCGGTAGGAGCAAGAACATCAATTAAAGACTTTTAAAGGAAATAGACAACCGTTTTAGAAAGGGTAACGTTTCTCGTTGAATTTTATGATTTGTTAAATTAAATTACTAGCACTAAAAGGTCGAAACGGAGATAATAAATATCGAGACCATTAACATGCATAAATTTTATATAGTAAAACTTTAACAAAGCAATACGAGTTATATAATAATATTTTGAATAAAAGGCGGGAAATAGGAAATTATGAAAAATTAGGGCCTACATGGTGCAGATAGGGTA
This sequence comes from Eucommia ulmoides, assembly GCA_016647705.1. Classification (NCBI taxonomy): domain Eukaryota; kingdom Viridiplantae; phylum Streptophyta; class Magnoliopsida; order Garryales; family Eucommiaceae; genus Eucommia; species Eucommia ulmoides. The sequence goes on along the minus strand of CM028339.1, from coordinate 12,225,142 downwards.
TTTTTACATAAAATATTAATTTAGGCCTTGTCATGAATATGTTCGCAAGCACCGGAGGATCGGTAGCGTATAAATGTTTTCAGAGCGGATTACTAGGTGAGTGTACTGTCTTCTTGCAAAAATCTATTTTCATATATATATATATGATGGAAAAATGTGTTTACTTGAAAATAGATGAATTTTCTAACTTACATAGATCAAGCGGTATTTTTGGGTGTTTCTAAAATTATAAATTTTATTGTTTTTCTAAAGGGGTGGATGTAGATTGTGGGCATAGTTGTTATTGATTTGACGATACTATTGATATTATCTGTTTTGGCAGAGCGTTAATTTTCTATTGAGTTGTTGTTGTTGAGGTGGAGATGAGTTGTTGTTGTTGTTGTTGAAGTGAACTGGAGATTGGTGTTTGGAAATTCACCCGCTTGGTATAGTCCAGCGGAGCGGTGTTCACCTGCTTGGCATAGTCCAGCAGAGCGTTGTTTCACCCGCTTGGCATAATCCAGCAGAGCGTTGTTTCACCCACTTGGCATAGTCTAGCAGAACGTTGTTATGTCCCGCTAGGAAGTCATATCCTACGGGTGGTATGGTACTGTTGCAACTCCCGATCGTGAGGTTAAAATGATCAAATGGCTAGCCGAGGTGTGGTGCGATGAGGTGTGAGATGATGTGGTGTGGTGTGGTGTGGTGTGGTATGGTGTAGTGTGATGTGGTGTCGTATGTAGTGTTTTGTCGTATTTAGTGTTTTGTCATATATAGTGATGTGGTGTTTTATTATATCGTTTTGGTGTTTTATCATATTATTTTATGTTGATGGTTTGGATGGATTTCATATATTTGGTATATATATATATATATATATATATATATATATATAGATAGATAGATGATGATTCTAAATGGTAAGAAGAATGAGTTTTCTCGTGGTATATGATTTTTACACTACTGTTCAAAATGCGTTTGTTTATACGCGTTATGCTTGATCTATTTAAATGTTGTATTATTTAGAATGTATTATTATTTAAAATATTTTTATTAAGAAGGCAGTACACTCGCAGGTACATCAGGTAGGAGTCAGTCCCCTATTGGCATTCGGTAGAGTCATGCGATGGAGTCATGTCGGAGTTTTTGAGATGAGCTATTTGAGGCAAACCTATGAAAGGTTCATGGTTATTATATTTCAGTTGTGATTATTGTTGGGGACGGGTGTGTCCCCCATATGAGAGGATGTATATGGTCTGTATATGCGATTATATATTTATGCATGCATAGTGTCGTTTTCTAGTTGGTTGGATTGTGTAGGCGATGTCGTGTCGACGTCACGTGGGCCCTAAGGTGACGGGTGTCCGGGGTAGGGTGTGACACTTTTAGTTAAAACAGTGTGATGATTAGGATGACATTCTAATCGGTATCACAAGAAAATTATATGATCAATCAAAATACATAGAATTGGTGTAGGGATTTTGACTTAATCATACTTTGTTGGTCCTTTCAGATACACAGATCGGGAGACTGTGTAATACGGTTGTCATACTTGAGAAGGTTATTTTGGTTAATCTCCAACTGAATATGGTTGTGATATGAGGGTAGACGTGACTCACAGTCAGAGGAAATGTCTTAAAGGAAAATATTTTCTTCTAGAAGAACAAAATTGGAATTGTTATAATTTTTATTGATTAATTGATTAGTAAATTAATTAGTTAATTAATTTCACCATCCAAATTTTGGTATGAACTTAATGAGTTACACATAATAGAGAATTGAAGATAGAAGAGTTCTTGAAAAAATATCGAGTAGTAATGTTGAAATTAAGAAATTCGGGGGTCAAAGTGCAAATAAAAAATAGGTCCAGGGTTTTAAACCCTTGATAGTCTGTATATGGTGGAAGATCGGCAATGGCCTCCTACCCTATGAATTGCGACCATACCAGTTTTGGTCATTCCCTTGTTCTCTCTTAGACAATTATCTTATTTTATCCGTGAGATTTTGTGTTTCTATTTCACCTAATTTGAAATCTACTACCCCTCAAATTCAAATTAGAGCTATCATAGAGTCTTAAAATTAGATTTGATCTTAGAAATCCCAAGAATAGGTAGTTCAAAAATTTAACAATTAACTTCAATTTTTTTTTTTAACTGATTAGTATCTTGTTATTAAGCATAAACGTGAATTATTATATGCACAACCAGACAGACAAGAGAAAAAGAAATTGACACGCAGATTTATAGTAGTTCAGCAAACTACTTTTTCCTATGTCTACTCCCTTGAGCTCTCTCAAGGAATTCGCAATCCCCTAAACCATACTTGATCCCTTTCCTAGGTAGGACTCAAACACTTACAACAATCCTATTTACAAACTCATAATTAACTTAATTCATTTCCCAGACTCAGAATTAAAAAAATTTACAACAATAATTTTTCTAGGCTTAGGATTAACCTTTATCCCCTGATTAGATAAGACTTATTTATGCCCAATCACACACTCTCATTTAGACCAGTTACGTTTAGGTCCAAGTTACAATCTCACAAAAAAAAAAAAAAAAAAAAAAAAAAAGATAACAAAAAAAACTATTCGTTTCTTCTCACGTGAGCTTCTAACACCTTAATTCAATGTAAACTCAATTAATGCTCTAAACTAAGTGATAGAAATGATTTCACAAACTATATATCAATTAATGACATGGGAATCAATAAAGATATTCAAGGATTTTCAAAAACAACTTTTCGTAGATATTTCATTTTAATATTACAAGCTCAAAAACAAAAGATAATTAAGTAATGTTATGGCACAAAATTTAAGCACACAAATAAATCAGGAATAATAATCAGATTTCAGGAAAAAAAATCTTTTTAAATAATTTCCAATGGATTTCAGCAATAACATTTTTTTATCATAGATATTACTAGCTCAATATATATATATATATGTCAAATTAAACACAACAATTTTGAGCCCAACAATAAAATTTGAAAGATATCACATACATTTTTTTTTAAGAAGATTCGACAAAAGAAACAGCCTCAATTTTCCAAAAACAACTTTTCCAATTAAGAATACTTCTCTTAAAAATAAATCCTTAAAAATATTTTCAAAAAATTAATTTTTTCTATCTTCCAAAATCCATTTTTTTTCCTTGATGTTTTAAAATGGAAACCTGTACGTCTATTTAAAGAGAACTTAAGGATATACCCTATAACGGCTAGTTTTCAAAAGATATGCTAAAAAATATCACATGTAGACCCCATATATAAAATAGATTTATAATGATTTTTTGACGAAAAAATATAGCTTTTAAAACCTCTAAATTTAGTCCCAAAAATAATTTGATCTAAACCAATCAAAGAATAGAAAGAATTTTATCGAAAAGATCACAAAATCAGAAAATATAAGGAGTAAATCATAAGTGAAATCACATAAATGTCTCTCATATCTTTGAAAAATACATTTTCCTTTTGAAAATTTAAATATTTCATACTTAAGATCTGATTTTCAAATAGAAAACCACATCTATTTTAAGTCTCCAATTCATATAACTCTAACGGTTAGTAGAAGCAAAATCTTTCTTAAAATCAAGTCATAAGATCATATATCTTTGACCCTAAATAATCTCTGCCAAAATTAAGCCAAAATAATAATGAATAAGAACTAAAAATAATCCATGTTCAAGCTCAAAGCAATTCAAATGTTCGGCCAATAAATAGGTTAGCTGAAATACTTAAAAACACTAAAAACTTGATTCTCTGCATCATTCGGTTGACCGACTAAAATTTTGGTCGAGTGAAATTTTCAACAACTTATCCAAAACTTCAAATGTGCTAAACTCTTTTGTCTAAACTCTGATTTAACTATATGACCACTTATTGGAAAGCTTAAGGAGTCTATTTTCATATGCAATTTGTTTAAGTTAAAAAATACAACAATATAAAAAGTTATCACTAAAATAGTGCGCAATGGTCTTCCATATAGTGTCCAAAATCAACAACTTTTAAAACTGGTTTAGATTAACACAATTTTTGGCTTTTTCTTAATACCGGATGACTGACTAGATGAGTCTGCAATGTAATCTACAATCTCTCTATTTCCTGCTTGTTCTCATGATCCATGATTGAAGGATGACAATGTATTTTTGTCGAGCGTGAGAAACGATATGTCATTCTTAGGAACGGTGCTAATTTAATCAATTTCTGAAATTGGATCTCACGCAGATGGAGTTGTCGTCATTGCACCTCCAAAGTGAGAATTAGTAGGGTTTAAGTATTGTGAAAATATTTTTGCAGATTTTCTCCTTGCAATATACTTCTCTCCTATCTAGCAATGCTCCCCTTTTATTTTTAGGCATGGAATGATTTGGTAGGAAAATCCTCATCCAAGGCAATCCCCATAAATCCTAGCAGAGATCACAAGATTAAGAGGTTAATGCCCTTTGAACATGTCTCCAATGTCCCTTCCATATTTGGTGGGATTTGGAAGCGAATCCTGAGCAATAGGTCAAGATCGGAGTTAAGGGCTTCTGAGTCTCAGTCTAGAGAAATCCGAAGGTCGATTGCCTTCTTCAAGCCCGGACTATCCCCTCGGGTCTCCTAGAGCTTTAGTCGGGATCTGGGGTGTCCCTTGTAATGTTGTTTTAACATGTTTTCAGTTTGATTGAGATTTTCCAAAATATCCTTCATCACAATTTAATCATGTTTTAAAAAATTGGAAAATAAAAATAAAATATATATATATATATATATATATATATATATATATATATATATATATTTTTAAAAAAAAAAAAAGTAACAAATTCTCTTTTGGAAAAGTTGTGCTCAAGATAGTCAAGGCACATCGATGGCTGGTACTGGAAGGGTTGGTCATGGGCCCAGCGGCCTGGGTAGCCAGATACTTTTTTTAGGGTTTGGGCTTAAGTTTTGAGCCCATGGGCAGGCAGGGCTAAGGCCTAGGAATCTAGACCTGATCAATTTTAGGGCCAAGATTGGGTACGACCATTTTATTTATATCGAATTATGGATATATTCATTTTATTTGGGTATGGATGAGAATAATTTTTTTTTATTGTGAAATGTGGATGAATGAATTTTATAATTTTTATTTGTATTTTAGTGTTTATTTTTTAAATCATAAAAAAATTATAGATCGGGCTTGGACTTAAATTTTTTTTGGTAGAGTTGAACTTGGGCAAAATATTATGACCCTACCATAGGGTTGGGTCGGGCTAGAGCCGAAGGATATGTTTGGTAGGGTGGAAAATGAAATGGATAGGAAAATAAAAATGAAAATAGGGTGGAAAAAAAAAATTGTGTTTCGTTAGAGGTGAAAAAGAAAATAGAGTAAAAAAAACTCATTCCCGCCACTCTCCTCCCCCCCAAATTTGTTCTGAAAATAAAGGGATAGTGGAAAAAAATATCCAAAATTGCCATTATACTCTTTTGTTTTAAGTGCATATTAATTTTTTCTTTTACCATTAATATGTAGTAAGGATAAAATAATAAATTAAAACAGTTCATATTATTTTTTCTTTTATTTTTTTAAAATGTATAAAATATTATTTTTTCTCTTTTTATATCTCTCTAACCAGAAAATAATTTTTCCTTTACAAAACTTTAAAAAAATTATTTTCATTTTTTTTTCTTTGCTGTCCTTCCAACCAAACATACTTTAATATTTTTTACTAATATGCTATGCAAAGTCCGACGGATCCATGTCCACCTTGGTGGCTGGGCAACTCTGCTGACTAAAGTACCACCCCAATGACGAAGGCATCGTATTTCCAAAAAACAAATTTATTTCATTTTTGGAAAATCATAAATTTCTCATCTCAAAATTGTTAGAGAATTAAGAAAAGGCAAAGTGAACAAAAGGCCATTTAATCGTTAAAATTTTGATACCATAAGAAGCCTTTATTTAGGCATTTACATCAGCACTAAAAACAAGAAAATAGGAACCACCAGTACCCCCTACTACATGCATAACTACTATGAGCATAACTTCCTAACCACTACTACATGCATAACCCACTATATGCGTACATGTGCATAACTTCCTAACTACTACTAGAACCCACTACACTAACTAGAACATTCTATTAACTAACAATCCCTCCCTTAAATTGATGTTGAATGACACAGTTTAATACAAATTCCAAAGCACCCTCACTCCTTTAAGTAAGACTATCCAACGTACAAATTCCAAAGCACCCTCACTCCTTTAAGTAAGACTATCCAACGTTCAAACACCAAGCATCTTTCTTAGCTTAAAAAATGCAGGCAATTTGAGGGGCTTTGTGAATATTTCAGCAACTTGGTCTTCACTTATCCAGTAGAAAAGATCAACTATTCCATCCCTCTTGAGATCTCTTAAGAAGTGATACTTCACGTCTATGTGTTTGCTCCTTCCATGTAAAACATGATTTTTGGAGAGTTTGATTGCTGAGCTATTGTCACAATAAATTACTGTAGTTTTTGGTTTCTTGAAATTAAGCTCTTCAAGAATTCTTTTCAACCATATAGCTTGACACGCACCTAAAGTTGCAGCCACAAATTCAGCTTCAGTGGTTGATAAAGTAACAATTGGTTGCTTCTTTGATGACCATGAAACAACTGCAGATCCCAACATGAATACGTATCCCGAAGCGCTCTTTTGATCATCTATATCTCCAGCATAATCACCATCAGTGAATCCAATCAAAATTGACTTTTCTTCGTTTTTATAAAACAGCCCAAAATCAATAGTACCCTTCAAATATCGAAAGATTCTCTTGGCAGCTAAGAGATGTATTTCTCTTGGATTTTCCATGTACCTGCTAACGAGACTCACAGAATGCATGATATTTGGCCTTGTTGCCGTCAAATACATCAAGCTTCCTATAATTTGTTTTGTAGAGAGTGACATCAACCTTCTTTCCTTCTGGATTTCTTCTAAGCTTTAAGCCAACTTCTGATGGTGTGGTAACCGGATTGCAATTGCTCATTTGAAACCTGTCTAACATGTCTCTCACATATTTCTTTTGAGAAATGAATATACAATTAGAAGATTGTTCTGCTTCTAACCCAAGAAAGTAGTGCATCATTCCAAGATCAGACATATCAAATTCAAGCATCATGGATTTCTTGAACTTTTCAAACATGGCCCTATCATTTCCCGTATAAATCAAATCATCTACATACAAGCATACAATAAGCATTTTCCCTCCATCTTCATGTTTGGTGTAAAAAGTATGCCCATATGAACATTTTTTTAAAGTCTTCCTTCTTAAAATAAGCATTTATACGACTATACCAAGCTCTAGGGGCTTGTTTTAGTCCATATAGAGCATTTTTCAATTTATAGACTTTATGCTCTCTACCAATTTTCGCATAGCTAGGAGGTTAATCAATAAATACCTACTCTTGTAAATCTCCATGTAGAAATGCAGACTTCAGATCTAATTGGTAGATGCGCCATGAGTTTTGAGTAGCCAGTGCAATTACCATTCGGATTGTATCATGCCTCGCAACGGGAGCGAAAACCTCTTTGTAATCCATACCAAACTCTTGTTTGTAGCCTTTAGCCACCAAACGTGCCTTGTACTTATCAATTTCTCAATCCTCCTTTAGTTTTGTCTTGTAAACCCACTTGACACCTATAGTCTTGTGTCATTTAGGAAGATCAGTCAACTCCCATGTGTTGTTCCTTTAAATAGAAACAATTTCATCATCCATTGCCTTCCTCTATATTGATTCTTTGACGGCATCTTCAAAAACTATAGGATCACAATTTGAAAATAGATGAAAATGAGTAAGTGAATCCTTACATTGATCAATTTCAGTTATGTAAGACCCTGATCTTCGTCATACGTGTAATTTAAAGTCATGTTTTAAAATATTTCAAAAATACCGGGGTGACTGGTGTAAATTATTAATTGATTTAAAAAAATTGAAGAGGTTAAATTGTAATTTTCAAAAACATTAAAACTAGAATGGGTTTAATTTATATCTTAGTTACAAAAAAAAAGGGCTTAGTGCAATTACTTATTATATGTATATATTATGGTGGGAAATGAATGGAGGAGGAGAGGGCCATTTGGCCGGCCCTTGTTTGATCACATATATATATATATATATACATGCTTTCGGGAAGAAACAGAAAAGGATCCACAAAAATAAAGAGAGAGGAGAACCGGATGAGAAAGAGAGAAAGCGAAGAGAGAGAAAGAGAAAGAAGGAAGAGAGAGAGAACCAGAGGAAAATGGGGGTCGTTGGAGGTTCGTGATCAGCCGGTGGTGTGATTGGCGTGTTTTAGTCTGGTGTGTGTATGTGGGACAATGTGTATGCTGCTGTAGATGTATGTGTGTGGTAGGTTCCGTCGTTGGTCCGGCGGTGTGAGCAGCTTGTTGGTCCGGTAAGTGTATATATGTGTGTCATCAGTGTGTGTGTGGATTAGCGTATGTGTGTGGGTGTGTTCTGAATGTGTTTGTGTGTGTGTATGCCATTCGTCGGTTTTGTTGCCAGTGGAATTGTGTGCTGTGTCGTCGTTCAAATTGGTCCGACAATGGTTGGTTTATATGGGTATGCATGTTTGTTGTGTGTGGTTTTGATTTAAGACATGTGTGTGTGCTCGGAGGTAGCGTTGTCGGCAAGAATGGAGAGAGAGAGAGAGAGAGAAAGAGAGAGAGAGAGAGAGAGAGAAAAGGCTGAAAATCAGGAAAACAGAGCAGAAAAGAGGAGCATCGTTCTCCTAGGTGGCGGATCTTTCGCCTAGGCGGTGGAGCATCAGAAAGTGGAGCAGCAGAAGTTCGCATAGGCGGAAGTTTCTCACCTAGGTGGTGGGCTGTCAGTGTGTAACTCAGAGTCGTGGAAGCGCTTGGTCACCTAGGCGTTGGATTGTTTGCTTAGGCGGTGGGCGCATGAGCATAAAGTAAGAAAATTTTAAGGAGAAGGACAACCGTTTCGGAGCGGGTAACGTTTCTCATTACTAAATTAGTTTTCTAGCCTTAAAATGTCAAAAATGAAGATAATAAATAATGAGACCATTTATACAAATAAAGTATATATAATAAACTTTAACAGATCGATATTAGACGAATAAAAATATTTTATAGTAAAAGGCGGGAACGTAGGGTCTACATTTGTATGCTTAGGTCATTTTTGCCTAAAATATTAATTTAGATTCTGTCACTATTAGGTTCGTAGGCACCGGAATATTAGTAGAGCATAGTCGGAAAAAGTCTTCGGAGCAGATAATCGGGTGAGTGTACTATCTTCTTGCCAAACTATTTATATATATATATATGTGTGTGTGTGTGTGTGTGTGTGTGTGTGTGTGTGTGAATTTTACTTGACTTGGATGATTTTAAAACCACGTGGATCAAGTTGGTTTTTGGTGCGTTGGGAAAAATGGATTTTTGGTAAATTGTGTTGGTTTTGTTTTAAAGAAAGGAAATTGGAAAAATAGTTTTTACTAAATGGGTGGTACTTTTAAAAAGAGAAAAAAAAAATGGTTTGGAAATTCTCCCTGTCAGAGGTGTGGTTTGAATAAATGTGATTTTGAAAATTCTCCCCGAAAGGGGTGTGGTTTATATTCTTCCCATAAGGGGTGTAGATTTTTAGACGAAATTGTTGATTTGGACGATGCCATAGTTTTCTCCCTGTAAAGGGTGTGGATTATTTCTCTCCGGAAGGGGTGTGGATTTCTTCCCATGGGATATGGATAGTTCTCCTCGTAAGGGGTGTGGATTATATTTCTCCCCAAAAGGGGTGTAGATATTTCATCGGAAGGCATTCCTACAGATGTTACTATACCGTTGCAACTCCCGATCATGAGATTAAAACGATCACTATGACTAGCCAGTGAGTGGTGTAATGGTGTGGTGTTTAGAGATGTGGTGTTTTACTTATATTTGGTGATTTATTATAAACAACGTTTTCATAAATTATATTAATAATCCCTATACAACCTACGTTTAGCCAATGGCCATAACAATGTATACAATGTAAAATGGCGTAAACAAACTCAACAACTACCAAAATATAGAAAACAAAGAGAAGAAACGAGCGACTTAGCCAATATTCGAAGAATAGCCGCTAGAACCATCCACCGATCGCTTCCCTCTTCATCCTCCACCTCGGGTTGAGAGCTCTCCCTCAAAAATCCCTAAACATAACCCTAAAATATGGCCTAAGGCCTTAGGAGCTGAAGAAAATCAGAAGAGATGAGGAGAGAAGGGTATAAATAGGCCAAAACATATCTCACTGTGTAGAGGTTTTCTCCTAGGCGAAGGAAACTTCGCCTAGGCGAAGTTACTGCAGGTTTGCATTTTGTTTTGATTGTAACTTCTTCATCCGAATTTCAATTGAGGTGATTTAAAAACCTGTGGAAATCTAAGAAAAATATCTACAACTTCCATATTTTGAGTGTTTCCAAAATCAGATTAAATCATAGTCCAAAATAGCCTTGAAGTTACAGCACTTGTACCGGCTTTGCAGGTTTGGTGACCGCCTAGGTGAAGAAGTAGGCGGTGGACTTGGAAATGTTCTCAGCATCTTCACAGCCTAGGCGGAGGTCTGGACGCCTAGGCAGTGGGCTTCTTTTACAATGTTGCCTCCTTGCTCATTTATCCACCGTAACTTCATCCGCTTTGGTTAGATCACATCGTTTTCGCTCCGATTTCATACATTTTCACTCCATGCACCTGTTTTAATACAAAAAGAATAAAAACATATAAAAATAACTATAAATGTACTCGAAAACTAACAAAACTGGTTTAAAAATACGTAAGTATTTTACACCTATCAAATACCCCTAAACTCAGAATTTTGCTAGTTCTCGAGCAAAACACCCACAAAATACAATAAAATATGAAAACTAATTACGAAATTAAAAACTACAAACGAAAAACACTAAAAACAAAAATGTGGAAGTTTTGAATATCATTTACCGGCCGAAAGATGTTTCCTTTATCGGCCCCTAATCCTATCAAGTTCAAGCATAAATCACACCATGTGGTGTTCTAGAATTTCAACGTTCAAAAATAGTAAGCGCCATTTTAGGTCATGTTTAAGTGTGTGTGATTAAACTCAAATATATAACTATCCATTGATTAGATGAGATTATCCCTAAATAAAGATCATGACTAAAACCTTTAAGGTATAGGGAATTCATACGCCTGACCTGGGATCTATTCTCCACTAATGTAGGCTCAGAGGTTCATGAAGATCAGTAGGGCTTGGTTCGGTTTTGGAATAATGGCCAAGGGTATTTTGGAATAGAAAACAAATTAATGTTGTCAATTTAACGTTACCCGAGGCACATCGCTTGACACACTCACACTCGAAACCCCATAGTTATAATTGAAACAACCCCGAACATACGTTTAAGAACGTCGTACTCACTTGTCATGTCAAAAAGAACTGTTTTTTTTTTGTTTGTTTTTTTTTTAACACACCTCCAAACTCATTCGAATTTCTACAATTTTAAGGGTGTGCAAAAATGATTAAGTAACACACTCCAAAACGTATTCGAATTCTTACAACTTTGGGAATGTGCAAAAATATGAATGACAAACGGCAAGCGAGTACTCAAATACCGAACCAATTAGAATTTCGGCCTAAACCCAACAGCTCACATCAAGTAGCTAAATGCTAACTTGATTCACTCATATTGTGCCTTTAATTCGGCGATATAGGTTTGGACAAAAATCAATCGGCTAGGGTATATGTTAAGTGTTCAGAATTGAAACGACTTTTAGGTTTCGATAGGGTAACGAGGGATAATGATTTATCAAGGTAAGCTTAAAAGGCTAAGGCGATCAAATGAATGCCTAAATCATATCTCCTAAACAACCTCGCCTAGGATTTCGCCTCGAATTTCCCCCAAATCAAGTTCTAGAATCCCTATCGTCATGAAATTGAGTTAAGGATAATTGATTTTAAATCAATTAGATAGTGTTATATTGAGTTTATGTGCTCGTGTATTTAGGATCTAATATAACTTTTACTAGGACGATACGTTAAGCACACAGAATCACACATGAATGAGCTTTACGCTCGACCTCAAAACAATCAGGGGACAGAGTCATCATCGGGTAAAGGCCCAGATGACGTCAAAACGTAGCACAAAATAACATCTAAACTAACAAACTAATCCTAAACAAGTATGCATACTATAAAAACAGTAAAACATGCTAAAAACATATACACATACTAAAACATACTAGACATCACCACCAACTCAACACAGGTGATGTCTAAAATGAGCCGTCGGCGATCCCAATGACAGTATATAGCATGATATTGAAGACGGAGGTTTAGAATACATACTTGGGAGGCGAGAGGATCTCGCCTCCGACTCAAATTGACAAAGATGTATCTAACTTATTTGTGACCCTAGGTTGCCTCCCAAGAAGCACTTCGTTTAATGTCCTCAACCCGACATATGCCCTCAAGACTGGCGAGATATTCAATGATCGAACCGCAAGAGCACCTGTCGATATAACATCTTCAAACATCTTACCAGAAACAAAAACAAAACTACAAACGAAAATTATATACAAAGATGTCTAGATTAAAATCAAGTTATTTACTCCCAATATCAAACGTAACACTCCTTCCAATCCCTGGCAACGGCGCCAAAAACTTGGTGGCCGCTAACTAAGCGCTGTCACTTTCACCGCAAGCGTACGATCAAGTTTTAGTATAGTGGACCTTTCGATCAGGTATCGTATCCACAGGGATTGGTGTTGTTACTATCGAATACCGCGATTGTCATAACCTGACTTTATCTAGGTGATAAAAATAGAATATAATTAATTAATACTAATACTAATATAGCCTAATTTAACTATACTAATACAAATATTAATATGAGATAGTTTTGAGAGAATAGTTTGTCTAGGGATTAGTTTCGTTTACGAATACGTGTTCAGTTTTGTTTTAGTTTATGTTAACGACGTTCGACTTCTATGACAATCTCAGTTTGTAAACTCCTCCTTCACCTCTCCCGAGTGTAAGACGGGGGAATACACGACTTCGTGTCAACGAAGAAGTCCTCCTCAATGTCTTAACGACCCTAGGCCGCGTGAGTTTTGCCCCAACGTCGTTGATTGCACACAATCCAACTCCCTCCCGGGTTATTGGATCGTCGCGTTGTGTTTATCCTATCGACGATCTCCGTTCTAAAACTCTCTCGCCACCTCTCCCGAGTGTAAGACGAGGGAATAAGTGACTTCACGTCAACGCCGAAGTCTCCCTCAATGTATTAATGACTCTAGGTCACGTGAGTCTTGCCCCAACGTCATCGATTGTCCACAATCTGAACCCCGACCAGGTTATAGGATTGTGGTGTTCATTTATTCTAGTCTGAATCTGAGATTTGTTAAACTCCCTATTCTTGATATGTAAATCTAAGCAATATAAACAAACAATATGGCACACACAATCAACATAATGAAGAACAATCGCAAACAAAACACAAACTCAGCTAAACAACGTTTTCATAAATTATATTAATAATCCCTATACAACCTATGTTTAGCCAATGGCCATAACCACATGTACAATGTAAAATGACGTAAACATACTCAACAAGTACCAAAATATAGAAAACAAAGAGAATAAACGAGCGACTTAGCCAATATCCAAAGAATAGCCGTTAGAACCGTCCACCGATCACTTCCCTCTTCATCCTCCACCTCGGGTTGAGAGCTTTCCCTAAAACATCCCTAAACCTAACCCTAAAATATGGCCTAAGGCCTTAGGAGCTGAAGAAAATCGGAAGAGATGAGGAGAGAAGGGTATAAATAGGCCAAAAAATATCTCAAAAATATCTCACTATACAGAGGTTTTCGCCTAGGTGAAGGAAACTTTGCCTAGGCGAAGTTAGGTCGGTTAACTTTCTGTCGAATTTTTGCCTAGGCGAAGTTATTGCAGGTTTTCATGTTGTTTTGACTATGACTATAACTTCTTCATCTGAATTCCAATTGAGATGATTCAAAAACCTATGGAAATCTTAGAAAAAGATCTACAACTTCCATATTTTGAGTATTTCCAAAATCGGATTGAATCATAGTCCAAAATAGCCTTGAAGTTACAGCACCTGTACCGGCTTTGCAGGTTCAGTGACCGCCCAGGCGAAGAAGTAGGCGGTGGACTTGGAAATGTTCTCAGCATCTTTATAGCCTAGGCGAAGGTCTGGACGCCTAGGTGGTGGGCTTCTTTCACAATGTTGTCTCCTTACTCATTTATCCACCATAACTTCGTCCGCTTTGGTTCGATCACATCATTTTCGCTCTGATTTCATACATTTTCACCTCACGCACTTGTTTTAATACAAAAAGAATAAAAATATATTAAAACACATGAAAATAATTATAAACATACTCAAAAACTAACAAAACTGATTTGAAAATGTGTAAGTATTTTACACCTATCATTAGTGCATCGGCATCGTGCATGGTTTATTGGCTTGTTAGCAAATAGTGATGCGACAAAATAGTGAAATTGCCAATCGGTGGATTTGAGTGATGCTGTGTTGATAGTAGTGGTAGTGGGTGGATGGCGATTGTGGGAGTATTAGTTGTTGAAAATGTGAAATTATAATTGAGAAATAACCATATGTGTAGTATTTGATGATAATATTAACTATCGGTCGCACCGAATATGTAGCAGGTAAAACACACTTCAGTTGGATTATAAAAATAAAAGGAAAGTTCATAGGAGTTGGAATTAGGGATGTGAAAATTGGAAATGAGAGGTCGTATTAGTTGGTTGGAACTAGGAATGTGAGAAAATTATGGCGATAGTAGAAAAGATTTAATTTGGTAGTACGTTCTAGGTTGACGGGAAGATAGAGTAAAGGTTTATGGAACTAGTAAATATAACAAACGTAATAGAGAATGATTTGTAGAAAGTAACCGAGAATTATGGGTTTGTGTTGATAGTAAGTGCGCATAAACAGAGTCTATTTCGTATGAGTAATATAGAGTTGTTGGTGGATAGTTTCAAAAAGAAGTTACTTTTCCAATCTGGGATGAATCAAAGTTTGTACTTTTGGAAAAAATGTAATAATTACCCCAGTCAATTTGATAGTTGGCTCAGGAGAGTAGGAAGGTGTTAAAGAAAGGATATCATAATACTTTACGCAGGTGCTGGGCACCAGTCAGAACTAGTTTAGGCAGTGGATATTGTAGTAACTAGAGAAAAGAATTGTCGGGTTGTCAGTAAGCATGAAAAATAATCGTAGTCATTGTAAAATAGGTTCCATAAGTTTAATGAATTGAACGTTCGGCTCAATTAATTGGCTAAATATAATCGTGCTAATAAAATGTGGGAAATTGGGATTTTAATTATAACCTTGGGACTTTAAAGGTGGTTGCCGTTGTGTATAAAAAATGAGTGGATTAATTTTAAGTAGAAGATTGATCGCACTTAGTTGTATTTAATAATTTCCGTTGTAAAATCAGTAATTAAAATTTGCTGAGTATTGAGAATTTTAGTGAGTTGGTTTTAAGTTTAGGAAGTCTCTATAGGAGAAGCCGTGTGACGGCCCTGGGAAACTAGGTCGTTACAAAAAATTCGACTATTAACTAAAGATTAAGTTAGACTTGGTGTTTCTCTCCAGGAAGATCCGGTATTATTCGTAAAGAAAAAGGGAGGTACGTTGAGGATGCATGTTGGTAACTCATCGTCTAGAATTGATGGTTCGTTTAATCAACTGCGAAAGACCAGGGTGTTTTCTCAATTAGATTTTTTAAGTAGGATATTACTAATTGGAGGTTAGAAACTGTGACGTGGCAAAAACGACGATTTGGTTGAGAGTAGAGAAAAGTATGTAGAGCATCTCCAGATGGTGTTACTGATGTTGCGAGAAAAATAATTGTATGCCAAATGCAATAAATATGAGTTTTGGTTGGATCGAGTGGTAAATTTGGGACATGTGATCTTGAGAAATAATATTCACGTGAATCTAAAGGAAGTCGAAGCTGTAGTTTAATGGGAAAAGTCGAAAAGTGTGACTGGAATTTGAGACTTTTGGAGTTGGTAGTGATTGTAGTTGCCTTGAAATTTTAGAGACCTTACTTGTATGACGAGACTGGTGGGATATGCAATGACCACTAGAGTTTGGCATAAGTGCTTATTCAAAAGGAGCTAAATTTGAGGCAGAGACATTGAATAAAGTTGATCAAAGATTATAATTGTACCATCCATTTATGTTTGAGAAAAGGTCAATGTGGTAGCGGATGTTTTGAGTTGGAAATCGGCAAGTTTAGTTGCGCACATTCAGGTTGTTCATACTAATTTAGGTGTCAAGTTGAGATCCTTGTGAGTTTAGTGGGCACTTGGTCAGATGGTAGTGTTGTTTGAGAATTTGATTTTGGAATCGACATTGATCGATCGTGTTGCAGAAGCGTAAAAGTCGAACGTCCAGTTCGGAAAGATTAAAAATGAAGTGGAAAATGGTCGTAGAGCTGACTATCGTGTCAGAAATAATGATAAAGGTGTGATAATTGGAATAGATTGTGTGTTTTTCATGATGCCCATTTGACAAATTATATCTTAAACAAAGTGCATAGTTTAATATACGCAATGCACCCCGGTAGTATCAAAATGTATCAAAATTGTGTAAGCAGTATGGATAGAACGGAATGGAAAGGGGAGAGTAGCACGATGAATGTTGTTTTGGGATCACCTCACATTTAAAAGGGACAAAATTCCATTTAAGTAATGGTGGGTAAGCTTACTGAGTTTACTTATTTCTTGATCATAAGATGACATATTCTCTTTATACGAATGCCAAGTGTATCTTGACGAGATTGTTAGGTTGCAAGATGCACTGGTTCAATATAATTGTCAAATGATAATTGAGTTAAGATAACTATTTTAAATCAAAGGTGGAAACTGGATGTTAAATTTTATGTTCGATAGTTAGTAGTTGCTCCCGAAAAAAAAAAAAGAACAAATTTTGAATAATTGAATTATTAATCATCTTTCATTGATATATCAAAAAGCAAGAGCATTTATAGAAAAATTAAACTCGGTTGATTGGTTATTCGAAATTTCTAAATTGGAATGTTGAAATTATAAGTGCTGTCGCCGTAGTGTGAATTGGAAAATAATGTTTATCGAAACAAAGTAAGTCGCCATTGTATGAACAGTCCGCAGAGGAACTCGAAATGCAGTATTGGATTAATTGGTGATATTTTAAATGGTAATTTTTCTATGTAATATTTACCGTTGTAAAAATTGGCATGTTGTAAATGCGGAAAGTCAGGTAGTTGATTTTAGGTAGAAATTCTCTATAGGAGAATCGTAGTACCAGTTTCCATAATATTGGACAGAGAACTGAGATGTATTTCAAAGTTTTGGTTGAGTTTCCATACCACTTTTGGGTGTCAAGTTGAAAGTTGGTACCTCGTTTTATTTGTAGATTAATGGTCAATCGAGAAGTACGATTCAAATGTTGGGGGGTATGTTGAGGAAATTGCGTTTTGGAATTTGTTTAAATTAATAAGATACCTTTTTGGCAATCAAGGTGACATCGTAAAAAACGTTATATGAAAAGGATGCATGACTTCAGTCAAATAGACTGAACTGTGATAGGAGAACAGAAAATTATCGAGTCTTGTAGACAGCCCGATATGGCTATATTTTATTTAGACATCGAGTTGATGACAATAACTCAACTAGATATATTGATCCACTACTAATATTAGACAGAGTCGGCATGTGGGGGTCATTGAGATTTCATACGGAGAGGATAATTTGAATTATCCTTTAGGTAGAGTTTAAACGTAATTGAAACACGTGACCTTGTCAGGGATTTGATTAAATGTGGAGGCATGAAGGGAATTCTTATAGATGACCTGTTTGATGTATTTTGAGATGTAGTAATGTGGTTTGGTGATAACTATGTGTTTGGGGGACATTAGTATGATTTGGACGTGATTTAAAACGTTTACGAGAGTATTGAATATTTTGATGTGGATGTTGAGATTGATGATTATTTTTATCAGAGAAACGCAGCGGAAGTGGTAAGAAACATGAGATTCTTTGACAGTTGGTTGTCTGTGATAGGCGTTACCGACTAAAGTGCACCCAAGTTGTGGATTATTGGAATATAATGTTGGCCATAGCAAATGAAAATGTTGCGATGTGTGGAAATAATTCGACGAAAATTGTTCTTTATGGATAAAATATGACTTTCGATTATGGGATCCTGCATAGGAAACAGTTGTTCTAGAATCACGTGAGACGAACGTAACCATGCGGTGCGAATTTGACATATTATTGGTTTGACTAAAATTTTGGGACGAAATTTCTTTTAGGGGGGAATAGTTGTATGACCCTGATCTTCATCATACGTGTAATTTAAAGTTGCGTTTTAAAATATTTCAAAAATACCAAGGTGGCTGGTGTAAATTATTAATTGATTTAAAAAAATTGAAAGGGTTAAATTGTAATATTCAAAAACATTAAAACTAGAATGGGTTTAATTTATATCTTAGTTACAATAAAGGGGGGGCTTGGTGCAATTACCTATTATATGTATATATTATGGTGGGAAATGAATGGAGGAGGAGAGGGCCACTTGGCCGACCCTTGTTTGATCACATATATACATATATATACAAGCTTTCGGGAAGAAATGGAGACTAATCCAGAAAAATAGAGAGAGAGGAGAACCGGAGGAGAAAGAGAGAAACTGAAGAGAGAGAAAAAGAAAGAAGGAATAGAAAGAGAACCGGAGGAAAAGGGGGGGTCGTCGGAGGTTCGTGATCAGCCGGCGGTATGATTGGCGTGTTTTAGTCTAATGTGTGTGGGGGGGATGATGTGTATGCTGCTATGGATGCGTGTGTGTGGTGGGTTTCGTCGTTGGTCCGGTGGTATGAGCAGCTTGTTGGTCCGGTGAGTGTGTATATATGTGTGATCAGTATGTGTGTGGCTTGGTGTGTGTGTGTGTGTGTATGCCATTCATCGATTTTGTCACCGGTGGGATTGTGTGTTGTGCCGTCATTCAAATTGGTTCAACGGTGGTTGGTTTGTGTGGGTATGCATGTTCGTTGTGTGTGCTTTTGATTTAAGACATGTATGTGTGCTCGGAGGTAGTGTCGTCGGCGAGAAGAGAGAAAGAAAGAGGGAGAGGGAGAGAGAGAAAAAAAGAGAGAAGGCTGAAAATCAGGAAAACAGAGCAGAAAAGAGAAGCGTCGTTCGCCTAGACGGTGGAGCATCAGAAAGTAGAGCAGCGGGAGTTCGCCTAGGCGGAAGTTTCTCACTTAGGTGGTGGGCCGTCCATGTGTAACACAGAGTGGTGGAAGAGCTTGGTTGCCTAGGCGGTGGATTGTTCGCTTAGGCGGTGGGCGTAGGAGCATAAAGTAAGAAAATTTTAAGGAGAACGACAACCGTTTCGGAGTGGGCAACATTTCTCATTAACTTTTATGATTACTAAATTAGTTTTCTAGCCTTAAAATGTCAAAAATGAAGATAATAAATAATGAGACCGTTTATACAAATAAAGCCTATATAATAAACTTTAACAGAGGGATATTAGACAAATAAAAATATTTTATAATAAAAGGCGGGAACGTAAGGTCTACATTTGTATGCTTAGGTCATTTTTGCCTAAAATATTAATTTAGGTTCTGTCACTATTAGGTTCGCAGGCACCGGAATATTAGTAAAGCATAGTCGGTAAAAGTGTTCGGAGTGGATAATCAGGTGAATGTACTGTCTTCTTGCCAAACTATATATATATATATATATATATATCCATGTGTGTGTGTGTGTGTGTAAAATGGATTTTACTTAACTTAGATGATTTTAAAACCACATGGATCAAGTTGGTTTTGGGTGCATTGGGAAAAATAGATTTTTGGTAAATTGTGTTGGTTTTGTTTTAAAGAAAGGAAATTGGAAAATTAGTTTTTACTAAATGGGTGATGCTTTTAAAAAGAGAAAAAAAAAACGTGGTTTGGAAATTCTCCCCGTCAGGGGTGTGGTTTGAATAAATGTGATTTTGGAAATTCTCCCCCAAAAGGGGTGTGGTTTATATTCTCCCCATAAGGGGTGTGAATTTTTAGACGAAATTGTTGATTTGGACGATGCCATAGTTTTCTCCCAGTAAGGGTTGTGGATTATTTCTCCCCCGGAAGATGTGTGGATAGTTCTCCTCTAAGGGTGTAGATTATATTTCTCCCCAAAAAGGGTATGGATATTTCGTAGGAAAGCATTCCTATGGATGTTACGGTACCGTTACAACTCCCGATCGTGAGATTAAAACGATCACTATAGCTAACCAGTGAGTGATGTGGTAGTGTGGTGTTTTGAGATGTGGTATTTTACTTATATTTGGTGATTTATTATATATGATGATTGATATTATTTTATACTAAATGGGTTTAAATGGAACTTATATATATTGATTTATTTTCACTACTTATATTATGGTGAGATACTTATGTTATGGTGATTTTTATTAGATATGTGATATTTGTATACTTATACTTGATCCATTTAAATATTGTATTACTTAGAATGTATTATTATTTTAAAAATATTTTTACTAAGAATGTAGTACACTCGCAAGTGAAGCAAATAGGAGTCGGTCCCTTACTGGCGCTAGGTAGAGTCCTACGATGGAGTTGTGTTACGGTTTTGAGATGAGTTGTCTGAGGTGAACTTGTGAGAGGTTCATGGTATTTGTTATTGGTTATTGTGTATTTTGGGGACGGGTGTGTTCCCTTATGAGATTATATGTATATCCTGTGTAGAAGATTATATATTGATGTATGCATATTGTCATTTTATTAGTATGTTGACATTCAGGTGATGTCATGTCTACGTCACGTCGGTCTCACGGTGACGGGTGTCCGGGGTGGGGTGTGACAAGTTACCTCATAATCTTGCATCCATATTGGCCTCTTTCTAACACGTTAGGAGCGCAAACTTGCTGCTGTATCTATATGATCATTAGATTTCGCTATTGTTGGTGAAATTTCAGCAGAATTTAGAGCTTCATTTGGCTGATTTTCGGGTACAGAATCTGTTGGAGTTTGTTGTTGTAGGGGTTTCTTCCTTTCTGCTTCATTTTCTCCCTCAAAATCAGCTTGTATTTGTTGTTTGGAAGTGTTTTCATCCTATTTCCAGACACTTGTTTCATCAAAGATTACATCACGACTAATGGCAAGTTTCTTGGTGATAGGATTGTACAATTTGTACATTTTTGACATCTCACTAACACCAAGAAAAATGCATTTTTCTCTCTTGTTGTCAAACTTTCTCCTCTTCTGATCTGGAATACGTGCATACGCTATGCAACCAAAGATTTTGAAGTGATTTACACTTGGTTTGCGTCCATTCCATGTTTCTTCAAGCGTCACGTTTTGAACAGAAAAATAGGACTTCTGTTTAAAATATGAATGCTCTAGTTGACTGCTTCAGGCCAAAAACTTCCTGGGATACAACCTTTTGACAGAATAGACCGCACCATATTTAGAATAGTACGATTCTTCTTTTCTGAAACGCCATTCTGTTGTGGTGAATATGTTGTTGTGGGTTGCTTTTGAATACTATGATCCTCACAAAAACTCAAAAATTCTTGTGAGTTGTACTCTCCACCACGATCACTGCGAAAGATCTTAATAGGTTTGCCTGCTTCTTTTTCAACCAGCGTCTTGAAACTTTTGAAAACTGAAAAAGCTTCAGACTTTTCCTGCAAACAATGTACCCACGTTTTTCGACTATAATCATCAATGAATGTTATAAAATAACGTTTACCACCATTCGATGTTGGATTTATGGGTTTGCATATATCAAAGTGAACTAGATCCAACACCTTCTTTGCTCTCCACGATTTTCCTTTAGGAAAATGATCTCGATGTTGTTTACCAATAGCACATTCTTCACAAATTTGAGAAGAAGTTTGAATTCTTGTAAGTCCTATCACCATGTTCTTCTGCTGTAGTGTTTTTAGGCCACCGAAATTTAGATGTTCATATCGAAAAGGCCACAACCATCCCTTGTCCATCAATTTCGCAGAGAAACATGACTCAGTAGTATTGTCTAGATACAAGGGAAGCATTCGATTTCTCGTCATGTTGACTTGAGCAATTAAGCCTAGTTTTTCATTTTGGATGCAACAAACTCAATCTTTGATAGAAATCTCATATCCCTTCTTTTGAAGCTGACCAACACTAAGCAAGTTGGTTTTTAAATTTGGAACAAAAAAGACATTAGAAATAATCTGATTAGATTTTTTATTTGGAGCGAATTCGTACACTTCTTCCTTTCCCTATCATAGAGACTGTAGAGTTGTCGCCAAAAGTTACTGAGTTGCGAAATGTTTCATCCAAGTTCGAGAATGCTGACTTATCCCCACACATCTGATTGCTGCAACCAGTATCTATGTACCACAAATTTTGGTAGGCACTTTGAATCGGATGACACACCATCAAGAGGAAAACTTCTTCTTCTTTCTCTGCAAAATTAGATCTTTCTCCATATTTATTCAAATTAGTTCGACACTCGGACTTATAATGGCCATACTTGTGACATCGAAAACATTCAATTTTCAACTTGTTTGCAAACTTTGATTTATAGCCACTTGAGTGGTGGTTGTTCTGGCTTTTTCATTTCCCTCTTGAATCAGTAGTTGGATCATCTTCTGATTTGTGGTGTGCACATTTGTCCTTCCATTTTCTTTTGCCATGACCTGAACCTTTGGGATGTGTTGCAGCTTGTAAGGCTTGTTCTTCCTTATCCTGCTGGACAATTTTTTTCTCATGAACAAGCAGTGAGCTTTGTAGCTCATCAATGGAGAGTGTGTCAATGTCTTTTGATTCTTCAATCACAAAAACAACATAGTTAAATTTTGCTGTCAGGGATAGAAGAATCTTTTCAACTATGGTGACATTCTCAAGCTTTTCTCCATTAATCCGCCTTTTGTTTACGATTGCCATAGTCCTCGAGATATATTCTGAAACTGATTCACCTGTCTTCATTCGGAGAGCTTCAAATTCAGCACGAAGTGCTTGAAGATGAACCCTCTTTGCTCTTTCTGTCCCTTGAAATTTCTTCTTCATGGAGTCCCAAATCTGCTTAGAGGTGTTCTTGCAAAGTATGGTTTCCAAGATTGAACGATCAATCGCTTGGAAGAGATAGTTCTTTGCCTTAAGATCCTTCAACTTTTGCCCTTGAATATTTGATCTCTGCTAGTCAGTTAGTGTGGTGTCTGCTGCTGGTTCTGCTACTCCTGCTTCAACAATCCGCCAATAATCCTTTTGATCTCAAAAAATTCTCCATTAGCATGCTCCAATGGTCATAGTGACCAAAACGTGGAATGGCTGGTTGCACAAATGTTTCAGGGGCCATTGTTAACCTCTACTACTGCTGCAAAATAAGTGTATTGCTGCTGCAAAACAAGTGTGAAATAGAAATAAAGCTGCTGCTATATCACTCTCTATCTCACCCACTTTCTTTTGTTCTCTTTGACACTCTCTCTCTCTCTCTCTCTCAACCATGCTCTGATACCACTGTTACAGAATTAAGAAAAGGCAAAGTGAACAAAAGGCCATTCAACCGTTAAAATTCTGATACCACAAGAAGCCTTTATATAGGCATTTACATCAGCACTAAAAACAAGAAAATAGGAACCACTGCTACAGTCATAACTACCATGTGCATAACTTCCTAACCACTACTACATGCATGACCCACTATATGCGTACATGTGTATAATTTTCTAACCACTACTAGAACTGTTGGAGCAAATGACTCGTTCTTTATTAATTTCTGTAGCAACAATAACCGACTACACTAGCTAGAACATTCTATTGACGTTATGCAACCCGCGCATGCTTCAAACGTCGGATAAGATCGGGTCCGGACAGCTGTTGTCGCCGGAAGACGTGGCATACGATCCGAAAACTCAGATGATATAAACGGGTTGCGTCGACGGGTGGGTCAAGCGGGTGAGGGTAAACGGCTCGATGGTGGAGAACTGGGTCAACACCGGCGGCAGACCTCTGGTAGTCGCTTTCGACCGCGACGGCGAAGTCATCGTAGCTGACGCCGATAAGGTTTTGGGTGTTGTTAATCAGTTTCCGGCATATCGTATTTCTTTGTTCTCTGTTTTCAATAGAATCATAATCAACCAAAATTTGATCTGATATCAGGGGCTACTGAAGATAGCCGGAGACGGTGTTCCTCAGCTCTTAACCGACGAAGCCGACGGCCTGAAATTCCGACTTACCGACGATGTAGATGTAGCAGAAGACGACACGATCTACTTCACCGACGCCTCACATAAATACAGCCTAAAGCATCACATTTGGGATATTTTAGAGGGTCGGCCCCATGGGAGACTCTTGAGCTATGATCCATCAACTCAGCAGACCAAAGTACTCCTCTGCGACCTCTACTTCGCTAATGGAGTTGCAGTTTCACCAGAACAGAACTCCGTCATCTACTGTGAGACACCCATGTAAGAAATAATTCCCACTTTTGTTTTTAAATCAAAAACTTTATGTTTTTTTCTGGTTTTATGAGAAAATGGTGTCGGAAAATTGTTGGAGGAGATGCAGAAAATATCATATAAGGGGCAAAAAGAAGGGGTCTGTAGATGTATTTATGGATAATTTGCCAGGGTTTCCCGACAACATTAGCTACGACGGAGAAGGTCTGTAGATGTATTTACGGGATTGCTTTAACCACGGTCAGTTTAAGATTTTATTAATATTTTGGCTTAAACTACACTTGGCTCCCTTCACGTTTGCGAGCAGTCTCAATTTGGCCTTTTTAATTTGCACCTTGAAATTTGATTTTATATCAATTTGGTCCAAATAACTCATTCTAGTACATTTTATCACTAAAATTAGTCATCTAACTTGCACATGAAAGAAAGTTAATGCAATATTAAAAGAAAAGTTATATATTGTACTTTACACCCAAGAAATTTGAGCATTCAATGCACTTTACCTCCAAATCGGACAAAAATTTTACTAAAATTAATCAATTGGATGATATTCATATGAAAAATTTAACTTCAAGACTTCAAGACGCAGATTGAAATATAATTAAAATAATAGGGAGCAAAATAAGATTGCTCCCAAATTTTAGGGATGCCTAGTTGGATTTAGCCTTTCAATTATTTTTATTATTATTAACATTTTAGTTAATTTTAACAATAATATCAAATATAGATGAAACATCTGCTTTGGTAAATAAACCCTTCCTAATTTTCAGATTACAAAATGGATGAATTATTTGAGGAAATGCAATTAGCACCACTAATTGTGTAGTTGTACTTAAATTTCACTATTATTATTTTTTTTGGGCTCAATGGTAAGATCTGTCTGTATCAACTTATGTGCATTTCGATTATCACCTTTATGGACAATTTTAAAGACATACTCTCCCACATCGGTCTGATATATTCAAGGTTTTACTCTTGAAGTCCTCTCCAAAAGGATCAAATGCTGGCTGAAAAGAATGGGATACATCCCTTTACCAACCGGACTAATCCTATTAATAAATCCAATTTGTAAATTTGAAGTGCAAGTTTACAATTGTGGATTACCAACAACATCTGCCTCTATTTGATCATGTAATTAATGGTTGTATAATTAATGGCAGGGAGTTACGTACGCCTGGGACATAGCGCAGAGACATCCTTTTATCAAAAAGGTGTTATTGATCCTGGCGAAATATAATAGGCTACCGCTGATCGAGAAAGATGCCAGAGTTTTGGCAGCCAATTTGGAAGGAAAACTAGTGGAGCGCTATTACAATCCCGAATTGAGGCTTATTTCAAGTGGGATCAAAATCGGAGATCATTTGTACTGTGGTTTCATTATATATCCCTACATTATCCGCCTCAACTTGACCCTGTCGCTGGCGTTGCCACTCGCCGGCAAATGAGTTGTTCAATTTCACTGTGTATTATATATATTTTGTTGAAGAAAACTGAGTTCTAAGCCTACGTCCATATCACTGTTTGGCATTGTATCTGGAGTTTATTGGCATTTTTTTTTTATTTGTTTTTACAACTGATTGGGGAGAGTGTTTGAACATTAGACCTCACACTAGGGAAGCACGCTAGATGACCGCTAGGTTACAAATTTTTTATTATTTTATTGGCATATAATGTCAAGACCCAATGGCTGACATAAAATAGCAATAGATGTTTATTGTTTAATTATTGTTTGTAAAAAAAACAAAACAAAAAAAAAGATATAGCTGCATTTATATTAGATCTTATGGAAGATATTTTGAGATTTGTTTATCAAATGAAATCACAAAAATCTATATAACAATGAGAGGGCACTCAACGTCTCGATTAGAATGCTGAAGGAAAATCGAGGGGCGACTTACCCTTTGAGTCACTAAGAGCGAAGCCCAAAGCCCTCGACCTCGACCAGGGTTCTAAACCACTACTCCAGACTTATCCTCCTTCCGACCAAATGAAGAACGGTGAGATGGAAGACGTGTTCGAGGGCATTAACCTCCCAATTCTAGGATTTTCGAAAGGATAAAAGAGGATCACCCCAGAGTTTGAGGGATTTGTTCACCAAGTTACCGTAACCTAGAAATACTCGACAGATAAGTGTAATCTCCATTACTAGCAAAAATTCTGTCACAGCTTAAAATGTACTAATTCTCCCACTGTAGGTGCTACACGGGTAGATCTACCCACCTGTGTATTTTTTGTAGGAAATCCAGTTGGGACCTAAAGTGTGTCATATCTGTGACGATCCAGTTTTTGAACATCATCATGATCCAATTTCTTTCATAGGCTATTCCCCCAAAAACGCTTTTAATATCTTCGTGGTCTTTAGAGCTGTGTAAAATTAATTGAGTAACAATGAAATTTTAAAATTTGCATATAAAAGACGAATAAATTCAAAAAGTGTGTTACTAGAATTTAATGGATGTAAGGTCACATGCTCTACACATCGCATGTTGAAAGGACCAGGGAAGGCGGAGGAGGGGACTAAGGATAAAGTCTACCTTTTCGGTTAAGTATGGGTTAGATGTTTAAATGGATCTGAGGTTTCAAATTTGACCTTCTTAGTCTCTCATGTTTCATTTTAATTTTAATTCGGTTCAATAAATTCTTTTGTCAAAAATATTAGATAAAATCCATCAATTTGCAGGTATTTTTGTCATTTTATACATCCCCTTCTAATGTCAAAGTATTGAAGTAGAAGGAGTAAAATTTTAGGTTCTAATTTTTTTATAGGGCATTTACACTTACCTATCTTATCATTGTGTCTAAACCATAAAGTTTCCCTATCATTTTGAAAGTTCTGGTAACTCTTCTTATAATTTTTAGTCAAAGACCATTTAGTTCATTTATAGGTTAAAAATTACTAAAATTTTTATTGTGATAACAATTTTACACTTATCAATTTAAAAATAATTAAAATGTATAAATATCCCTTTAATTTTTTTTTTCCTCCTTTATCTTTTTCGAGTCGTGGAAACAGCCTCTTACAAAAAGTAAGGTAAAACTATGTACAATAGACCTAAGTGGTCCACCCCTTTCCCGAACTCTACGCATAGCGGAAGCTTTGTAATACCAAGCTGCCCTTTTTATCTTTTCATACTAACATCCCTATTTAAAAATATATTTTTACTCCTTTCTTTTCTAATAAATTCAAGAAGAACAAAAATCACCACATTCCCCACTCCCACCCCCCACCGCCAATCGTCGGAACAACCCCCACTGTTACGCCTGCCCGCCAGAACAACCCCCACTCCATCGGAAAGAAAGAGAAAGAAAAAGAAGAAAGAAGAACCAGCGGGGGGGATAAATGTAATTGTTACAAAAATTGGACTAAAAAACATTTTTTTTTTTTTAAATAAAGGTGCTGATGATTTTGTTTTAAAAAAAATAAAAGAATAATTTTTTTTAGGGTTAATAGCACTTTACCCCTTGTGGTTTGGATAATTTGCACTTTACCCCCTGTGGTTTGGAAATCACTACTTAGCTCCCTATGATCAGATATTTGTTGTACTTACCCCCGATATCAGGGGGATAAGTGATTTGAAAATCTAACCACATAGGGGTAAGTGAAGATTTTCAAACCACAGGAGGGTAAGTGCAAATGGTCAAACCACAGGGGGGTAAAGTTTAATTAACCCTTTTTTTAAATAAGTTGACGCGCCCCAATTCCGAGAGAAAAATAATATTAAATAATAAATATGCTTAAGGAGAGAGGTTTTTAAAGCGTTGGTTTCCTCAAAAAATATACTTAGGCCGTTTTTAAAAAAATAAGGAGTCCCCACATAGCATTGGGTTTAAATGGTGTTCTAGGTCACCGGATATTTAGAAAATAATTTAAAAAAGGCCTAAGCAAAAATTGACTCACAAAAACACGGTCAAACCAAATATTCATTTAAAGGCTCGGGGGTCGGTTACCTTCAAAGAAGGTGTTAAAAACCCCAAGATGTCCATCCGAAGACGGTACCTTATATCTAATTAAGTACAATTAGTTTAGTCCGAACGTTTTATTTTATTTTGAAATCATTTTCTTTGTATAAAATCTTTTTGGTATTTTCACAAATAAGGTGTAACAAGTTTTTGTTTTTTTGTGAATGTTTCCAATGGTCCCCGAGGGGTTTTATATATGTTTCTAAGAGATTCCTTTAATTTAAATAGACAAACTAAAAATAGGTGGATAAGAATGAAAACTAACATCTCTATAAAAAAAAATTATTTTTTTATTTTTTTATTTTTTTATGCAAAAAGACCTAAAAAATAAAAGGTTTAATTCAAATATGTAAATGCAAACTGATATGAATACGGGAAGTGAATAGGGAACACTACGTGAATTAATGTTATCAATGTCATAATGGGCTTGGCCCATATGGCCCATTAGGGTAAAACCCTAACCCCTACTTCTCCTATAAATACATGTGTAGAACTTGTAGTCTATGTATCGTTTCTCATAATATCAATACATGATTCATTCCCCACTTCTCAATTATCTTAACATGGTATCAAGAGCAAGTCTTTCTTGAACCTGTTCTCAATAAATTTTTCTCAACCTTAACGCTTCTGCTGCCACTGCCGCAGCCCTTATTTTTCCAAGGCTTTCGTCCCTACTATAAGCTTCATCCCTTCTCCGGTATCAACAAACACTATGACGTCGTCTTCGTCTTGCAAAGACGAACACAACGCTACTAACATCACCACTATCGGAGTCTAGACACGCTCTCACGTGCCTCCAACAGCCCACAGTACCACCACACTTCGAAGTCTCAGATTTTGGGCTCTAACGCCTCAACTAGGGCTCTAAATTCACCCCACGATACACCATCGGAACCGTCTCATCGAGATGATTCAAACCAATAAAACCACATAGTTGTTTTCATCTGCACGCGCCCTCATGCGCGGCCTGTAGCATCCGTTGTTGCTCTGCTCTCAGATTCACGTGCCTAATTGGTACTCTTATTGCCACGTCAGCCCTAGCTGCCTAGTCAGCGCCTATTCATCACCACGTTAGCATTGACCTGTACCACATCAGTGTTGACCATCTTCCACGTCAGCACCCTGCTGTCTCCTCAACCCCTACCACGTCATCGGTAATTCTTTATCCCGGTTCAGGCCTTTGTTGACAGGTTTTCTGCAAACTTGGATTGATTCTTGGGGTTTTTTGACGTTCTAAATCTGTTTTTGGCCTTTGTTTTCTGGTTTGGTAATCACAGAATACACTTTCTTCTTTGTTTGAGTATTTTCTACACCGGTCCACCTCCTCTTTTGCTCCTACGGCTGAATCTGATGCACCTCAAGTTATTACTACTGTTCTAAATTAAATTAATTATGTCGTATAGGCTCAAGAGATGTCTAGTTTTCTCCATGGAAGACGATTGTGGCGTTTCGTTACTGGAGATATCACTAAACTCGAGTAGAAGGACAACGAAAATAAAGCCAAATACATTAACCGTCTAGAGGAATGGGATAGCAAAAATCACCAGATTCTCACATGGTTCCGTGCTACTATCATTCCATTGATCAAACTTCAATTTGGTACAATCTAGACAGCTAAAGAAGCTTGGGATCTTCTCCAAGACCGCTATACCAAGGCAGACATCTCGAATCAGTATCGTCTTCTTTCCACCCTCCATAGCATGTGCCAAGAACCTGGGCAAATAGTCAATAGTTTTCTATGCCAGATGACTGTCGTA
This sequence comes from Eucommia ulmoides, assembly GCA_016647705.1. Classification (NCBI taxonomy): domain Eukaryota; kingdom Viridiplantae; phylum Streptophyta; class Magnoliopsida; order Garryales; family Eucommiaceae; genus Eucommia; species Eucommia ulmoides. The sequence continues at coordinate 12,194,986 of CM028339.1, read as the reverse complement.
TGGGATCAGTTGGCTATCATTGAGCCAACTTGGGAATGCATAAAAGACACCATCATTCATGCCAAATACCGAACAAAAACACGCATTATGCAATTCCTGATGGGCTTAAGGGAAGAATTTGAGATTGTACGAGCTTCAATCCTCCACTGGGGCACGCTAGCTTCTCTAAAAAAATGTCATTTCTGATCTACTCAGTGAGGAAACAAGTCTTGCAACACTACAAAGCTCACATACAGATGTTGCCCTAATAGCGCCAGTTACTCCTGCAATACCAGTTACCCTTGCAACACCAGGAAGGAAGCCAAACCCATCCCAGAAGCCCTTATATTGCAAGTATTATTATTCACAAGGGCATAAATTACTCAAATGTCCTTCTCGCCTATGTAAGGTTTGCAAAAAATTGGGTCACTATCTTGCAAACTGCCCTAAACTTCCATCTGAAAATTAGTCAAATGGGAAGCAATATCGCTCTCGAGGCTCTCGCAATCAATCCTATTTCAAGCCAAAGAATGTTGCTGATGTAGCCAATGATGCTAAACCAACCTCATGCAGCCCTTCACCTGATTGGAGTTGTTTCTGCATCGTACTTATCGAGGCTCTAAATAAAACTGGTAAAAATGTAGCCATGTCAGCTACACCAGGTACATCTCAATGGTATTTTGATTCTACCTGTTGCAATCACATGACATCTTATTCATCTATATTTTCTTCTAAAACCCGTGATGAGCATGCACCTACTATTCACACTACTAATGGATCAAATATGTTGGTCAGCCATATCGGATATGTTGACAGTTCTCATTTATCTCTTCCTGATACATATTTGGTCCCTATGCTTACGCTCAATCTTATATCTATTGGACAATTATGTGATCTTGGATTTTATTTGTATTTTTATTCTACTGGTTGTCATGTGCAGGACCCTCAGATAGAAAAACTCCTTAGGACCGGTCGTAACTCTTTGAGCTCATGGTAGCGGAATATTACGTCGCCACTTTCAATGCAAGTGTACGGGTCAAGTTTTAGTATAGATGGGAAGGAGTAAGGGTTGTCGTATCCACAGGGATTGGTTAAGATTATTATCGAGTACTGCGATTGTCATAACCTAACTTTATCTAGGCAATAAAAAATGAGTTTATAATTAATTAATACTAATACTAAGTTAATTATACTAATTATACTAATACTATATTGAGATGTTTAGGGGAAAAGATTATCTAAGGATTAACTTCGTTTACAAAAACGTGTTTGGTCTCGTTTAGTTTACAATAATGGCGTTCTACTTATCCGAAAATATTTGTATCGTAAACTCACTCATCACCTCTCATGAGTGTAAGATGAGTAAATATGCGACTTCACGTCAACGAAGAAGTCCCTCTCAACGTCTTAACGACACTAGGTCACATGAGTCTTGTCTCAACGTCATTGATTGCACACTTTCTAACTCTCTCCCGAGTTATTAGATCGTTGCATTGTGTTTACCCTAGTCCAAATTTGGGGTTACCTCTCTCGAGTGTCAAACCCCGTATTCTTTATATATCTAAAAAATCATATAATCAAAGAATAACGGCAAACACAATCGAAATAGTGAAGAACAACTATTAATGAAACACAAATCAAATAAATAATGATTTCATAAAATGTATTAATCCTAGGCAAAATCCGTTTAGCTCATAGCCATAACTAATTATGCAATGAGAAACGAGCTAAACATGTTCAACAACCTACCGAAATTAAGAAAATAAAGAGAGAAACGGAAGAACTTAGCCATAGTTCAGAGATTTGTAGCTAAAATCATTCAACGATCGTTTCTCCTTCCTCACAACATGTTCTTCTCCTTCGGATTTGGTTGAGCACTCCCCAAAACACTCTCAAAATATTGGGAACCCTAAGGGGTCTCTAATCGGCTCTCTTTGGCTGAATAGAGAGGAGAGATAAATAAATAGAGAGCAAAATATCTAAATAAATATCTAACAGCTGTGCAGAGTGACCACCGCGGCGGTGGGTATGTCTGCAATGTCTTTGCCACAGCGGTGGTGGCGGCGGTGGGAGCAGAGACTAGCTGTTGTTTCACAGTCACGGCGGTGGATTTTCAGTAAGATTAGGGCCTTTTCTGTATCTTAACCGCCGTGGTAGTGGGCTGTAAGTCATGAATTTTAGTCTCTTTACTTGTTTTTCCATCGTTCTTCTACTGTTCTTGATCCGATTTGATCGTTTATGATCCGATTTCGTGCCTTTTCACCCCACACACCTAATTTATACAAAAAAGAATAAAAACATATTAAAATGTAAGAAACATACTAAAAAACTAACAAGTTCAGTTTGGAAATAGATAGGTAAATTACACCAATTAAATACCCCCAAACTTGGAATTTTACTAGTCCTCGAGGAAAACACCCACACAATATAAGAAAATATAACTACTTACGAAATTAAAAACAATAATGTGCAAGTCTTGAATATCATCTACCGGCCAAACGATTTTTCCCTCATCGGCCCCCAATCCTATCAAGTTCAAGAATAAATCACACCATGTGGTGTTTTAGAATTTTAACATTCAATAATAGTAAGCATCATTCTAAATCCTGTCAAAGTGTGTGTGATAAAACTCAAATATACAACTATCCGTTGATGAGATGGGATTATCCCTCAATAAAACTCTTGACTAAAACCATTAAGGTATAGGGAATCCATAACCCTGACATGGGTTCTATTATCCACTAATGTAGGCTAAGTAGTTCATAAAGATCAAAAGGACTTGGTTACATTTTGAAACATTTGGCCAAGGGTATATCGAAATTGAAAACGGGTTAAAGTCGTTAATTTAACGTTACCCAAGGCACAACGCTTGGCACATTCACTCTCTAACCCCCATAAATAAATTGGAAACAATCCCAAACAATCATTTAAGACCGACGTACTCACTTATCAAAAGAAAGGTAAATTTAAACAATATTTACATATTTATTTTTTTTCAAACAACTACACCCCCAAACTTATTCGATTATTAGAATTTTGCAGGTGTGATTTAAACGAAAGAAAAATGAAAAGTGAATACTCGAATACCGAACCAATTAAAAGTTTACCCTAAACCCAACCGCTCACTTCAAGTAGCATTTGCAACTGCTAACTTGATTCACTCAAATTGTGCCTTCGATTTAGCGATAAAGGTTTGGAAAAAGTTCAATTGGCCAGGGTATTTGATACGTGTTCATAATTGAAAGGGCTATTTGGCTTTGACAGGGCAACGAGGGATAAATGATATTACATGGTAGGCTTAAAAGGCTCAAGCGATCAAATGAATACCTAAATCATATCTCCTAAACTACCTCGCCTAGGATTTCGCCTAGAATTTCCCCCACATCAAGTTCTAAAATCCCTATTGTCATGAATTTGGGTAACAGATAATCGTTTTCAAATCAAATAAACAGTTATATATTGCGTTTATGTGCTCTTGCATTTAGGATCTATAATAATTTTTACTAAAACGATACGTCAAGCACATAGGACACACATCAATGAGCTTTAAGCTCGAACTCAATAAACAATCAGGGGACAGACTCATCATCAAGTAATGGCCCAGATGAAGTTCAAACTCAGCACATAACAACAACTAAACTAAATAAACTAATCCTAAACAAACTTATATACATAGAAAACAATAAAACATACTACATATCACCGCTAAACTTAAAACGGACAGTGTCCTCAACAATCCATCAGCAATCCCAATGACAGCATATAGCATGATAATGAAGGCGGCGGCGGGGGGGGGGGGGGGGGGGGGGGGTTAGAACATGTACCTGGGATGCGAGAGAATCTCGTCTCCAAATCAAGTCGATTGTGACGGATCTAACTTATTTTTGAACTTGGATTGCCTCCTAAGAAGCATGGTTTATTGTTCTCGGCCCGACACGTAGAACAGCTCATCAAAGAACGGCTTTCGCTCGTAGTACATGTCGTACAACACCACATACGGGTCTTGATTCAGAACGCCCTCAAGACTGGCGAGATATGGCATTGTTTGGCTCGATCTTTCAACAAGATTCTTCACCGGCTCATATACTTGGTGAGCATGAAAGAGCATTGCTTTAGGTGGTAAATGACAAGTGAGCCACATTGGATCCTTGTAGATGTGATCGTCTGGGATCGATGGTGGCATCATGATTTTGATCTCCAATGGGGACGAATCACAATTGTCTATCCATGCTTGGGTTCCGGTCTCATTCGGATATGCAGAGTTGAACTCTCCCAAACTCCTTCCGCTCGTTTTTGGTTCTTCATGGTGGCTTTCAATGGATATGGCGTTTGTATCTCCCAACGCCACCATGTTTGACTCGGCCTCAATTAAGTAGATAAGATGACCGATTTGTGTCTGAATAGATGTTACGGTCGCATTAATTTTGGCGCAGACTATTTCAATAGTGTAAAGATGATCCTCATGCTTGTTGATCCGGTTATTTGTCTCCCTCAAGAATATCTAAGTCTCTCCCATAATAGTAGCGAACATTTCCTCCAAGGCAGGGGAAGACTCTACATCTTGAACCGGAGTGTTAATCTATGGCACCATAGTATTGAAATAATCCCCCAAGCTTTGGTGACTTGGTGAATAATTCCAACTCTAAAAATCAAAGGCCGCCAATTCCTCCAACGACCAAAAAACTTCATCCATGGTTAGGTCATAGAAGAAGGTGGTATCATTTCCTTCTTCCACCCACGTTTTGGTTACGGCTTGTAACCCGTCGAGGAAATTTAGAAGTTGCCCCTCCCTCGGGAAACCATGGTTTGGAAACTGGAATAGAAATTCCTTGTAACGATCCCAAGCACTATAAAACAGCTCAGAATCCCATTGAAAGAAATGTATCAATACTCGTTGATCTAAGATCGTCAAGTACCCTGTATAAGAAATAAAAATAAAACTACAACCAAAAAATTATACACAAAATGAATGCCTAAATTTAAATTAAGTTATCTACTCACAATATCAACAATAATGTAAAACATAATCCCCAACAACGGTGCCAAAAACTTGATGGCGGACTATTACGTCATCACTTTCACCGCAAGTGTACGGGTCAAGTTTTAGTATAAATGGGAAGGAGTAGGGGTTGTCATATCCATAGGGATTAGCTGAGATTTTTATCGAGTACCGTGATTATCATAACCTAACTTTATCGATAAAAAATGAGTTTATAATTAACTAATACTAATACTAAGTTAATTATACTAATAATATATTGAGATTTTTAGGGGAAAAGATTATCTAGGGATTAACTTCGTTTACAAAAATGTGTTTGGTCTCGTTTAGTTTACAATAACGGCGTTTAACCTATCCGACAATCTCTATATCGTAAACTCACTCATCACCTCTCTCGAGTGTAAGATAAGTGAATATATGACTTCGCGTCAACGAAGAAATCTTCATCAACATCTTAACAACACTAGGTCACATGAGTCTTGCCCTAACATCATTGATTGCACACTTTCTAACTCCCTCTTGGGTTATTAGATCGTTGCGTTGTGTTTACCCTAGTCCAAATTCGAGGTTACCTCTCCCGAGTGTCAAACCCCATATTCTCTATATATCTAAACAAGCATACAATCAAAGAATAACAGTAAACACAATCAAAATAGTGAAGAACAACTATTAACGAAACACAACTCAAATAAACAATGATTTCATAAAATATATTAATCCCTAAACAAAATCTGTTTAGTTTATGACCATAACTTTTTATACAATCAGAAACAAGCTAAACATGCTCAACAACCTGCCGAAGTTAAGAAAATAAAGAAAAAAATGGAATAACTTAGCCGTAGTCTGAAGATTTGCCGCTAAAACCGTTCAACGATCGCTTCTCCTTCTTCGCAACGTGTTCTTCTCTTTCGGATTTGGTTGAATACTCCCCAAAACACTCTCAAAATATTAGGAATCCTAAGGGGTCTCTAATGGGTTCTCTTTAGCCGAATAGAGATGAGGGAAGAATAAATAGGGAGCAAAATATCTAAATAAATATCTAACAACTGTGAAGAGTTACCGCCGCGGCGGTGGGTATGTCGGCAGTGTCTTTGCCGCAGCAATGGAGGTAACGATAGGAGAAGAGACTCGTTGTTCTTTCACCGTCGTGGCAGTGAATTTTCAGCAATAATAGGGCATTCTCTGCATCTTGACAGCCGCAGTGGTGGGTTGTAGGTCATGAATTTTAGCCTCTTTGCTTGTTTTTCCACTGTTCTTGATCCGATTTGATCGTTTATGATCTATTTTCATGCATTTTCTCCCCACACACCTAATTTATACAAAAAAGAATAAAAACGTATTAAAATATAATAAAACGTAATAAACATACTCGAAAACTAACAAGTTCGGTTTGAAAACAGATAGGTAAATTATACTTATCAACTCACTCACCTCCAAGTCCCATCATTATCATCACCAAACCAATCAGCCGTATCCATCCCAAGACTCTTTCCCGTGGAATTATGGCACTCTCGATTAGGTCACACTTCATTCAGTCGTCTTTGTTATCTTATTTCTAATGGTCAGTTAGGTTCATTTTAGCATAAGTCTTTCCATTGTATTCATTATCAACTTGCAAAACAATCAGCTTTACCATTTAATGAAAGTCAATTTATTTCCCTTACACCTTTTGATTTAGTACATTCTGATATTTAGGGGCCTTCTCCTCATGCAACAATAGGTGGTTCTTGCTATTTTGTTATATTTGTAGATGACTATTCTCGATATATATGGTTGTTTCTAATGAAAAACAGATCTGAATTATTTCAAATATATTATGATTTTTCTTCTATGGTTTAAATTCAATTCTTTCAGAATATCAAAGTTTTTTTAACAGATAATGCAATGAAATACAAAGACCGCGCTTTTCTAAACCTATTTCACAAAAATGATACTTTTCCCCACCACTCGTGTCCTGGAACCTCCCAACAAAATGGACGAGCCGAACACAAACATAGACACATTCTTGACATTGTTCATGCTCTACTCATTTCTTCTTCATGTCCTAAGCACTTCTGGGTTGAGGTTGCCTTAACCGTAGTGTACACAATCAACCGTGTTCCTTCCGCCACAATCTAAAATCAGCCCCCATTTGAGCGTCTTTTCGGTAAGCCTCCTGATTACTCTGAACTTAAATTCTTTGGTTACGTTTGTTTCGTTCTTCTTAAACTACATGAACATAACAAATTGGAATCAAGGGCTCACCTGTGTTGTTTCCTTGGATATGGTATTGAACATAAAGGGTATCGGTGTTGGGATCCCATTTCTAAAACTCTTTGTATCTCTCGTCATGTCATTTTTGGGGAACATCAAATGTTCTCTTACTTACAGTCATTTGACATGTCTACCATCCCTAACTCCAGATTCTCTACTGATCCATCTATTGAGTTATTTCCCGAGGACCCAATATCAGGTACTGTCGAGTCTACCTTTGACCCACGAGTTGATTTCACCCCTCCAAATCCAGCTCTAGCTCCAGAACCGCCAGCTGACCTTACCCCTCCAACTCAATCGGTCGTCCCTGAGGATATTCCTATGCCTAATGAGTCTGCACCTACTTCATCTGAGGTCCATCCTCCTAATCACCCCCGCAGATCTACCAGGGTAACTTATCGCCCCTCTCATCTCCACAATTTTCATTATTTTTCTACTATACTTCATCTGCATGAGCCTCAATCCTATAAAGAGGCCAGTACTAATCCTCTTTGGTAGAAAGCAATGGACGAAGAACTTCAAGCCCTAGACAAAACTTATACTTGGGATATCGTGGATCTGTTTCCTAGGAAAACTCCTATTAGGTGCAAATGGGTGTTTAAAATCAGGAGGCTTTCTGATGGCTCTGTTGACTGATATAAAGCCTGACTTATTTCCAAAGGCTTTGCTTAGGAATATGGAATTGACTATGAAGAGACCTTTGCTCCAGTGGGGAGGCTCACATCTATTCGTACACTTCTTGTCATTGTGGCCATTCAGAAGTGGACTCTTTTTCAAATGGATGTCAAAAATGCATTTCTCAATGGCGACCTACTTGAGGAAGTCTATATGCATCCACCTCCCGGCCTAGCTACCTTTCGAAATCAAGTTTTTCGTCGTCGTCGTGCTCTGTATGGATTGAAACAATCTCCACGTGCCTGGTTCGCCAAATTTAGCACTATTATTTATCAGTTTGGGTTCACATCTAGTGTTCATGATTCGGCTCTGTTTATTCGCCACACTACCAACGGTATTATCCTTTTTTTACTGTACGTGGATGATATAGTTATTACTGGAGATGATCTATGTGACAATTTTCAACTCAAACAGTTTCTCAGTAGCCAATTCGAGATGAAAGATCTTGGTAGGGGTGTGCAAAAAGCCCAAAAATCGATGGGCCAATCCGAACCTGCCCGAAATAGGCCCGATCCGCTGAGAAATAGAATAATTAATTTAGAATCGGCCCTCAAATAAGCAGGCCCCAGATCAGTGGGTAGGTCTCCAACGTGCGGATCGGACTGCACCCGATCCGATCCAAAGGTAAACCGACATCGTTTTATATACTATATATACACCTTATGCCAAATGAAACCCTAGCTGTATCCCGCTTCTCTTCTCAAGCTCTCTTCTTTCTACTTTTTGTCTCCACTCTGATCTATCATCACCGAAGCTTTACTCTTTTGATTCAATTCGTGTTGCCTTCGAAGCTTCATGCCTTCGATTTGATTTGATTGGGCAAGGAACATTCGCTCGATCTACTTTACGTTCTGATTTCAAGATCAAAGACAACGGCATCTACTGATCTACATCATGTTCAAAGATGATGGCATCAGCTAGATCGACAATGCTTCTCGATTTTACTTTCAATTTCGTTTGTGAGTAAGTTTTTTATTTCACTTTGACTATTGCTAGATCCAAAGCTTCAAGCTTGTGTATGTTTTTCATTTTCTTTGTTTTTGATTTCGATTCGTTTGTTTGTGAGTTTGATTGTCGGTGATCACCAACCCACCCGAAATACTGATCTGTGATTGTTTGGGCGGTTCATCAACCACACCCAATCATTTCGATTGATGTCGAGACATATTTTCACCAACTCGAAACTTGCGGATCAGCCAACCATTTCCACTGAAACCCGCCCGATCTGACCCGTGCACACCCCTAGGTCTTGGCATACTCATCTATTTTCTTGGCCTCACAGTCTCATCTAATTTAGATGGATATTTTCTCTCTCAAGCTAAATATGCTTTTGATCTTCTTTCCAAGGCTGGGATCACTGACTCCACCACTGCTACTACTCCTCTCGAGCCAAACATCAAATTTACTTCACTCGATGTTTCACCTCTTCAGGAGGTCACTCTATATTGCCAATGGGTTGGAAGTCTTATATACCTCACTATCACTCATCCCGACATTACCTATGTTGTTCACCAGGTCAGCCAGTTTTTGTCCGCTCCTCGGACCACTCATTACTCGGTTATTTTTCACATCCTTCGGTATGTCAAGGGTACTATGTTTCATGGACTTTGTTTCTCAGCTCAGTCTACTCCCATCTTACAAGCTTATTCTGATGTCGATTGGGCTGGTGACCCACCGACAAATGTTCAACCACTGGTTACTATTTTTTCTTGGATAACTCTCTCATTTTCTAGCATAGTAAGAAACAAATTGTGGTTGCTCACTCCAGAACTGAAACTGAATATTGTGTCATGGCAGATGCAACTCAAAAACTTCTCTGGCTTCGATGGTTACTAGCCGATATGGGTATCTCCTCTCCTACTGCCACTACCCTATACTGTGACAATAGAAGTGCTATTTAGATCGCTCACAATGATATCTTCCACGAGGGTACAAAACACATCGAGACTAATTGTCACTTCATCCGCCATCACATTCACCAGAATCCAGTTTGTGTACAATCCGTCTTTTCAGCCGATCAAACTGCAGACATTTTTACTAAGGCTCATCCACCTGGACACTTTTACTCTTTGGTTTCAAAACTCAAGTACACCTTCCACTTTTCGCCTTGAGTTTGAGGGGGGATGTTAATGTAATAATGGGCTTGGCCCATGATAAGTGATTTATTTATAGATAAATCAAGCACTTTTAAATTCAAATATTTGTGTATTTTCAAGCTCTTTTGTTGTTTTAATATTTTTTTGTGTTGTTTGGTAGGTTTTTGAATAAAATGGTGAAAATACAAAACTAGCACAGGTGCAGTAACTTCAATGTCATTTTTTACTACGATTCAATCCGATATTGGGACAACTCAAAACGTGGAAGTTGTATATATTTCTCTTAGATTTCCATAGGTTTTTGAATCACCTCAATCAGAGTTTGGACGAGAATGTTAAAGTCAAAACAAGAAAGGGTGTCACCGCCACAGTGGTGACAACATCGTCGCGGTGGTCCGGCACCAGCTGTAAAGGGTGTTTCTTGATATTTTGGGATATTTTGAACCTTTTAAGTTGATCCCTTCATCCCCCAACACATTTTAGAAGATATTAGGGAGTATGTTGAGAGGTTTTTGGGGAGCTCATCTAAACTCCAAAGGAGAATAACACAAATCGAATAAGGAAAAACGCTCTTGAAGTGGTTTTAGCGACGGATCTTTGGAATACAGCCAAGTTACTTCGTTTATTTCTTTATTTTCTTAACTTTGGTAGTTGGTTTGAGTATGTTTAGCTCGTTTATCATTGTATATACGGTTATGGCCATTAGCTAAACGAATATTGTCTAGGAATTAATATAATTTATGAATATGTGGTTTATTTGAAATCGGTGTTTTGTTAATGGTTGTTCTTCGTTATTTGATTGTGTTTACTGTTATTCTTCGATTATATGCTTATTTAGATATATTGAGAATATGGAGTTTAACACTCGGGAGAGGTAACCCCGAATTCGGATTAGGATTAAACACAACGCGACGATCTAATAACCCAGGAAAGAGTTAGAAAGTGTGTAATCAATGACATTGGGGCAAGACTCATGTAACTATTTGTTCTATAAAATGCTAGAGGGGAACTTCGGTGTTAACGTGAAGTCACATATTCGCTCGCTTTACACTCAGAAGAGGGAGTGAGCGAGTTTACGATACAGAGATTGTCAGATAAGTGGAACACCCTTAACGTAAATCAAACGAGATCAAACACATTTAAGTAAATGAAGTTAATCTCTAGATAATCCATTCCCTTAAACGTCTCAATATAGTATTATAGTTTAATTAGTATAATTAGTATTAGTATATTTAATTATAAAGCTACAATTTTTTATCGCCTAAATAAAGTTAGGTTATGATAATTGCGGTACTCGACGATAATCTCAACCAATCCTTGTGGATACGATAACCTCTACTCTTCCCATTATAATAAAACTTGATCCATACACTTGCGGTGAAAGTAGCGACGTGAAATTCCGCTATCAAGTTTTTGGTGCCTTTGTCGGAGATTGGTTGTTTATAATTTTTTTTATAGTTTTGTTTTTATTTCTTATGTAAGGTACTTGAAGATGTTCGATGGACGAGTATTGATGCATTTCTTTCAACAAGATTTCGAGCCATTTTATTGCGCTTGGGATCGTTACAACGAGCTGCTATTTCAATTTATGAATAATGGTTTCCGAGGAAATGTCAACTCTCGAATTTCCTCGATAGGTTATCATCCGCAACCAGAACATGGGTAGAAGGAGGAAACGGTATGTCCTTTTTCTACAACCTAACTGTAGACGAAGCCATTTGGTTATTGGAAGAACTGGAGACCTATGATTATCTCTGTTGGAATTATTCACCAAGTTACCAAAGCTTGGAGAATAGTTTCACCACAACGGCGCCATGGATTGACACACCGGACCAATATGTTGAGTCTTCCCCCGCCCTGGAGGAAATATTCACTGATTTTATTGGGGAAACTCAAGCGTTTTGGAGGGAGACGTATAACCGGATCAATGATCACGAGTATCGTCTTGACAATATCAAGACGGTCTGCATCGAAATCAATGTGACTATAACATCTTTGCAGACGCACATCGGTCATCTTCTTTGCTACATTGAGGCTAAGTCAGACGCGGTAGCACTGAGAGGCGAACAAATCACATCCGAATGTGAAAGCCACCATTAGGAACTAGATACGAACGAAAGGCACTTGGGTGAGAGTGAAGACGATCATGCTAAGAAAGAGATAACCCAAGTGTGGAATGGCGATGGAGATTCACATATTAATCGTTGTGAATTTTCACCATTTGAATTCCAGTTGGTGATGCCTCATGCTCCCCAAGCACATGAGGCGGATCAGAATCGAGTTGAAAGCCGAGCAGAATAGAGCTATATCTCGCCAGTCTTGATGGCATTATGAACTAAGACCCATACGTAGTGTTATATGACACTTACTATGGGAGAAGAAGTCGCTCTTTCATGATCCCTTTGTCATGTGAAGCCGACGACCTTAAATCAGGCGCTTCTTGGGAGGCAACCCAAGGTTTAAAAAAAAAAAAAAAGTTAGATACATCTCCGCCGACTTGATTCGGAGGCGAGATTCTCTTGCCTCCCAGGTATGTGTTCTAAACCCCTGTCTTTATTTTAATGCTTTATGCTGTCATTGGGATCACTGATGGGTTGTTGTGGACATTACCCGTTTTAAGTTGGTGGTGATGTGTAGTATGTTTAGTATATGTTAGTATTGTTAGTTTATATTGTTTTGTTTTTATTGTGTGCATGTTTGTTTAGGTTAGTTGTTATTGTGTGCTGAATTTTGACTTTATCTGGGTCATTACCCGATGATGAGTCTGTCCCCTAATTATTTAATGAGGTCGATCGTAAAGCTCATTCATGTGTGTTCAGTGTGCTTGACGTATCGTTTTAGTAAAAGTTATTGTAGATTCTACTTGCACGAGCACGTAAACTTAATGTATAATTATCCAATCGATTTGAAAATTATTATCCGTCACCCAAATTCATGACAATAGGGATTCTAGAACTTGATTTGGGGAAAATTCGAGGCGAAATCCTAGGTGAGGTAGTTCGGGAGATATGATTTAGGCATTCATTTGATCACTTGAGCCTTTGAAGCTTACCTTGTTATATGTTTATCCCTCGTTACCCTGTCAAAACCGAAAATCCGTTTCAATTCTGAACACTTAACTAATACCATGGATAATTGAAATCTTTCCAAACCTATATCGTTGAACCGAATGTACAAATTTGAGTGAATCAAGTTAGCATCCGTGTATGCTACTTGATGTGAGCGGTTGGGTTTAGGGCGAACTTTTAAATTGGCTCGGTATTCGAGTGCTCACTTGTATTTTTTTCTTTCGTGTTAACTATACCCGTGAAATTGTAATAATCGAATAAGTTTGGGGGTGTGGTTCGTTTAAAAAAAAAATACATGTGTGTAAGGTTTTATTTATTTTTTCTTTTGACAAGTGAGTACGAAATTCGTAAATATATGTTCGGGGTTGTTTCAAATTTATTTATGGGGATTTGAGTGTGAGAGTGCCAAGCATGTGCCTCGGGTATCGTCAAGTTAGCGACATTAACCTATTTTCTATTTTCGATATACCCTTGGTCATTTTCCAAAATCAAACCAAGTCCTACTGATCTTTTTGAATTGCTTAGCCTATATTAGTGGAGAATAGAACCCGGTCAGGCTTATGGATTCCCTATACCGTTTTGGTTTTAGTCATGAGCTTTATTGATGGATAATCCAATCTGATCAACGGATAGTTGTATAATTGAGTTTATCACACACACTTTGACAAGATCTATAATGGTGCTTACTATTATCGAATGTTGAAATTCTAGAACACCACATGGTGTGTTTTATTCTCGAACTTGATAGGATTGGGGGCCGATGAGGGAAAAATCGTTTGGCCAGTAGATGATATTCAAAACTTGCACATTATTGTTTTTAGTGTTTTTTGTTTTTAGTTTTTAATTTCGTAATTATTCATTGTATTTTCTCGTATTGTGTGGGTGTTTTGCTCGAGGACTAGCAAAATTCTGATTTTGGGGGTATTTGATAAGTGATTTATTTATCGACAAATCAAGTACTTTTAGATTCAAATATTTGTGTGTTTTCAAGCTCTTTTGTTGTTTTAATATATTTTTGTGTTGTTTGGTAGGTTTTTGAATAAAATGGTGAAAATGTGTAAAACCGGTATAGGTACAGTAACTTTAAGGCCATTTTTGACTATGATGCAATCATATTTTGGAAAACCTCAAAATGTGGAAGTTGTATATCTTTCTCTTAGCTTTCCATAGGTTTTTGAATTACCTTAATCGGAGTTCCACCGCTGTGGCAGTCCAGCACCAGCTGTAAAGAGTTTTTCTTGATATTTTGGGATATTTTGCACCCTTTAAGTTGATCCCTTCATCCCCCAACACGTTTTAGAAGATATTAGGGAGTATTTTGAGAGGTTTTTGGGGATCTAATCCAAACTCCAAAGGAGAAGAACACAAATCGAAGAAGGAGAAATGCTCTCGGAGTAGTTTTACCAGCGGATCTTCGGAATAGGGCTAAGTTCCTTCATTTCTTTCTTTATTTTCTTAACTTTGGTAGTTGGTTTGAGCATGTTTATCTAGTTTATCATTGTATATACGGTTATGGCCACTAGCTAAATGGATATTATCTAGGGATTAATATAATTTATGAATATGTGGTTTATTTGAAATCGGTGTTTCGTTAATGGTTATTCTTCGTTATTTGATTGTGTTTACTGTTATTCTTTGATTGTATGCTTATTTAGATATATTGAAAATACGGAATTTGACACTCGGGAGAGGTAACCCAAATTCGGATTAGGGTTCAACACAATGCGACGATCTAATAACCTGGAAGGAAGTTAGAAAGTGTGCAATCAATGACATTGGGGCAAGACTCTTGTGACTATGTGTTCTAAAAAATGCTATAGAAGAACTTTGGCGTTAATGTGAAGTCACATATTCGCTCGCTTTACACTCGAGAGAGGGAGTGAGCGAGTTTACGATACAGAGATTGTCAGATAAGTCGAACACTGTTAACATAAGTCAAACGAGATCAAACACATTTAAATAAATGAAGTTAATCCCTAGATAATCCATTCCCCTAAACGTCTCAATATAGTATTATAGTTTAATTAGTATAATTAGTATTCTGGTATTAGTATATTTAAATATAAAACTACAATTTTTTATCGCCTAAATAAAGTTAGGTTATGATAATTGTGATACTCGACGATAATCTCAACCAATCCCTGTGGATATAACAACCCTTACTCTTCCCATTATACTAAAACTTGACCCGTACACTTGCGGTGAAAGTAGCGACGTGAAATTTCACTACCAGCCCACATAGCCCATTAGGGCAAAACCCTAACCCTTACTTCTCCTATAAATACATATGTATATAGCTTGTAGTCTATGTATCTTTTCTCATAATATCAATACATGATTCATTCTCCACTTCTCAATTATTTTAACATTATGTGTGGCAATGATTTAATTATTTAATATAAAATTATAAGTGGTGCTCGTGACGTGACTAGATGTGTAAAGTAGCGTGGATTCACGAAATAAACTACTAAACTATATGTATAAAAAGTATAAGTGGTGAGAGTGTTCTAAATATGTCATCTAAATGATACAAGTAATAAACATGAGTTTGCCCTATTAATTTTAAAAAATTCCGTTTTGAAATTTTCTCAAATTCTATGGATATGAGAATCAATGGGAGGTTCGCAGAAATATTTTTTGTTGAAATTAATCTTTCTGAAACTTAAGCGGAATCCCATGAAAAATTTACCGAGGGAAGAGATTTCCTAAACCCATTCGTTTCTTAATTCCACTTGAGTCGAGGAATAAAAATGAAACCACAGAAAACTCTCCCACGATTTATCGAATCATCAGATTTACCTTAAGGTTTATAAGGATTAATTACTAAAAATAAATATTTTATTATTTTTGTAACTTTTTTTTTAGGGTTTTGATAATAAGAATAAAAATAAAAAAAATAAAAAAATAAATAATGAAACATCCTTCACCTAACGCTCGAGAAACCCACCCCCAGCATTTTCATCGGATCATCGGAAGACTTGTTTTTTTAGTTTTTTCTCTTTATGAATTATAAACAAAATAAATAAATGTAAAAATAAAATAAAATAATTAAAAAGAAAAAAACAACGGATGTCCTCGTCTAAACACTCAAAGGGTCAGATTGAGAATGAGGAATTTCATCCTGGTATTTTTCATCGAGTCATCAGACGATTAAAGAAATAAGAAGCTTACAGGAATTTCAACCACGGAAATATATAAATAAACTGAAAAATAAAAGAAAACATACCTATTCTAGGTTAAGAATCCCGATGCTCGAGTTTTTTCTCTCTTGCAGATAGCTTTTCGAAAAGGGGTTTGAGAATCACTCTCTAAGGGGTTTTTTCTCTCAATTTCTGAATAAATAAAGTAGAAAGAGGAGTGATAGGTGTGATCTACCTATCTATTTCAAAACCGAATTAAGTTAGAAACCCTCTGCACAGCCTTGATATTTATTAGATATTTTGATATCTTTTGCCTATAAATACCCCTCTCCTCCCCTTTCTCCGGTATCTCTTGTATTTTTGAGCCCCTTAGAATATATCTAAGGGTATATTTAGGAGTTTTAAAGGTAGAGCTCGCATCCCAAAATGGAGAAGACAGCAAATCGATCGTTGAGCGTTCTTAGCGGTTTATCTTCGGACGAGGCTAAGTTCTTCGATTGTTTTTCCTTATTTATTTATCTTAGGATCATATGAGCATGTTTAGCTCAATTTATATGTTTATACGGTTATGACCACGAGTTAAATATGGATTGTAGTAGGGATTAACGGTATATTTATAAATATGTTTGTTTGGATGATTTCGGTGTTGCGGTTATGTTTGTTCTTCGTAGTTTGATTGTATTTATCGTATTGTTTGTTTATCATGTTTAGTTAGATAAATGGAGAATACGGGGTTTTGACAAACCCCGGATTCGGATTAGGGTAAACAAACGCCACGTTTCTATAACCCAATCAGGGTTTAAATCGTGGACAATCGATGACATTGGGGCAAAACTCACACGACCTATGGCCGTTAAGACGTTGAGGGGGACTTATTCATTGACCCAAAGTTTCATTATATCGCTCGTCTTACACTCGGGAGAGGTGACAAGGGAGTTTTAAAACGGAAATTATCGATAGGGTAAATACAACGCACGATCCAATGACCCAGTCGGGAGTTGGATTGTGTGCAATCAATGATGATGGGCGAGACTCACGTGACCTAGGGTCGTTAAGACGTTGAGGGGGACTTCTTTGTTGACTCGAAGTCATGTATTCCCCCGTCTTACACTTAGGAGAGGTAGCGGT
Source organism: Eucommia ulmoides (assembly GCA_016647705.1). Lineage (NCBI taxonomy): Eukaryota > Viridiplantae > Streptophyta > Magnoliopsida > Garryales > Eucommiaceae > Eucommia > Eucommia ulmoides. The sequence goes on along the minus strand of CM028339.1, from coordinate 12,177,648 downwards.
GGAGTTTATGTACCGAGATTGTCAAATAGGTCGAATACCGTAAACGTGAGTAAATCGAGATCGAACACATATTTGTAAACACGTTAATCTCTAGGCAATTATTTATCCTGAAACATATTAATATATTAATGTAGTTAATTTAGGTTATATTAGTATTAGTTTAATTAATTATTTACATTTGTTTTCTACCTAGATAAAATTAGGTCATGACAAACGCGGTATTCGATAGTAACAACACCAATCCTTGTGGATACGATAACCCGATCTCAACGATCACACTATACTAAAACTTAGACCTTGTATACTTGCGAGTGTAAGTAGTGGCGTATTTCGCGCGCTACCAAGTTTTAGGCGCCGTTGCCGGGTATTAGTTGTTTGTCAAATTCTATTTCTGACAACGCCTACCAAGTTTTTGGCACCATTGTCGGGGATCATTTTGATGTTATTGCCGAATAAACGCGTTAACGGCTTAAGACTTAAGTTTTTAGATAGGAGAAGCAAGTGTATCATAGTACCGGGATTGTGTTTTGTCATTCATTATTGATATTGTGTGTAAATGACCTAATTTTACTTTAGGCATTTCTTTTGTATATAATTTTTGTTTGTAATTTTGTTTTTGTTTCCAATGCATGGTACTTGGCGATGTTAGATTGACGGGTATTGATGTATCCCTTTCGACGGTATTCCAAGCAAATTTATGTTGCTTGGCCAAGCACATAAGCCGGTGAGGAATTTCGTTGAAAGATTGAGCCATTCTAAGCAAAATCTCACCAATCTTGAGGATGTTCTGAAAATGTCAAGCCGAGGACATTAAACCACGTGTTTCTTGGGAGGTAACCCAAGGTTAAATAAATTAAATTCGTCACCTCCGACTCGATTCGGAGGCGAGATCCTCTCGCCTCCTAGGTAAGTGTTCTAAACACCCTTCGTCAGCATGCTTTAAATTTCATATGTTGAGATTAATGATTGGGATCGTTGAGGACACTATCCATTTTGAGTTCAGAAGTGATGTGTAGTATGTAGTATATTAGTTTATGTGTTATTGTTTTTTCGTATTGCATGTGTGTTTAGGTTAGAATATGTTTATGTTTTTGTGTGTTGTTGTTATATGTTGAGTTTTACATTCATCTGGGCCATTACCCGATGATGATAATTACCCCTGGTTGATTCCGAAGTCAAGGGTAATACCCATGCATGTGTGATTCTGTGTGCTTGACTATGCGTTTTGGTAAAAATTATTGTAAATCTTAATTTGCACGAGCACATAAACTCAATGTTTTTCTATTCAATTGATTTGAGGACGATTATCGATTAACCAAACTCATGACACATTAAGGATTCTAGAACTTGATTGAGGGGAAGCTTGTGGCAAAATCCTAGGCAAGGTAGTTTAAGATACATGATTTAGGCATTCTATTTGTCACTTGAGCCTTGTTAAGCCTACCCTGGTACATGTTTATCCCTCGTTACCCCGTCGAAGCCTAAATGAAAATTAAATTCTGAACACATAAACTAATACCATGGCCAGTGGATCTTTTTCCAAACCTAAATTGCTGAATTTAAAGGCGCATTTGAGTGAATCAAGTTAGCAATTACAAACGCTACTTGATGTGAGCGGTTGGGTTTAGGGCGAACTTCTAATTGGTTCAGTATTTGAGTACTCACTTGTCATTTTTCATTTGTATTTCACATACCCCTTCAATTGTAACAATCAAATAAGTTTGGGAGTGTGTTCGTTGAAAAGAAAAGAAAAAAAAAATCAATTTACATATAGTTTTAAATTTACGTTTCTTTTTGACAAGTGAGTATGTTGGTCTTAAATTTTTGTTCGAAATTGTTTTCCAATTTTTATATGGGGGTTCGAAAGTGAATGTGTCAAGCGTTGAGCCTTGGGTAATATTAAGTTAACAACATTAACCCATTTTCTATTCCAAATTACCCTTGGCCAAATATACCAAAACCGAACCAAGTCCTTTTGATCTCTATGAACTACTTAACCTACATTAGTGGAAAGTGGACTCCAATTAGGCATATGGTAATCCTAGTCTTTCACGGTCTACGTTATGAATTTCGTTGGGAGATAATCCAATCCGGTCATTGTATAGTCATACTATTGAGTCTCGCACTAACACGTTTAAAGGATCTAGAATAGCGTTCACCATTATTGCATGTCAAAATTCTAGATAATCACATGATGTGTGTTACCGCTTGAACTCGATCTGACTGGCGATTGTTGAGGGACAAAATAAATAGGTCATTAGAAGGAGTCAAAACTCGCATGTTGTTATGTTTAGATTATTTTAAGATGTTTGTTATTTAATTTCGTTTTGTAGTTTTCATTTTTGTGTGTGTGATTGGCTTGAGGACTAGCCAAATTCCAAGTTTGGAGGTATTTGATAGGTGTGATCTACCTATCTATTTCAAAAACAAATTAAGTTAGTTTTCGAGCGTTTATATAGTATTTTATTATGTTTTAATTAGTTTTATTTCTTTTTGTATAAATCAGGTATGTGGGGCAAAAAGATAGGAAACTGGAGCGAAAACGATGAGATCGAACCAAAAGCGGACGAAGTTACGGTGGATAAACAAGCTCATAGGCTAAATTGTGAAACAGGCCCACAGCCTAGGCGTCCAGACCTCCTTCTAGGCGGTGAAAATACTGAGAAAAGAATAAATGTTACTGATAGACCACCGCCTAGGCGGAAATTCCACCTCCTAGGTAGAAATCCAGCAGAAGAAACAAAGATAGGCTACTGACAGCCCACCGCCTAGGCAGAAATTCCTTCGCCTAGGCTAAAATCTAGCAGAATATTTTTCTAATCCACCGCCTACTTCTTCACCTAGGCGATCAGCCAAACCGACCAACCTCTGCCTAGGCAAAAATTCCTTCGCCTAGGCGGAAACCCTCTGCACAACCTTGTATTTATTAGATATTTTGAGATCGTTTGCCTATAAATACCCCTCTCCTCCTCTTTCTCCGATCTCTATTGCATTTTTGAGCCCTTAGAATATATATAAGGGTATATTTAGGAGTTTTAAAGGTGGAGCTCACATCCCAAAGTGGAGAAAACGGCGAATCGATCGTTGAACGTTCTTAGCGGTTTATCTTCGGACGAGGCTAAGTTCTTCGATTGTTTTTCCTTATTTATTTATCTTAGGATCATGTGAGGATGTTTAGATCGATTTATATGTTTATACGGTTATAACCACGAGGTAAATATGGATTGTAGTAGAGATTAACTGTACATTTTAAATATGTTTGTTTGGATGATTTCGGTGTTGCAGTTATGTTTATTCTTTGTAGTTTGATTGTATTTATCGTTATGTTTGTTTATCATGCTTAGTTAGATAAATGGAGAATTCAGGGTTTTGACAAACCCTAGATTCAGATTAGGATAAACAAACGCCAGGATTCTATAACCTGGTCGGGGTTTGAATCATGGACAATCAATGACGTTGGGGCAAGACTCACGTGATCTAGGGTCATTAAGATGTTGAGAAGGACTTCTTCGTTGACTCAAAGTTGCGTTATATCCCCCGTCTTACACTCGGGAGAGGTGGCGAGAGAGTTTTAGAATGGAGATTGTCGATAGGGTAAATATAACGTACAATCCAATGACCCGGTCGGGAGTTGGATTGTGTGAAATCAATGATGCTAGACGAGACTCACGTGACCTAGGATCGTTAAGACGTTGAGGAGGACTTCCTCATTGACTCGAAGTCATGTATTCCCCCGTCATACACTCGGAAGAGGTGGCGGTAGAGTTTACATACCGAGATTATCAAATAGGTCAAACACCGTAAACGTGAGTAAATCGAGATAGAACACGTATTTGTAAACACGTTAATCCCTAAGCAATTCTTTACCCTAAAACATATTAGTATATTAATGTAGTTAATTTAGGTTATATTAGTATTAGTTTAATTAATTATTTACATTTATTTTTCGCCTAGATAAAATTAGGTCATGACAAACGCGGTATTCGATAGTAACGACACCAATTCCTGTGGATACGATAACCCGATCTTAACGATCACACTATACTAAAACTTAGACCTCATATACTTGCGAGTGTAATTAGTGGCGTATTTCGCGCGCTACCAAGGAGGACCCTATTTATAGAAGAGAATAGGGAGTGAAAAATACGAGAAAATCCTAAAAACTAGGTCTGGCCACTTAAACCCAGTCCAAGTTGGACTGGGAAAGGGTAAAAATGAAAAAGTGTAAAAAATTTGAAAAATCTGGAAATTTAGGTTTTTTTTTCTTTGGCCGAGTTGTTTACGCTTTTGATATTTTTTAAAAAAAAAATTACTAAAATATCATCATTCTGAACTTATTTACGGATCTAATGCTACCCGAGGGTTCGGATCCCAGGTTGTTTGAACCCAGGGTTCTGAACCCTAGGTATAAAAAAAAGAGCAATCATATACCTGAGGATCAGATCCCCAGGTATACAATTATTTTTTTTTTTAATTTTTATACTCGGGGATCTGATTCCCAGGTCTAAATTTTATTTTTTTTCGAGAACGGGTGAAATATCGCCCGTTCCGGAGACAGCCGCTACAGCAACTGTCGGTTGCCGACTACTGAATGGGCAAAATGAGATGACCGTTCAGCAATGAATGATCATCTCATTTTGACCGGGGATTTTGGACCGGGGACTATATTAATTCCCTTGCTCTTAATTTTTTTTTTTTTTTACCGAGTGTTTTTCTTTGCTACCCACTGCTTCCTCTTCCAAATTTTTTCTTTTGACAATTTTTTTCTTCTTCTTCACTAAGCCAGTAGCAATTGGTTTTCCCAGGGGTTATTCATCAAGAATTTTTTACAATTACACTTCAGAATTTCTCCCTCCTACTAGAGGTAAGTTTATTTTTATGTGTTTTATTTAATTTATTTATTAGTTAAATTTGATTAGATAGTTGGGTTTTGTTTAATTAGTTTGATTTGTTAGATAGTTGGCTAGTTAATTAGTTTAATTTATTAATTATTTTTTTCAAATGTATTTGAAAAAATTATTTTATTATTAAAAAATAGCCTTTCAATAATTTAAAATTAATTTTAGTATTTCAATTAAAATCAAATTAATTTAATTTATGGAATTGATATTAACTTGATATCGAATTTATATTCCGTTAAAGTTAATTAAATTAAAATTTTAAAGATTGAAAAATGTACACGGTGAGAGATCTGTATCGTTCAATGGGACATTATTGGCTTTTGGAAGACGAATACTCATACTCTTTCGATCCAAGAGTTCGTAACTCTTCATGGTGGGTTGCAAAGATGCAGAAGGAATACACTTATTGTGTCAACCAATCTGAGATTATGATAGACGGATGCAGGTAATATAATATTCCAATAATGCGTCAATTGGCCAGATGAATGCCAATAGACACGCCGCATAACCTTTAGATGGCGTTGCATCGGTATCGCAAAGAAAATAACTGAATGCAAATTTGAATTTTTCGACACGAGCTTGAAACGACGGCACGAATTCACCTAGAGAATAATCGAAGATGCAATTACACGAATTCACCTAGAGAATAATCGAATGTTGTTACGCAGGAATCGATATTATCTACTACAACTAGCCAATGAAATAGTTGCCGCAAGCAATAGAGCACTATCTCCAAGCGAATACCATAACGTCATAAATAACAATAAATATTTATCTGAGAGGTACATGTCCAATGAAGAATAAATATTTTTTTGTAGTTCAATTGTCTTTTTAAGTGTTTTTCGACATTATTTTCGTGATGTTATGTACTGTATTTCTTGTGTAATATTTTTGTTATGAGTTTTGTAAGAAATACCGTTAAGTTGTTTCACCTTTAATTTCTATATCGTGTCTGCCTTCGGAAAATAATCTTTCAAAATCACGATGAATAAATATGTATATACAACTCTCGAAGATGAAAACGTGTATAATAATGTATATCAACAGGTATTTTTATAGAAAACTGTTGATCTACCGTGTATATTACTTCAGAAATATATAAAGAATTTGAATGAGAGATGGAGCAATGTGTCAAAATATTCCGAAAAAATTCTTAAAAAGCATATATATATATATATATACTCAACCACTTTTTACTCCGTTTGCCTTTTTAAGAATCTTTCTAGAATGTTAGACACATTGCTCGATCTCCCCTTCAAATTCTGTATCTATTGCGAAGCAATATATATGGTAGATTAACAAATTTCCAAATCTGCAAACATTACAAAAAAATGGATTTACTTACAGAAATTCTTATATAACTATATATTTACAAAAAAAATGTATTTACATTCTTATAGCTAAACTATCAACTACATAACTAACTATGTACCGTAACCCCTACGTCGGACATTCCTCCGCCCTCGTTGTTGAGCAATAGGAGATTTTTTAGCCTCCTCATGAACTTGTGTAACTTGTCTAAAGTCCATGAACAACTGTTGCATACTCCCTGGGGTGGTAACGACGTCGTCCCCAAACCACGGCACCAGTGACACTTATCTTTGTAATCTTCTGGGTTCGACAAATGCCACCAGAGGAATGATGCCTAAAGTTAAAATAATTTCGTCCATATCCGGAGTGAAGAATGAGGATGACGGTCTGGCATCAGTACCCTTACCGTACATACTAGATGGTCTGGCATCAGCACCCATGTCGTACATACTAGATGGTCCAATATCAACACCTATATTGTACACTGTAGAAGGTCCAGCATCACCTACACTACGACGGCGGGCGTCAACAGTCCATGGCTGGGAAGAAGGCTGAGGAATAGCCTGAGGAACAAGAGGAACGTCAGCTACCATGAACCTCGATCGTGATCCTATTGCTAAATAAACGAACTCGGGTCGGTACTCTAGGTTGACCGTGAACTTTCGTGTGATTCTCCAATACCAGTTCATGTATTCAAAGTCAACCCCTGTCCCCCGCAACAAGCTGCCCACATCTGGTGCTTGTCGACTGTTACACGCAGCTATATCCTGGTTGTGTAACATAATCCAGTCAGCACCATAGTGTCCTCGCCGAATAGTGTTGTGTAATATCTGATCCCAAGGACACGGCTCAGGAATCGATTTCTGTAGCACGCGCGGGGGATATATGTACTCGACAACCCTCGTAGCAGATGAAGGGCAGTTTTGCCATCCATATTTATTCCCCATCTCTAGTATATGGAGGCAAACCCTACAGGTGATATGGCATCCAAACGACCTGTCCAAAAAATATGTAAATAAAAAAATTAAATAAAAAATTGACGTAAATAAATAACTAACCTCGTCATTCTGCAACCGATCTAACTGATCGTGATAGACGATCAAAACGTGCATCGGGTGGTATTCCAAACGGAATTCAAGAGTCCACCGGTACACCAATAAAATAACCATGAATTTAACTAAATATGGATGACAATTTTCATTACATGATAATAAAATAAAAAACAAATTATTAATTACTTACCAAGCACCCCTTGGAACCACTAGGAACAAAAAGTTGTCCAAAGCCAGTTCTCTGTATGATCCATCATAATCGAGAATAGGGATAACATCAAGTCGAAGCCTAGGAAACCGCTCTCAGGCCCAACACTCTAACAAAAATAGGCACCCAGTTATATCTCTGGTTGTGCCCTTCGCCGCCTTGCATAACTCGCGGTACAAGACCGCTAGTGTCACACTGCCCCAACTATACTTGACAAGAGATGTCAAGTCGCGGAGCAGTGGGAGGTAGGCGAGCTTGACCATGTTCTGCAATTTATCAGGTAATAACATGGTGCCATTCAAAATCAAGCAATATACCCGGGAATAGCAATGCATGGCCTCTTCACCGGCATCTTCAGGAACTTGGTTGAAGGTTTCTTTTAGCCAATTGAGCTTCAAACAACCGTTCTTTATCTCACCTTCCAGTGGTACCACGCCAAGAAGATCATAGCAGAGTCCCCGCCAACTCTCTGGCGATCGCGTGTCATTAGGGCCGATAACAGGTTGCCCGTGCACATGCAACCCCAACAAAACAACCACATACTGTAACGTGATCGTCATCTCCCCAATGGGTAGATGGAAAGTGTGTGTCTCCGGATGCCATCTCTCTACTAACGCAATTATCAGGCACCTATCAAATCGCTTCGACCACAGCCTGTAAGGACCATACGATCCGACAGATTCTATCAGCTCTACGACTCAAGTGAAGGCGTCTTCTCTCCATCCCCCTACATACAGTCTAGCACACCATTATCCTAAAATATTAATTAACATTAATTAAGACAGAATCAATAACATAAAAGTTTAAAAAAACTAAAATGATAAAATTAATGTAATAGCTTAAATATTTACCTATACTATCCAGACTAATTCAGACCTGTGCTGGGCCTGCAAGTAGAGAACTGAAGTAACTTCCGGGCCAAGCTGATACATAACTGAAATTTTTTTCCCCAACACTTACGTCAAATTTATTAGTTCCAAATTAAAATTTAATCACATTTACAAACAAAATATAACATCCATTACAAATAAATGTGTGCAACAAGTGCATGAAATTTATAGTACATAAAAATTGTCATATCAAATAAATAAATTAGCAAAAACATTCATTACAAATAAATGTGTGTGGCAAAAAAACTCATAAACATTCATTACAATGCTTTAACAAGATCAATTGGGTGTATAGCGGGGTCGGGATGGACACCTCCGTCTATCATGTCCAGTCTGGGAACACAAATCACACCGATTTGTCATTGTTCTTCACGACTAATCCATCTCGTTTTGAATGCGAGTGGATGTCGGTCGACCACGCTGCACCACTCAAACTCTATTATGGTCCAGAATTAGGTTCGATAAATTTGTCTGTGGCCAATAATCCTCGTGAATAATCGGTCGAAAAGATGACTCCTACACTATTAATTGATTCACTACTGTGTACTCAGCCGACAATATATCGGAACGCATCACTGCCACTATACTCGGTGGTCGCAAGTATATGGGAGCACGGATATCACCATATTTTATACTTCCTACATGTGCAATCAGCGTTATCCCCTAATGTGACTTGGTAAACGATCAGGCCACCCCAGTAAGAGTCTTTTTAGTTTTTACATGATAGATTGCATTCACTCTAAAAAAAATATATTTAATTAATTTATGTGTGTCAACAATTATATATAACCTGGAAAAAAAAATAATAACTAATAGTTTACCGATCAAATATCTAAATCTCGTAAGTCTTGGATTTGGCTTGAAATTTCTGTATTTTTTCGACAACGTGTTTAACGTATATGTGACCTTCAGCTGAGTTATTTATAACTTCTTGTCGACCAACATCGAAGTATTTAACCATCCTGTAAAAAGTAATTTTCAGGGATTCAGTAATTAGAACATTTGTTGCACCATTCAAGCAATTGTTAAATACCTCAGCATAATTGGTAGTCATTAATCCCTAATGCTTGTCATCGTCGTGTGCCCTGGTCCATTTATAGGCTGCAATACTATCCAACCACCTATAAGCCTCAACATTAATTACTTTTATCTCTTGCATGATTGAATTGTATTTTCGAATTTGGTTCACAGCACCCGTATTTCAAGCAAGATCTTTCAGATGCCGATTTTTAGCGATCGTGTTAAAATTGCTGCAAAGGTGACGCAAACAATATCGATGATATCGGACAGGTTCGTTCGGTTGATTAAGCCACATGTTGTCAATCGCACTAAGAATGGCCGCGCGTCTATCAGATATCAATGTCGCCTCAGGATGATCTTTGATGATATGGCGCTTAAGCATGTAGATGAACCATCTCCAGCAGCGATAGTCCTCCTTCGGTATGATGGCGAAAGCCAAATGATAGCACTTATTAGATGGCGTCATTCCAATTGCGATTAAGATCTTCCCCTTGTATTTACCGTATAAGTGGATGCCGTCAATTGTGATAACAGGCCGACAATAAAGCCATCCGTCAACTGAAGGTTTGAATGCCCAAAACAATATGTCAAACGTCATGCAGCTAGGCATATCAGTCGAAATAGTGCTCCACTCGATAATCGTACCCGGATTTCAGTATTTTTTTTAAAAATATAATAAAACCGTAAACAACTCTTTCAAAATGAAACTGTGTGGGATGATTACGGAACTTTCGGGTGTTATGTGTTTAAATTGCAACTATAGGGACCAAAATGAAATAATGGTCAAACTTCAAGGGACTAAAATGAAATAATGGTCAAATTGCCTATCTAAAGCGGTTTCTTCTATGTTTTTTCATATTTTCATTATGCAGAAATAGTTATCACCGATAGGCAAAAATCAGGGAGATTTAGGGAGGGAATTTTTAGGGGTTCCTCACCAAAATCCCCTTATATATATATTTAGTGATTTTGTTCCCACAAAACTGGAAAACAGAAATATGGGTAAGGAACATATGTGTCCTTGATTTGTGCTAGTTAAATTATTATTTAATTAACATACACACATATTAGCTAACTAAAATATCATTTAATTAGCATGCTCACATATTAATTAACTAAATTAACAATTAAACTAATTCATTAACTAATTTATATTATAATATTTTTTAAAAATTAATTAAATTAACATCTAAACTAAGTATGTAACAATAAGTAAATTAAACAAAACAAAACTATCTAATCAAATTTAACTAATAAATAAAATAAGCAAAACACATAAAAATAAACTTATCTCTAATAGGAAGAAGAAATTATGAAGTGTAGTTACAATATCCTTGATGAATAACTCCAGGGAAAACCAATTGCTATTGGCTTAGTGAAGAAGAAATAGATTATCAAAAGAACAAATTTGGTAGAGGAAGTCGTGGGGTAGCAAACAACCAGAGTGAATAAGAAGAAAAAAATTGTCAAAAGAAGAAATTTGGTGTAGGAAGCAGTGGGTAGCAAAGTAAAACAATTGGTAAAAAAGAATCACAGCGAAAGGGGTTTATACTACCCCGGTCCAAAAGCCACGGTCAAAATAAGATGACCGTTCACTACTGAACGGTCATCTCATTTTGGTCGTTTAGCAGTCGGCAGCCAACAGCCGCTGCAGTGGCTGTCTTAAGAACAGGCGATGTTTCGCGCGTTCCCAAAAAAAAAAAATTAATTGTTTTGGACCCGGGGATCAAATCCCTGGGTCCTTTGTATACCTGGGGATCTGATCCCCGGGTATACAAATTAAAAAAAAAAAAAAAAAATTGTATACCTGGGGATCTGGTCCCTCGAGTATACGATTGCTCTTTTTTTATATCCAGGGTTCAAATGCCCGGGGATCCGAACCCTGGGTAGCATTAGATCCGTAAATAAGTTCAGGATGATGCTATTTCAGTAAAAAAAATTAAATATTAAAAGTGTAACAACTCGGAAAAAAAAAAATGCATGTGGGTATGTGAGAGCAATGTTTTAAAAACCGGACCGGACATCGAACCGGAAAAATTGTCGGGTCACGGGTTACTGGTTCAACCAATGGGTGAACCGGTATTGAACCGTGACGTCATAATGACGTCATTAATAATAATAAATATATAAAAAAAAAAAAAAAAAATATTTTTTTATATTTTAAAAATATTATATATAGTTTAAAATACTAAAAAAAATAATTTAAAAAGATACATATGATATATAAATTAAAAATACTGAAAAAGATGTAAATTCATGAAAAGTTTGGGACAAATAGGAACTTGTAGAAAGTTAGAGGGAAGAGATCCGTGAATTCTGAAAATAAGGGGCTCTTTCGGTAAATTTTAGGGTTACCTAGTGAGGTTTAAAAACTACTGGGGTAGTTCCTATAATTTGGAGAATAAGAAAGCTGGAGGCATCTTTCTTTTTGCATTTGTGCACGATCGTAAGAAAAAAAAAAAACCTACGACGGACGGCCAGAGTTCGCGATCGATGGATACATCCTGCGATCGAAGGCCAAGAGGTTCGCAATCGACGGCCAAGGTTTGCAATCGACGGCCAGGGTTCTCTATCAGTGTTGATATTGTTACAGCCGGAAAATGTTTTGCCGACGGATTTGTCATAAGAAGCTTCTGAGCTCCGGCCGCCGTTGGTGGTCAGCTTCTTACACCACCCACCCTTCACCGCCTTCGGCTGTGACCTCCAGCCGGAACCATATAGCTGCAGAGTTCTAGTCTCAAGGCTACATCCCTCGCCAAGAATCAAAGCTCTTGAAGAAAAACCGGCCGGTTGATGAAAAACCGCTCCGGTTCACCGGTTAGCCGGTTCAACCGGCAATTCGCCGGATTTTTCCGGTTTAACCCCTAAAACGGTTTTTACTGGTTAACTAGACCGGATTTGGGGCCGGTCGACGGTTTAACCGGTCGAACCGGCCGGTCCGATCCGGTTTTTAAAACATTGTGTGAGAGAGAGAGAATCATGGTGTGTAGGTGGGCCCCCTTTCATATATGTGTGCGTATGCCGAGAGAGTGAGATAGAGAAAAGTCAAGGGTGGGGTCCACCCTTTGCATGGCAACCAAAAGACAAAAAAATGAGAGAAAACATCCATTTCCATGCATGCACTGTCAACCACAAAATATTAAATATTACTCTCAAAATATTTCAATATCTGACTGATACTAAGATTTTTTTGCACATCTCATGTAAATACGCGTTTCGACAACTAAACCTTATTCGAGATGCTCACATGTCGTCGTTTCAAGCTCGTGTCGAAAAATTCGAATTTGCATTCGGTTATTTTCTTCGCGATATCGATGCAACGTCATCTGAAAGTTATGCAGCATATCTATTGATATTGTTCTGACCAATTGACGCATTATTGGAATATTATATTGTCTGCATCTGTCTACCATAATCTTATATTGGTTGCCATGATAAGTGTATTCCTCTCGCATCTTTGCAACCCACCATGAAGAGTAACGAACTCTTAGATCGAAAGAGTATGAGTATTCGTCTTGCAAAGGCCAATAACGTCCCATTGAACGATACAGATCTCTCACCATGTATATTTTTCAATTTTTAAAATTTTAATTTAATTAACTTTAACGGAATATAAATTTGATATCAAGTTAATATCAATTCCATAAAATGAATTAATTTGATTTTAATTGAAATACTAAAATTAATTTTAAATTATTGAAAGGCTATTTTTTTTTTTAATAATAAAATAATTTTTTCAAACACATTTAAAAATAAAAATTAATTAACCACTAAATTAATAAATTAAACTAATTAACTAACCAACTATCTAACAAATTAAACTAATTAAGCAAAACCCAACTATCTAATCAAATTTAACTAATAAATAAATTAAACAAAATACAAAAATAAATTTACCTCCAGTAGGAGGAAGAAATTTTGAAGTGTAATTGTAAAAAATTCTTGATGAATAACTCCCGGGAAAACCAATTGCTACTGGCTTAATGAAGAAGAAAAAAAAATTGTCAAAAGAACAATTTTGGTAGAGGAAGTTGTGGGGTAGCAAACAACCGGAGTGAAAAAGAAGAAAAAAAATTGTCAAAAGAAGAATTTTGGTAGAGGAAGCAGTGGGTAGCAAAGAAAAACACTCGGTAAAAAAAAAATTAGCAACAAGGGGATTTATATAGTCCCCGGTCCAAAGCCACGATCAAAATGAGATGACCATTCACTACTGAACGGTCATCTCATTTTGGCCGTTCAGCAGTCGACAGCCGATAGACATTGCAGCAGTTGCAGCGGTTGTCTCGAGAATAAGCGATGTTTTGCCCGTTCCCAAAAAAAAAAAAAAAAATATTTGGACCCGAGGATCAGATCCCCGGGTCCTTTGTATACTCGGGGATCTGAACCCCGGGTAGCATTAGATTCGTAAATAAGTTCAGGATGATGCTATTTCAGTAAAAAAAAAAATTAAAAATATTAAAAGTGCAAACAACTATTTTTTTTTTCCCTTCTCTCTCTTTCCCTCTTTCTCTATGTGTCCCTCGGCTCTCTCTCTCACCCCTTTCCCCTCACTCTCTCTCTCTCTCTTTCTATTCCTGATTTTGACAAAAAAAAAATGACCCACTTCTTTCCCTTTATTCCAATTTACTCCCCCCATTCTTAGTTCTTTCAATTTCACGCATTTTTCTTTGTTTCAACTTTTTTTTTCTTTTTTTTCTTTTTCCCCCCTTTTTTTTTTTTGTATTTTGTATTTTCGAAATAAAATAAAATAAAGCAAAATTAAATAAAACTAAGTTAACTATAAAATGAAATATAAAAAATTTTGCGAGGCGGTCAAAATGCCATGTCTACATAAGTAAAAGAGATTTATGTCCCTTTAAAAAAATGGCAGGTGACCAGTATTCTCCAAATAAATCTAGAAAATATTATTAGCAATTATATTAAAAAACATTACAAAAATTCAAATTTTGGATGTCATCAATTAAAACTCAAATTACTAATTGTTAAAAGTACAAAGGGTAAAAAAAAAATTCTTAAATTAATTCACGACATTGAAATTTCACAAAATATTATTCAACTTCATAAAATTTTCTAAAATCTAAAACAAATTTAAAATATGTACCTATCTGATAGGACAAAACACAAGAACATTACTAAATACAGTTTTTCCTAAAATCTAAATTGAGTTTTTTATCTCTATAGTTTTGACTCAATTTAATTTGTTTCTAAGAGATAATTACATCACATTAATGCACACATAAATTACAACAACAAGTCTACAAACAATTCATTTACTACACAAATTTACAAAAAAAAAAATTACCTAAAAATCTAAACAAATCTCTTGAATATATTTAAATAAAATTCTAATTACAATAATCACCTGAACATGTTTTAACATAATTACCTAAGCTACTAATCAAATTTACATATAACTACAGTCATACATAATTATTAAAAAAAAAAAAAAATTACTATGAACCAACCGATTAACAACATATTTAACTATATTGGTTACAACTAATTAAATAATCAAGGGTTTAACAACATATTTATTTATAACTAATCAACAATTAACAACATATTTATTTGTAACTATTAATTAACACACTACGTACTATTAATTACAACTAAACCCTAACGCACAATACATACTATTAAACACAAAACACAACACACATGCTGTTGATTACAACTAAATCCTAATTAAAAAATATAAACTAACAAAAACAAACATATAAAAAAAGAAAATAAAAATAAAAAACGTTCAGAAAAATAAACAAAAAAAATAATAATAATAACATCAAATGTAAGATATTTTGGTCAGTCTACTTAACCCACTCAGAACGTCACACATGGATTTCTTGGTCACCTTGGAAAGACATCTCACCAGAACGTCACACATGGATTTTTTGGTCACCTTGGAAAGACATCTCACCAAAGATGTATGCCCAATTAGCCAACCACCGTTCTCCGGGGATGTCCCAGCTCGGTCATCGCCAAAGGGGAGGACCCTTGGATCCTTGCTAAGCTTGGTTCTCTGGGTTGTCCTTGCTCAATCATCACCAAAGGAGAATACCCTTGGAGCCTTTGTGAGCTCCATTCCCCAAGCAATCTCTACTCGGATTCCATCACAGGAGAAGACCCTTGGAGCCTTGCCGAGCTCCATTCTCAGTGCAATCTTCGCTCGAATGCCATCAATGGGGAGGACCCTTGGAGCCTTGCTGAGCTCCGAGCTCTGGGCAACCTCTACTTGGATGTCATTAAAGGGGAGGACCCTTGGAGCCTTGTCGAGCTCCATTCTCCGGAAAGCCTCTGCCCGGATGCCATTAAAGGGGAGGATCCTTAACCTTTACCGAGCTCCACTCTCCAATCTTTTTGTGCTCGGATGTCGTCAAAAGAAAGACCCTTGGGGACCTTATCAAAGCTTTGTTTTCCGAGCAGCTCCTGCTCAGATATCATCAAAGGGAAAACCTTTGAGCCTCCGTTGAGCTCAGCTCTCTGAGTTGCTCCTGCTTGGCCTTTATCAAGGAGGAGACTCTTGGAGGCCTTTGGAGGCCAATCCCAAGCTCCGAAGCCCCTGGCTCCGCTCTTCGAGCATCCCCAGTTTGGATTCTCCTACTAAGAAGCCCCTCTTAACGTCTATTCAAATTCCGAACGAGGATTTTCACCCCGAGGTCAAAATCGAGGAAAGATCAACAAACCTCAATGTCGCCAATGCAATGGATTAGGCCCATTCACCTCTATCTTATTGGGTCGGCCCATGGATTCTCCTTGATGGGATTGAAAGCCAAGCCTAGAAGCTTAATCTTCTCACGTACCAACTTATTGGCCACTTGTTGAGTTAGGGTAATTAACTGAGCTCAAGCCCCTAATATTGTGGTGCTAATTGAGTTCATCTCCTATAAATACTAAGGCATTCAATGACCCAAGTAATGCTCAACCACCATATTGAAACACATTACCCGAGCTCTTATTCTCACGCCGGAGGAACTTTACCGAGAACAACCCTAGTAAGTCTTTGTGCAAGTACAAACTCGAAACTCCAGTTCGGATTTAAAATAAGTGATTATTGACCATGGAACATCGATGAGGGTATTTATGACATTTAAAAAATATTTCTAAGAAAAATAAAATAAAGTAAATTTTTTTATTAAAAGTTAAAATTTAATTGAAATTTCTGTATATAAAATAAGAATAATTTTGGATTGATAATTTTTATATATTTTTAAAATAAATTTAAATTTTTAATCTTTAGAAATATATTTGTTTCGAATTTTAAGGGTAAAAAAAAACTATTTAAATAGTCAACATATATTTAAGTGACCAAAAATACAATTTTAATTAGGGGTGTGCACGGGTCGGTTGGGGGGATTTTTGGGAAAATCCGAGATCTCACCCGATATGCATCGGGTTAGGGCTTTTGTCAATCATTCTCGACTGACGGCGATCAATAATCCGACATTGGTGGGTGGTTTCGGATATCAGTAGGAGACGGTCGGGTTTGGAATCAAAGCAATTAAATAAAAACATCACAAAAATAACGAACAAAACAGATCTACTAATAGGAATCAGAAATATTAAAAACAAAAGGTTGAAAAAACAATATCTACTCGCCATTGAGGTTACCAGCAAATATGGAACAAATCTACTTGAATATCTATTCACCAAAAAATTGGAACAGATCTACTCAAATCGAAGGTTTTCTTCTTTGAAATCGCGGATGTGGTAGTCGAATCTAAGGTTTCCTTCTTCAAATAGGCTTGTTGATTGTGTCATCGCCACTGATACCGGAAGGGAATCGTCATAGAGAGAATATAAAAGCAACAAATTGGTGAACGAGAGGATATGAAGAATGAAATAAGAACGATGAGTAATTAGAGGTCGCTGAGAGCTTGAGGCGGCGTGAGAAATAATTAGAGGGAACCCTAAAATTCCTATTTAAGTGTGAGGAGTTGGACGGGTTGGGTTGTACGGGTCTGGGGTGTGTAAACCCAGTATCCGGTCCTATACCTAGAAAACTTATATATTTATACCCGATTTCGACCCTATTACATCAAAAACCCGATTTTCAGCGGGCCGGGTCGGGTGGTTGGAGCGTGTGGGTTTGGTGTTCCGAGTCACTTGCACACCCCTAATTTTAATAAAAAAAACAAGTTTTATATGCCTAGTTGGGTGGCTTCTTATTTTCAAGTATTTGTGTCATTTTTTTGTTATTTAACGTTGGCATTCTACCTATGTGGTTTTATAGGTCACCAACCAAGAGATATTAGTCAAGTTGATATAGAGAGGTGTCTTTTTTCTTTGTCAATCAAGATTCGATTCTTTTGAAAGTACTCTAGAAATTAAATCCCATTAGACCAATGTGGAAGGAGTGCGCCTTTAAGATCGTCTAGTGAAATGATTAGTCGAGATGCGCATAAGTTGATCCGGAGACATCTTACCATTAGTGGTGTGCACGGTCGGGTGGGGAGTATTTTGGGCAAATGCGAGACCCCACCCGAAAATCATCGGGTAAGAATTTTCATCACTCGTTTTTTACCGACGATAATGAAGAATCTGGTGTTGTCAGGTGATTTCGGATATTGGTCAGAGATAGTCGGGTTTGGAATCAAATCGATTAAACATAAACATCACAAGAACAATGAACATAACCGATCTACTCACAAAAATCGAAACAATTGGAAACAAAAAGTTGAAGAAAACAATAACTACTCACCATTGAGGTTACTAGCAGACCAGTGCACGGTGACGGTGTCGGTGAGCATGGACCAGAACTTGTTGCAACCTCTACCAAATAGGCTCAAATCTAAGGTTTCCTTCTTCAAAATCATAGATGTGGCAGTCGAATCTAAGGTTTCCTTTTTCAAATAAGCTTGTCAATTGTGTTGTCGCTATTGATATTAGAAGAGAATCACCATAGATAGAGTAGATAAACGAAAAATAGGCAACTCAGTCGATACGATGAAGAACGAGTGATGAAGATTGGAGTCGTGAAGGCTAAGGCGGCGTGAAAAATGAGCAAAAGAAACCCTAAAATCCTATTTAAATGATGATGAGTTGATCGAGTAGGCTTATACTGGTCTGGGGTGTAAAAATCGAGTAACCGACTCTACACCCAAAAATCTGATATATTTACTGTAACGGTTCAGTTACCCAAGGCTGTCACTAGGTTTCTCCCTATGAGAAGTAGACCCAAAAGACAAACTACTTCATGACGCTTCCACTGAGCCACTCTAATAAATAAAATAATATAATTTGTTTCCAATTTAAAATTTTAGCTTTTATACAAAGCCGTCTATTTTGAACAAGATTACAAAAATAATTCAACCACTCACTCCCAACAATTGTCCTGAAAGCCTCCAAAATAAAACCAACTATATCTTCCAACTCTACCTAACGCCAGTAATGGACCCGTATCTAGCTACGGTACCTGAGATCAAATATTTTATCGATGTACTGTCTTTATAATATAAAAATAATTTATGGATCAAGCATAATTATCAATACCACTTTTCAAAATATAATATAAATATAACTGCACACTAGGCCAGAATAAAATTTTACTGCTACCATCACAATAAAATGATGCATTTAAATCAACCGGTCAAATAATTTGACATATAATAAAATATCGCACACATATTTTTCTACTAGCCATAAGATCGTTTCACCTCACGATCGGGAGTTACGACGGTACCATAACCTGTACAACTATGTCATCTAAGGTGGCTATCAGTATCAGGGCCATTTAATATCCACAATGGTAAGGGTAACCACCCGCAGGATTTGCACTCCTGACAAGTCAACATATATCCACCTTACAGGTCTTTACTAACAGGTAACAACAAATATCCACCTTACAGGACTTGCCTGACAGGTAACAACAAATATCCACCCTGCAAGACTTGCCTGATAGGTAATAATATATCGACCCTACAGGACTTTCCTGACAGATAACAACATATATCCACCCTGCAGGTAATCCACATCTCGCAGGACATGCCCTCCTGACGAGAAGACAACTATAGCATAATCGGATAACAAAAACCAATTTTCACATTTAAAAATATACTTGATCTGCATAAAGTTATAAAACCGTCCATTTTAATAACTATTCTTTTTTCACAATTTATACAAAAATATAATTTGTCAATTTACATAGAAGACAGTATACTGATCTCGGTAATTGCACTATTGTTAGGCTACCGTCGAAATATTATCGTAATCGGTGTAGCCACTAAAAAAATGGTATCTTGGCAAGGCTACTCGTGTTGTTACAACCATGGCGTCATCAATTCCTTTTCAGGTCCAAAAAATTTATCAAAGCCTACTTACTTTCTCTCTCTATCCTTACAATAAAAGAGTAGGGAATTTTTTAAGGGTTAACTGTCGTTTACCCCTCTGTACTTGAGTTGTTTACAATATTATTATATTTTTAATAAAAAAAATACTGAAAAAATATAATTTTAAACTTATTTACGATTCTAAAATTACCCAGGGTTCCGAGCCCCGGATATTTGAACCCGGGGTTCTAAACCCCGAGTATACAGGAAAAAAATTATTTTTTATTTTTATATCCGGGGATCGGATCCCCGAGTATAAACAGTACCTGGGGATTTGATCCCCAGGTAAAAATAAATAAAAATATTTTTTTTTGGAGAACGGGCTAAACATTTTTGACCTGTTCCTGAGACAGCTGCTGCAGCGGATGTCAGCCGGTCAAAATAAGATGACCGTTCAGCAGAACGGTCATTTCATGTTGACCAATTTTTTTGGAACCGAAGATCACATCCTCGGGTCTAAACCCTATAAATACCAAGTGTTTTCCTTTCTATTTGCTACCCCACTGCTGATTCCCTCTACTAAATTTGTTCTTTTCATAATTTTTTTCTCTTCTTCACTCCGGTTGTTTGCTACCCCACTGTTGACTTCTTCTTCTTCACTCCGATTTTTTCTTCCTATTAGAGGTAAGTTTATTTATATGTATTTTGTTTAATTTATTTATTAGTTAAATTTGATTAGATAGTTTTGTTTTGTTTCATTTAAAATTAATTTTAGTATTTCAATTAAAATCAAATTAATTTAATTTATGGAATTGATATTAACTTGATATCGAATTTATATTCCGTTAAAGTTGATTAAATTAAAATTTTGAAGATTAAAAAATGTACACGGTGAGAGATCTATATCGTTCAATAGGACATTATTGACTTTTGGAAGATAAATACTCATACTCTTTCGATCCAAGAGTTCGTTACTCTTCATGGTGGGTTGCAAAGATGCGGAAGGAATACACTTATTGTGTCAACCAATCTAAAATTATGGTAGACGGATGCAGGTAATATAATATTCCAATAGTGCGTCAATTGGCCAGAATAATGCCAATAGACACGTTGCATAACCTTCAGATGGTGTTGCATCGATACCGCGAAGAAAATAACTGAATGCAAATTTAAAAATTTTTAAACGAGCTTGAAACGATGGCACATGAGCGTCTCAAATAAGGTTTGATTGCCGAAACACGTACTTACAAGAGATGCGCAAGGAAACCTCCTAATCAGATGTTGAAATGTCTGATGATGAGAGTAATGTTTAATACTTTCGCGTTGATGAATTGCAGTTTAACTATGTATTTCCTTTGTAGTCTAATGTATCGTTTCTATGTTAAATTATAATAATGCTACTTCTACCAAACAATTGATTTTCTCTCTTTCAATTGATAGGTAGTGTTGAGTTAGCTTTTTTTGGTTAAGTCTCATGTACATTAGTTCTAAAACATCATTTTTCAATAATTATGTTTTTAAAAAATCAAAATTTTTGTGCAGTATAATATTTGTAAAGAAACTATTCAACCTATAATTTTCGTGATGACTTCAAATATTAATTCAAATGAAGAAAACTCATTTTGTTTTTTAAGTTGTGAGAACTCGTACAGTGTTTGGGGTTGGCTTGGACCATGGGATCACCAAAGATGTTGGATTCTAGAACCATATTATGATGACTACTGAAGTGATCAAGACACCAACCCGATAGAGTATCGTGTCGATCTACGCCAAGAATGGGAATACAAGGTGAATGAGTCTAACAACCTTGTATCTCATTTGACAGATTTGAATGCACCAGTTCCTTATCGTAGAAGTCTTCAGATGCATAGACGATGTATAATTGATAACACAACCGAGATCGAAGATGCAATTACACGAATTCGCTTGGAGAATAATTTAATGTTGTTACGCAGGAATCGATATTGTTTACTACAACTAGCCAATGAAATGACTGCTGTAAGCAACAGAGCACTATCTCCAAGCGAATACCATAATATCATAAATAATAATAAATATTTATCTGAGGGGTACATGTCCAATGAAGAATAAATATTTATATGAGTTTTGTAATGAACACTGTTAAACATGTTTCTAATTTATGTAATGTTTTTTTTCTTTTTTTAATTAATTGTACTTATATTTTCATAGAAAGTTGTTGATCTACCGTGTGTGTGTATATATATATATTCAACCACGAGCCACTCTGTATGTTATCTAAGAATTTGTTGCTCGATCTCCCATTTAAATGCTTCATCCATTTGCAAAGTAATATATATGGTAGATTAACAACTTTCTAAATCTCCAAACGTTACAAAAAAAAATTGATTTACAAAAAAAAAAAAAAAAGTTTTTGCATTCCTATAACTAAACTATCAACTACATAACAAACTATATACCACAGCCCCGACGTCGGATATTCCTCCGCCCTTGTCGTTGAGCAATAGGAGGTTCCTCAGCCTCTTCATGAACTTTCGTAACTTGTCCAAAGTCCATGAACGACTGTTGCATACTCCCTGGTGTAGTAACGGCGTCGTCCCCAAACCACGGCACTGGTGACACTTGTCATTGTAATCTTCTGGGTTCAACAAATGCCACCAAAGGAATGATGCCTGAAGTTAAAATAATTTCGTCCATATCTAGAGTGTAGAATGAGAATGACGGTCCAACATCAGCACTCATGCCGTACATACTAGATGGTTCGGCATTAGCACCCATGTCGTATATACTAGATGGTCCAGCATCAGCACCCATGTTGTAAACTGTAGAAGGTTCGACATCACCCACACTACCTGGACGGTAGGCGTCAGCAGTCCATGGCTAGGAAGAACGCTGAGGAACAGCCTGAGGAACAGAAGGAATGTCACCTGCCATGAACCTCCCTCGTGATCCTATTGCTAAATAACCAAACTCGGGTCGGTACTCTAGGTTGACCATGAACTTTCATGTAATTCTCCAATACTAGTTCATGCATTCATGGTCAACCCTTATTCCCCGCAACAAGCTGCCCACATCTGGTCCTTATCGACTGCTCCATGCAGCTATATACTGGCGGTGTAACATAGTCCAATCATCACCATAGTGTCCTCGCCGACTGGTGTTGTGCAATATTTGATCCTAAGGACACGGCTCAGGAATCGGTTACTGATAACTGAATTATCGTAGCACGCAAAGGGGATACGTGTAATCGACAATCTCATAGCAAATGAGGGGCAGTTTTGTCATCCATATTTCTTTTCCATCTCTAGTATATGGAGGCAAACCCTGCAGGTGATATGACATCCACACGACCTGTCCAAAAAATATGCAAATAAAAAAATAAAATAAAAAATTGACGTAAATAAACAACTAACTTCGTCATTCTGCAACCGATCTAACCAATCGCGATAGACGATCAAAACGTGCATCGGCTGGTGTTCCAAACAGAATTCAAGGGTTCACTTGTACACCAATAAAATAACTATAAATTTAACTAAATATGGATGACAATTTCCATTAAATGATAATGAAAAAAAAAAAAACAAATTACTAATTACTTACCAAGCACCCCTCGGAGTCGTTGGGAACAAAAAGTTGTCCAAAGCCAGTTCTCCGTATGATCCATTATAATCAGGAATAGGGACAACATCCAGTCGAAGTCTTAGCAACCGCTCCAAGGCCCAACACTCTAGCAAAAATAGGCACCCAACTATATCTCTAGTTGTGCCCTTCGCCGCCTTGCATAACTCGCGCTATAAGACCACTAGTATTACACTGCCCCAACTATACTTGACAAGAGATGTAAAGTCGCGGAGCAGTGGGAGGTAGGTGAGCTTGACCATGTTCTGCGATTTATCAGGCAACAACATGGTGCCAAGCAGAATCAAGCAATAAGCTCGAGCGTAGCAATGCATGACCTCTTTGCTGGCATCTTCAGGAACTTGGTTGAAGATTTCTTTTAGCCAATTGAGCTTCAAACAACTGTTCCTTATCGCACCGTCCGATGGTACCACATTCAGAAGATCATAGCAGAGTCCCCGCCAACTCTCTGTCGATCGCATGTCATTAGGGCCAATAATGGGTTGCCCATGCATAGGTAACCCTAACAAGACAGCCACATCTTGTAGCGTGATCATTATCTCCCCAACGGGTAAAAGGAAAGTGTGCGTCTCCGGATGCCATCTCTCTACTAACGCAGTTATTAGGCACCTATCAAACCATTTCGGCCATAGCCTGTAAGGACCGTACAATCCGGCCGATTCTATCAACTCTACGACTCGAGCGGGGGTGTCTTCTCTCATTCCCCTACATCAATTCTAACACAATCTAGCGTGCTATTATCCTGAAACATTAATTAAGATAGAATCAATAACATAAAATGTATAAAAAACTAAAATGATAAAATTAATGTAATAGCTTAAATATTTACATGTCCTGCCCAAACTAATTCAGACTTGTGCTAGACCTGCAAGCGAAGAATTGAAGTAACTCCCGGGCCAGGCTGATACATAACTGAAAATTTTTTCCCCAATACTTGCATCAAATTTATTAGTACCAAATTAAAATTTAATCACATTTACAAACAAAATATAACATCCATTACAAATAAATGTGTACGAAAAGTGCATGAAATTTATAGTACATAAAAATTGTCATATCAAATAAATAAAGTTGCAAAAATATTCATTACAAATAAATGTGTGTGACAAAAAAAACCCATAAACATCAATTACAATGATTCGACAAGATCAATTGAGTGTATAAGGGGGTCAGGATGGACACATCCGTCTATCGTGTTCAATCTAGGAACACAAACCACATTGATCTGTCATTGTTCTTCACGACTGATCCATCTCGTTTTGAATACGAGTAGATGTCGGTCGACCACACTACACCACTTAAAGTCTATTATGGTTCAGAATTAGGTTCGGTAAATTTATTTGTGGCTAGTAATCCTCATGAATAATCGGTCGAAAAGATGACTCCCACGCCATCAATTGATTCACCACTGTGTACTCAGCGGTAATATACCGGAACGTATCACTGCTATTGTTAGCCCAGTAGAATACCCAAGAGGGGGTGAATTGGGTAATTAAAATTAATCAGAATAAAAATCAATAAATCAAATAATTAATTTTATGCCTAAATTAATTATTACCTTTATAACACAGCGGAATTAATTAATCAACTAGGTGCAGACACAAACAGCAAAAATAGATAAATTAATAAAGCAGCACACCAGAGATTTATACTGGTTCACCAAGCTACTCTTGGCTAATCCAGTCCCCCGAGCTCCACGAAGGTCGCACCCACTAAAACCAAGATTCCTTCAAAGGTAGGAACCAAACCCACACACCGATTATTTTACAGGCTCAGAATCAACCTTTACAATTTCCTTTTCAAAAGATAAGGAATAACTTCTAGTTTTTACAAGCTAAAGAATAACTTAATTCTTTTTAACACTTAGGTTCAAGAATCAAAACCTCACATAAACACTCCAAATATCATTTAACCTGGTAAGGATTGAACCGTTACAAAATCACTCACAAAAACGTAATTCTTATATAGGAAGAATCACTACCTCAATCTCTTTACAGGAAGAGACTGAAATTCTGCTACCCTTGATTAAATATCCTCAATAATATTTAACCCATCACAACTCACCAATACAAAAATTGATAAGTAAATCTCATTCGGAGTTTCTACCATCCCAGATATATAAAAACTCAATTAGTATCCTAACTAGTAATAGAATTATGTGAGATGCAGAAATCTGATTTTAACAAGAATATGGGTAGCAAATTAGAGCACGTAATCAGATTCAAGAAGTTGTTTGAAAAATATTTTCTTCAAAAATCAAAAACAATTTCTAAGATTAATTTCCAAAATAAAATAATAAACAAGTAATAATCAATATGGAAATATCTCACCCGGAATCCACAGAATTAATAATAAGAACAATGTAACTTCAATTCCGATATCAGCACAAATTGATCATAGTTGATTATCAGAATCACTCTTAGAATAACTCACAGTATCATAGAATGATAAATCTTATCAATGCTCTCTCAAAATAATATAGACTGATTTTATCTCTTAGAATGATTATAATGATTAGCTCTCTTAGAAAATTCGCAGGTTTATATAAGGACACATGTAATTAGTCTCCTAACAGTTAATTTACAAGTGTCATGACAATAAAATACTCTTATAGACCCTTTATAACATAGGGACTTCATTTAAGTTCAATTTCACTTAATAACAACTTTTAAAACTCTCAATTAAATCTCCAAAGTATTTCTCAATCAAAACAAATAAATATAGAATCCATTTTAAGTACCAAATTGAGAAACTTTAATAATTAATGAACTATATTAAAAGGATTTAATTAGTATATGAACCATATCTCAAATGTTAAGAATATCCCCGAAATCTCTTCCAAATCTTAACAAAAAATGACTACTTTTGAATTTAAAATCGGATCAACCAATATCCTGAAATTGCGCGTTCAGTTGACTGAATGATACTGAAAGTAGCTCATGCACTTGATCGGTCAACTCCTCAGTCGACTTGCATATTCAGAGAATTTGCCAAGCTTCCACCGGTCGACCGCTCTGTCGACTCGTAAATTCAGAGAGTTTGCCAAGCTTCAACCGATCGACCGCTCTGTCAACTCACAGATTCAGAGAGTTCATCTTCTTTCTCCGGTCGACTCCTCAGTCGACTGCTCCCTCCTGAATCTCTTCTCTGATCTCGTTTTTAACTTACTTTATTTTATAATTTTGCCCCTTTATCCATATTTATATTTAAATAAACTCCACTAATACTCTTATATTCTATTTTAGTCATTCAAAAATATTTCTTTTTAATCCACATAGAAGCAAATAAATATACTCAACCAAAACACACAAAAAAATAAAATTCATTTTGTAGCATGTGTGTGTTCCTAAAAGGATATTAAGAGTTTAATATTTACCAGGGTTGTTTTGCCTAATGTCTTCAAACTCTTTATACTTCTTTATTATTTTGATATCTTCATTTAGCATCCATTCACTTTGACATCTTCATTACTTGGAACTTTAAATCACTGAAACACTTGATCAAAAATTAGTTCCACCAAAACATCAATACTTAATTGTTCATCAAAATCTTGGGATCAACAGCCACTATATTCGGTGGCTGCAAGCATATGGGAGCACGGATATCGTCGTATTTTATACTTTTCACATGTGCAATCAGCGTTATCCTCTAATGTGACTTGGTAAACGATTAGGCCCCCAGTAAGAGTTTTTTTAGTTTTCACATGATAGATTGCATTCGCTCTAAAAAAAATATTTAATTAATTTATGTGTGCCAACAGTTATATGTAACCTGAAAAATAAAAATAATAATTAATAATTTACCGATCAAATATCTGAATCTCGTAAGTCTTGGACTTGGCTTGAGATTTCTGTAATTTTTCGATGACGTGTTTAACGTATATGTAACCTTCAGCTGAGTTATTTATAGCTTCTTGTCTACCAACATCAAAGTATTTAACCATCCTGTAAAAAGTAATTTTCACGGATGCAGTAATTAGAACGTTTCTTACACCCTTCAAGCAATTGTTAAATACCTCAGCGTAATTAGTGGTCATCACTCCCCAACGCTTGATATCATCGTGTGCCCTGGTCCATTTATAGGCTGCAATACTATCCAACCACCTTTAAGCCACATGTTGTCAATCGCACTAAGAATAGTCGCGCGTCTGTCAGATATCAATGTCACCTCAAGACGATCTTTGATGATATGGCACTTAAGCATGTAGATGAATCATCTCCAACAGCGATAGTCCTCCTTCGGTACGACGGCGAAAGCCAAATGATAGCACTTATTGGTCATTCTAATGGTAATTAAGATCTTCCCCTCGTATTTACCGTACAAATAGGTGCCGTCAATCATGACAACAGGCCGACAATAACGTCATCCGTCAATTGAAGGTTTGAATGCCCAAAAAAACATGTCAAACGTTATGTAGCTTGGCATATCAGTCGGAATAGTGCTTCGCTTGACAATCGTACCCGGATTGTAGTGCTGCAATACGACCATAAATTTCGGCAAAATCCGATATGATTCGTCCCAATCTTTGAACATGGTCCCAATGACCTTAGATCTGGCCAACCAAGATTTTCGATTGGAGATGGTGAATCCCTGAGTACCTTTCACATACGCCACGATAGCACTCATCTTTAATTTTGGATCTTGTTTGACTTGTGAAATTATTAAGTTCGAAATCAAACCAGCAACCAAATTTTTATGATCTAAGGCCGTATGATTATAAAAACATGTGTGTTGTCCATCGTACTACGTAATCTAAAACATACCGTGTCTTTCTTTGAAAATTGCCCGCAATCTCCAACCGCATCTATGCAGGCATTTAACCAACCAAATTTTTTTAGTCGATTCCACCACACCAAACTCTTTGTTCTTTATGATGTGGTAATATTTCACGGCGTGCCTGACATATTTCTTATCTTTAAAGACCATACCGATACGAAATTCACCTATCTCCGATGTCCAGAAGTTTTTTCGCAACTTCGACTTGTATTTCGCCATGTCATATTCATCACCCCACTCCAAGTTATTGAAAAATGGAATGACCTTGTCCAACTCAAATTGTTGACTCTCACTCCCTTGCTCGTTAGGCCCAGTGTTTAGATCTTTGTCACTATTCTCATCCTCCTCCTCTAACTCCAATGCAACATCCGCATCTAATGATTCTTTTGACACGCCGTGACTATCAACTGTATCAAACTCACCCCCATAATTACTTGTGTTGTATTGCGTTGGACTACTTGGCAAAAAATGGTAATGTGGAAGAACAAAACTGGTGCCATGATCACCATCAATCATACTATGCGAATGTTCTTGTTCTAGAATGTAGGGGGATGGGACGATGTAATTAGACTCAACTAACTGGGGTTGTTGCATGGGAATACTGTGGGTGTAATATTGTTCTGGAATATATAAGGGTTGAACGGTGTAATTAGATTGGACTGCTGGGGGGTACGACATGGGAATATTATAGCCGAAAAATATAGGGTCCGATTGGGTACTGTACAGATTAAAATTCTAAGTCATTAAGTTGGTAAAATGACCAGTTTGGGAAAAACATTCGGGTTATAATTCAATGCTCCTTCTATTTCTACATATATCTCAACAGCAAGAAGCGAAGGTATGTAAAGAGGTAACTCAAGCACTTAGTTTAGTGCTAAGTCGTCTCCGATAGAAAATAAGGTATATTTAAAATTTCCCCCTAAAAGAGCCATCGGCATCCTACATTTTAATTTCAAATTTCCAGTAGCCCCATCCTCAAGAACACATGATTTTAGCATTTCAATTAATTCATTCAAAGTTGTTCCCCTAAGGACAACCAAAGATTTTACAGATGATGTACTGTAAGAAACCTTGAACTCGGTACCTTCCAATATTCTACCACCCCAATACAATAACAACCGAACGTAATCCATTTCAAGCAGCTATCATTACACAAGCCAAAACAAAACAAGAAAATATTATCGTCAATCAAAACTCAATCGCAAAAGTTTGTTCATATGCCAATTGTTTATAGTGTTCATTTTTTATATTCCATGTCAAAGTATAAATTTTTATAATTTATTTTCAATCCTTAATATTTTACTGATTTTTAATTTTTCAAACATATTAAAAATGAAACTAACTAAAAAATTAAATATTTTTTAATTAGAAAACTAAGTTAAAGTGGACGATTTTTAATTAATTTTTTGAGGGGCCAAATTGCAATTTTTATAGTTTGACAACTTGAAAAATATGAATTAGAATATAATTAATATATTGGTTTAAAATAAATTGTTGTGTTAATTTGAGTTTAAATTTTTTAACAAATTAAACTCGTTATATTGTATCGGCTAGGTATTTGATGAAGTTGACAATATGTATCGGCTAGGTATTTGTAACAAATTAAACTCATTATACACACTTAACAAATTATTTATACTTTAAAATTATTATTTTATATAAGTTTAATATTTTATATTTTTCTGATTTGTCAAACTTTGATAGGCCAAAGTGTATATTTTTTAATTAAACAATTAAATTAAAAAATTAAACTAACTAACTAACAAATAACTAACTAATTAACAAAAAAAATTATTTTAGTTAATTAATTAAACTAATTAACTAAAAAATTAAACTAATTAAAAATTTTAACTAAATTCATAAATTAAACTAGCTAAATATTTTAATTAAATAACTAAATTCAAAAATTAAACTAACTATTTTATAAAAAAAAAAAAATTAAATAATATATTATATCCTACAAATGTAAAAGGGGTCAAACTGCAATTTTTAATTTATTGATTAAACAAGTAAATTAACTAACAAAGTAAACAAACTGATTAATAAAATAAATAAGTAAAAAACAAACTAATTGTGAGATTATAATTTATATTCTAACATTTTTTTATGTTTTACAAAATAACTAAGCCTCCGTCAACCGTCGGCCCGCCACCGCCGCCGCCGCCGCCAGCCGACCACCGTCAACCGGTTGGGATTATGTTGGGTATGAAGATGTTTTTGTCAACAATTAAACTAACAACTAAACTAATTTTTATTTTTATTTTTTTATGTTTTAAAAAATAACTAAATAATCAACTAAATTAATTAATTAACTAACTAACAATTGTTTTATTTAAAAAAATTTATAATTTATATTCTAATATTTTTTTGACGTTTTACGAAATAACTAAGCCCCCGTCAACTGTTGGCCGGCCACTGCCGCCACCGTCAGCCGGCCGAAATTATGTTGGGTATGAAGATGTTTTTGTCAACAATTAAACTAACAACTAAATTAATTATTTTTTATTTTTATGTTTTAAAAAATAACTAAATAATTAACTAAAGTAACTAATTAATAAATTAAATAATTAAACAACTACAAAACATACTAATCAAATTAAATTAACAAATAAATTAAACAAAACGAACAAAAATAAATGTACCTTTAGTAAGAGAACAAAATTTTGAAGTGAAGTTGTAAAAGATTCTTGATGAATAATCCCGTAAAAAGAAAAAATTTCACAGCTAAGTAAGAAAGGAATTCACAATCGGTAAAAAAAAAAAAAAAATCTAAGTAAAGAGATGAGAGGGTTGTTGCTTTCAAAGGCAAAAGAAATGAGGAAGGAGAAGCTTGATAAAAATGGAAGTGGTAAAAATGAAAAAGGATTGTGTATTTAAACACAATTGAGCCTAGTTCCCTCATTAAATTCGTAGCCTCCCTCCTCAATTTAGAAAATTGAAGGGATTAGACCACTCAGTGAACGGTCTAGTCCAATGTTTTACTGCAGTGCAACAACTGCCTCGGAAATGGGCCAAATTTTTGGCCCGTTCTCGAAAACAAAATTAAATTTATTTATACTCGGGGATCTGATCCCCGGGTACTATTTATACGGTTGTCTTTTTATATACCCGGGGTTCAGAACCCTGAGTTCAAATACCCTGCGCTCTAAATCCCGAGTAACTTTAGAATAATAAATAAGTTTTGTTGGTGCATAAAACTGGTACACACCTCGAGTATGGTTCAATCGGATGACAGGTGGGTTGTCTTGTTGAGGTGGAGTCGTCGATTAAAAAGTTCTTACGTGAGCTGTGCTAGGTCCTGGGAGGACTGACCTGCTGTGTCCAGATTCTTGCTCCTAAGGGAGTGTACCTGCAGAAAGCTCAGACCAGGGTTTGTGCCGGTAAAGCCCCTCCGGCGTGGTAATCAGTGCTCAGAGAGAAAATATACAGAACATAGAAAGTAAACAAATGAACTCGCGCATAATTGAAGTGTATTCCCGCTTACCTCAGGCTTACATAACCCCCGATATATATAGGCGTTGGAGATAATTAGTCGGGCCTAAACACGATTAACTAGTCGAAACCCTGTGTTTAGCTGATAATCTGGGGCGTTTAGGAGATAATCATTAGGCTTGGGCTTTTGGGCCCATTTGGCGAAGCCCGCAGGCCTTTGTCAGGCCTGCAGTAGTGAGTTGGTGGAGGAGAGCGGAGATCCGTAGAGTCTTGGAGAATAAACAAGGTGAAAAGGGGAGCTGGTCGAGGTGAACGACTGAGTCCCTAAAATTGATCGCCGAGGGCACGGCGTAGAGCTCAGAGCAACACGTCCCTATGGGGCTCATCGCTCCTCTCTGGGTGCAAATGAGATTTCAGGGAGGAGTCGTAGTCGGTGTATACTCCAGGTAGCATTATGGATTTCGGAATACGTCTCTGTCATTGCGAGAGTTGACGCGTGGCTAAGTCCCAAGTGCTGACTCAGAGGTGCCCAAAAATACCCTCATCAGTTGGCCCCCTAGCCTTGTGCGATGAGAAAAACGAGACGGTCAGGAATATCAATTTTGGGTTGAAACAGGCGTCTTGGAGACTTCGAAGCGCGAGAAACACTTCTAATCGACATTCTTTCAAGAGTTATTTTTTTCTTAAGGAGCTTATTCAAGATAGGCCTCCATATGGTCGGGGTCCGGGGTCAGGTAGCACGGCAGGGCGGTCCCGAATTTCTTCGATTTTCAGGATGACAATTTTTCAAAAGTTGAACTTTTTTAGAGAAGTTAATTTAAAATACGCTCCCATACCGCCGAGGTCCGGGGTCAGGTTGCACGGCAGGGCGACCCCGAATTTTTTCGATTTCACGGAGACAATTTTTCAAAAGTTAAACTTTTTTAGAGGAGCTAATTTGAAATACGCTTCCATATGGTCAGGGTCCAGGGTTAGGTAGCACGGCAGGACGCCCCCGAATTTTTTCAATTTTCAGGACGACACACATTCACCGTAAACAAGCCCTAAGCACGGACTGACCTAAATCACGGAAAAAATTGAGGCAAGCATCAGGAGAGTGCGCACCGCGAACGGGCAGGAAGGCGAAGGGTTGCGCCCCCAGTTAAAATTTAAGGGGGCAAAATTTTTCCCTAAATAAAAGTAAAATAAAAAGAGGGGGGAGGGGGCAGCCCTCCTCCTCCTTCACGCTAGCCTTTAGGGCCAACGTGATGCGCTGGCCTTAAGGGCCAGCGCCCATGATGGCCCTAAGTAAGGCCAGTATGAGAAGGGAGGGGGCAACGCCCTCTCCACCCTTAATTAATTTTTTTGTTGTTTTTTTTTTTTTTTAATTATTATTTTATTATTTTTTTGTACTCATAGATTTCTTGAGGGGAGAATTTGCAATAGACCCCCATCTGAGCCCAGCCGGCCTGAGGCAGCATGATAAGACGGGAGAGCAAGATAAGACGACGTCGGCCCCTAGACAATGTTCTTGGAGAAAGTCGTCACTGGACCCTGCCAGCTAGGAGTAGCATGGCAGAACGGTGCCCGATGCAATCCGGACTCTGCCGACTAAGAGTAGCGCGACAGAGTGGTGCCCATCAAACCTGATAGTTTCGATTACGAGGCACTGAGGCTGAACCTCTAGATGGTGCCACGCACAAGGACGCCAAGGCAGACAATACTGACGAGGGCCCCCCGAGGAGGGTGAGATTAACTCCACTTCCCCTCGCACGGATGCCCTTCACAACGAGGGCGAAAAGGATTGAGCTCGGACCATTACTCTTTCAGGACTTCGGATTTTATAGACTCCTTTTCGCTTACTCTTGTTTTTCTACGTGCGAGCATTTAAGCTTTTGAGCGGCATAACCAGGGTACTTCAGAGTCTACTCTTTTTTCTCGACGTTTTTGCTAAGTCCCTTTTCTATTTGATCCTATTTTCAAAGTTGTAAAATTTTAAAATTTTATCGCGTCTCGGTCCAAGACCATAGACCACTAGCCCCCCAGTCCGAGACATGAGCTGATTGCAATGAAATCGTGTCATGGACTTAGGAATAGGGTTTCCTAGGGTGGCTGATCCTCTCGGTCCACAGGGGCGCAACACGGTGATTGGACCCCTATAGCCGGTCATCGGGGAGTTCTCCGTAGTCAGGCTCATTCAAGAACCCTTTCAGGTTATCTCTATTTAGTCCATGCAGGAGCACCTTCCCTTTTAGAACGTCGGACTCATAGTCGACTAGTAGGGAGAGGTACTTGGTTGTAGGCCCTCAGACCCAATCAATGCCCCACCCTTGATGGATGACCTAAATTTGTCCCCAGGTACGGACTATTGACTTCCGGAGAGGGTCTGGTATGTCACCCTCGACGTTGAGCGCCGGGATGAGACTTGCGGAGAATGCAACTGTGGAAAATCATTCACGACACCAAGAGGCAAGATACGGCTCGAGGGGTCAGAATGCAGCCGTGGAGAATCACTCACGACGCTGAGAGCCGGGATACGACTCAGGGGGTCGAAATGTAACCGTGGAGAACCACTCTTGACGCCGAGAGCTAAGATACAACTCAGAGGGTCAGAATGCAACCGTGGAAAATCACTCGCGATGCCGAGAGATGGGATGTGACTCAAGGGGTCGAAATGTAACCGTGGTTCGGAGAAAACACAAGGCATATTACACAAAACGCATTCTTTATTTTGATAAGCAAAACTACAACACTTTGTACAAATTGGAAGTTGTTCACAAAAGTGGATAATCCCTACAGAAGTTGTACTTCAGCTAGTTAGCATTCTGCGGGTGCCTGAGCTACACATTATTTTCTGTGACCCTAGTAACTCTGTATGTCTCCAGAGTTGAATCTGCCGTGGATGCGGTTGATTTCACCATCCACGCGTTGGTGATTCTCTCCTACCTCAGCCTCTTGGGATGGTAGACAATTGAGATTCCCTCTTCTTCTCTGGGCTCGGGGCTCTCCTTGTGGTTCATCCCCATCAGGCTGCTCCTGATTTCCTCTCCGGACGTAGTTCCAGAGATAGCCTCTTTGGGCAAGAGTTTCAATGTCCTATCGAAGCTGGGAACAGTTCTCTGTGGAGTGACATCGATCTTAGTGGAACTCATAGTATTGGGTCATCGATCTCCCGACCGGCCTTCCCCTCAGGGTCGGCGGAGGAGGGAAGAAGTCTTGCCCTAAGTTTTTTGTGAAGACGGTGGCAACTGAGGCCGTGAGCGAGGTGAACTCTGGTTGGTGACATCCTAGAAGAGAAAGTGATCTCCTGTCTCAGGAAAGGGGTCTAAACTTCCCTTCAGCTCGAAATTTTCTCGAGCCTTGGGCTTGATTCGAACCTCCATTTCCTGGTTCCCTCGGCTTGTTTGCTCTTGCCTGCCCTCTCCTGGTTGTAGCACGGAGGTCAACACCATGGAATCTAGTCCCACGGTGTAGAGCTTGATCGAGTGTGAGAGTAGGGTTAGAGCAGAGATCGTAAGATAATCTCTGATGCCAAAGCCCATCAACAAAGGCATTTAGCGCAACAGCATCAGGAAGGCCATTGCACAAATTTGCTTCTCAGATGAAACGCTCAACGTAATCACCCAAAGATTCAGCGGGCTCTTGCCGAAGAGTGAGGATATGAGCCACAGTCCTTGACCTCTGCTAGGAACGACTGAAATGTGTCAAGAATAGCTGCTCGAGTTCCCTAAAGGTAGAGATGGACGCTGACCTCAAACTCTGGAACCACGATCTTGCAGCACCTATAAAGGTGATGGGAAAGGCTCCTCATTGCAAAGCTATAAAGGCCACCTGCATGTTCATATGAGACTTGAACATAGACAAGTGGTCAACGGAATTTGAAGTCCCATCATACGGACTCATCTGGGGTTGGGTGAAGTGCCTCGATGCTACTTCTTCTAGAACCTCATCCACAAAATGAGAATTCACCTCCGGAATAACAATCGGTCCTACCTGGCCTCCTTGCACCTCCTGGAGACGGGCTTCCATGTTGGCCAAGCGGCACTCCACAGCCTCCCCTACTTGAGGCTCTTTCTAGATTCGACTGTCCACAGCTCGGGCCGCAGGGTGATGGAAGGGAGATGAGTAGGAGTCAACCTCACGATCGCGCCGACCTCTATGATCAGACCTGGAAGGCCGATGAAGAGCACGACCATTAAAGGACACCGACATATCCCTTGGCACAAATTCACGTGGCAGGGAATGTGGAGATCTCGACATTACGGGGAGACCTCTCTCTTGTCCTGGAAACTTAGGGTTGCGAGGCAGAAGGCGGCCCTCGGGCTCCTGCCCATTCGGAGTGTCCACGAAAACATCGTGGTCTTGTGGTGGCCCCTCGAGCGTTACGGGTTGGATGGCTGATCCACCCTGAGCAAGGGCGGTGGCAAGTGTGCGAGGATAAGTTGTACATTCGACTTGAACTCTTGCATTTAGTGTTTAAGGAGATCAACTCGAGATGCCTCTACAACTCCTGAGGTTTGTCTCGCAACCCCAAGTGGCAGAGTGGATGGTCCTGCCTGACCATGGAGGGGACAGTTATCCTCGTTGGTGGGAGTTGGTGGGTATGCTCTTAGATTTTTCGACATGTCTTCTCGTTCTTCTGTTTTGTGTTTATCTAACTGGACACTGTGATCACTCAAGCTCAGCTGAGTAGAGAGCAGTGATTAGAGGAAGGCTTTTTGCTTGGTTCCCACAGACAGCGCAAAACTGTTGGTGCATAAAACTAATACACACCTCGAGTATAGTCCAATTGGATGACAGGTGGGTCCTCTTGCTGAGGTGGAGTTGTCGGTTGAAAAGTCCTTGCGTGAGCTGTGTTGGGTCCTGGGAGGACTGACCTGCTGTGTCCAGAGTCCTGCTCATCAGAGAGTTTACCTACAGAAGGCTCAGACCAGGGTTTGTCCCGATAAAATCCCCCCGGCGTGGTAATCAGTGCTCAGAGAAAAAAGGTACAAAATATAGCAAGTAAATAAATGAACTCGCGCGTAATGTAAGTATATTTCGACGTACCTTGGGCTTACATAGCCCCCCGATATATAGGCGTTGGAGATGATTAGTCGGGCCTAAACACGATTAACTAGTCAAAACCCTGTGTTTAGCCGATAATCCGGGGTGTTTAGGAGATAGTCGTTGGGCTTGGGCTTTTGAGCCCATTTGGCAAAGCCCGCGGGCCTTTGTCAGGCCTACGGTGGTGAGTTGGTAGAGGAGAGCGGAGATCCGTAGAGTCTTGAAGAAGAAACAATGTGAAAATGGAAGGCGATCGAGGTGAACGACTGAATCCCTAAAATTGATCGCCGAGGGCGCGGCACAAAGCTTTGAGCGACACGTCCCTGTGGGGCTCCTCGCTCCTCGTTCCTCGCTAGGTGCAAATGAGATTCCAGAGAGGAGTCGTAGTCGGTGTATGCTCCAGTGTGGCGTTGTGGATTCCGGAATGCGTCCATGTTATTGCGAGGGTTGACACATGATTAGATCCCAAGTGCTGACTTAGAGGTGCCTAAAAATACCCTCATCAAGTTTAAAAATACATTTTTTCAGTATTTTTTTATTAAAAATATAATAATATTGTAAACAACTCCTCCGTACTTTTTTCCTGGTTTTTTTTTTTTTTTTTTTCTTTCTAATTTATTAAATAAGATTTTAATAGGGATTAGATCATCATTTCCACAGCCATAGTATAGATATTTTGATTTAATTACATTTATAGCTCTAAGATAATATTATAAATATTTATTCAACCCTCCAAACTCTTACTAGTAATTATTAAATTACATATAAACCCCCAAAACTATTTAAAACTAAATTTTAAATATCCAAATAACTCGCAAAAATTTTAATACTAAAATTTTAAATTTCGTAATGACCTCCTAAAATTTTAAAGTGACATTTAAAATAACCCACTTGCCCCAAATATTTTATGAGTTTTATAAAATGCACTTAAAAATATGTACATGCAAAACGGGATCTTACATTTACACCCAAATTTCGACCCTAAACATTAAACACCCAATTTCCTACAAGCCGGGTTGGACAGTTGGAGCGGGTGGGTCGAGTATCTGGATCACTTGCACACCCCTACTTACCATAAAAAATGAATAAATAAATAAAATGTTCCCCATGCGATAAAGAACAAACAAAAATAACTCTAAATATAAAGGGATAAAGACATTTTTTGTCCCTGATAAATGCTTCAGGTGTTCAATTGGTCCCTACCTTTTGCAACTCGACAATTTAGCCCTTGACATTTCAAAATCGTTCCAAATTGGCCCATGAGACATATTCCGTTAAGTCAAAATAACGGTCAATGTTTCATTAAGGGTATTTTAGTCTTTTTATTCAATGGGTTAATTTGAAAAGTTATTTAATTGGGGGTTATTTAATTTTTTATCTAAAATTTAAGGGTTTATTGTGTATTCTTTCTTTTAAGTCATCATCTTCTTTCCCATCCCATCTCCGGCGAGCCCAACCCCCACCCCTGCTTCATCTCCGGCGACCCTTACTCCACCTCTTCCATGGCAACTAATGCTACTCCCACCCACTGAGGAAAAACACTACCAAAACAAACATCAACACCACCAAACTGAACATCAACACCGTCAAAAAAATCACCGAAACAAATAACACCACCGCCGAAAATCACTACCAAAACGAACACCACCGCCGAACACCACCACCAAAGAAATCGCTTTCGTTTTCGCAATTGAACCTGTTGTTCGATTTCGATTTCATAAACGAAATCGAAACCTAGTTTTTGAAATCAATATTTCAATTTTAAAATTGAAACCTAGTTTCGATTTTGGAATAGAACGGCAGCGATGGTGAGTGGTCTGGACCTGTGGCGGTTAGGGCTTGGGGCAACCAGCCGCTGCAAGTCCTTTCTCTCTCTTCTTCATTTTCTCTCCATCATGGTGGTACTATTTGGCGGTGGAGGAGATGGGTTTGCAGATGGTGTTTGGTTCGGCGATGGTGGTGGTGGTCTTTGGTTTGGCGATGGTGGTGTGGTGTGGTGTGGTGTGGTGGAGTGGAGTGGTAGTGTCGGTGGTGCAGAGTAACGGAGGAGGAGAGACCTGATCCAAAAAAAAAAAAAATAGGAAAAGTTGTGAAAAAAAAATATTTTGACCTCTTAGTTTAACAATACATGCAAATAGACCCCCTTAAATTAATAAGATTGAAATGATGCATTTACCCTTGATCAAATAGTCACGTGCTTATCACATGACTGTTTCCATACAATTTCTTCAAATTTTACTAATGGAACTCAACCCAAGGATTAATTTAGAACGGTTTTAAAATGTCAATTACCAAATTGTCGAATTGTAAAAGTTATAAGCCAATTAAACAGCTGGTATTTGTGAACGACCAAAAAGGTTTTTATCCCAAATATAAAACATTAAAACTAGAGAGAGAGGGAGAGGAGCTTTACAAATTCCTCGTGAATCGTGATCCTCTGATAATAATCTAATCCTAAGCCCGGTTATGGACGAAGCTTCTCCGGTCGGCAAATCAAGTCCTGCACGCTCCAGTCCAGTTTCCGTTGACCGGAAAACGAACACATGGACCATCACTTTCCTACTAGCCGCGTTGGCTCCGGTTCTAGCGGCGGCGATTCTCTACCAACTCGAGTCGTTCGACCCAGCTCCTTTCCCAACCAACGAGTTACCTCAGGGACCCATGTTTGTCCCCAGATCCAACCCTCACATTCTCAGCGCGTCGGATAAGGTTGGATCCGGTCGGCTGTCGGCACCGGAGGATGTAGCTTATGATCCGAAAACACAAGTGATATACACGGGCTGTGCTGACGGGTGGGTCAAGCGAGTCACGGTGAACGAGTCAGCGGAGGACACGGTGGTGGAGAACTGGGTTAACACGGGTGGCCGTCCTCTAGGAATCGCTGTTGGACACGACGGCGAAGTGATCATAGCTGATGCTCAGAAGGTTTGCTTCTGTGCAATTAGTTCAATATGCTGTTTCTCTTAAAAGTTGACTTTTTAAGAGAGAAATATAAGTAAGTTGCAACTAAGATAGAAAATAGAAACATCGTAGTTCATAATTTTGTTTTAATTTATATTTTTTATAATTAGATTGATCAATGAATTAATTAATATTCCCATTTATCTTTCCATTTATATTTAAATCAATCATTTATTTTTGGTTAGAAAATATGGAAACAATCATAATAAAAAAAATTCATAATTAGATTGAACAATGTTGTTGAATTCAACGTTAAAAATATTGTGTTGAATTACACATTGAAGTCACCATCCTTGATCAAGCATACTTAGTTGACGATGTTAAATGTAAAACAATATTTGAATGTGGAATCCAATATGCATGGAACTGTTTTTCGGGCACAAAGAGTTTGATGTGAATGCAATACTGCTAATATAGCTAGGGTTGTTCATGGGTCAGGCCGGGTCGAGGGCACAACCTAATCAAAGTGAAAGTTGTGCACATCTAGAAGATCAATCTGATAAAATGATATAATACCGTTAAGTGTCAACTCTGAATTTGTTATGATGCACCACGTCAGTTGATGACATGGCCCATGAGAACTTTTGAATATTCTTCATTTTTCCATCTATCTACTACAGGGGCTATTGGCGGTGCACGAAGATGGTATCCCTCAGCTTTTGACCGATGAGGCGGAGGGTCTAAAGTTTGGGCTTACCGACGCTGTAGATGTAGCAAAAGACGGCACAATCTATTTCACCGATGCTTCATATAAATACAATCTGAAAGAAAACGTTTGGGATATTTTAGAGGGTAGGCCTCATGGGAGACTCTTGAGCTATGACCCATCAGCTAAGCAGACCAAAGTACTCCTCCGTGATCTATATTTTGCTAATGGAGTTGCAGTCTCGCCGGATCAGAATTTTGTCGTCTTTTGTGAGACGCCGATGTAAGTTGTTCTAAGATGGTTCTTTTTTGGGGGGCAAGGCTTTTTTTTTTTTTCAATTAATTCGATCGGTTTAAATTGCAGGAAAAGATGCACGAAATACTATGTACGAGGCAAAAAGAATGGACTTGTAGAAGTATTTGTGGATAATTTGCCTGGGATGCCCGACAACATTCGATATGATGGAGAAGGGCAGTACTGGATAGCGATTGCCGCGGTAACACCAAGTTGAATAAGGTGGTGTTTGGTTAATGTTTCTATTCCCAAAAAATGAGTATAAAAACAGACAAATAAAATATATATATATATATATATATATATATATATATATATATATATATATATATTTGGTCTCAATTTTTTGGGAGGGAAAAAGACAACCAAACTCCTCCTAAATCAGTCACCATGCATAAGTTATGCCATTTTACCCTTTTTTTCCTTTAATGTTTTCCTCTGGTCTGCATTATGAGCAGGGAGCTACATATGTCACAGATATAGTGATGAAGTATCCTTCCATCAGAAAGGTTATGGTAATCATGGACAAGTACACCGGCCGACCCCACGTGGAGAAAAACGGCGGCGTTTTGGCTGTCGATCTTGCCGGAAAACCAGCCTCTCACTATTACGATCCTGGTTTGTCAATGATTTCAAGCGGTATCAAGATCGGAAACCATTTGTATTGTGGCTCCCTGATATATCCCCACATTATCCGTCTCAATGTTGCCAAACATCCTGCAACTGTCAAAAAGTACCTGTCTGGCAGCTTGGAGATAAATAAATAAATAAATAACTCATCATTTATAGAAAATAACAATTACTCGGACCAAAATTGTAATACCAAACTACAGTGTTAAACATTTAGAACCTTGTGTAAATATTGAAAAAATTTATTATTCCAAAAAAAAAAAAATTCTCAGACAAGAGATTCTATGACAGCATCGACAATCTCTTGTGTGGTGCAGTCTCCACCGAGGTCTTTGGTGCGGTATTTGCCTTGTGAGATGAAGCTTGTGACGGCTGTTTCTAACCGATCCGCAAAAGATGGGAACTGGAGATGTCTGAGCATCATGGCTGAAGACAGAAGAAGAGCCACCGGGTTTGCTTTCTCTTGCTCAACCAGTTTCGCGTTTCCCACGTTTCCAGCTGAAGCGCCTTGCTCAAAAACAGCATGCTCTGCCCCAACGTTACCTGCATTTTCAGTTCATTACATCAGGCATGAAAACCAAAGTATCATGTTCGACAAAATACTTACATTCTGGATGGTTCTAAATCACTGCAAAAACAACTAATTAGTATCCGGGAAAAAATGAAACATTTTTTGTGGTCTAAATTACATCGCGAAACATATCTCCAGCACCACCCACAATCACAGCCAGAGCCACAACAAAACAACCTCCACCAACACCTTGTAGATGATATAGGCTTCAAGGAAAAATACATGATATCAGGACTGCAGGTGAGCTCCAACTCCAGTCAATGACAATAGTTTAGACTATATTCTATTTTACATTTTTCATATAGAGAATCTGATAGTGTAACATTACGCATCTTGCTTTTTTATTTTTATTTTTTTATGTTATTTTTATTATACAGAATCTGTTGGTGCAAC
The DNA here is from genome assembly GCA_016647705.1 of Eucommia ulmoides. Classification (NCBI taxonomy): domain Eukaryota; kingdom Viridiplantae; phylum Streptophyta; class Magnoliopsida; order Garryales; family Eucommiaceae; genus Eucommia; species Eucommia ulmoides. Next base: position 12,135,655 of record CM028339.1, on the reverse strand, counting down.
ACTAAGCACATTGCTTTTTTTCTTTTATTTTTTATTTTTTTTCATTTTACTCGGGCTTGACATCAGGCTTCACCGGAAACTTTTGGTCATTAACTAACATAGAAGGCGGCTCCTATTCTGTAAATCTAATAGTTAGCAATCCTTCGTAGACTCCTGGAATTGAATCCTAAGCCAAATAGAGTTAAGGTTTCACCGCTCCTAAGCTGTTACCATGCCTCAATAATTCGGGTCACATTAAGAACTATATCACACTCGATGCAAAGTTGGATACTTGAACTTGATCACACTTGCTAACACTTTCAAACGATAAGGTGTCGCATTACCGAAGACTTAAAGAAGCCAATAAACTATGTGTCCTGAACGCAAAACTGGATCATGCACCAATAGTAAACAGATTACGAAAAATATAATAAATTTGCTTAACACACAAATCAACCTTCACTTCTTTACTTTTAGCTAAAGTAGCCTATCATAGCAAGCATTCACCATTTGGCAATTGGCAAGATCAATTTTCTTAAAGACAAAAGAAGCAACAATGAGCAATATACCATACAAAATAATTGACAATAATAACAGAAAAACGAGAAGAAATTTAAAATTGACATATGTCCGCTCGTGTACCATACCTCCTGGCATGACTCCGGTGCCACCAGCTATACCAGCAGCAGTATTTGCGACTAGATTGCCATAGAGATTGGGTGTTACCTACAAGAATGCAGACCAGGCTCCATCAGCTATTAAGTTACCTTATATAACTTGTCTTCATGATAAATTGGAAGCCAGGTTATAGTCGAGCATCTCCAATAGAAGTAACAAAACGTAAAAATTAACTAATTTGTACAGTCAATTCAATAATTTTGTGCTCCATCAAACTGTTGAAGAAAGTAAATTTAATTTGAAATATTAAATTAAAATTATTTATTGCTAGGACTTTGTGCAGATAAAAGACTAAGCAATAAAATTCATTTAAAAGGATTAACACAATAAATGCTCTATATTTTGAAGAGTCTATTTAAGCACGATGAAAAAACTAACTTTTCAAAGTGCCACATAAGGTAGTAAACGACATTTTTTTATGCTAATTTTTGCTACTTTCTCTTGGAGATGCTCTCAGTTGCACACAACAATTCTTAAAGGTATGCAGGCACCCTGCTAAAATGCTATTCACGTACATAATCCATTTTAGATAATCTATATATTAAAGATAAATAAATTAAGGAAGCCAACAAACTATATACTTGATAAATATTTCAGGAAAACAAACAGAATGGAAAAACAAGCCATGTACACAAAGAAACTGATCCATTACGATCCTTTTGAGACAAACTAATCATAGGTGCACCAATACTAAAATCAGAACACAACTAAACGACTGAATAATGATCAATAGATACCCTTTCAAAAAAACATAAAGACAATAGGAATTAGAAAGTAGCACAGATAACAAAGTTCGGGGTTGGGGGGGGTACTGCTTCCCTATTCATTTGAGGATATTATAACCCTTCAAGTGAATATTAACAAACAGGTGCATTTGGCTGAAGTATTTGAAGGTATTTGATTTCATGGAAAGATTTTTAAATTTTTTTTGGCAAAATTTTTCACGAACAATTTAAAAATGCCCTCAAAATCAAATACCTTCTTCAAATATCTCACCCAAACAGACCGTAATGTTTCTCTCTTGGTCCCTTGGGAACCTAAAATATTCATATTACTGAAGAATGAGCTCTATAAGAATAATTGAGGGATTGTCATTGTTCCTAACATCAATCGTTGAACCTACGAGATCCCTCATCGAAAGTAATAGACATAGTCTAATATATACACTACTACTAGTAGTAGTAACTTGTCTTAAGCATTTTGAGTCACATGGAATTGGTCCAAAAGTTACTTGGCCAGTAGGCCGCATGGGGCATTATAGAACCGATTCATCAAAATTAGCAAACATATGATTGTTTATACTCTATTGGTAGATATAAAAGAGTTATCACAAAGAACAACAGCACAGGCGGGCAACATGCAAACTAATTCACATACCATGACATCAAATTGCTCGGGCTTCGAGACAAGTTGCATGCAGCAGTTATCAACAATGATTTCATTGTACTTGATCTCAGGATATCTCGTTGCAACTTCTCGGCATGATTCTAAGAATAGACCATCGGCAAGCTTCATAATGTTTGCCTTATGCACAGCAGTCACTTTCTTTCTGTTGTTCAGGTAAGCATACTCAAAAGCGTATTTTGCTATACGTTCCGAACAGAACTTTGTCATCACCTAGCACAGAAGTTTTATCAGTGATCCAACCATAATAAAGGACCAGGAACAACAGAAACAAGCTCAAGAACATATCTTCAGTTGATTAGATTAAAATCAGAATATCTTAATGGCAAACAAGAAGAATTTGTTTTACACTTTCCAATTCTCAAATAGACAAGGATAACTGCATTATATAGACCAAAGTACATAAATATCAAATGATCCTAGATAGTATCTCATCATATCATAAAAACAAACTAATTTAGTGAAATAGAAGCCACGCGCATCAAAGCTCTGCTTATATCTTATCCCAACACCCAATATTTAATACAATTTTGATACTAAGCATCAAATTAAGACAATATGATCATCGGAATACTATGAAGAACCAAGCATTCCATTTAGATAGTGTTTGGTTTTTCGGAATTGGAGCCTCAGAATTGGAATTAGAAATGAATGCATGGAAATTTTCAAGTTTTTGAATTCGATTTCTAATTCCAATTTCGAGGCTCCTATCCTATTCCGTGAAGCCAAACGCTACCTCAGATAAAACTGAATTCCTCATTGATGAATCATGGAAAGGAATTAGCAACCAGTGATTCGTCCAAAAGAGAATATATAATTGAAGAATCGAAATCAAATACAACCATAAGAACAATGATACATACCTTGAGGCTTTCGACAACACCGGGAACGACCTCGTGTTCGAGCCCCGAGTATTCCCCCTCCGTGTTCTCCCTTATCACCACAATGTCCACGTTGTCGTGCCTCGTCGGCAGTCCCGGCAAATTGAAACAATGCACGAGAGAAGCGTACAAATCAAGCTCTTTCCTGAGCTGAACATTGAGCGAGCTCACACCGCCACCGACCGGAGTCATGAGACCGCCTTTCAGGCACACGTTGTTCTTCTTGATCGATTCTATCACTTCCTGGGGAAAACTCTTCATGTCTCCGTGCACTTCGAACCGCTCGAAGTAAACCGGTGCGTGCATGGCCACCATAACCTGCTCGGCCGCGTCGGTGACGAGAGGACCGATTCCATCGCCGGGTATTAGGGTCACGGCCCTCGGAGCGCCGTCTCCGGGTCGAGGCATGTACGTGACGGATCGGGATAGGACAGGTGAGGTGGTTGCGGCGGATTGGGATCGGAGGAGATCCCTTAGAATAGGAAAGGTTCTTCGAGCCATTGAATATAGCTGGTTGCGGAACAAATCCAAGGGTTTCTTTAAGAAGATGCAGAAAACAGAGCCTATTAAAGGATTAATGTTATCAAGTTCAATGATCCGCCATGAGAGAGCTTCGGAGAGAATGGAGTTGATCAACTTTTTATGATTTAATTAATGAAAGGGATTAGGCAGGCATACGTTTAAGGGATTAGGGATTAGGGATTAGGCAGGCATACTTTCAAGGTATTCTTTCTTACCTTTTATTTTACTAAAAGCCCCAGTTTATTTTTAGAAAATATTTCATACCAAAAATACCATTAATTTATTTTTACTACATTAAACGTCAGTGACACATCAAACATTTATTGTCACCAAAAATTGTCACTGCCTCTACCACCAAAATAACAACCATTGCATCTACCAAAGATAATCATCTTTATTACAACAAACATTTATTTATTTTTTTTAAAAAAGCACCAAACAGTTGTACTCAAATAAAAACAACCAGTAGTGAAAATTCGAAATCTATAAGAAAAAATTCAATGCCAAAAAAAATAAAATAATACGAAATCAAACATTTGTAATCTAAAAATTTTGCAAAATAATCTGGTATATATTAAATAACAATAATCTTTTGAACAAATTGAAAAACACAGCAAAAATCAATTTCATAATTATAATAAAAAATAAAATAAAAAAAAAAAAAAAGAAAAATCACACAAATACAACTAAAAAATGTCTGACAAAACTTCTAGCAACACTTATAAATACAAATCAAAAATTAACTAGAAAAGGTATATAAAATTGAATTCAACACGATATTCAGATAATCATATTATTAATAAACTCGTGTAATTAATATAGAGTTAATCAATATAAGCACATAGACAAATAATCCAGACAAAATCAATTGAATTGTTTAACTCGATCAATGTCAAATAGATCAAGTTTAAAGTATGTGAGTTCATGTAATGATTTTCAACGCCACAGTAATCTAAAAAAATATTGTTTAATCACGATTATTAAGCAATCAGAAGATTTGTACTCAATTCAAAATATATCTGATAAACAAACTTTGAGCATTGTTCAATCATAGATGATACCACAGATAATAGGAGACAATATTCAATAAGATCTAAGATAGATAATCAAATTTAGAATCAAATCTTTGATGAATAAAATATAAAGATCTCACCGGGATACAAAGAAAAAATCAATTCGAATAAGTAATTCAACCTTGACAATGATCAACATAAAATCTTCCAAGTAATCTCATAATATTTTTAGGATTAATAGCACTTTACTCCATGTGGTTTGACCAATTTGCACTTTACTCCCCTGTGGTTTGGAAATCACCACTTACCCCCTGTGATAAAATATTTGTTACACTTACTCCCCATATATCAGGGGGTAAGTAGTTTGAAAATCTAACTATAGGGGGGTAAGTGACGATTTTCAAACTATAGGAGGTAAGTGCAAATCGGTCAAACCACAGGGGGTAAAGTTTAATTAACCCTATTTTTTTTTTTTTTTTATCTCAAAGATGAATCATAAGAGATTATTTTTTTAGACTATTTTTAGTTCATTTTCAATCTTTTTTCTTATTTTGATATGAATTTTCATGATATTAAATACCTGAATTTTTAGATATTCCTAACAGTCACAAAAGTGTTGATCTTCAAATCTATTTATTTCTCATTTGTCTTGGATTCATCTTCATCATATTGCGTATCTGACATAAATCACTTAATCTGACATATTTCTCTACAAGTGGATTAGTGCAGAAAATCATCAAGTTATTGTTATCATCAAAATCATCATTTACGTGATTAAACCCCTTTAGGAGTAACAATCATTAAAAAATAAAATATTTGGACATTGGGAAAGTGGTGGAACGACAATGTATGTTGCACGGTAGATGGACAATAAGGTGGTGACATCACATAGGTGCCCGACGATGGTTGGACAGTGAGGTGTTGGATGGTCTTCGTGAAGAATATTATATCTATTTGAACACATCGAATATAAAAATTTTAATAAATTTATTTTCACAAATAATTTCCAAGTCTGAATCAGTCTATGATAATGTAAAACTGTTGGCCCAGTAGAATACCCAAGAGGAGGGGTGAATTGGGTAATTAAAAAATTATCAGAATAAAATACTTAATAAATCAAATAATTAATTTTAATCATAAATTAATTATTATCTTTATATCACAGCGGAATTATAAAGACAATTAGGTGCACACCAAACAATAAAAATAAACAAATCAAATATTGCAGCACACCAGAGATTTATACTAGTTCACCAAGCTACTCTTAGCTAATCCAATCCCCCGAGTCCCATTGAGAGTCTCACCCACTAATACTCAAAATTCCTTTAAAGGTAGGAACCAGGCCCTCACAACGATTCTTTTACAGACTCAGAATCAACCTTTATAAAATTATTTTTATAGGTTAAAGAAGAACCTCTACTTTTTATAGGTTAAAGAATAATCTAATTTTTTTTAACACAAAGGCAAAAGAATCAAAACGTTACCAAGACCAAATATCCTTTTACTCTGTAAGGATTGAATCGTTTCAAAATTCACTCTAACGCAATTCTATCCAGGAAGAATTACTACATCAATCTCTTTACAAAAAGAGACTGAACCCAGCTACCCTTTGATTACATACCCCCAATAGTATTTAATCCGTCACACTACTTACCAATACAAATTGATAAGCAAATAATCTCACTCGGAGCTTCTACTACCCTAGATAAATTAAAACTCGATTAATATCTCAAATCTAGTGATAGAAAAGTATGAGATTGAAAATTTGATTTTAAACAAAAGATGGATAGCAAATAATTGAGTACGTAATCAGATTCAAGAAATTGTTTATGAAATATTTTCTTCAATAAAGAATAAAAAATAATTTCTAAAGATCAATTTCCAAAATTAAACAAGCAATGCAATATAGAAAGTAATTGGAAAAATCTCACCTGGAATCCACAGAAAAAATAAATACAGCGTAGTTACTTCGATCCGGTAGTAGCAGTGATTAATAGCAAATGATTCTCAAGATCGTTTATTAGAATAGCTCTCACAAAATCTCAGTATGATAACTCTTAGAATAGCTCAATATGATCTCTTAATCACTCTCACTTCTTAATGATATATGAAAAACACAGGTCTATATATATGGGATATAAATCACCTCTCTAACGGCTAGTTCTCATGTGTCATGACACTTAAATGCTCTCTTAGACCCCTTATATCATTATGACTTTATTTTGGTTCAATTCACTCAATTATGGCTTTTAAATTTCTCAATTAAGTCCCCCAAATATTTCTCAATCTCAATTAAATAGAATAGAAATAATTTTATGTACCAATTTGAGAAACATTCAAACTTAATGAATCAAATCAATAGGGATTAAATAATAGGTGAAGCATATCTTAAATATCATAAATTTCCTGAAATCTCTCACAAATCCCAACCAAAAAACGGCTACTTTTAGATATGAAATTAGAATCCATATTATCCTGAAACTGCGCCCTCAGTCAACCGACCAGTCGACCGCTCAATTCAAGATGTAGCCAAGCCAAAACTACTGCATTCATCGGTCGACCTATCTGTCGACTTGAAGATTCAGAGAGCTCCATTTCTCTTCGCCAGTCGACTTACCTGTCGACCTAGAGATACAGAGAGTTTTACCTATTTTGTCTGGTCGACCTTCCAGTCAACTTATGCATGCTGGATCTCTTTTCTAAACTCGTTTTGAACTCATTCTTATTTACGTTTTCGCCCCTTTAACCATTTTCTTTTCTAAATAAGCTTCACTAACTTCTTAAATTCTATTTTAGTAAATTATAAATATTTCTTTTCAAATACACATAGGAGCAAATAATTTCATCTTATCAAAACACACATAAACAATAAAAACTTTTGTGCAGTGTGTGTTCCTAATTGGGATATTAAAAGTTGAAATTCACCTGAATTATTTTCCCTAATTTCTTCAAACTCTTAATTCATCTTCATCTTTGTCATCATCATTTAGCATCCATTCATAATTTTTCATCGCATCTTCATCACTGGAACTAATAAACTAAAACATTTGAACAAACCATTAGTCCCACTAAAAATATCAATATTTAATTATCTATTTAATCTTTATACCTAACCTGGTACTTTAGCCTCATAACTGGTAGTTCTTGAGGTGTGATTTGAGAAACCTCTTTCAAGAGCGACATGATTAGATCTTTGTAAGAGTAGCGATCTCCAAATAGCGGCACAAGTATCCTGCCATTAATAGTATCGGCATGAAGAAATCCATATGAATAGTGCATGTTAATTGTCCTAAAATAGTATTCTAAATCAGTAGATCTAAGGTAGGTACGATTTAATTCTAGGCGGTAGTAAGAATTAAGATGATATAATAATCGAAGGAAGAAGATGGCAATTCAAAACTTACATAGTATGGTCAAAATGTTCAAGATTGGAGACCACATAATAGTTTCCTTCTTATTTATATTGTATAGGTTTCAAAAACCTGGACCTCTTCTATCATATTTTCACTCTGACTCCTGAACTTTTAAACAGTTCAATGTCACTACCCATTCATTTTTCAAGGAGTATTCAAACTTCATTTTCCATTATGTGTAACCCATAAAGCTCGTATCAAAAGTTGGACGGCTAGAACATGTAATTAATTAATTTATTTATTTTACTACTTAATTAATCAATTAAAATTGGAATAATTTCAATTTTATCCTTATGTAAAGAACATTTATTTATAATATTTGCACCAACTCTGAGTCACGTACCCATATATTATAATTGTATCCATTGGATAAGAATTTAATCATAAAACCCACCCAGATGTAATTACCATGCAATTCGATTTCTCTATCTCTATGTCTTGAAAGAACCAATAGGACAGGATAAAGTTAAAACCCTAGTCCGATCATATGGTTCTGATCCATGATTCAGTTTATGATACCAATTAGAATCTCATTATAATCATCATACTGCTTTTATCCAAAACTTTAAGTAAATCAGGTTCAATCACATAGGATAATTTATTTTTTGCTAAAGGGTAATAGATCCGTTATTGTATGCTTGAATAACCACATATATGTCTAGTTATACCAAATAACTATCTTTGAAGTCTAGTGACTAGAGTACAATATTTAATATTATCAAAGTACATGAACGCATACACATGACAAACAATACCTCAAGTCAAAAGATGCATGAACTATTACAACTCCGATATATTGTATTTTGACCTTAAGCAATATTGCCCATGTAGAATATCATGTATGGTCACGTTCAGGAACTCATTACCACTTAATATGCCTCATTGTGATTGTTCCAATATCTCATACTGATTGATTTGATAGTCACCATTCTCAATAGAGAAAACACCCCACAAGTCAATCTATCCAGATAATTAAGTACCAATCAGTAATTCTATGACTGAGAATATTTTAGGGTGTTCAATTACCAAATATCTACGATCTCAGTCCTTTTTAGTCACATTAAAAAGTTCAGATATTTCAATCGAATATCCAAGGAATCTTAATAGCCATATAATACATGTATATAGTATGTAGTGATATATAAAATATCAGGTTAATATATGAAATACCAAGTTTTTATTTTTGGTTAATTAATTACTTGAGGTTATTTACATAAATAAACTCATCTAAAATTTTCTATAAGACTTATCCCTAACACTTCAGCATATTGTGCCTGAGATTTTTTTATTTATTTTTTTGCGGCCCTTCTCTCTCTCTCTCTCTCTCTCTCTCTCTCTTTCTCTCTCTTTCTCTCTTCTTATTTTTCTTTCTCTCTTTCATCTGATTCATTTTCTCTTTGTTTTTTCACTTAAAAAAAATAATGAAATAATATAAAGTGTATTTTTTGGGGCAAACAAAATGTCATATCTACGTACATGTCATTACTCTAATAATTAAGATAGATGAAATGCATCGATTTTACCAATTGGAGAAAAAATTCAAACTTTAGGAGATACATTGAGAAATTAAAACATAAGAGGGTAAATTGAGATCACATTCAAACTTTAGGGGCGCAAAGTATAATTTGCACTGCCTATCAGGATTTATTAACCATTTATCCTTTAACAAAAGGAAAAGGGTATTTTTGGCCACTCAAGTATGAGACGGGTGAGTAATTGAACCATAAGTTTTATGAAATGGCACATTTGACTCCTCATGTAATTTTATTTTAATTTAGTCCAATTAATTCATTCGTTAAAAAAAATAGAGAAATTTCGTTAAATAAGAGGTAATTTTGTTATTTCCATGGGTGGACCCAATAAGGGTCTTGGCCATGCTCATTTTTATTATTTTTTAAAATGTACCATTTTCTCTAATTAATAAGTAAAATAATATAACAAACATTGAATCATCCCCGCTGCAAATAGATAGTATTATTAAATGATTCTGAAGAATAACTTCGGTGGTTCAAAAATTATTTACTATATAAAAAAGTTAATGCCCACTAAATTGACTAAATTTTAATTCTTGACTTATGAAGATTATAGATAAATGGATATCATAATATTTTTAATTATTTGTAATTTTGTAATGCATTATTGAATTTGTAATATATTTTTTAATTCATATGTGTAAATATATGATTCTTTCCTTTTAATATTTTTCTTAATAATATTTCTATTTTGATATTTATAACATACCTCCACTTAGTAAAAATTATGGATCTGCTTTGGTTATTTTTGTTGATAAAATATGGATGATAAATTAACTAAATAATAAAAATTAAAAAGAAATAACTCTGAGTTCTTTGTTATAAAAACATTGCAGATAACATAAAATAATTCAAAAAGGTACATGAAAATGATATTATAATACAAAATGGAAAAACAAAAAGAAGAATACTTGTTGTATAATAGTAAAATAAACAGAAACATTTACTGTAGAGTAAAAACAAACAAAAACCAGAGGAAATAATCGAGGCAATCATTTGACGGTTTGTCCGCAAAGCATATTTCTCCCTTGCTAGGTACTTATGGTTGAATGAGCATATGTATACCAAGATACAACGATCAAGTTGCTACTGGTGACCGCACTAGAAACCAGAAGCCGAACGTACTAGAGAAGTGTTGAACTCTCTCAAGATCTCTAAAAAACAAAAACAACAAAACCAGAAAAAACCTCTTTGCTAGAAAACAAGAATGCTATGCAAGCTTATGGGATGACTTATGAGATGACTAATGATGAGAATGCATGCCTTGAAGAAGTATGAAACTTTAAGGAGGCATTCATTGGACAACAGTAACTTTCAGGAAGTTACACACCTGAAGAGTTCTCAGGTTTTTAACTCTCAGCAGTTATACACCTGAACAGGCAAACTTCAGGTTTATAACCTTTCTCAAGTTATAAAACCTACAATTTGTATTTTAGGTTGTGTTTGGCTTGAATTTTTTCGGATTCTGTACAAAATATACCAACTCTAAGCTAAGCAGTCCCCAAGATCCACAAGACTACAAGGCCACAAGGCCCAGGACCCAACCTAGAGCTCGAGCCAGAGCTTGGCCCTGTCGGGTCGATCGATTAGTTGGTGTTGGCGACAAGCGCTCATGTGTCTTTGTTTATTTTATAGTCTTTAACTTACTTTTTATCCATATCATTTCAACTCCCTAGAGGACTTACCTACAAGAGGTAATCTGAGACTTAATAAATGACTTTTTATCTTATTCAGTTACCAATTCAGGATAACTCACACAACACCTCAATCAATATCTTCAAGTGAGTACTTTAATGAATAATTTTAATTCACCACTTAAACGATTTTACACAAATGAATATACCACAGTTATCTGCCCATGAAAGAGAACACATTAGTATGTTCATATGTCCCAAATAATTATTAGGTCCCACAAATAATTGGGTCACATAATACCCAGGAAAATATTTAACACAACAGCTTCCCACATGAATGAAAATTGATCAGATAAACATGCATATGAAATGCAAACTCAAAAATAAGAGAGAGAGAGAACTCAAAAGAAAATAACTACATCAGGACATGTAGCTTTTGGATTTGAACCTTCCCACGAAAGAATCCATCAAATTTACTCAACCAACCAATGAACATGATGTCTTGAATTGTTTGACCTTTTGTGTGAATCAAGACAATAGAAACTACATATTTTTCTTCTAGACATTTTTCGTTCTATGGTTGTATTTATTTTGGCCCTGAATACCCTGGTATTTTATGAGTGCTTCTAGAGAATTTAACCTTTTTATTCTCTCAAAACTGGCCCAGCTCACACTCATATAGGTGATTTTCTATAAATAGTATTTTTCTATTACCCACTTGAAATTTCCAAAGAATATAAATCATTAAACATCATACTTATCCTGAATCATATTGCAGATTTCATTGTTATATCATATCAATGAGCTTTAGATTTTATCTACTCAGTGATACATCCAAAGTCATCTTCATAATTCGGTTGTCCATTTGAACCTAGATCTTGGGATCTCCAGTCAACTAGGTTAAGTGTAAAATCCAAGGGTAAAATTTTAAATGCATTTTAGAATAGTTGAAAACTAAGAAGGTTTGTTTTGATATTTAAATTTTACTTTAAAATTTTTAGGAATTATTAAGTTATTTAAAAATATGATTTTAAAAATTTTGGGATATAATTGATATTTTTTATTTTAATAAGGGTAGTTAGTGTAAATAAATAAAATAAATAAATAAAACTAAATAATATATGGATGATATTTGCTTCCTTCTTAAAGAATGAAGCAAATCACAAAATATATGTGCACGTGTCATGTTGAAGAGTTACCAAAAAAAAAGTGAGACAGTGGACTCTCTCTCAATTTTGCATATTATATATATATAGTATAGCTTATATAGAGTTGAGAAAATAAAACGTTTATTTTTAATAATTTTATACAATTGAGAAAATTTGAGAACGGAAAATATTACATTTTAGTGTTGCATGCATTTTATTGCATATTAGAGTTATTTCGATAAATTTTTAGTTTAGGCCCTATCGTGAGTAGGTTTACAAGTGTGGCCGACTTCGTTAATGGTACGACGATAGTGTGAAAAGCAGTGTAAGAATCGAGTTGAGTGTATTGTGTTCTATGTAAATTGACAATTTATATTTTTGTATAAATTACGAAAAAGAAAATATTTATTAAAATTGATGGTTTTATAATTTATGTCGATCAAGTAAATTTTTAAAGGTGAAAAATGATTTTTATTATCCGACTATGTCCTAGTTGTCTTCTCGTCAGGAGGGTATGTCCCGCGAGATGTGGATATGTTGTTATCTATTAGGCAAGTCCTGTAGGGTGGATATGTTGTTACCTATCCAGAAAGTCCTGCATGGTGGATATATGTTGTTACCTATCAAACAAATCCTACAAGGTGAATTTGTTATTACCTGTCAGACAAGTCTTGTAGGGTAGATATTTGTTGTTACCTATCAGATAAATCCTACAATGTGGATATATGTTGACCTGTCAGGAGTGAAAATTCTGCAAGTGGTTGCCCCTACTATTGGGGATATTGAATGGCCCTGACACTGACATCCAACTTAGATGTCACAGTTATACAGGTTAGGGTACCGTCATAACTTCCGATCATGAGGTGAAATGATCATATGGCTAGTAGAAAAATATGCGTGTGGTATTTTAATATATATTGAAATGTTTGGATTGGTTGATTTAAATACATTATCTTATTGCAATGATGGTTGTGAAATTTTATTTCGACTCAGGGTGTGGTTATATATCTATTATGTTTTGAAAAGTGGTATTTGATAATTATGATTGATCTATAAATTATTTTTATATTATGAAGATAGTACACCGATAAAATATTTAGTCTCAGGTACCGCAGTTAGAGAAGGGTCCACTACTAGCGTTAGATAGTGTCAAGGGATGGTGTTATTTTGAGACAGTCAGAACAGATGTTGGAAGTGAGTGGTTGAGATAGTTTTGTAATCTCGTTATAAAATAGACGACTTTGTATAAAAGTTAATTAAAAAATAGACGGCTTTGTATAAAAGTTAAAAAAAAAAAAATAGTATTGGAAAAAATATATTATTATTATTTTGTCAGAGTGGCGCAGCGGAAACATCGTGGTAGGATGACTTGCCTTTTGGCTCTATTTCTCCTTGGGAGAAACCGAATAACGGCCCTGGAAAACAAGTTCGTTACATTAAGTCGCCACTATGATGACTATTTCGTAATAGGCTTTAAATTCATTCCCCTCGATAAGCAGTTTACTCTATCTCGTGTAAGATATTTGGTCGATGGATCCACAATATTATCTTTTAAATTAATATAACTAATTGAGATAATTTCATTACAAAGTAACTGCCTTACAATATTATAACTTCTACGTATACATCAAGACTTACCATTCCATATACTATTATGTGCTCTTCCAATAGCTAATTGACTATCACAATGTATGCAGACAGGTGACACATGCTTAGTCCACATTGGAATATCTTCTAAAAATTGTTAAATCCACTATATTTCTTTTCCTGCTTTATTTAAAATAATAAATTCAGATTTTATTGTGGATCTGGTAATACATATTTGCCTAGAGGATTTCCATGACACTGCAACTCATTCTAATACAAATACATATATGCTCATGGATTTTGTGTCTTTAGTTTCAGATATGCAATTTGCATCACTGTACCCTTCAAGTATTATTCGATATCTCGTGTAATGCAAATCATAATTTTAAGTATATCTTAGGTATCTCAAAAGTCTCATTATAGCTTTCTAGTGTTCTCTACCTGGATTGCTAATAAACTTGCTTAATTTACTGATTGCCTAATATTAGATCTTTTACAATTCATTATGTACATTAAAGTACCAATTATTTGAGAATACTCCAATTGAGATATGCTCTCACCAGTATTCTTAAAAAGATGTTGATTAACATTTACTAGTGTTCTGGCTATCCCAAAATCATCTTTGTTAAATTTTTCAAGGATATTCTCATTATAATGAGATTGAGATAAGATCAATCCTTCAAATGTTCTTATAACTTAATTCCATAAATAACATCTATTTTTCCCAAATCTTTCATCTTGAATTTATTTGTTAACATTTGTTTGGTAGATTTTATAATCTCATCATTACTACCAATAATTAGTATGTCATCTACATACAAGCATACAATAACGTAACAAGACTCTGTTGTCTTAATATAGACACACTAGTCACATTCAATGATCTTAAAATTATTTAACAACATAACATTATCCAATTTCTCATGCCATTATTTTGGCACTTGTTTTAACACATACAAGAATTTTACAAGTCGGTATACTTTATTACCCTCTATTTGCTTGTAACCTTAACTACATGTCTTGTTTTATATTTGTCAATTGATCTATCTTCTATTATCTTTTTCTTAAAGATTCATTTACATCCTAGTAGCTTTGTTCCAGATAAAAGATCCACTAGTTTCCATGTATGATTATGTAGGATGGACTAAATTTTACTATTCACAACCTCTTTCTAAAGAGGTGCTTCAGGCATAGACATAGCCTCTCTAAAAGTTTGAGGTTCATATCCTATCATATAGGTATAAAATCAGGACAAAAAAAATTAGAAAGTTTTGTCATTTTAGTACATCCTGTTTTAATTTCATTCTCTTGGGAATTACTTAAAGTAGTATCACTTATTCTCTTCAAAGAACTCGACTCAATAGAAGTCTTTCACGGAAATACATTTTCAAAGAATGATATATTCATTGATTCAATGATCATATTCTCATGTAAATTTTCAATTTCTGATTTATGAACCAAAAATCAATATGCGCTACTATTTTGTAAATATCCAATAAATACACAATCAATAGTTTTTGGTCTTATTTTAACCTATTTAGGATCAAGAGCCATAATTTTTGCAAGACACCCTCATGCTTTTAAGTATAGATATATACGTTTTCTGCATTTCCATAATTCATAAGGAGTCTTATCTAATTTCTTTAGAGATAATTTCTTTAAAACAAAATTTGTTGTTAAAACTGCTCCCTTCCTCCCCCCCCCCCTCCCCTTCCCTAAGTTCTGAGGTATACCAAAATTTATTAACAAAGAGTTCGTGATTTCTTTTAAAGCTTTTTTTTTTTTTTTTTTTTTTTTTTTTTCTCTTAGCAACTTCATTTTACTGAGGTGAATAAGGTGTTGCAGTTTGGTGAATTATTCCCTATTGTGCGCAAAACTCACCAGAAGGTAAAACATGTTCTCCACCTCTATCACTATACAACACTTTAATCTTTTTGTTAAGTTGATTTTCAACTTCAGTGTTATAATGTACAAACATGTCTAATTTTTCATCTTTACTTCTTAAAAGACAAACATAACAATATCTTGTATAATCATCAATAAAAGTAACAAGGTACTTTTTCCCTCATCTAGTTTGTACAAATTTTGAATCACAAACATCTGTGTACACTTGTTGGTGTATAAAACTGGTACATACCCCGAGTATGGTCCAGTCGAATGACATGTGGGTCCTCTTTCTAAGGTGGAGTCTTCAGTTGAAAATTCTTCACGTGAGTTGTGTTGGGTCCTCAGAAGACTGACCTGCTATGTCCAAAGTCCTACTTCTCAGAGAGTGGTACTTACAGAAGGCTTAGACCAAGATTTATCCCGATGAAGCCCTTCTAGTATAGTAATCAGTGCTCAGAGAGAAAATGTATAGTAATGTGTTAAGTGAGAAAGTAAACTTAATGCATGCTCATAATAAAGCGTACTTCAGACTTGCATAGCCCCTAGTATATATAGAAGTTGGATATGATTAGTCGGTCCTAAACATGATTAATTAATCAAAACCCTGTGTTTAGCCGATAATCCGGGATATTTAGGAGATAACTATTGGGCTAAGGCTTTTGGACCCATTTAGCAAAGCCTATGGGCCTTTGTCAGGCCTGTGATGGTAAGTTGGTAGAGGAGAGCAGAGATCCGTAGAGTCATGAAGAAGAAACGAGCTGAAATAGAGAATCGGTCGAGGTGAATGGCTGAGTTCCTAAAATTGGTAATCTAGAGTACTACGCAAAGCTTAGAGTGGCACATCCCTGCAGGGCTTCTTACTTCTCCTTGGGTGTAAATGGGGTTCCCGGGAGGATCCGTGGTCAGTGTATACTCCAGTATGGCGTTGTAGATTCTGGAATGTACTTCTCTCACTACAAGAACAAACACGTGGCTCAGTTCCAGGTGCTAACTCAATGACGTCCAAAAATACCCTTATCAATTACCCCTAGTCCTATGCGAAGAGGGCATCAAGGCAGTCAAAGATGTCAATTTTTGGCTGGAACGAGTGTTTTGGAGACTTCAAAGCATGAGAAATACCTCTGATCGACATTTTTCCAAGAGTTAGTTTTTTCTTGAGGAACTTATTTGGAATAAGCCTCCATACAGCTGGGGTCCGAGGTCAGGTAGCACGGTAGGGTGACGCCAAATTTTTTCGATTTTTTGGGCAATACTTTTTCAACAGTTAATTTTTTCGAGAGAACAAATTTGAAATAGGCCCCCATACGGACAGGGTCTAGGGTCAGGTAGCATAACAGGTCAACCCCAAATTTCTTTGATTTTAGAGCGGCATTTTTCCCACGGTTGAACTTTTTTAAAGGAGCTATTTAAAATAGGCTCTCATACGGTCGGGGTCGGGGTCCGGGGTCAGGTAGCACGGTAGGATAACCCCGAATTTCTTCAATTTTCAGGGCGATACACGTTCACTATGAACAAACCCTGAGCACAAACTGGTCTCCATCATAGAGAAAATAGAGACAAGCCCTAGAGAGGTGTACATCGCGAAAGGGTAAAGGGTGAGGCGATGCGCCCCCCAGAGGTACCAGGTACCCACTACGGCTAGCCGCTCAGCCGGGAGTGCACTGGCCCCTAAAGAAAGGCAGCATGGCACTGGCAACCATGCTAGACCCAATCTTTATTTTTTTATTTTTAGGGCGTAACTTTTCCACCATTAAATTTTTAATTTTAATTTTAATTTTCCTTTTGCATATTGTACCCAACCTAGCTTTTTGGCACCTTGCACCCTAGAGGCTTTGACTTTCTACTTTGACGACTTTTTTCATCGTGACCTTCTCGATGAGTAAGGCTTGAGGGGGGAGTACTTTGAGGGGAGTGCTTTGAGCACACCAGAGAGATACTCGCTTGGACCTCTGGTCAATACATTTGGAGAAGACCCCCATTTGCACCCTGCTAGTCGAGGCAGCACGACAGGGTAGTGGGCACAAGATAAGATGATGTCGGCCAGAAAAAGATGAGGTAAAGTTTCTGGAAGGCACTCCTGAATGGTGTTTGTGGAACAAGTCAACATCTGGACCGTATTAGCTAAGAGTAGCGCGGTAGGGCGATGTCCATCGCCATCTGGATTTTGTTAGGAGTAGCACAGCAGGGCGGTGCTCGTCAAACCTGACAGTTTTGATTATGGTGCACTGAGGGTGAACCCATGGATGATGCCTTTAGAGAGGACCACCATGACGGCTATCCATTGTCTGCATTCCAATTTCTCCGTCGCCCTTGTGGGGATAAAGTTTTCCAAGACAGTGGACAGTACCACGCATAATGGCACTGACTAAAGCGATGTTGGGGAGGACAGTCCCGATGAGAAGCCCCTAAGGAGGGTGATAATGAAGCTACTTCTCCTCGCATGGATGTTGTTTTAGCGATATTTAATACGCTTTGAATTACTCGCAAATGCACGAGGTCAACTTTTAATAGTATAAGAAGAGTAGGGTTGTCGTAACCAAAGGGATTGGTTTAAATTATCGTTAAGTGTCGCAATTATCGTAACTTAACGTTATTTAGGCGATCAAATTTTTGAAAGGGGTTCGAGATATGAAAACTAATTAAACAAAAATACTAGGAATAAATTCTATGAGAATGGATTATCTAGGGATTAACTTCGTTCACTTACACGTGCTTGATTTAATCTAGTTTACACTAATGGTCATCAATCTATCCAATAATTTAGGTCTCTAAAATTCGCTCACTACCTCTCCCGAGTGTAGAGTGAATAAATATGCAACCACGTCAACACTGATATCCCTATCTAGCATTTAAACGATTACATGCGTCTTGCCCTAACCTCACGGATTACACACGTTCTAATAATGTCCCGAAACACTAGAATTATGTCGTGTTTTAAACCTTGTACGAATTTGAGATTACCTCTCTCAATTGTCAAACTCTGTATTCTCAAATCAATCACAATATCATAACAAGCATATTATGGAAGTAATAAAATGGTAAACACAATCGAATAGGGATAAACAACCATTAACGAAATAAAGATTTACTCGAACATAATATTCTTGAGCTACATCAATCCCTAGATAATAAAAATTTAGCTACACATGGACATAACCAAATATTCAACGTCAAATGAGATACATCATTAAACAACCAACAAAAGTTTAGAATGAAAGAGAGAAACAAGGGAGGAAAGCCAAATCTAAAGAGTGGATGATTTCATGTCCACTAAGTCCGCTCCAATCTCATTTTATCTTCTCCAATTGATGATCTCCTCTTTCTTGGTCTGATTGTAGAGCTCCAAAAACGTTCTTGGTAAGGTAAGAATGAGTGGATATAAATAGAATAGCAAAATATCCTAAAAATATCTCAAAAGTGTGTTGGTAGCTAGTGTATCGGTGCTACAGCGAGTAATAGGCAGAGCAGCCACTAGCTGCTGCTCGCTGCAGTGCCCAAATTCTCGTTACAGTGAGCTAGCGCGCTGCAGCGCGCGTTGGCCAGCGCTGACATCTATTTTGTAATTTGGCTGTAACTTCTTCGTCTGAACTCCGATTGAAGTGATTCAAAAACCTATGGAAAGATAAGACATAGATATACAATTTTAATGTTTTAATATTTTCTAATATAGGATTACATAATTGTCAAAAAGGGTTTTGAAGTTACTGCACCTGAACCAATTTTGAACCGTTTCTCCCATTTATTTGTATTTCTCCCAAACAACACAAAAATGTATTAAACTGATAAAAATACTTAAAAACATATAAATATTTAAACCTAAAAATACTTGATTCGTTGGTAAATAAATCACTCATCAAATACCCCTCTGGGCGAGGACAGTAAGGATTGTGCTTGGACTGTCATTTTTTCAGTACTTAGGATTTTGTAGACTCATTTTTACTTATTCTTGTTTTTCCACGAGCGAGCATGTAAGCTTCTAAGTGGCATAGCCAGGATACTTTAAAGTTTACTTCTTCCTCCAAATAGTTTTTCCAGTCACATTCCACTTGGTCATATTTTCAGAGTTATAAAATTTTAAAAAATTCTTGAAAAAACTTCTCGTCTCTACCTAGGACCATGGACCACTAGCCTCCCAATTTGGGACACGAGTTGATTATAAGAAAATTATGTCATGAATATAGGAGAAGGGTTCCCCAAGGTGCCTAGTCCTCTTGATCTGCAAGGGCGCAACGCGGCAGTTGGTCTCCTGTGGCTGGTCATCGAAGAGTTCTTTGTAGTCAGGCTCATTCAAGAACCCTTTCAAGTTACCTCCATTTAGTCCATGTAGGAGTACATCCCTTTTAAAAGTCAGACTTATATTCAACTGGTGGGAATAGGTACTTGGCTGCAGGCCCTCAGACCCGATCAATGCCCCGCCCTTGGTGGATGACATTGGTCTTTTCCTGGGTACAAACTATTGATTTTCGGAAGGTCTGCTTGTTACCCTCAATGCTGAGCGCCGGGATGAGGCTTGTGGAGAGTCACTCGATATGCCAAGAGTTTAGATGTTGGGTGGAGAATCATCCACGACTCAGGTGGTCAGAATGCTAATAAAAAGAATCATTTGTGACACCAAGAGTCAGGATACTGATCTGGAGAATCATCCGTGACTCAAAGGGTAAAAAATCAGTCGTGGAGAATCATCCATAATACCGAGAGCCAGGATACGACTCTAGGGGTTGGAATGCCATTGAGGAGAATCATTCACGATGTTGGGAGTCAAGATTTGGTCTAGAAAATCACTCGCGATGTAGGGGGTCGGAATGCCATTTACCGGATAGAGCACAAGGCACATTGCACAAAACACATTCTTTATTTTGATAAGAAAAATTGCAACACTTTGTACAAATTATAAGTTGTTCACAAAAGTGGATCTTCCCTACAGAAGTAGCACTTCAGATGGTCAGCGCTCTACGGGTGCCTGAGTGACACACCCTTCTCTGTTTCAAAATCGTATGTGCTCTGACGTGTGACCCTAATAACTCTGTATATCTCCAAAACTAAATCCACCGTGGAAGTAATTGATTTTTGGTAGGGGCGCGGAATGCACGCTGCTACTTACACTCGCAAGTATACGAGGTCTAAGTTTTAGTATAGTGTGATCGTTAAGATCGGGTTATCGTATCCACAGTGATTGTTGTCGTTACTATCGAATACCGCGTTTGTCGTAACCGAAGTTTATCTAGGCGAAAAATAAATGTATTTAATTAATTAAACTAATACTAATATAACCTAAATTAGCTACACTAATATGTTAATATGTTTTAGGGTGAAGAATTGGATAGGGATTAACGTGTTTACAAATACGTGTTCGATTTCGATTTACTCGCGTTTACGTTGTTCGACCTATTTGACAACCTTGGTACGTAAACTCCACCGCCACCTCTTCCGAGTGTAAGACGGGGGAATACATGACTTCGACTCAATGGAGAAGTCCCCCTCAACGTCTTAACGACCCTAGGTCATGTGAGTCTCGCCTAGCATCATTGATTGCGCACAATCCAACTCCCTCCCGGGTTATTGGATCGTCGCGTTGTATTTACCCTATCGACAATCTCCGTTCTAAAACTCCCTCGTTACCTCTCCCAAGTGTAAGACGAGGGATATAACGCGACTTTGAGTCAACGAAGAGGTCCCCCTCAACGTCTTAACGACCCTAGGTAGCATGTGTCTTGCCCTACGTCATCGATTGTCCACGATTCGAACCCCGACCGGGTTATAGAATCGTGGCGTTTGTTTACCGTAATCCGAATCTGGGGTTTTGTCAAAACCTCGTATTCTCCATTTATCAAATCACGCATAATAAACAAATAATACGATAAATACAATCAAACTACGAAGAACAATCACAAACGAAATACCGAAATCATCCAAACGACGTAATTATAAATTATATGTTAATCCTTACTACAATCCATATTTAACTCAGGGCCATAGCCACATATACAAGAAAATAATAAGCTAAATATGCCCACATGCTCCTAAGATAAAGAAATAAGGAAAACCGATCAAAGAACTTAGCCTCGTTAGAAGATAAACCGCTAAGAACGCTCCACGATCAATTCGCCGTCTTCTCCATTTCGGGATGCAAGCTCCACCACTAAAATTCCTAACCCTAGGCTTAAGTATAGCCTAAGGGGCTCAAAAATGCAAGAGAGGGAAGAGAGATCCTGGCCAAGGGGGAGGAGAGGGGATATTTATAGCAAAATATTCTAAAAATATCTCAAGACAGTGCAGGGTAAATCTGCCTAGGCGGTGGAAATTGCGCCTAGGCGGAATTAGGTCGATTAAGTCTGATCGCCTGGGTGATGGACTGGAGTACATTCTGTTGGATTTTTGCCTAGGCGGTAGAAATTTTGCCTAGGCAAGCGGCTGTCAGTAGTCCTTCTTCGTCTTCTGCTGGATTTTCGCCTAAGCAGTAGAATTTCCGCTTAGGCGGTCGTTCGCCAGTAACATTTTGCTCTTCTCTGCATCTTCACCGCTTAGGCGGTGGTCTGGACGCCTAAGTGGTGGGCCTGTTTTAGCTTTTAGCCTCCGAGCTTGTTTATTCACCATAACTTCGAACCGCTTTGGTTCGATCTCATCGTTTTAGCTCCAGTTTCCTATCTTTTTGCCCTACACACCTGAGTTATACAAAAAGTATGAAAACTAATTAAAACATAATAAAAATAACTATAAACATATTCGAAAACTAACAAATTCGGATTGGAAATAGATAGGTTTTTCACACCTATCAATTTTACCATCCACGCGCTAGTGATCCTCTCTAGTCTCAGCCTCCAAGGCGGTGGACAGTTGCAATTTTCCTTTCTTCTCCGGGCTAGAGGCTCTCTCTATGGTTCATCCCTATCAGGCTGCTCCTAATTTCCTCTCTGTACTTAGTTTCTAAGATAACCTTTTAAGATGGAGGCCTCAATCTTCTGCTGGAGCTGGAAGCAATTCTCTGTGGAGTGGCCTCGATCTTGGTGAAACTCGCAGTAATTGGTCATCGACATCCCGATCGGCTTTCTTCTCAGGGGCAACAGAGGAGGGAAGAATTCTTACCCTGAGTTTTCTGTAAAGCTAGTGGCCACCAGGCCATAAGAGAAGTGAATGCTAGTTGGTGACGCCCTGGAGGAAGAAGTGACATCCTGTCTCTAAGCAGTGGTCGGAACCTCCCTTCAGTTTATAATCTTCTCGAGCCTCGGGCCTGATTCAAACCTCTATTCCTTGATTCTCTCGACTTGTTTACTTCTTCCCTCTCTCTCCTAGCTACAGCACAGAAGTTAGCTCCATGGAATCTAACCCCATGTTCTAGAGCTTGATTGAAAGTAAAAGCAGGGTTAGAGCAGAGGTCATATGACAACCTCTGATGTCAGAGCCTATCAACAAAGGCACTTAGTGTTACACTTTCAGGGAGGTCATCGCATACATTCTCTTCTTGGTTGAAGAACTCAATGTAGTCTTCCAAAGATTAAGTGGGCTCTTACCAAAGAGTGAGAATATGAGCTAATCTTCGGTCTTCGTTGGGAGCGGCTGAAACGAGGCAGGAACAACTGCTCGAGCTCCCTGAAAGTGGAGATGCATGTTGGCCTCAAACCTTGGAACCAGGACCTCACTGCACCTGTAAGAGTGATGGGAAATGCTCTGCATCGCAAAGCTGTAGAAGCCACTTGCATGTCTATATGAGACTTAAACATGGATAGGTGGTTAACGGGATCTAACGTCCTATCATATAAATTCATCAAATGGTGAGTGAAGTGCCTTGGCGCTACTTCTTCTAGAACTTCTTCGACAAAATGAGACTCACCTCCACAATAACCCCCGGTCCTGCCTAGTCTTCTTGTACCTTTTGGAAGAAAGCTTTCATATCAGGTAGGTAGCGCTCTATAGCCTCCCCTGCTCAGGGCTCTCCCATACATGACTTACCACAGCTCAGGCCGCAGTGTGATGGGAAGGAGGTGAGTAGGAACCACTTTCACGTTCATGTCGACCTCTGTGAATGGACCTTACTAGCCAATGAAGAACTCGACCATTAGGGGACACTAACAGGTCCCTTAGCCCAGATTCATGCAACAAATGAGGTGGAGATCTCGGCATTGCTAGAGAGGCCCTCTCTTGTACCGCAAGTTTAGGGTTGCGAGACGGAGGGCGGCTCTGGGGCACATGCCTATTTAAAGTGGTCATGAGAACATCGTGATCTTGAGGTGGCTCCTCAAGTACTACGATTTGGAGAGTTGGTCCTTCCTAAACAAGGGCAGCGGCAAGCGCGCGATGAGGAGCTGTACACATGACTTGAACCCACTCATTTGGCATTCAAGGAGAATAACCCAATATGCCTCCACGGCTCCCAAGGTCTGTCCCGTAGCCCCAAATGGCAGAGTGGATAGTTCTGTCTGGTCCTAGGAGAGAAGTTATCCTCATTGTAGGAGCTAGGGGTGTGCCCTTAAAGTTATCTACATGTCTTTTTTTTCCAATTTTGGGTCTGCCTACCTGACTGGACCTCATTGTCACCCAAGCTCAGCTAAGCAAAGAGCATTGATCAGGGAAAGGATTTTTGCTTGGTTCCCATAGACTATGCCAAACTATTGGTGTATAAAGTCGGTACACACCTCGAGTATAGTTTAGTCAGATGACAAGTAGGTCCTCTTGCAGAGGTGGAGTCGTGGGTTAAAAAAAATTCACGTGAGCTATGTTGGGTCCTGGGAGGACTAACATGCTATGTCCAAAGTCCTTCTCTTCATGGAGTGGAACCTACAGAAGGCTCCGACTGGGATTTGTCCCGGTGAAGCCCCTCCGATATGGTAATCTGTGCACACTGAGAAAAGGTATAGTAATGCGTTAGGTAAGCTAGTGAACTCAATACATGCACTTAATAAAGCATACCTCGGTCTTGCATAGCCCTTGATACATATAGAAGTTGGAGATGATTTGTCAAAACCCCACTTCGAACACCCGTCACCGTGGGGCCGGCGTGACGTTGACATGACATCATTTGACTAACCAACTTAATTGCGACAATATACAAACTTTCATCTATACGTCATATATATATATATATATATATAATAACTTAATACTATACGGATACATCTGTCCCAAAAATAAGAACAACAAAATATATCTCATGAACCTCCCTTAGGTTCATCCTCTGACAGCTCATCTCAAATTACTCTCGTATGACTCCAACGCCTGACCCGCATAACTCTAACTAGTGCCAGTAGGGGACCAACCGACTCCTATCTGCTCCACCTGTGAGTGTACTGTCTTCTTAGTAAAAATATTTTATAACAAGAATTTATATCTACAACATCTAAATGGATCAAGCGTAAGTATATAAACACCACATAGCTCGTAAAATCTCTAGTATATAAGCAGTGAAAATAAAGCGATATAGATAAGTCTTATCCAAATCCATCTAGTATAAAATCATACCAATCACCATAATAAATAATAAATCACCCAATATAAGTAAAACTCCACATCTCAAACACACATCTCAAACCACCACTCCACCACAACACACACTGGCTAGCCATAGTGATCGTTTTAACCTCACGATCGGGAGTTGCAACGGTACCGTAACATTCGTAGAAATGCCTTCCTACGAAATATCCACACCCCTTTTGGGGAGAAATATAATCCACACCCCTTACGGGGAGAATTATAAACATCCCATGGGAAGAAATCCACACCCCTTACGGGGAGAAATATAATCCACACCCCTTTCGGGGAGAAATGTAATCCACATCCCTTACGGGGAAAAAACTATGGCATCGTCCAAATCAACAGTATCGTCAAAATCCACACCCCTTACGGGGAGAAATATATTTTACAACAACATCATCAAAAATCTACACCCCTTATGGGGAGAATATAAACCACATCCCTTTCGGGGAGAATTTTCAAAATTACATTTATTCAAACCACAACCCTTACAGGGGAGAATTTTCAAACCACGTTTTTCTATTTCTTTTTAAAAGTACCACCCATTTAGTAAAAATCATTTTTTCACCTTTGGTTTTAGAAAACCAAACATTATTAGAAAATTAGATATTTTTGCACTCTCTTTTAAAACCACCAAATTTCAGCGAAAAAAACCATTTTCAACTTCCTTTCGAAACCAACACAATTCATCGAAAATCCATTTTCTCAACTCACCCAGAAACCTGCTTGATCCATATCATTTTGAAATCATTTAATTTAACTACAACCATTCTCTATCATATATATATATATATATATATATATATATAAACAGTTTGGCAAGAAGACAGTACACTCACCTGATTATCCGTTTTCAAAGATTTTAACTGTCGATTCTCTACTGGTACTCCGATGCCTGAGAACCTAATAGTGACAGGGCCTAAATTAATATCTTATTTAAAATACCCTAATCAGGAAATGTAGGCCCTATGTTCCGAGTTTTCCCATTCCCCGCATTTTATTTGTAAAAATTGTTATTCGGTTAATTTCACTCCGTTACTAATTATTGTATAAAACTTATTTATGTGAACGGTCCCAAATTTATTATCCTGGTTACAAAATTTTGATGCTAGAATTTAATTTAATAAACTACACTAAAATAAACTTAATAAAAAAAAACGTTACCGTTTCGAATCGTTCACGGGTCGCGAGACAGATTTTGAATTTTGTTGAGGCTATTTGTGTAATTTCTTCTTCCCCTCCCCTTTTTTTCTTTTCCTGCTCTTGTTCTGTTTTGTTGGTTCCCTATTGCCAATCAAATTTCGCCGCCCACCAGCTCTCTCTCTCTTTCCGACAACCTACCGTCGGCGATCAATACACACACCCACAACAGCAGATACAACACACACATACACACTCGCTGGCCGAACATTGGCAATGATCACACACCCACCTCCTGTCAACGGCGAGCGACACATAGTCACACACACACACAATGACGGAATGGGACAGAACACACTCATACACACACATACACACAATTAGCATGAAGGAGGCAGAGAACCCACCTACGCAAGCCGCCAGCACACACACAGAGGTCGACTCACACACACTAATCAGAACGGAGCATGCATACACAATCCTAACACATGCACAGCATACGCAATCGCCGCCGACCACACACCCACCGCACAAGACAACGAACGGCGACAATCACACATGCAATCCACATACCCACAATCACTGCCTCTGTTTCCATTTCGTATCAACCAACCAACGACGCCTCACCACAGGAAATTAACGACGACAACAACGAACGGAGAACAAAACACACATACATACATACAAACACGCACCAGCCCATGATCACCCATAGCACATATGCAGCACATACACACCCACACATACAGACACACGAACCCAGAAACTCATTGATGGTGAACCCTACACGGTTGGCGGCCAATCCCCATTGGCGGATCTCTTTCTCTCTCTCTCTTCTTCTCGATTTTTCGTCGCACTTTCTGATTGTGTAGATATATATATATATACACACACACACACACACACACACATATGAAGATATGTGTATAGACAATTGAGCCACTGACTTCTCTCGATCCTTTCTCGATTCTTCTTTTGGTTTTCTCTCTCTTCAGCAGATCTACCGATACACACACGGGCAAATGCAAATATATATATATATATATATATATAGATAGAGAGAGAGAGAAAAAAGAGAAATATTTATGCTTTAATTACACTATCTCCCCCTCTAATTACTTTAACTCTTCTTTTTAATCCATTTGAACATTTTAGTCCAAAAATTTACAATTTGAAATTTTGAAAATTGCTAATTAACCCCTTAAATTTTTAGATTAAATAATAAATAACACAATCTACTCCGTATTTTTTGAAATTTGCTCAAATGGGACTCAAATTGTACTTATAAGAAAGATAAGGGTCTTACATGATTAGTCAGGCCTAAACACGATTAATTAGCCAAAACTTTGTGTTTAGCGACAATCCAGGGCGTTTAGGAGATAATTGTTGGGATTGGGCTTTTGGGCCCTTTAGGTATAGCCCACAGGCCTTTGCTAAGCCTATGATAGTAAGATGGTAGAGGTGAGCGGAGATCCATGGATTCTTGGAGAAGAAACAAGCTAGAATGGAGAGCTAGTCGAGGTAAATGGTTGAGTCCCTAAAATTGGTCATCCAGGGCATGGTGCAGAGCTCAAAGCAGCACGTCCCTGCAAAGCTTCTCGCCCATCCTTGGGTATAAATGAGGTTCTCTTGAGAAGCCGTGGTTGGTGTGTACTCTAATATGGCGTTATGGGTTCCAGAATATGCCCCTATAACTACGAGAATGAACACGTGGTTCAACCCAGATACTGACTGAGTGGTGCCTGAAAATACTCTCATCAGTTGCCAAGAAATACCCTTGAAATCTCAAGGACGCCCATTCTAATAAGGAATTGATATCCCTGACTACCGCGCTTTCCTCGAGGGGCAACTGATAAGGGCATTTTCGGACGCCATTGAGTCAGCACTTAGGACCGAGCCACATGTCCATCCTCGTAGTGACAAGGGCATATTCCAAAATCCATAATGCCATGATGGAGCATATACCAACCACGTCTCCTCCTGGGAACCTCATTTACACGTAAGGAAGAGCGAGAAACCCTGCAGGAACATGCTGCTCTGAGCTCTACGTTGTGCCCTAAACGGCCAATTTCAGGGACTCAATCGTTTACCTTGATCGACTTCCCATTAAAGCTCATTTCTTCTCGAAGACTCCATGGATCTCTTCTATCCTCCACCATCTTACCATTATAGACCTGCCAAAAGCCCCCAGGCTTCACCAAATAGTCCCAAAAGCCAAAGCCCATCGGTTATCTCCTAAACGCCCCGGATTATCGGCTAAACACAAGATTCCAACTAATTAACCATGTTTAGGCCCGACTAATCATTTCTAACACCTATATATAGTAGGGACTATGCAAGCCTAAGGTACACTTTATCAGGTGCATGTATTGAGTTCACTTGCTTACTTATCGCATTATTATATCTTTTTTCTCTGAGCACTGGTTACCACACCAGAGGAGTTTCACCGGGATAAATCCTGGTCTAAGCCTTCTGTAGGTACCACTCCCTAAGAAGCAGGACTCTGGACATAACATGTTAGACCTCCAAAAACCCAACACAGCTTACGTGAAGAATTTTTAACTGAAGACTCCACCTCAGCAAGAGAAGCCACCTATAATCCAACTGGACCATACTTGAAGTGCGTAGTAGTTTTATACACCAACAGCACTAACTCTAGAGGTTTAGTTTTTCATTCAATTAAATGAATAGAAGTTCCAGTCAATTTTGACTCCACGCAAGTCTCACGTTTGTGACTCTATTATCATGACATTTAGGAATTAAATTCATATTAATTAATTTACATAAAGTATCATAATTAACATGTCCAAAATGACCATGCCACATATCCAAAGAATCAATCATATACGCAGAAGAAGTACTTGTTTTATTATCATTGATATTCTTTGGGTTACAGTTTTAATATTAAGCTTGAAAAGGCCTTAATCATATAGCCTTTTCCAACATACATATCACTCTTAGTAAGTAAAAACTTATCAGACTCAAACACTAGCTTGAATCCCTTCTTACTCTGCAACGATTCGAAAATCCGATTCTTACAAATATCTGGTACATGTAGCACATCGTTCAGAGTAAGTTCTTTACTAGAGGTCATATTCAGTATGATCTTTCCCTGTCTTTCAACCCTAGAAGTTAAAGAGTTCTCCATATAGTGCTTATCCCTAGATTCCATCGGGGCAAACGTTTTCTTATCTGAGCATATGTGGCAGGTAGCACAAGTATCCACAGACCATTCTCTAGGATTGCCGATGAGATTTACTTTAAATACAACCACTGACTATTCATCTCAGAAACCTCATTAGTAAGTGTTCCACTTCAGTCATATAAGCCTGATTTTTAGACATCTTTCCCTCAGTACGACTTTGTTACGACAATTTTGAGCTCGATGTCCTATCTTTCTACATGCAAAGCAGTTACTCTTGAAGGTTTTGTTCTCGGATTCTTTCCTTGAGCTTAATTCAATTTGTTTCCTCTTCTTTTGAGTTTGTATGACATGAGATTTTGATGACATAAAATTATGACCTTCATATTTAGAAAAGATTTAATGTTCTTCTTCATAGCCGCTACTTGAAAGGACTCACGAAGAGTGATTTCTTTAGCACAAATTCCATGTAGGAGGACTTAGAGTTTTTCAGTCTGACTGATGAGTGTCTTTGACTCCACCATTTTTGTAAGCTATAAATCTTTCGACTATGAATTTCTTAGTCCCAGCATCTTTAGTTTTGTATCCATTTCTAGGGACTACCACAGTTCTTTTGTCCTTGTGAACGAGAAATACACATTGTAGAGTGTATTTGTAAGACCTAAATCATAGAACGTACCTCATTAATAGTTGTATTTTAGAGCATTGAGAAATTTTGAGGTAAAATTTTATTAATTTAAAATTCAAATCAAAAGTTTGGGGGTCAAATTAGAAATTTAGAAACATTAAATTTAAGCTTGAGATTCAAATTGACAATTAAAAATCAAAAATTGAAAATATTAGGGGTGAAATTGTAATTTTAGAAATTTTTAAAGTTGAAATTGATTAAAATAAGGAATTAAAGAAATTAGGGGGGGAGAAAAGTGCAATTTAACTAAAGTTTACTTTAAAACACACACACACACACACACACACACACACACACATATATATATATATATATCTGCATGTGTCGTGTGTGTGACGAGAGATCATCGACCGGTAGGGAGAGAGAAATCAGACGACGTGGCACGCTTAGATTATTTGAACCCACTAATTTCATGCAATATATACTCTCTCATGCAGTAGAAATGATCAAAAAATCCCAAATCAAAAATCTAAAAATCAGATAAATTCAAGAGAGAGAGAGAGGACCGGAGTGGGGGTCATTGGATTTTCTTGAATCGGTGTTCCTCCGATAGGGTGGTCGTGGCTGTTACGTGTATACATGATCGTGTGGATATCGTCGTCAGTTCCAGGGGAGAGTGAAGGTGGTTCAGCCGGTGAGGTGGTTCGTCTACAGCATGGCAGTATGCGTTCTTAGCATCGTCGGTGAGCGGGAGTTGGTGATCGTTGTCCAGTCATTGACGATCATCGATTTGGTAAGTATTTGTGTGTATTTATCTGATAATTTTGGTGGGTGTGTGCATGCATGTGTGTTGCGGGTAGAGATCGGTAAAATTTTCGACAATGTGTGTATGTACTCTGTTTTTGGCTGACAGTGTGTGTCGTTGTGTGTGTGTAGGTTTGGTCAAAACGTGTGGGTGTGTGTATGTTCTGATCGTCTAGTTAGTGTGTGTGTGTGTGTGTCACCGTTGGTTAGTTTAGTCAGCGGTGAGTGGGAGTTAGTGAGAGAGAGGTTGTGTTCGGTAAAGGGTGGTGGGTGTTCCTCCTTTGGTCAGCCCGTGGGGGTGTGTATTCAGTGAGAGTGTATGTGTGTGTGTGTGTGTGTGTGTGTGTGTGTGTCACTGCTGTGCATGTGGGTGTGATTGAAAATAGGTGATCGGCGGTGAGTGAGTGTCGGTTGCCGGCTGTTGGGAGCAAACTGAACTAGAAACACAAAACCAGAACCGAAAAAGAAAGAAGAAAGAAAAAGAAAAAAAAAAAGGAAAAATTGCACAAGCAACCCCAATAAAAACCAAAAATCCATCTCGCCACCCGTGAACGATTAGAAACGAGTAACTTTTTCATCAGATGTTATTATCAATAAAATTAAATTGTTAAGCATTAAGATTTTTTGCATTCGTAATAGTAATTGTTGTGATCGTAATAATATTTGTATAATCGTTAATCTTAATAAACCGGTACAGTAAATATTAAAGGAGCGAAACTAACCGAATAATAATTATCATAAATAAAATGTGGGGAATAGGAAATTACGGAACTTAAGGCCTGCATTGCATGATTAGACTATTCTGCATAAAATATTAATTTAGGTCATGTTACTATTAGGTTCGCAGGCACCGGGGTATCGATAGAGGGTAATCTGTAAAAGCTATTCAGAGCGGATAACCAGATGAGTGTACTATCTTCTTGTAAATCTATTTTCAAATATATAATCGAAAAATGTGTTTACTTAAAAACTGGACGAATTTATAACTTATATGAATCAAGTGGATTTGGGTGTTTCGGAAATGTGGATTACGTTGGTTTTTAAAGAAAGTGGAAAGAAATGATTTGTTGAATCTAGTTGGTTTTAAAAGATGGTAGAAAAATTATATTTGGATTAAATCGGTTTTGGAGATATAGGTCGATGTTATTGATTTATAGTTTGACGATGTTGTTATTGATTTGATGATGTTGTTCATTTGACAATACCATAGTATTTATCTGCTTCGGCAGAGCATTAATTATCTATTTCGGCAGAGAGTTGATTATCTGCTACAGTAGAGCATTGTTATGTTCTGTCTGATGGGTGGTCCGACAGGAGATTATTGATATTATGACCTGTCTGATGGGTGGTCCAGGCAGGTGGTTATTTGTCCCGCTAGGAAGGTAAATCCTACGGGTGGTACGGTACCGTTGCAACTCCCGATCGTGAGGTTAAAACGATCACATGGCTAGCCAGGGCGTGGTGTAATGTGATGAGGTGTGGTGTGATGTAGTGTGATATGGGGTGGTGTGATGTTTTGTCATATGAGGTAAATGAGATGAGTACATTTATACATATTATTCGATATTGGAATTGTATATTTATTTATGTGGGTATATCTATTGTTTTGATTTCATTTTACTAGATGGTTAGCTATAATATTCTGGTTGATTTCTACTGCTCAGTTGGGATGTGATATATATATATATATATATATACACACGTTGATTTCGTGGTGGCAGGAATAAAAGAAAAAAAAAAAAAAAAGAGTTTTCCTTGCGGTATGAGATATTTAAATTATGATATTATTATATTATTGTTCAATATGTGATATTTATATGTTTTATGCTTGATCCATCTAAAATGTTTTTATTAAAAAAACAGTACACTTGCAGGTGCAACAGCTAAGAGTCGATCCCCTACTGGCACTAGGTAGAGTCCGGCGATGCAGTAGTGAGGGAGTATTTTGGGAGGTGCTGGTTGAGGCGAACCTATGAGAGGTTCATGGTTGTTCTATCTTTGTTATTATTATAATTTTTGTAGGAATGGGTATGTCCCCAATTAGAGTGTGTGTGTGTGTGTGTGTGTGTGTGTGTGTGTGTATATATATATATATGGTCTGATTTTGTGATTGTGTAATTATGTATGCACTTGTCGTTTTGGCATGCAGGTAATGTCATGTCGACGTCACGTCGGCCCCGGGGTGATGGGTGTCCGAGATGGGGTGTGACAGTATTACTCAATCTATTCTGGAAATAGTTTTTACATATAAAATCAGAATATTTCTATGCATCAATAGCAATAACAGTCTGAGTGTCAAACTGTTCAGTCATGGTATGATCATCTTCACAGATGAATATTTCCCAATTTTCAATGTTGTCGGGTAGAACAACACCTTCTATTTCCATATCTTGAAGAAGCTTTCATCAAACTTCTCCAACTCTTCTCCATGTGGAGTAAGCATAGGATGTGCAACAAGTATAGGCACAACAAAAGGTGCAACAACTTGATTTGCAGCGGCAACTGCAGTAACAACAATATCTTTTGAAGACATATTTATTGAAATAAAACAAACAAAGAATATAAGAAACTTTGTTACTGAAATATTTTTAAACAAAAAAAAAATTGTATAAAATTATTAAAAAATCTGTGTTGATCCCTAGGTTTTTATGAACTATTAAAGGTTGATGTTTTTTGTGAAACTAATGTGTTTGTTGAATATTTCATAAAAGAGTTACATACATCATGAAGAAAATATTAAGAGTGCAAAGATAGACGCATTAGAAAAATGAAGAGCTGTGAAGACCTTGAAGAAATTAGGTTAAAACAACTCTATACTTTTATACTCTTAACGCAACCCGAATTAAGATCACACATGACATTATTAAATGAGTTATCTTTTTATGCATTGATATGAGAGAATTTAGGATCCTAATTATTGAATTAACATGTTCTCCTTATGTGAAATTGAAAATGGAAATTGACCTAATTATAAATAAGGATTAAAGTATAAATGTTTGAAGTTTTGAGTCTATTCAGCCAACCGAGAAAAACAATCAGTTAATTGAATCAAACAATATGTTTTGGAGTAGAGTTGGTGAAAGAAATGGCCACCCAGCATCAATCGGTCAACCGATCATAAGGGATAGGTCAACCGTTTAAATCTGTGAAGTTTTCGGAGCAAAATGTTTAGTACCTGCATCGATTGGTCAACTAAACGAAGGCGATCGGTCAACCAACTGGATTTAAGTTTTGGCAGGAAAAGTTTATGAATCAATCGGTCAATTGATTGGAAGGATATCGGTTAATCGATTGGGTTGAATTTTGGCAGGGAAACTCTGTGTATCAATTGGTGACTTGACTGGAGCGGTATCAGTCAACTGACTAGCATTTCTGTTGGTCTGGTTTCAATATTGTATCAATCGGTCAACTGATTACCAGGGATCGATGAACCGACTGTTTAGATTGAGATTTCAAGGAACTTGGTCTTTTAGTAAAAAACTAGTTGTTTTTTATGATTCCAAGGGAGAAATTCAGGGGGATCTGATCTTATTAAAGATATGGTACATATATTTATATATCTCTTTTAATTTGGTCCACATAATTCAAGATTCTCTCAATTTAAGTAGTTAAATACTTCTTATCTTTATGATTGTTAATTGATAAATATTTCATAGACTTATTTGAGAGTTTTAAAAGATATTTTTAAGTGAATTATCCTAGAATTGAATGATTGTGTTATATGGGGTATAAGAGTGTCTTTTAGAGGCATATCTTTTGAAAAGTAGGCATTAGAGGGCTTATTATCAGTCTATATAATTAGACTTGTGGGATTAAGATGAACCACATCAAGAACATCAGTTCCTAAGCTTTTTTAAGAGTTATTATTTTGCTAAGATTTTTAAGAGAGAATTTGTGCTAAGTTATTGATCTAAAGTACTGATTGATTTGACATCACCGACTTATACTATCTTGCAATTTTGTTTCCATTCTTTGATGTTTTCCCTGTAAGATCTTTCCAAGCTATTGTTCTTTATTTTGATTTGATATTATTATTATTTGCTTGGTGTTAAGATGGTTAGAACATTGTTTTCAAATTTAAAAGCCTGAAAATCGTTTTAAAAACGATTTTGTGTGATAATCTGATTACATGATTTAATTTGTACTACTCACGTTGTTTATTAATCAAATATTAATTTGTCTCACATTGTATATTTCACGTAGTAAATTTTAGGACATTAATCGAGTATATTTGTATTAAGACAGTAGAAGCTCATTGTGAAAAGAAACTCATATTTTTCTGTATTTGTGAGTTTGAGCAAATTAGACACGGTTGGGCCGGTGTCTAGTCGGGGTAGCTAGATTTCAATCATTTTTCTGTGGAAAAAATTAGGGTTTGATCTTTGTCCTAAGTATAAAAATGTTAGGTTTGTCACACCCCAAACCCTGGTGTCGTGAATCAGGCACTAGGACGGTCAATTTAGGTAGTCGACCGATAACCCTATTGTGATTGTTATTATTCCTTGATGCTTAATTTTATTTTAATTACCTAATCTTACTAGGTATGATTCTCTCTAGCATCGATTTATTTTACAGTTGCCAAATATGCCTAGCGGATGTTGCTAACTAATTAAACACTTGATAATATTGTGGTGAAATTTTAAAATAAAAACTAACTAAATTATTAGATTGGGCCTCTATATCATCTATAGAGTCCTTAGCAGCATCAATAGACCCATAGTTAAAAAGGTTACAAACAAACCAACAGTCTAAATGTTTGGGCACTATAGGCCCATTAGTACATGTCATGCTTAAAAAAGGAAAAAGGGGTCTGTAGCGACAGAAAGTACCAAAATAATCCAACTACACCCAATCTAGAAACTTGACATAGCGCACTTTCTAACCAGAGTTCACTCCTACTCACTATCGTGTGAACTACTTAAGGATGGGGAAAAAAATATGAGCTCAACGTGCTCAGTAGGGAAAATCCAGTGAAATACTCACGTAACCTAGAGTATCCCCCACATGGGTTTAGGGATTTGTACCCAAGGTTAGCTTCATTATGACCCAATCTCCTCTGTCCTCCCATGATATCATCGCAATACCACCAACCAGATATATTTAACACACAAGTATATATTTCCTTTATATTACCAGATTTGCCCTACACTTCAAATTTTTACCGTAAATCCAATTTTATTTGAAAATGCATTTATCAAATAAGTACACATGAATACATACATATAATGCATGCTAAAAAAAATATAAAAAAATGAATAGAATTCCCTACCTCGAGATGCGTGTGGTCACCTGGTAATCTCGAATCACCCCACTCTAGCTCACTCAGTTGCTAGAAACAAAATTAAACATCCTTTTTATTAACATCATAACTTTATACGCGTACCCTTAATATCCTAATATTTCTTAAGGGATATTATGTGTTGTGAGAGTAATTTACTGTGAACAGTCAGGTTTCCCTCTCATTTTATCACTATTAAAAATCTTTTTTTATTCTTTTTATATTTTCTATGACAATATACATCTCAATATTTAAAACTCACTTTGAATCAATAGATTCCTATTTTTCTACATTTAGTTATGATTTTTCAAAGTTCAGAATCTTATGGGATTACATTCAGCTATATTTTGGGGTCTATTTTGGTACCATATTTGGTTCAAAATACACCATATAATAGTTCAAAATGATTCTCATTGAGTCTAGTTTCATTTTAAATGAGTTTCATAGCTTTCTGAATTTTCTGCGAATTGTTATGAATTTTAAATACAGGTTTCTCATATGAACCAAGTGTAGAATTTGAACTTCCAATTTCGGTTTTTCAATTTTATTATAACCAATGCTACTAAATTACTTCTTATTTTTTCTACTTTTATAAGGCCTATAGTTCATCCCAAACAAATATACAACCATTCTAATTCATCTAAGGTTCATTTACATCACGGTTTTATGAAGACAGTACATCAATAAAATATTTTGCTTTAGGTACTCCAAATATTTGGTATAGTTGAATTTTAAATTAGTAAATATTAATATTTATGTTAATTGACAGTTAGTGAATACTTATTATTGGTTGAATAATAGCAAGTGCAGGTCATGCCAATTATTATCTTTATTATAATGGTACCGTGAAAGTGTGGCGATGGAGTGGTTTGTCTTTTACTTCTACTTCTCCGTAAGAAATTAAAAGGGAGAAATTGAGTGGCGGCCCTAGAAAACTGGGTCCTTACAAGAAGTACCAAAGAAAACGATCGAGACAATCATTTGACAATTTTTTCTCAAAGCATATTTTTGCTAGGTGCTTACAATTGAATGAGCATCTACTTCCCAAGATATAACAATCAAGCTGCTATTTGTACCAACACTAGAAACCAAAATTCGAACAAAGTGGAGAAATGTTAAACTCTCTCAAGATCTCACAAAAACAAGAATAACAAAACTAGAAGAAACTATTTGTTAGAAAACAAGGATGCTATACAAGCTTATGAGATAGCTAATGTTGAGAATGCATACCCTGAAGAAGTCTGAAACTTTAAAAAGGCATTCCATAGACAACCGTAGCTTTTAGGTAGTTATGCACTTGAAGAGCCTTCAGGTTTGTAACTGTCAGCAATTACACACCTGAACAGACAAACTTCATATTTATAACTTATCTCAAGTTATAAAACTTGTAGTTTATATTTTAGGTTGTCTTTGTGTAAGACCCTAACTTTAGCAGGACTCATGTGGTGTCCTAGTGGTAGTTAAAAAAAAAAAAAAAAAAAACCTAACTTTAGCAAATACATAATTTTAGTAGCATTTGAGAGCATTTAGAAAAATATGGGGTAGAAATGTGTTATTTAATATCTAAATTAAAAGTTTAGAGGTCAATTTGCAAATTTCAAAACATTTATTCTACACTTTGGGATTCAATTTGTCATTTATTTATAAAATTAAAATTTTAGGGGTAAATTTATAACTTTAAGAAAAATTATATCTTGACTTAGGTTAAAATGATAACCTAAAGGAAATTGAGGGGAGACTTGTGTAATTTGAAAAACAAAATATCATATATAGATATATATACACCTGTGTGTTCAATCGACAGTAGGAGCAAGACACGCAAAAATCGAAAGAGAAATTCAACATGGCAAGTCGCGAGATCAAGAGCTAACCACTTAATTCATTCATATAAATACAATCATAGTACATACATTCTAGAACCCGGAAGAAAAAAAAATGGAGAAGAGAGAGAGAGAGCAGGTGCAACGTCGATGGTGGGATGCAGGGGGGACGGCTGTGGGATTTTTTGTTCAGGGGTTGGGTGGAGTATGTGTGTGACGGAATGGTGCGTGGGTTCAAGGTGTTTATTAGGCGTGGCAGTCGATTAATCGTGTCGTCGGCGGCGGTGTTATGGTTCACCAGCGATATGTGGTTGCCTGATCAGTGGTGCTCCAAGGTGACTATGGGAGTATTCCGTTCGTTCGGTGAGAAAGGGTATTTCGGTCAGCCAATCGGTGTAGGTATGTGTGTGTGAGTTCAATTCATCGTCGGTGGTGTGGGATCGTCGCCGTCGTTCGGTGAGTGTGTGTAGGTAGTCATGTGCATGTGCGTGTTCTGAGATTGTGTGTATGTGTGTTGTGTTTGACTCTGTGTGTGTGTGTGTGTGTGTGTGTTTGGACGATGACGATCTTGTGTGTGTGTCTGTGTGCATTTTGTTTGTCGTTGATGGTTGTCGGTGATCAGTGCCGTCACCGCCAATGTGTGCAGGTGCTGCTGCTCTGTATGTGTGTATGTGTGTCAGCCGTTAATTGTGTGGACGTGTGCGTCGTCAGTTTAGCTAGCGAGGGTATGGGGTGTCGTTTGGCCGGAGGTGAGTGGATGATTGGTGTAGAGACGGTCGGGGGTGGAACAGGAAATAGAACAGATGCGGGAAAATGGAATAGTCTAGTTGATTTATGCTACGTGTACAGGGTGTTATACATATATGAGTTTATTTCTGTGGTGACGTGAAAGCTGAGTTTCTGTGTAATATGTGATTATATTATATTTGTACTAGGTGTTTTAAATATAGTATTTCTTTACAGTGGTGGCAGTTGAAAATTGGTTCTAACTATGATATACGGTATTATTATTATACTATTTCATTTCATTGGTGGCAGTGGAACCAAGTACGTGGTTATATTATATTATATTTCGAAACACGGTGTTTATCATTTATTATTTTGAAATGGAGTATTTAGATTCTTATACTTGATCCAT
Source organism: Eucommia ulmoides (assembly GCA_016647705.1). Lineage (NCBI taxonomy): Eukaryota > Viridiplantae > Streptophyta > Magnoliopsida > Garryales > Eucommiaceae > Eucommia > Eucommia ulmoides. The sequence continues at coordinate 12,096,562 of CM028339.1, read as the reverse complement.
ACAAAAAAAATTATTATGAAGACAGTACACCGATAAAAAAATTTGGTTTCAGGTACCGCGGCTAGGAGTTGGTTCACTACTAGCACGAGGGAGAGTCTAGAGGTAGTGCTGATTGGAGGTGAGTCGGTCGGACGTGAACCGTGGAAGGTTCAGGTATTATAGTAGTTTTGGTTGTGGATAATTTTGGGACAAGTATATGTATGTTTGGATACTCGTGGATTGGTCTGGTGACGTCACACCCGGCCTCAGGTGACGGGTGCCCGGGGTAGGGTTGTGACATTTGTGGTATCAGAACTTAGGTTATAGGTTCTGTAGACATGTCAATTTGTCGAGCCAATGGTGGACAATGTGATAGGGTATCGATAGGTGGTGTTGAGCCAGTGGTGGACCATAAGATAGGGGGTCGATAGGTGGATTCGGCACGTGGGTGATAGTTATTGCATTGCATTAGATAGTATATTGGCATTGTGCATTGTTATTTGTCTTGTTGGCAATTAGTGGGTACGACGAAGTGGTGATTCTACTTGTCGGTGGGTTGGATGATATTGTTGATAGTGGTAATGGATGGATCACAATTGTGGGGGCACTAGTGGTTTGAAATATTAAATTATACCTGATAAACAATCATATCCGTACTACTTGACGTTTGGATTCTATCATAGCGTACAACAGCCAGGGGTGTGTAAAAAAAAAAACTGACTTCTAGGCAATAAATAGGAGAAACCTTGTAATTTTATTAGAGGGAGAATTCATATTATTGGAACAAGAGAAGATAATCTTTTTGTAGTATGAAATCAAATTCGATGTTTAGTTCCGATTTGCCTTTGATTTGATAAAAATGAAAGAGACAAAATGTAGACGATTTTAGAAAAGATTTAATTTAGTAGTACGTTCCAGGTCGACGGGCAAGCAAATCAAAAAGTTATGTGGAATTGATAAACACAACGAAATTAATAGAGAATGTTGTGCGAGAAGCAACCGAGAACTGTGAGTCAGTGTTGATAGATAGCACGTATAAGACAGTCCACTTTGGATTAGTGATAAAGGATTATTGGTAGATCTGCTACCCCTGAGTATTCATGATATTGATGTGATACCAAGTACGCATTTGCCATTCGGTTATCATGCCACAGTGGATTGTTTTAAGAAGGAAGTGATATTTCGAATCTCAGGCGAGCCGGAATTTGTATTCTCGGGTGACAGAATTATCACTCCTGTTATTTTGATTTCAGTCTTAGAAGCCAGGAGATTATTGAAGAAAGGATGTCAGGGATACCTCTCACACGTGATTGATACTAGTCAGAAAGAAATTCAGATGGCAGATATTCTAGTGGTCAGAGATTTTCCCGACGTGTTTCTGGACAAAGTGTCATGGTTTCCAGTAGATAGGGAGATGGAATTCACTATCGAGTTGCTTCTAGGAACTGTTCCTATATCGATTCCACCTTATCGTATGGCGCCTACCAAGCTAAAAGAATTAAAAGTGCAGCTGCAAGATTTATTAGACCGTGGATTTATCAGACCCAGTGTTTCCCCATAGGGAACCCCAGTGTTGTTCGTGAAGAAGAAAGATAGCACGTTGAGAATGTGTATCGATTATCGGCAGCTGAATAGGTTAACGGTTCGTAATAAATATTCGTTACCTAGAATTGATGATTTGTTCGACCAGCTCTAGAAGACTAAAATGTTTTCCAAGATAGATCTTCGATCGGGGTATCACCAATTGAAAGTCAGAGACAATGACGTGGCAAAAATGGCGTTCCGTACGAGATATGGACATTATGAATTTCTGGTTATACCATTTGAATTGACAAATGCCCCTGCTGCTTTTATGGATCTAATGAATCAAATCTTCCAACCTTATCTGGATCAATTTACTACCGTGTTCATTAATAAGATATTGATCTATTCCCAAAGTAGAGAAGAGCATGCAGGGCATCTCCAAATTGTATTGCAGACATTGCGGGAGAAGCGGTTGTATGCGAAATTCACTAAATGTGAATTTTAGTTAGATTATGTGGTATTTTTGGGGCATGTTATCTCAGGAGATGGTATTCAAGTAGACCCAATGGAAGTTGAAGCTATTGTCCAATGGGAAAGGCCGAAAAAAAAAATGTGACTGAAGTTCGAAACTTTTTAGGATTGACGGGTTATTATCGACGGTTTGTGCAGGGATTTTCTGTTATAGCTGCCCCGTTAACTCGATTGACCCGCAAGGAATCCAAATTTGAGTGGACTAACAAATGTGAACAAAGTTTCCAAGAGCTTAAAAGAAGGTTGATATCGGTGCCAATACTGTCCCTCCCGTCAAAAAGAGGTGGTTTCGTGATTTATAGCGATGCATCACACCAAGGGTTGGGATGTGTACTGATGCAACATGGTCACGTAATCGCATATACATCTCAGCAATTGAATAACCATGAGCGTAATTACCCAACACATGATTTGGAGTTAGCAGCGATTGTGTTCGCCCTGAAGATTTGGAGGCACTATTTATATGGCGAAACTTATGAAATATACACCGACCACCAAAATTTGAAGTATTTGTTTACTCAAAAAGAGCTGAATCTGAGGTAGAGACATTGGATAGAATTGATTAAAGATTACGATTATACCATCCACTATCATCCAGGAAAGGTTAATGTTGTAGCGGATGCGTTGATTCAGAAATCGGCAAGTTCGATCTCACATATTTAAGTTGTTCATACTAATCTGTATGCTGAGTTAAGATCTTTACGAGTTCAGTTGGCGGTTGGTCAGACGACAGCGTTGCTTACGACTTTGACTTTGAGGCTGACATTATAAAGACGACGTACTCTCTTGATAAGTATGCCCAACTATATATTGATGAGATTGTTAGATTGCATAGCGCACCGGTTTCTATAGTATCGGATAGAGATCCAAGATTTACTTCGAGGTTCTGGACGAGTCTCCAAATTGCTTTGGGTACCAAGCTGAAGTTTAGCACCGCTTTCCATCCTCAAACGAACAGACAATCAGAGCGTACGATTCAAACGTTGGAAAATATGTTGAGGGGATGTGTTTTGGAATTTCTTGGTAGTTGGGATGATCATCTGACATTGATGGAATTTGCCTACAATAACAGCTACCATTCGGCAATTGAGATGGCCCCGTATAAAGCATTGTATGGTAGAAGATGCGGAACCTCAGTTCGTTGGAATGAGGAGAAAGAAAATTATTGATGCCGGATATCGCCCAAATGACAGCCGACAAAGTCAAGGTGATTTGGGAAAAAAATTAAAAATCGCTCAAAGTTAACAAAAGAGTTATGCAGACAAGCGCCGGCGGGAGTTGGAGTTTGAAGTAGGAGATCATGTGTTTTTGCATATTTCTCCGTGGAAAGGCATAATGAGGTTCGGAAAGAAAGGAAAATTAAGTCCAAGATACATCAGACCATATGAAATTTTAGATCGGGTTGGCGCGGCAGCCTATCGGCTTGCTTTACCACCAGAGTTGTCTTGATTACACAACTTTTTCATGTATCGATGCTCCAAAAATATGTGTCAGACCCTTCTCATGTGTTGACTTCGCTGCCGATCGAATTGGAAGAAGATTTGACATAAGTTGAAGAGCCAGTCCAAATCTTAAACCGTAAGGACCAGGTGTTGCGGACGAAAATGATTCCATTAGTCAAGGTGTTATAGTGCAGTTATGCGGTGGAAGAGGCGATATGGGAGCAAGAGGACGAGATGAGGAAAATTACCCGCACTTATTCGATCAAGGTAATAAAAATTTTGGGACAAAATTTCTTTTAGGAGGGAAGGGTTGTAAGACCCTAACTTTAGCACATACATAATTTTAGTCACATTTTAGAGCATTTAGAAAAATACAGGGTAGAAATGTGTTATTTAATATCCAAATTAAAAGTTTAGGGGTCAATTTGCAAATTTGAAAACATTTATTCTACACTTTGGGATTCAATTTGTCATTTATTTATAAAATTAAAATTTTAGGGGTGAATTTATAATTTTAAGAAAAATTATATCTTGAATTAGGTTAAAATGATAACCTAAAGAAAATTGAGGGGAGACTTGTGTAATTTGAAAAAAAAAAAAAGAATATCATATATAGATATATATACCTGCGTGTTCAATCGACAGTGGGAGGAAGACACGCAAAAATCGGAAGAGAAATTCAACGTGGAAAGTCGCGAGATCAAGAGCTAGCCACTTAATTCATGCATATAAATACAATCATAGTACATACATTCTAGAACCCGAAAGGAAAAAAAAAATTCGGACGAGAGAGAGAGAGAGAGAGAGTGGGTGCAGCATCGACGGTGGGATGCAAGGGGGACGGCTGTGGGCTGTTTTGTTCAGAGGTTGGGTAGAGTATGTGTGTGACGGAGTAGTGCGTGAGTTCAGGGTATTTATTCGGCGTGGCGATCGGTTAATCGTGTCGTCGTCGGTGGTGTTACGATTCACCGGCGATATGTGGTTGCCCGATTAGTGGTGCTTCGAAGTGACTGTGGGAGTGTTCCGTTCGTCCGGTGAGCAGGGGTATTTCGGTCGGCCGATCGGTATGGGTATGTGTGTGTGAGTTCGATTCATCGTCGGTGGTATGGGATGGTCGTCGTTCGTCACCGTCGTTCGGTAAGTGTGTGTAGGTAATCGTGTGCATGTGCGTGTTCTCAGATTGTGTGTATGTGTGCTGTGTTTGACTCTGTGTGTGTGTGTGTGTGTGTGTGTGTGTGTGTGTGTGTGTGTATGTGTTCAGATGACGGCGATCGTGTGTGTGTATCTGTGTGCGTTTTGTGTGTTGTCGATGGTTGTCGGTGATCGGTGTCGTCGACGCCTGTGTGTACGGGTGTCGCTGCTTTGTGTGTGTGTGTGTGTGTGTCGGTCGTCAATTGTATGGACATATGCGTCATCAGTTTGGTTGGCAAGGGTATGGGGTGTCGTTTGGCCGGAGGTGAGTAGATGATTGGTGTAGGGACGGTCGACGCTGGAACATGAAACAAAACAGAGGCGGGAAAACGGAAGAAGAAGAAGAAGAAGAAGAAAAAGAAAAAAAAAATGGGGGGGAAGGAAAAAAATTAAATTACACCAAAAACCCCAAATAAAAATCCAAAAATCTGAAAACCCACTTCTCGGCGGACAGAAAATTCGAATCAAGTAAAATTTGGGTCGATTATGATTTTCTTCAGATTAAATTATTAGGATTCAATTTTCATAATCGTGATGATAATTTTTGTAACGATTAATTTTAATTATTTCGTACAGTAAATAGTAACATAACGAAGTGGGATAAATAATAATTTCGCATAATTAGATGCGAGAAAAGGGAAATCTTGCATTTTAGGGCCATGCATTTCATAGTAGGATTATTTTAAATAAAATATTAATTTAGGCCTATCATGGTTAGGTTCATAGACGCTAGTGTACTAGTAGGTTTTAGACAGTGACGATTTTGTAGAGCGGATATCGAGATGAGTATATTGTCTTCTACGTAAATTAGAAACTATATTTTCGTATATATTATGGAAAATTGTGTTTATTTAACGAATTTACAACTTATATGGATCAAACGGTTTTTGGTATTGGTGGAAAATGTTTTGTGGATTATGTTGGTTTTAAAATGGTGGAAAATAATTTGTTGAATCTAGTTAGTTTCTAAAAGGTGGAAAATGATTGTGGACCGAGTCGTTTATTTTTTAGGTGGAAATTGATGTTTGTTCCGGTTATGCCAAAGTATTTCTTCCTCGAAAGAGATGTGGATTACCTGCTAGGTAAAGTCCGGCAGAGCGTTGATTACCTGCTAGGAAAAATCCAGCAGAGCGTTGATTACCTGGTAGGCAAAGTCTGGCAGAGCGTTGATTACCTGCTAGGCAAAGTCCGACAGAGTGTTGATTACCTGCTAGGTATAGTCTGGCAAAGCATTGTTTATCTGCGAGGCATAGTCCTACAGAGCGTTGATTACCTGCTAGGTAAAGTTCGGCAGAACGTTGTTTATGAACCGTTAGGAAGGCAAATCCTACGTGTGGTACGGTATCGTTGCAACTCCTGATCGTGAGGTTAAAACGATCATATGGCTAGTTGGAATGTGGTGTGGTGTTTTGTCGTATACGATGAACTGTTTGGATTGATTCGGTTGGGTATATATATATTAGTTTAAAATAGTTGGCGTATAAATATATCTAATAGTCTGGTTGATTTATGCTACGTGTACAGGGTGTTATATATATATGAGTTTATTTCTGTGGTGACAGGAAAGCTGAGTTTCCGTGTGATATGTGATTATATTATATTTGTATTGGGTATTTTAAATACAGTATTTCTTTACAGTGGTGGTAGTTGAAAATTGGTTCCAACTATGATATACGGTATTATTGTTATACTATTTCATTTCATTGGTGGCAGTGGAACCGGGTACGTGGTTATATTATATTATATTATATTATATTTCGAAACATGGTGTTTATCATTTATTATTTTGAAATGTGGTATTTAGATTCTTATACTTGATCCGTACAAGACGTTTTTATTATGAAGATAGTACATCGATAAAAAAATTTGGTTTCAAGTACCGCGGCTAGAAGTTGGTCCACTACTAGCACTAGGGAGAATCTGGAGGTAGTGCCGTATTAGAGGTGAGTCGGTCGGACGTGAACCGTGGAAGGTTCAGGTATTATAGTACTTTTGGTTGTGGATAATTTTGGGACAGGTATATGTATGTTTGGATACTCGTGGATTGGTCTGGTGATGTCAGGTCAACGTCACGCCCAGCCTTGGGTGACGAGTGCCCGGGATGGGGTGTGTCACTTTGGCTTAGATTTTTTCGGATTTTGTACAAAATATACCAAGTCTAAGCTAAGCATTCCCCAAGATCCACAAAAACTAGGATCCGGTCATTAGCCCGAGCCCGAGCCCCAGCCTAAGCCCGACCTTACCGAGTCGATTGGACCGTTGGCGACAGCAGTGGCAATATGCACGTACGTGTGACTTTATTTATTTTATAACCTTTAGCTTATTTTTTGTCCATATCATTTCAATGCCCTAAAGGGCTTATCTACAAAAGGTAATATGAGCCTTAATAAATGGCTCTTCATCTTCTTTAGTTACTGATGTGGGATAACCCACACAACACGTCAATCAATATCTACAAGTAGGTACTTTAGTGAACAATTTTAATTTACTTCTTAAATGATTCTACACAAATAAATATATCACATTTATCCCTCAACAAAGAGAACACATTAGTATATTCAGATGTCCCAAATAATTATTGGTTCCCAAAATAATTGGATCACAAAATATCCAAAAAATCATTTAATACAACAATTTTACCCGTCTTCTCTCTTAGTGTCCAAAACAAGGAGAAAGTAAAGTGCAATTTTTTTCTTTTTCTTATTATCTTTTTTTTTTTTTCCCGTGGTGTCCACCCTCTCTCACCTACCTCTCTTTGTCATATATCTTCTCTTCACTTTCTCCTTATCTCTTGTTTCACACTCTCTCCCTTTTACCCTCGAAAAATCTCTCCTACTTTTTTTAAAAAATTCATCATTTTTTAAATTTTGTATGAATCAAAATAATAACAAAAAAAAAACATTAAAAGTAAAAACAATTTAAAAAAAATATATATAAGATATTATAGAAATTAAATAATTAAAAAATAAAGAATGAACGATAAAAAAAAAATCACAAAATTAATAATAGAAGCAATTTTTTTTTCATTTAAAAATAAAAATTATATGTTTCTATTTTTTAGAGGAAAAAATACTTACTTTTATTTTTAATTTTATGCATTTTTTATCTTTATTTTTTCTTATTCATTTTTTTTTATTTTAATTTATATGCTTCCTTCTATTTTAGATTATTTTTATATAATCAATTCTATTTTTTAAAAACTAATTTGATTATATTGTTAATTTTGTGTATTTATCATTAATTATTAAATAATTAATTATTTAATTAATTTCTTGACTATATTTTACCAACGAAAAAAGAGAAAAAAAGACTGCATGATATTGAGTTTTTTTTTGTTTTTTTGGTAGAAAGGAGGGAGAGTGGGTGAAGGAGAAGAAATAATAAAATGGGAAGAGTGGGTGAAGAAGAAGGTCCTAATAATGATACTAAATTAATAAAAACTCACAAATCAAATAATTATTTTAGTTTTAATTCCATCTAGTAGAGTTTATTGAAACAATAAATCTCAATTAAAGTTGATTCACTAATTGTTGTCCACCAGCCGCTGCCCATATGATTTCGGCCGCCGGTTTTTTGCCACCTTTGACCGATTATTGAAACTCCAATCATCGATCGCTAGAGTTTCTTTCTAGTTACATTCAACCAATTTTTAGTAACATCTTTTAACATACTTTTTATTTATATTTTTAGTTACATTCAACCAATTTTTAGTAACATCTTTTAACATACTTTTTATTTATATTTATAGTTACATTCAACTAATGTTTTTAAATGTCGATCGCGAAAAAATACATGATTGTAACTAAAAATACACTAAAAAATGTTAAGTAAAAAATATACTAAAATATAACCAAAAAGTCACTTAAAAAATAAAACTAAAGCTAAGCCAGAAAGAAAGAGAATGAGCTAACCTTAGATTAAGACGCGCATTCACGTGAACGCTTTCAAATAGCGGAGTCCTTCCCAATAGCAAGAAGAATAAATGAACTTCATAAGAACTCATATAAGCAAAAGAGACTTTACCCTTCAAGTTATCTGTCACAACCCATCCCGGACATCCGTCATCCCGAGACTGGCGTAACTACAACATGACATCACCGACAAACCCAAATAAACTAGTGAAATAAACTATACGCACACTGAATTATACAAACATCTACTATGGGGGATACACTCGTCCCGAAATTTTGATTAACTAAAAGTATTTATCCATGGACATTTTATAGGTTCGCCTTTGACAGCTTTTCTCAATCGCCTATATGACTTCATCACGTAACTCTACCTAGTGCCAGTAGGGGACCGACTCCTAACTGTTGTACCTGCGAGTGTACTGCCTTCTTAGTAAAATATTTCTAAAATAATGACACATTCTAAATATCACCATAATTAAATATGAATCAAGCATAAGTATATAAGCAGTGACATAGATAAGTTCCATCTAGTATAAAAATCATACTGATCACCATAATAAATAATAAATCATTCAATATGAGTAAAATACCACATCTCAAACACACACTTCAAACATACATCTCAAACATACCACTCCACCACAACACACACACACTGGCTAGCCATAGTGATCGTTTTAACCTCACGAGCAAGAGTTGCAATGGTACCGTAACATCCGTAGGAATACCTTCCTATGAAATATCCACACCCTTTTTGAGGAGAAATATAATCCACACCCCTTACGGGGAGAAACATCCATATCCCATGGGAAGAATCCACACCCCTTACGGGGAGAAACCACACCCCTTTCGGGGAGAACAATCATGGCATCATCAAAATCAAATATAGCATCATCGAATCATAACTCCATAAATATTGTTTACGCAACATCGTCAAATCACCACGTCTATCTCTTTTCCTCAAAATCAACTTTTAAATCCAAAAATCATATTTCGCATTTCCTTTTAAAGAAAACGTCCGATTCTATCAAAACTACTTTTTCACCCCTTATTTTTAGAAAACCCGGCATTTTAGAAAAATAGATGTTTCTTATTTTATTTTAAAAATACCGTCTATTTTCACCAAATCCAACAAAAATTCATTCTCAACTTCTTTTCGAAAATTATCGAAATCTTCCGAAAATCCAATTTACCGACTCACTCAAATCCTGCTTGATCCATATCATTTATAGATTCATACAGTTTAGGTAATCACAAATGTCATCTTATATATATATATATAAAATAGTTTGGTAAGAAGACAGTACACTCACCTCGATATCCGTTTTGCAAAACTGACACTGACCGCACTCTATCTGGACGCCAGTGCCTGTGAATCTAATAGTGACAGAGTCTAAATTAATATCTTATCTAAAACATCTTAATCATGCAATGCAGACCCTATATCCCGAATCGTTACTAATTTTGTGTACTACGTACTTAAAAGTAATTAATCATTATGAAATTATTAAAATTCTAGGATTTGTAACGCTAGAGAAAATTTAATTTCATGAAAATTACTCATCGATTGAAATTTCACCTGTTTCCAAGTCGTTCAGCGATCACGTGATCAGTTTTAGATTTTCCTGGGGTGGTTTCTGCAAATTCCCCTTTCTTTCTTTTCTCTCTTTTTTTTTTTTTCTCTTCTTCTTCCCTGTTTCCTGTTTCTGTTTCCCGTCTCTATTTGCTGTTTTGGGTGTCCACCGGCCGGCCACGCACCACCCGTCGGCAAGGCGGTACCCACATACGCACACCGTCACAGACGGACGACGGCTGTCCACCCATACATCCACCGACCGAACAGAATCGACGAACGCCCCTCCATACCGATCTCTCTCTCTCACCAACTTCGGCAACCCCACTAAATACACACACCCACATACACACAAACACGTTCAAAAACACTCACACACACAGACAATAACTCAAAACAGAGCACACACGCCAGGCCGAATCCACACAGCCCACCGGCGAATAGTACCCACGCAGCCAAAAACACACACACACACTCACCACTGGAGGAGCTACACACCGTCGGACCAATTGAACAATGGCATAACACACACACACTTGATAGGCGCACACACATACAACCCCCACATACGGAAATGGCAGAGCACACACACACATAGACGGTAGACCGAAATCAAAGGAAACATGCACATATTCCGGCGACGATGGCGACGATTCCAACCACGAACCACCACCACCTTCGTCAGACCCAGAAACACTGACCAAACACCCATATACATAGCAACACGCACCACCGACCCGAACGGCGACACCCCCTCCTGCGATGATCGGAGCACCGGCCGAACCCTCTCTCTCTCTAGATTTTCCATCTCTTTTCAGTTCTCGCCGTTTCTTCGGGAATTTCGATTGTTAATCTATGCCTTATATATATATATATATATATATATATATATATATATATATATATATATATATATATATATGCATGAAATTAGTGGGTTAAAGCTCAATCCTTTGATTGCCACGTCCCTCATCTCACTCCGCTCCGTTTCCGGCACAGTGCACACACCCACGGCCATGTATATATATATATTAAAATAAATTTTAGTTAAATTACACTTTCCTCCCCCCTAACTTCTTCCAATCCTTGTTTTAATCCATTCAACTTTTAAAAGTTTCTGAAATCACACTTTCATCCTTAATATTTTCAATTTTTTTTTTTTTTTACTTATTAATTTGATTCTCAATTTTAAATTTATTGTTTTTCTTTCTTTTTTTTTTTTTTTTTAAATTTGTGAATTTGACCCCTAAAGGTTTGATTTGAATTTTTCATTAATCCAATTCCACCCCGAATTTTCTCTGGCTCTAGAATGAAATTATTAATGACGTACTTGCTAAGTCGGGGTCCTACATTATCTCCCCTTCGATCAAGATCTGCCTTACCTTATCTCGCCCAGCCTTAGGGTTCTCGTCAAAGAGGATTATATTCTAGGTGAGGCGAGATTTTCAATGGGCGGATCCATTATATAACTAAACAAAGAGAACAAGTTGCCAAAATTTCAACAATGAGTTCCTAGGTGATATATGGATTAAAACCTAGACGCATTACCTGATAGAGTGTCTGAAGCCCATGGTTTGTCTTTTTTACAAAAAAAATACATTAAAAATAATTACATATAAGTAAAAAATATACTAAAGAATAGTTATATATAACTAAAACAAATTGTCGACTGGTGGTCGGACTCCACGGCAGGAGGTTTAAGGTTCAATGGTACACGATGAAGGATAGTATCAACGGTCAATGATACGTAACTTAATTACAAATTTAAAATATAAGAGAACGTTGATCATGAACATATGGCCATAAAACACAACTCAAAACATACTTAAACTACAACATAGACCTTTTTCAAAAATATGTTACCAAATAATCCTTTTCATTTTTGGAAAATTTTACCTCTCTGGTACTATTCATCTGACAATTCGTTACATTCGCAAAAAAACTCCTTTCCTATGGCGTCACAACTCCAAATCCTTCCTCTAATCAACAAAAACAGATAGATTCATTACATAAATTTGGGAAAAACACATATTCGTCATTGATTATAACTGACGAACACAATAATATCTGAATTCCTAAAAGTTCAAACACATATTGATTCCCTTACCGTTGCAACTCAAAAATTCATCATCAAATCACCAAAAACACATCGATTCATTACACAAATATGAACAAAAACACATATTCGTCATCGGTACTAACTACGAATAGATCTATTGGTAAATTCATTGCATAAAATATCTGAATTCCATAAGATCCGAACAAATCGAGTCTAAGTAACGAACAGAACATGAACGTCGTGTTATATTCAACATCGTTATATCCACAACTGAACATGCACGCTTCGAGCAAAAAACAACAAAATTAAAGAACAAAAATCTGAATGAAATTCTTATGTTCAACACGAGGTGATGTTGAATATAACGCTAAGTCATATTATATTCAACATCGTTAAATTTCGAATTTGAAAATAGTTTAATATTTTCATACTACCAGACCTGTGTTGAATATAAATGCGTTTGTGGTATATTCAACATCATATCATATTGTATTTATCTCATTGTCATCTTTCTACATTAACAAAATATTTTTTTTTAAAAATGAAAATAATATCATGTTGAATATAACATGAGGCCATGTTATATTCAACATGGTATCATGTTGTCTTAACCATGATAATTCCTTATATATTAACAAAATGTTTTGAAAAAACAATAATGTCTAAAAATGATAGTATGTTGAATATAACATGAGGTTGTGTTATATTCAATATATTATTATCTTGTTTTAACTATAATAATTCTTAAAAAATACAAAACATATTTTGAAAAAAAATAATGTTTGAAAATTAAACCTTATTGAATATAATACGGGATCGTATTATATTCAACATGATATCATGTTGTATTCATCATGATAATTCTTGAAAATTACTAAAGATGTTGCAAAAGAAAATCATGTTGAATATAATACGAAGTTGTGTTATATTCAACATTGTTATTTATTTACTTATTTTGCTGAAATTACCACACAATGTGTATTTCCCTATATATTCAACAAGTGTCACATTATCATTAGCTTAACACGCCCATTGTAAGATAAAATGATTATTATGTCGCACAAGATTACAATCCCTAAACCACCATATTTTGAAGTGTCAAACCTGCAAGACGTGATTTGAAGGGTACGTGCATGATAGTGTCTCCATTTTCTACATTTCACATAACTTTCTTGCTCTACCACTCCGCTTAACATTTTCACTACTCTATTCAAAAGTACTTTCTTACCCCTTCCTCCCCTCCCCCCCCCCCCCCCCCCCCCCCAACCGTTCTGATTAAAACCCTAATTCTCTCTCCTCTTACTCTACAAAAATGAAAAAATATTTACCACAATAAGAGCCTTCAAAACGAAGAACCCGAACATAACGTCTGATCCTGTATGGGTTGCGGACTCAGGTTTGTTGTTCGTCACAGAAAAATCATAGCTATTTATGTTTTTGTATATCAGTGGAGAAGTAAATTAAAGTTTTACGCTTACCCTTTTCAAACTTTTGTTAAAAATTATAATTAAACTCCATGAGTTGTGTTCGTGTCTTCATTTTCAGAAAATAAATTTATCAGAAAATGTTGTATTCTAAAAATGGTTTGAATCATTTCAACCATCTCGATTTTTTATGATATTTTTCTTTTGTAATTATGTTCATGCATGTTGATCAAATGCATCATGCATTTTTCTTTCCATAGACAATGAAAAATAAAAAGAACGAAAAATGCCAGACAATACGAGTACATCAAACGAATGTACTTTTATTGTTTTCGTTTTCTCAAAAATCACAAAACAAAAACTAGGATGTGTTGAATGTAACATAACACCTGCTTTTCTAATGGTAATGTGTGTTGTAATTTTGTGTATGTTGAATAAAATACGAACTTGTATTACATCCAACATACATTGTAAAACCCTCATAAAATTGGGTTTCATCTGTGTTGAATTCAAAAATTGTTAGGTGAGACATATTAAATTATTGACAGACTACCTTTATTGCAACATGAAGGTAAACAAAAGAAATTGTCTTACACCATCCATAAAAATTTTAAAAATAACATTACATGTTAGGATTTCTTATTTATGCACTCCCAGAATCAGAACACCCAGAGATTGCTTCACCATCAAGGTCTCAAGAAGCTTCAGAAACAACCAGTAAACCTACTTTTTGACCAACTGTCGTGTTCTCACTTGGTATTGCACTTTTTAAACCCCTATTATCCGACTTTTGGAATTCGCACTATCAATATGAGTTATTAAGTTGTTTTTTCACATTCTATTTTAGTACACCATGGGGTTATAAGTCAAATAATAGTTTGATATAGGTCAAACCTTTCCCAAACATATTGGTTGATTGCAACGATTGACTTGAACAATGTGCACAAAACCCTCTTGGAAAAAAACTCCGTGTTGGCACACCATAAATGCATAGATGGATTCATTTATGAGTCTCTATAATTTTTACAAATTGGACAACGTTATCATTTCTATCATTCAATCATACAAGCCTGAAAAGAAAGCATTCAAACTTGGCAATTCATATGTCCAATTTCAAGTCAATGATGTCCAACTGTTATTTGCGTTGCCATCGAGTAGTGTGTAATCTATTGGGTGTTATGCTAGGAAGGATAAAAGTTCATTTTAACCCACCATGATAACAAAGACAACAAATTGAGTGTTGTAGAGGTAAAAAAAAAAAAAGATAAAAGAATCTATTCTGGGAAAGACAAAAGATGATCATGAAGACGTAGTATGTCTTATACGCATCTACCTTTGACAACATGTTTTCTGGAAACAAGTCAATCGTGTCTCTAACCTAATATTGGTAGAAGACATTGATTTGATGTCTAATTTTGCTTAGGTTGAGAAAATACGAGGCATGTTAATGTCGTCAATCAAAAGAGGTTACCAAAACTCATCACCCATCACAAGTTGTGCTATTGCATTACAGGTATGTTTGTTTTCTATTTATTTACTTCATTTTTCTCTCTGTAAAAAATTTATCTTCCCTACTAATTTTATTTCAAATTAGCTTTAGCTTTGCGAGCACACAACCTTCATCAATTGTTCAATAGCACACCGTAACAACTTTCTGCCAAATTGGGTAACATGGGATATGGTACTATTGTCCCATACAATGAATATGCGACAGTTATCTAACCTTCAACATGAATAGGCATGCAAAACTTTGTTATATTAGTGCTATATAAAACATGCCAATGAGTGTTATGTTATATTCAACATCAAAATGTGTTATATTCAACATTATATTTATCATTTATATTCATCATATATAATACATCACTGTCTGTTATTTTGAAGGTTATTATCGGTGAATTGGAAGAAAAACTTAGAGAAATAAAGGAGGAGTTGCCATTCTAGAGGATGTTGATGTCGATGAAAAGCTTGTCGAGAAGAGCAAAAAGAAAATGGATGTTAAGCCTATCGATAAGGGCAAAGAACAAATATATGAGTTTCTATCTGTTGACCTACAGATCAGTCAAGATTTTGAGATGGATGTTCCTCCAGAAACAATGAATGTTAAGGTATTGATAGAAGAAAATGAAAGGCTAAGACAGAAATATCGACATGCAAAGGAGAAAAAAAAACGAGCTACGAATGAAGATGAAGAAAAAAATTAAGAGATTACAAGGTGTGACTCATGAATTGAATGTTCAAAGAAGGGGAATTGGTGATGTTTTGTTGGAGACTAGAGTCCACGTTGTGACTCAAGAAGAGAGACTTGTTGGATAGAATAAGAATCTCAAAGATGAGTGTATAGAAACTGTTGTGCAGTCAGTCACTCAA
Organism: Eucommia ulmoides; assembly: GCA_016647705.1. Lineage (NCBI taxonomy): Eukaryota > Viridiplantae > Streptophyta > Magnoliopsida > Garryales > Eucommiaceae > Eucommia > Eucommia ulmoides. Next base: position 12,080,558 of record CM028339.1, on the reverse strand, counting down.
ACTAAAGAACTCAAATCAAAACACAACGACCCAGTTAAATACATCAATAAGTTTTATAAGTCAAAGATGCATAACAGAGATAAGGTTAGTGAGGAGCAACAAGAGAATATAACACGGCTTTCAGAAGACACAAGTTTATTGCTTCCATCTATACCCCTTCCCGAAAGGGTTATGCAATCTATACATAATCCGGTGACACCAAGTTCAATTGCTAAAGGGGTGAAAGCCAAACGTAGACTGATGAAAGGTAAGGGCAATTCAATACATGAATACGAGCATCCAATTAAGTGAATGCGCGCCCATCTACACGCCAACCTTTACCAGTTCAATTACCTTGTCCTGCCGATGTTACATTAGCTCATGCCGCTAAAATTACACCAACCCTTGTCCCTATTTCCGTTTTTATCGCTGAAAAATGTAAGAATGAAATATTACCCCCAAGAGACTATCCCGCTGTGACATACATTAATGAAAATGATTGGAATAATTTATTTATTTTATATTGGAAATAGAAGGTTCAAGGTTCATAACCTATATATCTACAAAAAAAAAAATATATTACTTATTATACACCTTATTTTGTTATTCTTTCACTTTTTTGAAGAAAAAAAACAGCGCATATGTTTGGGGGCGGAGAATGGTTAATGGCACAAGTTTCAATGTTTCATTTTATTGATGTCTGTGCCAAAATACAAATAACGAATTTCGTAAGTATTTTATCAATTTTTTTTTTATAATGCCAAATTTTTATATTCATTTGATCACAATATGTTATATGTGTTATATTCAACACCTATATATAACCCCTAAAATATGTTTTTCCACAGGTTATAAACGCATGCGCAGAAATATTATGGAATGATCAACAAGACCTAATGCAGTAAGTGAAATTATTGGGCATTAATCATCAAACATAGTCTGCCTTTGAAAACAGTGCTTGTTAGGTAAGTGATAAGTTTTTATTATTATCATTTTCAAATTGATTCTCGTCTAACTTATAAACTTTTAATCCCTGTATGTGTGTGTGTGTGTATATATATATATATATATATATGTTAAGACGTGGGTATCAACATATGACACTGAATTCTTGAACCAAATACTAGAACTGAACATTATTTCAGTATTTTCTAGTGGAGCAATGTTTATTCACTTCTCCAAAAACACACAAGAGGTGACTAGTTTAAACTGTCATTAGACATTGTTGGTCTATGATCGAGTTCATAATATCTGGTGACATTACAACTCGATAAATTTAAGAGGATATGGTATGGTAGATTGCTTCTATGAAAATGCAAAACTGATAGGGACCCCTGCTCATAGAATTCTGTGTTTTTATTTTTCATTCATATTTTCTGTGTTTCTTTTATAGAAATTAAATATATATCTTACTCAATTAAAACATATTATAGCTAGTAAGAAGATATCATGTTATAAATAACACAAAAATCGTGTTATATTCAATATGGTTAACTTTTGGTATATAAAGATGAAATCTTGTATTGAATATAACATAATATCGTGTTATATTCAACATGTTATCATCTTTGTATCTACCATCATGATATATTTATGTTTGTTTTCATTTTTATAAATACTCATTCATCCTACACCCCCCAAATCCATAAAAATGTATGCAAAATATGTTCATGTGCTCCTCACAAAAAAGCTAAAAACCACTGCATCAAAAAAACTAGATGTCATAAACATTAAAGACGTCCCTGATCAAAGAATATCCTAAGTAAGAAACAATGTCTTCATCCTATCAAGTTATTACTATTTTATATACCACCCTAATGATCTCTTAAAAAACTATCGATAGAGTTGGTTGCGGAATAGCAGTTATCCATATCATGATGCAAATATGCAATGGTTTACTAATCAATACAGACATAGACATTACAAACTTTAGATCTGAAAGAACAAGAATTGTCCACGGCTTTTTGAACGATGGCCCCAGAACTTGGATCCATGAGTTATATTTGGCATGTAATCATAAACCCAAACACTGAAGATCAAAGACAAAAAAAAAATGCATTTTCATTGTTGTTATCGTTTATATTTCAGATATAAAAATTCTTACTACATTTAGTTGATTTTTTTATTTTTTATTTTTATTTTTTTATTTTTGCCTATAAGACAAGTACCACATGTTTTATGTTTTTTTTTTTGTGTATATTCTAATCTATTGAATGGTTTCTCATTTTGATGTCTACAAAAAGTGATATTTAATATAACACCACCATATTTCTATTGATTATAAAATTTATATGTGGAATATAACATAAATATAACCATTAATTATATTATTTTATTGGTTTTTGTTGAATATAACAAGAATATATAATGTGTTGAATATAACAAGACTTTGTGTTGAATATAATGCGGGTATGTGTAATCTTAGAAATCAAATAAAACTATCAATATTTAATGAATCAATGTGTCACTTTTACAAAAATGAACTAAATTAATCAGAAAATGTAATCTAAAAAACTATAAAAACACAAAATTCGTGTAAAAAAGTACAAATATTTTAAGTCAACACAACCTGACAAATTTTCCTATTGTGACATCCATATTTCCCACACCTCCCACATTTTCTTTCTTTTATTTTCCCCCTTGACGGAATTATTGCTTTTCTAGGTAGTCCAGGTTGTTTTTTTTGTCATCGAAGGGATTATTACTATTTCATTCTTAGCGTATAAATGTCGCTCCATTGTTGGTATTAGATATATACATTTTGAATATGTCTCTCAATAGAATGACGTGTGGAAATAATCCTTAATATATGAATTTATAGGAAAATCAATACATTGCAACGAGATGCTTGCATGGACACACAGAAATCCCTTTAACTCCAATTGATAGCAAGAACATGTCCTCTCTATAGTGTTCACCAACACTGATGGGGATGAACTTACTTTAAACATGTCGTTTCACGAAAGATTTACATTTTACTTCCTTCCTTCACTTATCATTCCATCCATTTTGTAATCCCAGTACGGTGTTATCTCACCCTTCATTCGTTTAATAAATTCTCTCATTTTCGTCATCACTTCCATCCATCGAACCCTAATCTTATCAATCAATAAAATTGCAGGTAAATATCAGTAATCAACTATCAATCAATTGAAACACTCTACCAAAATTGACAACATCTCCCCATAATGCTTTCCCCTAAAAAATACATTACTAAAATTAAAGGGAGGTAAGTCATTCATGAACCTCTGTACTTTTCACCACCCTCTACTATTATTTGATCATATAGCATCATGTACACATCCATTTTGTGTGCATATGCTAGGCCATTTAGCTCATGGATCATTGTCTCCTTCTATCCTCTATTTCTTCCTGACATTGTTACCCTTAAATTCATTTTCAAACGAACCAAGCAAAACCATGGTGATAAGCAAGAAACACCTTATGTATATTTTCTACAATTCCATTGTGGCGGTCTGATATAAACGTAATTACCCGACATGGATCTACAATGTTTTTCAACTCCAAAATAAACCATTCTCAAGTTGTCATTCTCCTCATCCACGATAACAAATGCAATTGGAAACATTTCTGTTAGATAGAAAAAATCATGTTGAATACAATATATTGTAGGGAAAAGTACAATATAGACCCTCTAACTATTGACACATTTCTAAGTGGTCTCTCTAAGTTTAAACGTTTCATTTCAAACCCTCTACGTATCATCACGTTTCAAATTAGTCCTTCCGTTAGAAAATCAATTAAAACTGACGGAATTTAGGGGCAAAATGGTTTTTTCACCTTTTTTTTTAAATTTTTTAATCATTTTTAATTAATTTTTTTTATTTTTTATTTTTTTTTTATCTCTCTCTCCCATCCTCCCCTTCATCTCTCTCTCTCTCCTGCTACCTCCATCTCCCTCCTTCCCTCTCCCAACCACCTCTTTCTCCCTCTCCCTCCTTCTCTCTCCCTGCCACCTCCCTCTCCCTCTCTCTCTCCCTCCCCTTCCTCTCTCTCCCTCCCACCCCACCCCGGTAACCCCCTGTTTCTGGGGGGGTGGTGCCACCCCCTGTTGCAGGGGTGGGGTGGGAGGGAGAGAGAGGAAGGGGAGGAAAAGGAAGAGGGAAGGAAGGAGAGGAAGGTGGCGGGAAAGAGAGAGAGAGGAAGAGGAGGAAGAGAGAGAGAGATAAAAAATAAAAAATTAAAATTAAAAATGATTAAAAAATTAAAAAACATGAAAAGACCATTTTGCCCCTGAGATTCTGTTAGTTTAACGGAATCTCTAACGGAGAGACCATTTTGAAACGTTATGATACATAGAGGGTTTAAAATGAAACGTTTAAACTTAGAGGGACCACTTAGAAATGTGTCAATAGTTAAAGGGTCTAAATTGTACTTTTTCCTATATTGTATGTTGAATATAACATGAGGTCGTGTTGAATATAACATGATATAAAATGGCTCATTACTTTCCTTTATTCTCATCCTTTGTATGTTGTCGATAAAGTTCATTTATATCGCCCCGTGAGAAATGTGTCATTTAAAAATATCAGAGGCCTACAATAGTTGAACCCATATATGTATGCATAGAATGCCACAAAAATACGTTTGAAATGCCCTGTAGTCATGTCGTAGTCCAATAAAATATGACTGCCAAGATATGTTCTTATACATGTCACAGCATATCATCGTAATTGATCATACACGAATAAATGGTCTCCAAATACACTGCTTCTAGCCTTCTCCATGGCAAGCCACACATGACAACATGTTATATCGAGACCATATTATTTTTTAAAGCTTTGAACAACATTAATAGGTTTCATTTCTGATTTGTCACACATCTTATCGATCAAACACCTGGATATAACATCCAAACTCATTTTTTTGTTATTCATGTATGATCATTTACCAAATCATACAAGTAAAAGAATCAATTTTCAAGATTGACCCTTCAATGGAAAATCCATGGACAACCTTTCGACTCTCGTAACGAACACGTTGTTGTTATACGCGTCTTATCATTTTTTAGGAAATGAAAATTAAATCCCACCTCTATTGCTTATTTTCTAAGGACCACCCTAAACTCATTTGTTCCACCTCTAAATTTCTGACCCTCCACCTATATCCCCTTTAACCATTCAACCGATAATACTAGTTTATTGTCATTCTTTACTAACATTGTACTATAAATTCCTATATAATCTAAGTCATCCTCTGTATCTTTACTTGAAATAATTCTAGAAGGTACAATTGCAGAAGATTATGCAAGGCTAGATCCCACATCATCGCCATCAATCCTCGCCACATTAATTTTCCAAATACTAACATTTATGTGTCGAGCAAGAAAAAACATTTCTAAGTAATCGTTCTGACTTGATAATATACATTTTGGGTGGCATGGGAGAGCATATTTCATGGAAAACTTGCCATCAGCTATTTCTGGCCATCTTTACACTATTGTTTTAACAACAGTTTTATTGCACTTTCCCCGTCAAGACGTAGAACTATTGCAACACCATCATACTTACACAGTGCAACGAATGATCCTAACATTCTCAATATCACTATGTATGGAAAAATGAATACGACAAATCAACATCGCATATTATCATATAAAAATATTTCATGAATCAAGCATAATTATTGAATACCACTTTTTCAAATATAATATCATATAACCGCACACCATGCTGGAATAAAATTCCACTGCCATCATTGCAATAAGATAATATATTTAAATCAAACAATCCAAACATTTCGACATATAATAAAATACCACACTCATCTTTTCCTACTAGGCATAGGATCGTTTCACCTCATGATCAGGAGTTACGACAGTATTTTAACTTGTACAACTATGTTATCTAAAGTGACTATCAGTGTCAGGGCCATTTAATATCCCCAATGGTAGGAGCAACCACCCGCAGGATTTGCACTCCTAACAGGTCCACATATATCCACCCTGCAGGACTACCTGATAGGTAACAACAAACATCCACCATGTAGGACTTGCCTAACAGGTAACAACAAATATCCACCCTGTAGAACTTGTCTGATAGGTAACAACTTATTCACCATACAAATCTTGCTTGATAGGTAATTCACATCTCGCAGGACATATTCTCCTAACGAGAAGACAACTATGACATAGTTAAATAATAAAAACCATTTTTCACCTTTAAAAATTTACTTGATCCACATAAGTTATAAAACCATCTATTTTAATAAATATTTTTTTTCCCCACAATTTATACAAAAAAATATAACTTTTCAATTTACATAGAAAACAGTACACTCACCTCAATTTTTTTTTTGCGCTACAAAAACATTGCCGTCAAAAGACTACGCGGGCGGCATCGTCTGTGAACCTAACAGCGATAGGGCTTAAATTAATAATTTATTTAAATTAAACCTAACATGCAATGCGTGGCCCTAAAATACATAATTTTCTATTCCTCAAATTTTTTATTATACAAAATTATCACACACTCACTTTTCTATGTAAATATTAATTGTATGAAAATTATTATAGTAACAATTACAAAAATTTCGTGTTAATAATTTAATTTGTAAAAAAATATTAATTGACTATTAAAATTTTATTAATCAACGAAACACTAAAAAATTGTCATTCTAGTAAAATTTATAATTTTTATTTTAAATTACATTTTTTGCAAATTAAATATTCCTATACCTAATATATTTTCCGAATCTACGTATATATTTTTGACATATAAATATACATATATACTTATCCACATAAATAGTCACATGAATTAAATGTGATATATATTTTATTATTATTATTATTATTATTATTATTATTATTATTATTATAAGAAAGATGAAGATTACTTGTTCAGTGTTCTGCCGATTGAAAGCTTCCTCCCTTTCTATTTTTTTTCCTTCTCTTTGTTTTTTTTTTTAAATAATGTGTGTGTGTATATATATGTGTGTGTGGATAACACATACATATATAAATGTATGTAGAAAAAAGAGTCCACCGCCTCTGTCAACATCCACCATATATTTTTTTATTATTATTATTATAATTAATTTTTAGTCATGTTGTCCAATTCCCCAACACCCACGTCACTATTCCCTTTTTCATTTTTTTTCCTTTTTTTTATTTGATCTTTATCCATTGCAAAAGTCTTAAATATGGCTTCTTCTTTTTTCTTATCACAAAGGAAACATTATTATAATTATTTATTAATAATTTATAAATATTACATAAATAACCCTAGGACAATATTATATATATTTGTTAAATCCCTAAATAATTTTTTAAAGTGTAAATTAACCCCCAAATTTTTTTAAAAGTAAACATTAAATGACACAATACACCCCGTTATTTTCTAATAATTTAAAATGCAACTAAAAATTATGCACATGCAACCATCGGGTCTTACAACCCTTTTTCCCTAAAAGAAATTTCACCCCGAAATTTTAGTTATCTTGAACGAATAAACGTGGATATTTATTCCTCATCTCATCATCTTTCTCCCACGCCGCTTCCTCCACTGAGTGACTACGCCATAACACTTTTATCAACGGAATCATTTTTGTTCGCAACACTTGATCTTTACGGCTTAGGATCTGGACTGGTTCTTCAACGTATGTCAAGTCCTCTTCCAATTCGATTGGTTGAAAAGTCAACACATGCAAAGAATCTGGTACATATTTTCTAAGTATCGACACATGGAAAACGTCGTGTAATATGAATAATTTTGATAGTAGGGCTAGTCGATAAGCCACCCGTTCTAGAATCTCATATGACCCGATATATCTCGAATTTAGCTTTCCCTTCTTCCCGAATTTCATTATGCCCTTATACGGGGATATACACAAAAACACATAGTCACCCACTTCAAATTCCAACTCCTGCCTACGCTTATCAGCATAACTCTTTTGATGACTTTGAGCAGTCTTCAGTCTTTCTTGAGTCACTTTCACCTTGTCCGTCGTCATCTAGGCTATATCCTACATCAATAATTTTTGTTCTCCCACTTGAGTCCAACAAATTGGAGTCTTGCATCTCTTGCCATACAACGCTTCATATAGTATCATCTTGATTGTCGAATGATAGCTATTCTTATAGGCAAACTCCATCAATGCTAAATGATCATCCTAACTACCAGGAAATTCTAGAACACAACCCCTTAACATATCCTCCAACATCTGAATCGTACGCTCTGATTGGTCGTCAGTTTGAGGATGAAAAGTTATACTAAATTTCAACTTGGTACCAAAAGCAGCTTGGAGACTCAGCCAGAATTTTGATGTAAATCTGGGATCTCTATCCGACACTATGCAAACCGGCGCACCATGCAATCGGACAATCTCGTCAATATACAATTTTTCATACTTATCTAGGGAATACGTCGTGTTCACGACCAGAAAATGAGCAAACTTGGTGAGCCTATCAATAATCACCCAGATGGAATTATGTCCCTTTTGAGTGCGAGGTAATCCCAAAATAAAATCCATCGTGATATGTTCTCACATCCACTCGGGGATAGGTAGAGGCTGCAATAATCCACCTGGATATTGGTGCTCAATCTTGACTTGCTGACAAATAAGATGCCTGGAAACAAATTCAGCAATTTTTCGTTTCATTCTATTCTACCAATAGTGTTCTCTTAGATCCCAATACATTTTGGTATTACTTGGGTGCATTGCGTATGCTGAGTTATACGCTTCCTCCAAGATATTTATCTTTAGATTGGCATTTTTAGGCATACGCAGTCTATTCCAAACCATCAAGGCTTCATCATTATCCTTAACGCGATAGTTGGCTTTGTGACCATTTTTTACTTCATCTCTAATCTTTCCCAATTGGGTATCCGACTTCTGTGCTTTTATAATACAGTTGATTAATGTCAGTCTCAAAGTCAAAGTCGCAAGCAATGCTGTCGTCTGACCAACCGCCAGCTGCACTCACAGAGATCTCAGCTCGGCATATAGGTTAATGTGAACAACTAGAAGGTGTGCGACCAACCCTATCGATTTTTTACTCAGCGCATCTGCTACAACATTGGCCTTTCTAGGGTGGTAATGGATAGTACAGTCATAATCCTTGATCAATTCTATCCAACGCTTCTGCCTCAGATTTAGTTCCTTCTGAGTAAATAAATATTTCAAACTCTGGTGGTTAATGTATATCTCGCATGTCCTGCCATACAAGTAATGTCTCTAGAGCTTCAAGGCAAATACAATCGCCGCCAACTCCAAATAATGCCGGGTAGTTACGCTCATGATTCTTTAATTACCAAGGGGCATATGCAATCACATGACTATGTTGCATCAGTACACACCCTAGCCCCTAGTGTGAAGCATCACTGTAGATCACAAAACCACCACTTTCTGTCAGGAGAGAAAGTATTGGCACGGATATCAGTCTACTTTTTAGCTCCTGGAAACTTTGCTCACATTGGTTAGTCTACTCGAATTTAGATTTTTTATGGGTCAATCGGGTCAACGGGGCAGCTATAATAGAAAATCCCTTAACCCGCCAACCCCAAGAAGTTTCGAATTTCGGTCACACTTTTCAGCCTTTCCCATTGGACAACGGCTTCGACTTTCTTTGGGTCAACTTGAATACCATCCCCCGAGATAACATGCCCCAAGAATACAACTCTATTCAATCAAAGCTCACATTTACTGAATTTTACATACAATTGCTTCTCTTGCAAAGTCTGCAACACAATCTTAAGATGATCTGCATGGTCTTCTTTATTTTGGGAATAGATCAATATATTATCAATTAACACGATAATAAACTGATCTATATAAGGCTGGAAGATGATCTATATCATCAATGAACACGATAATAAACTAATCAATATAAGGCTGGAAGATCTGATTCATTAAATCCATAAAGGCAGTAAGGGCATTCGTTAACCCAAATGGAATAACTAGAAATTCATAATGACCATACCTCATACAAAATGTCATTTTTTATACATCACTGTCTCTAACTTCTGGCTAATGATATCCTGATTAAAGATTTATTTTGGAAAATACCCTGACCTTCTGCAATTGGTCGAACAGATCATCAATTCTAGGCAACGGGTATTTATTACGAACCGTCACCTTATTCAACTGCCTGAATCAATACACATCCTCAGTGTGTCATCCTTCTTCTTTACGAATAACACTGGGGCTCCCCACGGAGAAATATTAGGTCTAATAAACCTGCGGTCTAACAGATCTTGCAACTGAATCTTCAGTTCATTTAGCTCGGTAGGCGCTATACGATAGGGTGGATGATATAGAAGAAGTTCCTGAAAGTAACTCGATAGTGAATTCAATTTCCCTATGCATTGGCAACCCTGGAAATTCTTCTGGAAGTACATCGGGAAAATTCCTGACTACTGAGATATCTGCCACCTGCACCTTATTATCACTAGTGTCGACCAAATACGCGAGGTATCTGTAAAACCTCAATCGTAGCATGTACGTCATTTTAGTTGTATTTTAGAGAGTAATTGGGTAAATTCTGGGTGAAATTAGGTCAATAAAAATTCAAATTAAAAATCTAGGGGTCAATTCGCAAATTTAGAAACATTAAATCCAGACTTTGGGAGGTAAATTGAGATTTAACTTTTAATTAAAACTTTTAGGGGTGCAATTGCAATTTAAGGAAATCTTAAAAGGGGACTAGAACTAAAATGAAGATTTTAAGAAGTTAGCGGTAAGGAAAGAGTAATTTCACAAAAGTTTATTTATATATGTGTGTGTGTGATCATGAGCAGCCGGCCAAAAGGAGAGAGAGCAGCAGCGACGTGGCAGGAGAAGCTCAACGCTTAAACCACTAGTTACATGCATATAAATGTTGTTCATGAATGTAATGATCACCGGAAACTCCCAAAACAAGAAATGCAAAAAACAGAGAAGGAAGAGAGAGAAAGTGAAGAGAGAGATAGAGGCTCGCCGGCGGTAGGGTGCAGTCCAGCGTGGGTGGTGGCTGTCCATTCGGTCTGATTTGTGTGTGTTTGTGTGTTCTGGGTGTGCGTGAGTGTTCAATTGTGCGAATATGTGTGTGCGTTACTGTTCATCGACGGTTGTATGCATGTGTGCTATGTTTTTTCGATAGTATATGTGGGTGTATGTGTTTTGGTGTGGGTCATTGGCGGGGATGGTGATCGGGTGGTGTGGCGCTGCCGTGTGTATGTGTTGTGTATGGGCCGTGTGTGTTACTGCTCGTTGTCCGGTGCCGGTGCATGTAAGTGTTTGTGTCGCCGGTGGTGTTTGGAACGGGCGTATGTGTGTTCTACTCATCTGGAGTGTGTGTGTGTCGTCGTGTGTATCTGTGTGTGCGAGTGTTGTTTGGCCGGTGGTGGTGTCGTTCGGCGAGGTGTGTATGTGTAAGATCATCAGCGGGTAAGGAGAAGGAGAGAGACATTGGCCGGGACTGCAAACAGGAAAACAGAAACTGGAAAGAAAAAGGAAGAAGAAAAAGAAAAGAAAAAAAAAGGGGGGGGGGAGAATTACACAAACCACCCCACTGAAAATCAAAAACCCATCTCGGGGTAGCTAAACGATTCAAAAATAGGTGAAATTTCAATCAATTATTAATTTTCGTTAAATTAAATTTTATTTAGCGTTACAAATCGTAAAATCGTAATAATTCCGTAATGATTAATTAATATTAATTACGTGGTACATAAAATAGTAACGATTTGGAATATCGGGTCTGCATTGCATGATTCGGATGTTTTAGATAAGATATTAATTTAGGCTCTGTCACTATTAGGCTCGCAGGCACTGGTGTCCCAAGAGAATGTGGTCAGTAAAGGTTTTGGAGAGCGGATAACGAGGTGAGTGTATTGTCTTCTTGCCAAACTATTTTTTCTATGTATATATATGATGAAATATGTATTTACTTAAACTGTATGAATTTATAAATGATATGGATCAAGCAGGATTTAGGTGAGTTGGTAAACTGGATTTTCGGAAGATTTCGGTGGTTTTCGGAATGAAGTTGAAAATGATTTTTTGTTGGATTTGGTGAAATCAGATGGTGTTTTTAAAAGAGAATAGAAAATATCTGTTTTTCTAAAAATGTCTGGTTTTCTAAAAAATAAAGGGTGGAAAAGTGGTTTTGAGAAAATCAGACGTTTTCTTTAAAAGAAAGTGTGAAATACGATTTTTGGATTTAAAAGTTGGTTTTGAGGAAAAGAGATAGACGTAGTGATTTGACGAGGTTGAGTAGACAATATTTATTGAGTTGTGATTCGATGATGATGTATTTGATTTGATGATGCCATAGTATTTATCTGTTTCGGTAGAGTGAGGTTATTCGCTTCGGCGGAGTGATGTTATCCGCTTCGGCGGAGTGATGTTTATCTGCTTCGGCAGAGTAATATTAGACGTTTATACTGCACAGTGATTATTCGCTTCGGCGGAGTGATGGGTGTTTGTAGGAAGGCATATCCTACGGATGGTATGGTACCGTTGCAAACTCCCGATCGTGAGGTTAAAACGATCACTATGGCTAGCCAGTGTGTGTTGTGGTGGAGTGGTGGTTTGAGATGTAATGTTCTACTTATATTGGGTGTTTTATTATTTATTATGGTGATTGGTATTATTTTACTAGATGGGTTGGAATGGAACTTATATTTATTACTCTATTTTCACTGCTTATATTATGGAGAATTTTACTAGTTACGTGTTGTTTCTATGCTCACGCTTGATCTATTTGGATATTGTGGAATGAATTATTATTTTAAAAATATTTTCACTAAGAAGACAGTACACTCGCAGGTAAAATAGCTAGGAGTCGGTCGGTCCCCTACTGGCGCTAAATAGAGTTATGCGGGTCACGCAAAGGAGTCATTTGAGGAAAATTCTGGAGACGAGATACCAGAAATAAAATCTAAGTGAGGTTCAGGGGATTTGTTTAATTGTATTTATATTCGGGACGGTGTATCCCTATCGGATGAGACTATTATATGTGTTGTATAGATTTACTATTTTGTTATGGATGTATTGAGGTTGGCTAGTCAGTTGGGCAGTGTCATGTCTACGTCACGCCGGTCCCACATGATGGGTGTCCGGGGTGGGGTATGACAGTATCCCTGGCATCCTTTCTTTAATAATTTTTTGACCTCTAGAATTGAAATCAAACTAACAAGAGTAATGATTCTGTCTCCCAAAAATACAAATTCTAACTTGCCTAAGATCCAAAAAGTAATTTATTTTTTTAAAACAATCCACCGTGGCATGATAATCGGATAGCAAATCCATACCCAGTATCACATCAAAATCATGAATATTTAGGGGTAATAGATCTACCGACAATTCCCTACCACCAATACGAAGTGGGACTATTTTTATACGCACTATCTATCAACACGGACTCACGGTTCTCAGCTGCTTCCCGTATATCCTTCTATATTAATTTCGATGTGTTTACCAATTCTGCATAACTTTTGATTTGCTTGCCTATCAACCTGGAACGTATTTCTAGATCGAGTCATTTATGGAATTTTCTATATCTTGCTTCTTCAGTTTCCACCAAAGCAGGAGCTAATCAGGACATGGAATAAAATTTGATTTCATGTATATTAAATAGTAGCACAATGTGTTGTGCCGTCTTATAATATAAGTAAGGTGTTATCTGATAATCTTAACTTAGCATTGGATGAATTAAGTATACCCTGTCACACTATTGGTTTATAATTAAAACATTAAGTACTACCTACAGTGAATCCAAATGTCAAGTAATACGAATATGATTACTTATCAGTTATAATTTAACATTTAAAACCACTAGCACCACCACCATCATAATCCATTCATCACCACTACCAACAATAACACCCAATCCACTAACTAGCAGTATTACAATTTCATCACACAACTAATTGCGAACTTTATAGTTATTCCTGTTAATGGAAAACGAGACTAATAAAAGAATGCGACAACTTCAACCAGTGGTCAACCTCTCCTATTTATCTATTACTAATTTACTATATGCTAAGGGAGGGCTAACAAGATAAACAACAATGCACGACGCCAATGTACAATCTAATGCAATAAAATAACTACCACTCACGTGCCGAACCCACATATCGACACCCTATCTCATGGTCCATTACTGACTAGACAACCTGACACATCTACAAAACCTATAACCTAAGCTCTGATACCAAAATGTCACACCCTTACCCCGAGCCCCCATCGCCCGAGGTCAGGCGTGACGCCGACTCGACACAACCTGACCGATCCACCAATATACATACATATACATATATATATATATATATATGTATGTGTGTGTGTGTGCGCGCGCGCGCATATATCGCTATACATTTTTTTTCCAAAAAAAATATATTTATCAATTCCAAAATTTGGGAATACACATGTCCCAATTATTTACAACAAAACCACAAAAGAATTGAACCTTCTATGGTTTACAACTGACTGGCCCACTCTCCAAAATGACACCACCTCCAAACTCTACCTAGTGCCAGTAGTGGACCTACTCCTACCTGCGACACCTGAAACCAAATATTTTATCAGTGTACTATATTCATAATATAAAAATATTTCATGGATCAAGCATAATTATCAAATACCACTTTTTCAAATATAATATCATATAACCGCACACCATGCTGAAATAAAATTTTACTGTCATCATTGTAATGAGATAATATATTTAAATCAATCAATCCAAACATTTCGACATATAATAAAATACCGCACTCATCTTTTTCAACTAGCCATAGGATTGTTTCACCTCACGATTGGGAGTTATGACGGTACCGTAACCTGTACAACTTTGCCATCTAAAGTGACTATTAGTACCAGGGCCATTTAATATCCCCAATGGTAGGAGCAACCACCCGCAGAATTTGCACTCCTAACAAGTCCACATATATCCACCTTGCAAGACTTGCCTGACACATAACAACAAACATCCACCTTGCAGGACTTGTCTGACAGGTAACAACAAGCATCCATCTTGCAGGACTTACCTGACAGGTAACAACAAATATCCATCCTGTAGGACTTGCCTGATAAATAACAACTTATCTACCCTGCAGGTCTTGCTTGACAGGTAATCCACATCTCACAAGATATATTCTCCTGACGAGAAGACAACTATGGCATAGTCAGATAATAAAAACTACTTTCCACCTTTAAAAATTTACTTGATCCACATAAGTTATAAAACCGTCCATTTTAATAAAAAAAAATAAAAAAAATCCACAATTTATAAAAAAAAAAAAAAATAACTTTTCAATTTACATAGAAGACAGCATACTCACCTCAATTTTTTTTTTGCGCTACAAAAACACTGTCGTCAAAAGACTACGCGGGCGGCATCTCCTATAAAGTTAAAGGGCCTAAATTAATAATTTATTTAAATTAAATCTAACATGCAATGTGTGGCCCTAAAATGCATAATTTTTTATTTCTCAAATTTTATATTATACAAAATTACTACACGCTTACTTTTCTATGTAAATATTAACTATATGAAAATTATTATAGTAACAATTATAAAAATTTCGTGTTAATAATTTAATTTGTAGAAAAATATTAATCGACTATTAAAATTTTATTAGTCGACGAAACACCAAAAAATTGTCGTTCTAGTAAAATTTATAATTTTTATTTTAAATTGTATTCTTTACAAATTAAATATTCCTATACCTAGTAAATTTCCCGAATCCACGTATATATTTTTTATATATAAATATTAATATATACTTATCTATACAAATAGTCACATGAATTAAATGTAATATATATTTTATTTTATTATTATTATTATATATATATACACACACATACATACGTATACATATATAAATGTATGTGGAAATGTGTGTGTGTGTGTGTGTGTGTGTGTGTGTGTGGATAACACATACATATATAAATGTATGTGGAAAAGAAAGTCCACCGCCTCTGTCAACATCCACCATCTATTTTTAATTTTTTTTTTATTATTATAATTAATTTTTAGTCATGTTGTCCAATTCCCCAACACCCATGTCCCTATTCTATAGGACTATTTGGTGAAAAAAAAAATAGTGGGACTAAAAATTATGCACATGCAACCATCGGGTCTTACAGAAAAATAGTGAGACTATTTCCCGGGCTGTCTATTCACTGGAGCACTCAGGCAGTTGCTGAGGTGGCATTGGTGATGTGATAGATTTGGTCCAGGTGGCGGCCATGTAGAGAGAACCCAATTTTACCCACATCAGTTGCCCCCCCAAGCCTTAGCTTGGAAATGGGACATAAGACGCTGGGGGTTCTAATGTCGGTCGGTTTGGGGTGATCAGCCGAGCTGATGGAGAACAGGGCCCCAGGGGTTAAGATAACATAGCCCAAAAACATAGGTCGACTCAGTAGGAGAGATTCTTTCGGTCGTGCGTTGTTGTAACAAAACCTGGTTATGTCTTCTTTTAAATTATACTCGCAAGCGCACGAATCAATTGTAACAAAGATTAATAGAAGCGAGGTCAATCCCCACGAGGATTGTTTATAAGAAAACATATCAATCCAATTTAATTCAATTAAATCTAGTTCAAAATGATGTTGATATTGTGATTAAGAAATAGAAAACTAAATTAAGAGTGAAATAACTAATTTAACTTGAAGAAAGATAGAGAGATACTAAGATTTCAGAATCCATTGATGTATAATTAATTTAGTTCTTATTATTGTGTTCACTCCAAATTTTTAGCGATAGCTTTAGAAATCAATCTTACTATCCTTTTAAGATATTAGAAATTAAGCCCGATGTAAATCTAAAATTAATTAAACAATATTTCATCCTCAATCGTAGTACAAAAAAATTAGAAATACATAGTGGAATAAAGAAAAACCTTAATGAAGATTGTTCCCAAGAATCCTTGAAGGTTCCTCCAAATTTAGCTTTCAAATCCTTATGAAAGTTTTGTAATGTTTTGTTCCAACCCCCAAGACATATTTATAAGCACCAAAAAGGAGTCTTGAGGGGTAAAATAGTAAACAAAAAATTATACAATTGGGGTGAAAACCGACTTAAATATAGGCCGTCAAAAACTAGGAGGTCAAAATATCGGTTGGTCAAAGTTTGAGAGCCTCAAGTAGCAAAGCCAAGCTTCCAAAAGGTAGAATCCATACCGATGGCTTGGATTCTCTCACTGTAGCAGCTGGTTTGAGCCATCCGAGCCACAGTTCACTGACTTCTTTGTCATTCTGGTTGGTTCTGCTTTTGTTCAGCTTACTATGGTTTGCTTGTTTTTTATCTGATTTACTCCAAATCAACGTCATTTTGTTCTCTTTTAAAAACCTAAAAAATAATATAAACTAATTCAATTTTTATATTTTAAGATATTGAACAATTTGTTTCGGTTTATTTGATTTTTGTTCGGCTTTTGTTCGGCATGTTGTAGTTTACTCGTTGTTAATCTGATTTGCTCCATCTTAACGTCGTTTTGCTTCATTTTCATAAACTTAAAAAAAAAAAAAAAAAAAAACTAAAATAAATTTATTTATAATATTTTTCACTATTCGAACGATTAACAAACCTAAGTTTAGGGCCATAACATGGTATAAAATATTGTGCGATCACACCCCCAAACCTAACTTTTGCTAGTTCTCGAGTAAAATTAATATAATAATTAAATAGAAAGACATTTTTATGGGGAACACGATTGCATTAAGCATATGCAACAAACATTTAAACCCCTAGGTTACCCCTAGTGGACGAGCATAGTCTTGAGAGAGTTTACAGTGATGCTACCCACAAACATCCAAATTCCTTATTATGCTTTTTATTTCTCACAAAATTTTTATCAGTCATATCCAATGCTAACATATCAAATCAAGGTCAAACAAGAGTTACTGAAATAGTCATTGATCTCATAGTACATGATTTCTACCAATATCCATTTTTGCACCCACAACGTACATACAATTCTCGTTTATAATGAATTTAGCACATAGTAGCTAGTCAACTGAATTTAAACAATCAAATAACATTTTTCCTAATATAAAATACACACACACACACACACACACACACACATATATATATATATATATATAAATTAATAACACACATTTTTTTTGTTCTTTTCAATATATAAATGTATAAACAATTTTTTTTAAATAAATTACGTGTGCAATGCTAACTCTACTGCGCTTTCTAAGATATCCATATAGTGAGTGTTGGGCCAATGATCCCAATCCAAGTGGTTTAGGGCATTAGGTGATAAGACACCTCTCATACTTAATAACTCGAACAACCTAAGCTTTGAAGTTAATGCGTCATTCATTGTCTTAACAATTTACTCTCCATTTTTTATGCGAACACTCAAAACTTATTGAGGCAAGAGACCTGGTTACTCAGTGGAAGTTCATTATTAAGACAGAAAATTACAAAAATAATTTATTTATTTATAATTAATTAAAAAAAATTATTTAAACTCCAAGGATATGTTATTATCATACCAAAATTTAGCAAATAAGCTCATGTACTAAATTTAAAATAAAAGAAAATTAGTAAGAGTAAAAAAATGGAATATTTTTAAAAATCAATGCTATGCTCCAATAATCATTTAGAAAACTCTAGTTTTTTATGTGACACATATGCTATCATAGGATGGTTTGATAAAATTAAGTACAAAATAAAATAACATAAGGAATACAATCATTTACCACCCCCAAACCTAAATCCCATATTGTCCTCAATGAGAAAAGTACAAAATTAATTGACAAGGAAAGATATTGTCTGGTGTAATTGTTCTGTATGGTCTAACTGAATGCTTGTAAACCTGTTTTCCACATCACTAAAGGAAACTCATAAAATCAAATACACAAAAGGTTAACCAAAATCATAAAGCAACAGTGGGTTGCCTCCCGCTCAGCGCTAAATTTTAATGTCTCCAACCAGGCGATGAATGTCTTAACTCTACTAAACGTAGTAGAGTAGCCTACTTCTCACCTTCTATTGAGTTACACTCCAGTCCATGAGGGATTTGTCACAGGTGACACTCAAATTCCTCAACTTCTTTCCTAGATCAAATCCCATTTCTTTTCTGTGGGACTTATTTGGTAGTCTTTTTATTAAGATTCCAAATAGAAGTTGAGTGTAGTCAACCTATTGAATTGGACAAGAATTATGTTGGGTTAACGACTAGTCCACTGCATCAAAAAGATCTGTCGTGATTTTGGGATGCAATGGCATAAGAATAATGGATGATTTAATCAAAAGAATATTATCTAAATGTGTCACTGGTGGTTCACTACAACAAAAATTGTCGATCGGGGCACGAAAAAATGTCGCGACAGAACTCCTATTGCGACACTTGGGGTTTTTGGGACACTTGGACTGGTGCCCCATAAAAATCCGGCCTAATAGGTTATAAGGGCACTATATAGTGCCCTTTTTGTTTGAACTTGTTAAGGCAATAATAAGTGTCATATAAAATAGCTATTAGGACATCATATATTACCTCTATAGCATTTCATATTTTTTAAATTATATATATTAGAACACTATAAAGTGTTGTAAAAAACCTCTATTAGGACACAAGAATGTGTCGCAAAATTATCAAAGAGAACCAACATATAAGGACACTATTTAGCGTCCCAAAAAGTATCTAATTTTTTTTTTTTATAATTTAAAATTATTTTAAAATATCAAAATACTCTAAATCCAAACAATAAAAACTAAAAATTCCTCACAATACAAAATACATAAAGAAATCAAATTTTTTTGTTAAAAATAGGGAATTTAAAACCCCAGAGATACACAAAATTATACACGTTATGGGTCACTACTTCCTTTCAACATCTAAGCCATCATTCGTAAATAAAAACAAAATTTAAGTACAAAAGTAATATACATACTAAATATATGTTAAATGTATTTTCCATACAATACTCCACCTCCTTTCTTAACTAACCCAACATAAAGTCAGTCTCGTAATTTCCTGCAAAACAAAACAAAGTTTGGATCTTACATTAATAAAACTAATGAAAAGAAATTATTACAATTCGATCAAATATGACATAAATCTGCATCAAGTCATATCCTATGTAGACTATGAAGAATACTTATCCCCACAAACTGGTATCTCAATGCTTGTATAAACATAAGACTAGTTCTTACCGTGGCAAATACTCATTTGATCATCTTATTGACTACTGATTTTGATCATCTTAAATGACTGATATTAATCCCGAGATCTATAAAACTAAAAGAAGCTCCGGACTTCTACAAATGAACTTATTGTACAGATAAAACATTTTTACTGCATTTATTCTCAACATCTTTACTACAGGCATACGCATTCTTAAGCACGCTTAAGAACAAATGAACAATACAAGAATTAATGGTAAATATCCTTGGTGCTACATTGTTTTGCTAATAATTGTTTCTCTTCATCTAATTCTAAGACTATGACATGCATGATGATGGTCTGAACAACAAGATCATCAGTCCACAAATACTAATCCATAATTGTCTAGAAAACAAAATCACTAATCAATAAATACTGGATGAAATATGTGTGTAATCAATCCAAATAATCAGAATAATCATACCTCCTTTTTTTTTTTTATCACGTTTCCTTCTAATTTCATGAAATGGATCTGAGAAAGAACAAAAGAAAGACATGTTATCAAACGATGAAGAGACGAGGAAAAAGTGAGATCAAAGTATCAAACGAGCAAGTATCAGAAAGTCATTGGTCAAAGACTCGACACAAACACAAAGAAGACGTGTAACAACTATAGAACTACACCTACTTTATTAAAAAAAAAAAAAATACACGAGCATGATATGGCTTTATTTCTGGAAACATAATAAGCAACTACTCAAACTCATATTTTGGGAAACCCATATTTAAAACTACCATACTCAAAGTAAAACAGAAGTGCAATTAATAAGTGTCATCTCTAATGGCAAGCATAATGGAGATCTTCTCTAGTCCTGTCAGATAAATGAGTGGCTGGAAGTCATTAATTTCCAATTTAAATGATAGAAAACTGTAAAAAAACAAAATGCAATTAAAATAACTCAAAATAATCCAAACCAAATTAGGAGTTTGTTGAGCATAAATGCTAAAGTTCATTTAGGACTCAACACCCTCAATGGTACCACATCAATTTTCAATTTTTCAAAGTAATATCTTAGCAGTTTCACCCTAAGAATGAATTAGAAGAAAAAGAACAAAGAATCAAAGATATATACAAGTATATGTACCATGAAAATTAATTAATGGCGACGTCCCAATCTTGCAATCAACATAAAGATAAAAAAAGATCAACCTCTATAACACCCTTAGTAGCCCTTAAAACATATTCTTTGAAGGATGGAGGGAATGACCTGAATAAAGCTGTACACTAAACCCAAAGGTTCACCTTTCAGTACATCGACTAAACAGCACTCCAAAAATTGAATTAGGAGACTACTTAGCTCACTCTATCGTAAAAAACACAACCATGATTTGAATAAAAAGCAACGAAATCAAGTTTGTCAAACCATGAATTCATCAACCCACCATCACATTAATAAAACACTCACATTCGAATTATGTACATATGACACACATATATACTTTAATATTTCCAAACCCAATACAAGAATTATGTACATATGACATACACATGTATACTGCTAGTTCTGGGGGAAAGTTGAGAAGGGAAATACAGGAATCGGGATGCATTTTTAACCCTTCTACTTTAGCGTGTGGCATGCCATTCCCTTATGGTTATGTACTCAACTCCTATGTGATATTGGAGTAAGGTACAACGGCTAACCTTATGTGTTGACTCTAATCGCTAAATCACAAAATTCAAAATGTCGACTTACTTTAGACTTTGATACTTACAATTACAAAAGACAACATTCCCTACATCGTGTTCATTTCTCCATTGGTAACTTTAACATTTAGCAGAGTATATACATGATTTGGTATCAACTTGCTCAAAATCTGAAGTATCACACAACACACGCACACGCAAGCATGATAATTATAAGTACTTTTGAAATAGTTTTATTGTTATCATGATACTAGGGAAAGCACAAAAATGGTTATAAGTTATGTTATGTGAGTTAGTGATAGTGCTTATAAGTTATGTGAGTTAGTGGTGATAGTGATTAGTAAATATAATAAAGGATTAAGAATTTAAGAAAGTGGTGTCTTTTGGAGTTAGAATTTAAGAAAGTCGTGTCTCATTTATTCGCACAGAAACAAGGAAAGATAATGGGGACATAACCGAAACAGTGCATGAAACAACATAAAACCCAAAAACACAGTTGCAGCAGAATGCGAGTGATAGGTGTAAATTACCTACGTATTTCCAATCCAAATTTGTTAGTTTTCGAGTACATTTATAGTTATTTTTATATGTTTTAATATGTTTTTATTTTATTTGTATAAATCGGGTGTGTGGAGTAAAAAGATAGGAAACTAGAGCAAAAACGATAAAATCGAACCGAAAGCGAGTCAAAGTTACGGTGGATAAACAAGAAAGGAGGCAAAAATATGAAAGAAGCCCACCGCCTAGGCCTCCAGACCTCCGCCTAGGCAGTGAAGATGCTGAGAATGACAAAAGGCTACTAACAGCCCACCGCCTAGGCAGAAAATTCCTCTACCTAGGTGGAAACCCCAGTAGAAACATTTCCAAGTCCATTGCCTATTTCTTCGCCTAGGCGGTCACCAAACCTGCAAAGCCAGTACAGGTACTGTAACTTCAAGGATATTTTGGACTATGATGAAATCCTATTTTGGAAATACTCAAAACATGTAAGTTGTAGATATTTTGCTTAGCTTTCCATAGGTTTTTTAATCACCTTAATCGGAGTTCAGATGAAGAAGTTACATCCAAAACAAAATTGCAAACCTGCAGTAACTTCGCCTAGGCAAAATTCCGGCAGAAAGTTAACCGACTTAACTTCGCCTAGGCAAAGTTTTATTCGCCTAGGCAAAAATCCTGCAGCACAACCTTGATATTTATGAGATATTTTGAGATCTTTTGGATATATTTTAATATCTTCTCTCCTCCTCTCTTCTCTCTCTTCAGCCCCTAAGGCTTTAGGCTATATTTTAGGGTTAGTTTGAGAGGTTTTTGAGGGAGATCTCTCAACCCGAGGTGGAGGATGAAGAGGGAAGCGATCGGTGGACGGTTCTAGCAGCAAATCTTCGGATATCGGCTAAGTCGCTCGTTTCTTATCTTTGTTTTCTTCATTTTGGTAGTTATTAAGCATGTTTAGCTCGTTTTACATTGTATAAATGGTTAGGGCCATGAGTTAAACATGGATTGTAATAGGTATTAATGTATTATTTATGAAAATATAGTTTTGGTTAAATTTTTGTTTCGTTTATGGTTGTTCCTTATAATTTTGATTGTGTTGCTGTGTTTTCTATGATTATATGCTAGTTTAGATATATTGAGAATATGGAGTTGGATACTCAGGAGAGGTAACCCCGGATTCGGACTAGGGTTAACACAATATGACAATCTAATGACCAGGGAGGGCGTTAGAAAATGTGCAATCGATGACGTTGGGGCGAAACTCAGGTGATCTAGAGTCGTTAAGACGTTAAGGGGGACTTCGGCATTGACATAAAGTCATGTATTCCCCCATCTTACACTCGGAAGAGGTGGCGATGGAGTTTACGAACCGAGATTGTCGAATACGCCGAACGCCGTTAATGTTAACTAAAACAAAATCAAACGCATTTAAGTAAATAAAGTTAATCCCTAGGTAATCTACTCCCATGAACAATAATAAATTATTATTTATAGTATAGTTAACTTAATTAGTATTTTAGTTTAGTATTAGTATTAAATTAAATTCCATTTTTAGCTCCTAGATAAAATTAGGTTATGAAAATCGTGATACTCGATAGTAACAACACCAATCCCTGTGGATACGATACCCGAATGGAAGGTCCACTATACTAAAAATTGATCTGTACGCTTGCGGTGAAAGTGACAGCTCTTATTTAGCGGCCACCAAGTTTTTGGCGCCGTTGCCGGGGATTGCCTTGTTGATTGCTATAGATATTGGGAGTAAATAACTTGATTTTAATCTAGGCATTTTTGTATATAATTTTCGTTTGTAGTTTCCGGCAGGATGCTTGAAGATGTTAGATCGACAGGTGCTCTTGCGGTTTGATCATTGAATATCTCGCTAGTCTTGAGGGCATGTGTCGGGCCGAGGACATTAAACCAAGCGCTTCTTGGGAGGCAACCCAGGGTCACAAATAAGTTAGATACATCTCCGTTAATTTGAGTCGGAGGCGAGATCCTCTCACCTCCCAGGTATGTATTCTAAACCTTCATCTTCAATATCATGCTATATACAGTTATTGGGATCGCTGACGGCTTGTTTGGACACCACATGTGTTGAGTTGGTGGTGATGTGTAGTATGTTTTATTATGTGAATATGCTTTTAGCATGTTTTACTATTTTTATCGTGTGCATGCTTGTTTAGGATTAGTTTGTTAGTTTAGATGTTGTTTTGTGCTACGTTTTGACGTCATCTGGGCCTTTACCCAATGATGACTCTGTCTCCTGATTGTTTTGAGGTCGAGCATAAAGCTCATTCATGTGTGTTCAGTGTACTTGACGTATCGTCTTAGTAAAAGTTATTGTGGATCCTAAATGCACGAGTAAGTAAACTCAATATAGCACTATCTTATTGATTTGAAACTAATTATCCGTCAATCAATTTCATGACAATAGGGGTTCTAAAACCTGATTTGGGAGAAATTCGAGGCGAAATCCTAGGCGAGATTGTTTAGGAGATATGATTTAGGCAGTCATTTGATCGCTTGAGCCTTTTAAGCTTACCTTGATAAATCATTACCCTTCGTTACCCTGTCGAAGCCAAAAAAAAAAAAACCGTTTCAATTCTGAATACTTAACAAATACCATAGCTGATTGAACTTTTTCCAAACCTACATCGCTAAGCTGAAGGCACAATTTGAGTGAATCAAGTTAGTATTTTGCTACTTGATGTGAGCGGTTGGGTTTAGGTCAAAATTCTAATTTGGTTCGGTATTCGAGTACTCGCTTGTCGTTTGTCGTTCATATTGTTTGCACATTCCTAAGGTTAAAAGAATTCGAATACGTTTTGGGGTGTGTTAATCATTTTTGCACACTCTTAAAATTGTAGAAGTTTGAATGAGTTTGGGGGTGTGTTAAAAAAAATAGTTTCTTTTTGACATGACAAAGTTCTTAAACATTTGTTCAGGGTTGTTTCTAAAAAATATGGGGTTTTTAGTGTGAGAATGCCAAGCGATGTGCCTCGGGTAACATTAAGTTAACAACGTTAACCTGTTCTCTATTCCAAAATACCCTTGGCCATTATTCTAAAACCGAACCAAGCCCTACTGATCTTCATGAACCTCCGAGCCTACATTAGTGGAGAATAGATCCCAGGTCAGGCATATGGATTACCTATACCTTAAAGGTTTTAGTAATGATCTTTATTTAGGGATAATCCCATCTAATCAATGGATAGTAGTATATTTGAGTTTAATCACGCACACTTAAACAGGATCTAGAATGGCGCTTACTATTTTTGAACGTTGAAATTTTAGAACACCACATGGTGTGATTTATACTTGAACTTGATAGGATTAGGGGCCGATGAGGGAAAAATCTTTCGGCCGGTAGATGATAATCAAAACTTACACATTTTTGTTTTTAATGTTTTTCGTTTGTAGTTTTTAATTTCGTAATTAGTTTGTATACTTTCTCGTATTGTGTGGGTGTTTTGCTCGAGGACTAGTAAAATTTTGAGTTTTGGGGTATTTGATAGATATAAATTACCTACGTATTTTCAATCCGAATTTGTTAGTTTTCGAGTACGTTTATAGTTATTT
Organism: Eucommia ulmoides; assembly: GCA_016647705.1. Taxonomy (NCBI): domain Eukaryota; kingdom Viridiplantae; phylum Streptophyta; class Magnoliopsida; order Garryales; family Eucommiaceae; genus Eucommia; species Eucommia ulmoides. Next base: position 12,054,719 of record CM028339.1, on the reverse strand, counting down.
TTATATGTTTTTATATTTTTTGTATAAATCAGGAATGTGGAGCAAAAAAATAGGAAATTGGAGCGAAAACAATAAGATCAAACCAAAGGCGAGTCGAAGTTACGGTGGATAAACAAGTAAGGAGACAAAAATATGAAGAAAGCCCACCGCCTAGGCCTCCAAACCTCCGCCTAGGCAGTGAAGATACTGAGAATGACAAAAGGTTACTGATAGCCCACCGCCTAGGCAGGAAATTCCTCCGCCTAGGTGGAAACCCCAATAGAAACATTTCCAAGTCCACTGCCTACTTCTTTGCCTAGGCGGTTACCAAACCTGCAAAGCCGGTACAGGTACTGTAACTTCAAGGATATTTTGGACTATGATGAAATCCTATTTTGGAAATACTCAAAACATGTAAGTTGTAGATATTTTTCTTAGCTTTCCATAGGTTTTTTAATCACCTCAATTGGAGTTCGGATGAAGAAGTTATAGCTAAAACAAAATTGCAAACCTGCAGTAACTTCGCCTAGGCGAAATTTCGGCAGAAAGTTAACCGACTTAACTTTGCCTAGGCAAAAATCTTGCAGCACAACCTTGATATTTATGAGATATTTTGAGATCTTTTGGATATATTTTAATCCCTTCTCTCCTCCTCTCTTTAGCCCCTAAGGCTTTAGGCTATATTTTAGGGTTAGTTTGAGAGGTTTTTGAGGGAGAGATCTCAACCCGAGGTGGAGGATGAAGAAGGAAGCGATCAGTGGAAGGTTCTAGTGGCAAATCTTCGGATATCGGCTAAGTCGCTCGTTTCTTCTCTTTGTTTTCTTCATTTTGGTAGTTGTTGAGCATGTTTAGCTCGTTTTACATTGTATAAATGTTAGGGCCACGAGTTAAACATGGATTGTAATAGGTATTAATGTATTATTTATGAAAATGTAGTTTTGGTTGAATTTTTGTTTCGTTTATGGTTGTTCCTTATAAGTTTGATTGTGTTGCCGTGTTTTCTATGATTATATGCTAGTTTAGATATATTGAGAATACGGGGTTAGACACTCGGGAGAGGTAATCTCGGATTCGGACTAGGGTTAACACAACACAACAATCTAACTACCAGAGAGGGCGTTAGAAAGTGTGCAATCGATGACGTTGGGGCGAAACTCACGTGACTTAGAGCCGTTAAGATGTTGAGGGGGACTTCGGCATTGACACGAAGTCACGTATTCCCCCGTCTTATACTCGAAAGAGGTGGCGAGGGAGTTTACGAATCGAGATTGTCGAATACACCGAACGCCGTTAATGTTAACTAAAACGAAATCAAACGCATTTAAGTAAATAAAGTTACCCTAGGCAATCTACTCCCCTGAACAATCTTAAATTAGTATTTATAGTACAGTTAACTTAATTAGTATTTTAGTTTAGTATTAGTATTAAATTAAATTCCATTTTTAGTGCCTAGATAAAATTAAGTTATGACAATCGCGATACTCGATAGTAACAACACCAATCCCTGTGGATACGATATCCGACCGAAAGGTCCACTATACTAAAACTTGATCCGTACGCTTGCGGTGAAAGTGTCAGATATTATTTAGCGGCCACCAGCGAGACACAAAAATAGAACCTGGAATAAAACATATTCCAGGATAGAAGCAGAGAACATCAACGACATTGGATGATATATTGTCTTTTTTTTTTTTTAAAGAATATTAGTACTAACCTTTTATATTGAACATCAACCACACCAAGGGCAATTAAAGAGGAGGCAGCATGAGTCGTCTGAGAGACACCAAAGGACAAATTAAAAAATGTAATCATGGACAATAGGAAATCTAGAGGAAATACATAGACAAAGAAAAATAAAAAAATCATTAAGTTGAACAAATTCAAGACATATCGCAAGTATTCAAAGCCAATTTGTATATAGTTGCTCAAAAACTACCTTGAACTAAATTAATCGAAACTGAGTCCAGAGGCTGCATACTGGATACTCTGTAACAGCAGAAACAATACACAAGAACATAAACTGTAAAATTGACATAAACAGTAACACGAACACAAGAACATATACAGAAGTCTTACGAAATCACTTACATGCAATCGAGAACCTCTAAATTCCAGTATTGGATTTGAGCAATGAGGCGGAGGCTGAAATTTGTCTAAATTTCAAACATTTCAAACAACTAGAAATGACAATTGTAGAGAACATAAACTGAACAAAAGAATAGAAACCAAGAGAATTTAAACGGAGTGTTGGAATATCAACACAACAGACAAAACAATTCCAAATATATAAAATCAAACTATATTTAAAAAAAAAAAAACCTTCATTAATTGAAAAAAAAAATCGATTAAACATCAGGTTGCCTCTGCAAAATCATGTTAAATACTAAACAAAATTGCCAAATAACTATGTCAATGTCCATATAGAACACGATAAACAAAAATATGTCCTTTCAGTAGCAAAAAAACGACGACTATCATAATGCAAATTAAGAGAAGAAGAACAAGACATAATGGGACACAACTACAAGCCGTTGTCAAATTCAAACTAAGAGAAGAAGAACAGGACATAATCTCACAAACAGAACAAGACATAATGGGACATAATCTCACAAACATAATGCATTAAGAGAAGAAGAACAAGCCGTTGTCAAATTCAAGACAAATATTCCCCTTGAACAGAAATGATAGGGTTCTGCCAGAATAGATCGAAGGCGGAGAGAGAGGATATAATGTTTAAAATACAAAATCAAATTGCAAAATAGATTGGAGCAAAAGAGAGAAAAAAAACCTAACCGAAATCCAATTGCCGTCGGTTGAACTCCAATGCAGCTAGAGAGCGACGGCGAAGATGACGTAGCCTGGGTCAGGAAGAAGGCTGATAGGGTAGAAGGAAGTGTTGAAGATGATTAGGGCTCCATTGAAGGTCTTGGTATTACTCGAAAGAGATGAGGAACGGAAGTGAAGATCGATTATATTTCTACAATTAAAGGGCTGAAGCACTGTTATGCTAGGGATTTCACCACAAAAGTGAGCGGAAGGATTGGTGCCTAGATCACAAAACAATGTCGTTTTGTCTGTCAGCTAAACATAATCCCAATCCTTGTCACAAAACGACGTCGTTTTGTTACAAAACGACGTCGTTTGGCTGTCTCTAAACATTCTCTTTTTTCTTTTCAATTGATTTTATTAATTTTATTATAGATATTAGGGCACCATTAATTGTCCTCTAATCTAATTTTTTTAAGTTATTTTAATATACATATTAGGGCACCATTAAATGACTTATAAATAAATAATTAAATTATAATAGGACACAAAATTGTGCCCTAATATAGTTTCTGTTTTTAGGGCACTAGTTTATGTCCATTTATATTATATATAGATATTAATTAATTTAATTACTAATTAAATTTTATTGGGGCACCACTTTGTGTCCTTTAATTATTTGATTATTAGGACACAATATATATAGTATCCCGAAAAGCACCTTTATAGGGCACAATACATATAGTGTCTCGACAGACTTACTTTTATGCGACATTACCAATTTTGTGCCCCGAAAAGTACCTTTATAGGGCACAATACCTATAGTGTCCCAACAGTAGTGCCCTTATAGGCAGTTTTTGTTGTAGTGAATTGGATCTCATTTTCCTTATGATTTTCTATCATAACCTCTTCCACATATTTATTTTTATTTTCAAACTTCATCTAATCATCGTCACTTTCGTATACCACTATTTTCTTTGCCTTACTCAATGGTGATGGTTGAGCTAAACACGGTTCAAGCTCGGGATTATATCGTTGATATTCCTCACCAATTTTCTCATCTTCCTAATTGTCAATGACAAGACTACTCCTCGCATTTTCTTTTAAAAGTTCAATGTTTCGCCTAACTTGGGCTTCATCCCAATCTATCTCCTTATATTTCTATTTCAAAGATTGTGCTCACCTTTCTAGAATTTGATTTGTCTTTCTGAGATCTTGCCTTACTTTATTAACGACTGGTGGTTCTCTACTAAGGTTTGACGTTACTCTGTTAAGGCTTGGTAGCATTCTGCTAAGGAATGTTGCTCTTCCAATAGTTTTAGGATTTGTTGCATTTTGGTGGGTTTAGAATTCCTAACTTGTTGAGGGAATAGTGGTTAGCTTTGGGATTGGTTATAGGATTGATCGTCAAAGTGCGTCCCTGAAGGTTCACTACAATAATGTTGATTCCACCCATAACTGTTTGAATAATGATTATACTCGGCCGGTGAAATGTATGGATCGGGATAAACATTGTTATAAGAACATGTGGGGTTTGGAAAATTGTAAGGGCATTGATAGGTGAGATAAGCATGATTTTGACATATAATACACGGATATGGATTATGTTGCGGCTTTGGAATATTAGATTGTTCTAATTTCTCAATCAAATTGGCTAATCTCCTTAATTCAACATCCATTTTCCCTAGTCCCAATTGTTTTTATTTTTTTTAACAATATATATATATATATACACACACACACACACACACACATACACACAATGAAAGGCGGTGGTCTAGCCGTCCAGACCCAACAGGAAATGAAAATCAAAGGCGATGGTCTAGCTATTCGATCTCAATAGTAAATGAAAAAAATAAAAAATAAAAAATAAAAGAGGTTGGAAGCTCAACTTACCCATTCTCAACAAAAACAAATAACAACAACAACAACAACAACAACAATAATAATAATAATAATAATAATAATAATAATAATAATAATAATAAAAATAAAACTAGTAGAATAATTAAATTAACTTAGATTTCAAAAAATTAAAAATTAGTTATGTCTTATTTTAAATTATACTTGCAAGTGCACGAATCAATTGTAGCAAAGATTAATGGAAGCGAGGTCGATCCCACGAGGATTGTTTATAGAAAAACTTATCAAACCAATTTAATTCAATTATAATCTAGTTTAAAATGATGTTGAGATTGTGATTAAGAAATAGAAAACTAAGTAAATAGTGAAATAACTAATTTAACTTGAAGAAGATGGAGAGATACTAAAATTTCAAAATCTACTAATGTATAAGTAATTTAGTTCTTATTATTATGTTGACTCTAAATTTTTAGCAATAGTTTTAGAAAACAATCTTACTATCCTTCTAAGATATTAGAAATTAAGCTCGATGTAAATCTCAAATTTGTTTTTCTTCGCTTTAAAAATCATAATTCTTAAGTATTATATGTATACAATTTAATGAAAAACATATAATCAAAAGATATTACTTGTTTTACAGTTCAAATTCAAGCATTAAATAATTTATAACAATCAATAATACATGATATTATAGATTAAATAACTCATTTAGTTGAAACAAAAACCTTAAGCATAAAATTGCAAATTGATTGGAATTAACACAACGTAACAACTCAATTAATTAAATAAGGTTTCATCCTCAATCTTAGTACAAAAAAATTAAAAATACATAGTGGAATAAAGAAAAACCTTAATGAAGATTGCTCCCAAGAATCCTTGAAGGTTCCTCCAACTTTGGCTTTCAAATCCTTATGGAAGTTGTATAATCTTTTGTTTCAACCCTCAAGCCATATTTATAGGCACCAACAAGGAGTCTTGAGTGGTAAAATGGTAAAAAAAAATGTGATACAATTAGGGTAAAAACCGACTTAAATACAAGTTGTCAAAAACTGGGGGCAAAATGTCGGTTGGTCAAAGTTTGAGGGCCTTAAGTTGCCAAGTGGCAAAGCCAAGCTTTCAAAAAGCAGAAGTCACGCCTCCGACTCGGCTCCTCTCACTATAGTAGCTGGATGAGTTGTCGGAGCCACGGCTCGCTGGCTTCTCTACTGTTCCGGCTGGTTCGGCTTTTATTTGGCTTGTCTTGGTTTGCTCATTTTTTATACAATTCACTACAAATCAACTCCATTTTGTTAGCTTTTCAAAAACCTACAAAATCATATAAAGTAAATTAAATTTTGGTATTTTGAAGATATTAAAAAATTCGTTTTGGTTTATTTAGTTTTCGTTCTTCTTTTGTTCGGCATGTTGTAGTTTACTCGTTTTTAATCCGATTTGTCCCATCTTAACATCGTTTTGCTCCATTTTCATAAACTTACAAAAATAACTAAAATAAATTTATTTATAATATTTACACTATTTGAACGATTAACAAACCTAAGTTTAGGGCTATAAAATCGTACAAAATATTGTGCGATCACACACCTTTTAGTTTCCTCAGGAAGTTTGACTGTCACCCTGACCAGATGTGTAACACGTGGCTGATGGCATTTGAATCGACACTCTGCGAACCGTGAGATCAACGCAACGATTCAACTTTTTGGCCCTTCTATAAATACACATTTTATTTCTTTGTATTTTTTCACCAAAGTAACGTGAAAGCTCTACTCGACCTCCGAGCACGATACTCTTTTTTCTCTTCTCATCTCTTTTTTTTCATGTCTTCTATTTTTGAGTCCATCTCATCGAGGTACAGTCCGTCTGGATCTAAAGAGGTCATGGCTGACCCCTAGGTCATTTAGATCAAGCTCAACTCGTCTGCAACCGAGGTCGATGAGCTGGAGGTGCCTTCGATAATTGAGCTGGCGGGAGAGCAAGAGGTCATCCTCTAGTGGACATCCTCTTCTTCTGAAAAGGCCCAATAGGAGGTCAGAGTAGGGACCTCCCAACCTTTTGGAGTGCCCAGGGGGCCTCGGAGGAGGAGAGCGAGGAACGAGGCGGGCTCTACTAGGGTTTCCATGGTTGAGCTCGGCACGATCCTAGCCGTGGAGCTTGAAACCGAGGTCGTGTCCTCTAAGAAGGTAGTAGCCCAGCCGTCGACATCCGATCATCCCCCCAGGGCGAGTTCGACCTCCTGCCGACTGATCTGTGAGGTTTCCCCAGAAGCTTTGGTTGGCGGGTAAAATCTGACCTAACTGAAAAGGCCATTCGGGACATGCGTTCTAGGTACGCGATCCCTGGCTAGGTGGTTAGGCGTGTTCCCATTGAGGACGACAGGGCTTGCGCCCTACTGGAGAGGTTTATAATGATCTACGACCAACAGGTGCAGGGCGGCCTGCGATTTCCCATCTATCCCTAGGTAAGGTAGGTTTGTTGGGATCTCAGGTTGTGTCCATTATAGCTTGCGCCCAATAGTATACGCATGGTCATGGCTTTCCACATGATCTGCCTGGCCGAGGGTATTACCCCAAATGCTCGAGTTGTTTCACACCGTCTTCCTATTGAAGTCCATCCCATATGGGAAAGGCTGGTACTACATCTCGGCCTGGCGAACATTCCTCAAGGGTTATACTGATTTCATCAAGGACTGGAAGCTGGGCTTTTTTTTTTTAGGAGAGGCCAGATGGGAGGCCGACAAGGTTCCAAAGTATGAATTCCCAGTCCAAAGGCATTGGGGGACCGTAGGTAAGCTCTTCAGCTCAGTACACATTATTTTCCTTCCTGGTCTATTTTTCTGAGTTGTTTTTGTTTTTATTTTTCAATTTTGAAGAAGCACAAGTTGAGCCCGGAGATCCTTGTAGAGAGAGATTAGATTTTTGACACCCCGTTCTTTAACGTTGGCGCTTCGCTCACGTCGTGCCTCTACGACCTCTACTTTTGGAGCGATATATCCTTGACAGAGCCAAACTTAAAAGAGGATTCTCAAAATAGTAAGTTTATTTACCCCTGCCCGTCTAATTATTTATGCTTGGAGATTTTCCATTATTGACCGACGTTTTCCCATTTCTTCCTCACAGTTATAGACATTAAAGCTCTAGCCTAGTTAGCAACTCAGGGTGTGAAAAAGGGGACTGGGTCCAGCCAGCCCATTCAGGAGGGCTAAACGGATCAGACGACCCAAGCGAGACCTGCCCCAGCCACTCCATCAACTACGCCGGTGCAACAAGCAGTCCAGGCCAGGCCATCAACAATAGAAAGGACGGTGGCTCTACGAAGGCCCGGGACTCTGGAAGTAGCCAGGCTGGAGACGGTAGCGATTGATGCAGAGAGCTCGGCCCTCGTTAAGAGGCGGGACAAAGAGAATCGGAAGGCTAAGGTGCCTAAGGCTGCAATCGAACAACAAAAAAAGAGTCGGGTTGAGGCTCCGGCCTGGCGCAGGGAGTCCTAGCACGAGGAGAGAGAGGTGGAACCATTCGTCACAACGATCAGGCTTCGTATTGAAAATGGCATCCTCCAGACTCCGGCTATCCTCTCGACATTCATCCATCAAATCACTCCTCCGGTAGACAAAGCAAGGTTCGCTGAGAAGTCTAACGGCCAGCTCGCTTCCAACTTGTATTGGTACTAGCTCGTGGTAAGCTTTTACCTCAGAGTTTTTTTTGAACTTGGTCTTTGAAGGTTTAATTTTTTTTAATGTTTTTTTTTTCCAACCTCGTAGGCCCTCTTTTCTATTGTAGAGATGGGGCTTTGGTTACATAATGCCAACTAGGTACGCGAGGGGCTGGAGAAAGAGAAGGATGAGCACATCAACATCCTGGGCTAGTACTAGAGGGAGTTGAAAAGGCTCCAGGCCAAAAATAAGCATCTGGACAAGAGGAACGAGGTCCTATGGCGAGCCAAGAAAAAGGTGGCCAGAGCACGGACTGCCGAGCAGATTACCTTTAACTGGCTCAAAATGGTCACTAAAGGCCAGGAAACTGAGCTGGAATGGGCCCGAGCTAAAGTAGTCAAGAACTTTAAGAACAACGCATAGTTCACCGGGTTGCGGGACTAGATTGGGACGAGCGTGATTAAGGTCGGTTTCAAGGTAGCCATCAACTCACTCCGATGCCTGTTCCCAGAGGTCGATTATATGCAAATCCATCTCGATCCCTCTCAGTAAGGCACAGGTTGAACAAGACGAGGTGCCAAGCGAACCAGACGTTGATCCGGGCATCTACGACGCTGAGCCGAGCAGGCCTTCTGGGAGCCGTGGCAGCTCGCACAGGTCATCGGGGGGCCAGGGAGTGACGACCAGAAGATTTGGCAACCAAAATAGTGGTACAAGAGTCAGCAAGGGTCAGACCAGCTCGTATCCATTCCAGCATTAGGACCTCCTTCAGCCCATCCAATCAGCAAAACTTACAACTTTTTTTGCTTCTTTTTTTTTTCTTGGTTTTTCTTTTTGCTCGGCTCAACAAGGAGCAGGCTTGTAATCATGGGCAGAAGTCCCAATTTTTTGTAATCACTATTTTTTGAACGATGAATAGAACTCTTTATTTTTGCCAATCGTGTGTCACGTACTTTATTTTTCTGGTTTTGCTTGCTCTGTCTTTTCTGGTCGGTCGTCAAGTGTAACTGACAAATGCAATATGATATTTATTGCAAGTTCATGAATGTTACTAACCTCGAATAACTTAAAAAACAACCATCTTCACCCTGGTAATTTTTTGCCACTTGCACATTATCACATTATTTCGAAAAATCTCTTATCCCAGAAAACAGAGAAAAATCTCTTAACCCAGATTAAACCAGAGCTGTAGTCATCCTGCCCCCCCCCAACGACCACAAGAGTTGGTCTTTCTGAGTTATTGTGGTCATCTTTTAGATCCAGGCCGACCAAAGATTAGGTCTTGTCCCTCGGAAGCTCGACGGTTCATTGCCACTTGGGCTATTTACGCTAAGGAGCTTACCTTGACCCTTTAGTTGCACACTGGCCCCCTTGGTCTCCTATATAACACAATTAACTTGACTGAGACACACAACGGCCCTATTTTTGAACTCAAAACATGGGAGCCCAGTATGCTCAGGCTGGTCGTCTTGCCCCCAGGCAACACAAGGAGCTCAGTTGCCAAACTTTGTGATCGTTTTACAGGGGGTCCAACCTGAAAATGGGATCACTTCATCCCCATCTGTGGTGCGATGCTAGTATTTTTCAGGATCATCTTCTCAGTGGGAAGGCTACCTCCGCACGAAGAAATGGAAAGAAGACGGCTCACAGCTTCTTCAGCTCGACGGGCTGCTCATCTCCGCCTTAGTAGGGAGAACATCTGGAGGACAGCTCACCATTGCCTCTCAGCATGATAGGCTGCTTATCCCCACCTTTGCAGAGAGAATGGATAGAGGATGAATCACCACAGTCTCTCAGCACGACGGGTTGCTCGTCTCTGCCGCTAGTCCCCCTCTTCGGCACGACGTTAGTCTTTTGCCAAGATTCCTCGATGGGAGGGATACCACCTCACGGGGATCTGGAGAAGGACTGGAGGATGGATTACCCGCCTTTACACATAGAGAATCCGAGAGACTAGGAGCTTCTTAAGCTAAAACACCCTTTTTCATTGATTTAGAATTTTTCCATTACAATTTTCTAAGATCAAAACAAAAAATCTTTTGACAACCTTAAGGGGTCGGCTAGTAATGTTTCAAGTGTTCGACATTCCAGGGGTGTCTCAGCAATACCCCTTCTTTGGTTTTCATGTTGTAGGTTCCGGGCTGGGCTATTCGAGTTACTCGGTAAGGCCCTTCCTAGCTCGGTGCTAGCTTCCCGGTATTTTTGTCCTTGGTGGCCAGCGTGAACTTTCTCAGGACGATGTCACCGATATCAAATGATCGAGGTTGCACCTGATGATTGTAGTATCGGGTTGTTCTTTGTTGATCGGTGGCCTGGTAAATCTGAGCCCTTTCCATCATCTCTTCGAGCAGGTCAAGGTTGAGAGCCAGGCCTACATCATTTTTAGATCAGTCAAACTATCGTGCAGTACGAGGCAAAGGCATGCCGATCTTGACTAGGATGACGGCCTCCAAATCGAATGTCATTGCAAAAGACGTCTCGCCGATGGGAGTCCGAGTTGTTGTATGGTAAGCCCACAACACAGGGTATAGGTCTTCTACCCATAACCCATTGGATTTATCCAACCTGGTGTTCAGGTTTTACAAAATTGTCTAGTCGGTGACTTCGACCTGGCCGTTAGCTTGAGGGTGACTAGGGAAAGAAAAATGTGTTCTGATCCCCAGCCCAATACACAGCTTGGCAAAACATGTTGTTTTCGAACTGTTTTTTGTTATCCAAGAAGATGGCCTTTGGGATGCCGAACCAACAAATCATGCGTTTTCAGATAAAGTCACGGATATGTTGTTTTGTGATTTTGGTGAGGGGCTCGTCTTCCACCCATTTAGTGAAGTAATCGATGGCAATGACTAGGAATTTCCTCTGTTCAGTCCCTTGAGAGAATGGGTTGAGGAGGTCAATCCCCCACTGGGCGAATAGTCATGGGCTGGACATCGACACCAGCTCGGTCGACGGGGTATGGGGGTGTGTGGTGAATCGCTGGCACTTGTCACATTTCTTATCAAATTCTCCCACGCCCTCGAGCATGTTGGGCCAATAGTACCCGTTCAGGAGCAATTTTCGAGCTAAAGACCTACCCCCGAGTGATTTCCACAAATGCCTTCATAAATTTCTCTCATAACGTATTCAGCCTCCTCAAGTCAGAGACACCTCGAGTACGGGCCCGAGAAGGACTTGTGGTATAAAACATCGTCGACGAGGGCGTACCGTGCTGATTGGTACCATATTCTTCGAGAATGAGCTTGATCAATGGAGAGCATCCCATCATTGAGATAGCTCACTATAGGATCCATCTAGGTCGGCCTGGAGTCGAGGGCACAGATAATGGCTATCTCGTCCAAGGACGCAGTATTGGGCTTGACCAGAAATTCCACAAGAACTTTCCTCTTGAGAGTATACTCTACCGCCGAGGCCAGGCTAGTCAACGCATCAGCATGCATGTTTTCTTCTCAGGGTATTTGCGTGACTTGCACTTTTTTGAAAATTTAGTCAAGTTCTTTACTCTCTCCAGGTAGGCCACCATGGCCGGGTCTTTTTCTAGGTAGTCACCATTAACCTAGTTAACCACGAGTTGGGAATCGCACATTACTAGGAAGGATTTTACATTAAATTCCTGGGCCAGTCGCAGTCCGACCAACAAGGCTTTGCACTCGGCCTCATTGTTCGTAGCCCAGAATCCAAGCCTTATGGCGTATTCAATCTCCTCTTTATCTAGAGCGACAAGGACTATCCTGGCACCTGAGCCATTTTGGTTGAGGATCCGTCAGTAAAGAACTGCCAAGAACTAGGGCCCAGGTCAGAATACACCCTGGTCGATTCTCTCAAGTCGTCGGCCTGGCCTTGGATTGGAGAGGTCTTCTTGGCATCTTCCCAATCGACAACAGGCTTTTCATCTGGGAAGGTCAGCTCGGCTATGAAGTCGTTCAGGACCTACCCCTTTATCGCCGTCCTAGGGCGATATTTGATGTAGAATGGCTCAGTTCGAGGTTGTACTTTATTAATCACCCCGAGACATCCGGGGAGTGAAGCATTAGCCTTAATGGCTGGTCAGTCAGTACCACCATAGTGTGAGACTAGAAGTACTGCCTGAGCTTCATCGAGATAATCATCAGAGCGTAGACCAGTTTTTCAAACTTGGTATATCTCGTCTCGGTATCGGTGAGGATTCTGCTTGAGTAATATACCGAACTATGTACACCGGCATCTTCCCTGACCAGGGTGACACTCACGGTCGTGGTGGAGGCCGTAATGATAAGGAGCAAGTCCTCCTCTTTTTTAGGCGTGGTGAGTAGGAGAGTCGAGGAGAGATACTTTTTCAGCTCTTCAAAGACGAGGTCACACTCCTCGGTCCACTCAAATGCCTTGTTCCCTCGAAGGATTTTAAAAAACAGAAGGAATCTTTCGAACAACCTAGAGATGAACCAGTTCAGCACGGCCAACCGACCTGTCAACATTTGGAGTTCCCTTATGTTCCAAAAAGAATCCATTTCTAGCACCGCACTGATCTGGTCAGGATTGGCATCAATGTTGTTTTGGGAGACCATAAAGCCTAGGAATTTGCTAGCAGACACACCAAAGATGCATTTGTTCAGATTCAGTTTCATGCGGTGAGCTCAGATCTTACCAAAGCAGGCCTAGAGATGACCGAGGAAATATTTAGCCTGGTTACTTTTCACAGGCATGTTATCGATGTATACTTCTATCGTGTTCCCGATTTCCTCCTTAAACATTTTGTTGACAAGTCTCTGATAGGTCGCCCCTACATTGCTGAGGCCGAAAGACATGAGCTTATAGTAGTAGGTACCCCTGTTAGTGATGAATGAGGTTTTACTATTATCTTGGGAATACATGGGGATCTGATTGTAGCAGGCATAAGCATCGAGAAAGCTAAGCCACTCGTGCCCTACTATGGCATCGATCACAATGTCAATCCTTGGGAGGGGGAAGAAGTCCTTTAGACAGGCCTTGTTCAAATCCTTGAAGTCGATGCAGAGTCTCCATTTGTTGCCAGCCTTAAGGGCTATAACGACGTTGGCGAGCCAGTCCAAGAATTTGACCTCTTCCACGACATCCGACCTAACGAGCTTGTCCATCTCTTCTTCAATTATTATTTATCGGTCTAGATGGAACTTTCTTTTCTTCTAGAAAACAAGTGGGTGGCGTACGTTGGCGTGGAGCCAATGCATAGCAACACTGGGATCGGTCCCAGGAAGTTGATTGTGCGACCAGGCAAACACATTGCAGTTTTTCCCTAGTAGCTAAGTAAGGTTGGCTTATTATTGTGGGACCCTAATCCTCACCGTTCTCACAACTATGATGGGGTAGATTGGGACATCGATTAGGTCTTCATGAGGTCAGGGGATGGGCTCTTCGTCCCGGGGATCGTTGATCGGGACGGGCTCACTTTTCTCCCGGTTAGGGCCACGAGCTCATCATGAGCTTGGCAAGGAACGCTCTGCTTGGTCCCTAACTGTAATTATTATTTCTTCTCTATGGCCCTTCTTGCACAAGACCGAGTAGCTTCTTGGTTCTTTTGGACTTCGCCTACCTCAGTACCTGTGGAAAACTTCATTTTCTGGTAATGTGGGAAGCAAACGGCCTTCAGGGCAGCCATGGTGGGGCAACCCATTATCGCATTGTAGGGCAATGTCCTGTCCACTATGAGAAACTTGGACTAGATGGTGGCAATTTTGGGCCTAGAACCGATTATGATGGGCAGGGAGACCCAGTCGATCGAGCTGACCACATCTCTTCCAAAACCAATGAGAGAGGACCTTACGGGCTGCACGACACTGGAGTCCATGCTCATCTTGTTAAAAGCCCATTTGAAGATGATATCTACCAAGCTGCCCTCGTTGATAAGTATCTTCGTCGCCTTAAAATGGTTAACCAAGGCTGAGATGACTAGGGTGTCATCGTGCAGAACGTGCACCCATTTGACGTTGGCTTCGCTGAAGGAGATGAAGTTATGTAAGGCAGCATCTGACCTCATACACATCCTGCTCAGCGTTTCTCTTGCCCTTGCTTTCATATCTCTTTCAGGAGGACATTTTGCCTCCGAGACTAAGGCCTCCATGAATGACATTGATTTTATCGTCGACCTTTAGGTCGGATTCGTGACCGATGTGGTCTTCTCGAGGTGGAGCCCGGTTGTTGTTCCATCTTCAGCACTGACCACGGTGCTCATCACGATAATCGCTATCATCGGCTTGATCTTTGTCTGGTCGGCAGACATAATTTTTTATGTAACCTCATCGGATGAGGGCCTCTATTTCTTCCTTCAACTAGAAATAGTCCTCGATGGAGTGGTCGCGACTCCTGTGGAAGTCGCAATACTTGTCAACCGACCTACCTAGAGACCTCCTTTCAGGGGAGGGGCAGGCAGAAAGATTTTATTCCCTGTATTCTCGGCGAAGATGGTGGCGACAGATGCAGTTAGTGGAGTGAAACTGAGTTGGTAGGGGCCTGGGAGAGGCCTCCTATTGCCGGGAAAAGGTCCCAACTGTCCTTCCACTTGGAGTTTTCTGGAGGCTTGAGATTGGCTCGTCCCTTCATCGGGTCAGCCCTTCTTCCTAAAGAGATCATCTCTCTCATTTTTTACTCTGTTGAGGAGATCGACTTTGTAGTAATTGGCTCCGAGATCCAAAGCTTCATGTAGGCTAGTGGCTGACCTAGAATTTAGGTCATAAATTAGTCCTCGGTGACTTAACCCGTCAATGAAGGTATTGAGGGCCACGGCGTCAGACACCGCTTCACAAGCGAGGGATTCTATCCAGAACCTATGTACATAGTCGCCCGAATTCTCATTCTCTTCTTGCCTAACGACGAGGATATGAGTGACAGTCTTGGGCCTTCGCCGTGATCGGGTGAACCTCTTTAGGAACTGCAGTTCGAGTTGGAGGAAAGTGAAGATTGAGGCCAGTGGGAGGTCGTTGAACCATGTCCTAGCTAGACCAATCAGCCCAAGAAAGAAGAACTTACACCTTACTATGTTGGAGGCGGCGTGCATATCTATTTGGGAGACATAAATGGAGAGATGATTCAGGGGATCGGTCGTCCCATCGTATTGAGCCATCGGCGGATTAGGGAACCAATACATCCTCTGCAATCTCAACCACAAAAGGGGATCTGACCCCAGCGTAGAGCCTAATCGTGCCTCCGGTATTGTGCATCTGACTGAGGGCGGCCTCTATCTCGGCCATGTGTCGCTCTATAGCAGCTTCCCCTCTCGCTAGGGCGGCAACCTAACTGGTGGCATGCCTAGCTTCATGCCTCTGAGATGGTGGCGGAAAGTGGGAGTCTATCTTTCGTACCTGGAGAAATCTGCGTTCGGAGCGATCTTGGCGGCTGTAATCCTAGGCTGGCAGTGACCTTAGCCTGTCTTCAAGTCGTCGTCCGCGAGTCGATCTCAAAATGGATGCCGAGGCCAGAAGGGGGTGGAGATCCTTTTCTCTAGGTGCCCGGTTTGCGGCTTGAGGCTAAACCCACACCACTTGTCCGTGAGAGGCAACCACTCAATCATCGAACTCATGTGGATGGGCCCTCTCCCCTGCGATATGAAGATCCGACCCCCCTTTAACTAGAGCCGAAGGTAGGTAAGAGAGGAAGATGTTGAAATATTCTTGGAACTTACCGAGCTGGCATTCCACGTCGTCGAGCCAAGCAGCGTCGATGGTCCTGGAGGCTTGGCCCAGGCAGAAGCCTAAGGCCGAGATTGGGGGACGAGATTATCCTTTAATATTGATATTTCATCTCTCGATTTCCATGTCATCTCCATTGATAGTTCTACAAGTTGTAGCCCTGGTTTTCGGTCTCGGTGCTCATGACATATCTTCAGTGGGGTTTCTATTCACCGCGGCATTCATGTTTCCTGATCATAAAGAGTGTCCAGACCTTGTGTTCATTAAACCTTAGCAAAGCAAACAGTTGATGATTTGGAGAAGGCTTTTAGCGTGTTTCCCACATATGGCGCCAAACTGTTGATGTCAGAAGTTGGTCCGACCAGTAGTATGGTCTGGCTACCCTTTACTTGGGGTCGGAGTCGATCTCGGGAAGATCTTCGTTGCCGTTGGAGTCCTGGATTCGGGCTGGACCGACATTGTCTGGCCTATCATTTGAGCCGGGTTCTTCTTATCCGGGCTGCTGTCCGGGTTGAGCTTTGATCTGTCACCTGCACAAAGGAAGGGCCGGGTTTTTTTCGGTATGTCCCCTCTGACATAAGAATAAGAGCTCAGGGGGAGAGATCAGATTCGAGAGTAAAACTATTACGCTGATATGTCTGGGGTTTTATAGCGAGTTGTTTGCCTCCTTCAAATGTGTTGGAGAAGCCTCTTATTTATACGTAGATGAGTGATTTGCGTTCCCCAAGATTAGGGCCTTAAGCTCGGTTTAACACTAAGCAGTCAGACGCGTGGGTGACATGGTGGATTAGAGTTATGGGCCTGGGCCTTTTACACTGTAGATGGAAAAGTCCATTAGGCCAAACCTGCTAAGATAAACAGGTTGGCCTGGGCATGGGATGCAGGTCGGGCTGCATTCACCGACCTGCCTGTTATGGCGATATTCCAAGGAGATTGTTGCTTGATGATCCAAGTGCGTCATGCTTACCTACCTGAGAAGGCATCCTGGGTTGTCTATTCACCGGGGCGCTCAGGCCGTTGTCGAGGTGGCATTAGTGATGTGGCAGATTTGGTCCAGGTAGTGGCCATGTAGAGGGAGCCCCATTTTACCCACATCATCATTTATTAGCTTAGAATTCTTAAATAATTTTTATTTTTTTACAAGAATAAATTTACCAAACAAAAATTAAACATCTAATTTACAATAATTAGATAAATAAAAACTAACAATTTACATTAACTCAATAAAAAAAATGTCCCCTCCCCTTTACTACTTTTGTAGAGGGAGAGAGTGGGGAGAAGATGAGAGCGAGAGTAGGTGTTGGATTATAATGGGAGGAAGGAGGCGTTTCCACATGCCAACCAGCGTAAAATCAGAGCTACTCATAGGGGTTCCCACCCTCTTGAGATACAGAATTCACTTTTAACCCTCATTTTTGGCTTTATTGTCAAGAATACTCCTTGTAGTTTCAATCTACACGTATTTGTATTTCATTATTCAATTAATACTTACTCCTTGCTCCAGTCGCAGTGATTTGACAATTCAACTAAGAATTAGACCATTTTTGGGTTATAATTCTCACTTCAGTCGCAGTGAATTTCACTATTCAATTAGACCTTTAAGGACTAAAATGTGTTGAAGGGTTAAAAGTGCGATTTTTTTCTCTACGGTCTTAACTTTAGTATTAGTTGTACAGCACAGCAGCATGGGGAAGATAAGGTGGCGTTTGGTAACCGTTTCTGTTTCAATTCCAGCAGTGGGATGGGAATGGGATGGGATGGGAATTTTGTTTTCTTTTTGGGAGTAGAATTGCGTTTGGTAACAATAATTTTTTTTTTTATTTTGGGAAGGGAATTGTGTTTGGTAACGATTTTATCCTAAAATCTTTTTTTTTTTTTTTTTTTTTTTCTCTTTTCAGTTTTGGCCGGCCGGCGGCGGTGCTCCGGCGGCGCCGTCGCCGGCGACTGCCGGAAGTGGCCGGAAAAATTCCGGCCGGACGGTGACTGCCGGCGGCGGCAGACGGTGACCGGCGACGGTCGCCGGAGATGACCGGCGGCGGCGCGGCGGCAGATGACGGTGGCCGGCGGCGGTCGGTGAATAGTGATCATGGGTTTTGGGAATGGAATGGGAATAATTAGAAACAACTTTTTTTTGTTTCTCATTTCTTAAGAAAAAAATGGGCACAATTCTCAAATGGGAATGAAATGGAAACGGAAACAAAAATTACCAAACGCTATTCCCAAACAGAATTCCCAAAAATCTGGGAATGGAATGGGATGGAAATGGTTACCAAACGGGGCCTAAATGTCTGGATATGTCGGACTTTGCTATTCAAAAAACGATAAAAACCCCATCTCAAATCCTCACCAGGTCGGATCATTCAGTCCATCGGCCGTCGTCGGACTGTCGGAGGCTGCCGTGGAGACTGGAGCTGTCGATGTATTGAACGACTTACAAGGAAGAGAAGCAGACGGAGGAAGGAGGGTAGCGGCTGCGTGTCTTTGAGGCTTTTTTTTTTGGGGGGGGGGGGGGGGGCGGGGGGGAGGGGGAGCAATTTATACAAATGAGAAATATTGAAAAAACGGCCGGTTCTATGTGGCTCGTTTCGGGTCGGCGGTCCGACGGTTCAACCTGTCTGAACCGGGAGGTTCAGCGGTTTTTAGTCTAAAACGGTTTTGAGGCCTTAACCGGATCAGAAACTAGCCAAGTGACGGTCCAACCGATTGAACTAGGCGGTCCGGCCCTATTTTTAAAACATTGTTTCGAAGGGGCCAAAACGAATATACGTCTCTCGTCCGAACCATTAAATGAAAGGTCAAATTAGAAAAAGGCGGCTCCACTCCCACCACCACGGCACCACCACCTGGTACCGCCGGAAGAGAACAAAGTGGCCCCTTGTACTGCTGCCGAGGGAGCCCCCGAAATGGATCATCTGAGCAAGAATTGATCGCAATGTGAACGGCATAGCCAATTACATAGCTCTCGGGAAAAAATCGGATGGCTTGTTTGTGCGACGACGCTTGTTGGCCCTCCGTCTGCCAGATGCTTTCGAGACGCGCGGTTCTCGAGGAAGAAGAAGTGGAGACCTTGAAGTCTTGTGGCTCGATTTCAATGGAGTTTCGATTGGAGAAAGTATTTCCGGTATATGCGATGGGCCTCTCGGAGCCCGACCCAGATTCGCTTGCTGCGGTTCTCGATTCGGACACTGCAATCGGTGACCCTATTTGGGACGCCGTTCGACAAGAGGCCAAGGTCGAGGTAAACGAGTAATTGCGCTTTTATGCTGCATAATATGTGTCTTTAACACTTGATTTAATTGTGGTTCATAGGCTTCAATAACTACTGTGTTATTGCTCAAAGAACGCAAATTATCTCGTTCAAACTGAATATTTTTTGTACGATTCATCCATCTTTTTGGCCCGATGATCGGCTGAATGGTCAGATTTATTTACTTCAAATCATTTCATGGATTGTGTTCCCATAGAGTACGTTCAGTTTCACGCCAATTGTTGGCTGTACTCCCACATTACTCTGTTGTATTTATAGTTTTGGTTAGTGCTTAATTGTTTCCCATACCCATGTCAAGGTAGGAATCACTGTCTTGCATCCAACTGATAGAACTGCGGATTCTTCTGTCGAAAGGAAAATGAAAGAAAAAAAAAATAACAATGACTTTTGAAGGGATTAGACCTCCAATAAAAATACAACAACAAAAACTAAGGTAGCGTTTGGTAACCGTTTCTGTTCCCATCCCAGCAGTAGAATGGGATGGGATGAGAATTTTGTTTCCTTCTTGAGAATAGAATCGCGTTTGGTAACGATAATTTTTTTTTTTTGTTTTGGGAACAGGATTGTGTTTGATAACGATTTTATCCTAAAACCATTTTATTTTTTTAAGATTTTTTTTTTTTGTTTTGGTTGGACGGCAGCGGTGGGTGGGTGATGGTGGCCGGTGGCCGGAAGGTTGCCGGAAAGTTGCCGCCGCCGACGGACGGTGGGCGGCGGCGGCAGACGGTGGGCAACCGGTGGATGAACAGTGACAAGTGGTTTTGGAAATAGAATGAGAATAATGAGAAACAATTTTTTTTTGTTTCTCATTTATTAAGAAAAAAGTTGGCACAATTCTCAAATGAGAATGGAATGGGAACGGGAACAAAAATTATCAAACGCTATTCCCAAACAGAATTCCCAAAAATCTGGGAATGGGATGAGAATTTCTGGAATGGAAACGATTACCAAACGGGGCCTAAGCATTTGTCTTTCTCCAATAAAAATAAAGTATAGAGTTAATTACACTTTACTCTCTTCTAGTTTGGCCAATTTGTACTTACGCCCTGTTGTTTGAAAATCGCCACTTACCCCCTTGCGGTCAAATATTTGGTGTACTTACCCCCCTACATCAGGGGGTAAGTGGTTTGAAAATCTGACCACAGGGGGATAAGTGGCGATTTCCAAACTACAGGGGGATAAAGTGCAAATTGGCCAAATCACAGGGGGATAAAGTGTAATTAACCCTAAAATATATTATTATTCTTGCATAAAAAAGCCAGGCATCTACAATTTATAGAGAATTAATTGTAAAACAAGAGAAGTGATTGACTCATTAATCAATGACAGAATTAATGATTGACTCTTTAATTGAAGAAAGACAATTACATAAACTTATTCCCTAATTGATGACAAAATTGATTGACATATTAATTGGTTAAATCACAAAGGGAAAGTGTTGACTTACTATTTCTCAGTCCTTAAAATCAACCTTGTCCTCAAGGTCATTAGTTATAATGAAATCGGGGTGCATCACCTCCTTCCTCGTCACGGTTATTCATACATAACTCAGTAGGGTCGTGTTCATTAGAATCTTGTGTTGGTTCGATCATCAAAACCCTTATTTGCTTGCCGTTTTTACCTCATTTCCAAAAAAAATTCATTGCAATACCAACATAGCCCCTTCTTTTTGCAGTCTTTCTACTCGTTTCTAGTCAATCGTTTTGGGGCAACATCACTAGGTGAAAAATTAGGTTGAACTAACTTCTCCATTGTTGCAAATTTCAAATAGGGTGTTGTCCCTCCATATCTAGACATTCTTTTTGCAGTTGAGCAAAAGATATTGCATCCATCATTGTTTGGGATCGGTAAGCCTTCACTTCTCGTTGAATTTTTAGTCTTTCCCCAATAATTTCCAATTAGTTGTTATTCGGACCAGTCCCGAGCTTGGCTTGACAAACGCTCAAACCTTCCTTGGTATTCCAAGACAGATGAGGTTTGTTGAATTTTTACAAGTACGTTGTGGATATTGTCGAAACTGGATGGGCCAAAACGAATCCTTAATCCTTCTACAAATTCTTCCCACATTGGAATACCTCGATAGAATTCGTACCAATCATACCATTGGATTGCCTCACCTTCAAGATTGATTGACACCACTTCCACCTTCTTGTTCTCACTAATTTGATGGAAGTGAAAGAAACGTTCTAAGGGTGAAATCCATCCAACGAGATCTTTATCATCATGTCAGGGAAATTCAATTTTTATTCTGGGAATCATGTGATTACGGTGGAGCTGTTATTTGGAGCTTCCATAGCAATCCCCTTCCCATGAATATCATGATTCCGCAATGCTAGTAGTTCTTCATTCAAAGAACCAGATGGCCCGATGGAAGAACTTGCTCGATCTTTTCACTGGTTGTGACAGCATCTCATGAGCATATAAGACTTCTTACTGATCTCTGTGACATCAACTTGAAGCTTGTCAATACTCTCTCTATGTTTTTCCATTACAACGCCATGTTGGTTGATTTATTCATCACGTTCAACATTAGTTTTAGCCATTCTTGCTCAAACTAGGATCGTGTCGTGGATTCCAAAATGATAGAACTGCAGATTCTATTGAAAGGAAAATGAATGAAAGAAATAACAACCACCACTTCGTGGGGATCAGATCTCCAATGAAGATGAAGTATATTTATTGCTCTTGCATGAAAAAACCATACGACATCTAAAATTTACAGAGAAGTAATTGTAAAATAGAAAACGTGATTGACTCTTTAATTAATGACAGAATTAATGATTGACTCCTTAATTGAATAAATACAAGTACCTAAACTTATTCATAAATTGTTGACAAAATTGATTGATATATTAATTGGTTAAATCACACACACACATTAAATCACAAAAGGAAAGTGTTAACTTACCACCGACAGATTTTATTAAGTGTATTTTGCATTACTTCATTAGTATCTTCTTTGTCCGTTTGTTTCATTTTAGTTTCGTTTTTGGTGGGGGAAATCGGTATCACTGGTGCGAATTGAAAATTGGGGTGATTGTTTCACACTCCTAATTATGCACTCTCATTTATTGTTAAATGCACTTTATATTTTACTCGAGCCATAATCCCCTTTTTTCTTTAAAAGTGTTTTTTTAGTCCCACGTTCTTCTTTAAATCTGTGCTTTAGTCATGCTCTCTTTTTAACGCGTGTTAAAGGGAAAAAGGTGGAACTGAAACTCAAGTTATTTTGAGTTCGGGAGTTTCTATTAATTACATGTGTGGAGCTCCGAACAAGAACCTTGTTGAAATATAAGTTATAATGACTGTTATATGGAAAGTTCGGGAAACAATCCTTAATGTGGTTTGAGAATTTACATGTTCACTTTAACTTGTCAATGAAGTTTATCATATCCTCTGGCAATATTACAATGGAGGGTGTTAACAGTTTCCATTTGAGAGTCTTACAGTTTGAAATATCTGATATTATGCAATACTTCAGGCGGACAAGGAGCCAATTTTGAGCAGCTTTTTGTACGCCAGTATTTTGACCCATGACTGTTTAGAGAGAGCACTGGCATTTGTTCTTGCCAATCGACTTCAAAATGCTACGCTATTGGCTACACAACTAATGGATATATTTTGTGATGTAGTGATGCATGATCATGGCATCCAACGTTCGATCCGGCTTGATTTGCAGGTTATACTTGTTTTCATTGAAATCAGGATTTTTTTAATTTTATTTTTATTTTTTTTATGTTTTTGACATTTAATGCTTCAAATTATTCCTTTTACAGGCATTTAAAGACAGGGATCCTTCTTGTTTGTCGTATTGCTCGGCTTTGTTGTACCTTAAGGTGTTTATTCTTATTTCATTGATTGAGTTTATGACAGCATCATAGTTGAAACAAGTAATCATGAAACTGTTCTTTTCAGTTTAAATAAATTTTAATCATTCCCATTGACTATCAAAGTCTTAACCACCACCACCACCCCCAAAAAAAAATCCGGCGTTCTGTATATCCAACATGAAGTTTAGTCTCTCCCCTTGGTAGATAAAATTGTTTTTTATCGTCTACAGTAAGAACCTGAATGATCAATTTTGATTTTATTTTTGGTAGGGTTACCATTCATTGCAAACATATCGAGTAGCACATGCTTTGTGGATCCAAGGTCGAAAGATTTTGGCTTTAGCATTACAAAGTCGAATTAGTGAGGTAGTTTTGATCATTACATATCATTGTCGTGTGTACTTGGAGTATGTTTTCAGTTACATCCTCTAATCTAGACACCTTAATTTATCTAGGTTTTTGGGGTTGATATTCATCCAGGTAGGCTTTTAGAGAGTGGGAGAATTCCTTTCACATCTTAATAATTAGAGTCTTCTTGTTAATACTTTTTGTACGATAAATTCTTTGGTTTATTGTCTTTTAGCCCCTTGTACTTTGATTTTGTTTTGTTTTGTCACCTCCACCTTACAAACCTAAAGTTTACCTCCTTCTAAAAGAAAAGAAAAATAGAAAGAGTTAGAGAAAATGTTCGTTTTCCCCTTTTATTACTATGAAATATTGAATTTAAATTAAAAAAATATAAGGCAATTACGTTATTTTATTATTATTTTTTATTTTTTTCGAATAAAATGTGAGTTTCTCTCTTTAGTTCACAATAGAAGGGGGTGATATGTAGGTTTTTAAACTAGGGGGATTGAAATGAAACAAGACTGAAATACATGGGTGTAGAAGACAATTAACCCTAAATTCTTAGAAATTTCTCTTTTGTTTTAATTTTGTGCAGCTGCTAAAATTGGAGAGGGGATATTATTGGATCATGGGACGGGTGTTGTTATTGGCGAAACTGCTGTTGTAGGAAATAGAGTTTCACTTATGCAGGTATATGAACTGCATTCTCACCTTACTACCACTTCCTCGTGGATATATCTAATTTCACGGAATTATATATTTGTAAAACAGTCCTTGAAGAAACAGAATAGTTATTTCGTGTCTAAAACCATGTAGATCAAGCATATATGCTTAAAACTGTTTATAGTGCATTTGAGTAAGGTATTTGAATAAGGTATTTCATTTCAAGAAGTGCAGAAAGGGCAACCCAGTGCACTAAGGCTTCCACCATTGTGGGGTTTGGGGAGCGCCAGATGTACGCAGTCTTACTCCTGTATGTAGAGAGACTATTTCCAAGGTTTGAACCCGGGACCTACAGGTCACAATGCAGCAACCTTACTATTGTACTCAAGGGATTTGTAATTTTTTCTAAAGAAATTTTGTTAAGAAAAATTTGCATATCTCTTCACGAAATGAATTCCTTCTTCAAATACCTTACACAAATGGCAAATGCACCCTTATATTGGTTTTTCCCTACTTTTTGCTTTGTTTCTATATGTTATTTGCCATTCTAGGTCTCTCTTCAGATTGAATATGTGGTTTGAACAGATAATGGAATCAACACGAATTTTAGTATTTTGCCTAATGTGTGTCTATATATATATCCTCGTTCAGAATGTGTTTCTACACGTGTAGCTAACATGCCGCCTTCTTTAGAAACTGAAACCGGATAATCATAAAAATGTTTACAGGGTGTAACCTTGGGAGGAACTGGAAAAGAAGATGGTGATCGTCATCCAAAAGTGGGTAATGGTGCACTAATTGGAGCTAGTGCGACTATACTCGGGAACATTCAAATAGGTGAAGGTGCGATGATAGCTGCTGCTTCTCTTGTTCTTAAGGATATCCCTCCCCACAGGTAGAAAATTATATTTCCCTTTTTGAAATTTATCATTTTGCTATATCCATGATGTTTTTTGCCCCTCCATTTTCCCCAAAATTCTGTTTTTTGTATCTTTTGAAGCATGGTGGCTGGAATACCGGCAAAGGTGATTGGCTATGTAGATGAGCAAAATCCATCTCTAACGATGAAGCATGGTATGTCAAACATTATTAGCATTGAAAAGAGATACTGTTCTGTTCCCAGATTTTCCGAACAAATATCTGGGAACCGAACAGAATTGTTCATGGATTTCTGTTTCTGTTGCAACTTTTCTGCGGTGGGAACAGAAACCAAGTTGGCATTTGATTAACGTTTCTGCTTTTTTGTTTCTACTCCTAATAAAATGGGATCGGAATTATGTTTCTGTCATGGAGTATTCTGAAAACACAATCGTGTTTGGTAACAATTATTATTCTTAAAAAGTTTATTATAATTTCTCAGTACAAAAACAAAAAAAATGTGTTTGGTTGCAATTAAGCTTGGATAATTATGTGTGTGTGCGTGTGTTTTGATAGAGGGAGAGAGAGGAGATGAGAGAGAAGATGAAGATGTGCAGTGGTGGTGGTGGTTCTCCATATTTACCTTTATGAAATATATTGGGAGGAATAGTTTTGTGGGACTAAATAGGAATTAAGTCTTTTTTTTTGTTTGTTTCTCAAATTCATGAGGTATTTTGGAATTACTCCCAAAGTTTTGAGAATCTCTAGGGCCAAAAACTTGTTTACCAAACACGTTTCTATACATTAATCCTGAAGTTCTAAGATTAAGAACATAATCGGGGAGCAGAAACAGTAAACCAATGGTGCCACCTCAACCTGTGATATTTCGATCTACATCAATGCACATTATCTCCTGTTTACATTATGTGTGTCTTTTCTCCATAGCTTGGCATTTAGAAGCTTCTTTACTTGGTATATGCAGATGCTGGCAAAGAATTTTTTCAACATATAGCAGTTTGTTGCAGGGAGGGAAGATCTCATGGTATAATTCTCTTCAATAAGAACTATTTATACTTGTCCAGAACAAGAATATGGTCCATTACTTCTTGTTTGTTCAGGGTTTTCATCCAAGTTAAGAAGATTCTATAATTGATCTAACAGAACCATGATTCAAATATTTCCAGGTGTGCCAGGCCAGGCAAAATTGGACGGCGCGACCTGAGAGAAACACTAGAAAATTACCTGTTTTTGCCAATGTGGAAAAACATTAAGGTAGTCTTTGGCTGGAATTCGGAATGAATGCTTGCGTTGGTTTCTAATTCCAATTCTGTGGCTTCAATTCCGTGCTCCCAAACTACCTAAAGAAGTAGATTTAGGCTGTTCATTCGATTATTATGTAGTACATCGTAATTTATTGTTAGATTATTTACTTGTATGATTGCAAAATCTTTAGGTGGAGGTCATTTCTTCTCCCACTGGCTGAAAGAGGATTTTGGAAAATAAGAGAATATTTTGTTATTATGTTATATTTCTATATAGTAAGTTTTTACGCTTCTTATATATTCATAATGGTGAGTTATATTATGAAGAATATCGTCCTAATAAATGAGACAATAAAAAGAAAATGAAAGTTACCAAATTTGTTAATATGATCTAAATAGAAAATAAAATTTAGATATTAAATAAGAAATATGGAATAATAGAAATATTAAATATTCTAACACTCAAATTGGGGGAAGATGTTTTAGAGTATCAACTTGACAAGATTAAAAACGGAAGAACTAATGTTGCTGGGAACAACGTCAGAGATAGGACAAAATTTAAGTGTCAGGCGAGCAACTATTTGTATTTTACATGTAATGGTTTATGCAATTGTTGGAAAAAATAGATAAGATCTCGCGAGGAAAGAAGAAAGGAACCTTACCAAAACTATTTGATATGCTCAATTGAAGAAAAAAATGGTAATGTTCTTTCTTTTTGAATCCTCAAATTTTATTTAGATTTTATTAAGTTCACAAAAAAATCACCAGAATTATAATAGTGTACATGTAATTTTTTTCAATGTTAATTGATGCTTAACTATCACTAGCGTAAACATGCATCAAATTATGTAAATCGAGTTTGTAACATAGTCGTTGAAATGGTACTACTTACCAAAAAAAAAAATTGGATTGATGAGAGAATTGGGTACAAGTAAGGATGGCTCGACAAGTTTTAGAACCTTATGCAAAAAAAATCAAAATATGGACCTTTTTGGATAAGAAAATATTAAAGAATAGATGTTCATTTTTTATAGTGGGATTCCATATATACTTATTTCGGATAAATATACATATCGTTTACCAAAGTAAATTTTATTTTTCAAATTATTATTTTATTTGAAGTTGGCATTGACAATAGTAGAAAGGATGAGAGCGAGTTTCAGGGATTGTCTTCTAAAATATCAAATGGCTAAGAAATGTCTTAGTCTCTTCATCCGTCACCACATTTTATAATATACAGTTTGTCTTCAATTTGTCAATTGAGCTGACCAGACAACAGATATTTTTATCAAGGCTCATCCACTCCGACGCTTTCATATTTTGATTTTCAAATTTAAGTTCACGTCTTATTTACTGTAAGTTTGATGGAGGATATTAATATATTTAGTAGGTCTTGGCCTACTATGTCAAACCCTAGTCTCATTAAAAAAACCAAATCCTAGTCATACCAAAGCTACCCTAGTCACAACATATAAATTGACTCTTTGTATATATCTATAATTGTACATTTCACATATATAAATACAATTCTCTCATATTTTCTCGATACCATACCTCTCAACTATTCTAAACATACCTAGGACCCTCAAACACAAACACCCACCCACTGTCCTCAAACACGACCACCTACCCACAACTCTCACCCCCACCTCCTCTGCATTACACTCTAATAAAAAACCTACCCAATAAACCCCCAATTTGCATATATACCCAAACTAACCCTCTACCATGTATGCAACCCACCCAAACATAAAACTCTCTCCATTCCTTTCGACATATTTATTTTTTCATCTCACTGTCCCTTTCTCCATCTCTCTGCATCTATGACTGCCCCACCTCTAGATCCACTTTCCACATCACCGACCTATACTTTTGCCATGCACACATATAGGCACCCTATTTACCATGGCCATGAGACCTATCCCATACTCACTGGCATCCTTTGTCTGATGTGAAAACCTTTATAAAATATGTTCCTCAGCTCATCGATTTTCAAGTCCCGAACTATCGCTCCAGAAGTCATTATCATTATCCCGATGTGTGGGTTTGCTTTTAAGTAGAAATCCAGTTCACCTATTTCACAGTGTGCCCATCTTCGATTATGAAACTCAAGCTCAAGACTCTCGACTACTCCATGAAAATCGGATTGATTGGCTCAATTTTCAGTGTTTTGTCTGTTTCCCAATACCGGTAATTGGTGTTTGCAATTATTGAAATTAGTAACTGATTCTTCTGAAAAATATGAAAAACATATTTTTTAAAAATTTATTGAAGAAGAAGGTTTGAATTTTTATAAATAAGGGAGATTGTCAATTTTTTTATCCCTATATTTTTCACTCAATATTTTTTGTATTGATTGCGTACATTTTTTTAATTTTTTCTTTGTGTGGTTTGTCTACTTTACTTAATTAATTGTATTATTTATATATTAAATTAACTATTAATTTAACAATAGAAAAATTAAAATCTGTTGCTTCAAGTCTTCAACCACAGTTGTACGTTGGTAATCATATAATAAACCATCAGGGGAAAATTTAGTATTTTGAAAATATATGAGGTGACAAATGTAAATAAAATAAATGGTAGAAAATGAAAATACTAGAAACTAACAAGCGTCTCTTTCCAATCCCTTGAGATTCCTAGTCTTCATACACTAGCCCCGAGTTCAGCCGGCCAACTGCAAGCTCGACGCCGTTCACGCCCGTTGGCCGTCCAGATCTTGTCGTCGACTCTCCGTGCGCCCGTGGTTCTTTCGCACTTCTCTGTGGTTCGTTCACGCCCGTCGACCGTCCATATCTCGTGGCCGGCTCGCCGTGGATCCGTGGCTGGTTCGCACTTCCGCAGATCATCTCTACGTGTTCATATTCTTGTAGTTTCTACACATGTATGTTTTTGCATTTTTGATTAATTTTCTCTCCGCTGAGATCTCCTCTCCAATCCCGTGTTATGCCAATTTTTTATTTTCTGCCATTTTCAATTTTTTGCAATCTTATTGATTATTAATTAAGAAATTCCCTAATTTAAAATTGTGTAATCATTTGTGATTTTATTAAAATGCTAATTGTTTGTGTCTTATTCTTGATAACTATTGTTTGTATTATATAGGAAAATGAGTAATTCTGAGTGTTCATATCTCAATGAACACGAATTTATTGTTTTTATCTAATAATTGATTTGTGAAATCGGACACGACGCACTTATCCATATTCGTGCTTTCTAGGATAGATTTTAGAAAGTATTAATTTTGTAGTTATGGAGAGACTAAAAAGGGCAGCTCAAATATATGTAGTCTTACCCCTGTATACACATAGGTTATTTCTAAGATTTGAACCCAAGACTTCCAAGTCACAATGGAGCAACCTCGAAAGGGTTTCCAACATTTGAACCCCGGACTTCGAGGTTGCAATGAAGCAACCTTACTATTGTATCCAAAACTAACCCTCTATGGAGAGAGACTATGAGATACAATTTATAAAATAACTTTCAATTTAAAAGATGTGTAATATTAACACAATTATGAGAAAAAAAACTTGGAGTCCTTAAAATCTTGGGGCAGACACCTAAGCTGCCTAGCGGTTGAGGCGCCCTGGGTACAAAAAAACTCTTGCGCATGCATGCTTTTCCCCTAGAATTTATCATTGAACTGTCTTGAAAATTTTCCAAAGGCATCAAAAGGCTAAACTTAGTACTGGTAAATGTACTTCTATTTTGTTTTGATGTTTTTTCAAAGTACAGAGTGATATTTAGTGTGCATAATTTTTAATTGGGGCCAGGCAACTGCATTGAAAGGTTCACTTCAGTTATGGCCAACTGATTGGATCAGAAATTCCAATTTAATTAATTTGGAAACAATCGCTTGCGTAGTGAATGAAAATAAATGAAGTTTTTCAACTTACTTGCAAATGAAAGTTCGCTCAAAACAAATGGAAAGAAAAAGCAGCTTGTATTAGGCTACTTTTGCTCTATAGGCAATTCCTTTTTGGTAATCAATCATATTGGGTTAGGGAGATGCAATAAATTTGGGAGTTTGATTTCCTACTTGATTGTCAGTTTCATTGACTCACTTAAAATTGTGACTAGTAACATAATAAATTTTAAATAAGCTTTTAGATTTTATAATTTTCAAATATTTGTCAATCTTTGTTGTGCCTTCTATCAATATTTTGTTTGCAACTAGTTTCACTTCCTTGCAAATTATTCTCTTTGAAGACTTACTTCCACGATCCATCACTTTTCATTTTCCTTGTTTATGCTGTTAGTTCCATTTTGACTGGAGAAGCATGGTGCTTACCTAATATTTACAAAAAGGGAAAAAAAATAGAGGAAAGAAAAGGAAAGCAAAAGAAATTCTACTTCAGTGATAAAGATGTCCATGGAGGGAGGTGAAATCAGTGGTGCACTGGAAAATCACCTGGAAGATGATATAGAACATGGGAAACAGTTGACCAACTTGAACAGCTCGAATGATGGACATCTTCTCAAGGATAATGGATTCTACGATGGCAACCACTGTGCTGATAATATGCCAGATAAACTCGCCCAAATGGTTGTAGAACTCAGTTTCCAGAATGAGTATTTAAAGTCTCAGTTTGAGGACTTGAAAAATATCCACATCAATTCTGGTGCATCAAACCACCAAAGAGAAGCAACTAAGCTAGGCAGTAGGGCATCTGAAGAGATTAAAGAGCTTCATGAGAAGATAGAATTT
Organism: Eucommia ulmoides; assembly: GCA_016647705.1. Classification (NCBI taxonomy): domain Eukaryota; kingdom Viridiplantae; phylum Streptophyta; class Magnoliopsida; order Garryales; family Eucommiaceae; genus Eucommia; species Eucommia ulmoides. The sequence goes on along the minus strand of CM028339.1, from coordinate 12,023,891 downwards.
TTGAACAGAGAACTTCTGGAAGAAAAGCAAACTAGGTGGGCTGCAGAGGAGGCTCTGAAGCATCTCCAAGCTTTGTACTTTGAGGCTGATGCAAAGGCCCAAGAACTTTCTACCAAACTTGTTGAAGGTTTTACACCCTTTCTATCTTTTAAGTTTTGACAATTTTTAGATTAGATGCGTGTTTGATTTGAATTTTTTCGACATGGAATCTTTTTTGGCTCTTCATGATAATTCTGAATGTTTTTTTTAATCTAACTTCTGTTTATCTTTTTCCAGTTTTTGAGGTCTTTTTTTTTCAAATGCTAACTTTTTTCCTCATTCAAAACTCTCTATTTGGGTTAGCTCAACAGAAAATGGATCAAGAAATTAAAGAACGTGATGAGAAGTATGCAGAGGTTGATTCGAAGTTAAACAGACTTCACAAACGAGCAAAACAACGAATTCAAGAGGTTCAGAAGGTAAGCGTATTTCTGGATTCTTTTAGGGTTAAGATTGTTGCTCTTTCTCATGCTTATTATGATTGATTTTGTTCATTCGATTTTTTATTTAGAAATGTTACCTTCCCCATGATACTTGAGTGTTGAGACGAAGCTTCAAATCACTATACAAATCAGCCTGGCTTGATTGATTATTTTTCTTTTTCATTTTTCAATTGTAGATCCACTCAATTAGTTCAGGCCTTCAGATTGAATTCTTTTAAGGGAAATTTTTTACTATATTTAAAAAAACAATGTCATCAAATAAAGCCACATAAAAAGACAATGTTATCAAATAATACCAAGAATAAAATGAAATTGTCGAAGCATTGTTTTTGTATGCAATCAAAATTGGCATTGCTGATACTAATTCTAAACTCTTGGTTGACAAGAAACACACAAATCAGAGAGCTTAAATAATGGAGACCGAGTGAAGAAAAGGCATAAATTTGAAATATAAATAAACAGGAAATATAGTACATGCGAATTTGATTCGAAATAAATGAATTCAGCAGTGCACTAAAACTCTGGTTGAGAGGAGTGCTGTTTGTGGGGTTTGCTGGTGGTTGTTGGGTGGTTCACTGAGGGAGGAAGGGAGTGGGCTGGTGGCTCTCTAGAGACCCTGGGTGTCTGATTTGGTGGGTGGTGGGGCTTAGTGTCTGTTGCTCATGGGTGGATCATTGATTTCTCCTTAGTCGGTCTTCTTCCTCCTTCAGAGGGAGAGACATGGAAAAGGGCTTTGTAAGATAGAATGGAGTGGGAAAAATAGAGAAACAAGTGAATTGGCGATTCTAACTTCTTTTTTGGATACTAAGAACTAAAGAACATTAATAGTGTAATTTTGGTTGAAAGGAATTTCTAATGGGAAGTGAAAAAAATTTGTGGGGAAAATCTTGGCTAATTGAGAGAAATGGAGAGAAGAGGAGAGAAATTTATTAGTTTTCTCTTCATTTCTCTTGTTGTGTAATTTTTGAAGAGGAGAGGAGAAGATAAAAGAGGAGAAATGGAGAGAATTTCTTTAGAAAGAGATAAGAGTGTCTTCTCCTCAAATTGGGGAGATTTGGAGAGAAATGAAGAGAAAATACAAACAATGACCATAAAACCCTTAATTTCTTCTTTTATTTTAAAAAAATAGGGCATGATAGTCATTTTTCTAATAATTTTACTTTCTCTTCTTTTCTTTTAATGAGATTACCAAACAAGATGGAGAAAAAAAAAAAAAATTCTCCTCTTCTCTTCTCCCTTTTTCTCTTAATGAAAGCTCTTCTGTTCTCTCCATTTCTCTCATTCCAATTGGACCTTTAGTTTGGGAAATCCTAGCCATTCTAAAAAGTTATTGTGCAGACATATTACTTAAGGAAAATGACCAAATCTATTAGGAAAACAAATCTACCAAATTATCCCACACCTTTCTTATAGAGCCAAATAGTCCTCAATTTTCGAAATTGTGTTACCGAATAATCTCAAATTCAAATCCGAAATTAGATACGGACGAAATTGCGCTTCTGCAATTCACTCATTGACCTATATTTATGGAATGTATTTATATGATATTAAACCACATTTATATTCTTAAAATAATGAGTTTTTTTTTTTTTTTTTAATATATCATTTGTTTGATTTGATTACAAAATTATGATCAAGAAGTCATTGGCTTCAAAACAACATCCATTTGTATTTATTTTGCTATATGATTTGTCATCATGTTGAATTTAATACGATGATGAATTGATTTGTTGAATGTAACACTGATGTGAAATTTTGATTAAAAAAAAAGATGAACGTGATATCATTTTAAAGATCTCATTCAGACAAATTTGAATGTATAATTAGATCATGAAAAAATACCATGTTGAATTCAATACGATATGAAAAACTATGAAGATTCAAAGTAGCATGTTGAATATAACACAAAATGTGAAAATTTTGATAAAGAATGGTAAACGAGATATTGTTGTTTTCAAAGCAATATACATTTGAAGTACTATGTTGAATTTAACACGAAACTGAAAAATTAAAAATTATGGATGTATCTTATTGAATGTAACACATAAGATTTTTTGATTGAAAAATTATGAACGTGATATCATTTTGAAGATCTTATTTAAACGAATTTGAATATATAATAAAATCATGAAAAAAAAAAAAATCATGTTAAATTCAACATAATGTGAAAAAGTACGAAGATTTCAAACTAGCATATTGAATGTAACGTGAAATTGAAAAACTGAAAATTTTGGGAGTACCATGTTGAATGTAACACGAATCTGAATACTCATGAAAAAAATAGTGGATGTGATATCATTTTGAAAATTTTATTCAAGCGAATCTGAATATATAATTAGATGGTGGAAAAAATGTGTAAAACGTTAGTTATTTTGATTTTAATGAGATGATTTTGAATCCCAATTTTTTAGCAAGTTATATATCAAGTAGTTGTAGGGGCAAATTTGACCAAATAATTACAATGACTATTTGGTACCTCACTTAAAAAAAGGTTGATTTGGTAGTTTTTCCACTTATCAGGACCCCTGGGTAACTGCCCCTTTTACTTATTATATAGATGATCTGAAATGTTCTGCATTTGCTGTGCTAAGACTCGCACACAACTTATCCTTGTCCTTTGCCCTAGTGGAGAAAAATGGAAATGGTGCATCTTCATTCTATGCTGTTGTGGATGTTTTTTTTTTAATAAGTTACACAATGACCTGTTTCAAAGGAAATAATGCATAACTTCACACATATATCCAATTTACGTTATTGATCTTTTTTAAAAAAAAAAAAAATTATTAAAAAAGGATAAATGGTTTATTTTGCGTGTATGGAGATTGCTCTTTGCAGGAAAAAGATGATCTGGAAACTCAGTATGGAGATGTCAAAGAGACAGCTGACCGGTCTTCATCCCAACTATCAACATTACAGCAAGATCTAGAGCGCACCCGCCAACAGGCTAATGAAGCACTGAAAGCAATGGATGCGGAGAGGCAACAATTACGAAGTGCAAATAACAAGTACAATATCAACTAACTTTAGTGTAGGATGAATATTTGCATGTCAAATAGGTTTCTGATCATTTTTAATTGCTGTATATAATAGTCAAATCTGCTGAATTACTTTTCTCTGTTAGTTACCTCTATGCCCTTCCATTCTAAATAATGAAGAGATATATACTATTTTGAAGAACATCACTGAGAACTCTTGCAATTTTAACCAGCGTTTATTGTTTTCAAGTTGTTTCTGCACATGTACTTCATAAAAAAAACTGTTTCTGCTATATGCCAATTCAAAATGGTAAGTGTGTCAGACCAGGTATCCACCAAACATGCATGATGCGGATGTCGTCACCTTCCGTTTCATCTTCCCTGTTTGATGACCATTACAATTTGTTTGAAGACTCTCTCTGTAATTCTGCAGTGTTACTATAGAACATAAGTAGTGAATAGTAGCTCTTTTGGTGTTGTATTACTCTTTTTCCAAGATCAATTTCTCTCACTGTAGGATCTAATACTCTTTATCAGTTCCTACTTGCAATTTGCAATCATTATTCAACTATTTAGACTTGTAAAAAAATGATTGGTCAAAATATTGTTTTGTTTTTACTTTGGAATTTTTGGATCGTTTCTTAACATATTTATTTTGTCCTTTCTTGTATTACTTCTCATTGTCACCATCATTAGACTTCGGGACAACATGGAAGAACTGCGCCATTCTTTGGAACCCAAAGAGAATGCTATCGAGGCATTGCAGCAGTCACTCAGTGAAAAAGAACAGGTGTTGAACCCTTGGAATGTACTATATTATTATATATACTTCTAGTCTTAAAAGCTCAATTTTGATTTGAGACTATAATAGCTTTGACCATGAAGTGCATAGCAAAAATGACTGTTTTTATCATCCTTTCGTCATATTATATAGAAGTAGAAGCTACCAGTGTACTTTCGAAATTTGTTAGTTGCAAGAGTTGAGCTCTTTCGCATGTCAATGTTTGTCACTGAAGACGAACTAAACATGATGGCAAAGAGACTCTAGATACCCATTGCATCCGACAAACTCTTGAATGGGAAATAGAATAAAGAAAATCAGAGCTCCTTACGGAATAATGATTAAAAGCTGACAGCGAATAGGCCTAAGATCGTACATCCTTAACCTTAGCTATTGTTACCAAAAATACAAAAATTGACAAATTCTAGTTAAACAAGGAAATTGCTACTTTTAAGGTTCTAGAACCTTGTCCGAATGGATGGCAATGGGATTCTAATTTTTGCTGTAGAACGAACTACTGAGTTAAAAGTCCCTTAAAATAGAAATGTTGGAGCTTAATTGATGGAATATTGCTTACAAATAGTTTAGTCTGCGAGAAAGCAATGGGCTTTGAAGGTCTCATAGTTTCCAATTAGGAATTGGGTTCATAAACCCTATCATCCTCAGCATTTAATGAACTATGCCTGGCTAGACAAATAGATTCTTTGAAAAATGAAGCTACCTAGCGATCCGTTGGAAAGAAGACAACATTCTGGATTTGATAAGAAAAAGGAAATCATCCCGAAAAGAAAGAGGTAAATTTAGGATCCCTACTTTCACTGCATAGTGCACTAGCAGGTAGTGCGAGCCTTCTGTCCCATGCTCCCGATCAGCTTGTGGTTACTTGTCGCTCTGGTATATATGCATCGCCTTGAGGACACCAATTCTGACTGGGGAAGCTCGATAGATTACTAAAGTAGGTTCTTGGTTTGGGAAGTAGGATTTGGCATCGCCCGGAAGTGGGACTTGTGCTTGCAAATGATTCTTATCAATTTGATGAATATGATCACTTGGGATTTTTTTGAATAAATCACTAACGTGCATGTGATATGCCTTTTTGCTAGTGTACAATTATAAGATTAAATGAATTTAACCACATATTTTTATACTGTTTTTACACAGATGTTGGAAGACGTACGGGGTTTACTACAAGAGGCAGATGAAAAAAGACAAGCTTCACTGGCCGAACTCTCTTTAAAGCACCAGAAGGTAAAAATGCATGGCTGCACTTATGTATGTGCTGAACTTCTAAAAGTCTTTCTGTTTCCTATTTGGCACACAACATTGTAAAGGCAATTATACCTAAGCATTCTTCATTGTTACTTGTCCAGCAAATAGAGAGTTTGCATGCCCAACTTGCTGATGCATTATCTGATAGAACTAAAGCAACTGAAACAATATCATCCCTGCAAGTAAGTTATATCAGATGGTTCCCCACACACTGTGTTTCGTCTGAATAATAAAGGATCAATCCAAAGTTTAATAAGTTGCACTTCTATAGTATATAAGACACTATTTTTCACTCTTCGACAGCTTTTTTTTTTTTTTTTTTTTCATCTTTATATTGCTGTTATTTTTTGTCAAGGAAGCAATTGAGTGATCCAGAAACTTCCAAAATGTTTTTTGAGATTCAAGTGGTGGTAAATATGCCTTCTTCTTTGCCATTAGGGACTAATTGCAGAGGAGGAGTCTAAAATTGCAGAGATGGATGCAGCTTCAAGTGGTGAAGCTGCACGGCTTAGAGCTGCAATTGAAGCTGTGAGGGGAGAACTTACCAACATAAAACATGAGAACGTATGAATTGGAAGTTTTTAGTACGGGCAATATCATTTCTTGAATTATACTGAAACTCATTATGAACTTCAATTTCTCCTTTTATGCCTGACTCTGTCGTTTTATATGATTTGGCTTGGTGATAGTTGCCTAGCATGGTTAAATAGCTTGCATAAAAGTAATTAACTATATGATTGAGTCCCAGCTATTTATAGGAATACTCGGCATCATTCTCGACCTTGTTCATTTACTGGGGGATTGATTTCACCTTCATTTTCCTGTGCTCTTGTCTTACCTCCTGAGTTAGGGCACTATTTCTTTGAGCAATAAATGTGAGTTTGGCTTTAAAGGAAGCGTGTCACAATAACATCAACATTTAATGCTGGTGCTTAACTGATCATGGCTTCTAGTTTTTGGCTTTTCTGGTTGACCTTTTTTCTTTTTTCAGTTTCTCCTTATGGAAGGGGGAGGGAATTGGGGAATATTGGTTCTTTCACAATAAATAACAGTAATTCCTTCTTATTGAATTTCCATCTCCTATCAGTTGTTTGCAAGAACAACCCCCCCTCCTCTTATGATATCTCTGACTTAGTTGAGGGAAAGTCTGTGTATTGATACTGTTGCTGTTTTATTTGTCTTGAGATATCCAGTGTTGATGAACTTCTGTAGTTACCAGTTGGTAATTTTCTGGGAAATGCACAGTATTTTCGGCATAAATTCATTTGGATTCACCTAGGTACTAACCAGTCACTCGAAAAGGGTTTTAAGCATATGTTGTGTCCATTCTCAAGCAGGTTTGAGGTGCTCGTTTATAATTGTCGTAGACCTACGTTCAGTGTTCAGGATTGATATAGGAAGCATGTTATTTTGTATATAGAGAAGATCTTAGGCTCTATTGGGATGAATGGATTTGAAGTCAATGGAGTTAAGAATTTTTAGTTGCAAAGAATGTCAGTCATCAAGGTAAATAATATCACGTGGGACCTTAAAAAGCAAGTTTGGAGGGAAAGAAATTACTATAACATCCAAGTAGAATGGATTTCAAGTAACTTTTTTCACCAACTCATTTCAAATCCTTTTATTTGGAATTATAAATGTGCATGTTGATATTCATCTCCTGGTATAGTTTCTTAATTTTTAAGTTAAATTTTTTAATTGTGGATCCATGAATTTCAAGTCCATCAATTCAAACAAATCCTTAGTGTACTTTTAGATATAAATATGTATCTCAACATTTGGCCTTTGATTTTGATTCAACAAGTATATTGTGAACAGTGTATTTGGAATATGGTTTCAAACTGCATCTCTTTTCCCTTTGCAATTTATAAGAACTAATGTTTCACCATAATACTTAGTTATTGTGGTTCTATAGGAACTATTCAAATGATGCAAAATCTAAATTATTTCTTCCTTGGATGACAATGCAAGTCAGAGTCATTAGGCCCCTATAAAACGAGGATCATATGGCTGAAGAGGGGGTAGATGAACCAACATTGTTGCTCCTTCATGAACTGATACTTGTTGAGATTTCACCTGGAATATAAGGGCAAATATGGGGTTGTAAAGGTTTACTGAACGAGTCGATAATATTTCAGCACCATTCTGCTGCTTTAGAGCCAACGTGGTTCTCCTTGACTGGATTGGAATGTATTGGAACGCTATATATCAAAAGAATTTAGTGGCATGTTGGCATCAAAACCAGTTATTTACACGGATATCACTAACTTCCTTCTCATTGAAATTTCAATTTACCCACCCTGAAATGAGGTTTAGCATGATTATGTAATATCTGCTTCTGTATTGTATGTTTCTTGATGTATTTTCATGAAATGTTACATTACAGGAAAAAGAGAAAGAGAGTTGGGAAGCTTCTATGCAGGCCCTCAAAGCGAAGCTGGAGATTGCTGAAAGTAACTACATAAGTACTGAGATTGAAGCTGCTAAAACAAGAAGTATTTTGACATCTTTCCTCAAACTTCAATTTGCTTACTTAAAGTATACTTTAAAGATCATATTTCGCTTCACCAATGTTGGAGTTATTTATTTTGCTTATGTAATGGGCAGGTCAGCTGGAATTAGAATTGTCTGTCAAAACTCAGCTTCTAAATACAAGAGATGCTGAACTAGCCGCTGCTAATGAGGAGGTACTTTCTTCGTTTCCCTTCCCTTCTGCCTTCAATGCTTAAAGTGGAGGAAACACGACAGTGAATTTGCCAAATCTTGATGACTTCAATGACCGAGATGTAGTGGCCATCTTATTTTTTGGCTGAAAATCTTTTTATTAGAGAATTTATATTGCATATTCTAAAATTGGAATTCTGTGCTAGCAACAAGGTACACTCATTCTTGAAAATATGTACCACTGATATTCACTCCGAGTCAACAGATCTGAAGCTTTGTATAGTGTAAAATTTGTTAGCTGCAGACCTTAGGAATTAGGACGTGATTGTGTTAACAGCTCTACAATGAGAAACTCATAATCAGATACCTCTTGATGGCTAGTTAGGTAGCACAAATTCTTCAAAATCCTTCTGTACTGTAAATCTATTTTGCACGCAAGTGTGTTTCTCCTCCAAATTTTCATGAAGCATAATCTGATTGACCGAAAAAACAATTTCGTCTAAATCCCAGTCCCTACCAAATATGTGATGGATCTCCTCAAGTCCTCACCCTATCCATGGCAAATAATTATACTGCAACTAAATTATTAAGGCGGTTTCTACTTGCAAATAATCACATTTCCGAAAAACTTACTGGCTAATACACGAGGATGGTAGTTTAGAGTCTTGTTTTCCTTATTTATGTAAATGTTTCTAGTTTGAACGTTAAAGACATGTAAGTGCTGACTAGATTGTTGATGTTTAATAGGTATTTGGGCTTGTACTCATACATTTTGCATTATACGCGTGTGCACACACGATACATTTGCTAACTTCATTTTTTAGAAAATAAATATATTACTTTTTTTTTTTTTCAACCAAAAAAATCTGACTGTTGCATTTAAGAGTTACGAATATATAAAATGTATAATTTTGTAGAACCGCCCCTGCCACATTAGCATACTAAAATTTTCAAAATTTGAGAACCTCAAACCCGCACCTCCGTGTGGGTGGTTTTTAGCTTGATAATTTTTATCAATTAAAGTGAAAATCTTGGGACAATGCATAAATCATTGCAGTGATAGCACAGACTTCCTACATGCTTTCGCAGTTTTATAATAAGCTTTGTGAATGGCACTTTTGGTACTTACCTGTCCGGAAACTCGCTCTGGTTTTAGTTTATTTATATTCTGCTGGGCTGCAGCTCCCAACATTTAAGACAATTGCATTTAGCGAGTGTTACCTTAGGCCCCGTTTGGTTAGTGTTCCCATCCCATCCCATCCCATCCCATCCCCAGATTTTTGGGATTGATATTTGGGAACGCGTTTGGTAACCCATTTCCGTTCCCATCCCATCCCAAAATGGAGGAATTGATTCCTACCTTCTTTAAGGAAATCAAAATCAATTTTTTTTTTTCACTCCCAAAACCCATCCCACCCCATTAGGACACGCTTGGAATTTGTGAAATTGTTGAGTCCTCGTTCAACTTTTGTTAAGCACAGAAAAGGTTTTCTTTTTCTTTTTGTTTTTCCTCCAAACCCAGCCATCGTCATCCCTCACCCTCTCAATCGCTCTGTCTTCTCTCTTCTTGCCATCGTCGTTCGTCTTCTCGCTGCCATCGTAGTCACGCCGTCGTCGTCTAGGTAAGATCTCGCCATCTCCATCGTCTCGCCGTAGTTGTATTGTCTTCGTTGTCCCGCCGTCGCCCTCATCTCGCCATCGCCGTCACTGTCAAAGCCAAAGCTAGGTTAGGGTTTTGGGTTGATTGTGGGAAGTGTTCTTGGTTGACAATTGATGTGTGGTATCATTCACTGTTATTGTATCGTGGTCTTCGTTCTTCAGTCCTCAATTGCTGTCGTCGTTTATGTAAGCCCCAGAATTTCTGATTTTGTTCTCGTTCACGAACCCAAGCAAAATCGATTTCGTTGCTTGTTCATGAAATCGATTTTCGCAACAAAATCCATTTCGTTGCTGATGAAATCGATTTCGTACGGCGTGAATGAAATCCTTTTTATTCTGTTGCTGAACTTCTATTTCAATTGCTGGCAAAATGAACTTTGTTTTAATTGCTCACGAAATCCATTTCCTTCCTGAATTTCTCTTTCGATTGGTTTTGTTTGCTTCTGTTTCACAAAAATGTCTGTTGATTTGCTTCTGCTTTAATTTTGGTGAACAAAAACAAACTGTGATCACTTGAATGTGAAATCAACACACTCAATTTGTGTTCAAATACATGGAGATCTGTTCATTTTCATTGTTTGTTGGTTTATGATGTTCTGAATTCAGTATTATTGGTGAAATCAACACACTCATTTTCATTGTTTGTTTCAATAGAAGAATTTATTTATGAATTCTGTGTTAACAAACGTGATTTTGTTATCAGAAGGAAACAAAATTATATCGTTACCAAACGAGATTCTGTTCCCAGAAGGAAAACATAATTCCCATCCCATCCCAAGTGGGATGGGAAAAGTTCTCAACCAAACGCCACCTTTAGGTTGTGTTTGGATAAGGTATTTGTAGGAGGGATTTCATTTGAGGGAGGGATTTCAAAATTCTTTTTTGATAAATTACTTGTTTGGGCAAGGGAGGAAGGGATTTGTCAAATCCTTTTAGGAGTGAATGGAAGGATTTGGAAATCCTTTTGAGAGAGGCTGAATTTGCCAAATCCATTCGTTCTTCTCTCTTCGTTTTCTCTTCGCTCTTCAATTCGCTCCTTCGCAGATGACCTTCGTCCGTCGTCGTCTTCTTCTAGGTCGTCGCCGCCGTCGTCATCTTCTTCTTCTTGGTCGTCTCCGGCGTCGTCTTCTTCTTGGTCGTCACCGCCGTCGTCGTCTTCTACTTGGTCGTCTCCATCGTCGTCGTTTTCTTCGTCTCCGCCGTCGTCGAAATCGAACCCTAATCGAAATCGATTTCCAAATCGAACCCTATTTAGGGTTCGAAATCGAAATCGATTTGATGAAAATCGTTTTTCAAAATCGAATCGAATAGAAATCGAACCCTATTTAGGGTTCGAAATTGATTTCGATTTCGTTTTTCAAAATCAATTTCGAATATGTTCTTGGGTTCGAATATGTTCTTGGATTTCGAAAATGAAATCGATTTCGAGTGTAGTTGTTGGATTTGTTCTTGGATTTCATCGCCGACGTGCTGTTCGTCGCCGACGTTCTGTTCGTCGCTGAGTTTCTGTTTTTTTTTTTTTGTTTTTTTTTTTCTTCAGACAGAAGTGGGATATAAAAAATAGAACATTTTTTTTTATCCAAATAATTCAGTTCAAACAATTATCCAAACAACGGATTTGTGAAATGAAGGGATTTTAAAATCCAGAATTTTGAAATCCCTTCATTTATCAAATCCTTTACCCAAACGCAACCTTAGTTTTTTTTTTTTTGTTCTCTCCTCTACCCCCCTCTCCTCTTCCTGCAGGGGCCGCTTTGGTTGACATGGGAACCAAAGGAATTACCATGTGCTTTATTGTTTGTTACTCTATATTCTAAAGCCTTCTCATGTGATCTATAAACTTTATCATTTGCAGATCAGCCGCCTAGAAAATGAATTTTCTTCTTACAAGGTCCGTGCTCATGCACTTCTTCAGAGGAAGGATGCAGAACTAGCTGCTGCCAGGGACAATGAACAGCTCAAAGCTCTTGAGGAAGCACTGAAAGTATGTGGTTGTTGGTGCTTATATTATAATAATAATATAAACAAACTCATATAAGAGTCCCAACTGATTTATTTGCTGCTTGTACTAATCTTTTATCATCTAGGATGCTGAGAAAGAAGTCTTGTCAATACTTGCTGAAAGGGATAGAGCCATCCGAGATCTAAAAGATGCTTTGGCTAATCATGACAAAGAAGTTACTGTCAGGTATTATTGACGCAGAAAGTGTGTATTTCTTTCATTTCACGTCTCCTGTTATGCCATTGCTTCTTGAAGTGATATAACTGGACCTCTTTTGATTGTTCCTTATCACAGAACACTGTTGAAATAAGTCTATTGGCTGTTGTGTATTGGTAAATTTCATTATATTTTCAGACTTATGATTTAATGCATTCTGGGGTAAATGAAAAGGTTAACTATAGTCTATACATCCTCGAAAAGGTTACCTATTCATCAAACTCTTATTTTCATTATTAAACTTTGAATGTTCAATGATATTTTATATGTTTCTAACAAATTCATCTTATATGTTTCTCTCAAACTCATTGTTTCAGAGATGCAGCTCTCAGCATGGCAGAACAACAGATTAAGAGCTTCGAAACAAAGCTCAACTCGATTCTCGCAAGCCAACAATCAGAGAAAGAAACATGGGAAATGAGTCTTCGGAATATAGAAGAAACTTGGCGATGTATTTTAATGAAAATCTTACGATATTTCTTGCTATTGTGTTTCTTTTCATTCTTGCATGCATGGATTTTCCCTGACTTGGTTTGTACTTGGTCTAATGATTTTACAGTAAGGTGTGAAGCATTAAAGGCTCAAACTGAGGCGTCTTCTGACGAAAATTACAAAAAGGAACAAGAGAACCTCAGAATACGTTATAAGCAATTGCGGGTACTATACATATTGTTCAAGAATGATAATATGGGGTTGTCTTCTTTTCTTAATCAGTTTCATCATGTGTAGGAAGAGCATATTTCTTTTCGTGATCTTGCTGATAGAATGATGGAGGAGAAGGACAAAGAAATCTCTAGACTCTTAGTTGACAATAAGAATCTTCGTCAATCCCTGGAATTAAGACCACCTGTATGTTTCTTTCTCTTTTTCTCTCCCTTTCACCTGGAAAAAAAATAGATTTTGCGGTTGATATTTGTATTCCAATCTCTGGCCTGACAATGTGGTTAATAATTACAGGCTGATCACGATGATAACCGCGACAAAGGTATTACTTCTCTTTCACCATTCCCCGATTGAAAGTCCAAAATACTCAATTATATCATTGTGTAATGGGTTGATCCTGGGAAATTAAATCTGTTTCAAAATTTTACAGCCTCGGAAATACAAGATGCACCAATTTCAAGCACCTCAGCTGCAGAACAGCAGATTCTGGTAAAATTTTCCTCTTGCACATGGCCGGGCAGTTAATTTTTTAATTGCCACAGTAGTATTTCTGAAGCAGTTTTATGTTTTAGTAGGTTTTCAACATAAATTCCTAAAAGAAAGCATGCATGAGAAGCAATATCATATCAATACTTCCAAGAGTAATTGAGAATGAAAAGAGTAGTTTCATATATATTATTCCTTGGTAATTGAGCAATTGTGTTTCACAGAAGAATAGATACTTTGGTCATAGAAGACACTGACTACGGATTTCTATTTCGTGTTCTTCACTTCTACATTTCAGATGTTGGCAAGACAACAAGCTCAAAGAGAGGAGGAACTTTCTCAGTCACAGCGTCATATTCTTGCATTACAAGTACTTTTTTTCACATTACTGTGTGATTCTATCTCCCATATCCCTCCTCCCTCGAATTATTGCACTTGCTGATTTGTTTCTGTTTAGGAAGAAATTGAGGAGCTTGAACGTGAAAATCAGCTCCACAGTCAGCAGGTATGTGTGCAATTGCCTTGGTCTCTCTCTCTTGATCTCTGGGTTGCCTGGTTTTATATGCCATTTTGTTCCTTTGATTGATGTCCAAGAGCGAATATTTCTAATAATTGTTATTAAATTTGACGGACACTAACGCGACGAGAGCAGTGACTGATGAAAAACTCGTGCCATTTTGTGCCTTGCTAGTCTTCACTGCCTCCATAAAAACTCATGCAACATAAATGTTTTTGTCTATCCTCATGGCCTTGGCTGATTGTGAATTTGTTGGAACTTTAAGATAAATGTCTTGTTATAATAACACCATTATATACATTAGCTAAATGAATACAGCACTGATTTGCTCTTGCCTAGTGTCCATTTCATTGTGTTTTTTATTCACTCTGTTGATTGGGTGGCAAGGTGTTATGTTCAGGGAGCGAGGTTTCTGGAGAATGGGGATGGAAGGAAGTGGAATGTGATTTTACTTTGTCCATTTTTGTTGCATGGTTTCATCTCGCTCATGTTTTGATTTCGATCAATGGAATAGGTAGCCAAGTTGAAGGAAGAGCTCCGGAACATGGAAAGATCAGAAAAGAGGGAAGCGGTGGATTTGACATACCTAAAAAATGTAATCTTGAAGCTTCTTGAAACAGGTCTCTCTATGAAATGCGTGCGGTGAAATAAAATGTTCCATTTTTCTTATTATCACAAGAGTGATGAAATCTGTATTGAAACTATATTGCATTGGTGGTCTTTCTATAATTAGGTGAAGTGGATGCACTGCTACCTGTTGTTGCAATGCTCCTTCAATTCAGTCCGGACGAGGTAAACTCTTAGTTTTCTCCAAAATTAGTGTTTTTATGCAGCCAAACTTATGTTTAATGGAACTGGGAAAGATGTCAATTTCATATGTCAGACTCGTCTAATCTTGGAATGTAAACACACAGATACACTGTCCAAATCTGCAAAATAGTGTTCCGGAGTATTTATTAGTAATTATGGAACTGAGAGAACATATTAAGAACATTTTGGCGGTGCATATCATTGCATTGCCATTGACTGGTTCTGTTTTGGATACTTGATGGACTTTGAAGACTCCTCGTAACAAATAACTGAATTTGGCCTTCCTAGTCCAATCTGAAGCATTTGAAACTTGCTAGAATTGCACCATCCAAAAGAAATTTACATATAAATTTGTTTCTAGTAATTTTTCAACTAAATCTTTAGCTGAACCGGCCATGAGCCTGGAAATTTTGGTAGTTTAAGCATTTATAAGTCAGTGTTGGAGCAAATTTGCTTGCTAATCCATGCCATGCCAAATCACAGGTTCGGAAGTGTCAAAATGCTAATCGCGCCTCAACTGATGTTCCACCTAGCCCAGCAAGTGATGGTTCTTCTGGACCTCTGCTCTCTCTGTTTCCTAGATTCTCATTTTCGTAGCCCAAAAGACTAATTATGGATTGAAAGATGAATGAGAATCAGTTGCTACAAGATTGTGTTTTTTGCCTTCAGACTATGAAGACATTCGGTTAGTGAAATTCTTCATACAGTAATGACATATTGTAGAAAAATACATATGGCAAATGACAAACAACAACAACAAAAAAAAAAAGAGGGGTGAAGTCGAGTACTGTATAGAAGCGAAATTTATGTTGCTTTTTTTTTTTTTTTTTTTTTTTTTTCTTCTTTTTCATTTTTGCATAGAGCAAAGGGAAATGTAATGAATGCCTTGAACTTGAAGAGTGATTTTTTTTTTTTTGGTCTAATATTAGAACCGATATCACTATGGTGTAAACGGATTCATGTACCCGACCCTACATAAGTGGGACAAAAATTTTATTATTATTGTTGTTGTATTAGGACCGATATGATCACCGATTGAACGTTGAATGTGTTTGGTCCCTGCCCTTATTACATGCAGAACAACTACATTATTTGTTCTTTTGCTACTGTTTATGTATTTTCAATATGTTGAAGCATATGGCAATGGTGTTGCAATTGATTTTTCAGATTCTGATGAAAGTAAGCTCTTTTTATATTTTGTACGATTAACGCTGTATATTATGATAAGTAGGGCAAATTCCAGTAAGACTCTTTAAGTATTGACATGTATATGTCATTCAATAAGTTTGATTTGTTTCATTTTAGACCCTCCAAGTATAAATGTAGTTTTAAAAAGTTTTTCTATTAAATTTTTCGTCCAAAGTGGACAAGAATGTTATCATGTGCACATGACATGTTATTTTAGAGGGGTATAATGGTCCTATGTTAATTCTTGATTTTTGATAAATAAAGGTGAATGAATCAGATAATCAATTCCTCAAATTCTGTTCACTTTGTACGGAAAATTTGACAAGACCCTTCAAAATTATGTTCATACTTAGAGGGTTAAAAGTCAAACGTGACAAAATTATTAGATTACATAGAAATATGTCAATACTTGAAAGGTCTAAAAGATAATTTGTCCTCATAACTTTATAAGTAATGTAAACAATAACTCAGTCTGTAAATTGACACGACTCCCAAATCAATGTTAAATTAAGGGTTATGTTCTAGTAAATTGAAGTCCCAAAAATTTGAGAATTATGAAGCATAATATAGCATGGGGGAGCCCATAGAACGAGACAATCTCTTTAAAAATTTAAAATTGGTAATGGATCAAAAACGTAATGGGGACTAATAGATTGTCTCAATAGATGCTTGATTTTCTTTTCCCATTACACTAGATTTTGTAGATGTTTGATTTTCTTTCCCCATTACAAACAAACAAAAATAAAATAAAATAAAATAAAATCATGAAAGGTATCGAGCTTATTTTTTTTTATTTTTTTTTCTAATGTTCTGTATTCTAACTCAAAGAGGCATTCCCTTAACTTATTCCTTTCTATAGTTGGCAAAATGTATAGATCTAAAACACATTTCCCCATAAATGAGCATGTGAAGGGATCACTCACAATGGTCAGAATTAATACTGGAAAAGTCAGTCTCCCTCATTCATCACCATTTAATTTATTTTTGCAACCCATAAACACATCTGAAGCAAGGGGAAGAAAGCGATAATATTATATAGATGGATAAAAACAATCTCATTCACACAAAAAGACTGAGAAGGTGCTTGGCCTTATAAAGGAAATATACTTGTTAATCAACCCAACAAATGAATGGAAAATTGGCAGTGTTATTTGTGGATGTGGTAAGATGAGCAACTGTTGCAAACAAATCCTCTCATGGATGGTGCTCAGTGCTCTCCATGTGCCCCTCTTACCATACTTTATCCATCTTTCATAAACTGGAACAATAGCCCAACATTGTTTTCAGTTTCCTAAATAGCCTTCAATCAATATATATACGTATATGTGTGTGTGTGTATATATAAAGAGAGAGATCCCTGAAGCCTTCTTTTTCATGGAAATCTTCCTTTTACTTTTTCAGACCCATAACTGAATCCCTGAACACAATTCAAAAGAAGTAAAATGCATCTTGAAAAAGCAAATCATGCTCGAAAGACTTTAAAAACCTGCTTACTCAAAATATAACAAAGAGATGGTTAGACTTTCATAAAGTTGATCATCACAAATAGTACAATAAATGCTTCCTGTATAATCTCAATGGGAATATGCTCCATGCATTTTTCTTTCAACCACGTTTGGCAGTAGCTGAACCTCTAGATATCCATACAAAAGTTGCCATCACTACCAAAACTTATAACCAAGACTTCTAATAATATCTTCTCTACCATCATGATCTTTCATGCTAGGCTAAAAAGGAATTTAAAGCCATACTTGAGACCAAATATCAAACAAAATTAAAAGAACACAACCCTAGACAGATGCAAAAAACTGGAAAGTGTACAAAAAGAAGAAAAAAAAAAACCCATCATGTGCCTCATACCGGCAATGCAAAACGGGGATGGAGAAACAAATAAATGTAAATAAATAAATAAATAAATAAAACCCAACACACATATTTATAAATAAGAAGAGAAAAGACAGTGAAATAAAATAAAACACTCGACGTAGATTACTTGAACTTATTTGGATATTATAAGCTCGACTTTCTGAACTGTATTTCCCAGTGGAGTCTCCAACAGACGTACTCCGGATTTTTGTGAAAATAATTAAAAGCGTTTTTGAAAATACTAGTAATGAGAGGAAGTTTTTTATGTGCTGATTTTCTCATAAAAGTACTTTTGCTAAAATTTGTGAAAAGGGTCGCTACCTAGAATTGAGTTTAAATAGCATGCGAGATTACAAGATTTTTGAGAAAATAATTTTGAGAAAGTGGCCTAAGTAAAAATTTGAATCCAGAAAATAAGGTCTGACCAACGATTTTTTAGAAGAGTTCGGGGGTCAGTTACACTCGGAAAGGTGTTACGAAGTGTATTAACTCTTTTTTATCGCTATATATGAGAAGCTTCATTAGATTTGACATAAAGAGCTTCTTGCACTCTGTACCCTTGAAGTTTGACCTAAATTTCACATTGGCCCCGGTAATTAATTTGAACACATAACACCCTAATATGTCAATCATTAACAATGTTAGAAAATTGATGGAAATTGGTCATGTGCCAGACAAATGAACCTTTTATTAAGGGTATCAAATTGTTGTCAGATTTATTTCAATAAAAAAATATTAATGAGAGTATGGCACTATCCATTAAGAAAAATCCATTTTATTCATTGAATATTAAAGGGAAAAAAATGATGGGTTATTTTTCAAGAAAAGATTATTCCGTAGGGAAATATAATCCCAAAAAGTATTCTAATTTCAACACATTTCTTAATAGTCCATGTGAAAGCTCACTTTGATTCTTGAGTTTCAATCTTTACCATCATCCTCTTTATGTCCAGTCCATAACCTAACCACACCACCCCAACCATGTAAAGAAAGTAGTATTTGTTTATGGATAGAAGCAACTCAATTCACAGGAGCAGATAATTCAATTGTTATTTATAGGATATTAATCACCATCTTTGATCAATAATGCAACAATAAATGGATAGAGAGATAGATTTAAAGCCACTCATCATTCCCAAATCACAATCATAAGAAGTAAAATTGGATCTCCAAATAGAAACCAAACCTTTGAGATTTGAAAAAGTTTGCTTACCTTGATATAGGAAACATATTTGGAGCCTTGCATACAGTTGGCCATCAATGTGATACCGTCAAGCAATCTCTCCTTAATCTGTTAGAGAATCCAATTTAAGGCTTCCTTCCAATTAGAACTTTCAAAATGGTGATCTCAGTGGTTTCATCACTATTTAAATGAAATTAAAATGAACAAGATCTTTCCATTTTTCCTTTGCAATATCTTTCTTTTCTTTCCTTTTATATAATAAACCAAACAGGAGATAAAATATTTCAATACTCTTATATAAATTATTAACCTGAAATATGTTCTTCTTGTCATCTTATTCCTCCTTATCCTTAGAATTCAAAACCAGAAAGTTCCAAAACTACATTAAAATGAAGGGTGATATGAATTAAGAGCATACAATAATTGTTTATGGTCTCTAGAAAGAAGATTTTAGGCATCTTTCTTTTGCATATGTAAATAAGAATTGCGTCTCTGTTGCATTTAGAAATAAAGTCTAATTTTCATCTTGATACATGCAATTTTTCTATGTAATTAGCCCTCAACAATATTTGTCCTTTTCGTTATTAAACCATAGCAAGTGATCAGATTGTGTAGAAATGAGAGAGAACTTGAACCCTCTGATGGTTTTTCTCGCCAGAAGGTTAGAAATTCGAAATGTTGCCAGTGATGAAGACTTCTGTGGTGAAAATTTTGAAGTTCTATATATATACACACACACACACACACAGAGAAAGAGAGAGTGAGTGTCACAACCCACCCCGGTTTTCCCAACATTTGTGGGCCGGTGTGACAACAATACAACTCATCTGAACAAATGTCTAACACTAATTAAAATATCTTACACAAAAAGATAATATTATTTACTATGGTCAACAAAAATACATACACCCTTTTCAGTTGGGACTCTTTTGATCTTACAACAACAGTACTAGTTCATTTTTACTAACCAACATATACCACCAGAAGCAAAAAGAATTACTATCGAAATACTCCCCACTACGGCCTTTCAGGAATCGACTTACTGCCAGTAGAGGACAAACGTTTCTCTACAGCACCTGCGAGTGTACTGCCTTCTTAGTAATTTTAAAACATATTCTCGAAATAACAATACATTTGAAATGGGATCGAGCATAATTATACGAATACCATAATACAAACATTTCCTCTTAAAGTAAACAGTGAAAATAAATAACAATTATATAATTATATATCTCATCAATCCATTCAGTGTAAAACCATATCAATCATTATATGTAATAAATCACCAATCTTAGTAAAAACACCTCATTTCAAATTTACCCATCACCCACATACACACCGACTAAACCATAGTGATCGTTTTAACCTCACGATCGGGAGTTGCAACGGTACCGTAACTATCCGTAGGATATGCCTTCCTAGCGGACCTAACTGCGCAGATCACCGCCTACCGGAGGCCAATAATATAAGTCACCAATTATATCAATCACCATAACAAATATCCATCTGTCGGATCACCCTCCGGACAGACCATATTTGAATCACCACCTGCCGGACCACCCTCCAAACAGGACATAAACTATGGCATAGTCTAACCAAAAACACAAATCAAGCAACAACACCATCGTCAATTCAGTTACCGTCAATTTCCAACAAAATTATTTATAATATCCTTCTTTTTAAAACCCTAACAATTCCACGGAAATTCATTTTTATCAACTCACACAAAACCTGCTCGATCCACCATATTTATAAAATCATGCAGTTTAATAAACATTTAGATCGGCATATAGAAAAATTATTTTGTAAGAAGACAGTACACTCACTTCAAAATTTGTACTTGCAAGCCCCCTAGAATATGCTTCTGCTCCCCACCGCCTGAGCGGGAATACACCGCCTAGGCGAACAGGCAATTTCTTGCTCTCTGTTGTTTTACCGCCTAAGCGATCTTCCACCGCCTAAGAGATCACGCGATTCTGGCTCTCTGTTGTTTTACCGCCTAAGCGATCACGCGATTCTGGCTCTTTGTTGTTTTACCGCCTAAGTGATATGCCACCGCCTAAGCGATCACGAAATTTCTGGTTCTCTGTTGTTTTACCGCCTAAGCGATATTCCACCGCTTAAGCGATCACGAAATTTCTGGTTCTCTGTTGTTTTACCGCCTAAGCAATATTCCACCGCCTAAGTGATCCTGGTTTCGTCCCTGACAGAACAGACCAGTCTTTTACCTCCTTCTCGTCACCAGCTCTGGCCCTTAAATCCTTCACTCCACCTTCACGATCAACCCTCCCAAGTTTACAACTGATATTACCAACCTTATTCCCTTCACTCCAACTAAAACAACACCCCAAACCACCGGTTGTAACTCTAAACAGCAAAACAGAGCACAAACCTTCACACACACATACCTGCTTCCATATGACCCCAGAACATGTCACACTTGCATACTGCTACAGCCCAAACGACCCTCAACCTTGGGAAAACACCCTGAACCCCCACCAGTGATCTCCGGCAGCTTCTTCGGTAGCTTCTTCTTCTTTTTGTTCACTTTTTTTTTTTTTTTTTTTCTCTCTCTCTCTATCTCTTTGTAGTTTCTTCCAGAATGATGGTAACCATCCCTTACCACGTTTATACATATATATATATCTATGGATTAGTGGAGCAAAATCATGCCACCTTGCCCTCCTCCTCTCTGTCTCCCATTCCCTTCCGGCGTGGTCCACTACACAAACACACATGCACATAATTGTGTGTGTGATTATTAGGACACAATAATGAAGAATGGTAATCGAAAGTGTACTTGTCTCAACCATCGCAGGAGATTGAATCTATCGCAGCGGATTACTAATTAGGTTTTCCTCCTTATGATCTAGATTTCGTGGGGGCGGCTCTCAATAGGAAGAAATCCTTAATCTAGATTAGGGAGGGGATTTAGTTATATATACTAGAGTTTCTCATTGAGCCTTCCCATAACGGGTTTCAACGAAATCCTAAACCTACACTTGCCACTCAACTGGGCTTCTATATAAAAGACGCCACAACCCAAATCAAAATATGATAACTGATTATTTGGGCTGCTTAAATAATAGACTATCCATTAACCCGTTTTTGTAAAACAATTATTTCAATAAATGTTAGCCCATAAAAATATTTCAATATTCTCCCACTTGGGTTACATTAATTGAATAAATTTAATTTTGAAAATAAGACTTTCGGGTTAATAACAGAAAAATTTTATTTTTGGTATGGTCACACCTTTTGTTTAAAGAAATGATAGTCTATAAGTAGCATCTTGATAAATTTATCCGGTCCAACATGATCTTAATATTGGATTAAGATAGTTTATATGTTAATCTTAACAAACATAAAACTTTCATACTCACAAATACTTATAATCATATCGACATGGATCGTAAGCCCAGTAGTGTAATAAGAAACCA
Organism: Eucommia ulmoides; assembly: GCA_016647705.1. Taxonomy (NCBI): domain Eukaryota; kingdom Viridiplantae; phylum Streptophyta; class Magnoliopsida; order Garryales; family Eucommiaceae; genus Eucommia; species Eucommia ulmoides. The sequence continues at coordinate 12,001,690 of CM028339.1, read as the reverse complement.
ATACCAACATGTGATCATTATCAATATGTATTGTTCTTATCGGTTTTCATTACAATTTCTCAACAAAATGAAATTGTAATTGCAGTTTCTCAACAAAATGAAACTGTTGTAATTTCTCAACAATATGAAATTGTTAATTGCAATTTCTCAACAAAATAAAACTGTTGCAATTTTTCAACTATATGAAATTGCTTGACTTTAATAAGTCATCTGTCACTAATAATACATCACGAGATCTCAAAATAATAATTTGTGACAGCCAAAAGTATACAATTGTAATTCTTAAGGCACAATATCTTAAAATACCATATTATATAATCAATTCAAATAACATGATATGCAACAATATAATATGCAATAATGATGATCATCAAATAAATTTCAATTTTGCAAAATGCATAATAATAGTTGTCACAACAGAATCAACAAAATAAAGAAAAATCAATAGAATACAAAGGCTCCCACTAAACCAAATAATCAAAAAATTCAATGATACCCATATTCACAACATGTTACTTGAACGTTATGAGTCTTAAACTTTTAGTTAAAGGATCAGCAAGCATGAACTCGGTTCTTATACATTCGATCACGACATCTCCCTTCTTTACCAAGTCCTTGACTGTGAGGTACTTAATTTCCATATGCTTGGAACCTGTATTGATCTTATTGTTCTTGGAGTAGAACACAGATGCATTATTGTCACAATAAATTACAATGGGTCGAAAGATGGAATCAACAACTTGCAGCTCCGAGATCAAATTTCGTAACCAAATAGCTTGAGAGGATGCATCATAACAAGCTACAAATTCAGCCTACATAGTCGAGGATGCAATTAGACTCTGTTTGATATTTTTTTCATGAAATGGCTCCACCAGCTAGAACAAACATATATCCTGAAGTAGATTTGCGATCGTCTGAACAACCGCGAAAATCAGAATCTAAGTACCCAATCACTTCGAGAATATCAACCCTTCTATACACAAGTATAAAATCCTTCGTTCTTTATTGATATCTCATGACTTTCTTTGCAGCAACCCAGTGATCATGCCCATGGTTAGACAAATATCTACCAAGAACATTAACAATGAAGACGATATCAGGTCTCTTACATACTTGTGCATACATTATGCTACCAATTGCACTGGCATAAGGAATAGTCTTTATGACATCCTTTTCCAAATCATTCTTTGGACATTGTTCATTGCTGAGTTTATCTCCCTTCACAATAGGTACATCAGCTGCCTTGGACGTCTGCATATTGAACCTTTGAAGCACATGATCAATATAGGCTCTCTACGATAGTCTGAGAAGGTTTCAAGATCTATCATGACGAATCTCAATACCCAAAACAAAATATGCTTCTCCGAGATCATTCATGTCAAAATTAGCAGACAAGAGACGTTTAGTATCATTCAGGAGATTCGCATCGCTACTAGTAAGCAAGATGTCATCAACATAGAGAATCATGAAAATGAACTTGCTCCCACTGATTTTCATATAGATGCACTGATCAAACTTATTTTCTACAAAACCAAAAGATGTCACAATTTTGTCAAATTTTAAGTACCACTGTCGAGAAGCTTGCTTGAGACCATAAATGGATATTTTTAATCTGCATACCATGCTCTCCTTTCCATTTTCCTTAAATCCCTCGGGCTGTGACATGTAGACTTCCTCACTCAAATCTCCATTGAGAAAAGCTGTTTTGACATCTATTTGGTAATGCTCCAAGTCAAAATGAGCTACCAACGCCATAATTAGCCTAAAGGAATCTTTGGTGGAAATTGGTGAAAAAGTCTCTGTGAAATCAATGCCTTCTCGCTGTGAATATCCTTTAGCAACCAATCGGGCCTTGAATATTTCAACATTCCTTTTGTTGTCTCTCTTGGTCTTGAATACCCATTTGCATCCAATAGGTTTATATCCCTTGGGAATGTCAACAAGTTCCCAAACATCATTGTCTGACAGAGACTGCATCTCATCTCCTATTGCAATTAGTCATTCATTTGCCTGATCGCTATTGAGAGCTTCACGATAAGTAGTCGGGTCCACCTCTTCTCCAATATCATATTCTCCCTTTCCAAGGTAAACATAGTAGTCATTAGAAATGACAGCCCTTCTAGTTCTTTGCGATCTTCTCACTTGTACTTCAGAAGATGACTCATTTGTAGCCTCATTGGTCAGAGGGATCTTATCTGCAATAGGCGTTACTTCAGTAGTAGGAGGAATGACAATATCCACATATCGCTGAATCCCCTGATCAATAGCTCCATTATAAGAGGTGACTTCTGAGGTCGGTATAGGCAAAGAAACAACATCAATGAGTTTTACTCTTTTATCGAACTGAGAGGGAATGACTTCAGCAACATCCAACTCCAAAAAATTTGCCACTTGAGATTCAACAACTCTAGTGCCACGAGTCGAACAATAAAATTTATATCCTTTTGAGTCACTAGGATACCCTATAAAGCAGCATCTAATAGTTCTCGAATCTGACTTCTTCATAGAAGGATCGTAGAGCTTCACCTCAGCTGGACACCCTCATACTTTAAAATGATTCAAACTGGGTTTTCTATTCGTCCACAGTTCAAATGGTATTTTAGGCACTGATTTGCTAGGGACGCGATTCAAAATGTAGGTTGTTGCTTTGATGGCTTCACCCTACAAATATTTTGGCAAATTCGATATGCTCATCATGCTTCTCTTCATTTCCATAAGAGTGCGATTTCGCCTCTTTGCCACTCCATTATGTTCAGGATTTCTTGGCATAGTATACTGAGCAACAATATCATTATCCTGCAAGTACCTTGCAAAAGATCATTTCTGTTGTCCTGCATCACCGTGCTTCCCATAATACTCACCACCTTGATTAGATCTCAAAATTTTGATGACTTTTCCCAACTGTTTTTCAACTTCAGTTCAAAAGATTTTGAACATTTCAAGAGCATTTGCCTTTTCTTTGATTAAATAAACATAGCCATATTGGGAGAAATCATCAGTGAGTGTAATGAAGTACCTATTTCCATACAAGGTAGTCGAGTAAGGCCCACTAATGTCTGTATGAATAATCTCCACAGATTCTAACTACGAGTAGCATTATTCTTCTTGGTCTTGGTCAATTTTTCTCTTATACAATCAACGCAAACTTCCGAGTTATCAGAATCAAGAGGAGGAAGAATCTCAGAACCAATCAAGCGATCTACTCGTTCCTTAGAAATGTGCCCCAACAGCTTATGCCACAATAACGAAGATCTTTCTTAAAGATCTTTTAGCAACAATATTTTCAACATTGTAAGAACATGCAGATAACAATGACAATTTATAAAGACCATCAGATACAACACAATTGCTAACCACCTTAGAGTAATAAATCATCTCAATTTTTTTATTTGAAACGGTGAAATAATATCCAACTCTATCAAGTACTGAAAGGGAAATTAAATTCCTTCTAAATGAAGGTACACATAAAATATTATCCAAAACAAGCTAAAAACCAGAGTCTAAATCTAAAACAGCAGTCCCAACGTGCTCAACACCAATCTCGATATCACCTCCAACTTTAAGCTTTGACTCTTTCTCACTTGGCTCAGGTTTCTTATCTTCTGTAAGGAAGTTGCAACATGAACGGTAGCACCACTGTCAAGCCACCAAGAATTTAAAGGAACATCAACTAAATTAAATTCAAAACAGACATAGGCAGATAACATACTATGTTCCTTCTTCTTCTCTAGGCAGTTCTTAAATTTAAAGCAATTAACCCTCTTATGACCCTCTTTATTACAGTGAAAGCACTTAATGACTCTGTTCTTGACATTTCAATTTCTCTGCTTCTCACTCTCACTTTTCTTGAAATTTTGCTTTTTCTTGTAATCGTGGAAGTTGGGTTTTCTAGTCTTTTCACCCCTCTTCTGATTTTTTTGCTTCCCAGGAGTAACGAAATAAGTAGATTCATTCCTTTCTCTTTTCATCTTTTCTTCCTCAGTCACACATTTCGTGATCAGATCGTTTACACTCCAAGTCTGATTCTGGGTATTGTAGGCAGTCTTGATTTGACTAAAAGAGGCTGGCAGAGAGTTGAGAGCGTGATGAATAATAAACTTATCGGGAAGAGGAATATTTTGTTCCTTCAATTTAGTTTGAAGATTCACCATTCTCAAGATGAATTCGCGAACGCCTTCTATATCATCGTACCTCATATTCATCAATCCATCCATAAAATACCCAAC